>OV816028.1:152263739-154663739 GCA_929113105.1 Agrypnus murinus | reverse complement strand
TTTTCATCCTGGTGGGTTGTTCTTTCGATTTATTTTGGGCAAGTTAGATTTTAGAAAGGCTAGGTTATGCTAAGCCGCAAAAGGGTTTTCGCGGCTGGGAGTTGGGGGGGGGGAGGAATTATAACGTTGAAATTCACAACTCATTGTTTGTTTGATGGTCACTGTTTAAAACCAAGCTTCTCCGTTGTTTGGTTGTCACTGGTTGGTTTTCCCTTTCTTTCGGTTTATCGTGAAGTCGCTCCTGCGCGGTTAAGATTCCTTCTCAATAGCAGGGTTGAGTAACAAAATGGCTGTCTGGTAGTAGAAGTTGAATGTTCGAGATATGTTAGAAATTTGATTTTGTCTAAACTTGTATGTATTCTGTGTCATTTTATTTATGTTTATATATATTTATTAAATGTGTGTACAATGTATTCATGCATGTTAATTTTAAGCACAACACGAGATCTCGAATAGTGGAATTGTCTTAGGGTAGTTTTAAGCCAACTGATACAAATCACCATTCACCGTTTTTTTTTATTAAACATTAAAATTTTTGATCTGCACAATAGACAATGGTTACAATTAAAATAAAGCCCTACTTAGAAAGTTTACATTTCACTACGTGTGTTTTATTTATTATTTATTTATTTGTATGATTTTAATATTGCTTTCCAGCTTGAAGCTTTAGTAATAAGCATTGCTTTTAAACGAAGTGGCGCTTGTTTTTTTATATCTTGTATTACCCCGCCCCTCTCCGACTTATTGGGGGTTAGCCGGCAAAAACTAAAGCAGTGTTATTTGGGTCAAGCTGATACTTCCAGCACAGCCATATTTTGGGTAGGTTAGGTATTTATTTAGATAAATAGCCTTTGTATTTCTGTAGGTTATAACTTTACAGACGGACTCGAGTAAAGATGGCTTAGGATGTTGCCTGATGCAAAACGGGAATCCAGTATGTTTTGCGTCGAGGTCATTGACTAATTCTGAGAAAAATTATGCTCAGATCGAAAAAGAGTTTTTGGCAATTGTGTTTGCAGTGTCTAAATTCCACTTATATATTTATGGTAAAACAGTTAATGTTCACATTGATCATAAACCAATCGTCTCAATAACGAACAAAAATATTTCTAATATAGTTTCACCTCGTTTACAAAGACTTAAAATCAAATTATTAAAATATACTCTTATAGTCAAATATGTATGTACCTGGTAAACTTTTATATGTAGCAGATACTTCTTCAATGGCATTTTTAAAGGACTATGTAGAAGGTGCCTCAGAAATGCTAAAGTAGTACATAGTGTCAAAAGTTTTGTCAGCATAACAGATGAAAAGAAAATTGAATTTATCAACGAGACTAAAAAGGACCCGATTGTGTCACAGTTAATTAGATTTACTGAGGAAGGTTGGCCAAATAAAAAAATTTTAGGTTTAATTAATAACTATAAAATAATTCAAAGTGACCTTCATGCAATTGAAAACTTGTTATTTTTTAAAGATAGGCTTGTCATTCCAGAAAGTCTTAGAAATTATATGCTAAAATTATTACACGAAGATCACTCGGGGATTGTCAAAATGAAATTAAAAGCAAAAAATTCCGTATACTGGCCTGGCATTAATGTTAGTATTGAAAATCACGTTAAAAAATGTAGTATTTGTGAAAGATATAAGCCTGATAATATAAAAGAACCTTGAATTAATCATAGTATTCCCTACAAACCTTTCAAAAAATTGCCGCGGATATTTGTGAATATGGTACAAAGTTATTTAATCACTATTGATTATTTTTTGAAATGGTTAGAAATTTTACCAATAAAGACTAAGACAGCCATTGAATCGATCGACAAATTTAAAGTTTGCTTTTCAACTCATGGCATTCCTAAAACTTTCATAGCCGACAATATTCCTTTTAATTCGTATACTTTTAAAAGATTTTCTACCGAGTGGGGTCTTGAAGTGCAAACAAGTAGTCCAAGGTATCCAAGGTCAAACGGACAAGCAGAAAGTGCAGTGAAAATTGCAAAAAGTTTAATCAAAAAAGAATGTGATTTAAGTTTATCACTTCTAAATCATCGAAATACACCAATTATAGGTATAGGATTATCACCTAGCCAAATCTTAAATAGTCGTCCATTAAGGTCAAAACTACCTGTTTTAGCTGAATGTTTGAGTCCAGTTAAGGCTTGTTGCTGGATATATAGCTAACACAAATCCGAAAAGGTAAGGCTAAATACGAGATTTCTCCTACTTGAAATTTATGACCTATTAGTTCCTTTCTGATTCGCGAACTATTTTGACAGACAGATATCAGGGCAACGTGGAGCGCATTGCTTTCTAAACAAACACGCGGTGAACTTCGAAAAAGAAAAGCGGTTTTCTTTTGACCGTTTTATGGCACTAATCTAGTGAGTCCGCGGCGACTGTCTTTAGTTGCGGCATAAATACTTGGCCGTTTACCGCTTTATAAGTTGTAAACCACTCTTTTGACTACCCTTTCGGGTAGATTAATTTATTAGAGGTGAAGCCCCATCTATTCTTTCCCAATGAAATCCAAACACAAGTAAACAAAACGTTTTACCCTAACGTAAGACGTTTTAATTGACAAAAGAACTAATCTTACTCTTGGTAAATGATTTAGAAAAATAATTACTTACTCGTACGAAAAATATTTTGTAAAGGTTCACAAAATTTACTTAAACAGAAGTAAACTATTTGCGTTTAGTACGTCAATTATTGCTATATGTATGTATGCTTTAGTAAAGTTTTATCTTTTTAATTAGTTTTACCATCAATTAACGATGACCTATAAATAATGAAATATGTACATTGTACATAGTACGGGGGACTCAACTGAGGAGACGAATCGGCAATGGGCGTTCCAAAAATTTGCGTACCCAATGGCCTGTATTTTAAAAAATTTTCGTTAGAGGGCGCTTCGGTCCTTGACAACGCTCAGACCACGCTGGCTGAGACCTAGTTGAGACTTGACGTGAGACTTGAGTCAGTACCGTTGTATATGTTTAGTAAGTTGGTTACTTATTATGTTTAACTGTTTCTACGTCTATATAGTGTTAAACTGTTAAAATGAAGGTGAAGCGCAAAAGTAGTTGTTTTGTGCCGGGATGCAAAACAGGATACACATCAACCGTCAAGTTTAATAAATTAAACGGCCTACAAAACAAGAGTTTTTTCAATGCACCAAAGGTAAGTTGGATTATAATAAACCTACCATCAAAACAATATAATATAATAGATCACTTCTACTAATAAGTAAGCAATATGGCCGCCGATCAACTGTTTGGAGGGTACACAAAGAACGGTATCGTATGTTATTTAAGTGTTTGGAATTCATTTTGTGTTTATTTATAGTTTTTTTAACAAGACGAGAGTGAGATTATTAAAAGTATACCCGGATTCATTACTATCTGGCCATTTTGCAGTGTAAACCGGGTCACGGTGAATATGTTTTTGACTCGTTTTACACTGCAAAATGGCTGATAGTAATGAATCCGGGTATAAGTAAAATAATATGGAATAAATGTGGTAATTATTTTATTCAGTTAGATTTACGTTTTTCCACTTAAATCTAACAAACACTGAATATAGGCACTTTTAAACCAACACCCATCTAATTAAACTCGAAAAAATACAGAAAGTTTTGTAATTATGCACGGTGGTTAACGCATTATTGTGTACCCAGTACACAGTGCCAGTGCCCAAACCCACCAAACAGCTGATTGACGAATATCATAGACGAATATTGTTGATGGGAATTGGGGAGATGGAAGTGAGCTATTTTGCTAGATTATTTAACCCTAATCAGCTTGCTTTCGCTATTGTTATTGACATATTTTTGCAGGAAACAATTTTACTTAAAAAATGGCAAGAGGTAATTCCACGGTCTGATAAAATTTTAACAGGGAGTGATGTTGTTTGTGAACTCCATTTTTTGGAAGACCATGTCATAAAATCTTATGACACGAAACTACAGAATGGTGAAATTCATAAACTGGAGAGGAGCAAACCGAAATTAAAAGAAAATTCAGTGCCTTGTATATTTCCCAATGTTCCAACATATTTATCGAATCCTAAAGAAGAGCAAAGAGCACCTGCAGTCAGACATGTTCAATACAAGTCAGCAAAATCTTCAAACACCAGACAAACAATAAATTTATCTGTACCTATGATGGTGGACTCAAATGAAAATGCTGAGGAATATTCTAGTGTTACCGACTCACCTGCACAGATTGAAGAAAATAATATGTTCAACAAATTGAAAGCTAATTTCCATAGCATCCCAGTACCTACAAAGAAATGGGCACCCCTCTATTTAGAAGAGTTCAATAGTATAATTTTCTGTGAATGGAACGACAAATACATTGTCAAGAAAAAAGTAGTATTAGCACCTGATAGTTGTTTTCCTTTTGCAGTATCAGTTAAGGTGAGATTTTTTTCAGTATTTATACAATATGAATAACAAACTGTCCCAATTATCAACTAAATAAGTACCTACAGAGTTATAATTATAAATGTGTATTGCAGGTTTTGTTTGGAACGGATGAACTTAATGACGACAGGATTAAAGCACATATCACAACTTTTGAAGAGATATCTGATATTCTTAAAATTATTAATGGTTTTGTGTGGTGCCAAGGAATACAACTTTCTCAGTAAGTACCTACCTATTAAACCTACTTTAAGTGAGGTCATACAATTAAACTATATATTACTGTAGCATTTCTGAGACCTGTTCAGGGATTGCTGAAAATAGAAAACCTGGCCAACCAGGAGTTCTTTCACATAAATGTGCTGCATGTCAAGACAAATTCAAGCAAAGGTTAAGAAGTATTAAAACGCCATCAACACGTAATAAAAATGAACAACTGAGAGGAGTTGTAAAATCTATCAAAAGAAAAAATTGTCGTCTGAAACATAAAGTAATCTCCAACTTTTTTTAAACTGAATGTATTCATAAAAATGTTTGTTTATAGGTAACAAAGTTGTCACAACAAGTCAAAACGATGATGGAAAAATGTGCTTCTGTTAAAAAGGAAGCATTAGAGGAAGCAGTTAATCAAATGCCACGTGCTCAACAAGAAAGCATTAAAACATGCTTTGCATCGGCTAAATTCGGAAATGCAAAGAGCAGACGTTACACAATAGCGTGGATTTATGAATGTCTCTTGATAAGAATCAAAGGAAGAGCAACTTATGAACACTTACGTAAAGTTAAATTGTTACCTCTTCCTTGTGTGGAAACTCTCCATAGATACATAAGACACATAAATGGATGCTATGGATTTCAGCCATCTATTTTTAACCTAAGTCGGAATTAATGCCAGCAAATGAAAGACGAGGCACCTATGTCATTGTTTATTCATTTTTACCATTATATTTATTCGTTATTTATTAGGAACGCTGCTTATAGATGAAATGAAGTTGACTGAAAAAATAACATTTGAGAAAAAAACTCTAAAAATTAATGGATTCACTGATTTGGGCCAGTATACTCCTCTTCACCAGAAAGGCCAAAAAGGTGATCATGCATTAGTTATGATGTTTCAACCATTTCGTGGTAGTTGGGTGCAATCAGTTGCTGCTTTTCTTTCGAAAGGATGTGCATCTTCTTCAATACTACACCATCTCATAATTGAGGCTGTAATTCTGTTAGAGAAATCAGGCTTTTTTGTGGATGTCGTTACAACCGACGGAGCAACGTGGAACAGGAGCATGTGGAAAATGTTTGGAATTACAGAAAACCAAGTAAGCTGTGAACATCCTTATGACATGACCAGACGTCTATGGTTTTCATCAGACTTTCCACATTTAATTAAAAACTTCAGGAATTTTGTTATAAAGAATACTGAAACTTGGGTAAGTACAGTAATTGATAAGTAATGAATCACTGTTATTGTGTGATTCTTTCTTTGTAGACGCCGGATGGTGTGGTAAAAAGTGCCCATTGGGAGGCTCTGATTGAAGTGGATCAACCAAAAGGTTTGAATCTTAAACTGTGTCCTAGGCTGTCGTATGATGATATCCATCCAAAGCCATATCAAAAAATGAATGTGGGCAGAGCTTATAGAGTGAGTTTTTTTTATTGATATAGCTTCATTACAACTACAGTTGGCTTCTTTAGTTCTTTGGCGAGAAAACATCAGCTGCAATGGAAACGTATCGTTCTGATCACCCAAATTTAAAAGATTGTGCTCCGACCTTGCTGTTAATAAATAAAATGGCCAAACTGATTAAAATTATGAGTTCTAGAACACCCATTGATAATCCAATAAAACCAGATTCACCAGATGTTCAAGTAAGTGTATCTAAAATGTGATTTTATACTTACAGAATTTTACTGTACTGTAACCTTCCGAATTTTACAGTTTATACACCAATTTGTAGAATACATTCAAGAATGGAAGACATCTGCTCAAGCAAATAACTTTTATTTTCTGTCAAACAATACATTTGCCGGATTAATAATTTCACTTAAGGCTACAATAGAAATACTATCCTTTTTATGCGGTGCTTGTGGCTATACCTATTTGATGACATCTAGATTAAATCAAGACGCTTTAGAGGTAGGTTATTAAAGCTCTTAATAATAACGTTCACTTCTTTTAAAGTGAATGCGTAATAAGTAATTGATCTTTTTAATTTTTTTTTCAGAGATTTTTTGGGATGATGAGAGGAGCATGTGGATCTAACGATCATCCTGACTCAAATCTGTTTATTCAGATGTTTAAATTATTAAGCACCTATTCCCTTGTTAAGCCTCCTAAAGGCAGTAATGTTGAAGGAGATGAAATTTTCACGACCCTTATAAATACCAGCGACATCTTAATGAACTCTGATGATACCGTGGCCAAGTTTCAAGAAAGTTTAGACAAAATTGTTGATAACTGCATATGGTTTGAAGATGCACCATTTGGTGAATCAAGCGAACATGACTATTGTAGGGTACAGTCAACCTTTTGTGTGGATCAATCGGCAGAGTTTGTAATAGCCTATGTAGGAGGATACATAAGCAAGGAAAGCTTGTAGATTTACCAAATGTGAAACTTGTTTGGGAGGTTTAAAAACGAATGAACCAACTAGTCGAGATAAGTTTACTGCACTGTTATCAAAGGGATTTTTGATATACCCATCTGAACCTCTGTTTCAACTTATTACTCGACTGGAGTCGTCATTTTTAAATGTGGTTTCCCAAAGATCCATAAACACAAATATTATTGTGGAAGTGTGTGAAAAAATGGAAGCTACAGAATTAATACTGGTTGGTTGTCCAGAACATGCTGAAGCTTTGACCGAAGCAGTAATAAGATTTTTCATTGTATCTAGAATGTTTTTCCTTTGTAAGACACTTAATAACATAGATAAGCTTAATCAAGAAAACACCAAAAAACTACGAAAAGCGGCAAAAATGTAACATTTTTTTTTTAGTTTAATTATTATTTTTTGTTTGTCCGATTTGTAAATAAACATGAATACTACTGTTTTGTTGGCTATTTAGTTTTAATAATTCATAGATATGAGCAAAAACCTCATATATATGAGGTCATATTCTATATTTTTGTACTGTATTCTCCACTATAATAATATCACTTCTTGATACCCATAATTCCACCCAGATTGCTTTCGACAGTTGGCGCAGCCGCAAAAAATTCATAAAAATTACAACTTTTACTTTTCAAAAACTTTATTGTCCTTTACAGAACAATCAACCAAAACAATTAAGTTGTGAATTTTCTTAAAAATTGACAAATCTGGCGTCTGTGGGGCATACAAACCGTTAGTACGTTACGTTTTTAATGTGATTTAGGCAATTGGGAGACAATGACGACAATGAGAGATTATTATAACAACCTTAAAAGCCAGCATTCAGGCCTCGTGCCAGATATGTAGGTACAAAAAATGCACAAAAATGTGGGGTTAGACCCCTACTGTTTATCCATCAGCGAATATCTACAACACAACAAGAAGCAGGTATTTTCACGAGTTCTTATTACAAAAACGGCTAAAATACGCCTTAAAGTGCTCCAAACAATCGTTTGTACAATGGACTTTACAGCTTTGTATGCCCAAAGGCGCCATTGTTGACAGTTCGCTGGAGTGCCATATGGGTCGCAATGTTTCATAAAAATTAGCCAGATTTGCGATAAATCGCATAATCTGTCAACACTGTCAGCGTTGTCCAGAATAGTAGCGCCATCTAGAAGTAACGTTCAAACTTGAATTAACGTTCAAGGTCGGGGACGCTTTATTTGACTCGTTTCGTCTCCTCAGTTGAGTCCCCCGTAGTACATAGGTTGCATTCACACATATTTTAATAAGTGTGTTTAACAAATTAATTCCCCCATTTAATTAAATATTCCAAATAAATAGGCAATACAAAAAAGTAGACCTAATACAACTTATAAGATATTTATGTGATGATAAATGGTATACAGTTTATAAGGTTTAGTTCATATTCCCTTCTAGTTTATTATTTCAGGAGAGACAATTTTACCCGCCAAACTGTACGATAAGAAGTAATTTATTATTGTTGAGTCGGTAACACAAACGATCAGGTCGTATTACTTCATCCCACCACCGCTCGAATAGGCAGAGACTAGCAAAACTCGGGCCACACACCACACTGATCAAAAATAACCAACTTTGGGAAAAGATTGTAAATTTATTTTTTAATATTTTTAAATAAATTTTTCAGTTATGAAAACTAGAGGACAGTAAAATTCCCGGTACAGACTCAAATTTAAATAATCTTCAATATTTAACTTCTCGTTTTGGATTTATTAACTTTTAGTTATAAAACTTTCTGTACCCGGCTTGATATTTTTTTTATGAATATCTTGAGCCCACGTACATCGCGCTCCGATAAGAACTAAGCTCATAATTCATTCCCAAAGTTGGCCACACCGGGCATTCCGCCTTAAGAATGATAATAAAATTCACGACAGTATTGTTAATAAACAAAATTTAGCTAAAAAATATCATGATCTCAAAGCTCATGAAAGAGAAAAATTTTCTGTAGGAGATAGGGGAACTGTAAAAGAGGGGAAAAGATGGGAAAACGCGAAAATAGTGGATATAGCATATACACCTCGGTCATTTTCAGAGAAAAATAACAGTATATTGCGACGAAATAGCTTCCATCTAAGGCCATCCCTTAACGAACCATCGACTATGCCAATGTTACTTGATTGTGACAAAAATAAAAATGTAAACCCTAGAATAAGTGTAACGCCCAGTGAAGTTAACGCCCAGTGTAAATTAAGACGCTCTAATCGTGACACAAAGTTACCGGCAAAATATGATTTTGTCCTGTAGAGGGGAGATGTTGTGTATAGAGCTAAACGTGGCAATCTTGATTGTCACTACATTGCAACAAAGCAAGCATAGGCTACCGGCGTTGTAGTGTAGTACGTATTTTCATAGCTAAAATCTTGTTCCTTTGTATTTAATAATGTAATGTTTAATAAACAAAGAGTAAACTAAAGTTCTTGTGTTATTAATTAATTAAGCATAAAAGGAGATAAAACACTCCCAATACTGAAGATCACTCAAAATACATGACCAAGACGGTTAAGCATGGCGGCTCAAAAACAATGATTTGGGGATCTTTTTCTTATTATGGTATGGGTCCCATACAATTGATAAATGCAAAAAAAATTACTCAACAAATTTATTGCACAGTAGCGAAGTATTAAATGTTCGTGCCCTATATTTTTTATCATTATGCACTTTTTATTACAAAACCACCCATGAGTACATAATACATTACGGGACAAGATCGAAAATATCAAATAATGTCACAGTACCTTTCTTTAGGAAAGTCATCAATAAGATTTGCCAACCATTTAGCTCCTAAAATCTACAACAGTTTACCTACTAACATAAAAAGATGTTCAAGTATAAAATTATTTGTAAAAAGCTGCAGAGAATTTCTTTCAAAATTTGAAAATATGGTCAAATTGCTAGAATTGTATATACCTACATTTTTTATTTTTCATTTGGTCTTTGTTTCTGCTTTATTGTTATTTCAAATTTTACTATCAACTCATTACTATAATTATTGCTTATTAGTGTTTTGGGTTATATGTACGGTAGCCTTGCACATACAGGCTCTATAGTCTAGGTGCTAATTTTATATTACAGTTCTTCCACTCGATCTTTACCCACACGTCATAGATTTTATGCGTACGAATTAATAAACAAGAATTTCTAATAAAATCAACGACTAGTTTCATATTTTTGACATTTTAGCCAAGTTCACAACCATTAAGAGTCGTAAACTTTCGGATAACCTACAATTTTTAATAAGTTAGTTGTTCCAAAAAATAGTTTTATTTTTTACTTTTTCTAATTACAGAAAATGTGTGATGATCTTCAAACTACATATTTAGTAAAACTGTTTTAAGAGTGAATAAAATGTACTTAATAGAAATAAAAAAAAGCATAACCTTTTCAGATTCTTCTTAAGCAATTGATTATAAATATGAAAATGTTCCTTTACAACCCCACTGGATACTTTGTGCATGCATCATCTCTCCTTTTAACTTGTGCAAGGTAATGGACAAATTGATTTTTTACAATAAAAGGATAGGATTTACCAAAGAATCATTAATTCCTTGGTACGATTTTCTACGATCTATGAAATTATACTTTTTCATTAAATGAATCATGCAGTTCTCACTCCTTCCCGCACTTTTTACTTTTTTAAAAAAGCAGTACTAAAAATAAATTTTTCGAAAATTTTAAATTATCTCTCTCACTTTATATTGCTTTTTGTGCAACCTTTCAATTTTTAGAACTGTTAAACACCAAGATTTTATAGAATAAATTTGTAATTACAAATAAAAATTATTTCGGTTTTAAAATATTTATATTGCTTTTAGCGCCATCTCTCGAGAAAGCATTGCATTACCACTTAAAAAATGTACTTTATCTTTTATTCTTTATTATCTCACGTAAATAATAAGGATGTGAACATATGAATTGTCTTTACTAGCTACACATAACTGATGACGTGTGGGTAAAGATCTAGTGGAAGAACTGTACTTTTATTATTTGTATTATTCTATGCGAAATTAATATCTTATTGTGTATTTTTTAATTTCAATAAATATTACTTTACTTTCATAATGGATCAGCATGTATATGTTGACATATTGGAAAAGGTAATACTACCTTTCGCTGAAGATGAAATGCCATTAAAATGGGTCTTTCAACAAGACAATGACCTGAAACACACCAGCCGTAAGACTAAGGAATAGTTTCGGGCTAAAGGAATTGAGCTGATGGAATGGCCTGCAGTCCCCCGATCAAGGTCAACCCGATTGAGAACTTATGGGGGGACATTGAGAGAGCAGTTGCAGCAGTCAAACCCATTAACAACCGAGTCTTATGGGAAGTGGTAAGAGATTCATGGAATAGAGTTCCAGTAGAATGGTGTCAAAAGCTAGTGGAGTCAATGCAGCGGCGGTGCAGTGATGTATTGAAACGAGGTTTTACAACAAAATACTAATGATAAAGTGGTAGTTCCAACTAATTTTAAATGAACTACTACTTATAATTTTTAGTATTTTTCTGTTGTATTCTCGTACTACTACTTTTATTAACAATATTTTTGTATCAAATGTTATATAATTATGATTTTGGAGGAAATAACTGAATTATTTTTTTAATTATATCTATTAAGTGAAGTGATAAACTACCATTATTATTTGAAAATAAACAAATAAATAGTTAATGGTATTAGGGGAAGCAGGTATATAGTGGGACGCGGTATATAGTGGGATTTTTGTCTTGGCCATGAATTTTTCCATCAGGTAGGACTATAAACTGTACGTAATTTACGGTGGAAGGTGTCTATGCGTGACAACCTGTTAGTTGGAAAAAACCACGTAGTGTTTTCTTGGAAATCTACCACGGGTAAGTAAAGCATGCTGATTTTTTTATTTGGTTGCGGACGGTTTTCGTAATACCTTTTTTGTCGCGTAAATTTTTCTAAACTAAGTTTCAACATAACCTCAAATACAGCTTCGTTGTCTATTCTACACGTCGATCCGGGCGTATAGTTCTACCACTGTGATGAAATGTTGCCAATATTATCGAGATGCATGATGGTCCATACTGGGACGGCAGTACAAGGTGTATAATGGACGTACCAGTATGAACCATTTGTGGATATATTTTCAAATTGTATGGTAAAATATTTATGTAGGCTGTATTTAATTCCAGAAAACATGCCAAAACAACCACGGAGAAAACTCGGTGAAATATTGCACCAAAGCAAAAAAAAACACGAAGAGTACGAAAAAAACATGAAATTAGCTATAAACGACATAATTGAAAATAAAATGTCAATAAAAAAATCAGCAGAAAAACATGACCTGAGCAAATCTGCACTGCATAGGAAGTTGCAAAAATTCATAAATACAGAGGATCCTGAGACCTTTATCTATGCTCGAAAACATGGTTTCACAAACATTTTTTCAGAAGAAGAGGAGGAACTCCTCAAGGATTACCTTTTGCAAGCAGCTCAAATGTGCTACGGTTTGACACAAGATGGAACTCGAGAACTAGCCTATAAATATGCTGTAGCCAACGAAAAGAACATACCAGTGTCATGGACTACCAATAAAAAAGCTGGCAAGGAATGGATTATTAATTTTAGAAAGAGACATCCAGCCCTCTCCCTATGCAAACCAGAGGCTACCAGCCTTAGCCGTGCTACCAGCTTTAACAAGCATAATGTAAACATCTTTTTTGACAACTTGAGACAAGTGATGTCCAAGAATGAATTTGCACCTCATCAAATTTTTAATGTAGATGAAACCGGTGTAACCAATGTACATACACCTCCAAAAATTCTGGCATCCGTCAAACAGAAGCAGGTTGGTAAGGTCACCAGTGCCGAGAGAGGGACTTTGGTCACTGTTTGCTCAGGAACATGTGCTAATGGTACATATATACCACCATTCATGATTTTTCCTCGAAAAAATTACAAACCATTTATGATTAATGGGGCTCCTCCAGGATCAGGCGGTGCAGCTCACCCCAGTGGGTGGATGACAGCGGACAATTTTGTTAACTATATAAATCACTTTATAAAACATTCGCGATGTAGCAAGGAGAACCCTGTTTTGGTTATCCTTGATAACCATGAAAGTCATTATGACGTAAGAGTTCTAAATATTTGCAAAGAAAATGGGATACATTTGTTAACGCTACCACCTCACTGCAGTCATAAACTGCAGCCTTTGGACGTCAGCTGCTTTTTCCATTTAAATCTTTGTACAATAAAGCTGTAGATGACTGGATGTTGAACCACCCAGGAACTCCAATGACCATATATGAAATTGCAACAGGAGTCGGTAGGGCTTACCCGCAAGCTTTTACTCCGATAAACATCATCAAAGGCTTTGCAAAGACTGGAATATCACCCTTCAATAGTTCGACTTTTTCAGACACGGATTATATGACCTCATATGTTAGTGATAGGAACCTTTCCGAAAATATTACAGAACGCATTTCCGAGAGTGCTGATGCTGCTATAACCGGGGGTATTCCAGATGATGATCACAAGATTGCTACATCTACTACAACCTCTGAAGAGAACGCAGTAGCCTTCTCAACAAATAATATAGTTTCACCAGAAGTAATAAGGCCACATGTGAAGTCCGGCCCTAGAATTTCAAAAAGAAAACCAAGGAAAAAGGCAAAGTCACAAGTTTTAACAGACACGCCCAAGCAAGCAATAGAAAAAGAACATGAAGTGAAGGTAAATAAAAAGAAAGCGGTAGAAAATAAAAAGTCTCTCATCAACATTAAACGGCGAGTCTTTGAAAGTTCCAGTTCGAGTTCTGATGAAGTGAATGGTGCTCTGTGTGATGATTCAACAGATCTAGAGAGTGAGGAAGGTGAAACTGAGAATGCTGCAATTGAAAAAAATGATTTTGTTCTTGTAAAATACTGCACAAAAAAAAACATAAAACATTTCATTGGGCAAGTACAGGACAAAGAAAATTTGGATTTTCAGGTGTCATTTCTCAAAAAAATTCCTTCTCATAAATTTGTGTTTCCAGAAGTTCAAGACATTGACACTG
Source organism: Agrypnus murinus (assembly GCA_929113105.1). NCBI lineage: Eukaryota > Metazoa > Arthropoda > Insecta > Coleoptera > Elateridae > Agrypnus > Agrypnus murinus. The sequence goes on along the minus strand of OV816028.1, from coordinate 154,649,648 downwards.
TTGAAAGTGAGAATATTATTTTGAAGCTTCCATCTCCATACGTATCTGGGAGCACGTTACGGGCTGCCAAACAATTTTCGTTTGCAGTAGATCTGTCAATTTATAATGTCAATTGATGTAACTTTGTTAATAAATTAAATATTAATACCTGTTGAGTGCTTGTATATTGAATTTAGAACAACTTTACTATATTCCCACTATACACCATTGAGAATCCTACTATGCACCATAGGGGGGTGTATAGTGGGACAAGTGGTTCATAGTGGTCTTTTTTTTGTAAATCTGAAGACAAGAAAAAAAATCTAAATGTTGCGTAATAATAACAAACTCGTTATATTTCTTCATTTATGTACATATTTAGTTTTCTCGAATATTTCAACAACAAAAAAATAAAAATTCTTGAAAAATTACGTCCCACTATATACCTGCTTCCCTACTATAATATATTGCCTTATTTAATGTCATCATTTGATGTCGTATTACTCGTATTCGTACTATGTATACACTGCATAACTGCACAGGGGCGTCCCTACACACTTGGCTGCCCTTGTGCAAAGATTTATTACTGCTGGCCCGAATTTTTATAATTTGCCCCCCCCCCTTGATTGATCATACTAGTAATAAAGCAAATCGGACATTATTTACTCATCGTTTGGTTGAGGAGAAACGGTTCTAATCAAACTGTTTCTCCCTTTCAATGACGAATATTTTCAGTCATTTTGTTAAATAAAACACCAACAAAACTTACTGTGATACTTGAATATGCACTTATAAACCTTAGAGTAAACAAAATTTTAAAAATCTTAAATAAAAACAGAATTATTTAGTTCAATTCTAATATTGCATTTATTATTCAAATTTTGTTAACCAATATTTGGTATTTATTTTTGATCATAGAAAGCTGTATCTTTAGGCGTCATTGACAACTTCATCTTCTTCTTTTTCCTTATATCCTTTCAGGGTGTCGGATACAACTTCATAAACTCATTAAAAACATGTAACTAATGCCTGGTTTATAGTCACTAACCACTAAAAAATAATTACTAAGCATTATCATTTGATAACCAAGAATATTAGACCGGTTTATACATCAATTATAAATTAATATTTATGCGTGCGCATAACTACATCTGTTTCGCAATACCGCTATAAAAACTTAAATTTTTCGAGGTCATCTTTTTGATAATTTAGTGGCTAACCTGTTTCGATTGTAGTTGTTAGCGAGTTGTAGAAACCTATGAGTAAACGCCATCCTGTAATTCTTAATTGTTAAGTTAGTGACTGTATAAAATATACATATATGTATACCGCTTTTATAATTTTTAGTTAAGTGAATACGTTGTTGAATTTTTTTAAAGATAGAGCTGCATAGAGAGCATTGACATTTCATGGAACGAAAATAATAAACACAAATGTTTTAAATTGATGTTTACAGTCTACGCTTATTATTTGCAGTTTCTAACCTCAAATATTTTAATAACATCATATATTTTTCTGACAATTTTATTTTGAAATTTGTTATCGCTGCCATATACAGTATATTAATTTTAAATTCATTTGACTACCCTAAAATCTGGGCGCCAGTGTGCTGTGCACACCTTCGCACACCGCTGGGGACGCCCCTGCAAATTGAAGTGGATTTTTAAAAACATAATTTATATAAAAATATACTTTAGCAAAACTTGAGTAGACGTTACTATTTATGTTAATTCAGAAAAGGCTTTATACCGTAATAGAGAAGACACGAATTATCACAAGTGATTAATCAGACCTTCAATTATATTTTTAAATAATTGATTAATCTATCAATCGATTAATCTGATAAATCGATCAATTGATCATTCGATTATTGATTTCGATAATCGCACAGCCCTAGTGATGATATCTATTCTTTTTCATACATATTACTATTTTTCCTTTGCTCACACCTGAAAATCCAATCCTTAGACCTGTATATTGTACATCTATTTTATTTGAAGTATGTAAGTGTCTAGAGTGGAGTAGTTGTACTAAATACTCCTATCAGCATGTTGATCAAAAGTGGTACTTAATACATATATTGGCTGCTTGTGCCAAAAATAAAATTGTAGAAATACTTTAGACATCACAATATTTTTATACTTACCTTCTCTTTGGCTTTCTTTTGCTTACAATAAACAGTAACTCAATCTCATTCTCTTTCTTTGTACCAACAACTAGAGAACATTTAATACAGATTGTTTCAAACAGATAAAGTTTTAAAAGAAACAATAAAAATTTAAGAGATTGCTAGGAAAAAAAATTCAATACATCCACATTAAAACAACTATCCAACGAACAGCTCTTAGTTGCTCTACTTTTTCAAACTACATTGGTAATGCCATTAGGTAATAGCTGGATTATACAAGCAATTTTCAAAAATGGTCGACTGCCATGTTTGGTGAAAGGTCACTTTATAATTTGAAATGGCCGACTGCCATTACTTTTTTCAATGTAGATTGGTTTTAGAAAGTATACTGAAAGCGGTTTTCTGTCTTCATTATCAATCACAAATTTATTTTTTCAAAATATATCTGATGATTTCTTCTTTCCAAAATCACTATTAACTTGTAAGCATTTATTTTTTAAGACTTGCCATATGGGTGACTTGATTGGTGTAGTGGTTTCTTAGCTAATATGAATTTCTTATTGTTATTCTTCATTCTTGAAAGTAGTATGGAGAGGCTTGATTAACTTCAATAACACTTTTTTTCAAGTTGTCCCGAATTAACTTTGATCTGAGTGACTTGAAATGAAATGATGGGTTGGTATGATGTGCTTTGTTTTATTTAATAAAGTCTTATAACACAATTACTGGAGTTCATAACACTTAAAATCTTGATTCTTCAAAACATTCTTGGCTGTTCGGTACTTTTCTTCAAAATGTTGACTGCTGTAATACTTGTCCGATAGGTTTACAGATGAAATCTTGATTTTCTTAACTTTTATATATTTATGTGTCTTCTTTCTTCTATTTAGATTCTCTACTCGAAAAAATGACTTTTAGGCAATATCATTAATTTCTTTCATTCAAGCAATGACAAAGTTGTTAGTTTGATGTTTACATATCAGTCTTATTCTCCAGGATACATCCATTCAAAGTTAGAAGTTAACATTCTTGACGAATAGCAAGGTAGGTTAAAAAAGTAGAGTAACACCACTGTAAAACCATAATGAAAATATTGTAAGCTCGCATAGTGTCTTTGTTTTGCATAACAAGGAAGTGAGGATAAGAAAGCAGATGAAACAACAACCTCTTATAACTCTTAATAAAAAGTGACTAAAAATTGCTACAAAAGAAAACAGTTATTTATTCAATAGCAATTGATCTCCAAAGATAGCGGCTTATAGCTGTTACATCCAAGTACTCCTCTTTTTCACATCGGCATCTGTAATTATAATAATATTATTATGTCAATAAAGTAAAAGTCACCTTCTCTAAGGTTACTCTTAATTAAATTGTTTAGTGTTTTTCGGTATAGTAAACAATGTGCTTGAGATTTTTCTTTTTGTCCATTGGTTAATGTGGAAAATAACGTATACTCAGTGTAATTTTAGTGTGGGAATGTTTCAGTAATTTCAGAAGTTGTTTTGTTTACCTTGGTATCTCCAAATAATCTCATTCCTAGAGTTAGTTCCACATATTAAATTGATACCAGAATTTAAACGTTATTTCTTCCATGATTCTGCGCAATAAGAATAAACAGCATTCACTCCAGAACACATTCCATTTTGGAACATTATAGAGTTATCAGTGAATCATTAAACTAAATCGTCATCTGCAACAAAAAGCACATCTAAATCTAAAATATTTAGCTAAAATGCCAAAAAAACTAAAACATTCAACATTTTATTGATTATAAATAGTACAGTCAAATAAGGTGAAATAAGGAACCTTGGAATGAAAGTAAGAAAGCTGTATTTTGGTTGATCATACGACAAAATGCATGAAATAAAAATTGTAGATAATTTTATGATCTACAAGTTTTATACGAACCTTAAATAACATATGACGCATGAAAACGAGATAATTGTGAAAAAAACTACTTTCGTGACCTTTGACCTATAATATTCTGTGAATCGAACACGAGATTATAGAAGACTTTTCAGCCAGTCTTCAAAACGTCAAGACAAAGGTTCATACAAAAATACAGCTTTCTTACTTTCATTCCTAGGTTGAATCCTTATTTTACTGGAGTAAAAGGCCACATTTGTTATATATTATTGCCACAATATTATGTCAGAAAGTGCAGACTTTAAAAACAAAATTGACCCGTTTTTGGAATTTTTCCAAAAATCAATACTTTCCCTTTTATCAAATTCATTTTTTACTTTTGACTCGCACTGTACAAAAAAATTTGTATCAAGTGACCTAGCATGCAATTGTTTTCTTGATGACTTTTTAAAAAAATACAGGCACAACCAAATAACTTTTATATGAATTTTTTTTCTATCTTCAATAGTAACAACGATAAATGAGTGGTCAAAATATAATGAATGACCTTGTCAGGAGTCCTTGTGGAACATTTTTTTTTGCAAAAATTCAAAATTTGTGTACTCAGGAAAATAATATAAAATATTTTCCATCATCACAGCGACTTTATTCATTTCTTCCGTATAATCTTATTGTGACGGTGAAAATTGTATTCGCTATTATAATAATTAGTTGTAATAAAAATGTATTTTGATTTCTTTCAATGTTTTAGTGTAGACAATATTAAAATTTCGAATCAGATTGGTAAATGTAAAGCAGATAATTTGACTTTTTTTCTTGATGATGTTATTGTGGCAGTGTAAAACTTTTAAAACAACTACCAAAGAAAATGTAGAATGATAGCATTTCTCTACTACGTGTGCACAGCTAGTAAAACCAAGTTTTTTACTTAAAAAAGCCAAAATAATTTTTTTCATTTTTTGTTTTAATAGTAAGAATCATTATTTAAAAATGTCATTGTTGCAGTGGGAAAAACAATTTATTACAAATACAAGAAAGGTTTTCCTGTCACATAGCTTTTCTGTGGTCAGGTATTTTAATTTAGAGGAAAAACACATTCCCTATTATCGACACTCCACCCTACTGTACAATGCAAAGAATATTATTATATTTTAATCATAGGTTGTAGCAAAAAAATTTATTAACAAACCAATGTATTGACTGATAATACATGATGTATTGTACTGATAATGAGCTTCTTTTTATGATAAACTCATACCACTGGCTGGAATTTGCTGTCTTATTGCACTAGAAATTTATTTTGTACACTAAATAAATTGCCTGGTACAATGTTATTTTTTTTAGGTACCGAACCTACCTGTTATGTGAATTTGTCAAGCAGCCACAGTTGACCTTTATCTGCAAGCATCTGAAATAGATGATAGATAAAAGTTTTTCTAGAAATTATGATAACACTTACTATATGAAGTCATCATATGTTGGATAATCAATCAAAGCAATCTTTTATCGATAACTACAATTTTATTTATAATAGAAATTGAAGTCCGAAATTTTTCGATATAATTTCGTTCTGCTTCTACCTCATGTGCTTCCTGGATGTGATAGATAAAATTTCAATTACAAGTCTTGTCAGAGCTGAACGTTGAATTTTTCCAAAACAACAGCACAGTGATCAGGGTACCCCATGTTGTTCTTGTTCATAACCTATAAAATAATTTATCTTATTTATTCACAATATTATTTTATTATTGCACACTTTGAGGAAGTCACGTGGTCAAACCGGGTATAGGTCCGCCATATTGATACTACACTTGAGTCAAATAGGTGGTGTTGGTAAAAAGTGGAGTGTTTGTTAAGTGCCTTGTGTATTAGAGTGATATAATAAGTTATAGTATATTAAGTATCAAGAACAGTAAGGACAGTTTACTGATCGACGACAATGTTTGGCGACTTCGCTTCGCTCAGTCGCCAATATTGGAGGAGATCGGTAAACTCCTTACTGTTTGAGATGCTTATACTATTTTTTGTACGACCATTATGAATACAAAGGTATTAACTAAGGAAATATCGCCGAAAAAAATAGATTTAAGATACTTTATTTTTGCCCTGTATATCCACCAAACATTAATAAGTAGGTTTTGTCGTTACCATGGATACGTTTGTAATTACTATTATTTTTGAATGTCACGATATTTGTCAAATTCGTGAGAATGAGTGAATCTGAAAACGAATATAATTGGGATATTGAAGAGGCCTGAGCAAATTTAAATAAACAACATACATTTTTTTAAATAGTCCAATTATTTAGAAAATAAATGATTACTCGCGAAAGACATCTAAAGATCATGCATTTATTTTATAAATTACATATAATTTACTTACCGTTCTGTTTTTGACAGAACTGAACGGTAAGTAATTACTTACCGACGCGTTTTTGCTTAGCAACCAGTAAATATAACCTACTGTTCTAAAACCAAGTATGGTAAACAATCCGAAATAGCATGGTCGTACAAAAATAAATATTAAAAGACATTATGGTTTCTTGTGCTCTACGTAGCTGCAACAGCAGAGACGGCGTTGATAAGAAGAATTCGTCTGGAATAACATTTCATATGTTAGTGTACAAAATAAGAACAATGTGCAGGGCCGTAATTGGAAAATTTCGATTCGTGCCACTTTATGTACATAAATAAACTATTACATACTGAGTTTTCAAAATATATAATAGCATATATTGCGGGATATGTAGTCCATTATTTAAAGGCTAAAATTGATTGTGAAGAATGTGCAAACGCTTTAACTAGTCAATCAAAAGATTTACGCTATTTTTCATTTATTGACATAAAAAATAAAAAACGACTACAATATCCCTCCACAGATGTGTTAAGACATATTATGTTTGGCATCCGAAAAACTTATAAAACAGGACGTTATTGCTGCTGATCGTAAATTAATGTCGACAGAAGCCGTAGTTAGCTTACTGCTTAGAAAATTTATAGGAAGAAACACATTTCAACCTTTAACACAGCATATATTCGACCAGTCAGCCTTAGACAACCACCAAATTTTGTTAATGAAAGCTGTGGTAACGAGGTACATACATGTTAGGATGTTTTATCTTACCAAAAATAAAATAAATAAATCGGAAAGCATAAGGCATCACAACAATAAGATTGTATTATTTAGGGGACAATAAATATTCTTGAATCTACATTTCTTCTTTTTCAACCTTTACTTATTAGCGTACCGAGGACAACATTTCTGTATAACATAAAACATTTGTTGGAATTCCACAAAAAAAAATTTCAATATATTAACTTAGATACTATTATATTAAACTTGGGCCTGACAGGTGTGGGATGACGTAATTCATTTTAAATTAAGCCACCTGTTCAGCGGATTTATTTTTGTTATTTATAATTTTGAATAGTCCGGACCAGGTGAGGCAGCCATATTGGTCCTACACATAGCCCCGCCTACTGCCACCGTTTTGAGCATACAGCAAAGATGCTTTACAGCGTCTCCTTAGTATTGTTCCTCAAAGATTGCACACAATAAAATAAAATTAAAACTAGTTGTTCACTTACAGTTTTCAAGAAAAACTTAATGAATCATATTAAAAATCAATAATTTGATGACAGGTTGTACTTTTTCTTGTATTTTGTATATTAGCCTTCTTTATTTTTCTTTTCTTTTTTTGTAAGTTTACAATGTTCAGGGTTGATTACCTTTACCTATTATTTTATATTTTCTTAATGTTTGTATATTAGGGTTACCTATTTCAATAAAGATTATTATTATTATTATATAACTGGAACACTCTGTTAGTCAATATAGATTGCCTTGTACAGTCCCAAAAAGACACAGGCATCTGGTATTAGTGGAGTAACGCTAAGCAAAAAAAAAGCGTTATCACGGAACCGGTCCAAACTACTTCGATTTGAATAATTTTTTTTAAAGTCTTGTAAATATAAAATACTAAAACCTTTACAAATTAGAAATTGACGCTCAGAACGGGAAATGTGGTGAAACTCGAATAACCTAAAACCATAACCAAGTGGTCCCGCACCGGTTGCTCGAACATCTCAGAACAAGATCATTTTTGGTGCGTTATCACATCTATGTATTGGTAGTTCGAAGCCACTATTAATTTATTTTTATTCCTTTTGGTTTAAATACGGCAGCCATATTTGTTTCGTGGTGCACGACGTTTCTTGCAGTTTTCTATGTAAACGAAAATCTTGATATCTCAAGAACGGTTGGTCGTACAAAGTCGCGGTAAAAACCATTGCATTGTTTTCACATTTCGAACTACATTTGTTGCTCTAAACATAAATTTTGTCAGATGCTTCCTTATGGGCGCAAATTAAGTCCGAAGTTTAACGCTTTTTTTTGCAAAATTTCGGATTTTTGGAGTGTCATATCTCAAGACAATGGTGAAGTATCAGCGCTCATTCTTTTTAAAAAGTTGTAGAGGTCCAAAGTTGCTCAAAAATGAAGAAAACGGGAATTTCACAAGCCCATAAATACCAAAATAGTGAAGTTTCAGATTTGAAATATTTTAAACATAAACTAGCCTTAACTGTGTAGTTTTTTTAAAAAGAATGAGCGCTGATACTTCACCATTGTCTGGAAATATGGCACTCTAAAAAGCAGAAATTATGCAAAAAAGCGTGAAACTTCGAACTTAATTTGCGCCCATAAGGAAGCATCTTATAAAATTTACGTTTAGAACAACAAATATAGTTCGAAATACGAACAATGCAATAATTTTTACCTCGACTTTCTACGACCAACTGTTCTTGAGATATCAAGATTTTCGTTTACATAGAAAAGTGCAAGAAACGCCGTACACCACCAAACAATATGGGTGTCGTATGTAAACCAAAAGGAATAAAAATAAATTAATAGTGGCTTCGAACTACCAATACATAGATGTGATAACACACCAAAAATTATCCTGTTCTGAGATAGTCGAGCAACCGGTGAAGACCACTTGGTTATGGTTTTAGATTATTCGAGTTTCACCACATTTCCCTTTCTGAGCGTCAATTTCTAATTTGTAAAGGTTTCAGTATTTTATATTTACAAGACTTTAAAAAAAAATTATTCAAATCGAAGTAGTTTGGACCGGTTCTGAGATAAAAACGTAAGGTTACTCCACTATATGAGATTGTGCATGCAACAAGTGAGATGCTATTAACATAACCTCCAAGCATTCCAATAAGACAATTAACTTTCAGATTTACAACATTCCGACGACTTATCAAATGATATTTTTAATGCCGGCAATGGGAACATACCCATAATGGCTTAACTGCATTTGAAATGCCTAATACAATAGAATGCGTTTAATAAAATTTGAAGAATCCCAATAGAAATTTTTAAACTTTTACCATTTGTTTTTTTCACTGTACTATATAGATCCCAAAATATAAGTCAAACTTCCTGGCATCTTAGTGACCTATGAACTATCAAGAATTATTCTATTATTAAATTGTAAGATAACGATGATTAATTAGAAATGTCAGAATGTACCTAAAGGTAAGTTTGTAGATGTGCATTTATACGATTGTATTTGTTCGTCAATGGATGAATTAAACTTTATCCCTTTTTGAAACGTTAATAGCGATGTACATAAATTTGTCAGTTGACACTTGTTTTGTAGTGTCGGTTAACTTTATTTTTATACGACCATGCTATTTCGGATTGTTTACCATACTTGGTGTTAGAACAGTAGGTTATATTTACTGGTTGCTAAGCAAAAACGCGTCGGTAAGTAATTACTTACCGTTCAGTTGTCAAAAACAGAACGGTAAGTAAATTATATGTAATTTATAAAATAAATGCATAACCTTTAGATGCCTCTTTCATGAAAAATCATTTATTTTCTAAATAATTGGACTATTTAAAAAAATGTATGTTTTTGATTTAAATTTAGTGTTACAAAATATCCAATAAATAATAGTAATTACAAACGTATCCATGGTAACGACAAAACCTACTTAATGCTTGGTGGATATAGATTATACAGGGCAAAAATAAATTATCTTAAATCTATTTTTTTACCATTTTCGAGATATTTCCTTAGTTAATACCTTTGTATTCATAATGGTCGTACAAAAAATAGTATAAGCATCTCAAGCAGTAAGGAGTTTACCGATCTCCTCCAATATTGGTTGGTAAACTGTCCTTACTGGTCTTGATACTTAATATACTATAACCTAAACTAGTGAAAAAGATCTACTATGACAGTGTTAGCTAGGATCATCTGGTTCACTTATTTGTTGCTCCATTGACCCTGGACCTTGATGATTATGTATTCAATAAATCTGTATTACCTCTTCCCTTGATCTTCAAGCACCTAGTTTTTGAAGTACATTTAATGATCTGGGCAAAAATAATATCAGGTGGTTGTGTTTTTAATGTATTTTTCCCCCTCATTTATTTACATTGAAATTATTCATCATTGCATCAAATTTCACTCTCTGCAATGAAAAAGTTGTGCGTTTATTGTACCTACAGGTTAGGTTTTGTGATTTGTCAGACTTTAGAAACCAAAGTTGTTACATTGAAAATAGTAAAACCTACAGAATATCTTGTTAATGCACAACGATTACCATAAACAAAGCTAGGCACCTGACTTCACTATTTGAAGATATGCTGTTATGTTACTACACTTCTCCAGTCAACAGATATACTGCAACTATCATGCTAGATAATAATAAGTTGTGATTGATAAAACTTATAATTGCATAGCTGCAAACACTTACCTTAAATAGTAAGTACTCACATCTTCACCATGAGTGACTACGATGCCCAGACCTTTAATCATATGTTATATAGCGCACTAAAGCTAAAAGCATGTTAAAGCTTATATAACTCTTTTCTATAATTAAGCTAAAAATTTCCTGTATTTTAAAAATACAGAAAAAGTTCAGAATTTGCAAAAGTTTGTATACATTTATATCATATTGGTATCATCAACCAAGGTTTTATTACAAACCATTACATGAAATTATTGACATAATGGGTGCATCCAACACACCGCTGGAAATGCAGCGCTGCAGCAGCTTTCGCAGTCGTCTTAGGTTTGAAAACCACCGTTTAAAACTTTTAGTTTTTTATTATATCTCTTATCTACTGTCAAAATTGATGTTTTAACATTTTAATTAAAAGCGATGATATATTTATTGTGTCAGTGATTTGTTAAATCTAAGACACTGCTGTGAAAGCTGTGCAGCGCTGTATTTCCAGCTGTGTGTTGGACATAACCAATGGTTCCTCCCTGTCCAACAAAACTACAATTAGTATTTAATTATGTTGACTAAATTTGACCAAAAGTTTAATAATTGAATCAATCAACAATAAAATTACCTTCCAGTTGTTGTCAACTACGAGTACAGTTAATTGCTGGTAAAACATTTTCATCAATTTCCATGTGCATTTTTAAACTGCAACTTTAAGGAAATTAGGTTATGTTCATTGAAGTTGTTCAATTAACATTAAAATTAAACAAAACTATCTACTCACACAATACGTTGCTGTAGTATGTATAGCTACAAAATATGTTCCCCTTTCAAATTTCTTCAATTCCAAATAAAATTAATTAACTTGTTTAATTTCCTCTACCTCAAGCACAGTATGAAAACGTCTTTTTCTCTAAAAGACGCCGGATGCAATGTCAGATGCCGGAAATGCATTTCTGTTTCTGTTTGAATTTGTTGTTGATTTTTTTTTTATTCATTAAATCAGAGTTTGCAAACCAGTAGGTCACAACTTCAGTCATGGTTTATAATACAGGTTATAAGAATGTTGCTAGAATACTTTGATCATTTTTTGTAATACCTAGATTAATACTAAGGATGATTTAGATATTGATAAAGTTATAAAAATATGGATTGACAAGTAATGAAGACGAAGAAATGATATATTAATAATGTGTTATGAAACAGTTTGAAAACCGCTATATGCTGAGGACCGAGAGACCTCTATTATTGTTTTGTTAAGTTTTAATAATAAGTGGGAATTTCAAATTTTATTCTGGTTGGTATTATTCTAACAAGGAAATGTCGGTGTTAAAATAAGTTATAACTCATACTCATTTTCCTCCTTTTTTAAAGTAAATTTTAAATTTAAATATTTTTTAAATCTCTAAAGTCGTCTAAATAGAATATGGTTCTTTAGAGTTTTTTAGTTAGTACCTATTAAATTTTAAAAGTATCCTTGTACAAAATTTTATTTTTTCCAAGCCATGTCCAGAAACTTCGATTTTCCTCTTGCAAAATAGCAAGGAAAGTTAATTTTCTATTTTTAGCAAGGAAAAGTGCAAAATAGTGGAAAAAACATTTTCCCTATATAGAGAAGAAAAAAATTACAGTTGTACAAGTTCTCTATGCAGTTAAAACTTTTATTTTACCGACTCTTGAAAACGTTGGTTATTTTAGCTGATATTAATAAATATTGGTAATCGGGTGTACTGAAATTAAAAGTTGTAATTAAAATCTTAAAATGATTAAACTACCCATTCTGAAAATGTTCTATTTATGGAACACTGGAGGCTGACTAAACATACACATTACATATACACGGAAAAAGAAATTTATTTTATAAATTAAGAGTAGTATATGCTACCATAACTGGTATATTGTAGCTTTAGTAATTATAATTTTAAAGTTTGAAATAGTGTCTACATTGTATGAAAAATATTAAAACGTTGTTACACCACCCATTCCTTCCTTTTATCAGTGGCGTGCGGTCCATGGAAGCAATCTTGAGAATTTATTAAAAATAAAAACCAATGCTAACAAAAATATTTTTATAAAATTATGGTTATCGTTTATTTAAATTTGTAATATTAATCAACTTAAAGCTCAATATCAATTCCGTACAGCAAAAAGTATAATTATTTACAGTACTATTTTAAATTAGGCTCATTAAACTTGCACGGAAAGATAATACCGATTCAAATGTGTTATATACACTGCATATAAGCACTGATATCGTTGCTTATAACCGCTCTTCTCCTAGCCTTGGCGTGGATCAGCGAGCGTGGTGATACAAACGATGCTGTTAGCATTATTTAGCTGTTATTTTTAGTGTGCTTCATGCGCAAATGTTTATTTATTATAATTTGGTTATTTGTTCGGTTTAGTGTTTGTTAAATTTAATGTTGTTTAAGTAATGTAAATCTGCGAATGTGACTGTATTTTGTCACATTTTATTATTTCAATTTATATAAGTTGGATTTTTTAAAGACAAAAAGTTGTATTTAGTTTGCTCTGTATGCAAATTTAAAATTGCATTATTGTCACGACTGCAAATTCAGCTGCTTCGGTGCAATGTTCGAGTACTTCCGATACATCCTAATCGGGACGATTTTTTGTTCAGTTTGTAAATTATTAATAAAGAATTTTCTGCATACAGTTGTGGAGAGAAATTACAAATTATTAAGAAAGGCATATCAAAGCCAGAACTTTCAAATTTAACAACAAAGATTAAAACCTGCATCGGTATTTTGCCAAGACCGGAAAATCGAGTTGCAGTTTAAATACATAGTAGTAGTTTTTTTTAAATAAAGAATAATACTTAACAAATTCCATAAGTATAAAGTGTAAAAGTTCTTCTTTGAAAAACTTTTAAGCTTAATAATTTAAACACTGTTTTTTTATTGTACCTAGCAGGGGCGGATCCAAAGAATTATTTTGAGGGGGAGATTTTGGCATGCATACTATTAAAGAGTACCTGTTCTTGACGCAGATTCCGCGTTGTATGCAACCAAGTACAAGTATGATTCTGTACTAGGTGGAGCTGATCAGATTTGCTTAATATTAGTTGACCATGTTGCGTATAAGATTAGTTATCAAAACTTGTATAAGGGCAAACGTTTTTTAATGTTACTCTAATAAAACACATTACCTACATTCCTAGATAATTCAAAGCGGTGTAGTCGAAAAGCAGCTTAGTTGCATATCTTCTGTTTGTCTGTGTATCCGTGTGGTTTTGTTAAAATTTGCTCATTATGATGGGCAATTTTACTATCAAAGAGTTCATGGATATGCGTTTAGTTGCCACGAGCATCCCATTAATAGACAATTATTCTATTCATCATTCAAACATTTTAATTCTTCAAAACTTTACAGGTTGTATCTAACACATTGTAATAAACAAATGTACTTACTTATATCACTTATTTGTGCCTCGGTTTAGCTTGAATTCGATAAAATGAGGACTCTCTCCCTCTTTTGAGATTAAGGCAGTCATCAAATTCATAGAGATATAGATATATGGGCGCCAGCATAATTGATTTAATTTAATAAAGGAGTGACGTTAATGCTCCACAATACGGAGCTCTAGATCTTAAAATGAACCAGCCTCAATTATGCAAAAACCGATTTCTAACGCTCTTGTTATTACACAAAAATAGCATTAGATAGTAAGCAAGAAATAACACAAATAATACCCTTTATTTATTTGTTTTACATAAAAAAACATTAAGTAATAAAAAAGTAGAACTAGAAGGTCTTCAGATTTAGATAATATCTTAATATGGATTATAATAATACACCTAAATTAATAATACATTAAAAATTCTTACAATGATCATTATTCGATTTGAAAACTATTAATATTAAATGAAAAATATTAAATTCAAATCTCCTAAAAATTTATTTATTCTCATATCAAAATTTTCTTTAAATTGCAACATTAAAATTTCTTTCTAAAAATATAATAATCCACTCTTAAATTTTGATCAAGTTAACTAATAAACGCTTCCACAAAAAAAGGATATAATTAACCCACCTGATTATGTCTATAAATTTAATTTGGTTTACTAACGTTGCTTCAAATAACTCGCTGAAGATGTCAGCCAGGTGGATCAGGTTATTGTGAGCCTCCCTGGAGAAGGTTCTAGTGATTCCCTTGTGGGGTTGCAAAATACTAGGAACTGATTGCAGATCTGAATCAATATTCTTAAATTAAAGTGTGGATCGATTTTCTTCATACACCAACTTGATTGCAGGTCTGGATCAATATTCTCGAATTAAAGTGTGAGTCGATTTTCTTAAACTAAAATCCGTATCGATCTTTTTCTGAACTAAAATCGGCATTCACTTTTTATTAACTAATGTCCTAATTATTAACCAATTCAAAACGTCAGGAAACATTTATAACAAAATAGGGATTATTGAAAAATCGATATTTTGTAGTTGAAATACCAAACCTAGATGGCGTTGCAAATAAACATTGACTAGAGTCACTGCATCTAGTTACCTAGGCCAGCTGGTCGACCAGAGTATCGCAAACCGCCGCCATAATGGGGCAAACGAAGCACGAGATTGTTCATTATTTGTTCTGTATTGAATTTAATCAAATTCACGTTTACTTTAAAAGGTTTTTCTTATTCTGAAACCTCTAATATGTCAAACACGTAAAACGTGGTTTTAATTTGTTCATTATTAAAAATCACCCTTCTGTGCTCCAATATGGCGGCGGTTTGCGTTACTCTGATCGACCAGCTGGCCTAGGTGACTAGATGCAGTGACTCTAACATTGACTAGAGATCCTTGATAAATAATTAAGATAAGAGATGAGACATGTTGGAAGCCCGTTCTGATTGGTTGCAACCAGAAAACAAACTAAATTTTTTCAATTTTGACAGTTGTCGTTAATTAGTCAATTTAACCTATGATTTTTAGTGCAGACCAAATTGATGGAATGCTACGCGATAGTAATCGCTTTGTACCCTGGTCAAATAAAACAGTTTCTGCTGCATTACAACTGAGAGTCACTTGTGAAGAAAGTGGTTCTAACACTTTACTCCAGCTACATTTACCCTTTCCTTCAATTAGCACGTTGACAGAAGAATGCAAAATATAAAATTCTAAAGTGGCATTCTGTATGAAATATTCGGCTTTCTGAAGATTAACGTACATTGAATGAATGAATCGTCGGCTGATTCCTCTGATTTAGAAGAACCTATCACACAGAAGAAAAGTAAGTTCGTCATTTCTGACGATTCTGATATGAAAGTTTTTTTGATAAAGACTGATGAAAAAAGAGGCCCCTTACAGGATATACTAGATGATGAAGGCTAAGCCATAGGAAATTACATTCTTGTAAAATTTGCAACGAAGAAAACCTGTAAATACCTTGTGGGGATAGTTCAAAAGGTGATTACTGAAGATATGGTGCCAGCTTACTATGTCAAGTTCATGAGGAAGAAAGGGCATGAAGGATTTGTCTTCCCTTAACAGACGATTTTTTACTTGTGAAACGGGAGGAAATCGTGCTGGGCAAGGTGACTAGATGCAGTGACTCTAACATTGACTAGAGACCCTTCAATTAGAGTCTGGTCAAGGCAACCATTTGATATCACAACACGTGGCGCCAAATTTGAAAAGTACAGAAATGGTTACACGGCCAAATATTGGCACGTATGTGAACGGTATTTGACTGAGTTAAAAAACACGAAATAGTGGGTTGTGTATATAAAACATCATTTAGCATTAAAAATAGGATGTCAAAATCAAGATTTATATCAAAAATTTGTGATATAAAATGGCGGACACCGAGGCAACGTATTGGCCAGACTCTAATTGAAGGGTCTCTAACATTGACCAAGTTCCGTAAATGTATAAGCAAGCTTAGAAATATAGGTCATCGCAATGCCGCCATTTTCGCGCTCAGTAAGACAGTAACAGTTGCAATATGGCTGCTATCGAAGCCGAAACGATCGTCATAATAGCCGTGTGACGTTCTAAAACGTTGAATTGACGTTTAGTACCAAGAAGTACAGAACTGCAAACAAGTTCAATTGTCGATTATTCCTGCTTTCTGTTAATCAGCATGTTCCGCCATTTTCGCGCTACTTGCATAGCGGAAGTGTATGAGATGACCTGTCTTTTTAAGCCTGCTTATACATTTACAGACCTTGACATTGACAGTCGAGACTTATTTTACTATACAAGGTGTCTCACAAACAATAATCCAATAGTATTTTTATAACTATACAAGGTGTCTCTAAAATAAAAGAATAGACAGGAAAACTGTCCGTTACAAGGTAGCTATTTTTATAATCACATTTTATCTGTTATTGTTTTTCTAGTAAAGTAAACACACTTAAATAAAATCTTGTTATAACAGATGGTATTCAAAAGATAAAGACCCACTTTGTTTACTTACACGCGTTGCATTAATTACAATTCGGCAACATGTTTGTATCGCTCTAAAAGTTACAGTATTAGCACTACAAATCCAAATGACCTTTCATGAACGATTGATAAACTGAATATATTTAATTACTTATACTTTTCTAAAAAAAAGTTGACCAAAATTACTCAGAATTTTTATTTTCTTGAAGCATTAGCTTTGAAAACCCTTTATGTATTTTGCGCAAATCTTTATACCGGTCAGTCTTTTAAAGTCTTGTATTTTGTGCATTTAGCCATTTACTCTCTAAAACAAAGACAAATAAACGAATAATTTATAATAATTTCAAAAAAATTTCAATTTGAAGAATTTCTCAAATCAGATTTTGATCGATAAATTATAAATAGTTACCCAGTTTATAAAACGATATGTAATGGATCAATTTTAACGATAGTAACTACTTACATCATCTTTTTAATATAATATAATACGTTTAGATACCAGAAAATAAGCTACCCAAGTGAAACAGGTCTATCCCCATAATTAGACTGTCACTGAACTCCTCCCGGTGCGACCCTGCTGAAATTAAATTACACGCAATTTGTAATTAAGTTCACGTCATTATGGTTCTGTTTTTATCATCTTTTAATAGTTTCAATCTAATGCGTGGAAATGAAATATGTTCGGTGTTAAAGTTATCGCGTATCATTTACATTCTTCGTAGTCTAAAGTACAGGTTGTGTTACGCTACTGTCTAGCGCTTTAATTATCAAAGCCATCACTTTTAACCTTTAATTTGTAATTAGATTATTAAATAATGCATTTAGCTTATGATTTCTGTAGTAGAGTGTTGTTTACTAATTACCATAATAACAGGCCTGTTAAGGGCTGGTTGAGAAACGAGAAAACTCGAATGGTGGTCTTGTCAATTTGAGCTGCTTCTAATTCGCTATTCTGACAAATATTCCAAATAACTTAAACTGATTTATGATCAATGTATGTTGAGATATAACAGTTTTGGTGATGTACAGGCTCTGGTGGCGACGACACGTCTAGCAGTCATTGTGTGCGTCCGATCGAGATATGTGCGTAAGGGGATGTACGAATAGTTTTTCAATTTTTTCATTACCCTGATTAATTGCAATAAGTAAATCTCTGCATTATGTCTACATTTATGTAGATACGTTTAACAAATAGGTCTACAACTTTAGGAAAAGTATTTACTTAAATATAAACAAATACAAAAGTATACAGGGTGTAAGGAGATACTACGCGTTAAATTTAAGGGGTGATAGAAGACATGAAAAGGGACAAAAACTTCTTAATAATTGTAATCTTAATTAGCTTTCGAGTAATTTAGAAAACCCAGTGCAATATCTGACAACCTTGCTTAAAAAAAATTGCATGTCACAGCTATTGAAGCTCCGCCCCTGGTTCTGAATTCAAATTGTTTAGTCTAAACAAATCGTTCAGCTTTGTTTATTTGCTACATTACAAGTACAAGCGACATTAAGCTAGTTTTATTACTTTTTATTTCAAAAGGTTGCCGCCCTGATTCCCGTAATTTTGTAACCTTACCTTTAAGGCTTTACTTGCTTACTAGCTCAGATTTCAGTCGGGAGTTGTAGGTTCAAAAGAAAATCGAAACAATAGTTCATGCATTTAATTAAATACAGGGTGTATTTTAATTGAAGGGTTTTGGCTCAATGGTAGATAGGTGGAATATAGTAGAGCAAGTCTTCTTTACAAACGTTGTTCTTCAAACGAATAGTTTTCGAGAAAATGAATTTTAAAGTTTTATTAAATTTCGAGTCCCGTCCTGTAACACTAACCTGCCTTAAGTTGTACAAATTTAATTTAAAAATGTGATACCATTTTAGATGTACCTGCCTTTTAAAAATCGTTGTTGTATATCACATAAAAAAGCTAATATATATAAACAGTTTAAATAGTAAACATTTTTTTGCTTGTACAGACCCGGAAATTAATATAGGTTCACCTAGAATATTGATATAATTTTTGAAATATTTTTGTTAAAACGTATATCTTACCGTAAAACCACTTTAAAAGGCTTATTTACTAAACATTTTATGTGTTCTCCTACCTTTTCAAAACATCTGCATGTTTGGTACAAAAGGTAATAACATTTGAAGATAAAAGTGAAAAGTTTTAAATGTTTGTAAATTGGAAATTGAAATAAGTTCACTAATTAAAACTCAACATTTATTAAACATTAAATTATTAAAACCAAAAAAGATCATTTATTTAAAAATTAGTAGCACCACCATTATGGTAAATGATTTGAAAAATTCGATTGTTTATGTAAGATGTTTAAGAACACAGTTTGGATCCAAAGTGTTTACAATGGTAATATGGTCGATCCCGATTCCTCGCCCAAAAATAAACTGATTATGGAGTTCCACAAAATAAGGCTAGAAACAATAAACAAAAAAAAAAAAAAAAAAAAAAAAAAAAAAAAAAAAAAAAAAAAAAAACTTATTAAACTAATACAAATAAATTGCACTCTGATCCTTGCGCGGGCAAGGTTCTGCCATACATATAAACATTTACAGAAAGAGGATTTCTTAAGATGTAAGTAAATATAAAAATATACACTAACCTTTTCTTTTAATTAATCTTACTTAACTTACTTGTGGAGGGTGGAGCAGACCACACGGCAACTATCCATAGAACTGGCACCGGCATATCCAATCCCAGGAATCTGGGCAACGTTGACTCAGGCCAGAATAGAATGTGTGGAGAGTTATACGAAGGTTTAACTCGACGAATACTCATAAACGCTACAGGGGACGCTCTGCTAACATGAGAACCGGTGTGGGTGGATTTGATTCTTACCTAGAACAAGGTCTCTTGTGGTTTAAGTACTCGCTACTTGACTAAATCTTATGGAGGAGAATTGAAGTGAGGTTTATCTCGGCCAGAAGGGGTAAATTCTGCCCAATGGGAAACTGCATGCCACCAGGTAATTATTTTCCGGAAGCTATTCGGATCACCCTATGACTTGTCTGCAATGAGTCCTGTGACCTGAAGAAGCTCTAGATCGAGCCATTACGCTTAAGGAGCGTTGAAGTAAAAGACGAGAAAGCTTCTCACGCTCATGACAACTTCACCCTGAAACTAGCACACTCCGGGAGTCTAGAACGTGAAGACTTAACCGAAGCGCTGTCAAAAGCACACCAAGCCTATACTTTGGGAGATCGGAGTGGCAAAACCATTAAAAAACCAAGACCCGCCACACTTGGGATTGAATTCGATCGGGCAATAGTCCCCAACTACATTGGAGAATAGTCTGAAGCTGGACGAAGGGCCAACTCCTTAGAGAAGGAGCCGAGGGGTGAGCGCGTTTACAGCTCCGGCACTAGCCTGAAGAGCTAGTAGAGGATGGATGGTAGTAATTGATAGCATTGTACTATTTCGTTGCGCGTTAATTGAGCGTATTTTAATTCGTGTCTTACAGATAAGACGGGGCGGAACACCAGGACTTTCGAACAATCAAATTAAATAAATACAAAGGTATCAATTACGGTTTGCTATAGATTCCAGGTAGTAAGCTAAAATAGGAGTGCTACCAAACACTCCAAACACGCCTTCAATTAATCTTACTATTTTAGGTATCAGCGACGTCTGCTGCCCTGGCCATATATAAACTCTACTGGAGTGAACGATTGAGGAACATTCTGAGCCTGAAAGGTAGACAAAGTAGAGTTCCATTGCTCAGAATCAAAACAGGAGCCCAGTATGGAAGCGAGCCAGCAAGCGAAAATCAGAACAACGCTTTTTATAATTCCTTTGCATATCTCTTATGGTATCCCTTACAACCCTAGATGTTATTTGGGTTTAAAGGATAATTTTAATAAACTTCTGTAAACCGTAATTTTAACTTGTGGCTATTGTTGAGAAATCTTATCTAGTTCATTAGAAATTCCTCTGGCCTTTATCTGACCCCAGAAAGTAACCTCGATTTAACTTTGTAAATATGCCGCACCCGAAATTTATGTTAAATTTAGTTAGTAAAGAAACAATGTATGTATACAAATTTTATGTAATCCAATACTACTAAAGTTGATTTGTATGTGTGTCCGAGCACCATTCTCGCGTTCTATAAGGGCTGGAGAGATGGGCTTGGGCTCATTCGACGCGTAATTTGTCGAGGATAATGCACAACCGAAAATTTTTTAAAGTAGGTCATGTTAGAGATGGGTTGGGCTCATTCGACTCCAATACTACTAAAGTTGAGTGTCCGAGCCTCATTCTCGCGTTCTATAAGGGCTAGAGAGATGGGTTGGGCTCATTCGACTCCAATACTACTAAAGTTGAGTGTCCGAGCCTCATTCTCGCGTTCTATAAGGGCTAGAGAGATGGGCTTGGGCTCATTCGACGCGTAATTTGCCGAGGATAATGCACGACAGACAATTTTTTAAATTAGGTTATGTTTTAAAATTTTTTAAATTAGGTTATGTTTTAAAAAATCGATAAATGCTGATTCTATCGTACTATTTAGTGCTATTGAGTGTTATTTGGTACTAATATGTGCTCTATCGATAGAGAATCGATTGGAGATTTATGTAGGTCATGTAAATACTGACCTACTTAAAAAAAATCGATAAATGCTATTTCTATCATACTTAAGTGCTTAGGCCCGTAGGGCCCATTATCCTAGTAATATTCTATTAATAATAAATAATTTAATTACTTATTAATTATACGCTCTTCGGTGACTGATGTTCTGAGAGGCCGGACGCCTGCTATGTCCGTCCGTCCTATAAGGTACTACTTTTCTCGGGCGCCAGATTTTATAGAGTTTACTCTCTGTTAAACCCAATACGGTTTAACAGCCCTTTGACCCTATCGGAGCCAAGGTATCTTGCAGTGGAGGCACGGTACTCCAGAGGTCTTATAAGGGTGCACAGTAAAACTTGAAGCAGGTAATCAAAAGCCAAGTAAGCAATCGGACTTACAGGTTCTAATACTAACCCTCGGTATACTTGGATAACCCCAGCCAAACCAGCGGGAAGGATAGGAATACCAGGATACCGGGGTTAGGGTAATTAGTTAGGGTGACAGGGTGGTACGAGGGAAGAGGGGACCTGCACCACGGTCAAGCGCAGTAGTGCGGCAGAAGAAAAGAAAGAAGGGAGAGAAAGAACCGGCACCACGGTCAAGCGCAGTAGTGCGGCAGAAGAAAAGAAAGAAGAGAAAGAGAGAAGGAACCAGCACCACGGTCAAGCTCGGTGGTGCGGCAGAAGAAAAGAAAGAAGAGAAAGAGAGAAGGAACCAGCACCACGGTTAAGCTCGGTAGTGCGGAAGAGAAAAGAAAGAAAGAGACGGATGTCAGTAGAGGATAGCGGGCTGGTGTAGCGGATATCGGTGAATACACTAAGCTAAGCTCACCTGTGTATTCTCGGTCGGACCCGTTGTTGATCACTGGACACTTCACTTTGATGATCAGAGCATTCGCTTGGAGTTGTACTTGTAGTTGCGAACCGCCAACTGATCTAACCGCTGACTATTCAACGTTATTTTATCACCCCGTGAAGCGGGGTGAGGCTGTTATAGGCTATAGGCTAAGAGAGCCTCTTCAGCCAGCCGTTGGCAGACCAATTATTATTAAATTAAAATTTAATAATAACTAGCCCGGCAACGGCAAGTGACCTCTGTGGTTATTATTAGCAGCATTAATAATAATGTTGGTAATGATAACCACAATCGCTCCATGCTTGTTGTGCTCTTCGATAATTTCACTTTCATGGCACTTCTTTGTTTAGTTATCGGCCAGGCCAACATGTGAACATGTTGACATGGGCGATAACGTTGGAATGTAGATATAATGTTGATCGAAGATATAGAACGAAGATATAATTACCGGTGGTTGTTTGATTGATGGTTCGTTGGTAAATATTGGATGGCCGGTAATTATTTAGTTGTTGGATTAGCAGTTGGCGCAGATGATTGTTGATTATTGTTGAAGTAGATGATGGATGTTGGAGAGTGATTGTAGATAGTTGTATATTTTGATTGGTTGGCTTTGCAGTCGTTTATAGTATTGTTTGTCGAGAAATTTGATGGTTGAGTTTAACAAAAAAACCGCTCTTGTCAGAACCACCCCCGAAATCTTTGGGGGGTCTTTGTGTAGCACCAAGCAATGAGTCGACTTAATGAGATTCCATTAAGGACCCCCCTATAGGTAGTGGACAGGCACCCGGGATGGGGATGGAAGGTAAAGGACAGACAATTGATAGTCACTGGCTAGGCCACCCGAGCCCCCAGGTAAAAAAACTCGAATGGAGTTACCATTCCACACGTGACTATCAACTGACTTGGACGGCACTCTTGCCCTGCAACGACAAAAAGACAAGATATACCGGAACCGGGGTCGACTTACCAGTTAACACCACACAAACTGACCACTGAGCACCCTTAACGGCTGAAGAGTGGCCGCATGATTAGCAACTCTACTAGGGTTCGCGTACCGTTCGAGATGGTAATCACACGTACACCCACACTCCAGACACTAAGCACAGCACTGATGTAACCGCAACACGGCCCCGACTTTTATAGGCGACAAGCGTGCGCGCGTCACGCAAGGCAGGCGACCGGACAGTGGGGGATCAACGGTGGGGGATCGGTGTAGCCGGACTCGGTTTACGGCAAGGTGCGCGGAAACATAGAAAACTTCAAAATTAAATAATACTTTTTAACAATAATTATTAAACGAAATGTTCTAATAAATAACTTTGTTTAACTAAAAAATTAAGTAACTTCGTTATTCTACTAATAATAAATTTTATTATAACTTTAGTGGGAATTACCAACTTATTTCTAATAATTTATAATAATGAAAGTATAAACGAATATTAGAAACAGCATATGGTAGCTGAGGATTAATCTCTTTTACAACTTAGGAGATCAAAAACAAGGGCCCAACTGAGCGCCAATTTCTAATTTATAAAGGTTTTATATTTAAAAGCTTTACAAGATTCGTGCCTTAAATGCAACTACTGTTTTATGTGTTTGATCGTCAGTAGATAATGATTCTGGGTTGATTTATAATAGTGCAAGCGGCGACCGCAACATCTTGACAGTCATCGAACATACGGATAATTTATGGAAGATGTGGAAGCAGACAGTGTAGGTAACACAAAACTTCTTACAGGCCTATACGCAAATCCTGGCACGACTGGAGTTAATGGCCTAATTAAGGTTAACTCATCAGTATTTCGCGTCCGTTACATAACATCCAAGTGAAATTTACAGGATTTGTATAGAAATATCCCTACTTCAAGAATAGCTTTGTCAGCCTTACCCCATCCTGGCAGAAGTTCTAAGTTGACCACCCCGAAAAAGTGGTTTTGCAGCAGCTCCCGTCCGTGATGCAATATCCACTTGCTTTGTTTTTTAAATTGAAGGTTAAGCTGCTCAAACAACAAAAATTTTTGTCAGCCTGAGCAACTCTTTGAGAGAAAAAGTTAAATATCAAAGATGGTTGGTGCAAAACAAATTTTAACTTTATAAAGTATATACAGGGGTCATACTGCTGTGGCTACTATCAACCTTTTTATTTTCAATAGAACACCTTGTATATTTTTACTGTGTTCGATTCTACACTTTATTTTAAGTATGTTTACCTAATGTATTATAGTGGATTTTGCCCTTAAAAAATATTTATTTTAAAAGGAAAATATTTTTTTTAGGCTAAGGTCAATTTTCGTGATATTAGGTTTTCATTATTGAGTCTACGTTTTAAATGAACGAAATATGAATTTTCTTTTTGTGATTGTGCTCAAATTTATGCGACGCCATTGGTTTTGAAATTTATTGTACGCAAATTTTTATTATTTTGAAATTGTTAGTTTCAAATTACTATATTGGAAACTATCAGACTAATTAAACATTTATCAATTGTGTCATTACCAATTTAATACGTTATTTTATATTTAATTTTGTAAACCAAAAATATTGTATTAGCTTGTATATTAAGAAATGCGTATATTTCGAAGAATTATGAAAATTCTACTAGAGGGCAGTTTATGTGTCAGGTTTTTGGGAAACAATTGAAATGTAGTGGTCTTGAAAAATGATGCTTGAGGTGTAAACAGTTAAGTTCACCGTAGTATTATTATATTTAGAATTAAAGGTGTAAACGGTAAAGTTCACTATAATAATCATAATAATCATAATAATTATAATAATAAGATTAATGTATTGGACTCCATAGTATTGTAATATTTAAATAAAAAGGTGTAAACTATAAAGTTCACCGCGATAGTAAATTTAGATATTAAAAACAAGTGTGCAAACAGTAAAGTTCACAAAAAATAAATTGATAATAATTACGATTAATGTAAACAATAAACGTTCATCACAGTGATAGCCTAATGTTTGTAATTTGTTTATGTGGAAATAATATTTTTTGTTTGGAATAGCGGGAAATAAAAATACTAAAGTGTTATTGTGTTTTTTTATTTTTATTAAAAAAAAACATTCGATAAAAATTGCTTATACAATACTGCAATAAAAGATTAGTAAACAAAACAAAAGGACTCTATAAAATAAAAGAAATAAATCAACAAATCTTCAAGAACGGTAAGCTGGATCCATGTTCCATATTACTCCAAGGCATTCTGGATGGCAGCTTCCTGGTAATCCTGCGACCCTGCGTCCTGCATCAACTATGAGCTCTTCAGCTGCTGATGTTCCGGCGAGCTTCTCCAGGTAGGAAAATATTGTGTGGTGAAACATTATTTTTTTGGTTTTGTGTGTGCAAGAGAATTCTCAGCTACAAGACAACAATTTAGAGTCTCAGCTTTATGAAAGTCGTAGTAGTTACATTTTTTTTTATTATAAGACAGAATGTAAAGTCTGATCGTTATTTGAATCATAAAGGTAATTTATTAATTTTTCTTAGGAAAGAAGGAATGCAAGAACTTTTCATAACACGACCTGAGATCAACAATTTCAATAAACTTTTTGAAATTTGTAACATGTTTATCATGCTCAATCTGAGTGAGCTGGCGCCCAACTTTTGTTTTTTTTTATTTTCGTCGATTTTTTTTGGTAAAGTCGACGAACATCATTACAGTATATATCAAAATTTTGCGCAGTTTTTGAAAAAATTCAGTTGTTCTTGTTATTTTTTGGAAGATCCAAGTTTAAGAAAAAATAAATTTACACAGTGCAAGTTACATTTAAACGGTTATAATCATACACGATGCTTATAAATATTTAAATCTGAGTTTTTGCATAAATTTATTACTGATAGACCAAGGTATAAATCTTTGAACAGGAAAAACCTCACTTTTTTAAATGAGATACCCTGTATATTTAAATTTTATGTGATTTAATTTTTGATTCCTATCAACTCATGTATATATGTGCTATCTAAAAGTGAACAGTTTTAAAGTTATTAGTTCTTAGCCAAAGAAAATTAGCTAATGGCTTCCGATCCAAATTAGCAGGGAAAATATTGAAAGAACCAGGAAAACGCTGATGACTTTGAAACTGTTCACTTTTAGATAGGACATATAATACATGAGTTAATAAGAAATTAAAAACTAAATTACATTTAAATTAAAATTTCAATTTAGATATACAGGGTGTCCTATTTGAAAAAAGAGAGGTTTTCCTGTTCAAAGATATATCTTTGGTTTATCAGATTGAACCTGTATACTGTTCAGTAATCAATTTATGCAGAAACGCGTATTTAGATATTTATAAGCGTCCTGTATTATTATAATCGTTTAAATGCAACTTGCACTATGTAAATATATTTTTTAAAAACTTCGATTTTCCAAAAAACAACAGAAAAACTGGATTTCTCAGATATTGCGCAGAATCTCGATATATACATTAAGCAAACATGCTTAAAATAAAGTATAGAATCGAAAAGTGTAACAGTATACAGGGTGTTTTATTGAAAATAAAAAAGTTAATAGTAGCGACATCAATATGACTCACTCTGTATATACAAAACTGTAATAAAATTAAAATTTCTTTTACACTAACCAACTTTGATATGTAACTTTTTGTCGTAACTCTTACAGTTTCTACGATAAGGTACAGGATCATCTTGCGTGGACTACCCTGTACATTTGTTTGTTTATGTTAATTTATACAGTCTGTTTGATTTAAAACGCTCCGCTTTGTAGCAACTTTATTTTCGGTCAGAAATGGTATAAACCATATAGTATATTATTAAATGGCGTAAAATTCTATGTTTCGGTTTAGAAAAGCTTATATTTACTAAACCAGCGTAAGCATCATGGCGTCATGAAACTTTGTTTTAAATTACATGGTAGGTATATTTTTTACTGAAATCGATAGAATAATGTGTTCTCTTTTCAACCATAATAAATATTCATACTCTTACATTAGAAAATTTTCAAGAAAAACGTGAAAAATGATTTACGACTAGTAGGTTTTGATTTCTGGTTCGCCAATTAATAAAACATAATTATCTAGCAAGCTTAGGTAAATAACGAAACTTTAATTCATCTAGTGGCGTATTTACAAATCTTTCTCGGGCAGGGGGGTACTCTATGGAAATTTCGAATAAAAGTACATAGATCTTCACATAACATAGATTTTGATATAAATGATCTAGACTATTAAAAACATTTCGGGGGCGGCTCCATCCCATTAATATACCACTGAGTTATTCTGATCGTCTTTAATCTTCAATTAGGGAAAGTGTAGAACAACACAGTACAAAAATAAATAATCATTAGAATAAATTGAAAAACTTATTTTAGAATTCCACTAATAGGTCTACACTACCAAAGCTGTATTATCTTCTATAGGATAGTATAGTTTTCGTATTTATGAAAATTTATACATTATATTTGAGTTATATGAAAATTGAAATGTGAAATAATTTTTTTGTTTATTGAAAAAATCATTTGTTTTTCAAAATAGTATATGTATAATGAGAATCCATTTTTTAACAAGGAAGTACCTTTAAATTAGGACCAGAGGAACAACAGGCATGTTCCTAGCACTTCAAAACAAATATTTGTAAGGTTATGTCAAACCAGAAGGCTAATTTCATGCCAAATCAACTAGAGCCATGTGCTTTAATGTCTCAGATTTTGTTCAATTTATACCTTGCATAGATACATATGAAATGACATTAAATTATTTTTTCCTACGACCCCATACGAAAGTGAACAATAGCAAACGCTACCGATATTAAGAAAGTGAGTCATATAACACGCGTATGTTAGGAACATAACACACGTGTGTGTTATGAAAATACGTCACGCTAAGCAATATCTAGAAATCCATGAATTTTGTTTACATTAAAATGATGACATTAATGTTTAATCCAATTTTGAGAAGCATTTTAACCATTATGTATCTATTCTTTTCTTATAAATATAACTTTAATTAATGTTTAATTAGTTATTTTAGCTATCAAAAAGAAATATCTAATAGATTACACCTAACGTAACCTCACTATAATACATGAAAATTATTGAAGCAAGTTTGCCAAGATTAAAATCAGCGATGCCAAATGGGAGAAAAATAAGAGTAATGTCAAATAATTTAGTTAGGCAACCTCTTTCACACCTGGCATTGTGTTATTAGTTGAAGTTATATTTGTTAATTATGGAGATATTATTAAATATAAATAAAAAATAAATTATGTGCCTCTGAAATTATTATATTATAAATTGTAATAGTAATTCATTTAATTAATTTTGCTGCTAAACCCAAGGTTTAATTTTATACTATGTTTAAATAAGTTATGAATATATGAGTTTTTAAAATTGAAATTTATATTTAGTAAAAGAATCGATTAAATAAAATGTTAACAAACACCCATTCACTTTAACAATTGTCATAATTCAGCTCCAGAAAAATAAAATTAAGTTGTCAAGATAACTTAATTTTATTTTTCTGGAAATGTTTTGATAGAAATTTCGTTATAATTATTCATATTGTGAAACTATATTGTTTAAAAAATTAAACTTTATATCCTAAAAATAAATGGCTTAAGAAAATTACCTTTAAGTGTGATTATCTCTGTTAAACCTAACCATAAAAATTTTGCTTTAAAATCTTCAAAAATTATATTCTTGAAAATTTTAAAAAATCAAAATTTTTTAAACATTTGAAATTTTGGGGGTCGTAGGAAAAATATTGTACATTACACGTTGGAAAGTAACTTTTCTGCACTCGTGTGATTTCCGCACTCGGCTTACGCCTCGTGCGTACGAAAAGTTTCACTTTCCACACTAGTAATGTAATATACTATTCCAGGTTTTTTGGATCAAAAAAAGTTTTTGAAAATTTCGGTTTTTGCTAATTATGTTATCGGACACTCATCATCTGACTACACTAGTCATAACTCCCTTATTTTGTGTGTTATCTGGCTCATCTGGATGTTACATGAAACTAGTTCTTGGATTTTTCAGGGTATATCCACTTTTAACGTTTCTACTGTACAATGTCTTTTGCACGTTTCTTGATATAACTCTGAAACATCCAAAAACTAGCTTTAATCTGACACCTGGATGAGCCAGATAACTCAAGAAATATGACCATTTTAGTTAAATGATGTATCGGGTAGCAGAATTTGCATCAAAATTTCTACTTCGGCCATTTTTCATCCAAAAAATCTGAAAACATTAATTTAATGTTATTTCATATCTATTTACGCAAGGAAAAAAAATTGAACAAAATCTTAGATGTCGAAGTACGGCCATGTTTTTAAATTATGTGATTTGGCATGGAATTAGCCAAAAACAATAAATTTGGTTATGTCACTTAAACAGTTTTTTAAGGTTATTGTTAAACGTCGATAATAAAAAGTGTTTGTTCTAAAAAAAAAAGTTATTAAGTGGAATTTAAAAAAGCCGGAGCAGAATAAAAATGTTACAAGGAGTTATTACATAGGGAGTTATCTCACTCCTTTTTGCGAACTCTGACGTAAAGTAAAATTTAATTAATTTTTGAATATTTTCAAAATTTAACGTTTTTGTTGTTTGATTAATAATAGATCTTTCGTAAAAAAATATTTTGATTAAAGCCCCAGAACAGTCGACTGCTTGCCCCTCTATTTCATGAAATTTCTTGAGAAATAATCCATACATCAAATTACAAAATTTGACGTACAATAATATACAACAATATTAGCCTACGCTATTAAACGCTTTACGCTAGAACTCGCAAATCACGGGACTTTTGTAACATAATTCGCCAATTTTCGCATAATTTAAAACAGATAATTTTATAGATTTGCTATTTTATACAAAAATCAATTGTCTATCTAACTGTTTTTGTTTGAA
The DNA here is from genome assembly GCA_929113105.1 of Agrypnus murinus. Classification (NCBI taxonomy): domain Eukaryota; kingdom Metazoa; phylum Arthropoda; class Insecta; order Coleoptera; family Elateridae; genus Agrypnus; species Agrypnus murinus. The sequence goes on along the minus strand of OV816028.1, from coordinate 154,619,216 downwards.
TTAATTTGAGCGGTTAGTTTTCTTGCTATACCTATTCAAGATCTTTTGCAGAGAATTTTGGTGGTGGTGAAGGAACAACTCAAAGCTAACAGTTCAATTTAGTTTGTTATTAAAAAAATTAGGAAAAAAAGCTTAAAATTATAAACCGTCTTCGAAAACGTTCAAAAAGTTTTCCACCTCAAAAATTTTGATTAGATGATTTTAATTTTTATTTAGAACTTTCCAGCTTCAATCAGGTATTTTAGCAAGTAAGACCGAGGTTCCACCAAAGCGTCACCGAAATAGCGCACACACTTTCGTCTCGCAACTCGCATTAGAATTTTTTTTACAAAAATAAAATAAATGGGCAAAGGAAAATTATACTTGCATATTCGCGAAAAGAAATTAAAAGTTTTGCCTAAATTATCATTTATAATATTAATACCAATAATTACTATTTTTAACTAATTAGTTAAAACGAAGTAACAGAAAATCACGCTTACGTTATTTATTCTTGCTTCACTTTTTAAAAGCTAAATAAAAACTATACTTCAGTGTATTGTTGGTGATCTACTCAACGATTCGTTATTGATCATTAGGAAGCTGTAAACCAGTTAAAAGTCTGGATTTCTATTATTTTTTGAAGTTTTTGAAAAAAAAAAACGTTTTGACAATTTAAAGTATTACTATTTAGTAGCTTAATGCAAAATAGTTACTTTAAAAGATTATTTTCCTAATTAGATTAAAATGATATGTACGTATACGTGTATATGTAAGTAATAAAATGCAAAAAGTAAACGCATCCGGCATCCAACGGCCTACAGTTCATTTTGAGATTTCTCGATGTAACTAGTTAAATATTTATAAACTGTCTGGACGATTATACGACGCTTTATACAAGTTGTAACTCAAATATAGCTAATAAACGTGTCTGGATGGGTAAACAATTCGCCACTAAATGATTTACTACCCTTAAGCTAGTTATGATTTACTACCAATTTCGACAAGCTGCTTCACTGAACGATAAATTATTATTTATTATTATTATTATTACTATTATTACTAACAAGTTGCAATTTTCGTTTGTATGCATTTGCAGGTATCTCATACTTGTTTATTCTTACTGTAATTATTTTCTATCTATAATAAAAATAAAAATGACAACTTATTAAAAAAATATATATAAATTGATGCCCAGTCATGTTTGATTGCCCGCATCAAAAAATGCAGATATATATTAGAAAACATGCCCGACAACAACGTCGACTGGCATTTTAATAGACTGATACCTATTTAAGAGTTTAATTAATGTTACTGCATGATAACCAAAGATCAGTAGGCGTGGTTGCTCCGTGATTGAGCTAAAAGAAACAATTCTTTTCATACGCTCCATAATTGTATGTCCTATTAATTACATACTAACTGCTTATTCGGTAGAAGGCGATTTTTAAAAGCGATTATATAATTAATACCCCGAGACTTTGAATAATATTTTCATCATAAAAAAATCTTCTGGTAGCACTATACTTTAGATTATCCATTTTGATAGAGCCCGTTTATGTCAAGTAATAAGCAAGAATCTTGGACAATACTTTCACAAAATGGAAATTAAACGAACTGAAAGTGAAAATAAGACGATCACTTGTAAAAATCTTGTAATTTTAAAAAGAAAAACTATTTAAAAAGTACACGATTGAATTAAAAAAAAAAACTGACAGGAAATAAAAAATTTATAAGAAATGTCAAGGTGCAAACTACAGGAACTTCCTAAAGTAAAGCTACAAGAAGTAGCCAAATTTTTTTTAACGACCCTACCTATGTTCCTATTCTAAAAATAGATTACCAACCGTTACTAATCTAGTTGTTTTGTTAGGTTAGGAATTGTTTTTGTATTTGTTGTAACGTGTTAGTTAAATATGTATTTATTTACGGATTTCGGGAACAATTATTATTGTTTATGCAATAGATCATTGGTCCTTCGAGTCGGATTTTGAAGGAATTAAAATAAAATAAAAGCAAAACCGTCAACCATAAACAATAAATTACAAATAAAAGTATTATTGGAAATGACAAGTCAGAACCGGCACCAGTAGTGAAACAGAAGCATCAGAGGGAAATGGTGCACATATATATTCCGAATTGGATTGATATTCTTTGGTAAATTTATTTATATTAATAAATGTGCATAAAAAAATCTGCTGGTTCTAGTATATACAAAGCTGGTTTCGTATTTATATACTGTTAGATACTCATTATTTCTTTTGTGTTAATTATTGTTTTTTTCTGGTTGATTCATTATCATTATTATTGTTCATGCATTGATCTATTTTTACTAATTTGTTCTAAGTGCAAGTTGTTATTATTTGTTTACTATTGACCTATTTAAAGTGATTCATGATTGTCAAACATTTAATCTTGGGTAAATATAATTGTTATTCACTTCTAGTAAATGTTTGCGTCCATAGTCAGTATAGTAAATTTCCCCTATGAACATTGGCACGTAAACAAATAGATAACAACTTTCTTTTTCCAATGTATGACAATTCTACAACATTAACCGAGGAAACTTAAGAAACACAACAGTACATCGACGTTTTATTTTTGACAAATCCTTTATAAGAAGCTATGTTATATAGGAAATTTACCTTGTATTTTTATAAATAAGTATTTGAATCATTTCGCTTGCTCTCTTTATTTTACAGAAGTTATTAATATACTATTATAAATCTTTTCTTGATAAAACTAAAAAAACTCATTCTAAGCCCTCAAGTAAGTACTACGATAGTATCAAGTATTACGTCGCTATATAAGGTAAAAGTTTCTCGAATCACGGTAATTTCCCTAAAAGATGTTGGAGCGCAGATCGCCCTAATTGCATCCAACAAAAATTTTTGGTGAATTTTCAATCAATTAAATGTTAAAATTTAATGGAAATTTCACTGGAAAATAGAATCTTTTTTGTTTGCCTTTGCTCTCAATTAAATGACGCATTAAGAAATGCGAAATAGAATAAAAAAAGAAACCTTTCTAAAATTTGTTAAAGGTAATATATTTCTCTAGTATTCATTTCCTGTTCAGTTTAAGAAGTGTTAATCAATTAATCATCTATCAATTAATTAATTGAAATTCGTTTATTGAATGTTTCTGAATTGGGGTTTCGTTCTACTCCGATCACGATGGATTGGAAAACTAAATTATCCCAAAAATCAATTTGAAGATTTGAAGTAGTTTGTGCGAACGAATTGTTTAAATAATTATTTAGGTGTTTATTATTGTTATTGATTGAACAATAGAAAACGTAAGTGATAGTCTTTAAGTTATACGAACCTATTGTGCAAAGAAAATTAAGAGGATTATTTTGCAATAATTAAAGAGCTAAACTTTATAAATGATATTTTAAACAATTTCGATTAACCTTTATAGTATTCCTAGTGGAGTGAAATAAAATGGATTTTTATTTAGCTTGAGAGTAAAGAATTTAATTTTAGTTAATTAAGTTTTACTGTTGGAATAATACCTCCGAGATATTTTATAATCTATCTACTTCAGACGTCAAACTCTTACCAACATTTTCATATCAACAACAATATTTAAATAAAACGTTTTAATTGATGACTTGTTCTAAGATATGTTTTATAAAATAAACCGTGCAAGTTATTGCATGTTTTTATTTAATAAGTTTTTTAATGTAATGGTGTTAAGGGTTGCATGATAAAATTTTTCGCTAAAATGTTTCTTATTAAGCTATGTAAACCTGTTAGTCTCAGCTATTCCTCCTAATTTTGAGACAAGATATAGTTAAAAATTACCATAGATTGTAATATATGATATCAATTAATCAATCAAATATGTAAAACTGTATCATCGAAACATCCCGAAAAGTCTTCAGTTTTGTGAGTTATAAACTCTGATATTTAATATTTAAAGAACTTTGAAGTTTCAATTCAAATTCTAGATCTCAAAACATTTTCAAATTTTGAAGTGATGAAAATCTTAGTTTGCGTAACTTCCTTATTTCTGAAGAAAGTTTCTAAGCTTCAGAATCATCAACACTGCAAAAAATTGAAACCGCGAATCACTGATATGTTGAAATTCTGGATCCTTTTTGCCTTAACAGAATACTATCATATACATTGTAGGCCTGTAAGTGTACCCAACTATGAAACACATATTTTAAAACTGACAATATTCCACTAAACTGGTCACCATACAGCGGAGCTGGCAAGTTGATGTGCGGTAAAACGGCGTTGCTTACGATGACCGTCAACCAACTAGACTTAAGATAACCTACAACTTAACTTGAGCTAGCCTACTGTCTAATCTATGTAACGTTAAGGTTTGCTGTACCACACTCTCATGCGCATAATTTCGAAATTCAAAGATGGAGGGGTCAAAACCTTAACCAAAGCATGTCCACCGAATTACATATATAAATCTGAACATATCTACCATCTGATATCTGACCATATACGGCCAGTGCATCTTCAGATTTTAACCCCACTTCCTTGCGTTAAAAAGATCAAGAACGTCCGATTTGAGTTTATGTCGATGCGTCTATTTGATTGATGTACCCATCCGCAACGGGAGCTTTCTCTGGGACTCTCTCATTATTCTATCGTGTGCATTCTTTCGTTTTAATCACATTTAAGTCTTAAGTCATAACCAGCTTCAAAACTAATGACGTGGCGAAATCACTTTACCCGCACTAAGTACCCAAAATTGTACACACACATATTTATCCCATTCATTTTCAATGAACTTAAAAGTCCGTTACTGAAACGTCGCTTACATACGCATACGTCATTTACGTCGGTTTTTATGAACTTAAAAATTCTTATATCAAATTTGGATAGAGTATAAAAATGTAGAAAAGAAAAATGTACACTAACCTCCTAAAAATGGTAGTTAAAGTGAAAAGAGTATCCGTCCGTCCATGCAGCTTATCTGAAATTCCAACGATTTCAGTTGAGATTCGGATAAAGCATCAAATATATATATAAAAAAGTACGCTTCATTTTAATTGAGCCGCCAGTTTGGAGCATAGGACTATACCTTGGATATCGGAGAATTAACATGAGTTAGTCGAGCATGGGTTTCTTTATACACTTGAATAGATCTTGCCAACAGCTTTAAACCGATACTTTGCACAGATGTTTTAGACCCACGGTTGTCCAGATAAACCGCGATGTTGTCAAAAATGTTCACCAGTTCACAAAAAAACCATTTTTAAAATGTTCAGTTCAAACCACTGCGAACTGTACTCTGTATATTTGATTACCCTTTGTCGCGAGTTTTAGAGCGATACCATACACAGTCGTGCTGCGCTCACGGTTGCCGAGATAGCCTGAGTCAAACGGAGCAGCACACCCAAAAACATTGGCGTTTACTGTCTCGAGTCTTACTTTGTGGAACTCATAATCATGAATAAAGATTAATTTAAAAAATGTTTTTATTAATTTTTATTTATTTCACAAAAAATATTGCATTAGCTGCTTTACGTACGGATAGCGTCGCGCGAGCGATTTATAGCGCAGTACAGGAATTGGACTCCATACTATTTGCGAATATGACAATAAGATTACTGTTTGGCATAAATTCTTAACGATATAACAATTTTAATTTGGACCTAGTTTTGTCACATACGGTCGGCGGTAAATCTGCCCATACTATCCGCGGAGTTGGTTGTATAAGTAGACATTCATTATAATGTATGTTTTTACGTGAGGCACCTGTATTAACTTTATCCCCACGTTCCTTCCAAGAAGAAGTAATTGAGATACGCTCAATCAGCGTGCAATTTCATAGCCATTGCTACCAGTTACTCACTGGTCGGAGCGAAATTGCTTATCCACCCTTTACTAGCTCACTAGGTTAGTACAGGAGCGATTAACTTAATACGTCTCACCCGCCGGAACCCTCCCGTCCTCTTTCATACGGGGCTAAGTTCCTCGTCCAGCATTAGGACTATTCCTAGGTTAGGTACATCAGAACCCTCCAGCCCTCTTTCATGCCTTTAGAAGGTCCTTCATCCAGCCTAAGTTGGGGCCACTGCCCGATCGAATCCAACCTCAGATGTGGCGGAACTTAGAACTTTTAGTTTTTAAATGGTTATGCCACCTCGATCTCCCAGTTATAGGCCTGACGTCCCCTCACAAAGCTTCGTTTCGAGGCTACTTCATAGGGGCCATCACAGTAGCATCCTGGTGTGTACCCATGAGGGTGAAGTTGTCTTGAACGTGAGAGGCTATATATCTTCGCATCAACGTTCTTTAAACGTAGGTCTCTAGACGATTTCTGGGAATCCGACGACTGAAACCGCACAGTCAATGCTGGAATCCCATACTGTCATCTCCGAGACGCTACCTGGTGGTATGCAGTTTCTCGTAGGTTGGTGAGCGTACTCCCTGACCGGGATAAGCCTCATTTAATTCTCCTCCATTCGTATAGATCAGACATTGAATGTCATGGTTGTTTTACGTGGGGTACCTGTGCGAACTTACCCCCACATTCCCTTCCAGAAGGAAGTGATTGGGATACGCCCAATCAGCGCGCAAGTTGCTTAACCGGCAGTACCGCACTTGCTACCAGATCAGCTCACTGGTCGAAGCGAGGTTGCCTATCCACCCTCTACTAGCTAACTCAGGACTAATGCCGGAGCAATTGACGTTGCTCACCCGCCGGTACCGAAGTACCTCGTCCAGCAATAGGACTATTCCCCAGCTATGCGCTATTGCAAAGTGGGACCACTGCCCGATCGAATCCAACCTCAATTGTGGCGGGACTTGGTTTTTTAATGGTTTTGCCACCCCGATCTACCAATTTTAGACTTGGTGGGTATAGATAGGTATAGATCAGACAGCGGGAAACTAGCTCCATATAAGACCCTGGCGTCAGGTAAGAATCAATCCACCAACACCGGACCCTCTTGTTAGCAGAGCTTTCTCCGCAACGCTTTAGAGACATCGTCGAGAAACACTTGCGTGTCACTCTACCACACATTGATTGCGTCATCCGTTACTCATACAAGCTTGGGATTGGGTAGACAACAACTAGTTCTATGGGTGAACGCCTCCAACGGTCTGTCTGCCCACGGCCGTCCACAAGCTAGTCTCGGATGCTAGTGCTCCCCGTACCTCTAACGACTGCCCAGACCTCTGTCTCCTGGGACTAGTCTCGGATACTAATGGAGTCCGACACCTCAAACGACTGCTTGTCCGTTCACCCCCTGAATGTATAGACAGACACCAAACTTCCTGTATCTTAAGGAACACCCTTAAAATGAAAATCAAAGTAAAAAATTAAGATTTATAGATACCAATTTCCGTTTCTTAAGGAACACTCTTAAGAGTCCGTTCATTCCCTTAATTGAATTAATACATTTTTCGCTCTACGCTCTTAACGTTTTTCTGTAAAACAAATGAGTCTATTGACTTCAAATAAAAAAATATTTAAGATATATCTTTATTCTATGTCCGTCTTGTAATACTTTTCGATATTTGCCTTTTGTTTTTGCAATATAGGTGAGTAATAAGTGCTAAAATTGTTGATTTCTATGATGTATTTCCTGTAAACAGAACAATTAAAACGAAAATCCATTACAAGAGGGGCATAAAGGAATATCTCAGTTTTCCAATGATACCAAACCTACACAGATTTCATAAAAATTACTTGAGATTTTATACTAATTTCTAAACGTCTTTGCGGAGTTTTGGCATAACTTGTATATACTTGTATATATACTAACGTAATGCATCTGACCACCGAGCGCAAGTTTAGCTGTGTGGTATAAACAGACTCTTAAATGGCGGCCGAAGTGAAGAAATTACAAACTACTCTACCATCGAAAACGAATACTTGAGATACAACGAGGAGTTGCTGCAGGTCAACTGTTGGTGTTAAATGGTAAAATCGTTAATTTACCGAATACCAATAGTAGGCCAGAATCCAAGAGTAGGCAACGATTCCCCAATCGCATAAAGTAAATCTGGATGAGAAGACTGCGTTGTAGACATACCATTTCGAACAGAGAGATAGAGACAGATGAGTACTGACAGGTATTTAAAATAGGTGGTCTTCAGGTGGCCGTGTATGGTTCACCTACGGGCACTGAAACTCTTTGTGCGTTAGAAAGTTAGTGGGAGGGTTCTTTGTTAATCGTGTTTAAAATTAAACTTATGCTATACATTTAGAGAGAATTTAAATTTGGATATGTAATCATGTGGTTAAGTTAACGTCGGCTTTAGAGTATTGAGACGTTTTTGTGCTTTAGAAAGGTAACCCTCCTTAGAGGGAGGGTTCGTTGTTAATTGTGGTTAGAATGAAAAAAGATTGTTGTTCAAATTTAGCTATGGAGTTGTTGGACTTACTTTGGTTAAGGCAGACTTGTCACCTTCACCTTTGGATTTTAAAACCTTTTATTTTTTGACAAGTTATAGTTGCTTAGTTAGGAAATTAGATTTTTTGTTGTTTATGGTTGAGATGGAAAATACAGAGTGCAATTGAATTACTTGGTCAAATGTCAAGAACGTATTGTTCTAACCTAAACAAAAAATAACCGAAAAAATGATTCTCGAGAGATTTTCACGTTGTTTTTTTTTAATGTTTGTACCGATATCATGGTTAGATGTTGATTAATGGACAAGATTTCAAAAAGACTTCTAGAAGAAATTATTTACTAATACTTTTACTAATATATGTAGTTTTACGGGATATATGTCAAAATATATGGTTCATGTTGATGATTACTGCGGTTTGTTTCTCGGGTGCGTCCTATGCTATTTCTTAGATTGATTTTATTAAGTTCTGGACAGATTTGTGGATATGTGACATATAAGATTTGCGCAGTTGGCCGTTGTGGTCATTTTGGGTCTTGTGGTCACGCTCCACAGTTTGCCGTTGTGGTTATTTTGGACGTTGTGTTCACCCTCCACAGTTGACCGTTGTAGTAAACATCGCCAGCAATGCCAATACATAAGCGTCGGTGGCCGTTGTAGTCAATATGGCTTATGGGTCAAGTATGGAGTTGGACGATATGCCGTTGTGGTCATGGCCATCACAACCAAAATAGCAATTGGCTGTTGTGGTCATTGACCGTTGTGGCCAACGAATGATTCCGCTCCAAAAATTGATTAGAACAACCAATTATTAGAAGATCATTAGAACTGAAGCCAACCTGAAAAACAAAGCGCGCGCGCTCTTTAAATGCCAGACCCGGCGAAGCAGTAAGGTGAGCTCCATTTTAATATGCTTTTTTGTTTATATCAAATTAAATTTAATTAAAATATAAACTTAATGTTTAATAGAATATTTAAAAAGTTTTCTAATGTTCTGGAAAACTTTGGAAGCTTGATCGTTTGCAAACGCTGAAACGAAGCACTGCAACTCTTAAAACCTACACAATTGGACTTTTAAAGACTTTATTTAGTCTTGATTGAGTTTTATCTGACCAGTAAATCAGTAATTGCTTTTATCTATCAAAATCCAATAAATAATTAATTGTTAACGAGAATACGTATATATTTTGGATATCGGTGTGGACACAACGTAGGAAATATAATTTTCAGAAATTACATTAAACCAAAGAGTAAAACGGCGTTTCATGCTACACAGTACTATATTATCGTAATAATTTATAATACAATAATAACGTAAAAGAGAATTTTTTTATATGTCGCCATAAAAATCAAATTTACAATGTATTTTCGTGCACAATGCCTCAGCGGTCAAAACAAAACAAACACTCACGCTGAGTCGCATTCAAAATTTAATTTTGTTTATGTTTTTATGCGTATGGGTTGTGGGCAGATCCGGACAGTTACTAGCATTGTTTATAATAAAGACGACCCATTCAGTAAAAACGAATAACTTTGAAAGGGTTACTGACATTACAGCCACTCACTATCTTGTTAAAATCCAAATTAATAGATTAACACAAAATCTATTATTCAATTAAGTAATAGGAAACATCTAATAATCAATTAGAAAAGATAATTTTCAATCTGAAAAAAGGTCGGCCGTGGTGAAACACACACCTGTGTTTATGCCTTTGAAAAAAATGTTAATTATATCTGAAATTTTTATGAGTAATTTGCAAATTACCATCGGAGAGGTCGGGACTTGTAAATGTACATATATCATGTTTGACATGAGATATAAAATCGAATTACGAAAATATGATGACGATGACGCAGGTGTAATCAAAGGAATCTGTATATAGACCGACCAAATTAAGAATGTATTAAGCTTTTAATATATAGCTTAGTTAAGTACACTGTCTTTATTAAGTGGCTTTTCATCCTTAAATCCGTTTAACTCGTTTAAGGATTCTTAAGCGTAATTATTCAATTTTGTTTTTATTTTTGCTTCAGTAAGTTTGTAAACGCGTCAGTTTTTGCTGTCAACCATACATAACTAGTAATTAACCTTCCAGGAATAATTAATTAGAAAATTAATAACTTTTAAAAGTTAAATAATCACGTATATGAGAGGAAAGGAAATAAAACAACCAAACCAATAATGCAATAGATGATTATATAAAAATCGAAAATTATAAATTGAACGGCTCAAATATCCGCTTCTTTAATGTTGATATCTATACACAGCACGGCTTTGTCTATAATAGCTCTAATTAGAATCTGATTACTAAGCGTTTGCAGCTTCTCTAAATAGCAGCTTCTGAACATGCTGTTACCCATGTCGTTATTATTAAAGCGTATATGAAAATAGAGGAACATTTTTTTATGCAAGTCTTTTAAATATTCTACTGCTGGGAGTTTGCCTAGAGCTAAAAATACTAGTTGGATATTATTTTTATTTAATTTAGTTTCTAAATTGCCAATTATGTATATTGATGGCTAATTCGAATCTAGAAAATATGATATATGAAAGTACTTATCTTTAAAAATGTGTGATGTTTATATAGTTAACTATCATAATTTACCAGCTACTTTGTGTTTTCCTATTATTATATTTCGTGGCAAAGGGAAACCGACAGCTCTATATAATGATGAATACTTTATAAAATATTTGAAACCTTAACTTAGATTTAACGATTTCATTTATGTATTTCATTCAGAAAGTGGATCAAAATGCATGATCATTTTTTATAAATTAACACTAAGACCATCCATTGTAAATCTCTCAGTTATTAGTCGCATTCAAATAAACTCTTGATAATAAAAATTATTAGTTTGATGAACTATCATCAAACGTTTGGGACTTTTTTGCAACTATGCAGTTTATAACAAAAACGCTTATTACGGTGATATGTCATGGTGTTTATAAAGACGTAACCTTGACCAATATACGTGTTTTTAAATCGACTTCTCCGAATTTTTGCTTAACTCTACACATATCGCTTTACAATGTTTTGACTATCCCAATGCTGGATGACTTATTATTTATTATCAAATTGATGCAAAATATAACAGGACCGTATTAGCAAAAAGTATTGCAAATAATTTTTAACAAATTTACAAAAAAAAATTTTTGAAGGTAGAGTTTTTTTTTCTTTAGTTTTAGATTCTACCTCGGACGCTTTTTAACCCTCTGCGTTATTGTTCGTTATTTTTGAGACACCCTGTATATATTAGGAAGAAGAAACATTTTTTATGCAATCCATGTTTTGTTATTAGCAAGTTGTAGAATTAACTTGCACTTCTCATGATTTTTACTCAATTTTCTTTAATTATAAAAATCATGGGAAAAAATTTTAAAAAGCGAAAGAAATACAAGATATCAGATTATTCTGTTCCCAGATCATGTAGTAGTTTTAATTTTCTTTATAGGTATATTTAAACATGGAGTGTTCAAAAAAACGTTTCTTCTTCCTAATACATATTTTGGGTTAATATTGTTTTGAGAATGGCTTCATCTTAAGCAAGCCGAAACTAAAGACAACTTTTAAAATTTATTATGTTTTAAATTATTTCGTGGAGAAGACTAAAAGCTTTTATTCAACCCTATTTATTAACATTCAACTCCACTAAACGAAAACAATAAACACCTTCGAAGATTTAATAAAGCGAGAAATTATAAGCCACAACCCACAAGGTGCAATGGGTATTAGTTTATTTAAAAACTATAACTTTTCTACTCCTGTTGCCTATCGTATCGGCAATTACAACAAATCTTTTAAAAAATGTTGTCTATGTGGCAAAATATCTAATAATTTTCTAAATTAAATTCTCGATTTTTATTTTCGATATTTTTAAGTATTTTTAACAAAAACATTTTGCTGCAAGGAGGTATTATTTTATAATTTTTAAATCCAAAAACCTGTCCATAAAATGATTAGCAGTTAACTATAATTACCCTTATATACTGATTATATAGAATCTATGACTTTGCTATGCTAAAATATTATTTTATGTTCTATTCTGGTACAACATGAAGATGAAGATTTTTTTGAAAAGTTGAATTGGTTTGACTTACTTACTTGACTTGAAGTATTGAGACTTACTTATATATGGTGTCTCTAAAAGGCCTGTACAAAATGCTAAGACATTTTCCTGAGACCAAAATAGGACGATTTAACCAAACTTACCTCTATCCAAAAGTGCTTCGTTAATGCCCTATTGAATGTCAAAGATCTTCAAAAAATTTCTATTTTTCTAAATAATAAAAGTTTGCTTTTAGCAATGGTGAAATTTGGGATTTCCGTACTAAAATAATAGTTTTTTGGCAACATTTTTTTAATAGTGGGTGTTACGTAAGTGGTCAAAATTTGATCATCTACATGTAAAGAAGCTCAAGTTTTTTTAAAGGTTTGGTGAATATTTTTCTAACTTTTTCTACAGATAGGTATTCTAATTTCTAACATTTTTTGTCTGTTGTTCGATCTTGCTATCTACCATAGTTTAGGCAAAAAAACTTATTTGATTTGCATGCCATTCACTGCAGCCATACATTATGGCTGCATTATGGTTAGAACTTTGCCGAGATATATTTTCATGCATGATGGGGGACCCCTTCATTTCACATTAATTATCCGCAACATTTAAATCAACAATACTCGAATAGATGGATGGATGTTTGTTTTATGACGAATGATGAGAACCATAACAACGAAAACCGCCTCCTAATTTTTCTGCAATTATTCTAAAAATTTTAATTTATTTATTTATTTTTTTAATTTCTAATAGCATGATTGAACAAAACGCTATACAGCATTCGTGGGAAACAGTCACTCACTTGTGTGTCGTTCCACACTCGGCTTCGCCTCGTGTGTAATCTCGACACACGCGTGAGTAAAACTTTTAGTTTCTCCACTTGTACTGTAATATACTAATGTATATAATAGGCGACCGATATGGAATCAGTCTCATCTTGATCATCGAAATCGGTATGCTCTAGGTAAATCAACTGAGGGTAGAAGTAGCTCAAGAACGTAGAGCAATAGGTAACCAAACTACAAAATTATTGTATACAGGAATTATTATATACGTCACGGAGTTGGACAGTAATTTTGATTTACCACTCAGTCACTGAGTCGCATTCAGAGCCTATTTTGAACTGAGATGGGCCCTAGGTTCAGCTAGCAAATTTCAGGCCCCGTATTCGAGTGAAAGGAGTACCAAACAGGCGTAAAAATGAAATAAAATAAAATATATATATTTAAAAACAAAAACTAAACTCAATATATTTTGATTTAAAACTAAACAACTTCTCAAATTGCGCTGCTGAAGGAACTAAAATCATAACACAAGAATTTAATTTGTTCCTTTAATTTTTATTTATTTTATTTTTTTATCGGTAACCATAAATATTTTTAGTTTTCCCAAAAAATATACGACATATACTCTCAAGGGAAAAAACGCACCACTTGATAACGCATCAAAAATACCAAAACTTCAAACAGCCGTAACTCGGTTAATTTAAAACAAAACTGGATCAACTTTTACGTACTGAAAAGTTTAAAGTGTCTAGTTTAAGCAGCTTTCGTCGTTGAATAAGACCTTTCGCCATTACATCGTAGTCCAATGTCGGTAGTGCATACTACATTCTCTCCTAGCGATGCCGGTGCGTCAAGTGAGGAACATTAGCTCTTACACGAGTACAAAGTTGACCTTCATGTAGACTATTTCGTACCGTCCTATCGGATACTCATAGAATCAAGTCCATGTCTGCTGCAATCATGTGAGCGCTTGTCACAGGATCCCGTCGAGCTGCATTTAGAAGTCTTCGGTCCTCGCGACGTTGGTAGAATGAGGACGATTAGATCCTTGACGACGACGAAAAGTTCCCGTCCCTCAATGCCGGGACCACATACGAGATGAGATACAACACTATGGAAATCTCCCATATCTCAATGCGACTTGTCGCATACTAACTCCTAGCTCCAAAAGAGCAACAATTTGTGCACGTTGAATGTCCGTTAAATACGACATTGTAACGCTTCGAATAACTTTGTGGCACTGATTAATTTCAAAACATTAGTAAAATAAAAATCAAAACATTAATTTAGACACTTGCACATAGGGTTAACGGTGATGTCGTCGGATACACATTAAAAAACATAAACTTTAATAAAAGAATGTTTTTAATAATTAAAAACATTTTTCAACATTTTTCAAAATTTTTTAAATTTGGAAAGTAAAGGTTCAAACTCATGCGATAATAATATCGCTTGCAGAAGAGGAAAAACACCCGACAAAATGCAGTGTGAATCTCAAAAATTCATAACTTCACGCCAAATAATCGTAGGCACTCGAAGTTTTAAAAACTCTACAGAAAAAGAACTGAACTTTATTGTCCTGGCAGTCAATTGAATCCTTTTGGTACACCGTACAAGCTGTTAAAATTTGACATTTTTCTAATCAATTTTCTTTTCTTCGTGGAGGCGGGAGGCGAAAAGCTTAAACATATCATTCGCCCGCACAACCTTAAACTAGACACTTCAGACCTTTTAGCACGCAATTTGAAATTTTGATATTTTGGTGCGTTTTCAAATGGTGCATTTTTTCCTCGAGAGTACAAATATTATACATAGATAGTATAAATTTTTTCCTATCCTCCATTTGAAACGAATGTGGTGTCGCAAAAAGTAAACAAACAAATACATAAACTCCAACGAAATCTCAACAAAAGTGCAGTGGAAACACTAAAATGAGACTTCGGGATTTCAGAGCCGAAAAATTTTTTTGTGCATTTTTATGATTTTGTTTTCCAATTCGGGCCCCTCTTGCAGTTGGGCCCTAGGCACGCGCCTAATGCGCCTAATAGTAAAATAGGCCCTGGTCGCATTACCTGTTGAAAGACCATTCCAGGTTTTAAAGTATGTGTACTAATCTTGTTTATTGTTTCAAATCTTATTTTGTGGAACTCCATAATCATGAAATAAATAAAGATTATTAAAAGTTTCACAGTTTTATTAAAATACAACCTGACAATATTGTTTCGACAGCTATGCTGTCATTATCAAAGGTAATATAATTATAAACAAACACGTCTTAAGGTAGATACAAAATAGGTAACTAGATAAAATAATAATAATCAGAATTAAATATCTAATACTTCCAGTAACGGAGAATTACTGAGCTCAAGTTGTTCATTCATTAAAGGTACCCTGAGTTTGTGTTTGTATATCTCAAAGGCTTTTAAAATGTCTAATTTGCGTTTGTTATTACAAAAATGTAGGAATTTAATATTATTTTGAGGAGTCATTGTGTGATTTTGTTCTAAAAGGTGTTTGGCGTAATTCGATTTTTCAGGATGTTTATTTTTGTAATGACGTACGTGTTCTTTATATCTTATGTCAAAATTTCGAAGTGTTTGCCCAATATATACCGAACTACAAAAAGAACAATTTAAACGGTAAATGCCCGATTTCATGATATCATGTGTTCTGTCTTTAGCATTAAATAAAAATGAAAAAGTGTTAGTGTTGATTTTAAATGTTATTTTATAATTGTTGATTTTTCTTAGTATATGTGCAATTTTTTCTGATATTTCGCCAAAATATGGTATAGATATGTAATTTGTGTCTTCTGTTTGATTGTCAATGGGATATATTCTTTTGATAGCTAACCTATAATCTTTTTGTTTAATTAAAGTGTCAATCATGTTCGGATTATAATGATTTGCATGTGCTAGTTGTTTAATGGTTGATATCTCTTTGCTAAAATCTGATTTTGTTAGTGGAATAGTTAAAGCTCTGTGTACTAATGATCTGTAGGCTGCTATTTTATGTGTATTATGGTGACAAGATTCATTTGGTATTGTTATGTCTGTTTGTGTTGGTTTTCTGTATATGGAAAATTCAAATAGATTGTCTGCGTTAATCTTGATATTTAAGTCTAGAAAGTTTATAGCCCTGTTTTGTTCTGTTTCTAGTGTAAATTTTATATTAGGGTGGATACTGTTTATAAGCATTAAAAATTCATTGATTACCTCAAAAGAACTGTCAAAACAAGCTAAAATGTCATCAACATAACGAAACCAGAAGATAATGTGTTTAGAGAGGTTTAATTCAAATATTCGATCTTCAAACTTGTCCATAAATATGTTAGCTAATAGAGGACTTAGAGAATTACCCATAGGTAAACCATCCTTTTGTAAATAAATTATGTTATTAAAAGTGAAATAATTTTGACTTATACAAAGGTCAAATAATTGAATTAACTCTAACCTTTTAACTAATTCTATATTACTATTGATCAAGAAACTATCTAATAAAGGGATACATTCTTGTGGGGGTATTCTGGAGAACATGTTGTAAATATCAAAACTAACAAGTTTTGAATGTGGTGGAAGATGTATGTTTTGCAGCTTATCTACTAATTCTAATGAATTTCTAACAGAGTATTTCGATTTGTAACCTATCGTGTTAATAATCTGGTTCAGTTTTTTGGATAAAATGTGATTAGGTGCATTGATGTATGATACAACTGGTCTTATTGGCATATTCTGTTTGTGGGTCTTCACTAATCCATACAGTTTAGGTATTTGTGGGTTTTTATTAATGATTTGTTGCTTTTCTAATTCTGAAAAGCAGATATTGCAGTTTTCTAAACCTTGTTTTATTTCTTTTTGGAATTTTGTGGTTGGGTTTTTGTTTAAAGTTTCTAAATTTTCTTTATTAATAAATTCATTAACTTTTTGTATGTAAATATCTTTTGAAAGAATTACCAAAGTGTTACCTTTATCTGCTTTAACAGAAATTAGATTGTTCTCTGTGATTTTCTGTTTTATAGATTGAAGAAGTGATATGTTAGATGTGTTGTACATTTTGTCCTGTTTCAAAGACTTCTCTTTTAACAAATTCGGAATTTGGAATTTTGCATAGTTATTATGATCTTTCTTAAGTATAGTTTCGCATTCAACGGCCAAAATTTCTTTAATTTTGTTGGTAAATTTTGGAAAAGGACAAAATTTGAAACCTTTGTTAAGAATTCAATGACAGAGAAACACAATTTCTGGAGATGCAACATACGGAGATGCGCACGTTTACTCAACTTTCCTGTTGAATCTTGTCACAAACCAGAATACGACTGAACTGTTGGCCGACACACCTGGATTTGAATACCTCTGTGCGCACTAGATGATTAGATAGGCACGGAACTTTGCTTGGACACTCTTTACTGTGTTTAAAAATCTCTGCGAACATTGTGGCACAATGTGACTGGACCAAAAATTTATTTATTGCCTATAGAAGGTCCAATAATTTTTAATACTTCGTCAAAACTTGTGATACTAATTCTATAAAATCCCAAAAAACTCTCAAATCCTCGTAGAGTTTTTGAAACTGACCCTTCAGTAAGCGTTGGCAGGTTATTGGATGAACTCAATATCTTCTGTTTTAATTTTCTCGGTGTCTAATAACTAACACCGCGAAGGAAACTACCTCTACCAGATTCATTTTGAGAATGGAATACATGACACGACACAACAGTTCAGTTCGTATGCGCGCTCAACTCAAACAAGAAACAGTTTCGTTCGTTAATGCGCCCAGATTCTACTTTTGTCGACCGAACTGTCGAAACTGTTGAACAATTCAGTTCATAGTTCGTGCTAGCCCTTAAACCAAGTTAATTTAATTTGACAAATATACAGAAGTCAGTAAGAAAAATCTCGTGTATCACGTGCTGAGAAACCACTTTACAAGTACCCGTATTTGTACAAACCACACACATGTGCCTCCAGATGCGGTACACAAGAGGAATACTTTTTTATTATTGATTTTATAACAAAAAGTCATATTCTATAAAAAAATTTTGCTTGATTCAAAACTACTAAAAAGTATAACGGAATTTCTATATTACTTATAATAAAATAAAAATTTAAGAAACTGCATTTTTTCTAAGGAAAAAACGACCAATGTAAGTCTTATATTTTTTATCATGATGTCTTGCTTGAATCAATGCATTAACAATCATCACAATGATTTGATTTTTTTAACCTGAAGCTTATTACAACTTAAATTATATATTAAAAGGTTTTTTCATAATTTTTCTGTTTTGCTTTTTCTATTTTTCAATATTTTATGGTAATCCGAAAGAACTATTAGCATTTGAATTCAATAAGAGAGTACTGCCACCTAATTACCTAAAGTAAATATGCATACTCGTATTAAAAATTGGCCAAAATTTCAAATTCGCGATACGACATCCACTAATAAAATAGTTAGCATAACCCTATCAAGTTAAAAGAGTTACTGAAGTTTATCGAATGATATTCAATTGCAGATTGTACTAAATACCACCACTTATAAAAGAGCTAGTCGCGTGGTTGCGCTGTTGCCGATGTAACACTGACGACCTTACAAGCGAACAAAGAAATTTAAACGTTACGCGTCTTCAGCATTCGATAATTTAAAGAGGAAGAAAGATGCATAATACAGCAAACGTCTTTTCTTAATTATTGAGTTTGTGGGTTCTGAGGGGTGTATTGGTGGCTTTTCAGGCCTTGATCAGCTGAGCTACAGCGCTCTTAAGCAAATTCAAAATACTCTAATACCCTCTCTTAGCATTTTAAACTGACGAGATTAATATAAGAGGGTTTTGGTAACTGAGTAACAGAACATGGTAAAAAATGCACATTTATTTTTAGTAGTCAGTATCTTTTGCTCATTCTCAAAAATTTCATTAAAACTAATTTGCGTTACAAAGAGTGGCCTTACAAGAAAATCATCAAATATGAATTATAAGATATATATGATGATTAAAAAAAGATATAGGACTTGTAAATTGCGCACTTTTAACCTCCAAAGCAAAGTTAATGACTAATTTGTAAATACGAGGGTCGTTTTTTTTCAACCTCCGATAGGCTATAAATAAAAGACAAATGTATATAAAAAAGTCATTTTATTACTAAAAGTTCTGTATACTTATGGTTACTTTTCGACATACTCACCATAAAGATTGAAGCATTTGTTGTATCTGTGAGCAAGCTTTCCAATACTGTCTTCATAAAATGTTGCCGCCAACGCATTTAAATGAGTCTTGAGGTTGTCTTGAAGATCCTCGGTAGTTTTGTACTGTCCTACTGTCTAAGTACTGTCCTCCTAGCCACGTCTTCAGTTCAGGGAAAAGATGAAAGTCACTCGGTGCTAGGTCGGGACTGTATGTCGGGTGATCGAAAATGTCTTGAAATTGCTCAAAGAGCCGTTGTGTTGCAACAGCACTGTGTGGACGGGCTTGTCATGGATCAGAATAAATTCCAGAAGTCAGCATTCCTCTTATCTTGGTTAAACGTCTCTCCGCAAAGATTCGTCGTAAAGTTTCACAATAAACTACCGAGAATCTTCAAGACAACGTCAAGACTACGAAAGACTACGTTACGAAAAGTAACTATAAGTATACAGAACTTTTAGTAATAAAATGATTTTTTATATACATTTGTCTTTTATTTATAGCCTATTGGAGGTTGAAAATAAAACGACCCTCGTAAATAAATAAAGTTAAGTTTTCTGACCTTAAGGACATGTGTTCTCATATGACAGTTCAAAGTAAATTCAATAGTTCACCAAATTAAACTATTTCTTTTATCTATTTTCTCACAGGCTCGGTTCCTTTAAGTTTCGGAGCGTTGGATTTCTCAGCCAACTGAAGGTTCACAGACCACAAATACAGGAAGAAGAGTAGGTAACTCCAAGGAAAAGAAAAAGGAAGGATGGGAAAAGACTAGAATAAAATATGAAATGAATAGCAATTGTGTTCAAATAGAACTAGATGTCATTTCTAAAATTTTATCCCTTTAACGAGGGTCCATCAAACTCAACAGCAGTCTTTAATTGCACAAAAGCTACGTACTACTACATTAATACACACGGCAAGTTAATGTTTAAGATATGAAAAACGAATAAGTAGTATGTTTCCCAAATTATCCACTAACGTAAGTGTGAGTTTCAAAATTAAATTAAATTTGTCTCAACTCTAGGACAACATACACTTCTGACTTTGTTAAGTTTTCGAGATAAGAAAAAGAAAATTCCAAGAATCAACAAAATTGACAGTATTCTGTCACTAGGCAAAAAAAATTTTAAACTGGCTAATATGATTTTTTGTGATATTCCAACCCGTAACAACTCCCCCTCAAGCTATAAAAGAGTTAATTCCATGAATTAACCACGGTTCAATGTCCCATAACGGAGGAAAACCAATATTATAACATATAAAAGAATAAATAGAACTACTACCGTGGTGAAACCTAATTTATCACCCATACATTGGAATTTATCTTCCAAAAGCGCCTGCAATTGTTGGTATTGCTCGACAGTTAGGTCAGTGCGACTCTCAATAGCATTGATAGTTATGGCGCAATAAAGCTCAGAAGAAAAGTGCAAAACGACTTGTTTTAAATTCGGAAACCCATGGACTTCCAAAAATCAAGTCCAAGAATCAAGGGAGTATATATTGATGGTACTACGACGACATTTATTAAAACAGTTCTACCTTCCAAGGTTATAGAGACATCTATGATTCCGATAGCTAGACAAGTTTGTCCATTAGCTACAGTACAGTTAGACTTAGTATCGGACTGAAGTCTTAATGCTGAGGGTGATCCCTCAGCATGCATTAAAATATAATCCGGTAGGATCTTCGGACAAAGGTCAATATTGGTATCTAGGCAACTTATTCTCGAAATAGATTTGGTCGATGTTTTCGTTAACAGAGGCTTTTCGAACGTTCAATTTCCCGGACGTCCGTTTCCCTGATTTGAGCAGGTGGAACAGCTTTCAAAGGTAACTTCAGCTTTCCCACACCGGTAACAAAATATTCGTCTAGTTTATCTGCATTGGCGATACCGATGACCAACTTCTCTACAATTCCAACACGTCGGTTGTCCATTACGGTCTCTTTAGTCCACGCAAGCTTTCATTACGACCGATGTAGCTTTCTCGTTTATTGCTGCTGTGTTGACAGTAGCAATTCGGGAAAAGTTTTTCCCTCTCTTATAGGCTAAATCGGGTTCTAAAGTGTACTTTGTACAAGTAGGTTGGTCATGAAATTTTTCGATTCTTAAGTGAGCATCCTCTATAAGCTTCGCCAAATAATATTTACTCGCACGTTTTCAAGTGACATACAAGATAGGCGTCTGAAGAGATTTTCCATAATTGCTATATGTATATACAGTGATAGGATCTTCGGAACCTTGAGTTTGATTACGTATTTCGTCCTACAAACTTTCCTTATAATTGACTGGTAAGAAGGTTCACGCAAACGCAGGACCAATTAACTCCAACTTCTTACGCTATTAGCTATTGATCGATACCAAACTAAGACATGCCCCGTAAACAACTCAACAGCATCAGCATAGAACAACTATTGCTTGCTCCACGCGCCCTCCGGAGTTCTTTAACTCGTTCCAAAAACTCTGAGAGACCGGTTTCTCCATCAAACTGGACGTTCCATTTATTTATGGTCAATCGATTATAATTGTACTGTTGTCTGGAGAAAAAAACGTGCCGCCTTTATTAATAATCGGGTAATAGGGAACAGGGTTACGTGTAAGCGAAACCATCAAAGAAAAACTTCGCAGCTCATTCATATTGAATTCGGGATGGATTTCGGATATGTCAGATGATCGTTTTGGATCTTGTACGGAGGTAAGGTGACTTCCGGATCTAAATCAATTAAGTAAGTTGTTGTCTAACTTTCCAGTTTCTTCAGCTATTATTTTAGCCTCCAGTTCATTTATCATGAGTAAATAAGCTTTCACCAGCAATTCCTTTTCTGTTCGAAGGGGTTCTTCCTCTGGTCCGATTCTTTCTTTTCAACAATGTAAATGTAGCAATCTTGTTCACAAACGCTTATAATTGTTACTAGTTACTGGAACTTCTAACGTTGTTCGGGGTATATATCCTATACTCTGAGTGGTGCTTATAGCTGGTGCCAGTGTGCGGTGGAAGATTTAAGTTCTAGTGAAGAATAAATCTGACACAAAAGCAGTTTTGCTATGAAAACAGCGTACTTAATTTTAAGGTTCGTACACACACAATCACTGGCGCCGACTTCATGGAGCTTAGGGGGCCCCGAGCCCCCCTTCGATATTAAGATGCATCTGACTAAATAACATTTAATCAAACCTGGATAGTACACACTAAACGATCAAGACGAACGACTATGTTATAATTTGCGGAAAGAATATACTTGTACAACAAGTAGGTCTAATCAACTTAATAAGAATTCGTACGTCTTCGCCTGTTTCCGGCCCAGACGCATACCAGCGTACATTATGATTCGATGGAAACATAATTCGTAAACACTAGTGCGTCTCCACCTGCTTTAGGGAACTTCAGGTCACGAACATCGAAATTAACTTCGTAAATACTCGTGCATCTCCGGGTTCCTACGGGCTCACTACAAAGATCGTTGGAAAACAACGTCGAGTTCGAACACACTCGTAGGCCATTGATTGGCAACATCATTGGCCAAGAAAATTGGTATGAAGAAAAATCCTATTAGAGAAAGGAATGATTTCATAAGACCAGCATTTAAATTACAAAAAATACTAAGTGAAAAGCAATAAAAATGAATTGAATCCAGCTTATTTATTTATATTGTTAGGTCGCTGTTCTTAAGAATTACTTTTATGGTTATCAGATAACATTATTTTATAGTTCGCTCTTTATTTACAAGCAAACATCAAACACACTGATTTTGTATTGAAAAGCTCGTTTTTTAATATATATTATGTAATTAGGAGATCAAGCGATACTTTAAATCCAAGAAGATGTATTATAACGCTGAGGCGCTAGCCGAGGCGTTATAACATCTGCGAGGATTTAAAGAAGCTTGATCTCAGTATTGCATAAGTTGTTTTATTTTATTTCGTATTTCAATCCTAATTTCTCCCTTTTAAAATTCATCCAAATTTATTGTATATTGAAGCAAGCTGCCTTGTCTGTGTCATCATACGCGTAACCAAGGAGATAAAAAGCAGCATGTCACGTGTGGCTGTTATGCAACATCAAATGATTTTTATGTTGCCAACAACAACGGAGATCAAGAACGTCTTGAACTCCGATGTCATTGACAACGGAGATAAAGATGTACTTTATTTTACTAATTGTAGTATATAAACAATTGTTTGAAATACGAAAAGAAATAAATTATTAAATTATACTTCTTTATGTAAGTTAGAATTCATTTTTGATTTGTAAGAAATAAATATGAAATCTTACAACGTGTTTTAGTTATAATGTTAGATGCTTTAAAATATTGTGTTACCACATTATTAGGGTGGTTCTTATTTGGGTCATGTTGGAATTTCGGTTTTGACGGGTGCCCATTTGATTCCAAAAAAACAAAAATTTTAAGACCAATACGAACTTCCTATCTCTACTCTAATCATTCGCTGTAACGAGGAGAAGTTTCCTGGGGCTATCATCAACTTTGATTTTTCAAACGGTAGCTCAACGATTTTTTGGCTATTTTAAATTGGATCTCTTGGAGCAAGTTGCTTACAAGGTGGCACTGGGTAGTTTTCGGTATCGCCGATAAATCTCGGGCATCAGTTATTTTTTAACGTGGTATGCTCCGCGGATCCGGGTACTTGCTAGTAGAAGAAAGGTAATCCGGGGAAATGCTAGGGTCGCTGAGATCAGCCCTAATATCTTTATTACTAATACGACAAGCTCTATCTCTACCCTCATATGCCTATGGTTAGCTACGGTGATCACAGCAAGCGGGTGCAATACGTATTCGTACTCGGAAAGGGTACGGTTAGGGTTGAACGACGGACGAGATCGGTGCGGAAAGGGAGTCGGAACTACGATAAGAGGACTTACTCTTATATTCCCTGGGATATAGGTGTATCGGAGCGTAGGGGTAATAGTAGGAGTGAAACGGAGCGGCGCACGCCAAATATCGGTTAGGGAAGGGACGCGTTCTCTTGCTTGAGTCGGTGGCTTATCCGAGCGGTCGCAGATCGCACTGATGATAAGCATATTCATTCTTACACCCAAAATAATTAACCAATAATAAAGTAACTTCGTTACAAACGACTTTAACGATTTTTATTCTATTCCAGGATGTATACTTGTCAGATGTTATTTGCCAGAGTGTCAATAACTCAAAAACAATTGATTTTATGTATGGGGTATGTATAACAAAAGGTTCTTTTAAATAAGCCCAGAAAACATAACATTGACGGGTCCGAGCGATCCTTTTAAATATTAAGCGTTTTTAAATTATTGAGTTTTTTACTTTACGACCTCACTATATACCATAGCTCATTGTAGACCACGTGCGTATAAATTATAAAATAATTCTCAATGCAAATCTAGAGAAATTAATAATTTTATTGTAGTCATATTAATTACCTCCAACACAAAGGTCCAGCTTGTATCTGTAAAATTCTCAGATATTTCCCAACACAATAAAGTGCAAAATCCTGTGTATAATAATACTCTACAAATATGTATAAATAAATTGCATGTATACTTATAAACTTTATATAATTAACGAACTGAACATAATAAATATAAATATGCACAAATTCGCGTGTTTAAGAAAAATAATTCATACTTATTTAACAAATCATTAATTAAATCTCAGTAATATTGTTACGAAGGGTTAAATTACAAAATGAAAAGATTAATTTGGAAATGAAAATTAAAATAATTGCATAATGCAAATAATTATTAATATTTTTATAACTTTATATATAAAGTTATAAAAATATAAAATAAAATAAAATAAAATAAAATAAAATAAAATAAAATAAAATAACTTTATTTATAAAGAATTGCTCTCAGTCATTAAAAATCCCACTTAGCTTACTGTTTAACAAATCTATTTTAGAAGGTACTTTTCCGGACAAATGGAAAACAGCACAAGTAACTCCCATATTCAAATGTGGTAATAAAAATGACGTTGGAACTTATAGACCTATCTCCAAGCTGTCCATTTCTAGTAAAGTATTTGAATTAATTGTACATGAGCAAATATTTAATTCAGTTAAACATTTAATCATTCCGGAACAACATGGATTTTTTAAAGGGCGTTCGGTAAATTCAAACCTTATGGTTTATTCAGATTTTATTTATACATCGATGGATAATAGAACGCAAGTAGATGCTGTTTATACCAATTTTAGTAAAGCATTTGATAAAATAGATCATCTTATCTTATTACAAAAATTACAACGATTCGGTGTATGCGGCAACCTGCTGCGATGGATAGCATCCTACTTATCCAGACGTTCCCAATTAGTAGTATTGAAAGGTTTTCAATCATTACCGTATCATACAACATCTGGTGTGCCTCAAGGCTCGCATTTAGGACCTCTGTTCTTTGTTATCTTTATTAATGACATCGCGGACTGCTTTAAATTTGTCAACTTTATTCTATATGCAGATGACTGCAAATTATACGCTAAAATCACTAACAAACAAGATTACATTAGATTCCAAGAAGACTTGGATTCCTTTCACAGCTACTGCATATTAAATAAGTTGACATTAAGCATAGATAAGTGTTGTAGAGTAACTTTTACAAGAAATCGATATTACTTTGACTTTCCTTATAACATTAACAACCATCAACTAAAAAAAATCTGAAGTTAAGGATTTAGGCGTAGTGTTTGATTCAAAATTGCTCTTCAACATTCACTGTGAGAATAGCATTCGCAAAGCAAACAGGAGTTTGGGATTCATTATTAGAAATACTAAAGATTTCAAATCAGAGAACACACTCGTAATTCTTTTTAACTCACTTGTAAGAAGTCATCTTGAATTGCTTCGGTTATATGGTCGCCTCAATATCAAATTTATATAAATCGTCTGGAAAATGTCCAGAAAAAATTCATAAAATTTTTAACGTACAAATTTCCATATTCTACATTTATACCTGTATCTCTCGAACATCGCAGAAACATGGCTAGTCTATTAATGGTTTTTAAAATACTTACAAATCTAACTGATTGCTCTCCATTACTTTTATTATTTTCGTTTCATGTACCTCCTAGACCAACAAGAACTACATCCTTGCTGTGTCTTCCATTTTTTCACACAAATTCAGCTTCCAATTCTCCAATATCTCGGTGTTCGCTTATACTGAACAACTTTATAAATAAAGAAAATCCGGACATTTTTAATATATCTTTACAAAGATTCAAAAAACTACTTCAAAAGCCTTCAATATGAATTCTCCATGTAACAACTTTTTGCAATCAACCTATTTTAGTCTACTTACTTAATCTTTTCATTCCATTTGTAATTGAAACATTATGCCTATATAATTGTAATTATAGAATTTATTCTGGATATACATGTACTACAGTATGATTTTATTTCTTTTTGTTCTTTTTTGTAGTTCATAGTCACTTGTTGACTTTAAGTCTGTTAATTTCCCGAACTTGTAAATAAATAAATAAATAAATATCAAAGCACATCAATTTTATTTAGGTTGCCAAGGGTAATAAACTTCATTTCTTTGTAAGCAATTTTTAGATCATGGGATGGAGCAATCAATTTTAGTTTTTTAAGTGAGTTAGTTCCTGGCAAGTCTAAGTGGAGAGGTCAATTTAACTATTGTATGTATGTAAGTAGATTTTAAGTTATTTTGTAAATTAGTTTAAGTCAAATATAGTATACAATTTAATCGATGCTGTATTAATTACTACCGTCTGAGTAACCCCCAGTTACAAAATAAAATGTAACAATATAAATCTAATGACATTAACTAATTAACTAAATACTATAAAATAGTTTTAGTAATTAGGCTTAGAAATTTAATAGGTTTTAAATACTTATTTAAATTTATCATTTAATAATGTTAATTGAAAAATTCTGAATTAAGCTAAAGGCTGAATATGTGCTAATATACTTTGGTTATTAAAAAAACATCTATAATTGAATTAATTAGTCAATAACAGGACGAACCATCTCCCCATTTCGTCATCTACAATCACGCCTTCAAAACAATATGTTTGATAATTTCCCTCGATTTAGATCTCCATTTATAAATTAATAGTTCCTACCTTAATAAATTCCTATCATTCGATAGCTCCGAGAGCAGGTAGACATTACTCTAAAATTCTCCTTGTCTAACAACACATTAACCAATAAATTATTTGAGATTTCGATAGTATCTACTAGAAAAAAAAACTAAACAATAGATTGTTGACGTCAATAGTTCATAGATGTAGTTAGAAGTCTTATCCTTTAATTTAAAGGTGCTATTCAAATATATACTACAAAGGCAGACCACACATTTTTACAAGAGGAATCTTTCAAATCTGTGACTAAAAGTAAATACAAAGATAGATATAAAACCTTATACTAGTGTACCGAAACAGAAAACCTAAGCTCCTTTTCAGAACTCCGCGAACATTTGGAGCTTTAAGAGGCTGTCTCCGGGAAAATGAAATAAATTTTCATTGAATGGAAACAGAAATAATTTTATGTTCTCCAATTTGCTTCAAACTCTCAAGGATGATTCTTTAACACATAAAGGCCGTACTGACCAAAGAAGGCATCACTTATATTGATAAGCTGGGCGGTAAAGGTCAAAATGCTAACTTTGTGTAGAACCATCGTATACTCACATACTATAGCTCATTTTGACGGGCACGACGAGTAGAACAACTTTTGTCTGCATTTGGAAATTCCTACTGTGAACAAAGTTATACCAAGAAAACTACTGAAAAATGGTACATCTTGGTGGTTTTAACCATTTGCTCATGGATTCAGAAGGTTTGCCCCCATAAGCTGCATATCTTTAGAATCTACGATAAATCTCTCTCTAGATACACTTGCATTTATGCACTGAGTCCGGTCGCCTGGGAGACCTAGTACAAAATGTACGGTACAAAAGTACAACAAAACCTTCTCTCTTGTCTATCTCAACAAATATTACTCCAAACTAAGCATTGTTATATGTCATTAGAAGCGTCTCGACGAGAGCTACACCATGGAATGCAAAGGCATTATGGATTTTAGGTTTTGCTATAATATGGTAACTAGTGGTGAAAAATGTTTTTTGATAAATGACTAGCAGCTATGCCTTAATCCTAAGAGTAAGCATGACATATTATACATTTTCAGAATCCACTCATTTAGATGAATAACTTTCTCTTTGCACCATTTTGATCCAAACATGCCAAGAAATCCGAAAATAAGGAATATTAGTACATACTATATTAGTAAATAAGTAAGGAACATTATTACTAAAAATCGCCTCGACGCCTAAAATGCTGCAGGTCGCAACCTCAACAGCAAAGTTAGTGATAAAATTATATTAATTATAATTACTAATAAACAGCACGACAACAAAAATAGAAAACTCAACAAAAATATTAACGTATGAAAAAAAATCGAAGGCGTGATATAGACTATATCACGTAGACGAGAAGATTCTGAAAATGTATAACATGTCACCCTTACCCTGAGGATTCAGGTAGTTTCCAGTGATTTATCAAAAAACCACATTTCCCATCATATTATGACAAAAACTAAAAACCACATGATTTTGTATCACTTGCTGTAGCTCTCGTCGAGACGATTCAAAAGGCATAACAGTGCATAGTTTGGAGTGATTTTTTTGAGGTAGACATGACAAAAGATTTTGTTGTACTTTTGTACCGGCATCATGGTTTAGATCTCCCAGGCGACTCGGACCCAGTGCATGAATGTAAGTGTATCTGGAGCGAAATTTATAGTAGATTTTGAATATAGGCAGCCTATGGTGGCAAACCTTCTGAATCCATAAGAAAATCGTTAAAACCACCAAGATGTACCATTTTTTAGTATGTCAATGGAAAATTATTCACTGTTATTTTATAATAACAGTCTTCGAATTTTTTTCATACGTTAGTATTTTTGTTGAGTTTTCTATTTATCACGAACTTTGCTGTCGAGGTTGCGACCTGCAGCATTTTAGGCGTTCAGGCGATTTTTACTAATAATGTTCCTTACTTATTTACTAATATAGTATGTACTAATATTCCTTATTTTCAGGTTTTTCTTAACGGCCTAATACAAATATTTCTGAGTTTTATGAATTGAACATTGCTGAGAAATCTGTCGCTTAATTGTATAAATATTTTCTCTATTGTTGTACATATTTATAATTCCTCCTAATTCCATTTATAATTTCGGGGAATGTTTGGATCAAGATGGTACAAAAAGAAAGTTATTCATCTAAACGAGCGGATTCTGAAAATGTATAATATGTCATGCCTACCCTTAGGATTATGGTATAGTTGCCAGTCATTTGTCAAAAAACATTTTCCACCTCTAGTTACTATATTATGGCAAAACCTAAAATCCATAATGCCTTTGTATTCCATGGTGTAGCTTTCGTCGAGACGCTTCGAATGACATATAACAATGCTTAGTTTGGAGTAGTATTTGTTGAGATAGGCAAGAGAGAACGTTTTGTTGTACTTTTGTACGTGTTTTTTGAACTAGTTCTCCCAGGCGACCCGGACTCAGTGCATAAATGCAAGTGTATCTGGAGCGGAATTTATCGTAGATTCTAAAGGTATGCGGCTTATGGTGGCAAACGTTCTGAATCCCTGAGAAAATCACCAAGATGTACCATTTCTCGATAGTTTTCGTGGCATAACTTTGTGCACAGTAGGAATTTCCAAATGCACCTAAAGACAAAAGTTGTTCTACTCGTCGTGCCCGTCAAAATGAGCTATAGTATGTGAGTAGACGATGCTTCTACACAATGTTAGCATTTTGACCTTTACCGCCCTGCTACGCCCAGCTTATCAATATAAGTGATGCCTGCTTCGGTCAGTACGGCCGTTATGTGTTAAAGAATCATACCTGAAAGTTTGAAGTAAATTGGAGAACGTAAAATTATTTCTGTTTCCAATTTTATGCAGTTTCTCGGAGACAGCTTCTTAAAAACCTGCTGTCGGCTCCACGAGTTTGATCAAAATGCGGCCCTCACCCTACGAGTTATACAGAAACAGACTGATAATGTATCAATTGATTTAAACACCTACAAATACAGAAACTTCTTATACTGAAAATTACAACAACTGCTGCCTCCGTTCTTCTTGATTACAAAGGCGATTCTTCTTGTCATGTTTGCGGACATCTTTCGTAATGCCTGGGTGTTTATGTTTGCCTCCAGTTCGTCTATAGTGTGTGGGTTGGTTTGATAAACCACTCCTTTTAAGTTCGCTCGTAAGGAAAAATCTGATAAATACAAATAGGGTGATCTAGGGAGCCATATATGTTTTAAAATGAGATTATAGTTAAAAAGAATTCGAACATAAGCCTTTAACTCAGCGAAGCCATAACATCAACTGCAATCAAATATCAATGACAGGCAAAATGTAAAGCAAAACAATTGCAATCATAAATACGAATGCATTTTGTATGGGTATTCACATTTATTGCCTGACTTATCTTTTTTACCCTACCATGGAGTAATTGTTGATTGTCTTTTGGGTTGCGCGGATTGTGAATAACCCTGTATAACGTTTATATGTGTTAGCCTTGGAAGTGGATGGTATGTTACTGGTTTTTATAAAGGCGTTAAAGTAGTACTTCGACCAGCTCTGGGGAATGGATACGGTACAGCTTCGGGCTTCATACGATTCTTGAAGTAATTTAACTTGGGCACCAAAAACCTAATAGATCCAAAGGCATTTGCAGAGTATATTGCTACTGCTTCCAAGATAGTATAGTTTCTCAAAATAATTACAGACAAAACACAACTTACCGTTAAGGATTTCTTTTGCTGATCTCTCATCAAACTTATACTGTAAAGGCGAAGAAGAACCACAGGAATTTTGCTACAGTACATGTGCTTTAATATTCTCCAAATAAAAATAACGAATTCAATAAATCCAAATCAGATGTAGTGAAGTTACTTTATTTTTTATTTACTTAGTTACTTCATTTGTGTAAGAGTAAATAAGTTTATCATCCGTTGTAATCTGTAGCCGCCCGGATAATCGGCTGATAAGCGTACGTATTCCTTCCCTTGGCGTTTATTTTGCGTGCGCCGCTCCGTTTTACTCTTGCCATATCCCTCACGCTCCGCGAGCACCTATAAAACAGCGCGTGTGGACCGATGTTAGTTAGTTCATTCCTGAAGCAGCAGGACCAACTAACAGGACCAGTCTGCACCCAGGTCAGCCGATCAGCATTCGAGAATAGTAAGATTAAGTCCTCTTGTCCGTAACACTATATCCTGTTCCGTCCCGCATACCTACCCTGTCCACATACACACTCTTTCCGAGATAGGCCACCGCTGTTAAATCACTTACTTCTTACAGCCACCATAAACTTGACCCATCCCTATTTTTTCTTTCTGGTTTACTTGGTAAATGCATTTTGTTTCCCTCGGACTGTATACTCTCCAGTGTTATAACGGTATTACTTGGCTGATCAATTTGAAATGTTTGAGGCTTATTAAATGAACCTAATAAAGCTTATTAAATACACTTAATACGACCCTGTATTATCATATTTCGAATTTACTCCTCACGCTTTATAATAAATTTAAAGTGAAACTGATTTTTAGACATATTTCTGACCCTATTCGACAAATTAACAAGGCATTTGGTCTCAGTTACCCTTGCAATAACAATTTGACAGCCAGAGAAAATAACATTTTTTGTTGAGAGTGAACGTGTCTTATTCTAAGAAACCATTAAGTTGAGATAAAAATGTTAAATGCGAAAGGCAAATCTTGTTTTTTACCATTGGTAAACCATTATACCATTTTAACTAATTTTATCATTAAATAAATAAAAATTAGTAAAAGTTTCACAGTTTTATTAAAATATAACCTGACAATATTGTTTCGACAGCTACGCTGTCATTATCAAAGGTAATATAATAATTATAGTAACTTTGATAATGACAGCATAGCTGTCGAAACAATATTGTTAGGTTATATATTAATAAAATTGTGAAACTTTTACTAATCTTTATTTATTTCATGATTACGGAGTTCCACATAGTAAGGCTGGAAACAATAAACAATTTTATCATTGGTGGCATAAGCAGAAAGTTCGATGGTCTTCATTTTTCTTTGTTCAATCTATGCTAAAGAGTATTTATTTTTCTCTTGTGTAATTCAGAATGTGGGAAGATAAAGTAGTATGAAGAACGCGACCAGTCTTGTAGAGACGGTTGTTACCCCGTGTTAAAGGAATGGTTAAACTGTGCTGTTTAGAGATTTGTTCAGTTTAAACCAATTCATATTAAGTAAGGATTCCGCTGAAATTTACCGTACCGTTCGCATATGTATGAACTTTGAGATTTTTAAATCCACTATGCTGCGATTATTTAATAATAATAATTGCTCAAAACTCAAAATTAACTACAAACTTTTTGATATTTAAATAGTGGTTGTACTGATATTTTCCTGTCGTATCTAGTGAATATTTCTAATCCAACTTGCGGTTATTAAATTCGAAGTTTAGAACTTGTTAATTGTTAAATCAATTTAAATTAGGTGCAGATTCTAATTGTTGTACCTCATGTTGTCATGTGAAAATTACGAAAAAGCATTTTTGATCCATGATTTGTCCTGGTAACAACTAGCAAAATTTCTGCTAACAACGTGTTAATACGAAGAAAATTCAATTAATCAAAGGGATGTTGGATTTGGTTTCTTTCATGCGTATAACAAATTAAGAGCATTTAAAGTGAGTGAACCAAGTTTTTTGTTTAAACTTTTTATCATAAATTCATAAGTTCCAACTTAATATTGAAAGATCAGCGTTCGTTTGATGAGAAGAAAACAACTTTATTTCGAATTTTGTCACTACGGTGTCTCAACCATATTATACGTTTACTTTTGATGTCTGAAGACATTCTTAGCTCCGCGTACTACCATTTTTGGTTAAAAATTGGCTTTTTGTCCTTGTGTTATCCTAAATTTTTTTCTAACGTCTTTTATCTTCTCCACTTTTCGCTTCTCGGCTCTGTTAGGTTTTAAGTAAATGTCAGTAGATCTTGTAAGGTTTCTTTTGTAAGCCTTTTGCCTCGTCTTCAGCATTCTAGTTCTCGTTCTAATCTTCGGAGCTGGGCTACAGATTCGAACCGAGGATAAAGGAAGATCTACTAGCAGCTTGATTCTTGAGTCCTGGTTTACACTAAATTTGGTCGCCGACAACTTTAGGTTTGGGAAAAGTGTGTAACTATATCTTGAAGATTTATTCAAATTAAGTTATTAGTCATAGAATGAATTAGCTTTCAGCTAAATATCACCTAACTTAACTCTCTTTGCTTTTTACTAAGCTTTGCAATACAAACCGTGACACAACTAAACATTTTTTTATTATTAGTAGTTTGTAGAAATAATTTGAGTCCATATAAAAAATATAGACTGTAATTAAAAGGAGGAAGATTTTCAGGAAAGAGCTGTTATCATTTGTGAAGAAATGTTTCTATTTAATTAATCTTTTGTGAAAATTAAAACTCGCCCTATCACTTACTTTTATCATTCATTTACTTCAACTTTCTCAATTTCAATAGTTTTATTTTCCAGTTGGAAAAAATTTTTATTGTAGATTTCTTTATACAAGATGTTCATCTATTGGACTTGTTCTTCACATTTGTTTATTTTTCTGTGGAATGAATTAATGTATTTATTTTGTGTTTAATAAACAAGGTGGAAGGTGAAAGGAGTATGGTTTAAAAATCCACTTGCTGTCTATTATTAAATTTTTTAATTAATTAAGCCTTAGGTATAGTTTGGTAATAGCTATTTATGTTACTAGTGGGATAAAAGCATTGTTATACGAGAGTTAAACTAGTGAAAAGCGAGTCACAAGTGCTATTATGACTTTATTCCACGTGTATCATACAAAATTTTATCTAAACTGCCTAATTATGCCATTCATTACCTCACTAGTGTTATAATGAACTTCATTACCTAACTCAAATGAACTAACGAAAGAAAATTGCTTGTGAATAATGAATTTCAAAATTATAACATTATACCTTACATGTCAATGTTAAAATACATACATTGCAATTTAAATACATACTCTATTGCAAATTAAATTTCGTAATTGTTTTTTTTTTAAATAACTAATTCTTGTAGCTAAATATGTAAATACGGTTTACATGTTAATTTAAGAAAATACTGATACAACAAGTAACAGGAATAGCAAAAATTTAAAATTAAAATTGAAACTTGATGCCAATACAAAGTTTGATTTTTTAATTAAGTTAAGGTCAACCTAAGTATTGGATACTGATAGAACAGAACAGAGAAAAAGCCATACTATTTGGTCAACCACACCTAGCACAAACTATTTTGACTGAAAAGTCTTCATTTTCCCTTCCCTTCGTCTTCACCTTTAGGTTTTTTTGTTCACCTGCTAACTAGACCTTAATGTATTTCTCATTATTTATTAAATTAAAAATATCCATCACGAGCAACTCGATTATTCAGTGATTAATTTAGACCGTGGGTCCATTCTGATGAGTTCGAGTTTTAAACGGGCATTAATTTTAATTAGATAATTGCTCAAAGGTGAACCCGAAGCAGCCAGGTACTTTCGTAGTGGGGCTCCTGACAGCGAGGTGAAATATAGTAGACCATAACTGGAAATTTTGTAATTCATCTACATGCCTTTAATAATAACGATCCATCTAAAAGATGAGGATGAGTTTTAGATCTTAAGTTCTTGGTTGATTTTATATGGATCTGTTGGCACTGTTGCCAGTAGATGCTGAAATAACAATTAAAAGACGAAGGGTGAACAATTTTATAAAAATAAAAGTAAATGGTAAAAAATAGAAATTGATCCAACGTTGTCGAAAGTGCAAAACCATTATTTAAGTTAATTAGTTACAGACAAACAGTTTAAAGCAAACCGTTACTTAACTAATTATACTAACCTCCTCCTACTCCTTCATAAATAATGATTAGACTTATAGTCTGTAAACCACGTACCATTGAAGGTGATCAATATTGTATG
The DNA here is from genome assembly GCA_929113105.1 of Agrypnus murinus. Lineage (NCBI taxonomy): Eukaryota > Metazoa > Arthropoda > Insecta > Coleoptera > Elateridae > Agrypnus > Agrypnus murinus. The sequence goes on along the minus strand of OV816028.1, from coordinate 154,583,885 downwards.
TATTCTGACATATATTGGTTATCACATTACGGCATGACAGCAATTTGGAATCAGTAGCTTGTGCTCTGCAGAACCCGTTAAAAAATGCTTCCAATACACACATTCACTTTAAATAAAGATGTGAATTTTTACCGCAGTCTGCAGAATTCTGAGCACTCCAACCCGTTCACAACACATCTAGATTTGTGTGACAAGATCTGGCACAGCTTCATCCATCAATTGCATATCCATGCAATATCAACTGCATCAGTTATGAGTCTTTCATGATCTCCGATAATGTCCAGCTTTCATCCATATCCAGTGGGTAATACCTTTTGTTGGTTTTGTTCCAGGCATCTTCATCAGATTGTTGTCTGTCAATTTGCACATAAAAGTATTTAACAAAGGATTATTGCAGGGTGATAGATGGTGTGGCTTAGTCTGCCTTTTTTTGTAAACAACTCATAGCGAATTTCACTAAGTTTTTCCGTAACTGTTTTTGATACATTAAGACCAATGTAAAACTGAGAACTAATTCTTTCTCTAGATCACTTCGGAATGTTTTCTGTAGCTAACATCTTTACGGGCGTCCAGACTCCAATACTTGCCTCGCAGACATACATATTCGGCTAGAATTCTAGTAGTTTTGTGTACTGTAATATACAGAGTTCCATTTTACCGATAAAGTGAGGCAATGATATTTGTATTGAAGGACAGCAACGAAATATATCATCTGAAGTACCAAGAATTGTCTTAAAACCAGAGATTGCTGCGTGCTACATGTAACAAATTCCGTGTGTCAGCCTCTTCTTGGCTAGACGTTAACTCTGGTACAACTTTTCAACTTTGGGGACTTATTGGATGAAATGTCATTGCATGTGACAAGCAAGGTTTTGCCATTTAGTCTATCAATATGACTCTCCTGCTCCCACTTATGGGCATGAAACAGAATGAGAGAAGTCTTGTTGCATGTGGAAAAACATTTTATCCATTACTTTGTATTCTGTCAAGTGGATATGGAATGGAGTAACGATCTTTCAACACTCTTAATAGAGGTTTCATTATAAGCATTAAAGACAATGTCTAATCTGTCACCTTTTGACGTGCCGATAAAAGTATATTACGCAATGTCTCCAAACACGTTTTCCTCTTCTTTTAGATTATGTATAATAGCTATTTATGTCTTAAGAAAGCATTCTTTAAAGATGGACTTGGCCGTTTTTTAAGGCAGGCCACCTGTAGCAAAAGATCATAATAATTATAATTAACATTCCAAAAACGTTCATAGGTTGCTAGCAAGATCATGCCCCTGTCATTAGTTTGTATTAGGTTTTAGTGAAAGTTTTGAACATTTTGGAAAGCGACCGGAGTAGGACTGGTCTTCAGTTTGAAATTCATATAAGCGTCTTCACCACAAGTATGTGTTTCTTTAAAGAGCTGCTGCAACATCTGTTAATAAACTTCAACACTTGATTCTCTGGAAGGACCATCTAGGACACTGATCACTGCAAAAAAAAACTACTGGTTAGAGTTGATGGTAGAAATGACCATCGTTTATTTTGTTCCTGGTCGTTTGAAACAGACCTCAGGCCTAAGCCTGCATTCTCCAGTGTTTGTCGAACATTTGCAGAGTTTTCCTAAGTGTATTTCCAGAATATTTTTTAACTACTGATTTTGAAGTTCTAGGTCTTAAGCTGTCTGGAAATACGAAGAATTTATCTGGTTAGTCAGCAAATAATAATAATCTCGAATAAAATCTGTAAAATTTAAAACGTCAGGATTGTCTTTAGGTTGATTTAGTAAACTAGGCATTGTTAAAGATTTTTGTTTAGATCTTAGAAAACACAACTATCAAATTCATTTTCCAAAATATTAGTTTAGTGAGTGATAATAATGAACGAAAAACAGCAGCAAGAATGAATCGTACCTAAATACCTCGAAAATACAGAACGTCCAAACCATTTCATAGTAAAATTATTAAAAATTGCTAGAAGCACGGTAGATTATCTCTACACCAAGAAAACCGTCTACTGGACATCGTCGTGGATCTTATAACAAAGAACTGGAAAAAAGGTTGTCAAATTCGTCAAGAAAAATCGAAACATGTCTAGCTAAAAAAAAGCAAAAAGTAGCTAAAACATCAGATAAACAGAAAAAGACCATCAAAACAAACTCGAAAACTGTATGATTACATTGGACAACAAAAGGCTTTCTTAATTTTAGACGACGAAACGTATGTCAAAGCCAATTTTGCGACACTTCCAGGGCAACAGCATTACTCCAAACGTAAGGGAGAGATCCTTTCTCCATCGGAAACGTCAATTTCCATAGAAAAATTGACTCACGCTTGTTTACTGGGTTATGTCACATGGGAGCAAAATGGGTATTTTTTAAATGAGGACTACAAGCTGGGTCAATCGGTATCAGTTTCAATGTCCGCAGACGTACAGGTAAAAAGTTAGGTTAGGTCAGGTCAGGTTAGGTTAGGTTAGGTTAGCTAAGGTTAGGTTAGGTTAGGTTAGGTTAAATGAAGTGAGGTTAGATTAGGTCAAGTGAGGTAAGGTTAGGTTAGGTTAGGTCACGTCATCCTAAGCAGGAAATTTAAACTCCATGTTAGGTTTATTAGAGCACATGCTGGATAAAAGTTTCTTTTAGGACGTTACTAATGCTACACTCTAAAGAGAAAATCGAAAATGTAAGTCTCATCGAAAGTGGGAAGTTTCAATTAGGTTAAATTTGCATTGTAATATTTCCTTTGTAAATTAATTTACAGATTAAAATTACAATTTCAATGTAATTTTACATTTTAACATTAAAACACCTGTGTAAAGTTGACAAAGTTAATATTTCATCGCAATAGTACATTTCAGGGTTAAAATACAAATGTGAAAATACTTCTTGAATGTAATGATGACTTGCGAAACTACTTGCAAATGTAATCGTACCTCTGATTATTACATTGCTAAATGAATTGTACGAAACATAAAATAAAATCAATTTTTATTGAACGTATGTACTTATATAAACTATAAGACATTAACATAGCTTCCTTTCACCGGCTTTCGGAAATATGTGTCTCTCGAATACAACAGATAATGTTTCCACCTAGAAAATTTAAAAATTATAAATTATATAAACAATTCTACACGAGTAACTTTCTCAATTACAATCATGCTAGTTTATTTCGAATTCTTTTGAGTCATCCTAGAAAAACATTAAATTATTTTTATTCTATCGATCTATTTGTAATTTTAACATATACCTACCGATTATTATTTTAACTTCTATTATAAAATAAAATTCTCCCCACCTTGGGTCATACGTGTAAATATTTGTCTTTAATAAATCTGTACTACACTACAACGAAAACTAAAATATTAATGAGCAATGAACACTTCGTTCGACATCGATGGGGTACGTCTCGCCGATTGCGCAACCTTTAACAAGAAATCATAAAAGAACTGCTACACACCATTCTGACCATTTCCCAAAAGCCCAATTTAGACTCTTCCTAATGGGTTCCTGAATTCTTTCACAAAACGAAGGTCACCACTCAGCAGCAAACAAGTGAATTTAAACAAATATAAAATGTTTAATTTGAGAATGACGAAAAAACGGGGACATTCAATTGGGGCACACTCTCACTTTCTACGGTGGTGAGTTTCGTAAGTACTCCCGCTTATAAATATAAAAGGGTGATGCAGCCGTCCACTTCAATCATTAATAAGCGGTTAATGTTTAAGAAATTGATAGGCTGCGTAGACAAAACCTGCATAGTTGAAAATTATAGACAACAGACGAATTAAAATAATAGATGATGGCAATTGCTTATTCAGAGCAGTTTCATATTGTTTGTAAATAAATAAAAGGCAGGAAATTTGCCAACACTATGTTTATGTCATGTTTTTGAAATATGTACTAATAGATGTTTTCAAAAATGTTTTAAACAAGATCGATTTTTGATTTTATTCTTATCACTTCGTAAGGAAGAATTTCCATATGTAGGTATGTAGAATAAACCGGTGGAGAGGGGTAAGCCAGAGAAGAATATATGTCGGAAGAGAGGAGGGTAAGCTGGGAGAGGGTATTGCTACGCTTAGAATTTTAAACTGGTTATGTTTGGTTGCGTTTATTTAAATAATCACTCACGAAAATCCGAAGGGTTGTAATCACACATCGAAGGTTGTATATAGGAAAATCCATCAATGCTTTTGACCGTCATGTCTTGACGAGGTTTCCATAGTAAATATTAATATTAAATAATCACGCTTGGAAACCCGAAGAATTGTAATCATACAACGAGCCTTTTGACCGTTATGTTTTGATGGGGTTTCCCTAGTTATTTATTATATGTTTAGTTGTTATTGCATGTAGATATAAAATAAATATTGTAAGTTTCTTTAAATAATAAATGTTGAACTTTAAAGTTTACAGATTTTACTCGAGACAGTCCTTATACGCAGCACTAAATTTCCTAAAAAAACAGCTTCGTGTTTGCTTCGGAGGTGTTTCTTAGCGACTTTTATAGTTCTAATCCAAAGGACAGCATGTGGCCCATTAACAATATTTGTTGAGTTCTGTAATTTAATAAATTATGATGACTGAAGTAGATCTCATCGGGTATGCTGCAAAGTGTAACATAGGCATCCCTTTTAGACTCTTTGTATTTGTAGTCGGTCCCTAGAATCACATATATAGTATCTGTAACATTACGTCTTCCATGCACCTAAGTTGGTGTAATGTCTGGAGCAAATTCTATGATACTATGCATTTATTGTAACAAGTTATGTTGAAGCAAGAGCTAAAACTCTGGTGTCATTGCGGATTGTTGTCTCTTTTCGTATTTTCGCTGTCTTAGTCTGGCAGGTCTAAGAAGAGTTAGGTCCAAGAATTATACATTGGTAATAATGAGATGAATATCATACTTTTCTGGCTAGGCAATGTTAATTATCATTAACATTAATAATCTCAAAAACTCTAGGGTGCACGCTGCCTTTTTGTTAAAGCAATGAGAAAAAATCAAGAAAAATGTATAAGTTCGAAGAATTTATTAAGATCTTATTAGTGATTCTGTTCTATGTATTTGTGCTTAATAATTCTTGCATTTACACGTAAAGTCTAAACACACAATGCTAAAGTAGAGGTGTTTTGAATAATATTCAATAGGATCTATAACTATTCTATAGTGATCTTTCCTCTAAAATAATTACGGGAGAAATTGTGTTTTTACGTACTATTCGCCTACAGTAAATGATCTTATATTATGCGATTTTTTATTGTTTTATTCTATGCATTTACACTAAGAAAAAGAATGAAATAGCATCCTATTAGCCTTGCTGTCTTAGATCATTATGAAATCACTAGTACATCCATAATTCCCTTTTATTCATTCCATATAATGGTTTTTTACTTCCAATGCTTGTTTTGAAATTTCTTCTTCCAATGAAATAGAATTTTACAAAAGCAGCGTCCTTCGGAGCGTTGCGCTCCCCACGTCGCAAAGTCTGCTGGGGCGGTAGTTACGCCGTTATTCTGTATCGATTGTTATGGATTGAAAGAATCAGATTTATCAATTGGCAAGAGATAATTAACTAAACAATCAAACGTTTTATTACTCTGATCCGTTCTCTTTTAGAGAGGCTTCTACATCTTTATATCGCTGACCACTTTGGGATTCTTGTTATCTTGAAGATTAACCCTGGTAGGTTTTAGATACTAGCCAGTGGATCTCGTAAGGTTTCTTTTGAAAGACTTTGCAATACTTGACCGAGTGCCGCTGCGTTTGACTTAGTCTATCTTGGCAACCGTAAGCGCAACACGGCTGCGCGTGGTATCGTTTTAAAGTTTTTAACAAGATCTATTCAGATGTATGAAAAACATTTTACAGTGGTTTGAACTGAACATTTTAAAAATCGTTTTCTTTTGAACCGGTGAACATTTTTGACAATATCGCGGTTTATCTGGACAATCGTGAGTGCAAAACGATTATGAGTGGTATCGTTTTAAAGTTCATGGCCAGATATATTCGAATTTATAATGAAAATACAGCTACCCATCACTTGATCTAATTGTTTTAGCAGTTACACTTCTATTACAATTAGAATAGCTATTTTTTTTCTAAGTTAATATCCGTACAAACGAAAAAAGAAAGCCACTAATACGTTTGGAGTTGCGCTTTTAAGTGTAGATATTAATTAAGTATAAAGAAACAGTGTTTTATAAAAGCCGTCATGTTTTATATAAAATGCAAATCTTTACATCTATCATGTACTAAAATGCAGCCAAGGTACAAAATGATTGTCAGCGGGTATCCTGCTAGTCCTAAAGTTTTACACCTACAGAACAATAAAATCCACTTTAATAAAATTGGTGGAGTGACGATATAATAGCTTCACATCACATAACCCATTTCTCATGAACACTTTATATAGATCCAGTTGGTCACTTAAATGGTCTTCGCTGCGAAAAGTATATTACGAACCGGATGGTGTACCACCCGTTGATTTAACAATGTACCTATTTATATTTTATACCTATTATGTTTCTAGTTTATTTGACGAATACGAGCAATTACTTCAATATAGTATATAATATAAAAAGAAAATGGAAATGGAAATGTGATAAAGCTTTTCTTTTTATATAGAATAAAAAACAAAAGAACCAAAAGATAAAAATGTCCATAAAGGGAATTTGAAAGAATAATGTCCAAAGGCATTGTGTGTGTAGTAAATATGTATACGTGTGTATACTAAAACACATAAAATGATTTATTAGAGCTAAACTAACAAAGATAGGTTTAATAATCCTGTTATGTTAATGCGGTTGTTCTACCACCCTAACCAAGAAGGAGTAGATAAATATTATTTACCACTTTGAATCTGCCTGTTTACAAATTTGTTTTAATGTCGACAGTAAATGTAATGATCCGAATGAATTTATAGACGTTTCTCGTACCTGAGAGGTTGGCAGCTCAAATTGTTTATTAGGTTCTGGCGCCGTTCCTTTTCTCATTTAAAACATCTTTTATGTAAATTACAAATGTATTCAGACTATTTTTATAAATTTAGTACTCCTTTATTTCCCATTCACCATTCCTTATTCTCAATTATGTTTTATTGGACTTTTTGTTTTGTTAAGTCCTAATGAAGTTATATTCTTAATGAATTAATTAGTACGCACATGTTGTAAGAGTATGAACGGCATAAATACCTGAACTAAAAAGGTACGGGATTTGTAGCATATAATGTATTCCCAACATTATTGACGATTTGATTTATTTTAATTAACTAATTTGGTTTCTTCTATGTGGTTCTTGACGCTAATCTTCTATACCACTCAACTATTATTTGCATTATAGACATAAATACGAAATATTTATGTAAAGCTTTTACTGCTATTCAAATGTAAGATGAACATTAATACAGCCTTGGTAGTGTAATGTCTAGAGTGCTGGACTTTCACCCAAGCGGCCCGCGGTTGATTCCCGGTGCCGGCAGATCTGGTTAAGGTTTTCTGCAGTTTTCCTTAGCTGTGACACAATCGCCAATAATAATCGCCCCCTCCCTCCCGCACAAGCTTATAGCTTCTGGGGCCTGATTTCTAGGCTATGGGTTGTAGCAATTATTATTATTATTAATATGAACATTTGTTTTAACTCATTTTTACCTAATAAAATAGATAAGAATAGGTGTAACGAGATATAACAATATCAGCAAGCATGTCTGACTGTCGCATTCTCTGCTCGGCGTAGTGAGGAATAGCCGGCCGGACTCAGACAGAAACCCAATGCCCAGTCGATCGCCCGTCCCATTCTGGCATCACTGCTGTAGTATTATCTTTGTCTGTCTTGTGCAGCATAGTCACTTGTACATGTGTGTAATAGTTATAGTTAAACCTTAAAGGTAAACCTTACTTGTCTACGCAGTTTGTAGCTTACGATCTAAACTCTACAATCTCTAATCTAATAAGACAGAGCAATCTCGAGATTATTTGGCGTTCAGGTGCAAAACTCTATTTACCGCCCCTTCTACAGAGAGATGGGAGAAAATTTTCAAAAATATATATTTAGAGGTTACACTAGATTTTATTCATTTATTTGTGTCCACACTTTACGATATAAATAATCAAAAAGCATTTAAGGATAAAATAAATATCAAAGTAAGTAAAATTGTAGAACAGTCAATAGTCCAGTCAAATCAGACATATTAGGCGAAAAAGTTCACGTAGTTTTGAAATTTGGTACAGTTGTTCCGTGAAGTGTCCTGACGATAATAATAAAAGTCCCCGAGGGGAGCTGTTTAAAAGTCCCTTTTTTAGTTTTTCGTTAATAGCTCGGAAACCGTGAGGTTAGCGTTACGATCGTTCTATACTGAAATAAAGTAGACAAAGTTTCCTACCAGAAGTGTCCTATGCATTTTTGCCCTAGGATCAATACCTTAGAAGTAGAACCCGAGTGAACGCGATGGGTGTGCGTGGCGTTCTTGAGAAAGCTGGAAACTTCTTTTTTGTTGCTCTATCCTTTTCTTTACAGTTTTAGCGACTGGAATACAACATCTGCGATTTACAGGAAGGGGAAATTTTCGTTTCTAATCTACGATAAAATCTATGATGTTTCAAAGCCAGGAGTTCTGTTGTTAAAAACAACCCTGATAACCACAATTGAGCACACCTTTTGACACATTCAAAAGACACTTTCTACTGATAAACATCGAATCCACCTCTCTGGGTAATAATACCAATTCACAGAAGAATGGGATTTTTTTAAATATTTTTGGAATTAGAGATTGAGAATTGAGTTTTTAAAATCATTTATTTGGGATAAGGGATCTGAAATTGGATTTTTTTTAAATAATTTTTCGGATTAGAAATTGAGAATTAATTTTTTTAAAATATGTTTTCGGATTATGGATTGGGGATGAGTTTTTAAAAATATTCTTTGGAATTAGGGATTGGAAGTAGATCTTTAAAAGCATATGCTTGGAATTGGTGATTAAGCATTAATCTTATCTCTAATCCTAATACGGATTAGTGATTAATCCAGGGATTACCCAACCCTGACAGCCAATCACTCAAAAGCTTTAGAATTGGATAATTCTCTAATTTTGGACAGAATTAGGGACTGAGAATAAGATTTCTCGAAAATGGATTTTGGAATTAGAAATTGAATTCTTAGATATTTGGGATTAGAGATTGTGGATTGGATTCTTAAAAAATATTTTTTGGCGTGTATTTTAAGTAACAAGTACAGAGTGTAGTGCCCATCGCACTTGCACTTGTGAATTATATAGCAAATTATAAAAGCGTTAATTGTTTTTATTGGAATTTAGCAATCATAGTGAATAATATTATATTAACAATTATATAATAATGTAAAACTAATAATGTAAAAAAATTAATCAATTTTACGTTAATTCAATAACAATATTATAATAACCTTATATAGTAATAATAACTAAATTATGACAAGTCGCCTCGGTAGGTCAACGGATGAAGTTCTAGCGTAGCAAGCAGACGGTCCAGCGTTCGATTCTCCGCTGCGCCGGAGTGATCATTTTTCTAGATCGATTTGCATTCAAAATGTAATTTACTGTAAACATTAATTAAACAATATAAATATACCGTTATCTAAAATTTATAACTTTTATATTTCAAATAATTAATAATATTATAATATTGCATGTACTGACATCTATGATGTTTTAATAGAACTACTGATCGTGGGAAATCATTTCCCACTGTCATTACCGTTCAGTTTAGAAATTGTGAGCAGTGAGTCATTTTCACGGTTACTAGATTGTGCGAAGGGTGTAATTTTCTATAGTGGTCGTAGATAAACATATTTTGAACACGATCCTTTATCTATCCATATATAAGGTTTGTTTCTGCAACTAATCACTAACTGTTTGAGGATTTTTATGCAACTAGTACGAAACTGTTTAAAGTTGGAAACTAGTTGGCAGTATGTTTCTGCTGGAAAGCAAATTAGAAATTTGTGATTTGTAAGACAAAGAAAGATGTCACTATGTTAGTATCCTTTCTTTTGTTTACAACGCGTCAAGCCTTCCCGGCGGGATGCTTACAGCGCATGTCTATCAGAAAAATTCGTAAAATATCCGGAAACTTTACAAACCGTTTGTAAACAGTTTGCAAAAGTTGTATTAGCTGCTGGAACATCAAACTATTGGTCAATTGAAAAACTTTCTTCTGCTGGAAGCTTATTTTGGTCTGCGCATGCTCCTGACGGTTGGCAATCGTGCGTGACTACTGCTGGAACAAACCTATAATATAACGAGCTGGTTCTGGGTTTATATCCTATTTACTTTGGTAATTGACCAAACAGATGCGCCACTGCACGGTGGATCTGAGCTTGTCCTACAAATTTAAGTGGTCTGTACAGCTGGCGCTACTACGCGGTGCAACCTGTAAGTTTAAGCGAAGAAAAAACCTGACATAAACTCAGCTTTCTTAAATTTCTTAATTTCAAGGATTTTACCCACATTGTAATATTAGTTAAGGGAATGAAGTGGTCAAGGTTCGATGAACCGGCCTTATGCTGGTTATTACTATAGAACATCATAAAATGATGGAAATAAAGAAACTAACTTTACCTCCTCTCCGTTTTACACCGTTGCCTTTATGCTTCCCTCCTTTAAGAAACTTTTCCGGTAGTTTACTGTAATGGCTTCCTTCTTTATAATAATCAAATAATAATTACTAAAACTGATAAATGTCTAAATCTATATAGATATAAATATATGTGATGCGGAAAGCGAAAAGGGACCTAAAGTCGGAAAATTCGATTTTGAGTTATTGACATTTTCGAAAAGTACGATAAAAAAGAAACATTTTAGAAAAAAAAATGGCGAGGATATCTCAAAAATTACGGATTTTACAGCGTTTTGGAAATTTTATTTCAAAAAGTGCTTTTTTTGGGAAAACGCACAAATTTTACAAAATGCTGTAAAAGCTTTATTTTTCATACTTAAGGATTCTATTTCCGGTCCGAAATTATTTTTTTTTATAATTTGAGTTGGTAAAAGAGATATCATCGTATCACAATTCATAAAAAGTAAAAAACACCATGTTTTGACCCCAACCTCTTATTTTGCTTCTCCTGAAAATTCACGTATCCGACTTTAGGTTCCTTTTCGCTTTCCGCATCACATGAATTTTAGAAAAAGCTTAATTTTTTTATTGTTAATAAATGTTTTACATTAAATTATAATTTGAATGCAAATTGATATAGAAAAATGTATCACCCCAACAGGGAGTCAAAGCCAGGACCCTCTGCTACCTAGGCGGTATGTCTACCAACTGAGCTACCAGGTGACGACTATCAGCATAGTGACAAACATGAATGAATTAGATATTTAACAAACATACAAAGTAACTAGATATTTTTTTAAATTTTATTAATGAAGATCAACAATTCGCTTTTGTTTTGTTTTCAACGAATTGTTGATCTGCATTAATAAAATTCAAAAAATAGCTAGTTACTTTGTATGTTTGCTAAATATCTAATTCATATGGAAAATTTATCATTATGCTGATAGTTGTCTCCAGGTAGCTCAGTTGGTAGAGACGCCGCTTAGATAGCGAAAGGTCCTGGGTTCGACTCCTAGCCGGGGTGATACATTTTTTATATGAATTTACATTCAAATTATAATATAAATATATACAGGATATCCCAAAGTGCTCTTTACACGCAATATCTCCTTTATTTGAAAAGATAAAAAAAATCAACAAAAAAACTATTGTGAATGACTCAAAATGGTCCTTCAGAAAACACCTTTTAATGCTGGTTGCATAGCAACGTTTAAGAGATCATGCCAACTTGATTAATTTTTCAAATTGCACCCTCTGTCTTTTTCACGGAAATGTACTCTTCACTTCAGCCTTACTTAATTATCTAATGTGCATTTAGGGATTTAAAAAAATATTTTGTACACTTCGTTGTAAACTAACTAAATTATTAATTTAAAAAATACTTTTATTTGTTACTCACTCGTAAACGTTATTTAATGTAACAGAACACAAACAACGAAAAATTACTTTTATTTTATTTTGACATGATAATCGTCTTTATTGGCACTCAATTGCGGGCGTAATTTGGCTTTTTTAGCCCGAGGGCGTATAAAGTTGCTAAGATACAAAGAAAACGTTTCTATAGAGTTCTAACAATTTTAATAAATAATTATAACTATTACATTTTTTCAAAATGAAATGTGCGCAATTATCCTTTCCATGAAGCAAAATAAAATAAAACGTTGTATGTACCACGGGCATAATCAAGATAATGGCCCTCGAGAAATTAAAAGCCCTCCTTCGTCGGGCTTTAAACATTCTCTCATGCCATAATCTAATAGATTATGCCCTTATACATAAATAACTATTACGAGCTACTGACTTGTAACACTGACAGCTGACCTGTAAAAGTTTTACAGGTTAGTAGAATATGCCATTTATAGACTAATTGTCATAATAACATCTACGTCTACGCACACTTCCACGGCTCATAAAATTATTAAAAAAGTGTCACATTTTGTTGTCATTGTTAGGACTAGGACCAGGTCTTATAGGTACAATAAAAGTTGTGTGTTGTTTATGAATGTATAACAAATAAAATATACATTATACGCAACTGGCTCAAGCAGGTGACAGGCTCGCCTGTCGGCTCGCCAGTCATTTCCTGTTATTGCCAGTAAAAATAGGTTTACCTTGCTAATAATGTAAAATACTATATACCTTAATAGAAACATCCCAATCCCCACTCAGATCCCGATCCTCCACGACCCAATCGAGTTACCGTTTTTAAACAGCTTATACAGCGCGATAGGTAAGCAAAAGCCTGAACTAAGAATGATAATTGCCATTTACCAAAGTGTTTGAATAAACGCGGGATGAGCTTTTTTTAGTTCATAAAGTTCTTTTATACTGTTGTATATTCGGGCATTTTTATCTCAAATAACACTTGAACGATAATTTAGGAAGTACACCTAACCATTTTTAAAAGCTCGCTAGCTATAGTTTTGTTTTTATAAATTTACACTTTTTTATTCGTTAAGGAAATAGCTTTTGTAATTTTGTATTTGCTATAAAGCATAATACAAACTAGATAACACTCTTAAGAAAAGATCTTATGCACAATAAATGTAAACTAAGTGCAATTTTTAAAAAGTGTAATGAAATTCTTCAGAGCTGTTTAAGCGATACTTTACCTACGCGATAACGGAACCTTAAACGTTGCTATGCTGCCAGCGTTTAAGGATGTTATCTGAAAGACCATTTAAAGTCATTCACAATAGTTTTTAGTTGATTTCGTTATCATTTCAAAGAAAGGAGATATTGCGTGTAAAGAGCATTTTGGACAGCCTGTATACAGGAGGGTGGTCCAGAAAAATACAAGTTTCTCCGATTTTTGTACCACATGTATACCACGTTTTTTAACTAACTACTAAACATATCCAATAATGAGAGACACTTAAAATGCGTCATATTACATATCGTTTGATAATATTATGTAAATGATATGAAAAATAATTTTAAGTACCTTCCAACTGTATATGACCCAAGATATTGGTGAATACAAACTGTTTAAGAAATCGATTAGTCCCTAGTTGAAGAAGGTGTAATCAGGCTGCCAGCTTGGAAAAAATGACAGTCAAAATATTTTTTTTTGGCTACCGATCTGTTTTTGTTTGTTTACAGATTTGTTATTTGCTACAATAAGATGATATTACCGTTTTGTTGCCGGTTGCTATGACAACACAGAACTGTTCTAATCTTAGGATCTAATTTATAACGTGTCTGGGTGCTGTTATGAAAATAAATGAATATACAATGATTAAAATAGCATTTATTGTGAAAATACCGCAAGTCATACCTAACCTTATTTTTGTAATTTGGTGACAGCTAACGCTTAGAATTTGACATTACAAAATTAGAAAAGTAAGAGTAAGTATATTTTGCGGTATGTCTACAATGAACGTTTCTCAGTCAACGTCGACGTCAAATTAAAAAGAATTCAATATAAATTTTTACAATAAATACATTTTTTTTATTTATTAAATAGTGTCGTTTCCCCCAAAAATTTTATACGATGCTCATCATGTTAAGTGCTTACAACAGATATCGAAAATTGGAAAAACTCGATCTGTTACGCCGGTCTCGTATCGTAATATAATTTTTTGAACTCACTATCTAGAAAGCAGTGTTCGACGCACTGTCTAGTCAACCGGGAACACTTGTTTCCCGGTTAAGTAAACCGGGAAACACTCAGTGGTGCCAACTGCCAACCCTTGCAAAATTTAAATACCTTTTTTACTGCAAAATTTCTGCCGAAAAACAATCTGTCACATTTGTCAATTGCAGTCATGACTTGCTTTGGTTTATTTTTTTAAATAAAAGTTGTGAAATCAGATAAAAATTTTATTTGACATTTATAACAATGACTACGTTCGTTTCAAAAAGTATTGTACAATTCTCTTGCGTGAACAATGTTCCCGCGTTCACGCATATGAAGGCCCTCGCTCCCTTCGGTCGCTCGTGCTTCAAAACTGCGTTCACGCGGGAACATTGTGTTCCCGCACTCGTATCGTAAATAACTATTTGGTACACGCTCCCCAAAATGATTATTTTCGGGATTACTTTGACAACGCAAAACGCTTCTTTAGCAACCTCAACTGTCATAGCAACATAAAATGCCGCTAAAACCCTTTTAAAGGCCTAGTACTTAAAGCTGCTATGGCAACACTTTAGCGGATTTTTTTGTTAAAATATAGATAATAAATACAAATATAAAATTCAACAGTTACAAAACGAAATACAAATTTTTATGAATAAAACGAAAAATTACAGTTATAAAAACTATTTCCTGTAAAAGTACTTTCTTCCGCTGCTCCTTTTATAGTTTCAACAGTAGATGCGGTAGCAACATGAGTTAAATCTGAAAAAGCATGAATTTTATTGGAAGAAGTTAACGTTAGTGTAGCATCACCATGAGTAATATTTAAAGAAGTTGAGGTCGATGTGCCAGTAACAGGAGTTGTGTTCTCGGTTGTGTCTAAAGAAGTTGACTGATACATTTCCCCTTTCCCCATAATTAATTTTGCAACCTTCTTCTTTTGCTCGATTGAGTCCTCAATGTATCCCTCCGCGACTGATGTTGATCTCCACCCACCTAAACGTTTCAAAGTTACCAACTCTGCTCCTGCATCTGCAACCAACGTAGCAGAAGTACGCCGAAAACAATGTCGCGTATACAACTCAGGATTAGGAAGCTTCAGGTACTGCGCCACAACTGAAGGCATTTTTCCAAATGTGTGTATTCCAACACGCTGAATTGTACACTTCTTATTCCGGTAATTTACAAAGAAATAATTGTGGTTTACCACAGGTGGACGGAGACGGGCATATTTATGATATAATTCCAAAGGGTTGATAGCTTCGGCGTCAGCAGTCGCAGAAAACACTCGTTTTTTGTTTGTCTTCGTATCGGCCAGAGTCACAATTAAAGAATTACCCATATCGACAATATCAGAAACTTGTAGAGAATGCAATTCTTCCCGTCTACATGCTCCGCAAATACCAATCACAAGAGCCACTTTTGTCATCAGATATATGTCATCACTAGCTTCTTTTAAAAATTTATTTACCTCTTCCCTTGACAGCACTTTAGATTTTTTTGATTCGTACCCCACAGCATTACGTTTCAAAAAAGCGATCACATTTGAATAGTTTTCTAGTTTAACACCTTCTTTTACACCTAAAGTTGCTTTAAGCATTGAATATTTACTCCATAATGACGAAGGTTTTAAAATTTTCGATTTTTCGTGTAGATATGTCAAAATTACTTCCTCACTGACAGTTCCAACATTGTTTTTCACTTCCCACTCTTTAAATAACTGATATTCCTTTTCATACTGCTCCCTAGATTTGGCTGGTAATAAATTCAAGATAATATTCTTGGCTCTAGCTTCAATTTCTTCCGGAATCTTATCCATTTCGTGTAATGTGTGAATGTGTGTATACAATAACAAACTTTTTTTCACAAATGCAATTGTTTCAACAAATCAGTTCCTTGCTATGGTTACCAATTACTGGCTTACTTATAAATTACAATGGAAAGTGATCTGCTAATTCGAAATATGAAAAATTTCGTGTTGTCTTTTGGTGAACTAGTACCAAAAAATCTTGTATGTAGCACGTACGCAAAATGCTTAAGCGGACTCATCTTCTTAAGGACTCGGCTGACGCCTCGTCCTTAATTTCGATTCGTCCGCTAAACGTACATTTTGCGTACTTGTTACATAAATAGCTATTATTTCATTTCGTATTTCAAACAATTGTTTATATACCACAATTAGAATATAAAGTATATCTTGATCTCCGTTGTCAATGACACCGTTCAAGACGTTCTTGATCTCCGTTGTTGTTGGCAACGTAAATAATTTGATGTTGCATTATAGCCACATGCATGCATGCATGCTGCGTTTTATCTCCTTAGTTACGCGTATGATGACACAGACAAGGCAACTTGCTTCTTTATGCAACAAATTCGGATGGATTTTAAAAGGGAGAAATTAGGATTGAAATACGAAATAAAATAAAACAACTATGCAATACGGAGATCAAGCTTCTTTAAATCCTCGAAGATGTTATACATCTTCTTGGATTTAAAGTATCGCTTGATCTCCTAATTACATAATATATAATAAATAACTTTTGGTAGGTTTTACGTAGAAACATGCAAGAGAGCTTTTTATTTCTTGTAAAGTTTCTCACAATCTGGTTTTTGGTTTATTTAGCTACAACTTATAGTTTCGAAGCTATGCCATCAAGAATGTAGACTGTATTTCCCATAGACGTAAAAATCCGTAGCTGACAATAATGCGTATATAAATAAAGAGCTAATACATGAACTTACTTTTTTCTTTTTCTGTTCGCTATTGAGAAGTATGAAACTTTTTATATAATATAGGACTATATAATATAGGACTATATAGTATAGAACTATATTGTATAGGACTATAAGAACAAGTCCTGATTTACAATGCACCATCAGAATTCTCCTATGTTTACTACATTTAAAGAAGCGATAGTCAGCTTTTTAGTGTTTGCGATGTGTGTCATATGAGTGTAAGTAATGTTACTAAAAATGACGTAATAGTGTGGGGGGGGGGTAAAAACATCGTATCCGGTGGTATCCCCGGTGGTTGGTCCAGCATACAGCAGATACAATCAGTGTTGGCCATATTGAATTACTTTTGTAATGAGATTAATAGTCAGGATTAGAAATAATCATGAATACGATTACATTATATAGCTTGTAATCATTACATATTACTGATAGATGATATAACCTGAAAAGTAATCGTTTCGGTTGATTAATGATTGATGAAGAGTAATCGTAATCATGATTTAATGATAGCTTTTATTAGATATTTCAATTAGCACATTGATAATTTATGATTTGTTAAATAGCCTGCATAATAATATAGACAAATTAATAAAAAATAAGTTAAAAAAAACAATAATTACGATGTTTATTATATACAAGTTGTAGCTAATATCATTACAAACCTCGTAATGGAGGGTAAATTTAAAAAAGGTTTTTATGCTTGTTTCGTATTGTTAATGTAATGTGAGTACAATGGGCGAACTTAAAATTAAGATTTAAAATGTAATTTTTCGAGAACTAGCATGAAGCGACCACATGTTCATAAGGATCATATGTTCTAAATAATTACAACTACCCCCCCCCCCCATTACGAGGTTTCTAGTTATATTAGTTACACCCTGTATAGTGAGGAGTAAAAACCTGTGGGTATAACAGCACTACAGTTGCCATGTTCATGGCAAGCTAGATGTATCAAAGAAATACTTTTTTTTGCTAGTTTCTCTAGCTTTACAAGTTTCCAATTTTGTGAGGTTTTACAAGCAATGTAGTAGCTCTTTGGGTTTTGTACCTAAAACCAGTTAGACTATGAAGTATGAAAAGTATGTAATTCGTGAGCTTAAAGTCGCGGTAGGCTCCTTGTGAAACATTGTATATAATAGTAATTGTATATAATCATAAGCTTACAAGTATCTCTTGAAAAAGGTCTAACAAACTGAAACACGTGTACAGTATTGTACATAATTTATGGAAACATTTAATTACAACAGTTTTTCTTAAAACTATTATGTAATAATTAACTGGTTTTATATTTCTTTTACAAACGTAGAAATGCTTATTTTGTATTTAAATTCCAATCTTATAATGATCTAAAACAAAACGATACAAAACTTAGTTAAAAAATAAATTTTGTACGACTCCACCTCTAAATATTATCCGATTGCGTTCATATTTGGCTCCATTTAGTGTTTTTTCACAAGGAATAAACGTATACATGTAGCAGAAAAATCGGCGAAACTATTTCTTTGAACCACCCAAATATACAGTTAATCAAAACCCGAGTAGTCACCAATTCACCATTACCGAATGTATGTATGAAAGTAAGAGATATTAGGAATCTTTCACGTAAAATAAATAAATCCCCGATATTTACTCCCATTCTATTTTGATACTCGTGTTGACCGCTACAAGATTTCGTGACAGTTGATGCTTCATGACACCGGAGTACACACCGCTAGTTTCGATACTACATTTTCAAAAAAATAAAAGTCAAAAATCATAAGGAAGTATTTCAGAAATAACATAAAATTAAACTAAATGAAATGAAGATTAAAAAAAATAATAAAGAAAACTTCAATATAATCACACTATAAATAAAATTAATGACGATAATTAAAACTTTTTTAAATTTTAAAGGTGTTCAAACAGACCCCATTACATAGATAGAAATAGATTATGTTTATGAAAACCGCTGTAGAGCGCTTAACATCAAAATAAGACCTGGTAGAGAAAGTAAATTTGAACTTAAACAATTGAATTCAAAAATTTTATTCCATTAAAAAAAAATAAAAAATATACATGTCTATGTCTAATAATAAAATTGACATTAATAGTAATGACCTCATTATATTTTACATCAATTATGACCTCATTATATCAATTACTTTACTAAAAATATGTGAATATGCTATTATTACCTACCAGATATCTAATCTTTTCTTTCAATAACCAAATTTTAACAGCTCATAAAAACCCGTCTTGCCAGTACCATGTACATTCGCAAATAATAATCGCATATGTACAAAAAATTTGAAATGTTTATTCTTTAACTTATCTCTTTTAATTTTATTTCTGAAGCAAGCTTTATTTTTGATTATCGAGTTCTCCCGAAATCTTATATTCTATTAATTTTTGAAACTGATTTTTAATTTATTGGAAGTAGAAAGAATAGTAAACAGTTGCGTGTATGGGCCAGCAAAGGTTTGAA
The DNA here is from genome assembly GCA_929113105.1 of Agrypnus murinus. Classification (NCBI taxonomy): domain Eukaryota; kingdom Metazoa; phylum Arthropoda; class Insecta; order Coleoptera; family Elateridae; genus Agrypnus; species Agrypnus murinus. Next base: position 154,564,524 of record OV816028.1, on the reverse strand, counting down.
AATAAGAATAATTTGTTTGCATTTCTTTATTAAACTTAATCTTCGTGCAGAAAACGAGCTAGCGGTACGATGTGTACTCCGGTGTCATAAAACACTAACTTTCACGAAATCATGTAGAGGTCAACGTGGAGTGGGAGTAAATAGCACACCCGTCTTTATTTTAAATGAAACATTCCTAATATTTCTCAGTTCTATGCATACATACGGTTATTAACAACTCTAGCTTTAGCGAACTGTATATGTTTATATTTATAAACTTCAAAATTACAAATTTTATACTAAAGATTCAAACATTTAGCAGCTTTAGTAAATATTTGATTGTTATAAAAAAAAGGAAAAAAGCAGTAAACTAGCGGAAACGTTTTCTTAGGTGTAGGAAGAAATGGAAAGATATGGCAGTAAAACGGAGGGTGAATAAAGAATCATGCTCAGAATGTTTTATTTTAATGGCACACGATATCTTTAGGAAAATCTATTATTTTACATCATCAGGTTTAATTTTAATTTATACGTAAAATAAAAAATAATTTCACAAATAAAAAATCAAAGTTTTGTGGATACCTTTTTATGATGTTAATTGATATTAGTATTTAATTTTATAAAATTTCTAAAAATTAAGAAATGATAGCATTAATTAAATTAATTATTAATAATATTACATAAATTATTTATATTTAATTTTAGCAAAACTTCAAAAAATTCCATGTCCAATTACCAAAAATAGTAGGCAATTTATAAAAACTTTATATTTATTTTCTATTTTAATTTTTATCACCTTCCTTAATCTTTAAAAGTGATCTTTTTTCATCCCAATGCATATATTTGAGAAACTTGGGAAATGGTTTATGCAAAATAAATTTACTGTTTCCTATTATAAAATTTTAAAAGTGATTAACTCTAAAGCAAAAACTGACGATTGGCTGGCTGGCTGCAGTAACCTTGTTGTGTCTGAACAGAATCAATTTGCACTTAACGTTTTGCATTTGCATGCATTATTTTTATCAGATAGTGTTAAAAAGGTACATTTTCCTCTCGCTGCAACACATTAATATTAATATTTAAATATTAATTATCCTTTTACATCATCGCTGTCTTAGCTTGTTAACGCACTTTATTGCCGTCTGATAAATTGCACCTCCTGAATTAGTGCAATTGTAGTTATCCCATTGAATAGGCGGTCGTCGAGGCATTTTAAAGAAAAACTTTAATTATAACCAATTGTGGTAGTTGAATACCTATTTATTAGGTTTGTTAGTTTCCTTAATTATTTCTTCTGTTAAGAGATCTTTTGCTTATGCTACTGATATATACAATATTTAATGTTGGCGTAATTATTATAAATTAGTTTGTTCGTTCAATGTGGAATGATTCTAATTAGTTGAATATAATCTTTATTGTTGCACTTTTTCCAAGAAAATTAAATCGATAAAACCATTCTACACCAACTCATTTAAATTTCAAATTTGTATTTCTATTAGATTAAAATTAAAAATTTAATTTTATCTTCTAATTATTTTTTCTCTTTTGGTTAATTTTAATGATAACATTAGAAATATCCTTGTATGGCAAAACAAATCAGAAACTAATTTTTATTTATAATATTCACGTCTAAATTCATTTCCTCTACAAATTCTGACAATTTTATTTTCATCGTATGTATAATAAAGTTGATTTTATGATTATATTTTCTAAATTACATGCATAAATTAAAATACCAAAGCTGCGTGAACTCACACTGGTTTCTTTTAGGATCCCGTTGTGTTGACACTAGAATCAATGTTTATCATTACATATTTTCGATTAAGAAATATTTAGAAATTAAGAAAAATATATTTTAGTCTCTTAATATATTTATGTTTATAGCTATCATTATTATTATTACTACTATTATTTTCTTTTCGGCAATTCAAGATTCTTAAAATCTAAAACCGACTGCGCCATCCAGTCAGCCAACTCACCCTTTTCGAGTGCCCGATCTTTTCGATTTTAATTAAATCTAGAAAATTTTAATACGAGTATAAATGCGATGAAAAAAGCGTAACAAGGATTAAAAACGTTGTAACCGTTACATAATCATAATTCAAAGTGTGGTAAGTGATGCCTTGCAGACAATAAACCATTTAACCCACAACCTAGTATAATTGGTCTGTATAACCAGACTCGGCAGGCCGCTTCATTATAGTGATTGGCACTTTCAATTAATATTAACATGAGAGGTCAAAAAGAAGTTGGACCTACACGTTTGTTGTTTCTAATACAAGTTTTAGAAGAGATCCGTGGATTTTATTTTCAACATCATTTTACACGTCGCCAAAATTATAACCGCCAGCGTTGTTCACCATTAATATATTATAATCTGCTTAATTTCTTGACGGGGACTAAATTAACACACACACACACACGCGGATATTTTAGTTTGTAAAAACTATCTCTCTACACTTCAGTTTTTTGTAGGGCGATGTGTAAAAATATATACGTTTAGTTTTATTTAATTAAAGCATTCGAAATATTCAAAAATGAAAATAATATTAAAAATAAAAGCGAGACCAATCATTTGAGAAATGAATGTTTCTAGTTTCAAGCTAAAGGTAAAAAAGTTTATGTTCAAAAACATTTTCGAAAGATAAAATTTAAACCCTTTCGGTATCCCCATGAAAGGTTTAACAAAAATATTTCATGTCATAGTAAACATTTGAAATACTAACCTAAAAGTGTTACGACAGATCACAATATATTACAGCTGCTTAATTATAGCCCTAGAAAACTAGACCTTTTCAAAGATGTCAAAATGAAACCAACGATATCTTACAAATTTATTCTTTGGATACGGTTACCTGCAGTCGTAATCTTTGCTAATAGTCAAATTGTTACTCTCGAGTGGGTTTCTAAAGTATGCAATTGAAGATTCCGTACTGAAGATGACTTTAAACTAAAACAAGTGAATATTAAGCTGGAAAAAGAAACTTTATTTTAAAGGGCGAAACTTTTTTCTAAAATTCTTTAAGTCTTTAAAAATGACAACTAAGACGTTAACATTCTAATTCACAATTGCAAAAATAGATATTTCTTGCTTTATTGCTAGAAAAAATAAAACTTCTGAAAAAGGTTGACAAATGTCTAGTTAGTAACATATTTTTTAAATTAGGGTTTAAATACAGTACTGTAGTCAGTTTTGAGTTATTCTGTATCCTTAACCTTAACAAACCCACTCGAGTATACCGAGCCCTAGCCCGTAATTGATTAATTATTTTTGAACTTCTGCAATCCAAGGCATCGCAGCCACACAGTATGTGTTGTGACGTTTTCAGTTTCACACCGATTTTCTGTTCAATTCCCACATGATTCTTCAATGTTCATTATCGAGAATGTTGTTTCTTGTACCAGCTTCCAATATACATATGTTCTACTAGTCCATACACTTGGACCTACGCAGAATAAGCTAAGATAAGGTGTGGCAGATTCTTTTTTTTGCAAGTTTATCAGCTCTTTCATTTCCTGACATATTACAGTATTCTGGCACTTAGATCAGTTTAACCATGTTTCTTTCTGGCAGGATTATGGATTCACCAAGATATTCTCAAACCACTTGGGACGCACCATGTAATCATGTTTTTGTAACCAAACCAACGCACAAGCAGTATGGGTTCGTCTAACAGTCAAGAGTTGTTACAGTTACGCTGCTTTAAATCTGCTAATTCCATGTGAGTTTTGAGTCCAATATAATCCCCAAATATTTCACTTTTCTCGTCAGACTTAGGTCCACGCCCTGACATGAGAAAGGTTGTAATACCTCTAATCTCCTTCTCGTGAATGGTTCTATAGTTGTCTTATGAGGACTTATTTTTAGACCCTCATTAGTTGCTCATCCGTTTATCACATGTAATACTAGCAACGTTCTATCCCAACCGCAGAAGCAAATTTGCCCCGTTCCATGATGACCAAGTCGTTAGCGTATCCCAAAGCTAAGTGACCCTAGTTGGTTAGTAAGCTCAGTAGCTTGTCTATTACAAGACTCCACAACAGAGCCGAAAGTAGCCCTCCCTGAAACCCGAGCTATCAAAGTTTACCAAAAAGATTACTACAGACTATTCGGCTCCCTAGCATAATTTTGATTCACTAGCAGTTCTAGATTTCTAACAATAGAATTTAAAAAGGTATTTTTCTATTATTTAAAGCATTCCCCTCTCTCTAGACTAACTTGTGGAGACCTGTCTCGTAGATAATCTTGCTCTATACAAGTATCTCCTTACAAGCATCTATTTCATCGCGTGCCTATTGAGTATATTCTCTAGCATTCCAAGTATAAAGGACGGACATAATTAATTGGTCTGAGTGACTTCGCTCCGTCCTGCTCAATTTTTTCAGGTTTCGGTATAAGAACTATTTATCCCATACTTTGAGCACATGACCCAGTACCAGGTTGACTGTAAGTCTACTATAAACTACTGTGGATAAATATTATCCGGTCTCGGCGATGTATAGGATTTAAACGAACTAACTGTCCAGCGCGTACTCTAAATAAATCCTTTAAGATCTCCTCACCAGTTTTAGTTAATTGATTTTGTGAATCCTTCGAGAGCATCTTATGAAATCTGGCACATTCTAAGATCTCTTTTATATCCTCACAGTACCTCCTCTATGACGCTCTCTCTTAAGTCTTCTCAAACTTTTATTATATTCAATTAGAATGTTCTTATAATTCTCCCGCTTTCCTGTACTTTTAGATATATTAGAATTTTTTCTCCATTCAAGATCATCATTCCACCATGACACATTCCTAGTGGACTACTGTGTCACTAAGTAAGGGACGTTCTCAAGATAGGCTGAAACAACTATGTACGTAATTTGCCCCGAAATTATCTCAACATCTATTTGATCTTCTTGCCTGTGACGGTCTATCATTTTTGGAACATTAACCAATTCCTTATCAAGGTCTACTCTGCCGGCTTTCCTGTTGGTCTTTCGAGGTTTTACGTTTCAGTATTAAATTATATTCAATAAATATCAGTAAACTGATTGTCTGTGATCCGAGCAGCATTCCTCACCAGTCACACTTTCCGGTTTTTAATATTTCTGCTTACAGCAATTGAAGCAATCAATACCTCCTTCCTGTTTTTTGTTATTGCGATAGGTTTTTCCCGTATGTATGTATTATATCTAAGTTATTTTCCATAATGAACTATTGTGTGAAAGTAACTTACCTCTTTGATTCCAAATCATATAACGAGGATGGGCATCACAGCAAATGATTAGCTGATATGCATCACCTCTACAACTTTCAACCAGTTCCTCAAATTCTCGAGTTGGTAAGTAACGAACTCAAATTTGAAATTATTTAGTTAATTTTGTTCACATTTTTAGTTTCCGGTATAAAGGAGAAATATTCCGCTTTGTTTAGAATTTAAAGTGGTATATTAAAACGTAAAACGTACTGTTTTTGGGTGCGAAAGTTATTTGCATTGAAACAAACATTTCAGAATGCATACAGTCCCATTTATGGTGAATTTCATTGAAACCAAGTTGAGACTTGCACGAATGAAAACCAGTTCTCACGAATTGAAATCTTGCTTTAGACATGTATTCTTCAAAATTCTACTTAACAATTTATTTTATGATTTTATTTTGTATAGATAATACCTTATATTGCATTTTATGTAGATATAGAATTTTATGTAGATCTATATATGTAGAACATATATGTAGAATTTTAAAAGAACTAGTTTATTAGATCTGTGCACCATTTGAAATAACAAAAACGAGAAATTTGTTCAATCTTCCTGTTGGGCTATGCATGTTGTCATATTTAAACTTGTGACTCCACCTTAAAATTGTACGAAAAGATGGTAGTTTACCATTCTCGATAAAAAATCTCAAAAAACTTTGGCCCTGCCCGCCAAGGAGGACGCTTCGCGTCCTGGTCGCCTCGCACGGCCTACATTCGCGACGAAATTGCCCGTGTTACGGCAACAGAGTTTAAATGCGATTGTAGAATCGGAATTAAAACAAATCAATAATTTAATAAAATCGAAGTTGTTAATGTTAATTATTGCAACTTTCGAATATTCAGTTTTTAAAGCAAATCATTCAGAATTCAGCTGCTTGTTCCCGCAACGCTCTTTTCTGAATAAGTGTTGTATGTTATATTTTGGTTGTTGGTAACGAACATTTGGATTAGTTTTTAGTTAAAACATTTAAAGTAAGAATACATTTAGAATGGAATCCCAAATTAAGTTATAATATAGAAAACAATAATGAGAGTAGGTTTTCTCAACTGTGGTGTATATTATTGTATTGTGTAAACGATTTATTCTTCAACTTATTTCATATCCTACAGATTTCAAAATTAATAATCAATGCTAGAGTTTGGCACGACAAATTGTTGGTGTTCCCTTAATAAATTTAAAAATAAATAAAAAAATTAGTCAAGATAAAAACGTAAATTAATGGGGTATCTTTTACTAAGTGTAGATACTTTTGCTATTAATTATTAACCGCAAGAAATTTGGATGGCGCCCTCTAAACTTTTAATCCTTTGCGATTAACATTCACAACACCTAATGATAGTTTGAATTAATAAGACGTCTGTCGGGGGATATGTTAGCGTAAGTATGTTACCCCGTTAGCTGATCACGAATTTGGAAATTTGGATTTAGTTAACAGTTGCAACTCTTAGTTGTAAGTAAAAAAAGTAAAAAATGCCCTTTAAAATGTTTCTACCTGCACAAGCATAAATGTGTCCAGGTTGGTCCAGGAATTTCGTTCATACTGTATGTTAAACAAAAAAATTCTTAATAATAAAAACTAATATTATTGGTTTTTCGAAAAAAGTCTTGCTTCACTTAAAACCTCAAATGCTGCGATTAAAATCAAACTATCGTACAGGGTGATCAAAAAAGTGTACCTTTGATTTTAATGTTCAATTTTTTTTTTAATTTACTTTCTTTTGAGCAACATGGCATTGTTTTCCTATTAAATAAACATCTCATTTTTTAAAAACTAAAAATTAGTATTAAGAAAAATATTGCTAAAAATAACTATTATCCATTTTATTTCCAGAGACCTCTGATTTTGATAGTGTATTGCTCGTAAACTACTGCACCAAATTAAATATTTTAAAAACGAACAAACGGTAAATTTATTTCTACATATAACAGAAAAAAATTATATTATATAAAAATCCCATAGATATGTCATATACTTCTTCAGAAAAATTATTTAATTTACACTTAATGAAATTGTCTTTAAAAATGGGTACTTTTTACAGATCGCCCGGTAAAACAAAAGTACAACTCTTGAAAATATAATATTTAATTTGGATCAGTAATTACAATTCATGTTGCTCAAAAGCAAGTAAAATTTAAAAACAATGCAAACATCAAAATCAAAGGTACTCTTTTTTGATCACCCCGTATACGATAACTTAATTGTAATGGATTAATGCATTTCAGGGTTTAAGTAAACCAAAACTTAGTGGATTTTGGCCAATTTTGGTTTTGGTCAATATTTAGGAAAAATCAAAATATTTAAATTCAAAATAAATGGTAGACTTGGATTTGGAATGGATTTTGATATATCGTATTTTATTGAAAGATATACTACAAGACTATGTAGATCAACAGCAGGAACTACTTACTGTTGCTTACATACTAACGAGCAGAGTGCACACTAATTGATGAGACGGTGAGGTCGTACTGACCTATTCGTTGGTTACCACCAGCCTGGAGCATGATCTCATCGATTGCGAAGACAATTTCGTATTCGGCGAGGTCACGTTCAGGTTTAGTTATAACGTTCTTCTTCTACTCTGTTCTATCTTCCCACCCGTTAACTTACTCGCGCAGTCGTAGATCGTATGCTAACACCTATTAGCCCTTAACCTTGCCATATTGCTTATTCTACGACACACGCTTAGTTGCGATTACATGGCCAGAATTACTTACCCAGCTTTGCCTACTCGCAACCTCGCACGTATCTACTTAATTGCTTACATTGGCATACTGAAACGATATGGTTTTAGGCTTGCCACAGCTCTAGCACAGTTCACTTCATGAGCTCATTCAACAATGTTCAGAGGCAAGCCTGGTAAATGCTACGATTTTAATGTTTTTGTATTATTTAGTTTAGTCTAATACAAAATTTATATTATCCTCTGCTTTTATTTTTGCTCTTGTCCTACCTCTTGCTTTACTAAATAACACCCTCAACAATGGCTCATCTATGGTGCCCGCGGACACCGGGTTCCCGATCTCTGATCTATAACATAACATAAAAGTTCTTTGGGATCAGTTGGTTAAGTGCCTATTCTTTAATTACCTTGAAACTTTTATATATTTACGTATGATTTAACCTTAAATTATAAAGAAAGTTTTCGTGTTTATAAACACAGTCTATTGATTGTGACATTAGTAAGGTGTTTTTTCAGAATGCTCGTACATACTGTCATGATGTTTGATCATACTGTGGAGAATTTACTTTCACGAAAATATCTAATAGGCAGATTTTATGCAATTCTACAACTACCCAATTTTATGTTTGCATAACCTCACTTTTAAAAAATTAAATTTTAACAAAGATTTTTGAAAAAATAAATTTAGTTATTTAAGAACTTCCAGGAAAGGATATGTGGAACTCCTGTTATTCATAGAAAATAGACTATTGCGTTTACATCAAATGTCTGATCTAGCGACACTGCTTTCGACGGTATAGCGCCACTAACATGTGGTCTACTAGATCTACTCTAGACACAAAAGTATCGCAGCCTTTAGATTGACTTTAACTAAAATAATATAAAAACATAAGAAACATACATCTTTGGGATTAGTTCATTAAGAGCCTATTGTTTAATTACGTTGAAACTTATTTATAAATTTGTGTAAGACGTTAACTTAGATTATAAAGAAAGTCGTGTTTGTAAACAAAATCTATTAGGGTGACATTAGTTAGTTTAAGCATGTTGACTTAGCTTTGTTTACGCCGAACGTATGTATATCGTACAACTGTAAACGTTCAAAGCTCACAGAAACATACAAATAGACGATACTTGTATCTAATTGATAAATTCATTCAACCCGATAAAATAAAAAAAAAGGATTATTCTGGAAAATGTGTGTATGCTGACTTCGCAGTTCTAGATACGTGGCCATAGTTTTCCAAGCAAAGCAGCTATTTATGTTTGTCTCGAGCACTCCATCAGAAACCAGCTGGAGTCAGAATAAGCGCATCACTGCCCATTGACGTTCCTAAGAGACAGGAGCAACAGGCATTCGCTAAGACTATTAGCTATAATAATAACTGGAACAAAGATGCTGAAAGAATTCTTAGATTGCGTACAACCTCTAGAAATGTTCAATTAAAGATTAAATGGTACACAAAGGTGTTAGCAGCCTTAAAAAACAATTTGTGTCCATACTCAAATGAAATGATCCATCAAATATGTTCGAAACATCGAAAGCGTAAAAATGTTACGCCAAATTTAATTAAAAGCGATTAGAACTTTACAGATTAGAAAAATTCGAAAATGGTTTCCGAAATACAGTTTCAATTTACAACGTACAAGTTGCCGGAAGTCAAGAACTTGGTTTACGAACACACCACGAACTACCAGAACACAACGAATGTTGCAACCAAGCGAAGCTTTTTACCATAGGCGAGGAATATTATGCTATAATTTTATTTAAATAACTGAACAATAAGGGTCCGTAAATACCTTGAAAATATGAAAACTGGAATCATGGGTTTCCCAAATACTCAATAGAATAGTCAGGATCTTAAATATGTGACAGTAAGCTTAATTTAAGAGAAGTGAATGCGTTATTTGACCAGACTAAAATGATAAAAGATATCCAGCACAGCTTGACTGCAGTGATAAAGGCATGCTTATGTGTCTGTTTTTAAACAACTGGCAGTTTGTGTTGCCTAATCTAAAAGTAAATTTTGGATTAAAGAATGAATTGCTACAATGAACAGGTTTTGTTCGTGTTAACGAACAGACAATAATAATTATTTATATATTAATCATTAAAAGTTGGAATCTTGATTATTTTTTCGTATCATTGCTATATTTTTAATTGGTTGAACAATTGCATTTTTATTAATTCAAAACTTGCAAACTCTAATAAAAATGTCTAGCGCCGCCTATTTTGCAAACCTCCGCTGTGTGTCATCTTAATTTAATAATAACAAAAACAACAAAGATTATTTGTAAATGGATTGTAATATGTACTCGAAGGCCTGAATTGTTTTTAGAAAACACACAAAACTCTGCGAAGTCTTTAGAATACTTTAAATAGCACAATAAAAAGTATTCCACAAATGAAATAAATATAGAAATGAAGGTGAAGTAAAATTATGTATAGATAAATACAAGAGACAGATACTGTAAAGCATTAGTTTAGGAAACTAAACATTCTTTTCTCAACTAAGTCATTAAGTTATAGTGCTTTCAATTAGAAAAGCTTTTAATTTACTCCTTAATTAATTACATTGTAAATTAGCCTGAGTGAAGAGGTATCTTCTCTAAAAGGTAACTAATTAAAATGGTAATATCTTCTTGCTGAACCCTGCTCTAAATTTTCCCCCTCTTCTTCTTTTGACGAAGAAAGAGAGAAAAATAGTTCTAAATAAATGGATATTTAAAAGAATTGGTTATTAATTAAAACAACAAACAACAGCAACAACAAAAAGAAGAGAGAGGACTGGTTTTAATAAAATTTTATACTGGCATAAAACAAAAATATATTCATGTCTTGATAATATATTCAAATTTAAAACAATTTGTAAGCTTCATAGGGAATTTCATAAATTTTTATGTCTACAAATTATGATTCTACTTACCATTAGTTGTAATAACACAACATTATGTTGTGAACGTATATCGTTACCGGCTCCATTATAATAAATTAGCGAAATTAAATAGAAATATTTCATTACTTTTTATAACAGGCGTGGGCGTTCTTATGCATGGATGAAAATTAATTTAATGCAGCTGACAGGATGTATACGTTAAACATTTTCTTGTGTTTTATGTATGATAAAAACATTCCACAAAAATTTCAGAAATTAAGGATACCGTGTAATTAGTTTCGTTTTTGCAGCTGGATTGTTATTAAATAAATAACAGGCCTTGCGAAAACGACTTCTTCGACACCGTGTATTGAACGTATGAAACTTGATTAATTCCTCATTTAATAAAATTTATTTGGCCAATTTAAAAATTAAAATGCCAATTTAAAAAATATATTACCTACTAGAGCTGGTATTCTGTTACGCATATGTAATCTTACTTACAATCAATTGTACATGGACGATGATCGGTAACACTCTTTTGAGTAAATGACTCTACAAGAAAATAGTATTTAAGCGAGTAAATTAAAAAAAGTATGGAACATTCTTTCTGTTTGCATCTATAACCCTTCAAATAATTAGCCTTAAATTAATAATATTCCAAATAAATAGACAAATATATAAAGAATACCATCGTGAGATAGATATTCTTAAAAAAGATTATAGCCTCCAGCTACAATACACAACTTTCCAAAGAAAATCTTAGACCAAAAATGTCGGATGTCTGAGTGTCCATTTCAGCAAGTCACATGTCTATGACAGGGGCTCTCGCGAAACTTCAAATTTCGTTAAACTTAACCGAAATAGAATTTTTATTTTAGCGATGAATAGTCAAAGTTATATTTGATAACTACGGCAGTTCCAAAGGGATTGCAAAAAGTTCATCTAATCTTTAACGTAGTAAATAATTCCTCCTCTTACACAGACGGAAATCAAGCTTAGGACGATTTTCTCAAACTCTAATTTTTAAGAACTTAACTTAAGTTACACAACGCTAATAATGTAATAAAAAGCCTGAAATGACAGAAAAGTTATATCGAAGCACTCTTCTTCATTTTTAGTTTTAGGTATGTTAATAGTTATTCTCTTTATTTAGTACTTTAATTTAATCTGAATTGGAGTAATTATTTCATTTTTAATGCATTTATGCATTTTTCTGTGTATGAGACTCGATTGGGTTTAATTCGTTCAATTCTAGCAGATCGTCAGATCTGAAAGATTAACTATAATAGAAGAGTTGTTATTGCTTTGGTGTGTTTGCATGGGGTTGATTTCTACTCGGCACAAGTAATAGGTGTTAGTGTTAGATGTTTTTTAAGTTATTTCATAATCAAATTCCTATAATCTTAAGCGTCAGCGAACTACTTTGGTAATTTTCAATTTTACACTAAATAGATCAGGTCTATCATATTTCACAGCCTACATTATAGCTAGGAGTTCCTCTTCTATGGTGTTATAATTTATCTCTGCAGGGTTTAAGGTGCAAGAACTATAGGGGGCATTTCATAATATAAGGGGAATTATCAAATGTGATAGGTTTAGTCCAGCTAGATTATTATCATTAATATTTTGTTTTGGTAAATATATATTGAGTAGATGTTTAAATAACTGAAGCATTTTACGATTGCTATCGAAAAAACCGTTATTCTTTAGCACTGTGTGGCTTTGTCGTCTATCTTTGAGAATAAAGAAAATAGTTTACTTTTTATTACAAAAGCTTTAAAAGCGTGTTAATTGGATTGTATTTATTAGTTTTATACAATAACTTTTCTGAAAAAATGTTCTTTATAGAAATAATTATTTTGAAAAATTTATGTTTTTCAAATGTTTAAGAAATCCTGGCCACTTTAAACCAAAAAAGTCGTATGTTTAAAATAGAATTGTTTTAAGGCACATAAGAGCTCGAAAAGTTAATCAGCAACTTTGCTAGCTCAATTTGAATATTGGTCGTTTACCAAACATAATAGTTGTAAGCGTCTTGACTCGGGCTGTGAGTTGGTAGGCGGGATCTGGTGCGTCAAATTTGTACAGATCGTTGCTGTGACAGGTGCTAAAATGTAAGTGTGGCTGCTCGGGCGCCAACCTGCTTACGAAGGGGTGCTGGGTAGTTTTAGATTTGTCGTCGGTAATTATCGGGCTTCAGTTATTTTAACGTGATATGCTTTACGGCTCCGGGTAGCCGCTAGTGGAGTAATGGTAATCCACAGAACTGCTGGAGTTCTGGAGAGTCTGGATGGCTTCATGAGCGTCTGCCTGACTTACTATGGCACTCAAAGCAGGTAAATGTGTTATCTTTAGCGTTAGTAAATAAAACACACCATCAAAATGCCAAATAGTTAATATTGTTATCACGAAAAGCTCATAAACTTTACTTCTAACCCTAAAAACTTACGACTACTCACATGTGAAGGGTAAGAATAAGCATGAGACCTCGGGAGGGAAGGAATAGTAATAGGGATGAAAAGAATGATACTCCCAGGTTTACACTCAGTGAGGGCTCGAAAAGAAGTGTGTATGAGAACAGAGTAGGTATGCGGAGCGAAACAGGCATTAGTGGTACGGTCAAGAGGACTTACTCTCACAATGTCAGAATGCTCATCGGGTTTCTTGACTGCCGACTGGTCCTGTTGGTTGGTTCGTCTGGATCTTAAGGGATGTAGTTCTAGTACGGGAATGAACTAACTAAAACGGCTAGCTTAAACTATTATTAGGTAATATGGCTAGTATGATTAAAACGCAGCGACATACGCAAAGTAAACACCATGAGAAGGAACGTGTACAATTGCTTGAGTCGGCGGCTTATCCGAGCGACGACAGATTGCAACGGCTGATAAACTTATTTACTGTCACTCAAATAATAATTAAAAAATAAAGTCCGAAACATTCTTCTTACATATGTCTTGAAGAGCCTTTATAAATTATTTAAAAAAAACGACTTTTATATAAAACTTTTCTTTACAAAACGCGTAGATATAAGATTGAACGGGTAACTCTAATCTATAATTTTAATATTTCGATATAATAATATTATTTTTGTTTAAAAGTTTAAAATTTGCAAATTAAAATTTGTAAATTAAAACTTTAATTTATGTTTGTGGGATTTCCTCTAATACAGTAATTGGGCAACGCCCGTTGTATTTTTGGGTTACTGAAAAAATAAAAATGTATATTCATACTGGTCGTGTTTTATAGTTAATGTCGCTTTAGCTATCAAATTTGGATGCATGTCCACCTAGCTAAAGCCTGGGTTCAAATCTAAAGTGCTAAAAGACTGCCGGTCTAATTTATGTAATATGTTTGAAATATTTGGAAAACTATAGCAATCGTCTATAGTTTTATCATTTACGTTTCTGTAATCAGTTACTATACGCCATTTTTGCTTACTACTTGCATCTTATTGTTTTGAGATTATCCAAGTAGGACATCTCCAGGGAGAATGTGATGGTTTAATGATTTGATCTTCCAACATTTTTGAATATTGGGTTTGTACTTCAGCTTATGCATATGTGGATAACGCTACGATTCTATACAGAGTGTGTTTTAATTGAACGGTTTTGGCTAAATGATAGATAGTTGGAATATAGTAGATCAGATTTTCCTTTGTTCTTCAAACGAATAGTTTTCGAGAAAGTGAATTTTAAAGTTTTATTAAATTTCGAGTCCGACCCTGTAACACTAACCTACCTTAATTTGTACAAATTTAATTTAAAAATGTGATACCCTTTTAGATGCACCAGCCTTTTAAAAATTGTTTTATGTCACATAAAAAACTAATTTATGGCTGTCTGCTTGCTTTAACGTAAACAATGTGATCAGAAGTTATTACCAAGTAGCAAATACGTTTTAGAAATATGATCCGATTTGGGTTGATATTAATAAAACAGATGTTGCAAAGAAACATGGCATTTGTTTTTACACCTAACGGTAATTGTAATTAGTACTTACATGTTGTTATGTTGGTTTTCCAATTCGTCTTTTACCGCAATTGGGTGTAATTAATTCTTGCACAAGTGATATCATATTTCCAACGATTTGAAGGTAGATTAGAAATGTAAGAACACATTTAAGGAACTGTTATACAAATCCGGAAGACAATCATTTTTTCTGAAAACTGGTAATTCGATAAATAGATCGCGGCTCATTTGAAAGGGATGCGGTACTTTCCCTTCTGCGAATTCTTAATACGTATTTTGTTTAATATTTAAAATATAACTAAAGTTTTTTCAATGAGGTAGACTTTCAGAAAAATCATATAAAACTGTTTGTAATTTCCGTTTTAAAAGCATACAAAATATGGTAAGTATTGCCAATTAACTTAATTAATTAATTTTCATCTAACTAAGTATCTCCTGAATGATTGAATTATTACGCCGCGTCATTAATTATTACGCTGTTTTAATCGATAGAAATGATCGTATTATGCTATTACCATACCATTGTTATTTTTAAAATGAACGATCTTGTACGTTTTTAGTAGTTTAATTGCAGCTATGCAAATGAATAATTTCGGGATAAGGACATGTCATGTTTTTAATATTTCGTTTTACAGCAATTTTAACTGGTAATTGATTTTATTAAGCTACCGATTTACTTATTATTTCTAATGATGTCCGAGATTAAATACAATTCAAATTCATTATCATTAACAAGAATAACGATTTGCAACCTAATACGGAAATACAATAGTTGTAATAATAACAAAAAAACCCTATTTATCTAGGTGCTGTCATTTTTTAGTCTACTTGACAAATTTATGTGTTTATTACTACCTATAAACAGTTTAAATAATAATAATAATAATCTTTATTTGCATAAGTTTAGTAGATACAAAAATAAACTGTATTATATATATATAAATATGGTACAGCAAAAGGGCGAAGTCAGTAAACAATTAAAAAATTGCAAACTGGTCTTCCACTTAACCCCAGAGTAGGAGCGCGCGCATAAGTACAAATCAAGACAAAACAAATTTTAATTAAAATAGTAACACTTCGATAGAAATTAATTTCATAGTACTAAATTACAATAAACTTGGTATTAATATTATGTAAGTATACAGAGGTTATGCAACAATCAATTACTGTATAAGTAAGTTTTAAAATGTTTAGAAAATATCGGAACTTTGTAGATCTTCAGGTGAGGAGGTATGGCATTATATAATTTGACAATATTATAGGAAAAAGACCTTTCGAACAACGCAGTTTTGTGCATAGGTGGAGTTAAAATGCCTCGAAACCTAAGATTTAAGTGGTGTACGTCTGTTCGAAAGGAAATCCGTTTATATAGGTACGTAGGAGTTCTGAAGCTAATTATCTTATGAAACAATGTAGCCGCATGTAAGCTACGGAGTTTTTTCATCGTGATCCATTTTGATTCGACTAGCTTATGACTAATTGGCTGACGTTTTCTGACTCCATGGGCAAATCGTAGGCAGTAGTTTTGAATTTTCTGAACACGTTGAGTATCTCTGGACGTTAAGCATGGGCCATAGACTATATCGCAATGATTAAAGACAGATAAAACTAAAGATTGACATAACTGCAGCTTTAAACTGGTGTTTAAGTATTGTTTGGCATTATAAAGTAACTTTAAGCGGGAAATACTTTTTTTGATACAAGCAGAAATATGTTTTTCGAACCTAAGAGAAGTGTCAATTATTAGGCCCAGGTTTTTAACTTCATCACAAACAGGCAGAGGAATATTATTTATCTCAATGTTTACATACTGTAAACAACGAGCTTTCAGATTCTTAGGTCCGAACAACATTACCTTACATTTTTCAGGATTTAAATATAATGAGTGTTCTCTTGAGTCGGTATATAAAATTTCCAAATCATTATTTACAGTATGACAAGCCTCCTCTATATTTTGAGGAGCAAACGAGTAAACTAATTGTGTATCATCGGCATACATTTGTATTTCACAATTCTGTATAAAAGAAGGTATACTAGATGTATATATAGAAAAAAGAGTAGGACCTAGCACTGAACCTTGCGGGACACCCGCCGATATGCTCAAAGAGTCAGAAAACCCAGCCTCCAAAACAACCTTTTGACGTCTATATTTTAAATAATTATTGAAAAATAGCACAGCACTCTCATCAAGTCCATTATATCTTAATATTTGAAGAAGCAGTTGGTGGTTTAATGTATCGAACGCTTTTGAATAATCCAAGAGAACCAAAATAGTTAACATATTATTATCAGATGCTAAGAATATTTTATCAGTAATATTTAATAAAGCAGTGGCACAGCTGTGTCCTCTCCTAAAGCCAGATTGTATATCTGGGAGCAAATTATTATCTTCAAGATGTTTACATAATTGAGATTTTATCACGTGTTCAAGAATTTTCGATAAAACGATAGTAAACATCTTTTTGTTTCACATAAATCAAATGAATGATCAGCATAGAAATAATAGCTCCTCCAGACACCAGAGCCGTCTTCAGTTTGCTTAATTTTCCAGGTGCCCAACAATTTTTAGTGAACATTTATTTTTGAGATAGTGCGGAATTTTATGCTTTTTTGCCTTCTTCCTTTATTCATTCTCCTTCATTAAGCCAAAACCCTTTATATAAAAAACACCCTGTATAGTCGGGTATTCCGTCGGTTGTCTTGATTACATGTTTTACCTTATTAGTAAATATCATCTTATCATTTAGGTTATGAGATGTTGTTTGTATCTGACTGAAATGGTTTGTAGAAAACCCTTTTCTTTCGATATGGAGTGAAGTGAAAGCGAAAACATTTATTTTTGACTATTAAAATCTTGCCTATAGTGAACTGGAATTTCTATTTTGTTATTATATAAAATATAAAGTTTAAAAACATAGAATTTCTACCTCTTTAAAACCGCAAATCTCGAGATCTTAACACTTTAAAACTCGTGATACTTACATTCTTAAATCTTTTAAACTGTGAATATCGGAAACTTTAAAACGCTAAAGTCTTCGTTACGGTATTCTTCCAATACTACATTTTTTGTTATTTTGTTAAGCCGCGTTTAGATGCAAGATGCAAAATGTTTTTTTTGTTAAAAACAGAGATTTCGACATTAGAGTGAAACTACTTTCAAGACTGTATTTTTGGTTTATTATAAACTAATCTTTCTTCTTTCTTTTTCAGGTAAGTCCAATCTCGATTTGCGACTCCTCATTAACTGGTGGGTTTTTTCTTCTTACTTGTAAACATATCCACTAAGCGACACTTAAACTATGTTAAAAGTTAAAGTAATTTTAAATACTTTCCAACGGTAAGGCCAAAGGTCAATTAGAAAGTGTAGAGTATGCAGAATTGTGGAAGCATCTTTTCTGATCTTTCGGGATCTGTCTCTCCGCTACCTCAAAAATTTCAATCTTGTGTTTAAAAAAAATATTTCACCACAGAAGTTCTTAAATCAAATATTTTAAGGACTGTATCGAAAAGAAAGTTAAAACAGACAAAAACACTGTACTACAACATCTTAACAAAGAAAGACCAGTGTGTTATAATGCACGATAAGACTTACTACAAATTTGATTATAAAACATTGCCACAGTTTTACACTACTGAGAAAAATGCATATGTGAGCAAAGAAGACAAGTCGACTTTTGTGGAAAGATACGGAGAAGGAAGAAGGAAGAAAGGTCTTCAGTATGGCAAGCCATATGCATGAAATCTAGCTCCTTATTTACTCAAGAAAATTTGAATGCAGATTTATACCGAAAAGACTGTTTCCAGAAAGACTGAGGCCAATGGTTAAAAAGCATACAGCGCCTACTTTATTTTGACCGGACCTAGCTGCATGTCATTCTGCAGCGACCACTAGGGAATGGTGAAATAAATAAAGATTATTAAAAGTTTCACAGTTTTATTAAAATACAACCTGACAATATTGTTTCAACAGCTATGCTGTCATTATCAAAGGTAATAAAATTATAAACAAACACGTCGCTAAGGTAGATACCAAATAGGTAACTAGATAAAGTAATAATAATAATCATAATTAAATATCTAATACTTCCAGTAACGGAGAATTACTGAGCTCAAGTTGTTCATTCATTAAAGGTACCCTGAGTTTGTGTTTGTATATCTCAAAGGCTTCTAAAATGTCTAATTTGCGTTTGTTATTACAAAAATGTAGGAATTTAATATTATTTTGAGGAGTCATTGTGTGATTTGTTCTAAAAGGTGTTTGGCGTAATTCGATTTTTCAGGATGTTTATTTTTGTTAATTTTTATTGAGCTCAGTAATTCTCCGTTACTGGAAGTATTAGATATTTAATTATGATTATTATTATTACTTTATCTAGTTACCTATTTTGTATCTACCTTAGCGACGTATTTGTTTATAATTTTATTACCTTTGATAATGACAGCATAGCTGTTGAAACAATATTGTCAGGTTGTATTTTAATAAAACTGTGAAACTTTTAATAATCTTTATTTATTTCACGATTATGGAGTTCCACAAAATAAGGCTGGAAACAATAAACAAGACTAGGGAATGGTATAAACAGCATAAAGTCAAGTTTGTCGAAAGAAAGATCTTAATACCCCAAACTACCCTAAAGTACGCCCTAATGAAAGATATTGGGTTATTATTAAACGACACTTCAGAAAAACGTTGAAGCTGCAACTAGACTAGAAGATTTAAAAAGTGGAATAAGGCTGCCAAAGCAGTCACAAAGCAAGTCGTCCAAAACTTAATACATAACATTAAAAGGAACGAAATGGCAAAATAATAATTATATTTTTATATTTTTGTAAATTATTAAATTTGCTAGATATTAAAGTGTTGTTTTATTATAAAATTATTAAAAATATTGCATAATTATAAAAGGTATATGAGTCTGAAGGTGTCAACTTTCTTTTCGATACAGTCCTTACTCGTTGCTATTTGGACTTAAAAGTTTTCCCAATTTTAATTTTGAGGATCTCACAGTCACTAAAAGAGTATGCGATTTTATTTATGGATTATCTCGCACGTAATCCAACCCACTTGAGTCACCTATCGGTCGACTTTCTCCGCCGAAATCTCTCAAAGTGACCAAAGCATTCTAAGGGCCGTTTCCGAGTATTGCTATAAAACTTGATGGAATTATGTCTGACATGATCCATGAAAAAGATCATACACTTTTAATGATCATACACTTAAACGTATAGATAGTTGGGATACACGTACTTATAGAGAGATATACACGCGTGTAACATATTAATTAACATTGTGTTATACGCGTGTAATTTCTCTATAAGTACGGCTGTAACTATATGTCTACAGAAAATTCAAAGATTATGAACCGAAAAAGCCAATCGTTAAATAAGTTCACACTTCCTAATTAAAATTTGCTCTGAATTAGTTATTGAAGTGAAAAAAGTAGTCGGAATTAATGTTGTTCTGCACAAATTTAAAGAAACTTATCAAAGCATTTGTATCAAGTACTTTTTGAGACCAGAAAAGAACAGGAGAAAAATTGAAATGTCAATTATTCTATAAAATAACCTTTAAAACGAACGCTTAACACTTTTTTATTTTGATTCAGTGGTAAAGATAAAAGGAAACTGTGTTGTACTACTCTTGTTTCAACTTTTGTCCTGTCTGTCCAATGCAAATCTGCTGTCAATTTGTACATTTATGTTTATATATAACAGTAATAGGAATTTTATTTTTAAATTTATTAAAGAGTTCATTAATTGTGCAGGGAATGCTGTTAAATTATGCTAGTGACAAATTTAAAACATGAACGAAATATGGTCCAAAATAGTGTGAGTAATAGTGATAAGGGTGTGGATTGTTGCATTTTCGATTGTATTGGCTGATATGTGAGGCAATGAAATGGTAATTAATTTTGTTTCATTTCTATGAACTCAATCAATTAAAAAACTATGTCTTTTGTTAGTATTGGCCTAAAGTTAATAATTGAGGAGATATTAACATTTATAGTAGCATGTAATTATTAGAGACGTGCATTTTGGTAAAGCATAAAACTACTAATTAACTGCAATACTGGAATATAACACAAGTGGGGACTTGGAATGGGAATGGTGGGTTTGGAGTACCCTTGCCGCAAAAACATAAAGTGAAAAGGGGTCTATTTAAAATAAACAACGTGAATTAAAAAAAATGTGAGTGGCGTGGCAACTTTCGTATTTGTAAACTATATGTCCTATAACCTATACCGACGGCGCTTATGAAAGATGAGCTAATCATGGGTTTTTTCAGGCGAGGTCACCTAAAATTCAGGTCTCTATTAATTATCATGTAAACAGAAACAATAATCAACTAACTGAAGTGAAACTGATCAGATGCGGCCATGAAAGAAGAATGAAAACAAACGTAATAAACAAATGTTCAATATCTGTCAATATTGTTAATCGAACAAGCTATCGAAATAATTAAAAAGGTAAAGGGCGTTCCTTGACAAAAATTAGAACGGAAATACCTGCAGCTTAATTCAGAAGTCGAGTATATACTTTATTTAGTTCTCTTAAGGGCGTATAGTATGCAGGAGCATTCATCGTTTTGGACATAACCTCGAAATAATCTTTTGTAATATGAGTGAATTCGTTTCCCAAAATTACACACCCATATTGAGTGGCAATCATATCTTTCCTACTCATTTCCCCTCTTTGTTATAGAATTGCAACACCAAAACGAACGAAATCTTAGATTTTGAAAGCACATTTTACATGTGTAAATGAATTAGTATTAATTTTTGATTAGTTAATATTAATCAATATTGATAAGTTAATGTACTGTAATCAGTAATATTGTAAAAAAGAATTAAAAAGTAATTAATAATAAAAACAGAAACAAACAAATAAAGTATAATAAATGGACATTAATTAAAGAGTCACTATAGTCGAATAGCACTAGATTTGGAATTCCAGAACCCAAGTTGTAATCCCAGTTTGAATATTTTTTATAAATATTTGATATATTTTATAAATAAACAAAATAGAATATTTATAAAAAGAAATAATTACATACAATTATCCCTTAATTTTATAGTCATTATTAAGTTGAAACTAAACTGTGTATATTTATGTTGATTCAAAATAAAACTAAACGATTGAACATAGTTGATTGTAAAGCATAAATAAAATCTAACATTAGCTCTACTTAACATCTATCCTGTGCTACGATGTATTAGGTGCCTGCTTCGTATCACTTCGGTCGCAAGATCTATCCCTGTCCGGTGGATTTTTTATAATAATATCGAAAACAAATAATAGTTAAAATATAATTTAAATAGTTAATTAAATAATTATTTTTTAAAACTAACAAATTCAAATAAGAAAATTACTGTATCAGAGATCGATCCTGCGACACACGCATTGGGAAGCAAGCACCTTCTACATCGAGGCACATAGGATAGTTGCTTGATGAGCTAACGCGCATTCTGTAGTACTATTAGAGCTAATGCTAGATTTTATTTATGCTTTACAATTAAATACCAATATCATGTTTAATCGCTTAGTTTTATTTTCAGTTAACATAAATAAATATACATAGTTTAATTTAAACGATGACTATAAAAGTAAGGGATGATTTTAAGTAATTTTTCCTTTTTATAAATATTATATTTATAAAACAATGTTTATTTATAAAACATATTAAATATTTCATAACTTTATTTTAATAATTACCCGAATCGCGTTACATCCCCGCGTAACAGTATCGCGCCCATACCTCTAGAGCAGGCGGAAGCACGTTTAGTATTTAGTAAATGTAGTGGCCGGGATGCCCTCTTTTAACATTAATAATGCCTAAAATCCAAGAAAATTGATTTCCAGCTGTTCGTTTCCTGATCTTATTAATTCATCTTTTACAATGAAACAAAAGGCAAAGTAAAGTACAATTAATAAGATACTCTTGCGTGTTTGATTTTTTCAGAATTACCCTTAGTTAATATTTTAGGATTTTTTAAAAACAGTCGATTTTTCGTGTCTAAATTTTTCCATGAAAAATACTTTTTCTGATGAACTTACCTATTTATTTTGGTTCAAGTACATAGAGTGTGCAGATTTTAAGAAATGCAATGCATGAGAAGTATAGAGGCAAAAAGCATTTTACAGATCATACATTCCTACGTACTGTAGACCCTTAAAGTACTTGGCACAGGAAACCATAACACTTTTTTTATATATATTTTCTTCTATTTCTTATAATAAATCAGCAATTCAAATAAGTAAATAGTTTTTACCAGTTATATAAACAAATGCGAGTTACTTACGTTATAATCATACTATAGATAAGATTATATTACATTTCATGATAAAGTTATATTATCTTTCATGAGAACTGCTTAGTATCTCAAACACACGATATCATATTACATTTTCATAATAAGTCTATGTTATCTTTCATGAGAACTGCTTTAGTATTAACTCTCTCATGACCATGAAAATTGTGTAGGCAGATATGATTGTATCACTGTATAAATACCTCTATTTTAATCTTAAGAAACTCAGTCTTTATCCAGCCGTTAACAGTCTTTGGCGAGTCTTTGTTTAAGTCTTAATCAGTCTTAGTTAGTCTCAGATCATCTAGGTGTCGACTTTAAAATTGTCCTACTAGAAAAACATAAAGACTCATTCGAGTCTTAATTAATTGTGTTTCTTTAATATCATTTAAATGTGAATTCTAAAATTGTTCTAGTAAGTGTGTTAATTCAAATCTAATTATTTAAACTCGTCTTAACTCATTTAAATAATTACTGACAAAGTAATAACACATTTGTATTGTGAATGTAGAAAGAGATAAAGTTTTCTCTTCATTATAAATAATAAATTATATTCTACGACTGCAAACGAAATATATAAATTTGTTTTATTATATTAAATAAATTTTTTTAAAAAAACCTTCGGCCACAGAATATAATAAAACTTGCGTATGGTTATGCTAACTTGATATTAAGCATTTGATACCAGAATTTGTTTTATTGGTCCGTTATAAAAGTTTCCTCATTGTGATTGATTGGTAAGAAATAGATATAGGTATACTAAATGAAAAAAATCATTTGATTTCTATTACGTCATCAACGTTAGTGGACACTTTTGAAGTAAAATAGCACACGTTTGTAGATGGTAACGTAAATTAGGTTATGTAAGTAATATAGAGAGGTTGTTTGTGACATAACCAGTGCGGTAAGCAATTGTAAACCACTGCAATGTAATGTAATTTTAATTACATTATTTAATTTTAATAATATAAAGAGGTTTATTAAATACTACTATGAAATAAGAACTAGTAAAACACTTTAATAAATGCACAAAATGCGATCTCCCTTTTGCAAACAAATAATGTGTCTAATGTTCACACTGTTCACAGTATATTCTTGACATGCAACATTAATAAGTTCACTAGATTTTTTATTAACACAAGAAAATTTAAAACTGACAGAGCTCCCAACACAAACAAGCTATTGCCACTGCCAACTATAAAAAAAGCTTCAATTAAATTATTAAAGCTTTTTATTTATTTTTCAAATAACATTAAACTACTTTAATTATTAACCAGTTCGAGTAACCAAAATCTTGAAACTATGTAATGCGTACTTGACAAGTGATGAAAAACAGGGTCCCAAAAAATAAGTGCGAATTTCAATACCCCATCTATCCTCTGGTTGATCGACAATTCGTGTTACATTTTTTTAGTGTAAGTAAAGAAAGTCCAGATTCTATTACAATTTCTACTCAAAATCTTTGTATTCCTCGCCCAAGATAAATCCATTCATCTCCAATTTTTTACCATGTCATTTCAATCGCATAAATTATTAAGTTTGGGAGTTATAACCTACATTATATCAGGAATCACTACACATTTGTACTTAATACATAACACAATATTGAACAACCAATGCACGATTAAGACGCTACGTGCAAAGATAATAATCTGAGCTCTATTTCATTTCATTTAATGATATTCAGTATCACTTATTTTTTAATTCTACTATCAAAAATTGTTTTAAAATATAAGGTAAAGTACATAGATTTGTAGTTATTTACTACACTCACGTAGATAAGGGGGGCAGGAAGGGTTATTATTCCTCCCGGGAGCCAAGACTATGTTGAAAAACAAGGATTTAAAATAGTTATTTTTATGTCTTTTTTCGTATATTTAGTAAATAAATAAATTTATATCTTTAAATTACAGTTAGTTCTTTCTGCATAACCCCTCCCAGGAAAAGATTACCTATGCAACTGATCCGCTGCTTAAAAACAATGGCTGTAGACGAAGCTTGAGAAAATATCCAGTAGCGTTAGTTTTATTTGGGCTTTAAAGTTCGTTACCTTAGAGGACAGGCACATCATCAATGCTGCGCAAACATGGCGGAAAGAGATCAGCTGCTGCCAGTGGCATTCCAGCTTAAAATGTTCTTGCCTTAATAATAAACAACTAATTTACTATTAAACGACTAAATACGTTAAAAAATACTTATTAATTAAACAATTAATATTTATTTATAATATTAACACAATAGTAATACAATTAGTAATACAATACTAATACAATTAGTATATTATATTTCAACTGTTCAGAAACATGCCGGTGCTAGGCAACAAAAATACACATGCACCGATTTATTTATTTTTGGGTGAGGAGTCAGGGTGGTGGAACATCTCCTGTATCTCGTGACACCGATTACTATGATAATTGGCCAACCCTACTAGAATTAGTGTTACAAAGATTTTGCGTCACAAACAATTTGCTGTTTTCTAAACGTCACAATGTTTCTTTTAAAAACATTTTATTTGTCGTTAGCACTTGTTGACAAAATTCGGACATAAAGCATATGGTACATTTGTAACAAAACATTTGTAAATAATATTAGGTTATTTTAAAAATAAAATTTCTCACGAACTGAGGATTATTTTCAACCACTACAGGAAAGTTCGGTAGGTGAATCTTTCAGTTTCTACACTTAACTTGAACTGTTGAAATTTTAAACTTCAAACATCTTCAAAATATCACAATTGAGTTAGTTTAATAAGCTTTAAATAATACGCCAAACTTTATTAACTTTTAACATTTAGTTAAACCCCCAAACAATCGCTGCAAAAAATGGATTTAAAAGTTTCAACGCGCACCTTTATTGGGAGCATGCACAACAATAAGGTAAAACTACAAAATCTTTCACTTATCTGGAAACAGTTCAAATTTCACCAACATTAATTAAAAATCAAAAGTATGTTAAGCAAACGAATTGCAAAACGATTTTGTTTCAGACGTTAAGGTAAGAAATTATTAACTTTAACAAAATATCTTGACTCTTGGAATAAATCTCTAAGCGACTACAGCAGAACTGATTCAAGCTAAAACGCAGTGTAAATTATACGAGACTTGTTGGGACATTCTGCTAATGTCACAATTAACCAATGACAAAAAAGCGAAATTTACCTTTTACCCTTGAATGTTTCGTTTCAAACTAATAAACTTTTAAAGCTATGATAAAAGAGATGAAATATAATATTTTCCAGCTGGATCATAAATAAATCTAAAAACCAGTTTATCTTTTAAATTGTTTTAAGAAACAGGAATAAAATTTGAAATATTCTAATACATACATCCAAATAAAATTCAAGCCATTGAAATGCAGGGTCGTAATAGGTTTTATTTTAATTCGACATGTCATAATCGGGATCGATTTAAATTTAACGACGGGAAATAAATTCGAAATATTATATATAATACGGGGTTCATCTAATAAATCTCAGGCAGTTAAATTCGTAACTCAAGTAACACCAACTTTTTTTATAGTGTGTAATGTCTTAAAATGTTTTTGTTTGTTTCATAGAAGTAATACTTGAAACAAATTCCTTACGTCCACAATGCAGATATTTCAAGGTAATGGCTACTAAGATGATGATGGTCAAGGAGTTCCTGGTTGCGCTTCATAAAATATTTTCTATAGTTACAGTTTAATTTTCTTCCTAAATTAGAACTTTAATTATTCTTTTAGATAGGCTTCCAAAATTCTATATCTCCAGATTCTTCTGGATTGTTCGGTCGTCGTTTGCGGATTCTGATTTTCTATTTTATTTCGAGTTCCGGTCAGGTACAGTTTAAAGTTACGCAATTTTGATCACGTTTCCATTTTATGGGATTAGATTAGTTTAGCTGCGCACTAGTTGATAATTTGAGTTTGTTGTGTTGTTTCTTAAATTATAAATCGCTTATAACCGGATTCATTTGAGATTTATATTTCCCAAGTGTGGCTCGGAGTTTATTTTTGAAAACACGCCAAACACCTGAGGCTTGTTATGATGGAGAATTTTCTGGATTTATTTGAATTTGGCGAATGGCACCGCTACCATGTATTATCAAGAGAAGGACAAGGTCAGAAATTTATATTTTATCTTTTCCTTGAAAACGCGAGCTATGTTGTTTTTGATTCCTACTGATTACATTTTTATTGATTTTGACATTACTCTTGGTAACGGCATTTGCAATAATTGCATTTCGTGGCCTGTACTTTGTACAGTTGCACAAAATAGTAACTTGGATCATTAGGCCAGAAACTATATATGTTTGCATACGAGTGCATTGCAGGCAGAGGCGGTTAGCCGAGGCCTGCAACTAACGAGTATTTGCAACGTAGTTTCTGGGCGCATGAACCACTTTTTTGCAGAAATTTCTTAGATAAAATTAACTTGACATGACATGTGCTATTAGGATTTTTTGTTTTCATGTTGGTAACAACAACAACAACAAAACATTTGAGTTTAAAATGTCATGTCTCTGTTTGATTTATTACAAATTTATTAAAAGTGGTTAGCATTTGACAAATATAAAAATTCGTAGTTTTTGCCGGACTAGACCAGCAAACGCTTAGTTTCCGGACTATTTTAAGATTTGCAATATTAATGGAATCGGACGAAGGTATAAGAAAATTATAAAACCTCTTGTTTAATAAATTATGTAATTTTAAACTTTAAATAAAATAACTGTAATATTTTTATTGATTCTTTTGTGTTTCTTATTAATTTAACCTCAATATATGGCACATCTAGTTCAACAGGGACATAAGTGCAAATTTTGTCGATTTTGATTTATGGTCATATTGACTCTCCTCTATGTAATGCTATAATGCCACATGTGCCTAGATCTAGAACAACCAATTTTTAAAATCACACAATTCCAATTTGTACAGCTAAAATCAAATAATCTTCAAATCTGCTCTTCTTTAAATTTTAACTATTTGTGCTTGTATCCCTATTGAACTGGATGTGTGAATGATGTATGGAATTTCTTTTAAAAGGCTGGGGTTCTGCTTCCCTCTAAAAAATTCATATTTTCCTGTTAAGCAATAATGATAATCAGCAATATTCTTTACTGCCAACATTAATCGGGCTCTATACTTTGTTCAACAATAAAATTATCAATTTGTTAACAACATTATAACTTAGAACCTTACTTTACCAGGTAACTTTTGAAATTTTTATTTTGATTTATTTATTAATTAAACGAACTTCCAAGAATTATATAGGTAAGTAGCCATCGCTATTTTTTTAACAACAGCGCTTTCACTTTACTCTGCTTTTATAATATAACTGCTCTTCAATTGGACATATACATATGTAGATATTTCTCAATTATTCCTTCTTATTTTAGAACAGTTGAGCTGGATAAATCCCTTGACCTCCGAAATTGGATTAAGCATTAAGAAAAGTTAAATACTATTATCTCATAATTTTGATTCTGCGACCCCTAAATATGAATTGGAATATCCTAAATAGGATACTTGTTATTGTTATTGTTAAGACAAATTTTCTTTAACAAAATTTACTTTCTGTCTTTCGTTTTACATAAAATATTAATTATTTTTATTTTGTTTCTCTCCCCTAGCAGACGAATATTATCCACTACCTTTTGACCGTCTTTCATATCTAATCAACCGCCTTGAAAGTATTTTTAGTTTTAGTAAGTTTAGTATTTTTTTCAAGGTGTCATTAACTTACAAGGAATTTCTATGCCCACTAAACAATCCTTATTACCTTATACGTTCTGCTTTTTGACATTTGGTCACAACACGTACAAGGTGTAACTAATATAACTAGAAACCTCGTACTGGAAGGGGGTAGCTGTAATCAATATAAAAAAAAGGTTTTTTTTTGCTTGTTTTGTATTTTTAATGTAATGTGAGTACAATGGACGTACTTAAAATTCAAAATGCGATTTTCTCAAAGACTAAGCATGAAGCGACCACATGTTGATAAAGAAAATATGTTACCGCTATGCTATATTAGTTACACCTTGTATACAGGATGTAACTGATATAACTAGAAACCTCGTAATGGGAGATAGCTGTAATTATTTAGAACATATTTTTCTTATCAACATGTGGCCGCTTCCTGCTAGTTTTCGAGAAAATTGCATTTTAAATTTTAAGTACGCCCATTGTACTCATATTAAAAATACGAAATACG
The DNA here is from genome assembly GCA_929113105.1 of Agrypnus murinus. Lineage (NCBI taxonomy): Eukaryota > Metazoa > Arthropoda > Insecta > Coleoptera > Elateridae > Agrypnus > Agrypnus murinus. The sequence goes on along the minus strand of OV816028.1, from coordinate 154,535,272 downwards.
CTAGTACTAAACGTACAAAAAGTTCTTAGAATTTATGTACTGTTCCTCTTCTTTTTGTGCTAGATATTACACCCTAGAGATAATTCGGATTTAATAGAATGCCTTTTGGCATGTGCAATGCGCCTAGTACGTTTCAACCACTAATGAATAATGTACTAGTTCTTACTTAATATATTGCCACCGTACATTTGGACGACACTTTATTCATAGCAAAACTGCATGCCCCGATTATTTCGTATCACTAACCATAAGAAATGCAGTTTCCTAATGGCGTCTGTGGACCTAGCTGAAATATAAAATTAGATGGTTTTGTCTAACCTGAAGACCAGTAACTGCACCAGTCGTCTGCCAGTTTTTTAAATTAACCGATTACTTCAGAACTTTTTAAGAATTAACTAATTAAGCAGCTGGATGCTTCCCGGAAAATACGATAATGAATAATGCAAAATTCCTTAACTAATTTGTCCAAAAGAAAGACGTGAAGTGGAAGTGGAAAAAATTGAGAATACATTTTTTGTAGCGCTTACATCTGCAGTCCATGCAGATGCAAGCCGTCACGGAGTATAACAATGGAAAATTTCATCTAGCCTTCTTTTACAGTCGGCAAACCTCGCCTCCTACGAATCGGACTTGCCGTCGTTGAGTCCCTAAAGAATATCTAGTCGCCTAGATCAACTGTCAACACTGGCTGCAATGCCCTCAAAGTGACTAGTTCAAAGAAGAGTAATACCTAGAATTCGGCGTTGGTGACTTTTTTTACAAGACTATGACTACTGTTCAGTACCGTACGGGTGATAGAATAATGCATTTGCTTCAATAGAAGTCCAGTAGTTTTAAGAAGAAAATTGGATCCTCTCTGGACAATTAACTGATGTTAAAATTAAATATATTGGCGAAGTACTATCGAAACCTCCCGAAACAGAAAAAGAACGTAAAATCATAAATATTAAAAAATATTGTTTAAAAGATAGCCGAGTGTATATAATCACAACTAAGGGTATCTAATGGGTCGTCCCTAGGGATACGAGAATCCAAGTAGTTCAGACCGTATACGAAGAGAAGGGACACTTAGCTACAGAAAAGAATGACAAGATATTGTAACGTTCTTTTTCAAATAATAATACAAGTGCTGTTTAAATCGTCTATTCACAAACAAATATTTATTTCTATACACTAATGAATACACTATAAATTAACGCTATGATTATAAAACATTAAAAACTATTATTTACAGACTATGAGTTTCTAATACAACATTTATATTCACTATTTATTTTGTAATACACAGTTAATGACTTGCTGTTGACTCCCCTTTTTATCATCAAAGTCGCTTTTATACCACCATACAAATCTTCTAGAAATCGCTCGAATATACCGGTATATTGCTAGAATTCACTAGAAGGTTGAGTGCATTGCGCTGCCGCTCCGGAATGTTCTACGACCCATTGACGGCCGGACCAGACGATGCGTTGCACTCGTTACACTGCCCCCCTCTTCAAGTCTGTTCTGTCCCAGAACAGGTTTTATGCTCTGGTTCCTGTAAAATGGGTCATGACGATATCGACAGTCTTCACCTCGACTACACGTTCCATTACGGTAGAAATAACAGTCTACACTCTTCGTTGGCCTTAATGCGGGCTGTGGGTCAAAACTGCAGACGAAGATCTTGACGTCAGTACCTCTAAAGACAACTTTCAGCATATTTCTAACGATTCTCCAATCCAGCTGGTCCCGACCACAGCCGAGTTTGGGAACTGCCAATTTGTTAATTCCCCTGGTAAGCAACTCGATCCTCAAATTCCATAGTGCCCTCCACAAGTCGGCGTAACTCGGTTTCTGGTATTAAAACTGCTTGGTTACCAAGTAGTAAATGGATCGGTCATGATCAGACAAGCGTAAGGATTTACCAACAGAGGGATTTTGTTCTCGAAGTTCATTCAGCCGTCCAAATTTATTTCTAAACACTACTGCGATCCCCCTGGACATACGGAGATCCGCGGAGACACAGTGGGCAATGGAATAATTACCAGGGACCCGGAAGAGATCTTGTTGCATCTCAGTCGTGACTCCGAATCGCGCTTTTCTAGTTCCAGAGAACGCAGCCATAAATTCTCTAAAGGTTGGTTGATCATCTTCAGGCCTTACAGTATTGATAGTCACCTCAGCCTCATCTTTCCGATCCGGGACTGCGTCATTATTTCCCCCATAGTGCGCCAGACGATTGGAGTGTACCACCTTTGGTTTCCCCCTTGGCAACTTCTGGATGCGATAAATCAAGTCATTTATTCGTTTCTTCACGTGGTATGGACCCTCCCAATTTCGCTGTAACTTTGGAGAATAGCCACGACGCCTTTGCGGGTTGTATAACCAGACAAGCTCTCCAGGTTGAAACCCTCCTTCTTGGGCTCTCACATCGTACGTAGCCTTCATCCGGTCACTCGCGATTCGACTATTATTTCGGGTTCGGTCGTGAATATCCTCCAACTTCTTCTTTAAGTTGATGACATAATCATTCCCGGCTACCTCCTGCTGTATAGGTGGAGACCCAAATTCCAGATCACACGGTAACCGTAACTCGCGTCCAAACATTACAGACGCTGGTGACTGACCGGTTGTTTCGTGGACCGATGCACGATAAGCCATCAGGAACAGATGCAGGTATTGGTCCCAGTCTCGTTGATGATCGGAGACGACCTTGGCCAAATATTTGCCCATTGTCCGATTCATGCGTTCTACCATTCCATGGGACTGCGGATGTAACGGTGTGGTCCGAGTCTTGCGAATGCCCAACAATCGACAGACTTCTCCAAAGAGTACAGACTCGAAATTGCGGCCTTGATCAGAATGCAGCTCCATGGGCACTCCGAAGCGACTGAAAAACTCTTTGACTAGTACGTCAGCAACAGTCGCAGCTTCCTGGTTTGGTAGGGCATATGCTTCTGGCCATTTGGTAAAATAGTCCATTGCCACTAATATGTATTTATTCCCATCGTCGGTTTCGGGAAATGGTCCGGCAATATCTATGGCTATTCTTTCCAGAGGACTACCCACATTGTACTGCCTCATAAGTGCTCTTCGTTTCCCCAAGGGTCCGTTACCAGTGGCACATAGTTCACATTTCCGGCACCACTCCTTCACGTCTTCTTTACAGTTGACCCAATAAAAACGCTCCCTAACTTTCTCCAAAGTCTTTTTCACACCGAAGTGTCCTCCTGAGACACCGTCATGGAGATGTCAAAATACTGTAGCCACTCGGCTTCTTGGAACCACGAACTGAGACCTAATGGTGGTGCCATCTTCACTCTCCAGTACTCGCTTCAGGAGATCGTCTTCCACCTTCAAGGACTCCCATTGGGCCCAATATGCTTTGAGCGTTCTGTTGAAAGGGCTGACGGCCTCCCAGGCAGGCCTTTCTCCCACGCGCTTCCATTCCAGTACCATTTTTAGTTCGGGATCAGCCTCCTGCTGTCGTTGCAATTCTTCCGGCAACCAATTGTCGTTGACGATGGTAGTCCTTAATACTTGGCAAACCCTCTCTTCCAAACGAGAGCAATGACGGCAATCCGTTGGACAGGGTCTTCTTGAAAGAGCATCGGCATTTCGATGACTAGTGCCCGCTCGATGTTCGGTGTCAAAGTCGTATCCTTGTAATCGTTCGATCCACCTTGCGACCTGGCCTTCAGGATTACGGAATTGTAGAAGCCATTTCAACGCTGCATGGTCCGTCCTCAATAAAAACTTCCGTCCGTACAAGTATTTGTAAAAGTGCTCAACGGACTTCACGACGGCCAATAGTTCTTTTCTGGTCACACAATAATTCTTTTCGGCTTTAGACAAAACCTTACTAAAATAGCCGATGACCTTTTCTTGTCCATCCTGTATCTGAGAAAGTACACCCCCAATGGCCAGATTACTTGCATCTGTGTCAAGTATGAATTTCCCTTCTGTCCGTGGATAGCTCAATATTGGTGCGGTTGTCAGGGCACGCTTCAGCTGTTGGAAAGCTGTTTCACACTCTCCGCTCCAAACATACTCGCGTCCATCTTCAGTTAGCCTTGTCAGAGGCTTCGCTATATTGGCAAACCCAGGAACGAAACGCCTATAGTAGGTACATAACCCAAGAAAACTACGAACTTGGTGTTTATCTTTCGGTGTTGGCCACTCTTGAACTGCACGAATCTTATCGGGGTCGGCTGCCACTCCATTTTGTGATACGACGTGCCCGAGATATTTCACTTCCCTTCTGAATATATGGCACTTTTCGGACTCAGTTTCAGATTGGCTCCACGTAGTCTTCGGAACACTTCCTCTAGGTTTTTCAAATGTTCGTTGAATGATTTTCCGACTACAATCACATCATCTAGATATACCAGGCAGGTCTTCCACGACAGCCCTCTCAGGATGGTCTCCATTAGACGCTCAAAGGTGGCCGGTGCGTTACATAGACCAAAAGGCATAACCGTAAACTGCCATAGTCCGGAACCAATAGTGAACGCGGTCTTCTCCCGGTCTTCAGGTTCCATTTCAACTTGCCAATAACCGCTCTTCAAGTCCAAAGTCGAAAACCATCGTGAACCAGACAGGGTATCTAACGTGTCGTCGATGCGTGGTAAGGGATAGCTGTCTTTCTTGGTCGCGTCATTAAGCTGCCGATAGTCCACACAAAATCTCGTTGACCCGTCCTTCTTACTGACCAGGACCACCGGTGATGCCCATGGACTGCTGGATGGCTCGATGACCCCTTGTTCTTCCATATCAGTAATAATCTTTTCGGCTTCTGCTCGCCTTGCTAGAGGTAGACGCCTCGGCTGCTGACGGACAGGCATAGAGTTGCCTGTATTGATTTTATGTTTTACTATATTTGTTCGTCCCTTCTGGCTATCGTCAAGAGCGAAGATATCTTGGTATCGGTGAACCAAACCCTGTACCTCTTTCACTTCCGTTCTGTTAAGGTTTTCGCACGAACTAGTAACCGTGCCCACTAATTTTCCACCATGGTCTTTGGGCGCTGGTTTTGGAACATCAGCCATACACCTGGCTACTCGGAATACTGGCACACACTGTCCCACAAGGGTACTCTTCTTCAATGTCACCGGATCCACATTAACGTTCATAATTCTCACCGGTACTCTCTTTCCAACCTTGATCAGCGCTTTTCCCACCAGTATGCCACTATGGATCTTCTTATCACAAACAGGCTCCATCATTCGCACACATCCTACCCGAAGATCTCCATCCAAACCCGCCTCGACAACCATCTCGCTTTGACCCGGCAATATCACATCTTCAGTCAGCAAAACCCTTACAATCGGATCTTCTCGTGGGTGCAAAGGAAGTTCTTCGTTACCGACCTTCAAAACACCCTCTTTCAAATCCAACGTAAAACCAAATTTTCTCAGGAGGTCCATTCCCAAGATGAAGTCATCAGTGATATCGGCTACCAGCACCTCATGATCACGTTCTTCACTTCCAATGCCAATCTTCATCTTCACCACTCCGCGTGTTGGTATCACTTCACCTGTTGCTGTAAGTTGAGTTGAGTAGTTGTCGGTAACAATTTAATACTTGATTGTAGAACATCAGGGCGTACGATGGATTTTGTCGCCCCCGTATCAATAAGTAGTGGAACAGTTCGATTAGCAATCTTTCCATCTACAAACAAACTGCCGTTACTATTCTTTGATGTTACGGCATGGATCGTGATCTCCGGGGCATCTTCACTCGCAGTCAACGTTCGCCCCCTCTTGCCAACCCCTTTTAACTTTTCCGACGGTTGTACTTTTCTTATTTTGGGACAACGACGTTCTACATGTCCTTGTTCGCCGCAGTTCCAACAACGAGGCCCTCGAACTTCTTGATGATTCTTCTTACGGTTCTCTTCCTTCTGAAGAACTCTCATTAATAATTCTTCTAGGCGATCTTTAGAACCTCCATCTTCTTCCACAACGGTCCGAACACGCCCGTGACCTCGGGACCCTTGTTTTGCAGCTTCAAATTCTAAGGCGTGAGCAAGCGCATCATCAGTTGTTCTTGGTCGTGCCAGCCTCAATGATTGTTGTGTTTCCCCGTCTCTTAACCCATCAATGAAGGTCTGCACAGCGAGCTGTCCCAGAAATGAATCGGGTGCCGTAGGGTACGCCAATCGGACAAGCCGCGCAACATCGGCTTCAAACTCCTGCAGGCTTTCTCCATTCTTCTGGATACGATTCTTCACTTGCGCGTGATACACTTGTTGAAGATGCGCGTCTCCATATCTCATTTCCAATCTAGACACTAACAATTGGTAATCATTTTCCTGTCCTGCTGGGATTGTTTGCAGGACGTTCAACGCGTCTCCACGCAAAGCCACAGTTAAAGAAACGGCCTTTTCCTTGCCTGTCCATCCGTTGGCCCCAGAAGCCGCCTCAAATTGTTTGTAGTAGGTGGACCAAGGTATCTTTCCATCGAACGTGGGTGGTTTTACTTTTATCCCTACGACAGGACCCTTTTCTTCTTTAAACTGTTTCTTTACTTCATTAAACGGCCTCTCAGAAGTTGAGGGAAACCGTAGTTGCCTCATTCTATCTTCCAGCGTTTCGGCCATATCGTCTTTCTTAGTTGTTGGTGGTAATTGCATTTGGGCTATTTTCTCTTCTACCATCTTTATTACCCTATCTTGTTCCGCCAATCTACCTTCCAATAGTCCTAACGCACTGGCATTCTCCAAAAATTCTTCGAAAACTTTATCTTCCAACGCTTTGACATTTTCCAACAATTCTCCTTTAAGCCTTCTAGAACTTTCTTCAGACTTTTCTAGTAATTCTTCTTTAAGCGTTCTAGAGTTTTTCAGTAAATCTTCTTTAAGCATTTTAACATTTTCTTCCAGTGCTTTAGTATTTTCAAGTAATTCTTCTTTTAAAATTCTAGAATTCTCTCCAGACTTTCTAGAATTCTCTTCCATTTTACTTAACAATACGTTAGTATCAATTGCGGGTCCAGGTATTTCGAAGAGGAAACTTTCAGGATCTTCTTGCTGTTCTAAAAGCCATTCTTTTAGCCGATTTATTAACACGTTTTTAAGGCCAGTTGTTTCCAAATCTCGTTCTTCCAGTTCATGTTTCAAGTCTATTACCTTCAGATCTTTGAACAATTTCATCGCCATCTTAATTGTTTGTTGAAATTATTTTTAACACTAAAAATTTAATCTCACAGCACTTTATTTAATTATTACGCGATTTTATTTATTTTAAAAAAACCTCACACCTGTAACACCACTGTAACGTTCTTTTTCAAATAATAATACAAGTGCTGTTTAAATCGTCTATTCACAAACAAATATTTATTTCTATACACTAATGAATACACTATAAATTAACGCTATGATTATAAAACATTAAAAACTATTATTTACAGACTATGAGTTTCTAATACAACATTTATATTCACTATTTATTTTGTAATACACAGTTAATGACTTGCTGTTGACTCCCCTTTTTATCATCAAAGTCGCTTTTATACCACCATACAAATCTTCTAGAAATCGCTCGAATATACCGGTATATTGCTAGAATTCACTAGAAGGTTGAGTGCATTGCGCTGCCGCTCCGGAATGTTCCACGACCCATTGACGGCCGGACCAGACGATGCGTTGCACTCGTTACAATATGTTGCAAAATATATTCCTTGTTGCATTCCATGTTTATATAAAAAAAATTATCTGGGGAAACAAGATTTTTCCAATTTATCGAAAATATTCTGGTTTCATTCTCTATGTTGCACATTGATTATGTAGGCACGTTTCCAAAAACGCCTACAGGGAAGACATGCTTACTTGTGATTGTCGAAGCTTTTACAAAGTTCTGCATTCTTAGGCCCGTGAATTCTACGAAAGCTAAGTAAGTTATAATAGGTGTATCACACGAAATTCTCAGCTTTTTCGGCGCAGCGTGTATTAGAGGAACTGCTTGTATTTATTAAAATTTTAGTAGTATCTCTATTTCGTTTTAAAGACGGTAATGTAAATTGTTTTAATTACTTATCTCACACAGTAGTTGGCTCTGCTCCTACTCGACTCGATTCAAGGTATTTCAGTACTTCTTCACAAACATAGTATTATCACAAATCACACGTACGAATTCTTATATTCAAAACATAGTGGTTGCATTTAAAACAGTCCTGTTAATTCAGGTTTAATGAGATGCTCTCAGCAGTGCTGTAATACTGTTTTCATCAACTAGAAGACAAAAAATTGCATCGTCTGAGTATCATTACGATAGCCGAAAGCTTTTCAAGATGTTTACATATGTTTGCTCACTTTTTTTTACAAGCCGTGCCTCAGTGATGCTGTTGCGCGCACTTGTGTCAAATTACATCACAGTGGCTGTTCTTGCAGGTTTTGAATATCACCCTCTTCAAACAGCAGTAATTGCTAAATGAATAATATTTTACAATCTTGAAGTTGAATACTGAACCTAGTATGTAGATCCTAGAAGCTTGCCTATTTTGGTTAATTCTTTATTTTTGCGTTTTGAATTTCTGTTATTAAGGCTATATTTAAACAGTGCTGAACCATCTGCTGGGGTGCAGCGGTAAGGGGGAAAACGAGAGGGGAACCTCTCGAACTGGGCCCCACCACACATTATTTTTGGAGAGGAATATACGAGGCTTGTTCAATTGAAACCCATCTTTGGTCGGGTTAGCCTTGGAAACAATTTTAATCACTCAACTGACATTTTGCAACGTTAGTAGTGTTTGTAACCGTCACACTGATTAGTTACTTGCGTTTACATTCAAATTCAAATTCTCCACTACCAAAGAAGTTTAAAGCACAACCTTCTGCAGGCAAGGTGATGTTGACATTGTTTTTTGACCATGAGGGACCCGCTGATAAAGTTTAAAGAACCTAGAGTGCATATCAATGCAAACCTGTACAATGAAACTCTAAACAAGCTCCAACAAGTAGTAAGACGAAAACGTCCAGGGAAGCTTTCACGTGGTGTCATGCTGCTTCACGACAATGCTTGGCCTCATGTCGCCAACGTAGTAAGAGAAAATCTGCAACAACAGAAATGGAGGATTTTAGTGTATCCACCATATAGCCCAAATTTATCACCTTGCGATTTTCATATCTTTGGGCCACTGAAAAAGACATTAAAAGGTAACCGTTTTCAGTCGGACTCTGAAGTACAAAACGCTGTGAAAGAATTCTTCAAGCAGCAGCCACAAGAATTCTATGAGCGGGGTATACATCGGTTGGTGAAACAATGGAATATGTGCCTTAATTGTGGTGGTAGTTATTTGTAAATTTATTTGTCAATAAAGTTTTTATGGACTAAAGATGGGTTTCAATTGAACAAGCCTCGTATTTAGCGAAACTTTGACATTTTTGACACCACAAACAACGTGCGTAAATGAATTAATATTAATTACTGATTAATTATATCAACCAATTAATAAATAAATGTACAGTAATTAGTAATTGTAAAAAATCATCAAACAGTAATGATAAATAAATTAATACTAAGAAAGAAACCAACAAAATAGGATGATAAATGACATTCATTAAATAAGCAGACAACATCAACAGAGCAGGACTCGGTGGATGAATAACTGTATCTCAGACTCACGGTTCAAATCCCATGCAGTTCGTATATATTTTTTAATAAAATATTTAATATATTTTATAAATAAACCTTTTTTGTAATAATTATAATATTTATAAAACAGAATAACTTACAATTAAATACTAATATGGTAATGTATAATCAATTAGTTTTATTTTTATTTAACATGAATATTATACATATATTATGTAGTTTAAACGATGAATATAAAATTAAGGAATAATTTTATGTAATTATTTTTTTTATAATTATTATAATTTAAAAGCAATTGTTTATGAAATATATTAAATATTTTATTTAAAAAAATTGACAAAGAAGGGACATGAATTGCCTTGGCCAGGGCGCCACCGCTCAATGATTAATTGAGTTTTACGATTATACTTCTAACAAAAAAATGACGTGTAAGATTATCCTCAGATTTTGCACAATGCTTTGTAAATATATTTACAATGCCGCTACAGCGTAAGTTATCTGAAAAATCTGCTATTCAGATTTTCGAAAATCTGTTATGCCGAGCATCCGCTTCGCGAGCATTTGAAAGAGCCCTAAAATGCCTACTGTATGATTGGTAATAGCAAGAAGTCACATTGAAGGTAATCTTAAAAATTCTAAGAACTTTTCCTTTTTTTCATAGCTGTAAACGACCTTAATAATCAGGGCTCGATATTGAATCAAATAATAATTAATCAAAATAACTTAATGAAATTATACTTAGCTAATTGCTTAAACATATGGTTTACTTTTAAGTAATCTATTCACGTAATCATATATTACGCCTCCTCACTGTTAATTTAATTTGAAATTTATGTAAAAGAGAATGTTTTTATCAACCTAGAAACTTTAAACTGTATTATCTCATTACATGTACATGTATAATTACCTCTAATTAATAGAAAAAGATTGCTATCCAATAGCCGTAGCAGCCTTATTATACTTATAGAGGAGTTTTATCAAACAGTAATTACCAGCACATAATATTTTAGTTCCTTTTATAAAATTATATTACGTATAATAACAGGATAGTAATAGGAAAATGTTATAATATAACATACAAGAAAATGAATTATTGCGTTTACCATAAAACTGTTAATTAGATTGTATTTGCAACGTCTAGAGATTTATGTAATCAATTTATTAAAGTTTAATCGAATACATAAATAACAAGGGAAATCGAGCGTCGAACAACTTTTATGTTATTATATCGGCTCACTTTTATGTATTAACAGTAATAATAAATAAAACGAGAATAGTTTATAAAATATGCACTATTTTATTTATTTATTTAATATATTTCTGATTGTTTTGCTTAGAGATATCTTTATAATAGTAATAATAATTAAATGATAGTAATAATAATAATAGTACAGCCTATTTGGACGGACAAGTAATAACAGTCACAATATTATTATACAGAGTCACATAAATTATCTAACAGTAAGTCTTTTTCTTATTATTATTAACACTATTATTGATTATTTAAATATTTAAACATTTTTGTCGAAAAGGAACTGATGAAAAAAATTAGTGTAGTGTATAATGATCAGGGTATAAAGAATGCCAGTCAGGTTAAACTTAACAAGTTTAAGAATGAAAGTTAAATTATGTATATTGCGGTCTTTAAGAATGATTTGCATTAATTTTTGAAGAATGTGTATACAAGGTGTTTACCATCTTGATGTAAATATTTTTACTAGAAAGTACTCGATAGATCACGAATTTAAAAACACCCTGTATAAAAATAATATTCAATACTAATTTTACTATTATTGTACTGTTTTAAATAAAATCTTTTTATTCTTATATCTACATTTTTCTACTCTTTGTATATATGGACGGATCTTTTCAAATCTTCAGCAGTTCATTGCAACTTCTTTTTTATAACATTACAGTTTGTGTATTGATAACTTTACATATCCATGCAAATAAAAGTCCTGAAAATCTTAATATTACAAGTAAGTACATCCATAAAAATTAAAACATTATTAAAACAAATAAATACCCACTTGTTATCAGAAGGGGCACACTTGTTTTTTCTGCTTTGGCAGCAAATTAAAAAATCTAAATAAAATAAAAATCCAACCACACTGATTTGGTCGAATTTAACTATTTAACAAAATTCTATTTAACTAATATGTTCAATGAATATAATAAAAATAATAAATATTTAAAAATATTAAATGCACTTGGTTTGAAAACGGTTTCTAAACAACAAATAAGCTATTTTTCAAAAAAAAGTACAACCATCTTTGCACAAAACTTCATAAATTCAACTAATCAAATCGCCATTTTGTCTAAGCAATTCAAGTCTCATCTCGTGTTCCCTAGCTTTAAGCCTTAAAGACGCAATACTTGAACTTCTTCTATCTACATCCGGCGGTGTGGTAGCCGACGATGAAGATCCAGGCGACAAGGGCGGCGATGCCGTGAATTCTTGCGCGGGCAACTTGGGTCTTTGGGCGGCCGAAATGTTCGCCAGTAAAGTTTGAAAGGAACTTGACGAAGGATACAGACCGACTGCTGGAGGAAGAAGTGCTGGACCTCTGTGGTATGGCGACGGAGATGCCGCTAGGTATCCGGGAAGTACTTGAGGAGGATACCGGAAGTTGAGAGACTCGAAAGGTTTGCGTAGGCCGAAGGAGATGTTGAAAGGGTTGGGAAGGGTGGGTGGTATGACTGAGGGCGCTGGTCCTCCGCCTGTTGGTGTCATGTATGGGGTGTAAGGATGAGCTTGTGGACCGACTTTTTCTTGTTTTCGCCATTTTGCTCGACGGTTTTGGAACCAAACCTGAAAGAAAAGCGTTTGATCAGTTAAAGTATTCAAAAGACTAACATTTTATTTGAAAGAATTTATAAAAATTATAATCTCATAATCAGTATTTGTGATTGCCCATGTATTAGAATATATCCAAGCAACTAGTGCATTATTTGTTAAGAGTATTCGAAATTTGAAAAAAAAACTTCCTACGAAGTACCACTTGCATCATTGATCTTGCTACAGGTTTTCACCAAATACTATATTAAGGCACAAAGCCAGAGCAACAAATAACAACCTCCTCTGTGAACATTTATGCTCATGTTCGCATAAAGAAAAGTAATCTATTAATCTAAACTACCATAAAAGTTTCTTATGATCTTGGAATAACAATGTTGGGTGTGAAAAAACCAATATACACGTAGCATACGCGTAACTATCTGGGTAAGTTCGTGTTTTTTATTTTTATTAACTGTTTATAATCGCTATTGTTGGTTGTAATTAGTGAATGAAGGAATTTACTTAGTCTGTAATTTAATAACACATAAATATACATTAAGAATCCCGCATACTTAAACGGTCTTAGACAGTTTCACCTGGACAAGTTAATTATTTACTTCCTTCCGTTATTAAACAGAGGTAGTACTATGTGTGCGCTAATTGGTAGTATTGGCCTTTTTCAATATTCTCTTATTAGAAGAAAATTAAAATGCATTTTACAAACAATTTTAAGTAACTGAAGCAAAGGAGAAGATTTAGATAAAAGTTTAAAAAACGTAAAGCTGTGATTATATTATACCCGAGACTCGAGAGAAGCATGGAAATCCGATTGATTCTGTGAGCTAAGCTAAATTGCTACTTATTCCTGTATCAAACATAGAACCTTTATTTGTACGTAGATTTCATTAAAATTAACCCTGACAGCTTCGGGTTCACATAAGTAATAAACACTAATTCATTTACTTAGAAATATCTTTGAGTACCAGTATCTCGCGTTTTCTGTATTAAATTGCCTTAAAAAAAATTCATAAAGTGAACAGATTTTCTCGAAACAAGTCTAGGATAACGATTTTAATTCTTCCAGTCAATTATTACAATTAGTTACACGTTTAAGTCTCTCATAAGATATTAAGATATTAGAAATCAGACATATTTATTGTAATTATTAGATGGGGACGATAACAAAGCTGCGTATAAATTGCAAACAATCAACTCACTTGCATAGTTTGCTTTCAAACCTCTTTATATAAGAATAGCTTTTAAATTAAAGCGCTTGGAATTTATCTGTGTTAAGTTCTTTAACTCATTATTAACACAAAAAAAGCAAAGAGCAGAAGAGGAGAAAAAAATTAAAAGTTCACCGTTCATATAATAAAATAATAATGATCAAATTAGTAAGATACGAGTATAATGCCCCGCATACAATCAACCAATCACAATAATATTGCGTAGTCGGCAGCCAATTAATCTCTATCGATAAAATCACTGCCTATCTCTACAAGATTCGATTAAGACAAGCCTTCTAGAATACTCAGAAAAAATGCGCCCAGTCACGGGCGGTTATCGAACCAACAGTAGTACTACTTGTAATTACTTTTGAGTCATCAGATCAACCATTATCTTATTAATAACATGTTCGGTAATTTGGTGCCGTCCGTAGGTTTTTTTATTTTTCTAGTATATTATTATTACCGACTCTCTTATATATATTTTCTGTCTCTCTTTAGTTTCAGATTGAGTACATAACAAAAATATGTTGACAGGCTGTCGAAGGGTATTGATTGGATTTTTCGTTCCGTATATAACAAGTTAGAAATAAGAAAAGGCGGTTTGGTTTGTTAAAGAGGAAAAAAATGCCAATAATGGTAGTAGCTAAAAAGCTATTTAAAAAAATAATTAAATAAAGGACTATTATAAAGTTAAAATGACTATCATATTAATTTAAGAGCTGACCGCAAGTGTTAGCATTGAAAGCAATGAAGTCCTGGAGTACAATAGAGAATTTGAAGAATTCTTTTGATAATAACATTATAAAACACATAGACAGATATGTGCAAGGTGCAACTATGCTCACTCATATGTTCATGGGTGTACCTCAAGGGGTTTACTTTCCCCTATACTATTCAGTATGGTATGTATAAGAAACTTGCTTGATTTTGCAAAGAATGTTCGCATGTCAATGTGTTTGAATGCCAATGCCACCAATGCATTTGAACTATAATCTCTAAGAAAAAGTTGAGCTTGACGAACGATTGAAGTCAACATTTTATACTCAGTGCGCAACGTCAGACCACACTCCTACGAATTGTAAAATACTGTTTCTAAATACTGTCTGCATTGTCAGCACTTCGTTATACAAATACTCCCTGGTGTTTTAAAATGGCGTGCCTTCCACAATTTGCTAATGCGCCAATTAAAATAGATATGCATTTATCCTTATTCCAATGAGTATTTTCCACGTCCATTTGTGGTGCATTTCTTACTAAAGATATATTTACACACAACGTAAAAGTGGCTCGTCCTGGCGGTAAAATTGCTTTTTCTTAGAAACACTCTGAATGCATTGCGTGTATATTAACTGCCCGCAAATATCCATACACACAGACATGAACGACTGTAATGAAAGAGATTTTCTCTAACATAAGTATCTCAATAAGTATTCATATATAATAACGACTAAAAGTTGAAACAAATGAAATAATTTAAGGGCTCATTTGAAAATTACATGCAATTATACAACACTGGTGGCATATACAACACGCAAAAGCTTAATTAAATTGTTACATCTACTACTACTTTTCTTTATTTTTTAAAGCCTTAGGGTAAAAAGTTTACACGAGCAGAAATTGCAAGAGGAAAAGGTAGAAAAAGAAAGAAGGAATGGCAAATGTGAACTCTTTTAATTTTTTAATTATCGCCCGTTTAAAATTGGGGATTTTTAGAAAAAGGAAAAAAAATAGTGAAAGCTGGAGCTTCTGAACAGGTGCGAATTTTATGTGTCTTTTATCTGGTTTAGTATCTTTTATCTGCAGAATCGTCAATACTAAATGAGAGCTATTACCATGCTTTAGTAAATTTTTATTTGTAATAAGATTTGCACGATGATAAATTGTAGCAGACATTTACATAAGGTATCCAAAGACATTTTCGGCAGGGTTGTCTTTCGTATAGGTTGGATTAATCGTAATATCAAGCTACGATACGATAATTACTACATATTACATTATACTATAATTGTCGCACTTAAAAAGTATTTTCATTCTACCGAAAAAACGCGGTTTTCTAAATTTTTATTGTGATTAATAACAATGACATTAAATTATACATAACATATTTTCTGCTTCATTAAAAACTGTTTTCGTCTTGTGAAACATGCAACGCATTTCTTGTAAGAATTACAAGGATTAAACATGGCTTGTAAAACTGGTGTCAAACTATGACTCATAATAACGTGAAGCCACTATAGTAGATCGCATTTATTATCTGTTTCATTTTAAATTCATTAAATTCTTAAAGTATTCAACATCTTTTTCTAAGATTGCTAGTTAATTATGGTGATATCAAAACTATTTTTCATCTAATTGGTTAAAAGATATGACAGCGTGAAGCTAATATCGTAGACCATAGTTTTGTTTCGTTTAAACACTGTTTAGATTCTATGATGTATGCATGTTTTTGCTTGAAAGATTACTCTTAGTTTTTAGCTGAGTCGTTATAAGTTGATACAATGTAAAGATAAAATGACATCGTGCAGCCAATGCTTGTGACTCAGTTAAATAGATCTTGTGTGCCAAAATGGCAGCGTGAAGCCACTATCGTAGAACATACCTTCTGTTTTATCTACATGCTATTTAAATTCTATAAAAAATGAAACCATTTTTCTTGTAGAAATCTTGGTTTTCATCTGATTCGTTATCAAATGATTCAACGTAAAACTAATGATAGCGTAAAGCCAATATAGCAGAATATATATTTTGATTCATTTAAAAACACTGTTTTTCTCTTGGAAGATCAATAACTTGGCTTTCAGCCGACTCGTTATAAGATGGTGCAACTTAAAGCCAATGCTACAGTGAAGCCACTATTGTAGAACATATTTTCTGTTTTATCTACACGCTATTTAAATTCTATAAAAATGAAACCTTCTTTCTCGTAAGAATCTTGGTTATCTCGGTTTTTATCTGATTCGTTATCAAATGATTCAACGCAAAACCAATGACAGCGTAAAGCCAATATCGCAGAACATATTTTCTGTTTCATCTAAAAATTGTTTAATTCTATGAAATTTGCAACGTTCTTTCTTACATTAGATAAATCTTAGTTTTCAGCTGACTCGATGACTGACTCGTTATAAGATGACTTGATGGAAACCCAAAGGCAGCATGAAGACAATATCTTAGAACGTATTCCCTGTTTCATTTATAGTAGAGTAAATCTGAAGGCGGATTTTGTTGTCCGTAGTACATTGAAAGGTAAAAAGGTATCGAGGACATTATTGTTGCTATTTAGAGTGTATATCAATCCCCTAAATTCGTCTGGCGATATCGGTGTCCAACCCCCCCCCCCCCGGGGGGGAACTGAAAAACAGCAAATTTAGAATACTTTATTTGCTATCCGGCTATATTAAAATAAATACGATCTCTAAAGTATTAAGCGAGTTAGAGCTAATTTTCACTCAAGAATTATCATTAAATAAACAGAAGGATACTCACTAGATTAGCTTCTAACTCCCTTATTATGCGTATTTCAATTTCCGTAAACATCGAATGATGTTTATATCGTGATACTTTCGGACGACACAAGATATCAAAAAAGTTCAAAAAATAATTGTTGTTAGTTCGAGATTTTACAATCCAACTCTCTTTGAAACTTTGAAATTGGCTAGACAATAACGAAAATACGACCAATTTATTCCGACAATGTATAAATTACCGCTGAGCAGCGATCGTTCTATCTCTATTTTCACCCGTCTTTCGTCTCATTCTAACGCACTGCTCTTATCAGGTTCGTAAGTACATACAACTATTAGCACAATATTAGAGTTACAAATGCAGTTGATTTAACACTTTGTTGAAAAAAATTATAAAATTCTTACTGTTTTTGTGGCACACAATGGCAGCGTGAAGACAATATCTTAGAACGTATTGCCTGTTTCATTTAAACACTGAATTCTATAACTTCAGAAACTTTTTTCTTGTAAGATTAATCTTAACTTTCATTTGATTCGTTATAAGATGATTAAACGCAAAACCAATGATAGTGTGACGCCAATACCGCAGAACATATGTTTCGTTTCATTTAAACACTGTTTAGATTCTATGAAGTATGCAATGTCTTTTTTTCTTGAAAGGTTAATTTTGGCTTTCATCTGACTTGTTATAGGATGATAGGATGATGAGCTTCAACACATAGTAGCGTGAAGCCCATATAGTAGAGCATATTTTCTGTTGTATTTAAACACTATTTAAAATGCATTAATCATTTTTTTCTTGTAAGATTATTCTTGGTTTCTCAGTTGGCTCTTTGTAAGAAGTTCTTACGTAATGCAATTGCACCGTGAAGCCAATATCGTTGATCATATTTTTTGTTTCATTTAAACTTTGTTTGATTTTCAGCGGACTCGTTAGGACAGGTTTTAAGGTGAAGCCAATATCGTAGAACATATTTTCTGTTTCAATCAATAACCACTGTCTAATTCTATGAAATATGCAATGTTCGTTCTTGCATTAGATAAATCTTAGTTTCCAGTTGACTCGTTATAAGATGACTCGACGGAAACCCAATAGCAGCGTGAAGACAATATCTTAGAACGTATTCCCTATGTTTTTTAAACACTGTTTGAATTCTGAGACTACACAACCTTTTTTCTTATAAGACTAATCTTAAGTTTTATCCGACTCGCTTAAGATGATTCAACGTAAAACCAATGATAGCGTGACGCCAATATCGCAGAACACATGTTTCGTTTCATTTAAACACTGTTTGGATTCTATGAAGTATGCAATGTCTTTTTTTCTTGAAAGAATAATCTTGGCTTTCATCTGACTTGTTATAGGATGGTAGGATGATGCGCTTCAAGACAATGGTAGCGTGAAGCCCATATGGTAGAACATATATTCTGTTTCATTTATACACTGTTTAAAGTGCATTAAAGATTTTTTTCTTGTAAGATTATTCTTCATTTCTCAGTTGACTCTTTGTAAGATATTCTTACGCAATGCACCTGCAGCGTGCAGCCAATATCGTGGAGCATACTTTTTGTTTCATTTAAACTTTTTTTGGTTTTCAGTGACTCGTTAGGAGAGGTTTTAAGGCGAAGCCAATGCCGTAGATCATATTTTCAGTTTTAATCAATAACCTCTGTCTAATTCTATGAAACATGCAATGTTCTGTCTTGCATTAGATAAATCTTAGTTTTCAGTTGATTCGTTATAAGATGACTCGACGGAAACCGAAAGGCAGCGTAAAGACAATATCTTAGAACGTATTCGCTGTGTCATTTAAACACTGTTTGAATTCTGAGACTACACAACCTTTTTTCTTATAAGATTATTCTTAAGTTTTATCCGACTTGCTTAAGATGATTCAACGTAAAACCAATGATAGCGTGACGCCAATATCGCAGAACATATGTTTCGTTTCATTTAAACACTGTTTGGATTCTATGAAGTATGCAATGTCGTTTTTTCTTGAAATATTAATATTGGCTTTCATCCGACTTGTTATAGGATGATAGGATGATGAACTTCAAGACAATGGTAGCGTGAAGCCCATATCGTAGAACATATTTTCTGTTTCATTTAAACACTGTTTAAAATGCATTAAAGATTTTTCTCTTGTAAGATTATTATTCGTTTCTCAGTTGACTCTTTGTAAGATATTCTTACGTAATGCAACTGCAGCGTGCAGCCAATATCGTGGAGTATACTTTTTGTTTCATTTAAACTTTTTTTGGTTTTCAGTGACTCGTTAGGAGAGGTTTTAAGGCGAAGCCAATGCCGTAGATCATATTTTCTGTTTTAATCAATAACCTCTGTCTAATTCTATGAAACATGCAATGTTCTGTCTTGCATTAGATAAATCTTAGTTTTCAGTTGATTCGTTATAAGATGACTCGACGGAAACCGAACGGCAGCGTAAAGACAATATCTTAGAACGTATTCGCTGTGTCATTTAAACACTGTTTGAATTCTGAGACTACACAACCTTTTTGCTTATAAGATTATTCTTAAGTTTTATCCGACTCGCTTAAGATGATTCAACGTAAAACCAATGATAGCGTGACGCCAATATCGCAGAACATATGTTTCGTTTCATTTAAACACTGTTTGGATTCTATGAAGTATGCAATGTCTTTTTTTCTTGAAATATTAATCTTGGCTTTCATCCGACTTGTTATAGGATGATAGGATGATGAACTTCAAGACAATGGTAGCGTGAAGCCCATATCGTAGAACATATTTTCTGTTTCATTTAAACACTGTTTAAAATCCATTAAAGATTTTTCTCTTGTAAGATTATTCTTCGTTTCTCAGTTGACTCTTTGTAAGATATTCTTACGTAATGCAACTGCAGCGTGCAGCCAATATCGTGGAGTATACTTTTTGTTTCATTTAAACTTTTTTTGGTTTTCAATGACTCGTTAGGAGAGGTTTTAAGGCGAAGCCAATGCCGTAGATCATATTTTCTGTTTTAATCAATAACCTCTGTCTAATTCTATGAAACATGCAATGTTCTTTCTTGCATTAGATAAATCTTAGTTTTCAGTTGATTCGTTATAAGATGACTCGACGGAAACCTAATGGCAGCGAGAAGACAATATCTTAGAACGTATTCGCTGTGTCATTTAAACACTGTTTGAATTCTGAGACTAACACAACCTTTTTTCTTATAAGATTAATTTTAACTTTTATCTGACTTGCTTAAGATGATTCAACGTAAAACCAATGATAGCGTGAAGCCAATATCGCAGAACATATTTCGTTTATTTAAACACTGTTTAGATTGTATGATGTATGATACTGTTTAAAATACTGATTTATACTGATTTGATACTGTTTAAAATACTATTTAAAATGCATTAAATATTTTTTCTTGTATTATTTTTGGGTTTTGACTCTGTATAAGATGTTCTTACTTGTTTATGCAATTGCAGCGTGAAGCCGATATCGTAGAACATACTTTTTGTTTCATTTGAACACTGTTTGGCCTTTTGCTGACGTTAGGAGATGTTTTAAGCGTAGAGAACATATTTTCTGTTTCATTCGATAGCCAGTGTTTAGATTTTATGAAATATTCAGGGTATTTTTTGTATTATTCACGGTAAATAACGGTGATGTCAAAGTTACTTTTCATGTGAGATAAGATAAGATGTGACAGCGTGAAACCACAATCGCATAGCATATCTTCGGTATAATTGAAACACTGTTTTCATTCTATGAAATAAGCAATGTTTCTTTAAAATTATTCATACAGTGATATTAAAGCTGCTTTCCATTCAGCTGATTCGTTCCAAAACTTGACAACGTGAAGCTACTTACTGTAGCAGTAAGTAAATACTTATTTTCTCATTGAAGTACTCTTTTTTTTCTATTATATTTATATGCAACGTTGTAGGATTATGCATAGCTAATCAAGTCTGGTTTTAATCTGGCATACTTGATCATGCGACAAAGTTAGGACACTACCAGAGAACATATTTGCTTTCTCATTTGTTCAAACAATAGACGTGTTAATTCTAAGTTGTGATGAAAAATGACCATGTACTAAATACATTTTACAGTAAATAAATAATATTATATTAAGAGCTTTCAAAGAATATTTTGATTAAATAAACATCAGGTTATAGGCCCAGTACTCATATATTCCATATGCTGTACAAAAAAGCTCTTCTCTATGAACTATACATATACTGTCTGTGTACGTATGCACTATCTTTTTGCAAAAAAACGGTAAAGTAATTTGAAGATTTTTGATTGGTTTTCTTAAACCGCGTATTTCTGTACCACAGTTTCAATAAATTCAATGATTAAGCATCTCTTCGTTTTTTCATTTCACTCAGTGCAAAAAATTTATATCTATCTAAAAAAACTTAAACGAAATGAAAGGGGGAAAAAAGAAACACGACCAAGAAGAGAAGAGGGAAGATTAGGGTACTTCATTATTTCAATAATCACAACAGAACTTTGATAATTAACATTTCAAAAGTTCCGCCTCGATTCAAAACAATATGTTAGTTTGTTGTAATAAGCTCGACGGGATCAAGCCAGCGGGGTGGCATTGGGCTAATTTTGAACGCAGCGTGAAGCCTTTGCCTAAAACCGCCCCTGTTTAGACGCCTCGATCTTGCTTTTTCTAATGCATGCACGGAGATATACCTCATATTTACACTAGAATTATATAAAACTAATTATCCAACGATTTCTTTTTCTAATTTAATTTATAATTATAATTATACTGGTATTGGATTTTTTGGGTTTTCTATTTTTAGGCAATTCATTATGAGGGTTAACTTTTAAGATTAATGCCTCCCATAATGTATACACGACTGTAGCAAAAGGCGCATTTAAATAGTAGAATATTTATGGTTAATTACTAAACAATGAATTAATGAATTTAAATCAGGTAATTATGCATTGTTATTAATTGAGAAACGTTTGTCGCTTCATTATGCATGAGATCTGATGGTAATTAATTGCAGCCTTTAAAATATGTATCAGTAGTAACTGGCTATATAGGTATACATTATTAAAGTTTTATATGTAAGCTTTCAATGCAAATAAACAGACATTACTTATATTTATTGTATAGTAAATACAGGAAACTGACAATAAAAGAAGGAAAAATAGATGAATATGATAGAATAACTGGTGCCTCTAGAAGCTTTGCAGGATGTCGCGAATGCTATTCATTAATGTAGTTTAACTTAGCGAAGATTCAATAAGTGGATTAAAGAAATGAAATTAAACGTTATACCAGCAACGGAGAAAAAACTAAAGAATTGGTAAAGTTTTACAAATATGTGCAAATATTACAAATATACTTTATCCAACACCTCTATATAAATACCATGTTCACTATGGTCATTTTAAATAAGGAAAGTGATCGTTTACTCTTATGTTACATTATAACTTACGTTGCCCCTAGCAACGTGGGTTATTTTTAAAAAACTCACTCCTTCAAAGATAACAACCAATCACCAGCTTACGTTACTTAATATTATTAAAATCCAGTCATCGTGCTAAAGTATTAAATTTATTACCGTCAAAACTACAGACTAAGATTAAATTGCAAATTCGATGTTTAAAATTAAATAAAGAGGCGTTGGATAAAATTTTGTATGGCACGCGTGAGTTAAGGATATTATCCACTCACAAAAATTAACCCTCTCGGGCCTGCCGGCCCTTTAACTCACTTGTACCATAAATAACTATTATGTGATGGCGAAGAATTATCTTTACTACGAGGGTGGTTTGATAAGTCAGTGACTTTTTGAATTTCCCGAGCAGTAACTTTAAATTCAACACTGCTAGAGTCACTGAATCTAGTCACCTAGCCCAGCTGGTCGATCAGAGTAACGCAAACCACCGCCATATTGGAGCACAGAAGGGTGATTTTTAATAATGAGCAAATTAAAACCACGTTTTACGTGTTTGACATATTAGAGGTTTGATCTTTCAGAATAAGAAAAACCTTTTAAAATAAACGTGGATTTGATTAAATTCAATACAGAACAAATAATGAACAATTTCGTGCTTCGTTTGGCCCAATATGGCGGCGGTTTGCGGTACTCTGGTCGACCAGCTGGCCTAGGTAACTAGATGCAGTGACTCTAAACACTGCTCCCGTCAACTGCCATCTATGAATAGACTACTGTAAAATTTTAACGAAAATGGAAAAAAGTGAATTTCGTGTGCTGATTAAGCATTATATTTTGCGTAAAAAAAACCATCACCGAAACCAAGGAAAGGCTTGATAAATACTATGGGGACTCTGCACCATCAATTTCAATGGTTAAGAAGTGGTTTATTGAGTTCCGTTGTGGTCGTACCAGCACAAGTGACGCCGAACGTTCAGATCGCCCAAAAGAGGTCGTCACGCCAGAAATCGTCGATAAAATCCATGGAATAATATTGGACGATCGGAGAATGAAAGTGCGTGAGGTGGCGGAGGCTGACACTCGACCATAAGCGCAACCGTTTGACCACTTCAAAGGAGTGTTTGGCGATGTTCAGCCGCAATCCGAACGAGTTTTTGCGGCGTTTCGTTAACGTAGACGAAACATGGATCCATCACACTACACCAGAGACCAAGGAACAATCAAGACAGTGGGTTTCTCCAGGTGAACGTGCACCAAAAAAGGCCAAGGTGGATCTGTCGGCCAACAAGGTAATGGCCACAGTTTCTTGGGATGCACGCGGTGTCATTCCCATCGATTACCTTGAAAAGGGTAAAACGATCACCGGCGAATATTATTCAGAGCT
Source organism: Agrypnus murinus (assembly GCA_929113105.1). Taxonomy (NCBI): domain Eukaryota; kingdom Metazoa; phylum Arthropoda; class Insecta; order Coleoptera; family Elateridae; genus Agrypnus; species Agrypnus murinus. Next base: position 154,511,435 of record OV816028.1, on the reverse strand, counting down.
TTTGGACAAATTCAATATTGATTTGAAGCAGAAACGACCGCATTTGGCGAAGAAAAAAGTGCTGTTTCATCAAGACAATGCACGGGTGCACACGTGTGTAGTCACCATGGCAAAAATCCATAAATTGGGCTACGAACTGCTACCCCATCTAGCATATTCTCCAGATTTAGCACCCTGCGACTATTTCCTGTTTCCAAGACAACCTATTATTTGGAACGAATAAAAAAATTAGAAAAACGCTGGACTAAACGTATCGAGCTAAAAGGAGACTATGTTGAGAAATAAAACGCTTATTTGCCGAAATAAATATCTTTTACTCAAAAAGTTACTGACTTATCAAAGCACCCTCGTATCTTAATTATCTCTACTTTATGTAGTGTAAAACTGCTAAAGTGTAGCTTCAAGTCAATGGGCACTAATATGAATTTGTGTTTCTGTATTGTATATTTCCAGAGATTTTCAGCAAGCCTCTGCTATTGCCAACAACACAAGAGCAGTATATCCAACATTCGCCACCACCGGCCATCAGCACTTCGCCGCCATAGATGTTAAAGTCGCCAAAAATAATTATGTTTGGCAAAGTACTTAATGTAGCGAATATCGATATAAATATGCAAGGTATAAAATTATCTGTGCTTATATTGATCAATTGAAGGTAAAATGAGGAATTAGAAAAAAGTTGTATTCACGTTTAAATAAAAAAAATTGTCTATTAATAATAATTTGAACAAAAAAAAAGCTATACCATCAGCGATAAATAAAAAGGTACGAGCATAATATGTAATAACTGCATAGTAACTATTTAATATTAAGGTCATATTAATTAAATTCTTTCTGTTGCTTGATATAATATTAATGTACATTGCATTATATTTATCAGAGATTACATCTGCAATAAGTAATTACAAACTTATTTAATTACTAGAGCTATTGTTAAGCAGTATTTAATATTAATTCATAAAAACGAGACCTTTTATAACACGATATTTTATACTTGGATTCCTAGCAAGAAAAATTGAATTTCAAATCAAATAAAAGCTCATCACTCTTGTAATATAAGTTGCTGCTACCTTATAGTATTTTTATCGAAATTTCATTTCATCTACTAATAAACTACTATCCATTTTTTTCTAGAGTCCTCTGACTTTGATATCGTATTGCTCAAAAACTACTGAACCAAATTAAATATTTTAAAAACGAGCAAATAGTAAATTTATTTCTACATGTAACAGTAAAGTATCATATTTCTAACTGGTATACTTTTATTTTTATCGGACGATACATAATAAAAGGTACCCATTTTTAGGGACAATTTCATTGAGAGCGAGTTAAATTTTTTTTTCTCGCAAAGTATATCTCATATATCTATGAGATTTTTGTAGGGGTTAGAAAGAAGCCTTGCGGTTGTTATCCTATTAATTTTCGGACAAAAAAGTGTTTTATTTAAGATATATATGAAAAAATAGCGAACTATACGTTATTGTTTATTAATGGAGATAGCGTCAAATTTTTTTCGCTAAATTGACACTTTTCATATGTAGACATTAGTTTCTTTAAAAAAATGTTCCGAATTTTAACAATAACAAAAAAACCTTTTTTTGTCGAAACCGCTTGTCATCAAAAATCGTTTTTTTGTTTCCGCATTTTTATTATTAAAATTAGGAACATTTTTTTGAAAACAATAATGTCTACACATGAAAAGTGTTGATTTAGCGAAAAAGATTTTACGCTATCTCTATTAATAAACAAGAACGCATAGTTTGCTATTTTTTCACATTAATCTTAAATAAAACGCTTTTTTGTCTGAAAATTAATTGCATGATAACCGCAAGGTTTCTTTCTAACCTATACAAAAATCTCATAGATATATGCCATATACTTTCTGAGAAAAAAATTAGTAAACTTACTTTCAATGAAATTGTCCCTAAAAATGGGTACCTTTTATTATGTATCGTCCGATAAAAATAAAAGTATACCAGTTGCAAATATAATATTTTGCTGTAGTATGTAGAAATGAATTTACTATTTGCTCCTTTTTAAAATATTTAATTCGGTTCAGTAGTTCCCGAGCAATACGCTTTCAAAGTCAGAGGACTCTAGAAAAAAACTGGATAGTAGTACATTGCATTCAATTAAAAAATGTTTGCTGTTTCGCGTGTCCTGCGGGCGGTGCTTATAGGATCTATTGTTTGCAGGATGTTATTTATGCATAAACAAATTACAAATTTAGTTATGAGTCAGCAGCAAGCAATACGACGAAGAGAAAGACGAAGTTGATCTTGAGTTTCACTTAACAAACAATATCGATAAACTGAGATCTAGAGGAAATGAAACACGTTTCTTTGGAATATGTAGCCTCAATATCCAACGAATTGGAATAGAAAGTCACATCTCAAAGTCTACACATTTCGGACGCTGAGGATTTGGACATGTATGTGATGAAGCTAAAAAATATAAATTTAATGCTTCAATAGAGTTTACTGTCTGCAGCCTTACTTTGTGGAACTCCATAATCATGAAATATAATATAAATACAATGATTAGTTAAAGTTTCACAAGTTTTATTAATATCTTAACCTGACAATATTGTTTCGACACTTTGTGTCATTATCAAAGGTAGATAAGATTGATAAACAAACACGTTGCTAAGGATAAATACATACAGTAGATAGGTAACTAGATACAATACATGACAAAAACTAAATATCTAACACTTCTAATAAAGGAGAATTACTAAGCTCAGTTTGTTCATTCATTAAAGGTACTGTGCGTTTATGTCTGTATATTTCAAAAGCTTCTAAAATGTCTCATTTGTGTTTGTTGTTGCAAAAATGTAAGAATTTAATGTTGTTTTGAGGTGTCATTGGGTGGTTCTGTTCCAAAATGTGTTTGGCATAATTCGATTTTTCTGGATGTTTAAGTCTATAAGAGCGTACGCGTTCTTTGTATCTTATGTCGAAATTTCTAAGTGTTTGCCCAATATAAACCGAGTTGCAAAAAGAACAATTCAAACGGTAAATGCCGGATTTTATGATATCTTGTGTTTTGTCTTTAGCATTGAATAAAAATGAAAAGGTGTTGGTGTTAGTTTCACAGACGTCACTATTCCTAACGATTCATGTCATCATAAAATGCATAAACTAGCGGCTTATAGATCTTTAGTACACCGAGCTTTAACTACTCCAATGAAACGATCACATTTTGATAAAGAAATTTCAATCATCAAACAATTAGCACATGCAAACCATTATAACCATAACATGATTGGCACTTTAATTCAACAAAAAGATTATAGGTTAGCTCTGAAAAGAATATTTCCAATTGACACTCAAATACAAGACACAAACTACATATCAATACCATACTTTGGCAAGATATCAGAACAAATTGCAACTATAATAAGAAAAACTACCAGTTACAAAATAACCTATAAAACTAACACCAACACCTTTTCATTTTTATTCAATGCTAAAGACAAAACACAAGATATCATGAAATCCGGCATTTACCGTTTGAATTGTTCTTTTTGTAACTCGGTTTATATTGGGCAAACACTTAGAAATTTCGACATAAGATACAAAGAACGCGTACGCTCTTATAGACTTAAACATCCAGAAAAATCGAATGATGCCAAACACATTTTGGAACAGAACCACCCAATGACACCTCAAAACAACATTAAATTCTTACATTTTCGCAACAACAAACACAAATTAGACATTTTAGAAGCTTTTGAAGTATACAGACATAAACGCACAGTACCTTTAATGAATGAACAAACTGAGCTTAGTAATTCTCCTTTATTAGAAGTGTTAGATATTTAGTTTTTGTTATGTATTGTATCTAGTTACCTATTTTCTGTATGTATTTATCCTTAGCAACGTGTTTGTTTATCAATCTTATCTACCTTTGATAATGACACAAAGTGTCGAAACAATATTGTCAGGTTAAGATATTAATAAAACTTGTGAAACTGTAACTAATCTTTGTATTTATATTATATTTCATAATGCTTCAATGTTTGAGAATTTCAAACACTCAGTTGCGGTAAACTAAAATATTCATAGTCTACAATTTCCAAATCTTGATATTTGAAACATGAAACTTATAATCTCAAATCGTAAAAGTATACAGCATAAAATTCTAATGATGTGAAACTTTACAAGCTTCTTCGCATCAAATTTGGAAACAATTTGTATTTTTGAAGCTTCCAATTCTAATTTAAGATTTAAAGAAAATCTGAAATTCTTAAACTCTGGAGTTCTGAAACTCTGAAGTCTAAAAAACCTTTCCTATTCTAAAAATCTAAATTTCAAAACCTCTTCAAATCTAAATTGTTAGTGTCGCCAAAAACTGAAACGTAAGAACTTTTTGAGCTTAGAATTTTAAATCACTAAATCAAAATCCCGATGCTGTGAAACTTTACATGCTTCTTCAGAACAAGTTCGGAAACGACCTGTATTCTTGAAGCCTGCCTAAACAACTTTACTATTAATAATTTAAATTTTTAAAACCTCCTCAAATCTGAATTGTTGAAGTCGTCAAAATCTGAAACTTCAGGACTTTTCAACCTTACAATTCTAAATCCCTAAATCAAAATTCCGACGCTGTGAAACTTAACAAGCTTCTTCAGAATAGGTTCGGAAACAGTTTGTATCCTTGAGATTTCCAATTCTAATTGAAGATTAAAGAAATCTGTAATTATCAAACTCTGAAGTTCTGAAACTGTAAAACTTTAAGAACTTTATTATCCTGAAAATCTAATTTTCAAAACTTTCCCACATCTGAACTCTTAGACTCATCAAAATCTGAATTTTCTGTACTTTTGAAATTTAGAATATTAAGTCCCGAAATCAAAATCGCGACGCTGTGAAACTTGCGATTGGTACCCTTGAAGCTTCCGATTATTATAATTAAAGTTAAAGAAATCTGGGACTTTTAAGCTCTGGAGTTCTGAAGCCTAAAAAACTTTACTATTCTGAAAATGTAAATTTCGAAACCTCCCCAAATATGAACTCTAGAGTCAAAACTCAGAGTCATCAAGATCTGAAACTTTCGTACTTTTGAAACTTAGAACTTTAATCCCTAGATCGAAACATGAAATATCTAAATTTTGGAATAGGTAACGAAATATTAAAATATAAGTATGTATGCCCTGGTCCCTTGATTTATGCAAACACTAAATTACTGGAATTTAAAAGCTTAAAGATTCAGTTGATTCCATTTTTTGGAAACTTTTGCAGCATTCATAGAATGTTGGTATAGTACTATAGCGTATGGGGTGTCGGTTTACCTGTTGATACGCTATTTTAGGAGATTCTTATAAGAATAACTGAATAAAATGCGTGTAGACTTATAAAATCTTTATTTATTACTTCTTATTTTCTCTGTTGCTATGGCAATCCATATGCTTCAATGCCTTCCTGATGGAAGTTATGAATGTAATGATATACGTGGTGATCATTTCTATAGCAAGATCATTACATAACACTCTCCGTAGAAAAGGGCTGGACATATTTTAATGTGAAATTCAGAATAACTTAGGACATTCAACGCATTCCCCAAGAAAAAGATAGAATGTATTACCATCCTAACATATGCATGTAGAATACATTCTAGCTACAAAAAGCTCATGGTGGAATTTTTTCTTTTCAATGGTTTTCTGTACATAAATACTTAAATTAAGATTTAATAATGTTTAGGTACTTATATTGACTATAAAGGTATACATCCCGATATTCATTTAGAATAGGGTATTTGGATTTTTCAGGCTTTTGAACATTCAGGACTTCGAGTTAGCGGAATTCTAGAATGCAGTGCATAATCGTAAGTAGTAAATATCTACACTTTTGAAATTTACGATCTCTTAAAGCGTTAGAAATTTGAAATTCTTAAAGCCTTTTTACTAATAAGACTTTAAACATTGTACAGCTTCCCCGCCTTCTTTGGTTGGTTTCACAATAGGCTGCATTAATCAAGCTTGCTATTAACCATATCACTATTTTCGTTTACTTTCAAGGCAGACTAAATCAAGCGTGCCACCGCTAGCTGAGGTAGATAGATCTTTGGTTTGCTTCGGAACAGGGTAAACTAAATAAATCCACAGGCTCAGTGGTTTTATGAGACCTCGGCCTCCGGCATTCAGTTTGATTTCGGAACTAAGTCGACTGTCTGAAAATGGTCAAATTCGTTTTGTAGGACCAACACCTCAGACTGCAGTCATAAGTTTGATTTGGCTTTGGTTTAGGCAGAATGTTGGCATATTCTCTGGTCTTCGGTTTGATTTAGTAAATTGACTAAGGGCGGAATTCTAGCTACCGTATACGACGTTCAGCCCGGATTTCGGCCTTTGGTTTGGTTTCAGAACAAAAATGATTGAGCAAAGGCCGAAGGCTGACTTTTGCAGTCATTCATTGGTTTCAGAACAAAATATGAAAATAGAGATTCGTCAGATAACTACAAAGACTAGGCTTCCGTTCTTCGTTTTATTTTCGGAACAAAATAAGCCAAACAACTGCCAAATTCCTAGTTAGTCGTATCTAATGTAGCTAGAGCTAGCTTTACAGGGCCATCGCCTCGGTCTCGGATCTTCGGCTTGGTTTCATAACAACTGCCTGCGCCTTCAGTTTCATTTCGGAACATATCAAAACTAAGCGAAGTCCTCAAGTTTTAGACAATAAATTGAATTCAAACATACAAATTCAGATGTTTAAAAAATTAGAACCAAGAAATTTACAAACTTCAAAAATCAATAAATTTTGATTCTTTGGAGCTTAACAATTTGGTAACTGAGGGGTGAATCTTTAACTCTGCAATTTTTGAAATAGTGTGACATCTAAAAGGTCTAACTTTCTTAATTATTATACATCTATTTATGAAAGCCTGATTTTGAAAGCCTCGACAGTTACGAATTTAAACACTTAAACATTCAAATTGTTGGGTGCGCCGCAGTTAGGGGTGCAATAAATGCAATGCACAAATTGATTATAAGCGTAAAACGCTTCTATGGCATCAGGGCTTCATAACATAGGATTTGTGAAACCGCTCTAACCATTTGTTAATAATCACAATTTCTTATTTTAGTTTCAATTTGATATTTCAGTTTTGCGAGTAAATTGATATTTCTATTACGTATTTCTTATTTTTATTAATTTTTTGTCTTTAATCATTTTTAACATTTATACCAAAGCAATAAACCAAACAGCTCTTCTCGTTCATACTACATTTCAGCTATTAAACGGCAGTTAAGAAAGATTTTCTTGATAACTAATTAAGATGTCTGTAATAACAATTTCAACTTATCGTTAATTGTAGAAGTTTTTCATTGAACTTTTTTTTTCAATTTTCGTTATTGTATACGTGCTAAGGTGGTGCCGCACCGTTTGAAACAGACTCTCGACTATATGTTAACCTTCGGAAACCACAATATTCTTGTGAAATAGAGACATGTAATTTATTTAATTAAACCTAATCGTTCGAGTCCGTGACTGTACTCGTTTGTGCCCAAAAAAATCATGCTTGAAATGACTCGCTTCCTTCACCAATATGTCATTTGCTCACAACAGGTGTGTAGATTACCTTGTCTTTGTCTTCTGCTAAAGAAGACGAAGAACTTACACGGCTCTTTTTTGTGTTAAATAATAATTTATAATATCACTTTTGTGTATTACAGAAGATAAATAAAAGAATAAGATGGGTCTTTTTCACGAAGTAGTAGTAACTTTCGATAATGTATAAATAATTAAGTGCAAGCGAACTCGAATAAAAGTGTTTTTTATATCTACATTTGGATGGTCTTTCTCCAGCTGGTAATAATACAATATGACCGACAAAAACAATCGTTTAGGAGGCATTGAAATTTAATTTTAAAGATCGATGTGTATCATTTCCTTTTCAATATTTCATCTCTAACAGTTTTAGGCTGCTTTTTTAACAACCTAACCTGCTGTTTTAGCAGAATCGAATTTTCACAAAATATTCATCATCAAAAATCATTTCCAAGATGCGAGAAAATCTAGAAAATGACGAATCGCCTTTCGAGAAGTTTATGGGGATTTGCGTATACAGTTGTACTGGCAGACGACGAAAAACACGCTCCAAAATTATCGAAGACGTGAAGTGAATGGATCTTTCGTCTAAGACATCGGTTCGAAAGGTTTCACAACAACTATTACATTGAACTTGTCAGTTAATTCTTAAAAAAAGCTGTGCAAAACTTGAGTAAGTTGTGTGCAGATATTCAGGACACTCGATGATTATCGGATGCGAGTTAATTACTTTATGTGACTTCCAAATCACATTAATGAGGACAATGTTCTCAGACGAAGCATGGTTTCACCTTTCAGGATACATCAAATATCAGCAAACAATACCCGTCTGGCCTAGCGAACATTCGCATGAATTAATTGACAAACCCCTGCTTTTACAAAATAAATGGTATTGGGATTGCTGTATAATGAAGACGGATTATTATTGGCCCAATATTTTTAAATGAAACTGTTTAAATATAAACCCAAAAAAGTGTCGAAATAATTTTCTCATAGCAACGATGCTATTGCATGAATACTTCGACGGCCGAATAGTGAATTTTCCTTCGCGCTCTCCAGACTTGACCCGCCTGCATTATTTCATTTTTCTACACTTTAAAATTCTTTATACCTTAAATTCTTTTTAGAAATGCTCACATTAGAAAACGCGTAAAAGCGATCCAAAATGTTTGTGATGTGAATACGCCTCAACGATATGAGATGAAGCCACAAGTGGCATTTTGCATTGAAACTGGAACTGAAGGAAATTATAATAAGCATTTACTTTAGTTGCTCGTCATTATTATCTGTATTTTCTCAATGCAAATGTATGTGTACAACTGTGCATGATATAACCTTAACTTAACCTATAATTCAAACATAACCTCAAACTATCAGCTGCGACTATTTAAAACTATAAACGACACTGGTGTTGCCAACGCAATTTTTTAAATAAACTTCAAGGCCTTCTAGACGAGTTTTCTTCTCGATCATATGCGATACGTGTACGTACGTTAGATTTAAGTAAGGATAAAAGTAAAGTGACTTTTTTAACAGGACAATAATTGCAATAATGCCATCTGAAGGACGCGAATCAAATCTTCATAATTAATTTCTCATCATAAGATAAAAAATATTTGCAAAAGAATAATTCTTTGCTCTTTGCCGTCATTATATGGCCGCAATGTTAAAAAAACCTAAACGAAAAAGAAAACTAAAGGTAACAAAATAAACAATAAAGAGAATAAAGACACGTATTTTCAGAAGACAAAAGAGACAATTAGTTACATTTTTACCCATTCTCGTATGACCACACAAACAGTAATTTAAAACACACGTAATTAAATTAAAGCTGAAACTGCTACAATTATTTGGTTTTTAGGTACGCAAACCTCTTTCCTATTTTTAAATTGTTTTAAATGTGGAAAATGAAACCATAATTTTAAATTGGAGCAAATGGTTTGTTTTTTTTTCCGGTTGTGGTCGACAATTTAAAAAATATTAAACCTGCTTGGGAAACATTTATTTGACAAAAACAAATAACCTAGAGATTTAATCTTATTTTAAGGTAGTTTCCTGATTTTTGTATAATTTCACTTTTTTTTTATTAAAAATAAAGGATAGTCTTTTTCGTTTGTTGAATACAAAAACACGTGACTCAAATGGACGGGTTTATTTTTATATTTTTTTTATATTTAATATTTAGCTTTTCAACTCTTCTGGGTTGCTTTTTCAACAGCCCATAGTTCACCTTATTTTTTTGTTAAGATGGAAGATAAAGGTAATAAAGAAGAATAGGAATAATAAGTTCGTAGCAGTCGTGCAGGACCTATTAGTCGTGATGAGAATCCAGGCTCTCCTAATAACCGTTCTGAATTGTTTGTGTACAAGTGAACCCTATAATCATTTTCTACAATTTCGATACGTTTTAAAAATTCGATAAAATTACACTTTCTTTCTTCTTCTTCAATTTGTTAACACAGTATTTATGATCGTATTGATGATGATTAACTATGTTACGAGATATTTTGGATGAATAATTGGCAGATTTGTTAATTAAATTCTAGAGATTAAAAGTGCTTTATGTCTAGTAGATCGAGATTAAATTATAAAATAAAAATAGATAACACTCACCTGTATTCTAGCTTCCGTTAAGCCTATTTTCATAGCTAATTCTTCTCTGCAACAAAAAAGGCGGTTTCAATTAAATTGTTCTAAAAACGTCAATAGATGATTATAAATGTGATACGTAATTACATTTTTTATTAGTATCACCTTGATATTAAACAAACTGCCGCCTTTCATGAAACTTTCGTAAAGTTAAAAAAAATAATGTAAGGATTATATGACCTGTAATCCTTTCTTTATTTACTACTATCGAACTATTTTATGAGTTAAAGTGATATGTGGATGCAGAGAACCACATCGAAATAGGCCAATAAGAAAAAGTTTTGAAAAATCTAAACACCAAGTGGAGGGGATAATTGCTGTGGTTTTCATCCTTCCCATTTCTCGTGATTTATGGTATCAGATGATTAAAAAAGACTTCATCAGGGTGATTCAGGAAAAAACATAAATGTGGTATGGTAGCTTTAACTATTTTTCCAACATAAATGTATATAAATATTGATTTCTTTACGTATGACCATAAAAATAAATCGCTGAGAATGAATTTGCTTTAATTGACCAATCTCGAAGATGACACGATTCCAACACGAATGTACAATATCAAATGACACTGTCCCCTTAATGAGAATTATGTGGGGGAACTGGGTCCCAAACCACTGCATTAGAGCGAGATGGTGTTCTTTAGCTTTCAGAGCTCCCAAACCTTGCACTTATCTCTTACAACCAGGCAATGGCAAGATGTAAGGATGATAGTCTCCTTGGTGATCAGCTCTTCTGAACACCAACGGAATTGAGGATATTTATAACACACGGTCGTGCGATAGGCGTAGTTCCGATGCCGACCAGCAACGTAAAGCAGATGCCGCTGCAAATCCTGAATTGAAAAGAAATTCCAGAATTAATTTTATTTTTACACGTGGAAATAATGATTAAAGAAAAAATATAATTAGCGATGACAGATGTATGGATCATAAGCTTTCATTAACAACAAAAAATCATGAAAATCACTTCAGAAGAAGAAAAAATGCGAAAGGGCCCATTTCTATTAATGTTTACGATATAAAATGTAACGAATTTTGTTATAACTGTACTACTTTTCTGGATCATACTCCCACATGCGTAATATGGCTGTCTCTGTGGCTTTGATAGTGTTTTAGATTATTCAACTTTTAACCCGATCGATCTTTTCCAGTTAATGGTAGAAATCAGGTTAATTTTGATTTTGTTCTATTTTCCGTTTAGTGCTGTGGATGCTAGTAGAACCGTTTGTAGTTGTTACTGCTATTACTGCTTTCATCATGTTAGTTACATTTTATCATTGATCTCTTCTAATTTTTCGCACATTAGTTATAGTTACAGTTATAGTTATATAAGGGGGCGAATTTCTGAGACGATGTTTTCAAAAATCACTACATGCTCGAGCCAATATTTTCAAAATATTTATCTACCAGGAAATGGACGCAAGAAGTCTTATTGAAATGTTTATTGTCTCGAGCCTTAGTTTGTAGAACTCCATAATCATGAAATAAATAAAGATTAATAAAAAGTTTCTTTCATAATGACAGCTTAGCTGTCGAAACAATTGCCAAGTTATATTTTAATAAATATTGTGAAAACTTTTTTAATCTTTATTTATTTTATTATTCAAATGTGCCAACGCAATCAAGTACATAAGATGGTTATCATTTCTCTGAGACATTTCTGTTATCTAGGAACCAATAAGGAAACATTATTTTTGTTCGACTCAACTCGTCACGGGCCAATTTCTCTGTGGTAGAAATTCAACTAATTATTCACAAGCTGATTGTAGGTCTGAGAGAATCAAGGCCAGCCAAAGTGTTTTCCACTCTCTACTTAGTGGAACTCCAAAAACCCTTTAAACACTCCAATGTTCAAGAGGAGGGGATAATTGCTATGGTTATCTTTTATTATATCTCTCTGTCATTTATGCGATAGAAATGTTTTTGGTTCGAAAACATCGGCACTTTACGCTCGACCCTTGCAGTGTCAGAAGTTCGTTGTTTCCGATTTCTTCCAGTTTTTTCCTTTGATTATTATAGATCTCAAGAATGTTAACTAGTTTTACATCCAAAAAGTGTTATTTATGTCACGATAATGACGCACATTTTTTATTCAACTAAGTCCCTCAATGATATCCATTTAGCTAATTCAGCCATCGATTTAATATCGCTATCGTCCCCATTTCCATATGAAGGAACGAATGCAAGAGATCGCATCAAGATGGGTCAATGGCTGTCTATCCTCGTACAATAAATTTTAGGCAGAATACAGCCGACGGGAACGGACACGTTAGTTCTCACAATTGCTTTGGCGTAGTTAAATCGTTGTAATACCTACTGAGTTCAGCTGAAGGTATATCACTAGAATTTCTGTACCCTAAGACATTTTTAGCAGGAAGATACCGTTTATGAATTTCCGCCTAGAACACTCCAAAAAAATACCGGTAAATTTACCCTAAAAATGGAGGCAACTATGTTACCTCCATTTTTTGGGGTAAATTTACTTCCAAGTATAATTTTCATAGGAAGTGGGAAATTTTAATTTTAGGTCAATATTAGGTAAAGTTATAACTTTACGCAGGTGTTTTAATGTTAAAATGTAAGATTGCATTGAGATCGTAATTTTAATCTGTAAATTTATTTAAAAAGGAAACATGACAATGCAAATTTAACCTAATATTGAAATTTCCCACTTCCTATGAAACTTACACTTTGAAGTAAATTTACACCAAAAAATGGAGGTAACATAGTTGCCTCCATTTTTTAGGGTAAATTGAAGTGGAATTTTTTAGAGTGAATGTGGTTCTACAAATTGTTTCTCTTTATCTCGCTTTGCATGTGCAGTCGCATGATTCTATGTACCTCCCATTTTGATTTTAATCGTGGAGAACCGTTATAAAGCATCCCGGGCGTTTTTGGTTTTCCCTACCATCAGTTGCCTCATGATAAACTTCGATGTATGTACTTTTTAATTATGTGAAGCTATTCCACCTTGAGAGAGAGAGAGCAATTACGAAAACATAACGCTGGTGCTTGCGGCTTGAACTGTAAGGCAAAGTCGGAAACTTTAAACTTGGATAAAAAATCATAGACTATGTAGTTATATTTTTTATGTTCTGAAATCTTAAACCTTACTGCCTTTATTATCTGAATCTGAAATAAAGCACTATAACACCTTTTTTGAAAACTCAACAAAGGAAACCTTCTTGGCAACTTGAAATTTAAGAGGTCTGGACGATAAAGGTTTTGAATTATACAAAGTTAAACTTAAACATATGATGAACATTGAAACTATGAATTTCTAAATTTAGTAATCCTAGAAATATGAACTCTTACACTGTGAAACTCTAGAACTCTCAAAACATGAAGCTTTTAGTAATCTTGAAATCCCGAAACTCTGCAATTTTAAATAATGTTCAGAGTGAACACTAGTCTCTGAAATCTAGATTCCTAAGATTGTGAAAAACAAATTTGTAAAGGTTATTTGCAAGATAAGAAGCACTGAACTTTGAAATTTTTGAGTCTTTCAACCTATATATATGTGTAAATTAGCGCTCTGAAATTTTACAGCTTTAAAACTATTCAAGTTCAAATTATTGCATACATAAAACTTTGAAAAGTCTTTGAAATTTAAAAATCTTTGAGAATTTAGTTATATAGAACCTCCGAAAAATCTTTAAATTCTTCACTCTTGGAGCGTCGTAAGAATAAAAAAATTATTAAATTTAGAAATGCAAGGTCTAAGTTTCCAATCCCGTGAATTATGAAACGGAATTTAAAAAAACACCAAAAGTCAAGTGTCTGGCCTAGTAAAAATCTTGAGACTCGCAAAGAACTGTAGAAGAAGAGAAACTACGAAAAAATCTCAGTTTTCTGGTATTATTAAACTTAAATTGGAACCTCTCAATCTTGAATCTTGGTTATTTGGAAACTTTCGAGATTAAATAATCCTAAAGATCTACTAGTATGACATTTTCAGATTATTACACTACGAGTTTCTGAAATTGTATCATGAAAATTAGAATTTTTAGAAGAAAATCTAGAATCATTGAGTTTTTCCAGTCGTACGTTTTTAAAGCCTTGAAACCTAATTTGTAAAGATACAAAACTCTTAAGGGTCTAAAAAGCTTTTTAAGCTATGAAACCTAAGCTTTGAAATTTCAGATTATAACGGGAACTTCCTGACCGGCTAGCCCACGGTGTTAAAAGAAGTCCCAGCTATATTAAAATTTATTACACAAAACATTAACCTTAATCAGACTGAATCTTTGGGTCCGGCAAAAGTTTGCTCTAAGATAGCAGCCGCCGTTTGAACTCGGCACAAGCGTTTGTAGAAATGAAAGACACAGATACAAAAGAAACAGAAGGTTATTTATTTTAAAACATAAAAAAAAGAAATTGTGTGGTTCACACCACTCACCAAATGCAATGATTATACAGAACACAAAAGTATTTGTAAATAATCCCCTAATAATAATAAAAAAATGTTATATTATGAAATCAGAAATCTTAAACAATTCTACATTCAATAAATTTACATATTCAAAATAACAATAATTTAATTACATATCTTAACTAGATTGGATATCTGAATCAGACTCACGCTTTCTGCAGAAAAGTAATACGGTACAAGTGGCAACTGCGCCTTTAATATAATGTGTTATAAATGAATTTATGAAGTTGTTACATAACCTAAAAGTTAAGAAGGACGAAGCCGTTTATCTTGTTAGGTGTTAAGTTCTGTGTTGGTGTTGGTTTGTCTTCTTTTTACCCTTGTAGGTAGCTGGTAAAAATACTTTGATTGTAGGTAGAACTCTGCTATAACCAGGTCGTGAAGAAGGAAGTAAAGGTAGAGGCCGAAGGAAAAAAGCAGCCGGAAAAGAAGCCTAGAAAGAAATTCTGCATAAATTAACTGTCTATCAACAGAACCACAGGCTTACCGGAAAAGATGTTTGCATCGGCTTTAAACGATAGATACGGGTGGATTATCACCTCTTGTTATATTTGTATAGAAAGGTATTCCTACAAAACAAGGAACTGTTAGAGATAACCATAAAGATAAAGTAATGAAAAGGTGTACCTTGCAGTAGAGCTTAAAAGACCAACAAGTTGGATTCCTGTGATATAAACAATCACTACCGTGAAAACTGATCACCAGGAATTTAATTGCACTAAATTCCACATTAAACTCATAAAGAAAGAAATTATCAAAAATTTCTTAAAACTGGAATGAAGCAAACACTCCATTTGCAAGTCAAATTACAATTCACCTTTTAAAAGGATAAAAGTGATTATCTTATCAAAAAGTTCAAGAAAACCGAGATAAAGCTGAATTCACCAATGAGGTAGCCTGAACAGAAATGTTACCAAATAAGGAAATGCCAAGAAAAGGGTATACCCATAAACACTACCATATTTGGAATGACAAAAATATGATAAACACACTGGGAAAAGGCCTTTTAAGAAAGAAAAATTTTAGGTTAAACATTAAGTGAAATTGAACTGGGGAAAAGCCTTTAAAGAAAAATTGGAACAATATCTACGAATTTTTGAGGTTTTGAAAAGGTTTTGCTGTAACTATAAAACTTAAAATTATTAATGAAATTCATAAACTCGAAACTTCGTGATCGTCACACTTCTGAGTTTTTAATGTAATCTGAAACCTAAATAGCAAAGTTCAGACGTTTTAGGATTTGATTCTTTCAACTTTTAGAACTTTAAAGCTCCAGTTCTTTGTTTCACTATATCACTATATTTGTATCACTTTCTATTTGCATTTCTACGCAAGGAGATTTCGCGTGCTCGCTTCACTTTAATATCATGTCTCGTAAAGCTATTTTGGCCTTCGTGTTATTACAATTTTTCTTCTGCCTCTATAGGTATTTGTGTATGAAGAGCCGTAAAGGTTTTCCCATTTGTTGTTGGTGGTCTTTGAAATTTTGCCTTTTTTTGGGAAGAAACCCTACTTTGTTATACCGGTGAAGGTGAATGCTTTGATAGTTAACTTTCATCTGATTTATTCCAAGTTTATTATCTTCTAGCGGAATTTTACTTGTCAATAAAACTATATATTCAGCAATCTTCAGACACCTTTATAAATTTAACTTAAGATCCTATACTCTGAAACTGAAACTTTGAATATTTTAATCAAGCACTAGTTCTAGAAAAAAAAGTTTCAAATAGTTCAATTTTCTTACCAGTCTAATCAACTCATTCGAAAATAAATACTTAAATAAACATCCGAAATAAAAGAAGAAGCTACATTATTTCAAATATGCTACTAAAACTGTCATGTACAAAAATATCTAAAAGTCACTATAATACAGGTAGATCACCCAAATGAGCATTCTTTATAATGTCAACCGGCGTCCGACCAACAAATTATAGGTAATCAGAACGTCAGCTTTGCTCACAGATAATATCTTTGTTTTGGCCGTTGCTGTATTTATGATCCGAAACAGAACGAGAGAGAGAGAGAGAGAGAGAGAGAGAGAGAGAGAGAAAAGAAAAAGCCAAAAAAGAAACCGACAAATGACCTTATAACTTTCTTCGTCTTTCATGAAACGAAGCATTCTTATAATAATTATTACTATAATATATTTACTAGATAGATGTGGTATTACCAATTATAGGCAAGAGCAGTAACACAGCGAGCGTGTATGCGGATTTTTAACAAAATAAAATGCATACACAGCACATCAGAAGAGTGAGACAGAGATTAAATAAATTAAATTTCAGTACGTATGAAATTTTCCTTTTGGACTTCCCGCCTTTTATGGCCGTTTACATCATTTGCTGAAAAATAAATTAATTTTATCTATAAGATCGCGCCTGACGAAATTCGCTTTTATGATTACACTATTATTAACATATTCAGCAGTCGTTAAGTAATGACTAAGTGAGTGCGCGTTCATTACCGGTTGGTAGCGTAATGGCCGGAAATCACCGGTTACCGAACATCCAATTACACGCGTATCTAGACGATATAACAAAGGTGCGGCACATTCCTGCAAAAGTATCTTACTTACCTGTAGTATACACACTTACCCTGCTCTCGTCTATTTTTAGGGCACAAATTTTATTAAAAATTTTCCCCTCAAAGTAATACTAACCTAGTGAACACGTCCGGGTAATGCGTGCGGGAAAACGCTTTTTCCAGTTCTTCTAATTGGTAGCTGGTAAATGTGGTTCTATAACGTCTCTGCTTTCTCTTAGGAGCAAAATCGTCCGGTTCAGGATCACTTCCATCACTTTGATCCGGGCCCGGTGCTGCTTGGGGTTCTAAGCCGGTATTTGGTATCACGTCTTCCGATGATACTCCCATAATGTCGGAGTTTCCGTCTGCGGCAACTGGTTCTGAAAGAAAATGAAAGTTATTGTAAACAATTAATCGATAGGAATCAGTTCCGGTGCCATATATGGTCCATTTTCTACTATACATATATGTATTTTCAACACTGAAAGCTTTTGTATGTTTCTACTGAGCTTTATTTCAATCAGTGAAGAGCATTTTTTATTTTTTAACTTTAGCATTCCCACGGCGCTTGCACGGTCTGTTATTACGAAATTACAAGACAAAGCATGTAGGTATTAATTTGAAACTACTGTGCAATCTCAGCAAGTGTTATTCAAACTGGCGAAAAGCCCGTTAATAAATTCTGAAATGTAATTAAACACTCTATTTGAAAATAACAATAGAATTTTTAACAAATATTGATTTTCCAGGCTGTTAAAAAGTTAAATAGGAACGTCACAAAATGTTACCGACAACAATAGTAATAGTGATAGCGGAAATACGAATGGTAATTTTTGTGAACCAGAAAAAAAGAAAGAATTAATGTATTTAATAATTAAAAGTTAATTTCACAGGTGGATACAGTTCGTGACAATCACAAAACCACCGACACTGTTTGTTTTACTAGATGCAATTAAATCATTAACTGAATGAGGATTTTCACGGTGTATTACTCCGCCCTAGAAATTCGAAAGTGGTTTGCCTAATTTCCTATTGTTCCGTCGACAACCAACATTAATCTAATCATAATCTGTGAATATTTAAAAATTTCGAGTCGGAATGTCTCTCTCTCCCTCGCTTTATTTGTATTGTTCATAAATTTAATTACTTTTTCCGTTCTGTGGGTAACATTAGCAAACAAAAAATTAAAATTAAAAAGTCCTTATTGAAGTAAATCTAAGGGGAATTCTCAGGCCTCGGTGGTGACCATACGTCTCTGCCAGACTACCCATCTGCCAGATGTAAAAGGATACATATTAGTAATTTTTGGAAATCTATCATCAAATTAATTAAATGTAAAAATTATGTTTAGATATAACTTTAAATTACAGTTAACAGTTAATCAGTCGAATTATAAATTTTCAAAACTTTCCGCTCGTTCCCTTTCGCACATATCTCGACCAGATACGCACGTATTTCGGCTCATTCTCAAACTGTTTATTGGCATTGTGCATCACGCACGTACCAATATAATTTTTTTATGTGATTAGGTTTGAAAATCACATGATTCATTTGAAAATTCATTATTGAAAGTATGTGAATCACAAAATTTAGAAACGGTACTGTGTGAATCACGAAGTTGCACAAACATTGCTCATGAACTACAGAACTTATATAGCACAAGAAGTAGTACGACGAATCGTTTCCCACTGGAGTCACGAAATTCAAGAGTAAAATGAGCAGAATCTGCAGTTGCTACAAGTAGGTATCAAAAAGGTATACATGTAAGGCTACAAAAGGTGTTTAAATAACAATGTCCATAAGAAAGCCAATAAATACTGTGAGTTCAAGTTTGCTGTTGTCTCAATTCAACATATTAAAGCGTAAACCATGATTGTCATGCGTAAATCATAAATTTACATAGTAATAGCATTAGCTATAGATTACAAATGCAAACGTGAATCATGTGTAACTAATGAAACTTCCCAAGCAGCATTTTTAGCCATCGCTACGTACCAGCTACTACCGGTGGAACTATTAAGTCTTTGCCACTAGTCACAAGCACGTAATTGCTACGGTTAAATAGTGCTTCTTTGAATATATTTTTTAATAAAAAATGTCTTTAATAAAATATAACAAAAATACTTATAAGTTGATACCCAAGATAGAAATCATTTTTATATTATTCCTAAGGCACAATTTGTTATTTTTATTGAAGGTTATATAGTAAAACATCTATTAACAATCATAACAAATTGCAAATTAATTAATGGCCTCCAACATTTTACATGTAAATATGGAGATGGAGTAGTTTACGAAAAATCACTTTAAAGTAATTCTCCTGGCTAGCAAAAACGTAATTTTTACTTTACCTTTGTAAGGTTCCGTTACTTTAAAGGGTTAAACAATGGTTTCAGACAGGTCGCAGAAACTTTTAGTACTAATGTGAAGTTTTAAAAACGTTAAACTAGCTTCGGACAAGTTACTGCTACAATCATAATATTACTTTGAAGTTGCAACGACTTTAAAGTAATTATACTAAGCGACAATACCGTTCCACATAGGTACTTTAAAAGTTACTCGGAAGTAATGGAACTACACAGTTCCAATAAGTAGTAGAAACAACCACATAATTACTAAAATATTTCGGACTGAAGTAATGAAATCTATAAAGCCGTAAATTTGTAGTTACGTAACAACTACTCAATCAAAGTACCGATCTTAGTTACTGCTACTTAGATACTGCTTGAGTGATTATCCTAGAAATTATATTATCTAAACAAAGGTCAGAAATACTATTCGTGAATTGTTGAATTAACTAGTTGTAGCATGGAGATTACGACTGCAAGCGTTAGTCCCAATAAATCATAATATCTAAGCAAAGCTCACAACTATTTCGTGAGTCACAGAATTAGCTATACCCAGGAAATCACGAGTACAAGCGTGAATCATGAATGTCTTGCGAGTCAGATAACTTATTGAAGCCTAAAGATCATGTTATGTAAATGTGAATCACAAAAATTATGCTGCTCCAGTCATGAAATTGTTGTAGTCTGTAAATTACGATGTTCAAGTGTAAATCATGAGTATTATGTTTAAATCGTTAAACAAATTGTCTTTTGTCTACAATTTATGATACTCAACAGAAATAGCAGATCACGCAGAAATCATAAATATAAATCGCAAAAACCATGCCCGAGTCATGAGATTGAACAGCAGTCTATATATCACTGTATTCGAGAAAGTTATAAAACTCGTGCGTGAATCACGATACAGTGGCATATAAATCGCAAAACATGCTACAGACAACAATCTCGAAAGCTAGGTTAGCTAATAAATTTCCTAAACGTAAAGTTTTGTAATTAAAAATCCAAAATTAATCGCATGTCACTCGTGTAATAAATCATGGTAGATCATTTTAATGAATGTGCTTTGCATTTTGAAGTGCCCGATTTGCGGCTTATAAGAACTACTGAAGTGTCGCCTTCAACTAGACCGAAGGTTCTACTTGCCACCACAGTCTAAATTAAACTTCGTTTTCGATTTGCGGTTATTGTAAGAACAGTCAAGGCAAAGATTATAAAAGTACAAAGACTACCATATAGATCCCAAAGATGCCATATAGAGTTGGCAGGAACTTGGGAATATTGGTTGGAAGGAAAAACAATAGAACGAAACTCTAGATAAAATCAGCATGGAAAGACAATTATAACGGTAGATTTAATGCAACATAATCAGGAAACCCACTCCAGCGATCACAAAAGAAAGATATTGAAAGTAAGATAACGAAGATATAGAATAGAAAGCAAGAAAACAAAAAATTAGTTATTTACGTTATGAGAGTTAGGGTTTAACAGAACTAAGTGTTTAAAAGTAAATTGATAACCATTTTATTTTAAACAGGAGGAGATAAATGCTGTGGGTTGCAATATCAAACTTTTGTAATTTTACAAAAAGCATGAATTTATTTTATAAGTATGTTATGCTTTAAGACAGATCTTAGGTAACTTTCAGTTAAGTAAAAGGAAATTTATTGATTTGGAGGCCAATCTGGAAGAGTTTGATCAAAAAAAAATTATTTGGGATTATTAAGGTTTAATTAGGATTTACATAAAGAATTCTGATGATAAACCTAAATTTGAAATAAACGAGAATGATTTTGATATACATTTGATATAACCTACATCACATGACTTTTTGCTAACTTAAATCACTAGTAGGAAATTATAGAAATACGTTTGATTATTAAATAAAGATATGAAAGTTATTTATAAATAAAAAGTTTATTGTTTTGAAAATAATTGAACGAGATTTTAAAAATGAAATGAATTATAAAGTATAATAAAGATTATCAATTTATGAATGTAAATTTATTTTTGAAAATTACAAAATTGAATTATTAAAATGATAGAATTATGATTAGATTAAAAATTTATTATTTAAAATAAATAAAAACGAAACATGAATTTAATGGAATTTCAAATATATAAATATATAATTATTCCAAAATTATAGAAACACGAATGATTTATTATTATTTAAATAGTATATTAAATGGTAAAATATATGGAAAATAAATTAAATTATTTAAATTAAATAGAATGCTATCATTGATGTGAAATGATAAAATTGGATTACAATGACATAATTATAAAGTTATGAATAGATTAAGAATATTACTACAATAGGCTACAATAATTTGGGGTTTAAAAAATAGTTTTTGAAATTAAAATTGATTGTAATTTTATTTTAAATCAAAGGGTATAAATGGTGTGGATTGCAATTTTAAAATTTTGTAAGTTTAGGAAAACTTTTAATTCTTTATATTATAATTATAATTATGTCACCTGTTAAGATAAATTTTAACTTCCAGTCAAGTAAAACTAAATTTATTTATTTGGTACCTAACGTGGGTGAGTTCCATCAAAAAAATATAAAATTCATGTGGAATAATCAAGGTAACTAACTAGGATTTACATATCGGAAATGATAACATTTGAGATAAACCAGAATGATTTTGACATTATGCCAATTATTCTATTACTAGAATTGCAGAATTAAAACGCGACTGTGTTTGATTATTATATGTTTCACAATGAAATTTATTTATGAATGGAAAGTTTATTTTTGAAAACAAGGGAATTAGATTTTCAAAATGAAATAAAAATAAAATGAATTATAAGATTATGATATTTATATAAGGAATAATTATGAATTTATGAAGATATATTTATTAATTAAAAATAAAAGATTTATCGTTGGTTACTAGTTCAAAATAAATAAAAATAGAATTAAATGAATTAGATTATTTGAAAATTAAATAGAATGCAATAACGGCATTATAAAGTTATGAATAAATTAATAATATTACTATGAAAATTTTAAATTAGATTTTTCGAATTAGAAAAATATGAAAATTTGTTTTCAAATGAAGAATCAGATTAATTTAATAACTAATACTTTGCGAGTATTTTATTAGAGAATAGAAATAAAAAAAAGCTTTTAGTTAAAAGGATGCACACTGCACAGCTTAAATATAATATTTACAATAATAATGTTTGACATTCATTAAAATAGTTCAGTTGCTTAAATAGGCTATAGTTGGATTTAAAATAATAGTTTTTAAAATTGATTATAATTTTATTTAAAACAGGATGGGATAAATGCTGTGGATTACAATTTCCAAATTTTGTTATTTCAGAAAAAATGTAATTCCTTTTCATAATTAAGTTACATTTCTAGATAAATCTTAATTCCAATTAAGTAAAACAATTAACTTGACATTAAGCTATGTGTTTAGTTGTTTAGGCTGCGAAGGTTTGGGTCTTAGAAATAGTCTTTAAAAGTAAAATTGATTAAAATTTCATTTTAAATAGGAGGGGATAAATGCTGTGGATTAGGACTGATAAGAAAATTTAAAATTCCGATTCTGTTTATTTTTTAAGATGTATTTTAACTTGCAGTTTAAGATTTCTAACACTTATAAATACGATTGATACACTTACACTTGATTTGCTTATCAATAAAAAAAGTACTTGTACTTTAATACTGATAAAGAAAAACTGCATGAAAGGTAAGGGAACGCAGACTTTGGGTCTCTATTATTGAATGATACGCACACCTTCCTGAGTGGCATTAACTTTTTGAATGTTCTTCCATACATTTGTGCATGAATTGTTGTTCTAACAGATGTTAACTATAGATTGTTACTTTATATGCGCTATAAGAGCCATTAATAACAATCAAGCATATAATGGGTCGGTGAGAAGATATCTGCAGAATGAATGAGAAAACAAAGAACTCTAATAGTGTTTAATAAACCATTAAAGTGTTTTGTTTTTAGCTACTTTGTTAATAGAATGAACTCCATTATGCAAATATTAAACATAACTGTTGGAAATTATAATAAATATAGAGAATACTTATTTATCCTGAAGAGAATGCGCCACTATTTACGAACAAATTGGAATAATTATAGTTGTTTCATTTTATTAATACTGTGGTGGAATTTGTGCAGTGTGTACAGTTGCTTCTTATTAATAATTATAGGCATTTAAACAAGTCTGCAGTTAATGCAAATTGTTTAATGATACCATTGTCATATATGTATGAAGCTTCTTCTTTTGTGTATTGTTGCATATTGTACCTGCTGAATAGAATAAATAATGCAAACACTTCAATTTGCAATCATTAAAATTGTAGAATAATTTAATTTAATATTTAAAAAATTAATTATTTATGTATATTTAAAAGATAAACTAGTTATGCTATTATTAATAAACCCTTTTTTAGTTAATGCAACGATTAGGCATAATAGTGGTCGCGCAATGCGGGTATGTTTGTTCTTTAATTAGTGTAATTACATTATCTGCGTTCCGAGGAAGTGCGTCAGTAATGACACGTAATTGTTTAGTCAATTAGTACCCCGTAGTTCGGTTTCCTTTTATACAAAAATAATAATAATAATAATAGAATTATTTCAGACAACCTAGGTATGTATGTGTGTGTCTATACTATAAATCGAGTGATCGAGTATTTTATTTAAAAAGTTTTTTCCCTTTTTAGCATCTAAACTCATTACATGTAATATATTTATGGTGGTAATTATTATTTATTGGTCATTTTTTGGTTATTACAACGCACGGCGACGAGTCATGCGAAAAGAAAATATAATAAACACTTCGCGTCGTTGCATAAAAATACTGAGTTATAGTCCCTTTATTATAAGCTCACTAAATTAAAACGATATATTATATAGGTAAAAGGCTGTTGTGTTCAAAAAGTCGATCAAGTTTTCTGAACTCGTTTACCTGACACCTGCCTCTTCTGATCACGCATACGCGGTTAATATAATGCCCGGCAAATTTTAAGTCTCGCGCCCCAGGTTTCTTGTTTTTCTGTCAATTTAGAGTGCCATAAAAATACATAACGAGTACCATGCCAAAAAATAAAATAAGAATCATCAAACGATGCAAAATTACATTAAGCCATTTAATGAGTTACAAATAGCTTTTTATTTCCCCCTACAATTTCGCAAATTCCCCCCTCACACAACACCAACAAAATTAATCTAATAAAACGCATAAACTAAAATAATTTTCCTCCGCTGCCTACAATAATTGCCCTTGCACCGTTATTAAGTGAGGTTACTTTCTTCATCGAGCGTTGAAGTCTCTCGCTAAATAAGCTTGTCGGTGAAGTTATAGCTGTAAACTCCAAGCATCTTTCTTATTTGTAACAATTTACATCGCAAAGAAAAGAGAGTAATGTTTATTTTCTGAATAACATCTAGTTGAATTTCGCTAAATATGTAACGTTGCAACCGTGTTTTTATAAAAGCTCTGATTATCTCGGTTACAACATCTTAATGGAAATAAAACACCGGAAGTATCTTGTCTTTTACTTTATTTTTTCGTCCAGACGCTTGTGTGTACTTTTAAATACTGCATGTTATTACAAGTTTACACTACTTGTTACGTTTGATTGCATTGGACATTCTTCCTTTTTGAGATCAATTCTATATCCTTGTGTAATGAAGCTTTATTAGATTGTTAAAACAGCTCCGTTTTAATACTTCCTTCATGTATCCGCTCAGGATTAATTAATTTTTCCTTTCCAGTTTTATAGGGCACTTCTGCGTTTATACTTCACGATGGGGGTTTCTCTTGCGAATTTCCTATCTAGTTGTGTGTTTCCTTTGGGATGACTGTTACTAAGTATTTGAACCGTAATTGAGTTTTTTTTTTTTGAGAAAAGTTAATTAGGTAGGTTTTCAATTTATTTCTAAGCTCTAATGTGCTCTAAGCTCTAATCATTGATGCAATTTTAAAATAAAATGTCATCAACGCTTACCTTTTAACGTGTTAAAAGGTAACGTTCTATATTTTCATTCGCCTCAAGTGCTTAAAGAACTAATTTTGTATTACAGGAGGACCTAGTATCTCCTAAGATATCTATGTATGTATTTATTTACGTAAATATTTCAAATCTCCATGGTGTCTATTTTCTGATGTCCGATTTTCCACCTAGCGCCTGTGTAGCTGTCAAGACTATGTATATACTACTACGTACCGACACTAATAAAGTCATAATAATTCTGTTAAAATGATCACTAATTATTAATGACCGGGTTACAGCAAGCAACAGTTGTTGTGCTTTGGCCCGCTGAAGAAATTTTGGAGCTATCTGAAATCAAACAAATATCAGATGCAGCATCTGTGGAGCTGCGAAATTTTGCAATAGTTGAGACCGCCGGAGGCGAGAACGGTGAAGGCCAGCAAAAGGATTCAAGACTTGATACTGACTTTGCTGAGAAGATTTGGCAGTGTCCAAAGGGTTAGCACGCTTTCAGATTGCTTACACCAGAACAGAAGTTCTGTATGTGACAAGAAGAATGTAACGGCCTTGTTTGAAGGCAATTACTTTTTTCAAAAATTGTTACTGAAAACTGAACTATATTATTCGGGCCCTCCTACAAAGCAAAACTCGATGGAATGGGTTCACAAAGAATCACCGTCGCCGAATAAGGCCAAAACTATCGTCTTCAAAATTGAATTCTATGCAATGAGTTCACAAGGTTTTTTCTTCCAAAGAAAGCGCGCAAAGCCATCATCAGCAGAAAAATGCATGACAATCATCTTCTAGAACATGCCTGGTATGATTTTAATTGAAAGTATGCCTAAAGTCACTACAAAGCTTTTTAAGGTAACACCCTCAAAAAACTGCCTGCAGCTATTGTCAAATTCGTCCTAATCTTACGCATGATGACGTGCTCCTTCTTTGTGACAATGCGTCCATGCATGAATCTTGCACGAATGCAACTTTATTCGGCTAGATCAATCACCTTCTAGCCCTAAAAAGGAACCTCAGAGGGTATCACGCCGCTTTGAAACAGACGAGCACTTAAAGGAGACTATCGAAAACCACTTTGGCACTAAACAAGATTTTTTTATTTATATTAATAGCCCTTTGCAGAACAAATGGACAATGTGCGTTGATGTAAGGGTAACTGTATTGAAAAATAAAATTGTTTAAAAAATCGTATTTCATTTGTTTTATAGCCAGGAAGATTATTTAAATAGTTTTAAATAATTTTTATATCTTCTTTTGATGGTAAATTGTTTGAGAAATATTGCTTTCTATTTTCTCTCAAAAAAAAATGGTTTCTATACTGTGACCAAAGTGATAAGAAATGAGTCATCACAAACACCCGAAGGTCACGCTGTAATCTAAATGATAAAATAAACAATAAATGAGCTAGAAAGATTCATTAGCGGAACAAACCCCTTTTTAATTAAAAGTAAATGCGAACGAAGCAATGAAAATCTGTTGGTTCTAGCGTACGTCACTGAATTCTTAGCAACGTGAAATTTGCACTCTTATCTTATCTCACCTCGGGTCGTATTTCTTTATTCCGGTGTGATTACGAAAATGTCTCATTTCATGCATTTTTGGTTGGAGTATAGCAACAAAACATAAACTGCTGATGCAACCCATCAACTTTATCAAAGATATAAACCCTATTAAATTTAAAATTTGTAAATGGCGAATTTGAGCGATGAAAAATTTATCCATCAATCCGTCCGAAAATTGTAACATTATTATAGATGACTGAGAATTTTTGGAGAGTTTAGGTATACACCGTACAGCCGTAATAAGAATCTGAAGCAATCCTTTGATGAGCATTTTGTATTGTGCCCAAAAGAATTATTTTTTAGGGGGGATGTGTCTCTGGAAAAGCTCTGAATAATTGTGTAGAGATAAAAATTAATATAATAATGATATGTACAGGGTGGAAGGGGTTAGAACGCATTAATTTTAAGAGGTGATAGAAGACATCACAGGAGCAGTACAACTTTGTCCTGGGAGGTACTACTTTTTCAGAAAAAAATAATAAAGTAGGCTTTAACATCATTTGGCCGCGTTAATAATATTTGTTAGTTTTAATTATGAGGCTTTGTCAGAAAATGCATGTCATCTAGCACAAAAAAACCTTTATAATATTTTTTCCTATGATCAATCGTTTACGCGTAAAATCAAATCCTTTTTACATTTAAAAATTTTTAAATTGCATCATTTAATTCAGAAAAAAATCTCTCTCAAAATTGTCAGAAATGCCATATCGAAAGAATATCTATAATGAGGCTGTTTGTGGTTTTAGAGCCCTATGTTATCCTAAGAATTTTCTTCTTAAAAGGTTTTTCTCCATTCCGTTATTATTAATTCTGTCACTCTTAATGCGGTCGTGTTTGTGAGCAGACCTTGCTATTTGATATCCATTATTTGGTTATGTTTCTGTTCAGGCTACCTCATTGGTAAATTCTGCTTACCAATGTTTTTCTAGAAACTTTAAAAAAGACAAAATACCTCCCTAAATATAAGAGGCAATTATATCTATCCTTGGTTCTATTTTTAAAGCCTATTTTTTAATACCATCTAATTTCGGTATGCCGTAGTTTACATTGTAATGCAGAATTCATTTCGAGGATTTCTGGTTTATGCTACGTTTTTTCATTACGCCTTTGTTAACTTACTGGAGGTCTCCCTTTAGAATAGTGCAAGCATCTAAAAATCAAGTGTATTATCGAGTGCAAATTACATACATCAGAAGACAAGATACACAGCATCCTTCAATACACAGATTTCTGCTTATCTCTTTAACAGTATAAACACTTTTTTAGGTTATGTATTAAGTATAAAATTGGACACCGTTTTGTTTTGATTATATTCGTTTGTGCTTACACAGTTACCAGATTTATGTTTTAGCACTTGAAATTTTAGAGATTGAATCTGATTTACGTTTAATTACGTATAATTTCCTGTTTAGCTCTATACATACTTTGGTTGATTTTAGAATTTTATTATAAAAACTAAATAACTACTATTTATATTGAATTATTGTTTATAAGGATAGGGATTTTTAATGAAATAATTGCAATCTGATTTTTGGTGAAACTGAGAAACTTTGAAACTGTGAAACTTTCTTTTACTGTTTATTATTTTAGTTATTTTGAATAAATCTCTTTGTTTCTTTTGTATCCTGTATATTTTATTTCTATTATTGCTTATGGTGAGTTCAAACGGCGGCTGTTATCTTAAAGCAGACGTTTGCCGGACCCAAACATTCAGTAAGTTTCACGTTAATGTTTTTTGTTGCACGTTAAGTTTTAATATAGCTGGATTTCTTATTATAACCGCGAGCTAGCCGGCCAGGAAGTTCCAGTTATAATTATTAAAAAAATGTCTTATACACAGAGAAGATTTCAGATTTTACTGCTTTGCGTGATCGTATACCCCCGCTGCGCGCTGGGAGACAAACCACACCCTACGCTAAAATCTGTAATTTTTTCGCCCCCTTACATAATTAAAAATAACGCAAACAACGCCTTTCGAATAATATACTTGAAAACTTTGTAACTCATAGCCCTTCAAGCTTATACTGAAACTTATAATTTCCTGAAAACTCTACTTTGTAATTTACAAATGCTCAAACTGAAAAAAGTTGCAAGATTTTGGCTCTTTAATATTTGAATCACTATATTTAAAATATTTAATTTTCTATTCCAATTTGGAATTAGTAGTCTAGTCTAATAATGGGTTTGAAACCCTGATTAGACACACTTTCCTTAATTATTTAATACAATTAAAGGCACTATTCCTCGCAAATTTGAAACTGAGCTTCTCGAGATTTTCAACTTCTGAAGGTCGTTTGAATTGCTTCTAAAGCTGCTCAAAAACCAAAAAACTTTGAAACATAACAGAGGTAAATGTCTCAAAACTTGCAACTCAAGAACTTATAATTCTGGAACTTTAAAAATCTAAAAGACCAAAAAATGTTAAAGCTATGAAACTTGATCGTTTAGAATATTGAACCATATAATTTAAAAACTTAGTAACTCAGCGACGATTAGAGGCCCAGGTGGTTTTCTACGATTGTCATATCGACATTCGATCTTCGATTTGATTGTGACACAGGCCGAAGTGGTTTTGTCAGACCACCAGTTTGATCTGCTATCTTTAGCCTGGTTTCGGATCAAAACAAAGTAAGAGAAAACCGAAGGCTAAGCTGGTTGAAGTAAAATTTAACTTCAGAGTTTTTCGTGTTTTTTTTAGTTATGAAACTGTAGATTTGAGAAACTTTGGGAAAATTTAACATTTTGCATCTATGAGGACCCTGAAAAACTAAACTGCAAATCTCTACATTCTTCAATATGTGAAATCATACAAACTCTGCAGCTCGGACTTCTGAAACCGTAAAACTGAAAACTGTAAAGATATAATTTAAATACTCTGAAGCTTGAAACTTTGAAATTACTTCTTTAGCTCTTTTATATACAGAAGCCGAATTGATGAATCTTTGTAGCTAAAAGACTTTAAAGACTATAATTTTTCGAAATATCATATCGAAGATCTGGGACTTTTGGAACTCTGAGGAACGTTTAGATTTCTTATGTCCTTAAGTATCTGAAAAGCATTGTGATGGCAGTGGTAGATATTTGCACTTCAAATCTAGATTCTCCTAAACAACAACCGTGATGAAATACTTCAAAATTTCAAATACTTAAAAAATTTCTGAGCTGTTTACAACCACCATAGCTTCTTTCAGCTTGGCTGTACGTTTTGATTTCGGAAGAGTACACTGACAGGAATTTAAAAAAAATATGATAACAATTTCGGTGAGCTTCTGATTTCAAAACACAATACACTGGTTTTATACGATTTCCACGTGATCTTTAGGCCTAGTTTCTGAACAGAGCCACATCTACTGTGGCCCGGCCTTCAGACTGGTCTCAGAATAGAGTACGCTAAGCGAAGGTCGAGTTAACTTCATAACATTATCACCTTAGTATTGGGCCTTTAGATCCATTTCAAAATAGAACAGTCCAAATGAACGCCTCAAGCTGAGGTGATTTCACAGTATCGTTGCAGAGTAAACCGAAGCTGGAGGTCTAGAAGGATTTATATTTAAACGATTTTAGACTCCAGCCTTCATGTTGGTTTCGAATTACACTCAACTATAAGCGAAATGCAAAGACTCGATTAGTTTCCAACGACATATTACCTTCTGATCTATTATTATTACTGGTATGTCGATACAGGACAAACGAAATCTCATAACACTAAGCAGTAGAAAATTCAAAGAAAGAAAAATCAAGAAAAATAGAATATTAAGATTAAAAAACAATGTTATGGCACGCCAGGTTATAGCATCAATACTTCTCTTCAAAATGTGTCAAGCACATGAGCTGCATTTCTTTACCACCCTTGGGCTTTATCGCGTTATTGAAAATTTGATTTTTATTTCAAGAGTTGATATCAATCGCTTGATATATGGTCAATGGTGTAACTTGGATGATCTATGTAGTTCCTTGGAGCCACATTCTCAATTAGCAACGTATGTATAAATCGAAGAATGCACTACTGGGGCACACCCTGAGACAGCTTACTATAACTACTTTTTAGTAGCATTGCTCAATTGATGCATTAAGGAAGGGTAGTGCACCCCATCGATGGTGTTGTCCAAAATTCTAGAAAAACCGTGCCATGCACTTCTTTTTCAATTTCGTCACCTCCGCTTGCTTGGGTTGTGGTGAGCCCAGATGACTTAACATGAATTGCCTTTTTGTAACAGGACTGTAATACAAGTAAAAAATAATTTTTTCTCTCTGCCTTAACAAAGTTGATCGGGTTGAGTAAAATTAACAATTCTAGAACAAAATAATCGTCTATGTATACTTTTGCGTACATTTACTTGATTATGTATTTGTGTATAAGCTCAATTAACCCTTTTCAAGAAAAAGTAAGTTAGCTAACTATGTATTTCTCTTTAAAATCGCAACTATTGGGTATTTATATAACCCTGCCTGGTCCCAGAGGCGCGGGGTCGTTATATGAGCACTTCAATGTTGTGATTGGGCCAGTGCTGCCGTTATTTTTTGACAGAATACGAAAATACGAATATTGACATACGAGTACATCTTGGGTTTCGGCTGCCATCAAAACTACGATCTTCGTGGAAATAATCCACACGCCATCTTTCCTAAATTCAATTCTCATTTATTTTATAAAAATTAATTCTTAAATTTCGATTGATTAGCGAGTGAACCGACACACTCTGTATTGCCGCCTATGATTGAATTAAACTGAGAATTTCAGAAAAAAACAAAGAAATGGTCTTAAATCAAATTGCTTAAAAAAAGAATTTTGCTTTGTATTGAACCAAAGCGGCTTTTAGTCCCCAGATTTGCCTTATCAGTCGAACAACTTGTTAATGTTCAGAAGTTATTCGCTCTCTTTAATTAATTAATCCGACTGGTCGGTCGTCTTGGAATTACTGGAGCTAATAATAGAGAAATTTACATTACTTGTGTCAATTCAAAAGCATCCGCTCAAATTCATTTTTTAAATTAAACACGCACTCAGAAACACTTGAAATGTAAATTTGATGTTGCCCTACCTTAAACAGATTTAAAAAGAATTAAAAAGCGAGAATTAATTTTTGTATTGTGTGTTGTTTGTGTGTGTCTGTATCGTGTAATGTGTATAAAATAAAGATAAAATCACTGCAATAGGACTGGTTTTTTCTAAAGCATTTCTTGAGCGTGATTATATTTATACAGCAGCTCTTTCTCAAAGTAATTTGTTTTGTTATGTGGCTTCAACAAAAAAATTAATCGAATTACTCGCATATTCTCCGTTTAAAATGCGAATATATCTATAATTGCCTATAGAGTCGTCATCGCCGTGGTTTTGTTGTTATTAAATTATTTCGCGTGTGTATTGTGCTCTGTGTATGCATGTGTGTGTCACAATTATTTTGTTGTATAATCACATAATTCGATCTGGTTTTCTGGTTGTGTGCTATATTATGTTGTGCGCGATAAAATATATTTTGTAATTTATTAATGTTGGAAAATGTTTAATTTTTAATAAACCATTAAATTACAAACAGTAATAATAATATTGCAATGGGTAATTTTACCATAGACATAAAATGTTTGTAATAACTGTAATTATAACTGCAGAAATTATCGGTTATGCGAATATCAGTTTTAATTAAGGTGGAATGAAAATTGTTGGGATAGAAAAACATAGCATTAGTGTGGGTACTGTGTGTAGAAGTATTACTCAGTAACGACTATTACACATCAGCATGGTGTCGGTTCATAAAAGATTTCCCTTTTTAATAGCATTTCACTATTTTAAGATTTAATTTAATTTCTTAGCTGCTTCCCATAATCCAACACACTAAAGACACGTATCCGCTTCTCGAATAGGAAATAAAACCATAGACCTCCGTGTCATTGCGATGTTTGGCACGTTAAAATCTCTATATAGTCTATAGTGTGGGTAGTATTCGGCTAAATTCCAAAAGCAATCGATACCAAGAGGTACGGCGAGCGACTCGCCATCTCGATGCCTCGCTCAAACTAACTAGACATGCATGTGAAGACAGATTTTCGTCCCCTATTAGACGTTCATCAGTTTCAGGAACTATCTTTTTTTATAGAAGCATAAAATAACTTAAAATTTAAATAAATCAGTAAATTAATATGGACTCACATTAGCTCTATACCATTACAGTCTATTAACATAGGCGGCAGCGATACAGGGTGTGCCGGTGAAGAAATTTGAACAGGGCGATTTTTATAGCGATGTATGTATCATAGGTATGCATTGTCATTGATTGACGGAATCCCCAAACCTGGTGTATGTGGGGCTGATTATTGATGAGCTAATAAATGAAGTTTTTTTCAATTTTTAATCTACAAAGGATTCGTGAATCGAAACAATATGTAACCCCTAGATTTGGTGGCAGTAAGATTTCAAAAAGCAAGATAAACATAAGATCGTGAGCCGGTGGTAGACGAGTGGTGTCAGTGCATCACTCGTGTTCCATGGGTCGTTTGAGTACATGGGTCTTCATTTTTGAAAATATTTCTTTTTCTTGGACACTTAGTGGTTATGGCACTTTATATGACAAATATATTCTGACATCTATCTGACTGCGTTTCGCATTTCATTTTGTGGACCTGGGTTTGAACGAACCACGAGTTTTTTTTTAATTTAATATAAACACAGAAATGCGTTAATTATTGTATCTAAATTGTTTATTTTCAAAATTTTAGGATGAAGAAAAATAAAAATGTTAGGGCGACAGTTATTATTAAATTATTGTACTACGAAAAACCAAAACTAGCTACCTATCATACCAACGGCTTATGAAATTTAAATAAAAAACTGTGTTAGGATTTAAATAAAAAATAATTTAGATATTTAGAACAATGCTATAATTGTTAGAATGTTAATTTTTATTAAGTTTAATTTACAAGTTATATATTATAAAGAGAAGTACATGAAATTTTGATGAAGTACTTTAGTACTTTATATTAACAAATAGTTTGTTGGGCAACAGTAATAAAATCATAAGCATTTACAGATACGGAGCTATTAATTTAAAATTCAAAGATTTTTATTTTCTGAATTTATAATATTTTTGTAATCGTAAAAAAAGTATAGTCTGCAACACGTTTGGAATAGCTATTATGTCTTCTGTCTATGTGGAACAGTCACACTTGCCTTCTCATGCAGAATATGCTATATTCCACACTTGTTACAGAATATACTATACTATATTGTATAAATAGTTATTTAAATTTTAAAAATATTCCGAAGTTAGATTCGAACCCAAGCCGGCAGAATAAGAACGGGAACGAAATCTACAGATCCACGGCGGCTGCTCATTAACAGTAGAACATATTTATCATATAAAGCGCCATAATCACTAAGTTTCAAGAAAAATTAATTGTTGTTACTCAAGCGGCTTTAATATCCATTTATGACACAAGAAAGAAAGTTTCAAGGTTTCAAGCAAACTTTGCCTACTCCTTGTAAGTCAAGATATTCTAAAGTTTATAAAGCTTAATTTCAGGTTGTTACAAGTCTCATTTTAGCATCTTGTTAGTTATTTTTGTGGCAGTAAATGAAATTAAAATTTTCTTTAATTTTCTTAACCACATTTTACATTTTATTTTCAATCAAATTTCAGTAGCATGATTAATATTTTGGAGAGGTCATTGGTTAGTAACGTATATTCCTTTTTGTCTCTTTAAAATAAAGGTCTTAAAATATTTTTGAAAATCTAATAATTTTGAAGATATTTACAAAAAAGAGAAACGAAAGAACAAAATGGCGACCATTTTTTTCTAACTTGCAAATATGGTACTTATACGCAAACGTAAATAATGCGAAAACTAAACAAATAAATTAATAAACGAACACAAATAAACAAATACAAATGAATAAATTCTATCCATCATACTATATTTCAAAACAAATAAAACAGAATCAAATAAAAGCAATAATCTGCCAATCACGTATTTCAAATTACTGTGAACGCTCAAAGCTTACAAAAAGATATCTATAGGCGATATTTTGAGGTATAATAGTTATTTCACTCAGCCTAATCAGATAGAAGTAATTAATCGTAATAATTTTAATCCCTAATAAAATAAGCATTTATCAATTCACACACATTTGGTCTTTTACAGCTCGCTTAAAATTTAACGTTTTTCTCTAAACGTTAAACCGAATTAAAAAGTTTATTTTAACTACCGTTAATGCTGACGTTTTTGGTTCTAATTTAAAAATGTACGTGTTGATAAGCGACACTTTTAATTCTTGTAAACACTCTTTTTCTTTAACCGGATTAAAAACGATTATTTTAATACTACCTTTTGTCATTAAAGTTAATGTTTTTGTTACTAATTTAAAACTATACGTGTTGCTAAGCGACACTTTTAATTCTTGTAAACACTCTTTTTTTTAATCGGATTAAACACGTTTATTTTAATACTACCTTTGCCATTAAAGTTGACGTTTTTGTTACTAATTTAAAAATGTACGTGTTGATAAGCTACACTTTTAATTCTTGTAAACACTCTTTTTCTTTAATCGGATTAAACACGTTTATTTTAATACTACCTTTGCCATTAAAGTTGACGTTTTTGTCACTAATTTAAAATGTACGTGTTGATAAGTGACACTTTTAATTCTTGTAAACACTCTTTTTCTTTAATCGGATTAAAAATGTTTATTTTAATACTACCTTTGCCATTAGAGTTGACGTTTTTGTCACTAATTTAAAAATGTACGTGTTGATAAACGACACTTTTAATTCTTGTAAACACTCTTTTTCTTTAATCGGATTAAACACGTTTATTTTAATACTACCTTTACCATTAAAGTTGACGTTTTTGTCACTAATTTAAAAATGTACGTGTTGATAAGTGACACTTTTAATTCTTGTAAACACTCTTTTTCTTTAATCAGATTAAAAATGTTTATTTTAATACTACATTTGCCATTAAATTTGACGTTTTTGTTACTAATGTAAAAATGTACGTGTTGATAAGCTACACTTTTAATTCTTGTAAACACTCTTTTTCTTTAATCGGATTAAACACGTTTATTTTAATACTACCTTTGCCATTAAAGTTGACGTTTTTGTCACTAATTTAAAATGTACGTGTTGATAAGTGACACTTTTAATTCTTGTAAACACTCTTTTTCTTTAATCGGATTAAAAATGTTTATTTTAATACTACCTTTGCCATTAGAGTTGACGTTTTTGTCACTAATTTAAAAATGTACGTGTTGATAAACGACACTTTTAATTCTTGTAAACACTCTTTTTCTTTAATCGGATTAAACACGTTTATTTTAATACTACCTTTACCATTAAAGTTGACGTTTTTGTCACTAATTTAAAAATGTACGTGTTGATAAGTGACACTTTTAATTCTTGTAAACACTCTTTTTCTTTAATCAGATTAAAAATGTTTATTTTAATACTACATTTGCCATTAAATTTGACGTTTTTGTTACTAATGTAAAAATGTACGTGTTGATAAGCTACACTTTTAATTCTTGTAAACATTATTTTTCTTTAACCTCATTAAACACGTTTATTTTAATACTACCTTTGCCATTAAAGCTGATGTTTTTGTCACTAATTTA
Organism: Agrypnus murinus; assembly: GCA_929113105.1. NCBI lineage: Eukaryota > Metazoa > Arthropoda > Insecta > Coleoptera > Elateridae > Agrypnus > Agrypnus murinus. The sequence continues at coordinate 154,474,788 of OV816028.1, read as the reverse complement.
AAAATGTACGTGTTGATAAGTGACACTTTTAATTCTTGTAAACACTCTTTTTCTTTAATCGGATTAAAAATGTTTATTTTAATACTACATTTGCCATTAAATTTGACGTTTTTGTTACTAATTTAAAAATGTACGCGTTGCTAAGCGACACTTTTAATTCTTGTAAACATTATTTTTCTTTAACCTCATTAAACACGTTTATTTTAATACTACCTTTGCCATTAAAGTTGATGTTTTTGTCACTAATTTAAAAATGTACGTGTTGATAAGTGACACTTTTAATTCTTGTAAACACTCTTTTTCTTTAATCGGATTAAAAATGTTTATTTTAATACTACCTTTGCCATTAAAGTTGACGTTTTTGTCACTAATTTAAAAATGTACGTGTTGATAAGTGACACTTTTAACTAATTATTGTAAACACTCTTTTTCTTTAATCGGATTAAAAATGTTTATTTTAATACAACATTTGCCATTAAATTTGACGTTTTTGTTACTAATTTAATAATGTACGCGTTGCTAAGCGGCACTTTTAATTCTTGCAAACACTCTTTTTCTATCGGATTAAAAACGTTTATTTTAATACTACCGTTACCATTAAAGTTGACGTTTTTGATACTAATTTAAAAATGTACGTGTTGCTAAGCGACACTTCTAATTCTTGTAAAAATAAGTACAGTTGCGGCCGAGAAGTTGTCAACGGTCTATTGCGACTGCGTAATTTCGACTTTTAAATTCTTTCATTTTATTCTTTTCATAAATAGCATACAAGCCAGGTTCATACGATGTGAATATCAGAAAAATGTGCTTGATAAATTATCGTTGAAAATTTTTCGGCCGCAACTGTATATCTGTACTTTTATTCCTAGGACAAATGGTGTGTGTTATACGGATTAAACGTGACTTTGCTTTACTTGCAATTTTTTTGCAAATAAATAATCTTCAAACAAGTGCTATTTTTAACCCTAATCAGAGAGTATATTATTATTCTCAATGATTTAATTATTTGGAATTCGACGATTATTCTCAATCCTTTAGCCTTAATAGATGCATGTACCATGCTTGATTCTTAGTACCACGACCGTGAGCGACTGTTTGCCAAGTAAAACAGCTCTCTCAGTTTGATTCACTTTCAGTCAGTCCAACAGAAACCAACCGGAGTCCCAAATAATCGCAATACTAACTGGATCGTCGTTGGCGTCCCTAGAAGAAAAGAATAACAACCAAACATAACGATTATCAGTAATAATGCTCATAAAGAGGTTAGCGTAAAACGTTTAAAAAGTTTCAATTGAAAAGTAAATCAGATTTAAAAATATAGTAACAGCATAGAAGAATTTTCGTGTACATATGACCATTCGTGATATAACACCGAATTCAATGTAATCAACAATATCCTCAAAATATCGTTAAGTCTACTACAGACCTTTTCTGGAACCCCAATCGCCACAACGGGCGATTACATTTTTCCAAATTGGAAAAATTCGAAGTGGTTTCCAGAGATACAGTTTTTAGCTCGCAACAGCAATGCTAATTCACAGTGTACACGTTGCGGGAAGTCAAGAACTTGCTTTACAGAAATTATTACCATAGGCGGGGAATACGACGCTTTTGTTTTGTTTAAATAATCGTTTGGTTTTACTGTATTTTATCCATTAAGCGAGTGATTTTTAAACTCAAAACCATTGTACTTGTATACACCCTAATAAAAATTACTATCGACGCGACGCCTTTGTCGCTATTAAATATGAAGTTTGAAAAGCCATTAGTACACATCCGTACGTAATACAAAAGCAGATAGTACTGTGTTGATATCTTCTTATAGATGTAATGTAGTGGCATTATTAGTTGTGGCACTTTATACGTTTCATTTTTTAATATATGTCCTAAGAAGATTGTTTCTTCATCCTTACACTTAGTTAGTAATTCTAGGTCTACTTAGATGCGTCGTTGTTACTAATGTGGCGCATCCACCATATTTGAAATATTTTCCTTGTGGCCCACATTACTGATTTGATTTTTAAATTCCACGGTCAGAAACTTCTCCATGTTTATGAATATGCTTCTGGCCTGTTCTAATCTGATACCGACTTCAGTCTCTGAATTTAAATCTTTCAATCTAAATCATCTCTTATTTGACAGCCAAGATACATAAATTTTTCTATCTGGCCTGTTTGCTGGTCGTTAATATAGCTATTTGTTGGTGCATGTCCTCGATTGTTTAAATATCATTATTTTACCACACTCGACTCAGTAGTTGACAATAATTCCCCGCAATTATTGCAGTATACTATATATACGAGGATGGTCCCAGAAGTACCCGGCCCAACAAAGAAAACACAAAAATTTTGGAAAAAGATTTATTTATTTTTCAACGTAATCTCCTTTCAGCTCTATACACTTTTCCTAGCGGTGTTCAAAAAGTTCGATACCCTTTTTATAATAAGAACTGTCTTGCTCCTCAAAATAGCCATTAACTGCTGACATCACTTCTTCATCGTTGGAAAATCTTTGACCACTGAGCCATTTTTTCAAGTTTGGGAACAGAAAATAATCCGAGGGGGCTAAATCTGGCGAATATGGTGCATGAGGTAGCAATTCAAACTTTAATTGATTAATTTTGGCCATTGCAATAACTGATTTGTGAGCTGTTGTCGTGATGAAACAACACTTTCGTTTTAGCCAAATGCGGCCGTTTTTGCTTGATTTCTTCGCTCAAACGTTGCAATAAGTTTGCATAATACTGGCCGTTGATAGTTTTTCCTTTTTCGAGATAGTCAATAAAAATTATTCCACGCGCATCCCAAAAAACCGACGCCATAACCTTGCTTGCAGATGAAACGGTCTTCGCCTTCTTTGGAGCCGGTTCTCCCTTTTGAGTCCATTGTTTCGATTGTTCTTTTGTCTCGGGTGTGAAATGATGGACCCATGTTTCATCCATTGTTACGAAACGGCGCAAAAATTCTGCTTTGTTGCTGTGAAACTTCGCTAAACACCCAATTGAAACATTTTCACGACACTGTTTTTGCTCGAGTGTGAGCAAACGCGGCACCCATCTTGCACACAGCTCCATGTCCAAATTTTCAGATAATATGCGATGTACCGCACTTTTTGAAATGCCCGTAATGTCTGCTAGCTCGCGCACTTTCAGTCGACGATCATCAAGTACCGCTTTGTGGATTTTCTTCACCATTTCTGGAGTCGTCACCTCATTTGGTCGACCACCACAATGCTCGTCTTGGCAGCTCGTACGGCCTCGTTTAAACTCAGCTACCCAAAATTTAACTGTTGTAAACGAAAGAGCAACTCACCCAGAGTAGAATCCAGTTCAGCTTTTATATTGGTTGGGCTGAGGCCTTTCAAATAAAAGTATTGTATCACATAACGATGACCAATTTTCTCCATTTTTACAAATTCACTGACAACGTTCACTATTGATGGCTGCCAAACAAATACTGAACAACGTGGCGCTTTCAAACTTGAAACATATGCTTTATAGACTGCGTACTTTCCAATACAGAGATATTTTCAAACAACTACCGCCACCTCTTGGTCAGGTCGGGTACTTCTGGGACCACCCTCGTAGTATATAGTATACAGCATACTATAAATTACTTATAATTTCTCGATGTATTTATGCCGCCAATAACATGTTTTAAAGCGTTTTGAGAAATGATTTCTGAGTGTAACGTTTAACAGCAATGGTGATAATTTTCAACCTTGTCTCACCTCTTTTTTTTATATCAATATTATTTGCGAGTAAATCTTCAGTTTTAACAGCTTGGTTTCAGTACATAAAGTTGTTTGATAATCATGATTCCATTTCTAGCTGTTCTATTTACTTCCGAGTGTTTTAATCAGCGGAAGACTTTCTCGTAATCCGTAAAACAGGCGCATCTTTCTCCTGGTGTTTGAATTTTTGCATCAATATTATTAAGCTAGTTAAGGCTTCCTTTGTGCCAAATCCAAAATCATTCAAGCTGGTTGTCACTTACCTTCGTCGCATTTTATAAAACACTTTGACTAGCATGTACAATATCCATATTTTCTTCAGTTTCCTTCATTCGTCGATCAGGGTAGTTAATTTCGCATGTAGTTCATTTGATTCTACCACTTTCCGCTTTCCTAAGTAAGTTTCTTTGGTTGCTTATATTACTTGGAGTTTTAGAATCTTCAGATTAGCTTCCTTACTCCCTCTCATAGGGTAGATTTTAGCAAACCCAACTAGTTACATGCAAGGACTACTGTGTAGGCCTCACCGTTTCCCCATACAAGTCAATTTTCTAAACATACATATTTGCTGCAATGATCCTGTTATTCCTCAAAGAACCCCAGAGACTCCTTCTTGGACACAAACCTGCTGTGGCGTTAATTTTTCCAATTGTTGAACAATTTTGACAACGAAGATCCATATTTAGATCGGTTTACTTCTAAGACAGGGTCTGCATTATCAAAGCTCTGTGGGACTGAAAGCCATTATCCGTCTCATGCTTTCTTTCAAAAGTGTCACAACTTGTATGTAGTATTTATCATTGTTTTGTATTTTTTGCATTGTTTTGTTTTGTATGCTATTTGTTCTTAGTGATACAGCTTGTGGTGCGTCATATTGCCATTAAAGAAAAATCTTCACAGTTTTTTGTACACGGTTACGATCGTATCCAGTTCGTAAATGTACACCCAGATCTCATCGCCATTAGTAATTTTGATCAAAAAAGCTCCAACAATCCACTTAAGATTTTTATCCGAATTTCCTATTGTTCGATTTTCAGTACTCGCAGAATGAACATGAAACACTCGCCTCCTCTCGTGCAACAATGGCATCTACTGATCTCCACTTTCTTCACTTTTGTTTGCAACTTTTCCGACGGACGTTTCCAGTTCGTTTAAAATCTATTATTTTTACCACTCAAGCACAGCTGTATTTAAAAACTTTGTCCCAGCTGTATTTAAAAGCTTTGTCCCCGTAGTCTTGCAAATGCTTCGGTGTTCTGTTGCGTTATTCGCATTACTCTAGACCCATTGAACACACCGTTACTTAACTGAGTCTTCTAGCACATTGCAAGCATCCAGTCAGATCACCAACCACTACTACATCGCACAAGAATATATAGGCAGAGGAATTTTTTTTTACTTTTAAGGAATCGATAGAATATATGTCTCAGAAATGTGAAACTCAAAATTGGAATTTTACGATTCTATACTTCTAAATTTCTATAGATCCGTAGTTCCAGAATGTTGAAGCTTTTGAATTTTGAAGTTTAGGTGTAAAATATTCAAGATATTCAAGTTAATGTTTCATAGATTTATAGTTTAAATACATAAAGTTTTAACAAGTATCAGATTTAGAAATATCAGAGGCAAATCTGGTCGGTTCTTAAGTATAGCAAACATTAAAGAAATTAAGTATCAAAAAGGTCGGTTCTTCAGTATAGCAAACTATAGAAATATTTTCAAAAACAATAAACTCGTAGCAGTTACATAAACGATATCCTTAGTTAGGAATCTGTTCCTGTAAAATTGTAAAGGATTAATGATACTCAAGCCTACCTTCTGTGGTATACCGATTAGTGGGAAAAAGTTCCCACACAAATGTAATGTAAAGACATGCTCCCAATGTAAAGACATGCTGCCATGCTGTTCCTGTTATTTTTGTTTACAGCTGCGTTATTTGTGGAACTTTAATTTCTATATCTCTAATAGGATTGCAAGGGTCAAAAAGAAACATCTTGAAATGGCAGTGGAGGAGGAGGTATATACTTTGATTTTCTTATCCTTGTGCACTTTGGAGAAAGGTTTAACGAAACAAGAGAAGATGGCAAAATTTGAAAAAGTATTTCATTCTGGAAAGCTTCAGCTTTTGTTAAGGATCAAGGCGGGTAATGCTGCCTGACAACTTCCATACGTTATCAAAAGTATTGATCATCTGCAAATCCAAGCAAGTGGGGGAAGGGGGGTTCGTCATTGGTTTCTTCAGCCAGTGAACCTGGGATCTTTCCCAGGTAGTCTGCGCTTAGACAACTCTGATGAACACCTGAGGTAATAAAGGTCAACAAGTGCTCTTTAACAAACCTATGCAAGTTTCTTTGTATTCATTAGCCACTATGGAGCCTGGAACGACAAGCTTTTAACAGAAAATTAACTCTGAAGGCCCTTAAAGGCCATAAAAGTCTAATTAGTGATCTTTTGCAAATCCAAGCAGATGGAGTGTCTTTAGGCTAATTATTCATAGGAGAGAATAGGGAAATATCACTTCCTCGAAGTATTGATATCTGTGAAATCCAAGTGATGGTAAAAGGTTCATTAGATTTCTTCAACATACTCAGGCAAGTAGGGATTTCTTCGACCCTCGAGGAGTTAGAACGCACCGACAACACGTTAAGTAGTTACAAGACTCACGCAGCTTGCATATAATTATATCTTCAAGTTCGTGGAATAAGATAAGGATTTAACCGCATATATGTTTTCAGGTTACATCCCGAGCGTCGTTCTTGAAGTCCATAAAAAGGCAAAAGATTCTTAAAAGGCACAAGAAAATTTACTCATAATCTTTCTTTTCTGCAGGGTTGAAAGTTAGGGCGCACGGAAAACATATCACATAGATAAAATGTTCGCGCGGATAGCCATATAAGGCAAATGATTCGGTAAAATAAAAGCAACACGTGTATTGCTGACCTAAGCAAATCCTTAAAAATAAGGGGAACCAACCACAGTGGAAGCGATCTGCCCTTATAAACTAAACCCTCTGCGTTACTGCTTCGCTGGAGAAGCGACAGCGAGACAGTAGAGCCGTCAAAGATCTTGCTGCTAACACTAAAGAGAAGGAAAGTATCTAATCAATGACAGGGTTCGTTTAGACGCTAGTACCCAAAGAAGGAAATAATATTTTCCCTATTCTCTCCGGTGAATAAGGAGTCAAAAGATACCTCACTTGTCGAGATTTGTCCAAGACCACTTGTTGACCTTTTATGACCTCTCGGAGTGACTGAGAACGATTATTTTTCGCCTTTTCCTAAGTTCCATAGCGGTTAAGCAGTCAAACATGATTGGATTTGCTGGAATCAATGCGTTTTCTTTTGATGACATCTGGGTATCTTAACCCTTAACAAAAGTTGAAGCTAGTCCATGGTGGAACCTTTATCCAAACCTTCATCAAAATCTGCACACGTATAAGAATTTTGCTTAAGCCATAGGCATCTTACTTTTTATGAAATATCATTCATTTATGGTTTTAACTGGAGTGGTCTAATTAATAGCTTTCTATAGGGTTAATAACTAGTCCTCGCCTAGTGATTACTGTATTACCTACAGTTTGCGGTCCATAAATGCCTGTTTTACGCCCTTGATATATAAAAATAACTATTAATCATTGGTCTTTCAGTATTATAAAATTGCAACAGAATCTGGCAATTTAAAAGTTCGAATGCTTGAAGAGCATTTAAATCGATAACTAATATCAGTTGTTCCATCATTCAAGATTATTTTAACAACAAACTCTAAAACAAAGCTGTAAATAGTAAAAGTTGTTCCATAATAAGAGAGAATGCCCAAAGGGTTTTTAGTCTGCTTAATCATCTATCAATCTACTCTGAATACTTGGCTGTATCGCCCCAGACTTCCTTTTTTAGATAACACGGAGAAGCTATTAGTTTTAAAGGATGAATAAAGAAAATTGAAATAAAAGCATTGAAAAGACTCTTCGAAAAGTAGTCCAAGTAATTAGTCTTTAACTTTAATTATAAGAAGTATCAGAACAAACGACTAATAAAACTGGTTAGGTAGTTAATTAATTAATTTACTTCTTTTTTTATAATCAATTTTATTGTTCGATTAGTAAAATTTGTTAGTTTAATTTTGTATTATCTGTGTGTTTGAACAAGAAGAGTTCACGAGAAAAGTATCATTGACCAATTCCTCTAAAAATGAGCCACGAAACAGTATTGTAGCAAAAAGCAGCACGTAACAATTTCAAGAATGAAAACTGTAATTTCATTCGATGTATTCGCAACGGGCAAAAAGATAATTTCTCAGTAGACGCTATGATGTCCATTTAAGTTTTTCTTTTAATTAAAACATAAAATAACTATAAGCATGTTTCGGTTCCATACTTGGCATGTATCACATATCCCGCGCTTTAAAAGTACTGTAATTAAATTAAAAATACGAAAAAAAAACAGAACGGTCGGATTAGGCGCGGTCGTTTTCTTCTTATATTATAAATACTTACTTTTATGTGTAGCCTTTCAATAAATTCAGATAAGATAAAACGGTGTTTTGTTTGAATTCGTTTTAAATTAATTTAAGGCGTGGACAATTTAAATGTATTCTTTTAATTTGTTAATTTTAGGAATAATTATAAAACATGAAGTGGGCAGCAATTATATTCCTAGTTTTACCTAGGGATTTGTTTCAGTGCATGTTATTGTAATTATGTAATGTTTGTTTTGCTAAAAATAAATTATGCTATTTAAATCAAATTAAAACTACCGCCTCGTCGCCATCTGCACTACTGTCAATTCAAACAGCCAGTCGCCTTCTATTAACGTTACCATGTATTACATGTTTGTTGAAATAGGTGTCGATAAGCAATAAAACGATCCAATAATTAACAGATCCCAGTGCGTCTATATAAACTCCACTATATAGGATAAATAACTTTACATTGAAAATAAGAGTAAGAAAATGTACTTTAAAATGCTGCTTTGTATATTGCAGATTTCAAACGTTATGCTTTTCTTGCTCTTATCATCATACTTATTTTATGGGGATGACCAAACTGTTTACGTAAGCTTACTGCAGGTAGCACGTTACAAAAGAAAGGGCACGAACCTGTAGTAATGCTTATTTAGTGAAAAGACATGACTGAAAATGAATTACAATAAACCGGTATCTACTCGTACTTCAGATATATAATATTTAGAATAGTGTTAATAATATAATATTCAGTATAAAATCAGGTGAATATATGTATCAAATATGATATACATACGTGAAATTAGCTAAAGGTAAGAAAAGAAATTATAAATGCTCAATCGATACAAAGAGATTTACTTGCTTAAATTAGTGACAGGTTAGAAAAAGCGATAATGCGAATGTTCTGAGTTCCACATTTGTATACTCTGTAATTGGGTATACGGAGAAAGATGGAAGAGATAGGCAGATCAGAAGCTATCGACAGAATTGTCCTTGCGGTAGATATATCACTACTGTAAGAGATATATCACTACTGTAAGAGATATATCACAGCTGCTGCAGCTTCGGCCTTTTCTTTAAGCCGTACCTAGCCGTTTTTGATGGCCATTGAAAACCGTGGCTTAAAATGTAAAAATTAAATGTCTTCCACTCCTGAGTAGTGGGATCTTAAGCCATAAATAAGGATGACCGGTTAATGCAATAATAGCCTCTCAGGCCCAAGGCCCTTTCACCTGCATGTAATATCTTCTGGGCTCACTCTACTAGGTTTTAGTGGAGACTAACGAAATGCTGTCGAAGAACACCAAACCTGTTAAGTGTGATAGGGTGGATAATTGTGCAAGTCTAGCCAATACTATACGAAGAAATAACTGGAACAGAGTGGCGCACCAAAAGATCCCTACTACTTGGTATATCATAAGATCAATGATAAATTAGTAACATCTACCTATGAATACCAAATTAAGCACCTCCAAACGTTCAGGCACTCCATGACATTTCGATTAAAGTGACTTATTTGAAGCCAAAAGCAGTGGCCGACTATAAAGACAATCGGGCTCTCACTTGGTATGTTGATCTCAAATTAGCACGTATTCATGGGGGAACCTGTATAAACTGAAGAGGTAAAGTTAATTTAGGAAATAAAAATAAAATGTTTAATATTATAGTATAGCATTGAATGGCCCTTGAAAAGTTTAAACCCTATAAACAATGACAATCTAAAAATTTTAAAAAATTAATGGTAAAAATATTTGAATTTTTTAATTTTTACAAAACTTTGAAACAGAATCGTTCTCAGAAAGATTTCAAATGCTAAAAGTATGGAATTTCTTAATTCTGGAACACCGCAACATAGGGAAATTCTACATATTGCAATTTAATTTAATAGTGCTGTATGTTGAAGATTTTGAAACTATACCGTGCTTTTACTTCAAACTACGTACATATTATTATGCATGGCGCGGCTTATAACAAGTCGCTCGCTGTGTGGACGTAGTTCACACTTCACATTATGTATAGTTTTTAAATAATCAACTAAATATATCTTCAAACACTTTAATGATATTAATTAAGTATGTACTCAGAATCTTGAAACATTTTATTTATGAAATTTCTGAAACTTTAAATCTCAGTACCTGAAATCGCTAAAAGTGAAACTAATAATAATTCCAGAAAATATCATAGTCATAACTTCATTCATAAACCTCTGAAAACTTGTAATATGGAGATTTTGAATTTGAAGCTATGATAATATGATGCTTTGGATCTGTGTAAAAATAACTTTAAAATCTTGTAATTACCTGAATCACCTAATGTAAAACAAAACCGTGAATTAAATTCAAAGCCTTTACTAAACTACTAAATTATTCTCTGTGTAGAATTTTTAAAACATATTATATTTCAAACATTAGAAATCAAACCTCTGAACTTTTGATACTTTGGAAATCAGTAAAACTGAAAATTATGAGCCTCTACAGCTAACACAAGACCATTTGAAATTCCATCTCTGAACGTATTCCTAAAATTATAGAACTTTTAGTCTTTACAATTTTTAAAGCTCACTGTCTGTAAGGCTTTGAAATTCTCCATCTAAAGCGACAAAACCTCCAAGAACCTTTTGAAAATATAAAAAGAAAATATCTGGAAAATTCTCAATGTTTAAAAGTGTAAAATCTATAAATTCATTAAACCTAAAATTTAAACACCTCCATGTTTCAATAAATATCTAGAATTTCACTTAACACAATCGACTTCTGAAACTTCTTAACTCATCAACCTTGGTTGAGATTTTCGGATTTTGTAAAAATTGAACTGTTGAAATACTGGAATTTTATAAATTTCAGAATCTCTAAAAATAACAAAAATTAACCATCTTAAGTATATGAAGCCTGATATCCTCCAATATTTACGTTCCAAATCTCCGATACTTTGAAATTCTAAACACCCGAAACTAACAGACTGAAACTCAGAAATTTATACATTTTGTAACCTAATGTTTGGATAATATGAAAATTCTGGGTTTTTAATCTTAAAACTATATAGCCTGGAACTTTGAAATTCTGAAAATTTAAAACACCAAAATCCACAGGTATGAAACTGTAAAACAGTTTGATATATTGAGACTTAAATAACTCGTTGGAAATCCGAAAACTGAGATTTTGTATCATTCAAAAACTTGTATATCACCAAGGCCAACACTGAAGGTACATATGGCCTATAAAATTTTTGAAACTTAAACATAATTTAAATTTTAAATTTGAAGAAAATAAAATTTAAAATCTCAGAAACTTTAAAATCTTTAGAACTATTGAATTTGTTAACTACGTTACACATTATGAAACTTGCAATATCTGATACTTATTTGAACTGAGGATTCTTAATCTTTGAAACACTGATTTTGAACATTTGAAACTATAAACAGCATTTGTTTTAAGACATAACTCACCTAACAAATCTAATTCTGTAGTATTATATGAATTAATTAAAGATTTTATTAAAAAAAATCGTCATTAGATAAGTAAACGGGGAAAACCACTGAATAAAGGTTTAAAAATAACTAGAAACGCTAATTAAATAAAAAAAACATCAAAGATAATACCACTAAACACCCCATTACACTATCAGAACAAGAAAAGAACAAGTAATTGCTGTCACAAATGAAAACATTGTGACATAATTAATACTTGGGTATGTGCTATCTGAATGTATTTATTTCTACAATGGAAATGCCAAGGTTCTTTTGAAATAATATAACTAATTAACAAGATAAGAAGGGATTGCAAAGAAAACATCTGTAGAGGCAGTAATCAAAAAGAAAAACAAAAGAACGGCCAAATCAATACTATAAAAATCCTTGAAATATAGTTGAAATAGTCTAGAAATTGCAGCACAGAAATAAATCTGAAGACGCAACAGTTCAGTTGTTCAAATAAACTTCAATCACGTCAACATCTTCGAAGTAGTGTCTCGACTGTCTTGAAGATAATATTAAAAACTAGCCGTAGACTAACCCAGTTTCTGACGTTTCCCAAGGTCACAAATTAAAAAATATATACATATAGGCAATCTGCAACAATAGGGCTATAATGTGGCGTATTTGTCACATTTCTGCGTTGAGTGGTTCTGGAGAAGTTTAATGGCCTCATCAATCCTTCATTTGACCCCAGTCTGTGGTCTTTCCCAAGTTCACATTAGAATAGTGAGACGCGAAGAGGCAGTGAGGACGACTCATCCATGCTTTGACTCCAGCTTGCGATTTTTACCAAACTCATTTCAGAATTAATGAAAAATGTTGTTATATGGACAATCTGCAAGGTTAAGGCTTTTGATTGGTGTATTTGCCACCCTTTTACCTTGAGTAGTTCTGGAGAGTTTTGAGCAAAGTTAGTGAGATACCGTCCTTTGGTCCCGGATTGTGACCTTTCCTTCAAAATGAATGAAAAATTTATACGGGCAATCTTCAAGTATTTTCTTCGTTGAGTACTTCTGACGGAATTTAATGACAAAATTGGTGAGGGTCTATCCTTCTTTTGATTCCAGTTTCTGGCCTTTCTTAGGTTTACATCAACATGAAAAATATACTATGTGGGCAATCTTCAAGGTTAAGACTTAAATTTTGTGTATTTGTCGCCTTTGTATAAGTTCAGCAGTTCTGAAGATGTTTCATACCAAAGTTAACACGGGCGTGCGGGGCTTTTTATAGATTGTAAAAATAGTAAGAAAACAATAGACGTCCCAAAAATAGAAATAAATCTCAAACAGAATAGGAAATAAATATTTTATCATAATAATGAAAATATGAAGAATCGTTTAGCGAAGGAGCCTTGTGAAGGCGGCTTATTAGATATATTCACTATTCAGTATCCTAATTATACATTTTTCATTAACACTGGTGAAGAGCTTTGCAATATTGAAATTTACATTTAAAAGTGTAATGATTCCTTAACATAACATTGTTCAAGCTGGTGAAAAACTTATTTAAAGTTTATTCTATATGTTCTGATTATTTTAGAGGAATATTACAAAAATTTCATTGTTGGTGACGTAAACGTAATGGAATGTGTCAGAAGCACTTCCTTGTTATCACCTGTGCTGTGTGTGTGCGGCTCGTCCCCATCGCCGTTCTCGTAGTAGTCGGTCGCCGTCCGGTCGGTCGGCTAAAACTAGTCGAGCTTATCCAAAAAAACAATTAGCCAAGTCATAGCCACCACTTGATAATATCTTGCTCCATTAACCGACCATAAAATAAAAGAAGAGAATACGCCTGGAGCTTCATTTTAAATGGCTACGAATTGTTTTAAAAGCTGTCTTCGAAATAATAGGTCAACGATTATCGAAATTTCTTTAATTACAAAAATAGAACTTTATTGTATTATTTGTATTTATAAGTTTTTTGGTAGAACGAATAGTTTTTGCTTTAATTTGCCTAGGAAAGTGTTAAAGCTAATAGCAGGAAGTTGTAGCTTCTATATAAGAAATAAATTACGTATGCGTTTCCTGTCTGATACATACACGTCGTATTCGTAGCGACCAGTTCGAAGGTTGAAAAGGGGGGAAATTCGCGCATACAATAACGGGTGTTGATAAGAAAGAAAAATTATGTTAAATTTGATTAATATTAAAACCGCAAAAGTATTTCATGGTAAAAGTGAAACGACCATAATGAGTTGACAAAAGTAAACCCACTTGTTTGAAGAGCGATAGGACAAGTTGAAATATGTTCCAATATTGAATATAAAGCTGCCGTCGATTTCTTAGAATTGAAAAGATTTTTTTTATATTTAATTTTATTGCGGGCGCGTGGACCGATTTATGGCTTTTTGCTTTCTACAAACCAATTTGGCCAATAAACGTATTGTTCGACTATAATTCTGATCATACCTTTTAAATATATGTGTATACGAGAGATGGGGACCATTAAAATTTATCTCTGAGAGGTTATTTTTAACTTTTTATACAAAGTAAGTTATTTAAACTAAAAAACTTATAAAATATTTTATATAATTATACTGACCTGAATTTTTTGAATTCGAGAATCATTTTTATGTGACTTTTCTCGAAGAACAAGGAATTTACGTGCTTATGTATAAGTTACTTAATATTAATTAATAAATTTTGTCTAGTTACCTATGAAAATATAATTTAAAGCCTGGTTCACGCGTTGTTAAAAACGCAAAAATCACTCTCAAGACGTCCTAGATTTATTTGAAATCGGCTGTACGTGCATCTGTAAGTTTCTAATTATATAAATTAAGTTTTTTACCGATACTATCGATTTCCTAACATTTCATTAGTCACGCATGCATAAATCAGTTTCGTGATTCACGCGTGAAGTGAATACTATGATTCTCATGCTACATCGTAAATATTGCAATATGTTGAAACTAATGGCAATTATTACCGAGTTCTTCTACTATACATGCTAATGTCGGTTGCGTCATAGGCCAGTTCGTTTCATGTGTCACATGTTAGTGTCGTACACATATTGCTACTGCTGTTATTTATCCGAAGATTTATGTGAAGTCTGGAACTTTAGTAATCATTTGGTTCTGAATCTAGCTATACGCATCGTGGTTCAGAAATTCACTATTTTATGTTAGTGTTTTCGTATATAATTTCTGTGTTATTTATATGCCTTATAATGTTATAAAATTATGAATTTACTATAAATCTTTAAAATAGTTTGTATATAGCTAAATTCAGACTCGAATCATTACTCAAGTCTCAGACTTCATCCTCCTATTAATCCTCTAACATGAATATGCGTGGTATCTCTCATATCACTGTCAATTTGCTGATTCGTGAATCATTTAGAGAATGTAACAGTTACATGTTAGTGTCAGCTATATGGTTATAGCTTTGAGTTTTCAGAATTTTTATTTTTAGCACCACTGTTCGTTTATTTAAACACTTAAACCCACGCGTATGATTACCTGCCGCACGCGAATGATGGACATGATGATGACGATGACGATGATGATTTTTTTGTAATTTTGGCTGGCACGTGAATTTACATGCTCTTATAGTGTTTTATAAATTTAAGCTTTGTGACTCATGGTGAACATATTAAACTACATGCTGCTGTTAGTTTAATGAGTATCACAATAATCGTTAACGTGACTCATGTCATGACTCACGTCTATGTATTATAACATATTTGACGTAGATATACTTCAACCGTAAATACAAGAAATGAGTCATTTTCGTAATCACACCTGAATAAACAAATACGACCCGGCGTGAGATAAGATAAGAGTGCAAATTTCACGTTGCTAAGAATTCAGTGACGTACGCTAGAACCAACAGATTTTCATTGCTGATTTTACATTTATTTTTAATTAAAAATGGGTTTGTTTTGCTACTGAATCTTTCTAGCTCATTTATTGTTTATCTTATCATTCAGATTACAGCGTGGCCTTCGCCTAATTCTAGATGAATTTTACATTTTTCGCCCATATGGTTTATGACGACTCATTTCTTGTATTTTTGGTTTTAGTATAGCTTATGCAATTCCACATACCACTGAGTATTCGTGCATTAAACCGATTTTCTTCTTTAGAATTGATTATTTGTGATTTATTGCTGTCGTAATTTACACCCTAATTCATAATTCTTTACGAATACGTAAGTTTCGGGCAAAGCCTCTCTGCAATTCAGTCTCTATCGCCAATTTTCTCATTTATACGTTAATATCCTTATTCTCGTTTGTGATACATTAGTAGTGTAAGGGGAGTATCATTTTTTTAATGTTTACATGTACATAGCGCTTTAAATGCGCTTCAAAATCCATGTCTAAATTTCGTGATACTCGCAGGTGGCAGAATGGCATCCAGTGCCACGTATCTATTGATTGACAGGCGTCAATGAATTAAATGAGAATGCATAGTCTCGCGTGAATCTTGTGATTTATATACGACGCTCGCATAAATTTCGTGATTTACACGTTACTATCGGTGTCGTCAGTCGTCGCATTTGGCATCATATTTTTTTATTGATGTGAACGCAACATCTGTGACTCACACGTTGATGTGAATATTATGATGTTAGAACGTTATGCGAACAGAAACAATGTGTAAAAGTTCATAGTGACAGATTCATACTCGAAATATATGTGAATCATTTGTTGTAATGGTCGTTACTTCCACGTGAATTACCAAGTGGAATGTGCTAGTGTAAGTTTAATGAAAGAAGCGTGCGTTTTCTGAGTAAGTGATTCACACGCGTGCTTCGTGATTCACGTATATATTTGTGTAGAACCTTCTGGATTAATGATTGAATAACGGGTAGTTCGGTGAATCACGAAGTATTGCGATTGGTCCATGTTATTCTGCTAAATTAGCAATTCAAATATGGATTTTGCGATCACACGAAAGCTATAATTAATTCATGCTATCCTCCTTAGTTGTCTGATATATGCTTCAAGCTTGAGAGTTTGATTTACATGTAAATATAAGTTCACTGATCTATGCCCGAATAGGTGATTATCCCGTGAGGTGCAATTAGCTGCTGCAGATGATTCTGACACCATAGTTCTTGATTTGAATGTGCTCTATAGACGAATGTGTTACGGTAACCTTGTGATTCATTTATCATGCTATATTCTTACGTTATAGTCAAATCCGTGCGTAAACATATTCCTTTACAGTAGTAATTTGCTTATCAACACGAGAATTACAACAATCTTGAATTATACGTAAGCTATCTATTTCATTAAAGCATAAATTGTGATTGTGAACTTCATGATCTTCAGCTTTGTGATTCAGTCTGAATTTGTACTTACGCGATTTACGTCAGTTTTGCCGCTTATAAGAAGTTTATAACTCAAGCATCATGATTTACCTCTCTGGTGATACTAATATGCTGATACTTTACGAGTATAGATGAATTTCGTGACTCACGAATAATTTTGCTGACTTAGGTAATTTCGTCAGCTTAGTGATTAAAAAAGCGATGGATAATATAACTCAACAGTGTTTTTCAGAGTGGTGAGAAGCTTCTTAAGGAATTTTAAAGCGTAACCGGCGACTCTTTCTAGGTTGTTAGGTTAAATCTTAAAGCTTCAATCGTTTAAAAAAATATTTTATTTTTAGTGGATTGAACCCAGTATTGCTCACTCTGTAGCTATTTTAAAATTAAAAGAATGTAAATACCTAACATGATTTTTTTTATTCCAGTAACACCGATTAACCTGTTGTTATTGTACATAAAACATCCGGTTGAAATATAACCTTTCATACTAATTCAGATGAAATTAAAAAGATAAATTTTTATTTCACCTGTCAGTTATTTTCTATTATACTCGCGCATCAATGTAAAAGAATGCGCTTCAATATTAGAATGCACTTAACAAGAAAGTACATATTAGATTGGCAATCAAAACACCTTCAAGCACCCAGTGGCAATTTTCAACTATTAAGATAGAATTATTTATTGTGATGATATTGGCAAGAACCTTTTTTCCCCTCAAAACAAACAGAAAATCGAACACTAAATATGGTAGGTCGTAATGTCGCGCCAGATTATTATGGTCAAGCTCAGGTTGTTTGATATGTGCACTTAGCCTATCTGAGTTGGCTCTGACTAATGGAGTCTTTATCACGGTAGTAGTGACCGGATAGAGCATTCTCGACCTGACTCCCTAATATCTATCTTTGTCCACGAAATGATGACATAAAATATTGTCCGAATGTCGGTTTTAAGTTTTTAAAAGAGTGTAGTATGTTGTCTTTTATAAAGTTTTGTAGAGTAGAGAGACACACGTCGCCTAGGGGACCGTTAATGGATTACGGCATTCTTAAATGTTCTTCGAATTTGTATACATCTAATTTTTCAGTTCGTATTAATCGCTGATAGGTAAATTATAACAGCTTTTAAGTTTGTTATTTGTATCGTGTCATAACATCTTTAATTTGATATTTTTGATCGAAATGTTTGAACTAATAATAATAATAATAATAATCAACGCTCAGGAGGGTGGAATTTTGCATTGTTTGACTGTATCAATCAGTAAATGTATTAAAGATACATCGTAAATTTAAATTAAGTACAATAATTGTCTAGGAATGGGGGAACAGATAACTAAAATAAAATTAGCGACTATTCAGCTAGAAGACATAATGATCAAAATCACATGTATTTAGATAAAAAGTAAGTCTGGCAACAATGCACATTAAACAATACCCTCCAACTACCAATCCTCTATACATAATCAAATTCTGGTTGTACAACTTCTAAAGCTATGACTGCAGCAGATTATGCATCATTGTACAGATTTACACCAAGCAGTAGGCCTGTAGACTGCACTTTATGTTTAATAGGAGTGTTATAATAGCAACGAGAAGCCGAATAATAATGGTTTTCGTTTTGAGAGTTCACACAAGTCGACAATTCAGTTAAGATAAACTCTCTTAGCTTTCTAAGCTTTTCCGTCAGGACAATCTCAACACAAGCTGACAGCTCAGCTAAACTAATTACTCGTAATCGTTTTATATCTAAGAATTTTAACTAAAATATTAACTCGACGATGTTATTTGTTCTGAGACATTTTCGTTTAGTCAGTATGAGCACATATTGACAATTCAGCTAGGAGAAACTTCTTAATCGCGTTGCTTGTGAGAGTTTGAACAAGATACTAATCTGAGCGAAGTTATTTACTCTAAATGGTAATTACGCGTTTTGGTTATTACAATTTCGGCATGAACTGACTACTCAGCTACAGTAATTACTCGTAATTACTTTTTTAAATTTAATGAGATTAATTGCTGTTAATCGTTTTGTTGTGGAGTAAGATCATTTGTTAGCTAGAGCTAGACTGTGAACCTAGTTTGAAGGAACTAGTTTCTACATGACTTACGTTAGCAATACTTAAATGATCTGGCAATTTCAATAGAAATCAACTAAGCTAAGTTATATATTAATTTGAGTTAAGATTTTAAACAAAACTACGATATTTTTCTCAATTACTTGTTTCATCGAATTTCGACAGATATTGACAACTCAGGTAGAGTAACTGCCTTAAGCTAAGTATGACATCTGCCTGCGGATCCGCTGCTGTGAGTACCTACCTTTAGACGTTATTCTATTATCAACTTGAGACTAAATGTTAGTTGGGACTATGATGTTTGTCCTTGCACGATTTGTTGCTAAACTTTTTAATAAAAATTAACAACTCAGCTAGGTTGAATGTTTAGCTGTATAAACAGTAATTGATCTTAGCCTTTATACAATTATCAAGTTGAGTTAAATCTTGGGACTACTTTGCTATACCTAAATGATCTGGAAATTCCAACAGAGATTAACAGCTATGCTCAGTTAGCTCCCGTAGACATCCTGCTGATATCAATTTGTGCTAAGAGTTTAATCAGGGCTACGCAATTTTCTCTTAAATTATTTGGTTCTTCCAATTTCCACAAAAACTGACGATTCAGGTAGGTTAGCTGCCTTACACGTTCTACTGTTACCAACTTGAGATTAAATTTTAATTGGAACTATGATGTTTGTCCTTGCACGATTTGTAAACTTCTCAATATAAACTGACAACTCAGCTAGGTTAAATGCTTCGCTGCATAAAGAGTAATTGATCTTAGACTTTATACAGTTATCAAGATGAGCTAAATCTTTCATGTGAGTACGTTAGCTATACCTAAATGATCTGGTAATTTCAATAGAAATCGACAGCTAAGCTAAGTTAGCTTCGTTAGATATTCTATTGATAACAATTGGAGCTAAGAGTTTAATCGGGACTACTCAATTTTCTCTTAAATCATTTGGTTCTTCGCATTTCTATAGAAACTGACGATTCAGCTAGATTAGCTGCCTTACACGTTCTGCTGTTACCAACTTGAGATTAAATTATAATTGGAACTATGATGTTTGCTCTTGCATGGCTGGAATGCTAGATTAAGATTTAGCTGGATAAAGCATAGTTGCCGTTAGATGTTAGACGCTTTTAGACACAATTACCAATTTGTGCTAAATCTTTACTTGTTACGAGTACACTAATTTCTACTTAAATTATTTCTCTTTAGGTACTTTCGATAGCAATCGAAAACTCAAGGTTATCTAACTCAGACGTTGTATTGTTACCAACTTGAGAGATCTTAATTGAGAGACGATGTTTGACCGTACATGATTTGTTTCGAACGAAACTTTTCTATAGAAATCAACAACAAGCTAGGTTAAGGGCTTAGCTGGATAACGGGTTATCAATTTGAGGTAGATTTTTGCTTGGAAGCATGTAATTTGTACTTAAATGGTTTAGTTTTGATAATTTCGACATAAATCGACAACTCAACTAGGTTGTTCTGAGAAGTTCTACAGCTATCAATTTGAGCTAAATGTTTGCTTGGAAATATGCTATTTCTACTGAAATGATTTCGGTTTGATAATTTCGACAGAAATCGCTTTATTCAGCTAGGTTAAGATTATAACTGAATAAAGAGTAGTTGTTCTGATATGTTAGAACTAAACTTTTATTTGGGACTACATTATCTCTACTTGAATAATTCTGTTTTGATACTTTCGACACAAATCAACAACTCACCTGGATTAAGAGTTTAGCTGGATAAAGGGTAGTTGCTCTGAAAAACTCTACACTTATCAATTTCAGCTAAATTTTTCTTTCGGAGTGCGTCATCTCTACTTAAACGAATTCGTTTTAATAGTTTCGACAAAAAATAGAACTCAGCTAAGTTAAGAATTTAGCTGGATAAATGTATTTGCTTTGAGACATTTTTCCTTTACTTTACTTTAGGAGTTACTTTATTTCCACTTAAATAATTTCGTTCTGGCAATTTCGACAGAAATCGGCAACTCAGCTAGGTTAAGATTATAGCTGGATAAAGGGTATAGTTGTTCTGAGACGTTTTACAGCTATCAATAGGAGCTAAATCCTTGCTTGGAAGTATACTATTTCTACTTAAATACCTTCGGTTTGATAATTTCGATAGAAATCGCTTTATTCAGCTAGGTTAAGATTATAGCTGAATAAAGGGTAGTTGTTCTGATATGTTAGAACTAAACTTTTATTTGGGACTACGTTGTCTATACTTAAATAATTTCGTTTTGATTCTTTCGACACAAATCAACAACTAAGCTAGATTAACACTTTAGCTGGATAAAGGATAGTTGATCTGAAAGATTCTACACCTATCAATTTGAGCTAACTTTTTCTTTGGGAGTGCGTCATCTCTACTTTAAATGACTTCGTTTCGATAATTTTGACAAAAATCGAACTCAGCTAAGTTAAGAATTTAGCTGGATAAATGTAGCTTTGAGACGTGTTTGCTTTACTTTACTTTAGGAATTACCTTATTTCTACTTAAATAATTTCGTTCTGGCAATTTCGACAGAAATCGAAAACTCAGCTAGGTTAACTGCCTTAAACGATCTATTGATATAAATTTGAGCTAAGGTTTTAATCGGGACTAGAATATTTATCTTTAACATGATTTATTTGTAAATAGTAATACACAACTCAGCTAAGTTGAGTTTAGCTGAATAAAGGGTTTAGATATTCTAATCGACGTTTATTATCGACGATATTTGTTTCTTCGTTTTTATAACTTTCAAAACAGTTCAGGTAAATCCAGGAAATTTACCTGCTCCAAAGTATCTAAAAAGTAATATAAGAAACTGCTTTGAATTAATCTGCAAGGGTCACCACTACATCATAGTTGTATATAAGAAATTTTAACTGTAACTGTTCTTAGCTTTTGTCCCTTTGTCTTTGTTAGCGGTTTATTAAAAAATGCAACCTGTTGATTGGAACTTTCTAATTTGTGATTCATGCACTTGAAATTTAATTAAGATTCGCATTAATATTAGATTTCTCAAGAGACACTCTTCATACTTCAAAGAGCACTCACCAACTGAAGTTAATAATAAATGAAACCTAAAACAAAAAGGTTGCAAAACGATTTAATAATTTTTAACTAAAATCCAATTTTAATTTAATTCAATTCTGTTCTCCTGTATAATACGCGTTTTAACCTCGTTACAGTTGGTTTATTATAGCTTCGAGCTAAGATGCTGAATTACATATCATATCCACAGAGAAGAGAACTACACAACAACACACACACACACACTCGCTCACATACAAGTTTCTCGTTTACATTATTACCCGTCAAATTAATTTACCTGTAGCATTAGAGATGCAAATTAACTTAAGTTTAATTTAAAAGGCAACACATAACATGTCTTTAATTAATTATGGAGTTGTCTGCTTTTAGTGTCTAGGTTATCATTACTATCATTTTTTACTTTTTTATATTTTTATTCATTTATTTAGAGTATGTAGCAATATCATTTTCTTTTTTGCAATTAGGTATGCATGAATGTGTACCAATTAGGTAGGTATACTTTCATTATAGCAGGTATAGGAATCTTCAAACAGGTGAAGCACAATAGTAGATGCGGGAGCATAATAACTCAGCCTTATGCTAAAGTTCATTCGATTAATCGGTACTATATGAAGTAAACGATTAGCATAACAAAAGTCCTTGTTAGTTAACTGTCTTTATAGGTAATCGTATTTAGAGACTTCTAACTGTGAAAGAATAATTTTTCAATCTTTGTATATTTATGGTGCAATTCATTATTGTAGCCTACAGCAAATTGGATAAAGAAGCACATAATACATTTTATTGCTAAGGCTATTTGTATACAGAAACGGACAAAAACTGGTAAATTCTTTATGACTAGAATTTGTTGTTTCATGTTTTTTAAAACACCCTGTATATTATGTTTCCCTGTAGAATAAAACAATTCTTGTATTTTCCTGACACAAATAATTATTAAATGCAGTGGCGTGCGGTGAGAATTTAGGCTAAGGAAGCAACCACGATTTTAATTATAATACACCTAGGTATAGGCGCGGATTAACGGGGAGGGAATAATCCCCCCCCCCAATTTAGAAATAAGTTTACATAGAATAGAAACAAATAATGTTTGTTTAATTATTATTTATTAAAACAATTATTTTTCCAAAGATTTCCCCCTCAAAATACTTCTCTGGATCCTCCCCTGCTAGGTACAATAAAAAAACAGTGTTATAATTATTAAGCTTAAAAGTTTTTCAAAGAAGCACTTTTACACTTTATACTTATGGAATTTGTTGACTATCATTCTTTATTTAAAAAAAAACTACTGCTACGTATCAATTTTCCGGTCTTAGCAAAATACTGGTACAGGTTTTAATCTTTGTTGTTAAATTTGAAAGATCTGGTTTTGATCTGCCTTTCTTAATAATTTGTAATTTCTCTCCAAAACTGTATGCGAAAAATTCCTTATTAATAATTTACAAACTGAACAAAAAATCGTCCCGATTCGGCTATATCGAAGGTACTCGAACCTTTCACCGAAGCAGTTGAATTTGCAGTCGTGAAGATAATGCAATTTTAAATTTGCATACAGGCACACTAAATAGAACTATTTATCTTTAAAAAATCCAACTTATAAATTAAAATAATAAAATGCGACAAAATACAGTCTCATTCGCAGATTTACATTACTTAAGTAACACCAAATCGAACAAATAACCAAATTATAATAAATAAACATTTGGGAACAAAGCACAATAAAAATAACGACCAAACTATGTTAACAGCATCCGTCTACTATAACACCCCACGCTCGCTGATTCACGCCAAGGTTAAGAGAAGAGCATTTGTAAGCAGTGCTTATATGAAGTGTATGTATCACATTTGAATCGGTATTACCTTTCCGTGCAAGTTTAATGAGCCTAATTTAAAATAGTACTCTAAATAATTATACTTTTTGCTGTACAGAGTTGATATTGAGCTTTAATTTGATAAATATTTCAATTTAAATAAATGATAACCATAATTTTACAAAAGTATTTTTGTTAGCATTGTTTTTATTTTTAATAAATTCTCAAGGCAAGCATTGCTTCCATTGCTTCCATGGACCGCACGCCACTGATTAAATGAGAGCGCCAGTTATCATATAATTGAATAACTAAGCAACTTGGATAACTAAGCTCCCAGATAGGGACACTTACAATACTTATTATAAGGACGTAATAAATTAAAATGGGATAATTAGGCACTTTGTTTTTCTTGTACCAAGGAGAGTTCTATATAGGTTATTTCGGAGAGTTTCCCTTTTAAATGACTTACCGCCCGTTCTTGAAAGTGGAGTGAATTAATAGGTTTGGTTTTTATTTCTGTGAAATACGCAAAGGAATTGTTATTTAATATTCGTCACATTTTAGAAATAAGTGAAATAGTCAAAGGGCCTAAACGCAAGATTTGTTGAACTTAAAGCTGAAAAAAGGTTGTGGAAAACTATATAAACTAAATATGTATGAGAATGAGGTAAAAATCAAAGAGGGATTGACTTAAGAGGTAAGCCAGTTATGCTGGTGCAGCCAATCAATTGGAAACCACTGTGACGCTTGAAAGGTTTGAAACGTTTAGGCCATTAGTAACACTCTTGATTCGAAACTCTAAAAAGTGGCGAAGCAGATGCAACCCTTTTTGCAAGCGAAACTGTCAAGAATTTTAAAACTACAAGAGTGAATCGCTATACCTTAAAATACACTGAGAATCTTTTCAAGGACGAATCTATGAAACCTTCAAAACTAAAAACTGAAGATTGTTAATTTTAAAATTATTGAAACTCTGTAACGTTGTAATTTTCGAAATTTAATTTTCTTAAACTTTCGGTTTGAAACTGCGAAGATGATAATTTGGAATTAAAACTGTGAGTACTTGAATTCTGATCTTGCGAATTTTGGAATTACACATTGAAACTGAGACTTCTTTAAAACTTTTAACCTCGGAAAATTATATATTTGAGTATTCCCATTCTTGCAATTTTCAAATCTTGCATCTGTAATAAAATTCTTTCATTAATTTGTACTTTTCCGTTGTTTGTTATTCGGATAGCTCTAAACTTTGAAAAATTGAAACTTTCAAAATCCGTACTTAATAAAACGATGCTATGAAAATGAGAAACCCAAGGGTATATTTGACATCTTGTACCTTTGAAACTATGAAACATTATTATTTCTGACCCTGAGAAGCTCTAATCGTTAAATTTTCAAAATCCAAAAATTTTTATTTCTTTGAATTTTATTGAACAATCTTTTATTTTTTTTTTAAATTTGAAACACTTGAAATTTTAGAACCCCTTAGTCAGTCTATTTAACTTCTGAACTTCTGAAATTCCGCTAGAATGAAATATTTAAATTGTGAAGGATTAAAAATTTGAAAGTGTAGGATAAAGGTAGGTATCCACCAAACGAACAATGTATAACTTGGTATTGTCATTTGTTTCAAGATTTAGGCAACAATCATAAATTGGCAAAGACCAAGTATCTCCACCGAAGCAACTTAACAACATTTCAGCTTTGCTCCTAGTTGTTTACTTTCAGATTATCTGTGGGAACAAAGTGTATCCACCGAAGTAACCTAATTTATTCAAGATATGGGTGTAACGATGAAGATGTCACACTACATAGATACCAAAAAGTTTATTGACATGAGGCACCTATCGTATGATTTAATCCCCACGTTTCTTCGAAGAGGAAGTGATTGAGATACGCCCAATCAGCGCGCATTTGCATAGCAGATGCTATCAGTAATTCACTGGTTGGATCTAGGTTGCCTATCCGCCCTCTACTAGCCCTCCAGGCTAGTACCGGAGCTATGAACGTGCTCACCCGTCGGGTCTATCCCAACCAGCATCAGGACTACTCCCACTAGGTGGAACTTCACTGTCCGATCGAATGCAATCTCTGATGTGGCGGGACTTGGTTTTGAATGGTTTCCGAGAATCAGACGACTGAAACTGCACAGTCAAAGCCTGACACATATACTTTCATCTTTGAGACACTACCCAGTCGCATGCAGTTTCCCATAGGTTCAGCGGACGAACCTCCTGGCTGGGATAAACCTCACTTTGATTCTCCTCTATTCGCCTAGATCAGCTAGCGTGTAACTAGCACCATATCAGACCTGACGTCAGGTAAAAATCAAATCTACCCACACTGGAATCTCATGTTAGCAGAACTTCCTCCGCAACGTTTATAGGTCATCGTTGAGAAACACTTGCGTGTAACTCTACCACACATTATTTTCTGACTATGTCATCCGTTGCCCAGACAAACCTGGGATTGGGTAGACAGCAGCCAGCTCTACGGGTGAACGCCGTGAGATCTGCATTCAAGCTTGTCCCGGATACTAGTCATGCCCGACACCTCAAACGACTGCCCAGTCCTCTATCATACTGAGCTAGTCTCGGAGTCACACTACACAATGACGAACTGTGTTCAATGCAACAACAAGAAGTACAAGAGCAAATGTGTTTATGCTTATTCTAGTCTATCCGTTGATGTTGATTGCTTCAAATTGAAACACGCAATAAGCAGTAACAATTCTTATTCGTTCCTACAACAATGAGCAACTTATTACTGGAACATTTACGAAAACATGCAATAGTAACCAAAAAATTCCTCGTTGTGCCTTTAGTGGGTACCTACCTTAATGAAACTCCGAAAGTTTGATTCATGAAACTTTGAAAAACTTGAGATTTCCAAAACTTGAAAGGTTATCTTAAATACCAAAAACGAGGAATTATTAGAAGAAATTAATAGAACTTTTTGAAAATTTCATTCCTAATGGGATGGCTTAGCTTCTCAAGATTCTGACTTAAAGAAGCTGTTTTGACAAGAATTCCCTACACTATAAGGAAATCGGACTTCAACGGGCTTTTAAGCCTTTGAATGATCATGTAGTGACTTTCATACTTTCTCGCGTGTGTTGAAACCTAGAAAAGATAGTGCTGTCACGCGACTTCATTATACTGATAACTGCCCTGATTCGTAAACGCCTTAATTTCAGAAGTCTTATACTCCAGATTTTTTTTCTTTGAAACGTATAAGCAATGTGGGTATCAGAAGAGGCTAATAGATGGATTGGGATGGACAAGATATTTTTACAGAAAAACCCTGATGGTAGGTTTATGCAGATGCGTTATTTTTGTTTGTAGTAGTATAAGCTAAAGGGGATCTATCGGATTTATTGATTTTCACGTATGCCTGATCGTATCCAACATGTCGTCAGCACGTATTGGCGAACGAGAATTTACCAAGCGACATTTAAATTTCTAAATTTTCGGTAGAATGAGAAAACAAAAGGAGATTGTTTCTAGAGTCATTAATATTACTGATCCGTTAGTTTTTCTTATTGCTTTATGGGTACCACCGATCTCGGAGCCGAAACATATTTCCCGCATCCAGGCTCAATTTCAGGTCGGTTCAGATGGCTTCGCTCAGTTAACAGTATCGCCACCGCTAAGGCAGCCGGATCAGTATCAGTTGTTCATCTTATCGATTTTAAGAAAAAGTAGAAGTTAAAAATGACAATGCAATAGATCTTACATATGAGATATGACTTATATATGTAATGGTAGATCAACAATTCTTATGAAATAACGACTTGTGGACCGGTTATTATTCAAAATTTTATGCGCTGCTCAATCCACACATTCTCATGCGACGGATCGAAAGTCACAATTATCATAATATCTACATCAAAATATCAGTACTTAGAAGAATGAAGCAGCGTCGTAAAAATATGAATACGTAATTGTATTTGGCATTCGGAATAATTAATATAGTCAAAAGTGGCCTGAACCAGTCATTTACAATCTTAGAGGCCCATCAAAGAAAATATTATGTCAATTTGTGTCATCATAGAATATTCCCATTGTAAGACATTAAGTTTCAATGAATGATTTTATAAAATGTCTAAAGTTTTGAAAACTTCACGTTTGATTTTTCAGAGTTCCACATTTTCCTATTTTTAAAATGAAAACCTTGATCGGTTCAAAAATTTAGCTCTTAAAGTTTAAAGACTTGAAGCTTTCGATATTCCAAACTGTTGGATTTTCCTTAGGTTTCAGTTTTCTGTCAGAAGTAGCTTCAGCCATTTCTAAACAGGTAATCCAACGATCTGAATTTCAAAGTTAAAGATGTTTAGGCTTTCAAGATCTCGGAAACTTATAGTTAGTATAGATTTCTCAAGTTTCGAAATATCAAGATTTTGAAGACTGAGTATCAAAGTTTCAGATTTTGCGTGTTTCAATAAAGAGTAAGAACTAAATATTGGGAAAATTCATAGTTTGATAGCATTTAAAATTAAATTAAAGGTTGAAAATGTTTAGGTTTCAAACTTCAAAACGTAAAGGTTTACATTTATAGATTACAAAGTTTCAGAGATCCAGCTTGTAAGTTTCAAGGTGTTACACAGTTAAATAGCCTTAGGACTTTCAGTTTAAATAATTTCAAAAGTTCGAGTTTTAGAATTTCAGGATTCCTTTCAGAAAGATTTTTGGTGTATCAGATTGCCAAAATAATAAATTATGCGATTTTTAGAGCCTATTCATAGTGAAGAAGAGCGAACTGTACGTATGATTCTTATTATTGCTATTATAGTATCCGCCCTGATATCGTTCCAAATGAATGGAAAATGCACATCATTGACAAGGATCTTTGGAGATACTAAAAGATTTGACTGATGAGTTGATTTTTGAACTAAGTAATTGGAAAATAGTATAGAACAAACGCACTTGGATAAAACCAAATTTTTGTTTTATAATGGTTTGGGGTTCATGCAGTTAATTGACTGCTGTCTCTCCCAGCTCTCTTCTAATCCATAGATCAAGTCATCCCATGGCACACTGTTCCTACACACTAACAATAACATCTACGACCCCTAGTGACACTGCTTTATCTTACAGGTCAACGAAACTCCCTTCACTATACGGCATTTTATTTCCAAGCTACGGCATGCAAAACAACATGCACTTTTTGCAGACGATTAATGGTGGTGGTTATTTTTTAGATTCCAGAGCCATTTTTTAAGACAAACAATTTTAGAGCACAATCGAAAAATAGGTACAGCGAGTTTGTCCCTCTCGTTCTCCGAAACTTATCAGGCGTTATTCGATTTTCCTTGCTTTACACTTGAACGGACGGAGAACTTGATTTGTGCAGTTGCTTATTCTATACTTAGATATGATTTGTATGTGATATTATTATTTTATTTATTGTTCTTTTAAGGTAAATATTGCATAGCCAAGTTGATAAATTAAAATAAATCAGTTTAAATGTAAGCGCCGATAGCAATAATTCGTATCCTATTTTCTTAAACCTACGTTTCTTTAATCCTTTGCATATAATATTTTTATTGAAAAGTGTCCACGGATTTAAAAACTTTTATTTAGTAACACATAGAGGAGACATATAGGGCACCAATTTCCAACTGAACATTTTCCGACGGAAAAATGACAATGTCAAATTTAAAAAAATATACATTCTTTGAATCATTAAATTCAACTTGTTAGAAAAGAAAATTATTTCTAGAAGGGTACATAAATAAAATTATATCTTTTTGGCGCATTATTTAGAGGTGCGGATCGCAACAAGCGGTTATTAAAAGTTTGTGAAGAATTTATTATTTTGTCGAAAGTTCCTACAATACACTTGAAAATCACTCAAACCCATCAAATTTCCTAACATGCTTATTTAGACCTTTTCGACAAATCAATCAAAAATCGGAAGGTTCACTATTATTGTGGTTGCCGTTTCATCGAATAGATTTTAATATAATAGTGCCACTCAATCAAATTCTATCACGTTTTAGTTTTTCAAAAATTAAATTTTAATACAGAAAAATGGAAAGTTTATTTTCTAGATGTAAAGGAAGCTATCTTTTGTTTTCATCAAATCAATTTATATTATTAAATAAGCAATACGTAAAATCAGATCATAAAGATTAGGTAGTATACGAAATTTGGTGAATGACAAGCTTACCGCAGATTTACCGGAAATAAAACCAAAACCAAAGGATTAATAGCCTCTGTCTGTTGTCCTCATTCATTTTTTTTATTGAAACAACCGCCTGTCGGTATAATTTTGTTTTGTTTAGGTCTTGTTCTAAAATGTATTAACCACAAAAAAATTATAACTCGATAAATTCTTTTGTTTTTAATTTTGCCCACTCTTTAACCGTTAGTATTATTTATTAAATTTTCCCAAATTTACCAATCACTCATTAACATACTACAGAACAAGAGAGAGATGGACAAACAAAAACACTAAAATATTTTTTCAAAAAAAAAGACTTACCCAGCGCCGTTGTGACCAATTAAATTGTGTGGTGCCCAAGGAAAAAAGTCGAAACAAAATGAAAATAATACTCTTATTATATCGCCGATTAAAAACAAAAACCGATGTCGAAAAAGGCAAAAAAGAAATAAAACAATGTAATGTATATACTAAAACCGTTCACTATAAAATATAGCAGTGTTAATGTCTGCAACTTGAAGCGAACTGTTACCTGTTGTATACTTTACCTTACATTTCCTGACCGATTCGGTTATGACCAATAAAAACAAACGTCAGCCCGTATACCGAGCTGGAATATACCAATGGAACGAAAGAGGCGGGCACCGTAGCTTGATTAAAATAATGGAAACGACAGATTGTTATGGAAATGCTAATATGGTAGCTAATTGTTTTGATTGCCAGGATTTAAACCGAATCGGGCTCGATTATTTAATTTTGGAATTTATCGTTTTGGACTTTTTTTGTGTAGCTAACTTAGACTTTTTAACTAACTTAGTGTTTTTGTTTGCGCGAACGTTATTACCTTATTACCGGAAAAAATGTAACCAAGCTTCATTTTTGAAAATATAACGCCTCTTTTCTGAGATAAAGAAAACGACTGACTGGTACTTTTGATTACTGAAAAAAAAGTTTAGTTGGCCCAGTTAAGATTTATTTACATTAACTAAATATTTAGTTAAATCAAATAAAATTTTAGTCTTGCTAACTAAATGTTTCGTTGAGTTAAATAAATTTTAACAGCGCCGACTAAACTTTTTTCTTTTCAGCGAAGAAAATTTAAAGGAATAATAAATAAAAAGCCCATTTTTATTCCTGCATTGTATTAATAAGTCTTTATAAAAACATTCATTTTTACATAATGATACAACGATAAAAGACATAATTATTGGTAGACTATAAATTTGACATATCCGCAAAAGTGTTACGGGACTGTATACGTGCCTTGTTTTCGGTTGGATCCGGTTAAAATACTTAAAATAAAATTCCTATTTTTATTTAGATTAAAGCGATCCTCAACAACCATGTGCAAGTAGTGTTATAGCACAGGGAGTCTCCTATCTTAATATACATCCCTGCTTAAAAGGGTGCTCTTCTAGAAACTTAGATAACTTAATATTGAAACCTTATTAATTTTGTTTATTTTGAATTTCCCAGATTAAAAACCTTTTAAAACTAGTTATATTTCTTCGATTTTTTTGTCCAATGCGGTTGAACGATACAAATGAATGCATGAAGGCTATTTGTCATCAGGCGCAAACACTAAACTATCTTGCAATAACTTCTGTTGCATGAATATGGAGTTTCACGAAGTGGGGCTTAAGAAATAAGTTATATATTTTTGTATTTACCTCAGCAGCGTGTTTGTTTATATTCGTATTACTTCTGATAATGACAGCTTAGCTGTCGAAACAATTATCAGGTTATAGTTTAATAAATATTATAAAATATTTTATTGATCTTTATTTATTTCATGATTATGGTGTTCCACAAGGTAAGGCTCGAGACAGTAAATGTTAAGAAATAAAATTGCTTTCCTCGAAATAAGTAACTAATGCATTCATTCAATTACACCCATGAATCCAATGTTCCTCAAATGTAAATCGAAATATGTAACTTATTTAGTATTTAAAATAATGGTAAGATTTAAGAATGCATTATTAAAAGGTTTTGTGAATAAATAAAATTAACTTGCGACTTGCGCATTAAAATGTTATATACTGCGCTATAATAAAAAAAAATACATTAAATAGGTAGACTGAAACGCGCATTATAAGAAAAGTTAGTGCGAACTGAGTTTGTTTCTTTCATATTAAAGAAAGTGTTTTTGGGCATTATTATTTACACCAAGATAGTAGAGGGTAGTATGCATTTCACCTGTTTTATTGCTCATGTTTTCGTTTTAGGGATAAAATACTTTTTTCAATTGCAAATAAAAGTTTTATCGGAGAACACACTGCGCATACTAAGGATAATGAAATTAAAATATTGTAAATATAATAATTCTAATTTTATTTAAAATTATGATGAAATATTTTTAAAACGTGCGTTAAGCTTTTTTGTGTAACAAACACATAATGTTCTTTTAATAATTATTTTAGAACAACAAATATTAGCTAAAGGCATCTATTTTTATGTCATATCATCATATCATATCGAATTAATATTAATTAAGTGTTAAAGTTATTGGTTTCTAAATAAATTAATGTATTGGTTGTTAGTTTTTTTAAACTTTGGTTATTAATTATTTAGTGCAAAATATTTATGCTCAAAGCAAGTGCTCATTGCATGTAAAATTATGATCATTAATATGCATGTGTGTGTTGCACGAATTGCAGCTATTTTAAACCATATATTTCACGTCTGCCACTTATCGAATTAGTCAGCTTTCAGCCAGAACAATGTAATTACACAGCAATTCCATGGATCCCAGTATTGCACTAGCGGACTTGTACTATCTCACTGGCTGGACACAGGTAAATAAGCTCGTTTTGAAACTGCAACGTATGTAATATCAACATTCAATCCTGAATTTATTAATTCTGGCATTATTTTAATTTAATAAGCTGTTTAGAAAAACAGTTACAGTAAATAATTAATACTGGATATTTTTTGGGATATCTTTGGTTGTTCTGCAGCACTTAAAGACGGGACACCACTGATCTACACGATCCGTGATGATGTCGCCTTGAGTTTTAAAGGTTGTAAAATGTCTATAGTAAACTCCACTCATTTTGGGCTCTGTCATTTTGATCCATGCCCAAATGTATTCTAAAAAATCCACCATTGAGGTGCATTGGTTTTAAGTACTATTGATCTAGGACAGCAAGGCTACCATGATGCTATTTTGTTCTTTTTATCAATGTAGACGCATAAGATAAAATCATAAAAAGTAGCACCATACTAGCCTTGCTGTCCTAGATCATTATAAAACCGATAGTACATATCTCTCATCGTCCAGTCTTACCAATACAAATCTTTCAGCCGACTGACCTCAAGAATATAGATAATATCGTCTGATGGATTTTGCCAAAGAGATGCTAAGGTAAAAGAGGACTGAACCACGATCGCGTCTGGCACTGAACGAATTTTTCTTAGCCACTTCATGACGAATATGACACCACAAAAAGTTACGTCTAAAAGTTCCTTGAGTTAATTTACTGGTACAAATTGCTGATCTGTGTATGATATATCTTCTTTCTTCGATAACACAAAAAGAAGGCGAGGTACGAAAAACATTCGGACGTTTTTGGTAGGGATTTAAATAAGCTTTATTTTACCTAACCTCCTTCATCTCGATAAACCTAATAGTTTCCGAGAAAAACGACAAAAACTGTTATGGGGCGTGATTTACCTTCATTATCCCTTCGAGCTCACCACCTACAGGTGTTGGTTGACTTTTAGGGGTTTGTTTAACAACCCACAAGGAAGCTCTATGCAAAAATCCACGGAATTACCTCAACTTTCCGCTATTCATGAAAATTTGTTCTAAATTGACTGGACTACATATGGCATGTGTGAGGTTAATACGCACTGGGTCATGAGTTCGCCGCCTAGATTCTTATCTTATTGAAGGAGATGGGCTGGAAATCATCACAATGACTTTCGATTTAGATCATTTTTACCATCTTGTGAACTATTTCAGATACCGTTGCTTTAGTTTGAGCACATTAATTAAAGATCAATAGAGATTTGTTTGGTGACAGAATTCCAAGATTTCTTTAATGTGGTCCACCTGCATTTGCTTATGACCACGGTCCCCCTTAGAGGACTACGAATTGAGTTACTCTCAATTAGCGCGTCAGTTACATTTATAAGAGCTACTAGTCACTCACTGGTGGGAGCGAGGTTGCCTATCCACACTCTACTAGCTCTTCAGGCTAGTTCCGGAGCTATTAACGAGCTCACCCGTCTGGGTCCGTCTCCGAGGGAGTCCTATCAGCCCTAGTGCCCTTTTACTTCCCGGACGAGTCCAACATCAAGTGTGGCCGGACTTGGAAACTGTGTCTGCCTAGGACATCCCAGAATTTAGCCACCCCGCCCTACCATATTAAGGATTGGTGAGCCCGTCCGAATCTATCTAAAAGTAAGTAGTAGTAGTAGAAGTGTTTGGTGACAAGACAATATTGTAGCTGTCACAAGTTCGCAATAAAACCAGAAGAGATTGTTCATAAAATCTCGTAAGGATTAACAACAGTAGCTCCGCTAAATTTTTTTATCATGAATTTCTAGGCTGCAGAACCTGTGCCTTATTGCCATATTGTCAAAAATAGACTGATCGGCGAAATAGAATTGATCAAAAATAGAACGAATATTACAATCACTATAAATCGCCCAACGACGGTGATACCACACATTCTGTAGAAATTCAGAGTAATTGGCAAGATCACTACCTTTGACTGGTGAATAAGGTTCAGTTAATAACATTAAGATTTAAGCCAAGCTACGTTAACTTAACTTTGATCTACTTAAGGCAGGTCAGAAATCGCTGTCTTTGGAGGGTTGTATCATCGATTACGTAATTAGAACCGACAAGCTCAGTAACTAATAAGCTGTCGCCTTTGGTTACGAATGTGGTTTTCAATCATTAGAAGATGAAAACTATTTCAGATAATGCGGCTCCTTAAGGATATAATTCATTAAACGTATTGTAGAGTTTTTTGAACCCGACGGATGTGAAGTGTGTGAACTAAAACAAAAAGGCAGCTAAATATATGTTCTTAGGGTAGACTAGCTTTTATTATAAAAAAACCGCAGCTTGAATTAAAGTCGCTATTATTGGTAGGCAAACTCTACTGAGCTTCGATAAGCTACCCTTTTTCTTGGAACAATCGACATCTGTCAGGTTAGATTGTGTTTGCTATAAATTCATTAAAAATCCATTGCGATTGGCTACACTTTCACCATTGTATGTTCATCACAAATTGATAAGGTTTATGTCACTTTGGTGGCGAACGTAGGTTTCGTTTATTAGCTGTTATCGGAGTACACTATTTCAGACATTCCAATTCAAATAGTAGGGCGACTATGACTCTCATGAATGGACCGGTCTCGAGCACCCATCTATTAGTTTGGGGAGGGGCGGTCGCCAATTATGGCTGGACTCGTACGAACTAGTACGGAGATACTAGGTAGGTCTATCACCTCAAGTCATTTTTTCTTCGTCCTTTTTCGTCCCTTTTTTGACGAAAAAGGGGTAGACCAGTAACGAGATGACGAGACGACATTAAAAAAGCTGCGGGCATACAGTGGATGAGTAAGACAGCAATGAGATGTGAGAAAGAAACAACTTCGATAGGTTTATGCCCAAAAATGAAGAAGAAAAAGCTGAACATGACGATGACGATCCCGTTAGTGGCCCCGAGACCACTGGCCTATGAGAGACCGTGTCGCCAGGTACTTACCTGCTGTAGTAAAAACGAGGATCAGCTGGACTTTCTCGGTAAACTCGGGCCCTTGGGGTTTGATGGGTCGCAGAGCTCGTGAGTTTCCCCCACTTTTAAGTGGGTTGGAACAGGTCGTCAATCCAAGTCGCGATGCTTGGGTGCCACATACCCGTCATAGCGATAGAAAAGTGAAGCGCACGTTAATCGCCTCTCCTTTCTTACACCCTAGCAGGCACTTTCTCGTGGTGGCGCCAGTGATTATCATCTCGGTCTGCAGGCTTGACCTCATCTTTAGAATAAATTAGAATACCACAAGTCCGAGTCCGATGGGAGGAAGAAGAGCTAAAAATTATGGCGAGGGAGGAGGCCATCGCTACCCTTGATAGGGTAACCTTTATTAACCAATACCTACTTAGGTGTATCTCACATCGAACCCTGGAAGCAATTATGGGGTTTTCCGACGCCTTGACTACAAGCAGCGATAATCAATCTCCGTGCTTCCAACATACCTTAGGAAGAAGAACAACAAGAAGATACTGCAGTCGGCATAGACATCCAACCACCATCTAGAAGGAGTTCATCAACGCATACCCGGTAAGAGCTCATACGAGGACTCAGACATATATTGCAAGAATCTATCAGAGAATACAACAATTATATTCTCATACAAGTCGCACAAACAGCTGTAGAAGGCGATGTCTGTCACGAACTCCTCTACAATGGATCTAAGCGATACCAAGAAAAACATATCCAGCCAGCACGACCCAAAGCGCAAAAGAAAATCAGAGGCCCGTCACAAATAAACAAAAAAGAAGAGAATATGCCCGCATGCATACAAACAGGGTGGAAATTATTAAAAAAGAAGATTATCCACAAAATACTAGATGGCAACCAGGCCTAAACTGCTAACAATCTTCAAGAACTCTTCGATTTCTGGCAACATATTTTTGGTATGCAATAAAATCCGTATCCCGGCTCAGAAAAGCTACATCTTCAATTTATTTGGTAACCAATAACATGCGAGGACGTAAACTCCACCGGCATATCTTTAATCTCATCTCCCGGTATGGACGGTGTATACCCTCGTCAATAGCGGCCAATTCCTAATTTCGTTCGCGCGTTACTTTATATTATATAATTATTATGCTAGTAGGTAGCTTTCCATAAGCAATAACGCGCTTGATTCCCAAAAAGCAAAATGCTCACTTCTTATCTAATAAATATAGACCCATAAGTGTCGGGAGTGTTATAGTGCGACAATTTCATAGAATAATTGCGTGCATCATAGAATCATGCACGCAGATTTTTATGACAATAGACAACGATCGTTCTTACCTACAGATGGCGTAGCCAGATATGTCGCCATACTTTAAGCATTAATTGGTGAATCCAGAAACAAACTCAAACAATTACATCTAGCCGTATTGGAAATTATTCAAAAAACTTTAGACATCCTCAGTCATCACGCCTTATCCACTATCATACAGCAAGCAGGCCTTTCAGAAGGAATGGCAGCTATATCAATGTTGGTATAGAACAGGCTCATACTGTTTTCACCCAAAGTTAACATCAAGTTCTATCTATTCAAATTCAAAGGGGCATACTATAAGGTGACCAGTGTCGCCAGCCTTATTTAATCTGGCCATAAATAAATCCTTGCCGCAATAGATTTCAACTAGACGGGTCAAAAATCTCAGACAGGCATAGACATCGCATTACGACACGTCGAAGAAACAGCTGCTACATTAGGCCTTACTATAAATCATCAGAAAAATTCCACCAGACTAAACCGGTATCCTAGCTGAAGTGGGAACACTCACCAAATGGAAACACCTAGGCATTGATTTTCAATCCACTGGAGCCATTAGTGACGAAATTGAACAAAAACACATACTTGAGCGGATAACCAAAGCACCTGTCAAGCCTCAACAACACTTCACAATTGTTAGAACATACTTACAGAGTTCCAAACTCTTACCAGGCTTTGGTTCTGGCCCCAGTAACCAAAAACCGTTTGTAGTACAAATCCGAAAAGCCATCAGAGTATGGCTTGCTCTGCCCAACGATGTATCCGAGGCCTATTTTGCCACAACAGTTACAGATGGTGGCCTAGGTATTCACGCACTTACTACACTAGCCGGATTAAACGAAAATGGTTGGCCACGAAAAAGTCTAAAAAGATCTAGTCTTTCCAAAAATCCTCTCAAAAATCTAAAGGCGGAAGAGCGTCAGCGATAATGCCCAAATAAACTCTATCATTCAGTAGATGGAATATCAAGAAGCATTCGCAGGGCCAAGCGCCAAACCCAATACTGAGCATGCTGCAATGCGACTAAAGCCGCAGCACAATACAATGTTGTTGGAGAACACACTGCGGGGGAGTACGCCGCACCGTCATGACGCTGTATGAAAAACATTAGTCGCTGTAATGAAGAGAACCTATATTACAAATAACAAGAGGCAGAAGAAAACCTAAGATCATCGCCTCAAAAGATGGCCAAGCTGCAATTTGCGAAACACGACTAGTCTCCGTCGGCTCACCTCTTATCCATAATTTCCAGGAAAAAAGATATTATGGTGACGATCCTGAAGTATTCGAGAAGGATTACTTTAATGTGGCGTTCCACAAAATCAGGTTATCACAACTGGATCTTATAAGGATCCCTACGCGGGCGGGCTGAGCCACGGACCATGGTCCTTGGGCACCGACGGAAATCACATTCTTGCTACCGGGCATATCCGCGAGGGCAAACGTAATCGGTACCATTACTCTTGGGAAGTCGCAAATTCAGAAAATTCGGTCAGATCACAACGGCGTACTATCTGAAGCTTAGATATGGTAGAGTTTTAACAAAAGTTTCACTTTTTGTGATATTTAATGATTTTGAAGACTGCAGTTGAATACCTCCAGAATGTTTATTTATATAAATCTTGCTGAAAACAGCAACAAGAAATACTAAGCTGAGACCATTAGCTGCTTCGTGAAAACAACGATAGAACAATAATCCCGACTGTTCTGCTGACACTTTCACAGGTCGCAATGGCCAGTGTCTATGACAAAATCAAAATAATTGTTCGGTGGTCATATACGTCAAGTTTTGAGGTTAGGGAATGAATTGTTAAATGTGAATTTTCTCTAATAAATAAAAAGTCGGAAGTACTTTTTTCCTTATTGATAGTATAATAGTAAGCATTTTTTTCAATACCTATCTAAAAATCAATTTGAATCATGCTTATTCTTCTATTAACGAACAATTACTAAAACTACTAGTAATCATTTATCATGGAAGATAATAAGAAATTATTTAAAAAAATATATGTCTCAATGGGAGGTAAATGGAGGAAGAAACAAGCTACCGTGTGACTGGCTCACTTTATAATAATTTATTATGTGTTTACAAAAGGTTAATATAAGTTAGTGATTATTTATTCTTTTTTTCTTTGAATCTT
Source organism: Agrypnus murinus (assembly GCA_929113105.1). Taxonomy (NCBI): domain Eukaryota; kingdom Metazoa; phylum Arthropoda; class Insecta; order Coleoptera; family Elateridae; genus Agrypnus; species Agrypnus murinus. Next base: position 154,435,608 of record OV816028.1, on the reverse strand, counting down.
CTAGTAGTACATATACGAGATTTAATTTAAATTGTGGTTTGGGCCCTCTTTGTCAACAGGTGAAAGGTTCTTCTTTTTAGCTGCTAACATAACCGAAAAACAGGTAGGTATATACTCAATCATTTGTAAATGAGAAAGAGGTTGTTCCGTGAAATCGTACAGAATCAAATTATTATTCGTTTAGTTATATCAGAAATAAATTCTTTAATATAATGGAACGTCGATCATAATGTTGGTACTTATAATGCAAATTGCAAGACTTGTAACGCTATGCACATTGGTCAAACACTAAAGAAATCTGATATTTAGAGTTTAGTATAAATATGTACAAAGGTAATTTTAAAATAAATAAAGTCAAGTTTATTAAAATAGATGTTATTGAATTAAAAGATAGTAAACACTATTATGTCTAAAATTACAGTTTTAATTTTAAAGAAACACGAAGTATCTAAAAATAGAAATTATCACACTGCTCCAAAACAATTCTTTACATGCAAACCCTCTAGATTGTATGTGCAGTCCAAAAACATTTCTGCGTGCATTTTTCCTCTTTCCTCTCTAGCCGCTACCTTTTTTTATTCAATTAAAAACCCTTACTTATCTACAACAATTTGTCTTTTTTTCAGTAAATTAGATAAAACAAAAAGGATAATTTTATTTGTGTGTGTGTATACTTACAATATTGTTTATTGTGTGTGTTTGTGCGATTCTCACGATTAACTCGGGATATGTGAAAGAAACGTAAGCCGACGGTTTGTAACCTATACTTATAGTGGTGCCGAGCAAAGAACGATGGGTGATGGATATATCATCATTCCAGTTGCCGGATGTGACAATAAAGTGTCATTAGAACTAAAAGAAACCGCAATGATGGTGCGGGTATCATTCCTGATTGTAGGCCACCCGCAACCTTTACTGATTTTCTTTTTAGTAGGAGTATTTTTAATTTTTTATAAATTGAAGAGTTGCTTTTTGTTTATTGCTATTAATTACGGTCAGATAATTAGCAAATAATGTACTAAAAGTTGTTGGTATAGTGTGTGATATGTCTAACCAATGATATTTTTTGAACACAAACGGAAATCTCAAATTAAAAACATCAGAAATAACATAAACGACTTTAGCGGCAAGAATTCTGTGTGCCTTTTAACACTTTTATTAATTTCTTATTTAAACCATTTATTATTTACCCTTGAACTCATCAGTAGCCTAGACCCGTTTATGTTATTATATATGTAGATACAAATAGTCAACCGTAATACATACACACGGATGGCATGTATTACCGTTACTTTTTGAAATTAATGTTATTTCGCGGTTTATATATAACTAGAACCAAAGCAAAGATGCCCAACATCTCAAACACAACCTCTTCCATTGATGAGTCCGAGGATAGAACAAAGTCATTGTCTAGGAGTGTTTCGATTTAAATTATTTACCTCTCATAATATTCAAGAAATTCGCGACGCAAGAAATTCAGTAACAAAAGGGATGTATGCGGATATTGCAAGAAGGGAGAAACATGAATTTTCCTTTATTCACGGTTGCTTTATTTTCTCAGAAATACCTATTCTTATATTGCGTTTATTTAATTAAGGCAGTTATTGAGAAACGCCATCTTGGATCATTAACTCTATCGAGGTATTACGTCCCGTTATTTTATTTTTATGCAAGTATAGTAATAAATTTTATGTATTTTCCCTTTTAATGCTGCATTGCATTCTTAAAAGGGCAAACTTGAAGGTTAGAAAAAATACACAAAGTTTTTATAAGCATACAAAGAACGTTTTTTTCATTAACCGAACAAAAACGCGTAACAAAAGCTGGAATCAGCATAAACATGGAATAAGTAAGCATTTGCATTCTGTGTGTTGTCAACATCAGCAGTATGAGCTGTGACCGAGTCTTGTTGGAAATATTAGAACCTTAATTCGTTGACACGGTTGGTTGATGAAGGGCTCCAAAATTAAGGTTTGATGCCGTTTTGCATTGAATGTACCATTAAATTGTACTGAACAAACAATGAACATCCAGGGCATCAAAGTTTAAGGGATGCGTTGGTGTGCTTTTAAGTCTGTTGGTAGGTGGTAATTGTAACACCAAGAACATCTTACATGGATGCACATGTAAAAATCTCTTTAAGGTCTTTCGACTACTTTCGTATATAAAGAAAATATATCTGATATTTTAATTATAATTTAAAAGTATTTGTACAGATAACCGTTGCAAAAACGATGTTCTATTCTTTGGCGTATCTTAGATTACGTCTGACGGTGGTATTTTAGGCCGCCCGGAAGCTTTACATTTCCCAAGCAGCATATTAAGCATCGCTACGTACCAGCAACTCCCGGCGGAACTATTAAGTTCTTTCCACTAGTCACAAGCACGTAATTGCTACGGTTTTGTTACGTGCCTGGAACCAAAATGGGGAACAATTTTTAGGTAGCAGATACGTTGCAGTACCATCTCTGGAACTTGTCCAGCTACGAAGCGGGAACGTGGCGGCGTAGTAATTGCTACTTTCGTGGAACTTCTTTTCTCTTTGACACATCGTGTCGCGTGGTTGCACTCTCTTACTCTTGCGACTTAACAAATATTCATTTTGTATACTACTGCTGCGATCGTGTCACAGAATGGATTACTATTTTATTTGTAATACGTACTTAATAATACAAAGAGCGATGAAATGTTTAATTATATTGTCATTTTAGTATACCAAAATTATAAACCATTTCAACTTTTCTGTTAAACATAATGATGGTAGATCGAAAAATAACAATATATAACAATTCTTTAAATATATTTTTTTAATAAAAAATGTCTTTAAAAAAATGACAAAAATATTTATACGTTGATACACATGATAAAAACCATTTTAATATTATTCCTAAGTTACAATTTGGCACCAATTTGTTATTTTTATTTAAGGTTATAGTAAAACATCTATTAACAATCATAACAAATTGCAAATTAATTAATGACCTTCTACATTTTACAAGTAAATATGGAGATGGAGTAGTTTACGAAAAATCACTTTAAAGTGATTCTCCTGGGTAGCAAAAACGTAAGTTTGCTTTCCATACTACTGTAAGGTTCCGTGAGTTTAAAGGGTTAAGTAATGGTTTCAGACTGGTGGCAGGAACTTTCAGTACGACTTTAAAGTAATTATACTAACAATGGAAGCTTACAGCTGACGTGTTGCTCATTTAAAAAATTCTTTTTTTAAATAAAAGTAAATCATAAGTAAATTAAAGAAGCCATGGTAGCTCAGTGGATATGGCAGTTGACTGCCAATCTTAAGGTTCTGGGTTCGAATCCCAGGGATAATACATTGACATTTTTAAATTATCTAAGACTTGAGACTTGAAGATGAGTACCTGGGAAATTATTTCCTGGCGTAATAATAGGTTACCCGGTGCGTAAAGCTAGCCACTTTATCACCCTTGAGTACCAAACGGCTCGAGAAATAGCAGCCTACCCTGATATACACCCCAATGGGCCTTCATGGCCTGTGAAAGGGGACTATTATTATAAGTACATTAATAGTTAATCAAAAGTTAAAAAATAAGGAAATACGTGTTTCTATATATTTAATCTCATACAGCTTATTTAAAAAAATAACAAAATTAACACAAACAAGACGCAACGTATTTACATGACACCCTGCCCGCGTGGTTAACGTGGTACCTTTATATACGGTCGGCCTAGTATTCGATTACCATTAGCTACATTATTTTTTTTAATTAGCTTTTTAGTAAAAATGCATCCCTGTATACAATTAGGCTTTTCTTAAACTTTTAAATAATTCAATAAAAATTATTAGAATTATAAGTCATGTATTGACTAAATCGTAATTGTAACTCTTTCTAATTATTATGCAGAAAATTGGAACAAGAACCTACGAATAATATATACGTAGTTAAGAGTTACCATAAATTTAATAAAATGATTTAGTGACATATATTCGTATAATTGACATAACGTGTAGTATTTATTGCTTTTTAAATTATTCCTAAAAGATGAATCAAAAACTAACCTGCAAATTTACATTTTGTAGTCGGCGATACGTCAACTGTAAGGTCCCCTTGTAAGTGGCAATACCGTTCCACATACTTTAAAGGTTACTCAGAAGTAATGCAACTACTATAGTTCCAATAAATAGTAGAAACAACTACTACTAAAATAATCCGAACTGAAGTAATTAAACCTATAAAGTAATAAATTTAGTTGTAGTTACGTAACAACTACTCAATCAAAGTTCCGATCTCAGTTAGTGCTACTTAGATGGTGTTTGGGTTGATTAGACGTCTATTTTTTAGAAAGTTTTCGTTTTTATTCCTATCGCCACTTTCACAATAGACCATCACAACAGTAGTACAGCTATGTACCTTCTCCGCCAGGAAGTGACGTCATAAGCACATGTGTTATAGGTAATATGTAAACAAACATGGCCGCGGAATGTAAACAAACATGACCGCTGAATGTAAACAATATGGCTGCCGGAAGTGACGTCATACGTAAACAAAGCAGCTGATTTAAATGGCGGTATGCTCTTAGTAGATAAGCCCGCCAAGCATATGTAAACACACAGGGCAACCAAATGACATTTAGTTAAAAGTTACTAGATTTGAAATGTAAACAAAGCAGTTGATTTAAATGGTGGTATGCTCTTATTAGATAAGCCCACCAAGCATATGTAAACACGCTAGGCAACCAAATGATATTTAGTTAAATAAAAAATTATTAAATAATTCCCTTGATTTAAATAGCTGTATGGTAAATGCTCTTAGTAGATAAGCCGGTCAAACATATGTTGTGTGTAAACAACATTCAATAAAAAGGAAGTTGAAACCGCAAATATTTGACCGTAATAATACAAGCTAAAATTAGCACATTTTTAATATAATTTCAAACTTTAAAAATAATGATTTACGCGTGTGCACATTCAGGTGTATATATAAGGCTGTTCAAAATATACAGCTGTATTAGTTTAGAATTGTATGTAAAACGTGATAGTAGAATCATGGAGATGAACAACACATTTATTGATACCTGCGATGCAGGTAAGCTAAACAGTAGATAATAAAAAGCAATATATAATATTCTTCTGTTTTCTCGTTAGATTATTGCAATCGCAAGGAATTAATTTCTTCATGGGTATTCTTTCTAAACAATAAGAAAAGAAATCTGTTAATGATTGAAGTAGGATGTATTAATACAGACAATTTTGACCCAATCGTACAAATAACTAACATTAACGATAAGAACTGTTTACAACTTGATTATGATGAATGGGAAAGCTTATCGTCTATTCGAATTGAACATTTATTTAGAAAATTTAAAAATAATAATGAAACAACCAAGTTTATGGAATATTCGGTAGATAGCTGCATTAAAATGTGATTCGAAAGCGATGAAAATAAAACAAAGACTGTTAAACTAATAGGGTTATTTGGTTGGATATGCTTTAGTTTGGAAGAAATGGAAAAACTGTTCTCAACAAGAGATGTAATAAATCAAAAATTAAACACACTTCAAGAATATACTAACCAGTGGACTTATACCAATTTTATTTCGCTTGTTGCTTCCGCAGCACATAAGGAAGATCTAACAGATGATTCAAGTATTTTATCTATGAGCAAATTTTTATGTATTATGATGAAACCAATGATGGAAGTTGTATCATGGAGAAAAACAGATTGTGATTGTTCTTTTATAACAGAAATTGTGAACCTTTATCCAGATAAATTTATAGAAGATGTTAGAAAAGAATTATTGCTATTGCCTAATAATCCTTTTCCTATGCAAATAAATAATGTGTTGTAGATGCTATTTTAATATACAGAGATAATGTAATATTGTTGTTTTATTTAAGGTAATAAGAAAAAAACAAATGTTTTTAAAAAGGTTTTATTTAAGATGCTATACATAATACAGTTACATATTTTTATTTAAAATGTTTGTTTTATTAATCCAAGAGTCTTGAGACTTGGAGAGACCAAGCCAACGAACAAATAACTTTTCATTTTTTCCACTTCCTTTTCGGTGTAACACTTTTTCTATTAAAAAAATATTTGGGTGATTGGTTTTTTGCAATTCTTCAGAGTAAAATTGTCCAAGGATAGGTTTATCTTCCACATCCTTCAACAGATAAGTAACAGGTTTACCCCGTTTGATTTTATCAATTTTAAAAATTTCTGCAGACCAGTTTGGTGTATATCCCTTGGCAAATATTGATTTAAATTTAGAAATTCTAACATGATCACCAACCTTATACTTTGCAAAACCCACTTGTTTATTATTGTTGTAAACAGATAGCTTTGTTGAGGGAGTAACATCTTTAGGTTTTTACCAGTAGTTCTATGGCAACGTGAATTATATTCAGCAGTGATCTTATCTAAGATATCTATCCATTTATACTTCCCTCTAAGACTGAAAGCTTTATATAGAGCGGTTTTAATCGTACGCACAGCTCTTTCTGCAATTGCAGCTTTCTTCACGCTATATGTAGAGTAATGGTTGATGTTGTGTTTCTTCATGAACGCAGAAAATTCTTTGTTGTAAAACTCTTTCCCCATATCAGTTTGTATATTGTTGGGAATCCTACCCTTCTTTAAAATAGAATCCAAAGCTTTGGTAACTTCTACACCGCTCTTTGATTTCAGAGGTTTGGTCCATATAAATTTTGAATAAGCATCAATCACCAAAAGAACAAATCTATATGAACGATTGTCTTTAGCATACGAACCAAGCTCTCCTAAGTCAGCCTGCCACAAGTCATCATACTCCTTGATAATCGTTGTTTTCCTAGGGAAATTTCGTCTAGCCGGTTTGTGTAGTTCCTTCACTACCTGCTCCATTGGGAATATACTTTACTTTAGTCAATTTATCCAAATCTTCTCTCAACTTTTTCACCTGTTTACTGATAGTTGATTGAAATTTATCAATATCATCTATGATTTTCTTAGATGTTATTAAATTTTGATTGGCTTCCTTTATATGGTTGTTAATATACGCATACAACTTGTCTTTAATTTCATCTACATACACCTTATTTGTTGTATCTTTAAGGTCCTCCTCAAGCAGTGTTATTTTGTTAATAGCATCATTTTTAAAATTTAAAATGTTGTCTATAGCAGATCCAGAGCGCTCCACAGCTTGATCTGCACTGACTATGTGTCTAGTAAGACGGTCAAACAAACTCTTTTTTATGGAGTCTACATAAAATTTATTTGCAGCGTCAGTTTCGTTTTCAGGATCAACAACGTTTACAATCCTAGCTTTCTTAGCATTATAGTGACCATCTTCATCTAACGTCAGACATCTCTTTTCTATCATAGCTTTAATTCTCTCTCTGATATCTGCATGTATACGATTTATGGTATGTCCACAAGCAGATCTGCATGCTTGGTCTACATAAAGCTTATTAACAGCATCAGTATCGATATGCGGACCGGCTAGGTTCACCAATCTTTTTAGATCACAATCATACTTGGTATTCAAATAATGTTTCAGAGTTACAACATCACCCTCGTTAACAGGATCCGCAACGTTTACAAATCGTTTGTTTTGAATTTCATAATTACCGTCAGCAGTGAGGTTGAACCCGATACCTGGATCACCCTTTTTTCCTGCTTTTAATGTCCAATGATATCGTCCAAACTTGTCGACACTCATTTTTACACTGATGCTTTAATTTAGCGATTTAAGCTATTATACCTTCTTCTCTAAGTTCTTCAACAATATTCAAAATCTCATTATCATGTCCAGTATGACCAGCCATTTTAGACGCATGCAATAATCTCAAACGTTCAACCAGTTCTCTAGGGGTGTTCCAATAAACATACTCTTTTTCTTTATTGGTTACATGTTTCATACCATCTCCAGAAGTTGACTTGTTGCGCATTTTCGCAATCTGTGGTTTTATCACATTTTGATACTTATATCCCTTGGTACCTTGTATTGGACCAGAGGCCTCATAGTGTTTCCGATATGTATTTGTATCAGTAAGTATATTCATATATGCCTCTACATCTTTGGGAGTATATTCCTTAGGCTCTTTTAACACCAACAGTTCATACAAACCGGGGGTACCAACATACCTTTTTCCTTTAATAACTACATCAGGACCAACAATATCAACCACAGAATCTCCAATAGCCCATTGATCAATATCTATATTATAATGTATACCATAAGTGTTGTCAACCAATGCTTTATTATCATGAATAAGCAGATCAACAAACTTGCGTGGAAGCGGATCGTACTGTTCTAGAAATTGTTCTTCACTAACATTAGAGGATTCTAATAGTTCTGCTAACGAAGGATCTTCAGTTTCTTCTTCAGGTTCCTGTTTAATTTCAGGTTTAATTTGTTCTAAAAGACTTTTTGATTTAACAAGCTTGTTTAGAGGCTCCACAATAGGTTTGTAGGCTTTCTTTGCAAACAGTTCGGTTTCACGTTCACCCCTTTGTAGAGCTTCATATTTACGTTTAATAGCAGCTCGTGTCTTTATTAATTTTTGTTTGATTGCCTTCTCAATAGGATCCATAATAATTGAAAGCGTTTTTTAAAAGACGGCACGATGTACTTAAAAACAATCGCTTGAAAACCGCTTTCAAATCAATATATTCACTTGGATCACTTTAACTATAATGACATTTATAATGCTTGATGTGTTCTTATATAACAGTCAAATCCACGTCGATATCTACCATCTTCGAAGTCTTTAACAACAGTAAGAAATCCAAATTTTTCTTTCCAACATTCTGAACATAAAGATTTGAACTTTTCAAAGTTCATATCTACACCAACATGATCATCATACACATGCTTCAAGTTCAAGTGGTCTTGTTTAAACAAAACTATCAAGTTTGAATTATCTCGAATCAATTGTTTAGGTATAATGGAATATGTTTGACAGAGATAGAACGAGTCTACACCTCTATGACGACCCATACTGAAATAATCACGCATTACATCTTGTTTATCGCATGCAATATCATCAAATATCATAATCGAATGGTTTTCAACTTCTTGCGTTGGTATAATATCATCTTTATCGGTGAACTTGTTGAACGTAATACCATCTAATGGTTCCAACAAATGCTCTAAATATCGATACTTGGGTTGTTCCAATGATTTTGCGTAAACGTTCACGTTCTTAAATTTTAAACCATTTGGAGATTCCAATAAACTAATCATCACATTTGTTTTACCGCACCCCGAAGGTCCACAAATAATACCTCTAATGGAAGATGGAAATAGAGGTCCATGCTTTCTTGTTGATGTAGGCTCTTCCAAAAAATTATGTTTTTCAATGTGCAACGAACATGGTTGCTTAACAAACTCCATCGCGGTTATGAATCCTCTGGTGTATGATCACTCATATAAATAAGATTTGTTTAGTTGTTAGACATTTAGTCGATGGCGAGCCGTTGTAGAGGTAAAGGTGTTGTAAACACCTTGATAAATAAACTGCCTTTTGAAGCTCATATACTTGGGTATCGTTTTTGTGGTCCAGGTACTAAGTTACAAGAAAGGTTGGCTAGAGGAGATCGAGGTATAAATCCATTAGACGAAGCCTGTAGAGAACACGATATCGCTTATTCGCAACATAAAGATTTGGCTTCCAGACATAAAGCAGACCATATTCTTCAAGAACGATCTTGGCGTAGAGTTAAAGCTAAGGACTCTAGTTTTGGAGAACGAGCTGCTGCTTGGGGTGTTACCACAGCCATGCGAGCTAAAAAAGCTATCGGAGCGGGAATGAGAAAAAAGAAATGTAATAGAATGAGGAAAAAGAAACATAATAGACGCATAGCCTTTAAAGGAGGTTTCCTGAAACACATAAAAGCAGCTGTGAAGTTTGGAAATCATCCTTTAGCTGAGATTATTAAGAAAGCTTTGAGCGTAGCTAAAAAGTTCGTTAAAAGTAATGGGGGAAAGAAAAACATTTTGGTTCCTAGAGTTATCCCAATACCGAAGCAGGGTGGAATCATACCCTTCCTAATTCCCTTATTTGCAGGCCTCTCAGCAGCTGGGTAAGTCTAATAATGATATTATTTAAAATTATTATAAACAATATTTCCTTAACAGAGCGATCGCAGGCGGAGCCTCTGGAATTGCAAAAGCTGTGAACGAAGCTAAGGCTGCTAAGAAGCAGCTTGAAGAAAGCGAGCGACACAACAAAACCATGGAGTCGATCGCTATAGGAAAACAAGGCTCCGCTCTCTATTTGAAACCTTATAAAAAGGGTGCAGCTCTTTATTTGAAACCTTATTCAAAAAACTAACAAGGTTGCCTCGGAGATCGCTCACAGATCAAGATTTAAAAAAATATGCTAAGGATGTTACATACTTCAGAGGTGTGTTTATGCGTGATACCTTACCAACTAAACCGCATATAAACGAAAGTGGAATAGTAAATTTGGATGATATAAAGGGTCCTGGTACTCATTGGGTTGCATACAAGAAACGTAAGAAGGATGTTATCTATTATGATAGTTTTGGAGATTTGCAACCTCCTATGGAGCTCATACAATATTTTAAAGGATGTAAAATTAGATACAATTATGTTCGACAACAGAATTTCAATACAGTCGTTTGTGGACATCTTTGTCTTAATTTCTTGAATGATGATAACGTTATATAAAGAGTTGCAATCAGCTTTCTCAACTAGTCATGTCTCAAACGTTCTCGTTAACGGGTGTGGGTAACGAGCTTAGTCGCAACTATTTTCCACCTATTGAGCTGAATTCCAAGTACCGTTATACGTTAGGCCTTGTTGGGTTTTACGGTTGTAACTCAATCAGAAATATCTTTCCTGGTAACAACAAGATTTATTATAACGATAAAGAGGTGATTATTCCTTCTGGAGCGTACGAAGTAGAAGAAATCAACAAGTACATTCAGTCAGTCGTTTGCAACAACAATAATCGGATTGATTTTGTCCTGAAAGCTAACAACAATACTCTAAAGTGTGAACTAAAATCCATATACAACATTGATTTTACTAAACCTGATAGTATAGGACGTATGCTTGGTTTTTCACCACGCATATTAGAGGCAAATCAAACGCATACTTCTGACCTAGATGTGCAAATCATTAAAGCAACAAATATTCACGTAGAGTGTAATATTACTGGTGGAGCACACCGGAACAGTTCGTTATCGCATATTATATACGCATTTGGTATTTCTGTGGAGCCTGGTTATAGATTGGATGAGAAACCCTCGCCCGTTACATATTTACCTGTGATAGTGAATCAGATAGATAACATTACTTTGAGACTTGTTGACCAAAACGGTGAATTGGTGGACTTTGGAAACGAACAAGTTACCATAACATTAGAGTTGAAGATATCTGTAGAAGAATTGTTATTACGAATGATAGATTTGATAAAGGGATACCTGCAATCTGGTTAAAGAGGTTATGGGGTTAATTATTTTCTATAAAAAGAAAGACATTTCACAACCTTGCAACAGTGAGCAGTTGTTCGCCAACAAGTACGTACCGCTGACAGATGAAGACGTGCAGGTTTTACAATCTTTGGGTTATACAGTGTTGAGTAAATATGGAAGACGGGTTAAAAACCATATTCAGCGAGGTCCGCTTTAATGACATGATTGTAGAATGCGATCGACGTTCTTATCATCCATATGCAACTAATGCATATGATAATTCAGATGAAATAAATCTGGTTATACAAAAAGCTGATCTGATAACAGCTACCTACAACAGTGTTGTTTACATTGAAGGTACTCTCACACCAACCGATGCAACAAAAGCATACAACCTCACGAATAACGCACCACTCTTTCTATTCGATGAAGTACGTTTCGTGTTGGGGGATCAAACAATAGAAGTTGTACGGATGCCGGGCATCAACAGTTCAATGAAAGGTTACGCTTCCTACTCTACAGAACAAACAAATTGTTTAAAGCAAGCTGGTTGGAGTCCCTTCAGCGAAGAACTACAGATTGTAGATGGTACTAAAAAATCTTTCTGCGCTTCCATCCCTCTACGACACTTCTTAGGATTTGCGGAAGGATATAGAAAACCAATTATTAACATGCGACAGGAACTGATCCTTGTGCGAGCAAAATCTGATTTGGATTGCTATAAGGGTGAAACTAATGTTAAGATTGCTATTACCAAAATGTTGTGGAAAGTACCCTATGTAATTCCAAACGATGCAACAAAACTAAACTTGTATGAAAAAATTAATAAAAATGCTATTATTCCAGTTAGCTTTCATGCAAGAGATCTATTCATATATCCAACCCTACCTGCTTCGAGATCTTTAGTGTGGCCTGTAAAGAGCAGCACAGGCTTCCAAAGACCTCAGTGGATATTGGTTGCATTTCAAACGGCAAAACGTAACAGCAAACAAGCTGTAGCATCTGATTTTAATCATGTATCTGCAACTAGTGTGAAAGCTAGCATCAATAACAGAAGATATCCTTATGAACAACAGAATTTCGATTTCGCTAACAACAAGTACACTGATGTTTACGATGAATACCTAAACTTTAGAACTCAATATTATGATGATAATATTGCAGGTTCTTTGTTTGATTACAAACAGTTTAAAGATAAACCTATTTTTATAGTTAATTGTACTAAGCAAAATGAAAGTGTATACAATGCTGTTGTTGACTTGAAGTTAGAGGTAGAGGCTGTCAATTCTTTTGATCCAAACACTGTTGCTTATTGTCTTATTTTACATGATGTTCTTTTTGAATATGAACCATTTACCGGATTAGTACGTAAAACATAATTTGTAAATATATAATGTATAGCAATTAATAAATGATAAAGATGTATACTTCTTTTTATTTCCTTTGCCCTTCTCAATATAAGCTATGATGTATCTTTATTTGAACGATATTAAACGAATGCTGATGATAGGTAGTTTGATTATGAAGATAACACACAATAATAAAAAGGCAGAACAAGTACATGTTTCAACAGTTCTCTGCAAGCAGTTGAAAGAGCGTGTGTTATAATGGTTTCTAACAAAAGAAATTCTCCGTTTCCAAGTATCTCAGAAGCTAAAAAGTTTAAAATCGATGATGTTTCTTCAACTATAGACCGCTTTCAATTTCATGCTACAAAGCAATGTGTTAAATGGTCGCCTTGGGAACAGTTGTGGGAAGAAGATCTTTTGAACACTCTACAGTTTTGGTTAAACGAAGATAATACTAAACTAATTAAAATTGGTTTAAACCCTTCTACAAATTTTACACCTGTTGTGAAACTTTACGATTATGTTATAAAAACTACTGTTACCATGACTCCTGAAGTTTGGCGTACGTTTATTTCTAAAAAGGAACAAATACTAGAAAGCTTTAATTATAAACAAGATATTGGATTTGATGAATTTATAGTGCGTTTCATGAAATCAATTAACGCAATACAAATACATCACTATGCTGGAGTTTTCATTGTTTTGGAAATGCAGAGTTTAAAGACTCTGTGGGATGCAACCAGTTTAATCGACTATAAGCTATCCCTGTTACAACATCAAGGATTTTCTGTTTATTATAACAACATTATACATGGTGCAGCACAGATGCAAGCTAGAGGAGATGATCTTGAAAACATAAAGTTTATATTAAATAGTTGTTTAAATGTAAATAATCATAATGTATGCAGTATGTTAGAAGCGATGTGTTTCTTTAAAAACAAAGTGCTAGAGGATATACGCGAAGCTTTGCTTTATTTTTTATGTTGTGATATCGAACCATTGGACAAACAAGCTGTGAATTCTAATGCTGTTATAAATATTATATAGTAAATATGTAAAAAACAATTAATCAATAAAATACTGTTTAATGGGTGTATTTTTTTATTTCACATGTATGTTTACAATAAACTTAGTCTACAATAAAAACTTAGTCTACAATAAAACTTATTCTACATCCATTATTTCATCATTAATCCTATAACAATAAACTTAGTCTACAATAAAACTTAGTCTACAATAAAACTTATTCTACAATAAAACTTATTCTACATCCATGAATTCATCATTAATCCTATAATGTCCCCACGGTAAAGTATCAATACCATTATCTAGTATAAATCTTTTATTATCTTCATTCGAAAGAGCTTTCTTTTTTTGTTCAACACTATATACATTGTGTTGCTTACTTTGTATACTACTCTGATTAACAATTTTTACATAATTATCTCTAAAACAACTTAAATAGTCGTCAAAACTTATATTATGTTTTACAAGTTGATTTACAACTCCTTTAGCCTTTTTTATAACATCTAAACCATAAATTTGAATTGCATACATTTTTGCTTTTAGCCCAACAAATTCATACATAATATATCCTTTATTTTCATCCTTCATTAAACCCAATACCTTTTTATTACAAAGTGGAATATTAAAAGGATTATCTTTAGCATAATCAGAAGTGTCGAACATATTAATGTTGTTTTTAATAACTTCATACACATCATCGCATGTTATTTCATATAACAAACTATCTGTATCCATATAAAGAAGCTTACAGTTCTTGGGATTAAATTGTTTTAACATAAACTGATAGTGAAAGTCATACATCAAAGTTTTTGAAATGTCAAGGACTGCCATACCAACATATATAGGTTTATTAAATAAAATTTCAAGTTTATTTAGTTCAACAGCAACCAAATCTTCACTAAAAATGGTACGGCTATGGAAATTAGGCTTAGAAATATATTGATTTGCACCATACCGACCATTCCATTTTGTGCAAAGCTTTACATTTCTATATTTTCTAACGTTTTCAACAGATTTGCCAAATATTGCGTTATTCAATAATTTAAATAAGTTTTTTTCAAACTCGTTTTTTGCTTTTGATCTTAATTTTGTATTTAAATCAATATAATCTTTCAACCAACAAGCCTGTGTGAAACTTATTGCTCGATGAATTTTTCTCAATATCAACCCTTCCTGTAAACATTGTTTCAATGCACTATGATGTATGACATACCTCGTTTTAGGCTCTAGAGTGGTAAGTAACTTTTTTTGTTTACTGTTTGGGGGAGCTTTATGTTCTGAACAGAATGGCATATTATGATAATCGTGCAAATGGTTTGGGTAATCCAAATCTACCTCATAAATTAAACCTTTTTCAATATCGTTAGGTATATTCAAAATAGTTTCAGAATCTAGATCATTGATTTGTTTATCACTTAACCACTTAAAATCTTTATAAGGTAGACTTTGACTCATAGCCCAACCATATAAATTATTTGCATCAAGATACAGCAAATATTTATTAGGTAGTTTTGGATTATAATTTGGCAAATATTTATTGTTAGCTTTGCTGTATCTGGTACATACCTGACTAATACCTCCCCGTATACCCCGCTCTAAAAAAAGCAACATGTCTACATCCGTAACCAGCTCTAACTTTATCTTAGTATGTTTTAACATAGCATCCCAAGTATAACTAGGCGATGTAAAATAATGAGCTGGATCTAATCCATGTGTCTTTATTAAATTTTCCCGAAAATTTTGAAACACATCTGCTAAAAGTAACACATCGGTCTTCAAATATATATCACTATATTCCCCTAAATTTTTTATATTAAATGTTTTCCAAAGTTCTTGCGCATGGTTATAATCTTCCTCAGAAATATGGCTATTTTTTAATTTGCTATAGAAATGTTTTTTAGCTGGTAATTCAGTATCGTTAAATTTTTCCCAGTTATCCATATATTCATATGGGTATACACCCTTTCGAATTAATAATTTCAACTGCTCGCTACTTAAATCAGAACAAATATTACGTAAAATTTTCAAATTGTTAAAATCTAAATAAGAAACAAGTTTTTCTAAAGAATCGCTCATGAAGCGAAACGAATCTAGAAATCTAAATTGAATATTTGCATTTGGAATATTTTTAGTAATCGAAATGTAGCGTTCTTTATTTTTAGGTAAAAGCGATACTCTACCAGGTATTGCAGTCGCAACAGTTTTTATTAAAAAATGTGCATCATACCCAGAGAAGTTGTGAAAAAATATTGGAATTCTATGAGGAATCTTGTGGTTAAGATTACACCCCATGTGGGCCGATCCGCGATATCTACCAGTAAAATGACAATGATCTCTAACGCGAATGTGATCATCTAAGAAGGGTTCCTCACATATCTGACATACTGGTGCTAATTTAAACTCTCTTTCTTGAGCATCTAATAGCGGGTCCATTGGTTTAGGATGATCAAAAATGTGTTGTAATTCATCTGCAATTTGCGATAACTCGTTTGCAAACCAATCAACACAATTCTCACCCCTATAAAGCCTAAAACGAGATAAAGAATTATCGTATGCGCTATGAAGATAATATGCAATACTATTGGCTGTATGTTCTTTATACTTAATAGTATCTTTGGTTTCATCATCTTTAAAATCTTTTAACAAACATTCTAAATCTGCATAAATTGTAAAAGGTACTTGAAGTTTATGATGATGGTTCTTAAAATGAACAGTAGTACCAGGTTTTGGTAATATAATTTTACATTTATTTACAGCCCTACAATCTATTTCATGAATATTTAATTTTTGTTCGTTGTGAAAATAGTGCAAACATCTATCACAAATAAATGTTTTCCTACGGTGTGATGTAAGTTGACTCTTAACTAATCTAGACAAATTTTTAATCCAACAAAAATGATATTTTATTGAAGCTTGCTTTGACTGGTCACTTTCAATCTCATCTTCAATTTCATCGTTTTCTTTTTCAATTTCATAACTTTCCTGAATCATTAACAAATTTACATGTTGTTGTTTCTTTTCATCACATAAATAAAGCGGAACGGTTACATAATTTTTTTCTGATTTTCTAATCAAACCATAAATGTTTATCGAAATATTTGGATTTTGTTTTAAAAATTTTGACAATTGATCAAACGACATTGGGAAATTAATTCCCTCAAAATTTAACACTTCTCCATAATAGGGGTATGAATTAACGCGGTGTGTATGAGAATTAGAAGGAACTGGATATAATGCTGATACTAGAGCCCAACCAAAGCAAGCTTCGTCATTATTTTGTACATTTATTATCGCTTTTTTTAATTTTATTTCTTTAGGCAAATCTATATACGATGATGCGTGAAGTAACGTAACTTTATTGATATTTACCGTTAGGGACATAATTTTCGATAGAGTCCACCCACTTCCCTGCTCTTCAAACTCGGTTATTTTTTCCATTAACACTGCGCTAATGTGCTTTTGGAACCATTCATTCACAGCAGCTCGATCCCTTAAAGTTGAAAACAACAATTTATAATTTTTGGTGTTGAATGTAAATTCTTTGAACAGCAACTCCTCTGTATTGGCAACTGGTTTTGTAAATTCTGCGCAAAATTCCATATTTATTTTTAATGGTGTTGTTGAAATATGTTTTTTTATGTTGGTCCAAAAAAGCGTAAAACAGTCTTCGAAAAACGCATTCAAATCCTTATGTATTAAGTTTATTATAATTGAAGTTTGTAAACGGGATTGAAATGCTGATGTTAGATCCCTCCAAATTACACTTCCTTTTTGATCAAGCTTTGCTCCAGCACCCGTTTTTCCTAAAAAATAACTTTTTGTTAAAGCTAAAACAATAATTATTTATATTTTTACCTTTCAGAAGTTGATTGAATAATTCTTCATATCGACTCAATTGTCCAGCGACCGCTTGCATATGTTTTTTATTTGCAGTTGTTAAATTTTGATTATTTGTATTTACTTCATAACTTATTAATCTTAAATTATAATTAATAAGTTTAATATATTTTTCAATTTTTAATGGATTCAAAGTTTCTTTGTGTTTTTTATATGTTTCTTGAACCATTTTCAACACAACATCAATTTTGTTTAGGAATTCCATTTTTAGTTTGTTGTAGGTATAGTGCTGTGTGAACAAAAAACAACTTTTAGAATGAAATGTTTACACACATGCTTGCTTATATATGCATCAAACGACCTTGTTATTTTCATCAAAAGTATAACCTTTACTAAAAGTAAAAACATTTAGAAAAAATATGTTTATTTATTAAAGCATACAGATAAGGAAATATTTATAATATTTATAATATTTTTTGTATATATGTGTGAAAGAGGAAAGCCCAAACCCTTGTAGATAAATATAATAATAATGATTTTGGTTGCGTTTTCTAAATATCTACAATTCAAGTATCGCTGTTTTTCGATCTTTTCCAATATCCTGTTGTCCTTTGTATACCAATACTACAGATGAAATTGCTTTATTTAGAGCTGTAATTCTTGCTTCGGATAGTATTTTTGAAAATCGTCCTGGTAGAAACATTGAATTGTCTGCTGTTTCAACAATAATCTTGCGCCCATATTTCGTACTCACAGATTTTATTTTTTCCAATTTATACTGTCGATCGATCGCCAAATCATCAATATTTATCAAAGGTTTTAATTGCAGCTTCCCAACGTTGTTAAGTTCTTTTAAAAACTCCATTTGGAACTATTTTTCTAGAAGTTTATCTAGTAATTTTTTATTAAGACTAAAATAACTATTGCAGAATGTCTGTATTTATATGTTTGTTCATACGAAAATTGTTTTTTCTAGAACTGGGTGGAAAAAATATGTATTGTTATTGAAAAACCGTGTTTAATATTAGAAAAAATATATTTTTCACCTTGACAATATCCTGTGTAGAAATCAATTATTTATTAGCAAAATATGTTTACATCCGGTTTTTTGTAATCACCTATTTTTCTAAACTTTCAATGCTGGAAAAAATATATTTTTTACCTTGATAATTAATATCCTGTGTACAAAATCAATTTTATTAACAAAATATGTTTACATCCTGTCTTTTCTTATCACAGGCTTTTCTTCAACTTGATGTGTGTATATATTAAGATTTACCTTTATAAAATCATTTATCAAATTACTGCGTTATCTGTTGTTTAAGTCTGGTAAGAATTATTTATTTTTTATAATCTAAAATTTTTTACTTTTTTTAAATTGTGTTAGAAAAATGTCCTGCATAAGCTGCGTCGGATATGGATTTGATTATATTGATTTATATTGGTACATGTATCTTGGTGCTACAACTGATAATATTAAAATAATGTCTGATCCAAACAACCTGGAAGGAAGAGCATTACGGAGCTTTTTTGATAATAAAGGTGTTCAGGAAGCTAATAAACATGGAATACCTTTAGAAATTTATAAGTGTGAACAAGCAAGAAAATCAAGGTTAATAGAACAGAGTAAAATCGATCTGTGAAAAATTATATGTACATTATTTTTTCTGTAAGAAAAATCTTAAAAGGTTATTTTTTAAAAGAAGTTTTGTAAACATGCAAAGAATTTTTTAAAAGAAGTTTTGTTAATTTACATTATTAAATGAACTAAATAAAATTTTTACACCTGATTGATGTTTTTATTTACAGATTAAAAGCTTTTGGGTTTTACCTGTTTAGTAAGTAGGTATATTTTTAAAATAAAAAAAGCTTTTCATATGGTCTAATTAATAAAAACAGAATATTTGTTATTTAGCGGTTGTCTGATAAACAAAAATACTTTTTCTAGATGTTTTTTTTACTTTTAGTAAAGGGTTCCTTTAGATATCTATAAACTATGTTGAATAATAATAATAATTGTATTATCTACTCACCCCAAAAATAATGGTGGTAACAATATATAAATCACAAAAACTTTTTTGTAAAAACGTGTTTTTAACTCACTCTAAATTAGGTTGTCCACGTTAAAACATAATTGATAAAAATAGTTTGTGGTTTGAAAACTTCCGTTTTCTTTCGATGATTAACATGATTGCAGCATTGGGTTATTTAATGAAAACTAATTTTTTAGCTTATATTATTGATTGTGAATAACAGATGGCTGCACTAGGATGTTTTAGCGCATAAATATGTAATGATAACCCAAATGTGATATCATTTTGGCGGGCTTATTATAGGATATGTTTACATGCATATCATCATTTAAATCAGCTGCTTTTGTTTACATTTCAAACCTAGTGACTTTTAACTAAATGTCATTTGGGGAATTATTTAGTAATTTTCTATTTAACTAAATGTCATTTGGTTGCCCTGTATGTTTACATATGCTTGGCGGGCTTATCTACTAAGAGCATACCGCCATTTAAATCAGCTGCTTTGTTTACGTATGACGTCACTTCCGGCGGCCATATTGTTTACATTCAGCGGTCATGTTTGTTTACATTCCGCGGCCATGTTTGTTTACATATTACCTATAACACATGTGCTTATGACGTCACTTCCTGGCGGAGAAGGTACATAGCTGTACTACTCACAACAATTTGTAATGTCACTAAAAATTGTTGTTTCTCCAAAACGATGTCAAAGAACAAGAAACGACTTTCTGATTTGGATCATGTCTTATTAAAAACAATACAGAAGCTCTTAAGTTCATCAGAAGCAAGTTTCTTTAAAGGAACTCTCAAAGAGTTCTCAATGTGACCCGGAAATCGCTCCTTGTCCATTGACCCAGGCCGTGAAAGTTTTCGTGTTTTTTACGATGATGGTAAAATTCATCCCAGAGTTGCTCTAATTAAACCAATAATTCGATAATTACTGGTAGCGATGATTAAAATCGATGACTCCATCAGCTTCTTATATTGTAGATACTCGATGATATATGCTGAAGCATTACAAATTGTTAACCACTCGAAATAATTCTTGTCATCGGAAAGATTATCCTTTGACGTTAAAGATGATTTAATCTTAAAACTTATATCCGTCCACTTAAATAACATAGAAACTATAATTCACTGTCAAATGCTATCAAGATAGAGATAGCCTTTAGGCATCTCATAGCCCTATTATGGAATATCTTAGTCGTTTCGTAAATTGTCCTTCAAATTATCATTCCTGACAGACGGCATCGGCGGTGGTTTCAGAATCAATGTAGACTTGAATGGTAGTTACACCAACCATAAGAATTACCGTCTGACACCGAAGATCACGTTGTTGGAGATATCTGCATAGACTGCAACATCACCAGATTCTGCTACCTAATTAAAGTTAGCTTCGTCGAAAATTTTTATTTACTTGTAATTATTGTTATAGTTGTTAAACAATCATTCTTATCCGCAGAGTGCGGCAATATTAAATTCTGGGCCAATTCTGAAGTCTTTTAGCTAAAGATCATCTTGGACTCTCCAAAAGTTTCTTAACGAGGTTTCCATTCCTGGGAATCTTAGGAATTATCGTTCGATTCTGAACTCAAAGTTGGAAATTATATAAGCAGCCGCAAAAATCCTGAACCGCCGATCAATGCCACATTAGGGACTATCCTCGATTTGTAACCACTCTAGTCCCTAATAGGAACAATCCTAAATCCTAGCTAGGAAAGCTAGTTGCAATAGTGTAGGATAGATACCAGCCTCCATTCCACCCGTGATGATTGGAAGTACCGACAAAAGTCAATGACGCGCTAATTGAGCGCATCTCAATTTTCCCACCCACGTGAAAGTTAAGTTAAACTGCAGCAGATCACGTGAATCGTGGCCATATAAACTGCAGTATACATCCTCATGTTTTGATAGTTAGTAAAAGAATATTGCGGTAGTATTTCCGCAACTTTATGACCTCAATTGGTTGTAGCAGGAACCTTAGAGAGAAAACTATTGAAGATGGTAGCTGAAGATTGGTCTTGTTAGGAATTGTTGGCTTAGTAGAATTCACATAAAGAGCCACCCTCTGCTAAATAAGAATAAGGTAGTGTAACCAATTTGTAATAGTTGTTAGTATAATTTCTATACTAGCAGTCCAGCTGGGCAAATACCCAGCTGGACTGCAGAATTCTGCCATATTAACAATGTTGAACTACAGGAGGCGGTATTAGGAATCATAACCCAGCAGCAGTAGTATATAGTAATAACCAAGCCCAACCAACTGGGTGCTGAATGGGTAGTTAATTGCACAATTTCGTGTAGTCGAATGTATAGGTATAAAATTACGGTAGGTTACGGTACGGTTAGGTATACATGCGACTACACGAAATTGTGCGCTTAACTACCCATTCAGCAACCATGTGGTTGCCCTTGGTAATAACTATTTGCAACAGGAATTGGTTATTGCTTCTAAGAGCTCTTCGGCAACTTGTGAAGGTTCATCTTACTCCTCCGATAGTTTGCTTATTAATTATTGTTTGATACTGAAAGTATTAAGTCGACTTTTATGAAGATTTTTCAGTAACTTTTAACATTCCATTTTATACTTGACAAAAAAAACTAATGTTGCACTTTTGCCTTACTAAACGCTTCTTTTGTGAGATTACTGCTCCTAAAATGTCAGAATAGCTGAAAAATGCTTATGGTTCAAAAACTAAGAATTATATGTGTCTTTAGTTGAGAGAGATGAGACAGTCATTGTAAAATACGTTAAAGTTAAGTTTACCATTTTTTAGGCAGAATTTATTTATTTAAAAAACTTTAAAAAATAACTTAACAACACCATTACTATACCGCTGATTACACTAACCCAAATCATGAACAAAGCATGAGGTACTATCTGGCGGCTGAAATAAAGATGTAAACAACGTGAGACGCTAATGTTAATAAAGTATAGGACTACTTTCAGTAAAGACTTTTGATACTA
This sequence comes from Agrypnus murinus, assembly GCA_929113105.1. NCBI lineage: Eukaryota > Metazoa > Arthropoda > Insecta > Coleoptera > Elateridae > Agrypnus > Agrypnus murinus. The sequence goes on along the minus strand of OV816028.1, from coordinate 154,412,993 downwards.
AAAACTAATCATAATAGTCTCCATAGACTACTGCATGAAACTAGTAAGATAATGTTAAATGAAAATGTTTGCCTTAATGATTTAGCAGGTTCATTAGATTTTTTATTGGCATGCAAATCTTTGTTTTGATCCCAGGGACATAGGACGGTCATGTAAAACAAGTGGTTTAGAAATTAAACAAAATTTAAAATAAAACAAAAATACTAACAATATTTTTGCTTTACACATCTAATAGTTATTTAAGCTTTGTAAACTAATCTTTATGGGCGAGCTGGAAAGTTTGTAGGGCGAGCGACGAATGAGCGAACGTCCATAATCCAGTGAGCCCAGTAAAGAATACTTACAAAGCATGACGCATACAAAGTTTAATTTTTTTAATTTTAAGTAAACTATTATAGTTTTTTATTTATTATTTTATGGTTTAGTTACCATAAATGCCTGTAGTGTTAGTTACATAGTTAGAAGTAACTGCAAATTACCTTTATAGACTGTGATATGAATTAAATCGATTGATAACTTCTAGAAATCTCTATTGGACAAAGGGGTGTTAGAGCTTCCGATTGCTGAAGAGTTACGAAATCGATTGATTAATAAATTAATAGAAGAGTAAAATTTCTATTTTCCACCTATTTGAATGCCCGAATCGGAATTAGGACTTCGATTGAATTACGAATTCGACGGGCTATGTTTGTTTTTGTAAAAAATGTAAACGGCGATATTAACGACCAGTAGAATCTTATAATATCGAAGCTATTGTCACCTCTAGGATTTGCCAACCAAAAATGGTCCTCTTATAAATCATCCTTCACTTAATGGTTGGTACAAGAATGAATTCAATAAATTTAAGATTATTTTCGACCTCTAATAGTTGCTGCAGTAATTTTCATTCTTCGCCAAAAACAATCGATATCGGCTTGCAACATTCTACCAGCAGCCGCAGAATGGTAGTCTGGCCAAGGGTAGTAATCCTAAAGATAATCTTGCATGTCATACTACGTAGTGATGGAATATTCGCAACTTATATTAAGGATCGTCGTCGCGTCTAAGCGAAGGTTGCAACAAGAAGTTTCGTTCTTGTTTGTTTATAATCATTTCAGGAACGATAATCGACTTGACTTAAAAGTCGGGAAATTTTCGGTAGTAGGATCCCAAGACCATAACAAATTGCCGATAAGTTTTTAAAAATTACCCAGGTGAGCGAAGAACTATTTTCAAGAAATTACCACAGACAATTGGCAAGGTTGAGATATCCTTTGGCAGACTTTTTCTCAAAGAACACTTCAACACCAGTATTTTATGCATACAGTTCAAGGCTTTCATGCATTTCCTTTTTGAGATTCCATTTTGGTTTTGCACGCTGTACGATATACAGCGTATTCTTCGTTTTTACAGATATATTCAAATTGGCAGAGGAAAATACACAAAAGTTTTCAAATGCATGCTGGTATAGGAACCGAAATTCCTTTATAGATAGTGGATTGCATTCAAAACAGAGATATTTAGTACATTCTTAATAAGATATTTATTATAAGGACCCGGAAGTATTGGATGGCCTTGTGAGAACGAAAAAAGTAACAAGTTTTACGATTAGAGCAAACTTTTAAATTGTTAAATGCAGTTTACTACAAATAATAGCAAATAAACTGTCTTTCTTTAGTTTTCTTTTAATTCTCAATAAAAAGTCTAATTTGTCTAAATCGAAACAAAAACACGTGCTAATAGCAATTCATCAGAAAATTAACGCACTGATGAGACAGTTTCGTTACAAAATAGGTCCTTCCTTGAAAAGAACGAAATAAAAAAGTTATTTTAACTTTTTTTTTATTTACTTTTACACTCTCGCAAGTAAAGTGTTTGAAACGAGCAGAGCGTAAAAAGCGGATGTGGTTTGTACGTATTGCTCAGCTTCATTTCACATCTAAAGTGTTTAGTTTATAAGTAACAAACAAAATTAGTTGAAAAGAGTTCATCAGAGATGATCTTTGTTTTTGTAAATAATAAAGATTATTTTATTTAAAAAAGAAAACAATTATAAAATAAAGAAGGCGAGTTGTAATATGATTTACGCGTCACCATAATGCATCTTAATAAAATAATGAAATAATAAGGGAATGACGACTTTTTTCCGAAAAAGTATAATATAATAAATGTTATTACTAACGCCAAGGTTAATTCAGGAAAATAAAAAAGCTGTGTATGTATATACAAATTTCATAATCATAATAAAGGTTATGCCTAAAATATAATATTACAGTAGTATAATAATATATTATAAATGAAGCATTATAATCGTATAAAGGTAGATAAATCGTCCATTTTGCCTGGTTATTATTGTATTATCAACAAGTTAAATCACAACATTAGTTGAACATCAACGCGATTGGTCCCCGTCGTAGATGTGATTATTAAATCATTAGCGATAAAAATTGATATTATGTTTGTATGGTTATTACATGATTACTTTGACGGTTGAATTCTCAGTTTTCAGGACTGTACAAAATGTAGAAAATGATTTTTTTCCGTATAAGAGGATTTAATATATTTTTAAGTTGCTTTCGGAGCTTCCAAGTTTCAGGAAATTTTAGAGTGTTCTGATGTACCTCCTAATAAAATTCAAAAACTTCTAAGTTTTGAGATTTAAAAAATTAAATCTGAGCTTTAAATTTAAAATTCTGAGAATTCTGAATTTCATAACTTAAAAATAAATTATAAAAATTGTTGTTTATCTTGGATTGAAATTTTAGAATTTATTGAAGAGAATTTCTAAGAAACTTTGGATCTTAAAACAAAATTCTATATTTGGGGGATAGATAGATAGTAAGCATAGATCTTTGAATTTAAATAATAATTCGTTTTAATAATAAGTTTTATAAGTAAAATTCTTTTTCAAAAATTTCAGAAATAGTAGCTTTGTAGTGTAGTAAACACCACAAGAATAAATATTAATATTGAAGCCAGGTTTAAAAATTTCATGGTAGAAATATTAAATTTACTGTCCCTGCTTAATTAATATTATATTACGAATACCTTTTTACCGGTTAGTTCAGTACAGTGAAGATGTAATGGCAGTCTATCTAGCCAGGTATATATTAACAACTGACCTATTTTTTTAACAATAAAAAGTAAACTTTATTATGGTATATGTCATTCACGTGGCATATCCCTAGTATGTATTCTCAAAGTAAAAAGCAGTTTTTTACGGCATCAGTTAATCATTATTGTTCTAATTAAGGATAATTGTAAAACAAGTATAGGGCTCTCATCCAGTGTCAATTAATATATAAAATATTAAGCATCGACTACTACACAATCTATTAAATGTTATCCCGGATATTTTTGTCATTTGCGTGGATCTAACTAAGAGAGAAGAACATTATTAAATTTCACGTATAGTATCAATATCAGTATTTCTACAATAAATATCAGCATTGTTAATGCATGCACGCTCCCTTCCATTTTCACATCCCCACTTTGGGGTAGTTTACCGTTTGGTGACAACAGACAAGCAAGTCGACAAGTGTGCATCAGTAGTGGTACACAAACAGTCAAGAACACAAATGTAACATATAACATATAAGTTTCAACACTTATTTTTATTTAAATGTTGGGTCCACAATTATGGACGTAACAAGCATTACTATTTTAATTAAATCAACATGTAGTGTCTTGTTCAGTTGATCTATAAACTTTATAGAGGTAGTTTATATGGTTTGATGTAAGAGTACATTTATTTCGCGTCATTCACGTGGTTATCATAATTTCTTACTGGTGTTGAATTTAGAAAAAAATTCGTAAGTGAATACACTACTTGTGTTGTTTCATTATAGCTAGTATGAAGCCTCCAAAGAAAATAGTCTAGGCGCTATGTTATATTAATGCTTAATAGTCATTCGCGTGGCATTTTTATTGCGTTATTTGCGTGGATTTATAATTTCACGTAATACAGCTTTTCCACGTAAATGACAACTCCTACATACATTCATGTTCTTACATTATGAGGTGCAAAGAAAATGTGGTAAAGAAGAAAAAATGAAAAAAATTAAAAATGATCCAGAAAAGAAACAAATGGAGAAGCTGAAACATGATGACTGTCATATCACGTAAAATAAAAATTATTAATTTTTATTTTACTTGTTATCCATTACTAAGCCATTATTAAGCATTATCGTGTTAGAAACATCTTTTTATTATAATATTAAAGTTCAGTTTTTTTATTAAATATAATCTTTTCTGTCATTTGCATGTTATTTGGATCATTTACGTGGATTTAAACACTGTAAAGGCCGAAAATCTCCAAATTAAGCTCTACTAATCAACAGTATGTGTTCTATACAATCAATTAATCATACTATTTCTTAGAAAAACAGATTTCAACATTTTTCAACATCCAAATTGTGGATTTCGGGAGAAACGCCCACTTAAGGAAGATAGAATAGAAGACCTTTCAATTGAAGGAGAACAAGGAGAAGAGAACAAGCAAGATACTACAATGTGATACAGCTATGCTAAAAAGGACTGAAGGTTACTATTTAAATGGATGCGTGATTAAAGAAGATCTTTAATTTCTTGTAGTGTTCGTAGTGGGCCGACAGAGGGCGAAGAACAGCCTGATGGTAGTAAAGAATGGAGAAATGGCATCCTTTAGTCAATAACCGTTCAAATTATGAAGTTTTAAAGCCCCTTGTTTACCACAATTTGAAGATTAAATACCAAATAATTAATATCACTATCCCATAATTTGGAAATTTGGAATAATTGAAAATCAAAACTTTTTTTAACTTTTTCTTTTTTTTTCTTTTTTACTTTTTGTTTTTTACTAAATGTTTACTTAATCTTGTAAAATCTGATACTCATTCAAACGGTGGAGATGTAAGGAATCCTGAGGGTTTTGAGCCGTGAAGCTTTAAATGGTACAAGGTTCGATGGCTATATTAGAATGTTAGAATTTTAGAAAAATCATTAAGGAATTGCGAAGTTGTAGTTGCAAAATTTTCAGTTCGGTCTCACCAATATGCATTGTGTCACAATCATTACAAACGAGTTTGTACACAATTTATTTAAAAACTAAAGACAAGATTATTTATATTCCTTGTGCAATTATATAATTTACAGAATCTAAACATCATTAAATATCATAAACCGCCAAGGTCAAAATCTAATTTGCTTGAATTTTTGCATATAATATTTACATTTCCTACTTGATAATTACTGAAAAAATTGCTGAAATTACTAACTAATTTCCATTCTTAGCTATTAAAATGCAATAATATACCCGCTACATTAGAAAATTCACGATACATGTATGTAATAACAAAAATTTTGTACACCCCTTTCCGAAATCATTTAGTAGGAAAATGAGCGTTTGTCGTGTCAGTTCCCTCAGATAAAATCTCTTACTAAACAGATCACATCTACTCCTAACCTAATAACAAACAAACGACCATATTATTGGTATATATAATAAGTTTTCTATTAGAATCATTTATGACGATCGTAATTTATTCAAAACAGTAAAATTAAATTGCCTTTATATTAAATATTTAAATTAGACGAAGAAGAGACACTTCGGTAATGATGGAAGGAGAAACAAGAAATAACAATTAATGTCGACTTGAAAACACTAAAGTCTTCCTCGAAACTTTTAAATTAATTTTAATTATATTTTAATTGCAAAGGTTAACGTTTTATGTTTTTCTTTTGTACTTTCCTAATTACACATTTAAATTTCTAGTTAAAATAATTGCTTACGTTCTGCACGTGAGAAATATTAAATTGTCTTTTTTTATGTTCTTAATAATCATTTCATTTTTTGCATTTAAATAATTGTACAAACAAAAGAAGAAAAAGAAACTATTTGGTATTCTCAAATTAAGGGCACTAAATTGTCTTTTTTTATAAATTTACTAAATAAACTACTGAACAACGTGTAATTATAATAATTCCTAATTCGCCAAGCATAACATTAAAAATAATTTGTGTGAGGCAGTTTTTAAATAACGTTAACTTAATTTTTTAATGTCTCTCTTCAGATTATCTCTTAATGAAAATGGTGTGTGTACGAATTTTTTTAATGCCTACAATAATAAAAAAACACATTTTGAAAATAAAAGTCAAAGTTGCGCGAGGAGGATAAATAAAAAAAATTAATAGCATTAGCATGACTACTGACTTTTTTCTCTTCATTATAAAATTATACAAAAGACCGTGAAAAAATAAATTCTGGAAAGAAACGTGGAAGAATAGACCCCTATTTGATACGGTTTTCGCCTTTTGTTTACAAGGAATTTAATTTCATCAAAGAAATGGATTCTAATTTTTCTTCTTTTCATATATAATAATGTTATGTAAAGCTAAAAAGATTTTTCACTATTTATTATTAAATTATAAGACGTTTTAATATATAACATTTTTATACACCTGATTTAAAATATAACAATGCTTTATAGCTGAGGTAGCTCGTGTTTGAATAACGAATAAAAAGATTCTTCTTCCGTTTAGGTTTTTAATAATAACCTTTTAAAATAAGTTTTTTCATTTTTCCAATTTAGTGATTGTGGACTTGTGGTCTGTATGTACGATAAATTGCAATTTACGTTACGTACTTAATGCTTCTGTACAGCGTTAATTAATGTTGGAGGTTTGAATAATTCATCAGTCTCGTTCACTGCTTACCGAGTTAATAAATTAAATAATATAATATTATGATATTAATCTATTAGAGTTGTATAATTCTTCCGAGATAATAAAAGAAGCAACATTGTTGCAAACAGGCGTGCTTGAGAAGTGTATTAAGTGGAATAAACATCTTAACAACTGCAGTTAAGCTTACTAACAATTTTTATTATTTTAGTTTATCATCAACTAATCTGATTTTATGTATCTTATTGTCTTGAAAATGCTTAAAACAATTTTAGTTTTTCAGGTAGTTTTCAAAGTTGTAACAGAGCAATTCCTCGATTTATAATATATTAATTTTTCATCTCTCAAATCCACCATGCAAAAATTTAAAATATAGGGTGTTTCAGTTAACTTTCGTATAAATTGAATGTGTGATAGTACTCGTCAATAGGAACAAAAAAATCCTTATGATGTTACACACACAACTTTTCGGAACTGCTAGGAATAACAGTCAAAACAAACTGTGACATCACCTAGCATCAGCTGCATTAATGTATCAGATATGACGTTGAAAATGCAGTTAGGTACTTCGATCTCCAACTGTGATTCTTAAACCAGTGACCAGCAACTCACTTTTCAAAAACAATTTTTCTCGGTTATTATGAAAGATAGGCACTAATGATATTAAGCTTTTTTGTTGCATTTTATGTCTACCATCACCTGTTCAGAGGATACGAATCATTAGTTAAACACCATGTAAAAGACCTCAACTATTAATATTATACATGAACGAGTAATCTGACATTGATAAAGAAGAGGTAACTGTATGTGCTATCATTTTTCTCTGTCTGCGCAGAATAACCCCTCGTACATATGTTTAATGCTAATAGTTGAACAATATACAGGCTGTTCGCAGTTATCGGTGCACCATTGCTATCATCTCCGTTATTATTAGAGCTACGAAGTCGGTTAATTTAGCAGATTAGCAGTATTTGTCTGCTGATTAACACGGCGAAAAAATAATAGAACATCGCGTTTTCGAGTTATTTTTAAATGTAATAATTTTGAAATGGGTTACCCTGTATATTTTTGTAGAAATGGATGGACAGCGACCTTATAAATACAAAAGATTAAGTTTATTACCATTTTAAAATGAAGAATAAAGAAGCTATAGTTGTAGTTGTTTGTAATTAAATATTATTAATATTAGTGCAAATCCATTTTATTTTTTGTTGGTTTTGTTTTTGTTATAGAATCTGTTGAATTGTTTTTTCGTTTGTTTTTATTATAAAATGCCATGTACACACTCAGAGAAATGTGAATGGAAGCTAATGACGGAACCTTATATTTTGTGTAGGAGGAATGGAAGAAGAGCTCTTCAACATTACATAAATTTATTACCTGGCCGCAATCCACCCAGTCAATATTTTAACACATTGTACTAAAAATTTAAAGAAAATGACAATACGTTCTCAGAGAGGAGAACTACGAAAAATTTCATTATAAACGAAAATGCTGGAGTAAACATTTTAGCTTTTTTCGAAGCAAGTCTTGAATATTCAATTAGAGATGCTTGAACAAGAAAATTTGAAATTGGCATTAGTACTGTACACAAAATTCTAAAAAAGCATAAATACAAAATTTACATCGGAGCATACTCAGATGACTGGCGATTCACTACTTAGCTCAGCATTTTCCCAATGGTTTATTAATGTTGCAATCATAATCTCAACTTTCACAGACTAATCTTATGGAGGAATGAATCCAATTTTTCGAATTCTGGTATGTTAAACCGTAAAAACTCCCATTATTGGTCTACCGATAATACTTTCGCAATACATTCAAAAAATCAACAACGCTGCTTTAGTTTAAATGTTTGGTGTTTTATTTGTGCCTTTATTTGGATTAAGTTTATTGATCCATATTTTTATGATGGATATTTAACTGCTCAGTGATACGTTCAGTGCATGACACCAATATTAGATGATTTCATGAACAACCTTGATATTCATAAGACACACGAAAAAACCTACTTTCAGCAGGATGGAGCCCCTGCGCACAATTCCAATGCAGCACGGAACTTGCTTCCAGAATTCTTCGATGACTAATGGATAGGATCCATAAAGTGTCCTACGCGTTCTCCTGATATAACGCCTCTTGATTTTTATTTTTGGGGATACAATTACTCACATTATTAATAATATTAATGGTAGAACAATCTTAAAAGCGGTGCGTTATGTTAAAATTCTAACTAGAATATGTATAGAGCAAGAATGAGCCGTTTTCGAGCACTTATTATAAAAGAATGACATCCCCAGTAGCACACACATGTTGGAAAAATATTGTTTCCACATATTGGCCAAACATTGTAAATGACAGACACTGACGAGATTGTCACAATATGCGGAGGCAATATATCTCCAGTACTGCAGTTTGATATTGGCCATACATTGGAACATTATATTGGTTTAATATACGTTTATAGTATTGGCACAATATGTGCATAGAATATGTCTCCAACATGGTAATATTGGTCCAACGTTGAAGCATTTAATGGTTTAATATTCTTTTACAATATTGGCGAAATGCATTCACAGGATATTCATCCACCGTTCAAACGTAATATTGGTGTAGTATACTTGTACTAGTATTGGTACAATATGTTGATGTGATAATGTGATAATGCTTGATATCTACATTTTATTGCGATTAATGTCTCCCTCAACATGTACTATTTGTCACAAATCACTTTGTATATCTTCAGTTCGTTTAACCCAATAATATTAATAACCGACGACGATAATAATAATAATAATAAACCGACAGCCCATATCGTTAAATTAATGTTGAACTGTAGATGAAGTCGGAGGGAGAGAGAGTCATCGTAATATGAAGCACTATTATCCGCTAAATGTAATTCAACTTTTTTATTTTGTCCATTTACACTTGAAACTATCGATATATCTTCCATATAGAACTCGTTTTAGATGTCTGTACTGTACTGTCATTGCGAAAACTGTAAATAAAAACATAAACGCATTAAATTTTGTTAATTGAACTTTTATCTATTGGATTTCTAGTTAAAACGTTAAACAAATTGTATCAACGTAAAACAGATAACTAATATAATTAAATATATCAAACATATATTGGCAACATATTGGGCCAATAATATATACTAGGAGTATTTGTTAAAAATTGTAGCTTAAGTTTGATATTTCATTCACTTCAATAAAAATCTGTAAAAATATATTAAAGGCGGGATAATGCTATTTTTAATAAATTTGAAATTACATAATTATGTACCTACTAATATCGTATTTACGAAAATGAATCACAGACATATTTATACAATTTTGTTCATGTTGAGACAAAACTAGGCGGTTATAGCAATTAAAATATATGGATTGGGTATTATAGTAAGTACTTACAGTATATAATGAATATAAATAACTGACGCACTTACAAACAGTAAATATAAATTTTTCAACCACATACGATCAGCAGCAGATATCGCAACACTAAAACAGATGGTTGAAAACAGCTGCTTGTGCGTTATTGGGCGCGATATTTCAAATGTGGTCATTATGAATTTAGACCGATGTATACAATAATTACGTATTGAGGTATTATTAGTATTCAGTATTTGATAAAACCGTGTGAGCTATGGTAACTTGTAATCATCTTTCATTTTTCTCGACGTGGTACACATTTGTAAAACATTTTCACGCATATAAAGCACCCGCTTATGTATAGCTAATTTGAATCCTTGAATAATCAAGTAACCTTGTTTAAAGGCTGCTTATTCAGTGTCGGAACTATAAAAGTGAGATATTAACTGCACTATATGTCCAATATAAGACCAGTACAGAATAATACAATAATTGAATAATTTGTATACGGGACTTATGTGGAAAAAATATTGGTTACGTATGTTGGGCGCCAATCTTGAACCAATATAACATCAATATTAATTAGATATATAATATTAAATATCTACTAATGAATTAATCATAGTGTGGGCTGAAATATAAACCCAATATAGGATCAATATAGAGGAAAACATGTTTTTTAAATTTATTATTTATATATTGGACCTTTGTAGGAGCAATATTGGCTACATATGTTGGGTGCCAGTCTGTAAGCGATGTAATACCATTGGTTGAATCTTCCAAATATTGGGCCTGAATATAATATGTTACCCATATAGCACCAATATTGGGGCAATATCTTGTGCTACTGGGGATTTAATTAATTATGCTGTCACTATTATTTTAGATCCATGAATATTTATTTTGTATCATTATTTACTACTATATAATAAATAAACCCAAGCTGAGCCGAGTTACAACTTTTGTCATTTTTTCATCACCTATATCTAGCTACGGCTAGTATTTGATAAAACCGTGTGAGTTATGGTAACTTGTAACCATCTTTCATTTTTCTCGACGTGGTACACATTTGTAAAACATTTTCACGTATATTAAGCACTCGCCTATGTATTGATATTTTGATTCCTTGAATAATCAAGTAACCTTGTTTAAAGGCTGCTTATCCAGTGTCGGAACTATAAAGGTGAAATATTAACTGCACTATATGTTCAATATAAGACCAGTACAGAATAATACAATATGAATAATTTGTATATATGACTTCTGTGGAAGAAATATTGGGCGTCAATCTTGAACCAATATAACATCTACATTAATTAGATATATAATATTAAATATCTACTAATGAATTAATCATATAGTGGGCTGAAATATAAGCCCTATAATGGATCAATATAGAGGAAAACATATTTTGTAAACTTATTATTTATATATTGGACTTTTGTAGGAGCAATATTGGCTACATACGTTGGGTGCCAGTCTGTAAGCGATGTAATACCATTGGTTGAATCTTCCACATATTGGGCCTGAATATAATATGTTACCCATATAGCACCAATATTGGGGCAATATCTTGTGCTACTGGGGATTTAATTAATTATGCTGTCACTATTATTTTAGATTCTTTTAGATTCATGAATATTTATTTTGTATCATTATTTACTACTATATAATAAATAAACCCAAGCTGAGCCGAGTTACAACTTTTGTCATTTTTTCATCACCTATAACGGCTGCTACCAAGATTAAACCGAAAAAATAAATTAGGAAATAACAAACAATGGCCCATAGCTTCTTTCTTTTTCATTCTAAAGAGGTAATGAATAGAAACTTTTGTATTTATAATGTTTATGATTTAAGAAAATGTTAGTTTTGAAAATAACTCGAAAACATGACGTTCAATTGTTTTTTGTCTTGGCCATGTTATTCAGCAGAAAAAAATATTGCTGATTTGTTAATTAAACCGACTTTGTAGCTGCAATAATACTGGAGATAGCAATGGTGCGCCAATAATTACGAACAGCCTGTATACTTATTTAAGTTAATAGTTTTGAAATGGACTATATTCTACTCCCATGTTGATGAATTACATCAGCTGTTCTAGTGTTTCGTCCGGTTGAGGTAGAAAGCATTTTTGTTTTAGAAAAAAAAAACAAAAAGATATTAAAAACTATTTAAGCAAGAGTTTTCTTTCTCAATCTTCCAATCAAAAATGCTGGGTTTTTTTTTAACTAAGACAAAGCCCACTAATTAGAGCTTTTTCTCGTTTTCGGCTGTGGGTTTTTTTGTCTAGATGTTGTTTCTTCTAGAGTTGTAGACTTATAGAGCTATGGAACTCTAATAATTTTGACAGACTGGTTTAACCAAGAATAAATGTATGCTGTGATAACTGCCAGGCCCAACCCATAGCGCGAAGTTTGAAATGCGATAATTTGATTGATTCAAACTAAGACGTTTTACACTGTTATGAAATAAGCTTTATTTTTAGACTTTTTTTGATAGATGGAGCAATACCATTTTTCTCTTATTATTAAAATTACACTATATATGTCGAATTTAGGTTAATTGGTTTTTATTGTAGTCCGTTGAAGAAGTTTATTTAATCTTTTTCATAAAACTATTGTTTCTTTTATTATCAGATAGGCTCAAAAGTTTATTTTATTAAATGTGGCATCTAAATAGGCAATAACGTTTCAGTTGTGTTTTGATGGTTGCCTATCCGTTGTTCTGCTAATTTTATAATATTTAGCTTCGTAAACCAGACTTAAACCTAACAGAAAAAATGAAGTATAGTTTGATCCGAATTTTAGGGTTGTTCTCATTCTAATACCGGTGGGATAATTCGGCAACAGAAACTATAATTGAACAGGAAGATAAATGCATTTATATAAATTAAAGTTTTTGCTTTGACAGTTTAAAAGACAATCTGCATAGATTTTTTTTTAAATTATAAAATTATTTTAATAAAAATGTCAAGTATTTAGAAAGTGTTCAATATTTTAATGAGATTTGGCTGAAAGTAAACTGATATAATATAGTATACGTCAACATGGGAATTGGTCTTCCGTAATTTTAAAAGTTTAATTAATTAATACCCAAAAAATGTATTCGCAAATTTGAATTTTTTTTTATATGTAATTATTTTTTATGTTACGTATCGATTAAAATAAAACAGAAATAATGGTGTTTTAATAAGTGCAGGCGAGTAGTTTGCGTAATAGTAAAAAAAACCTCATGTAATAATAATTTACGTTATAAGTCCGGTAAACTAATGTAAACTAACTGTTTGTCAAATTCAAAATATGGACATCTATAAGAACGAGTGTCCATGGTGACCGAATAATGAATAATTATTCAGTTGATTTATTTTATTTAAATTCGGTAAAGTTTTTACTGGACTTGTCATACCGAAGATCTCATTTACCGGACTGTTATCGTTAACGTAAACACGGATATTACGATACAAAATGAAATAAAATAATATCTTTACAATTTTTTTATTTTCTCTTTTTATATAAAATTTAAATCTTCATTAAGAAGGCTACTACATGTTTAAATCTTCATTATAAAATTTGTAATTTTGAGATTAATAGATATAAATCTATATTGAGATGATATGAATCCATCTCATTGAAAATTTAATAGACGATATGATCCTAAACGCAAAAATAATTATTTCACGCATCAAATTAAAATAAAAGATAGACATGCTAGGATGTTAGGGGTAATTAATTTAAAGGCTACATATTGGGTCACAGATAGATTCATGAATCTTTAAAATAGAAATCAAGAATAAAATGCAAACATAACCTCAATTCATATGTAAAAAAGGTTTGATTTTTAAAAAAAGGATATCAATCATTTAGATTGTTTCATAATAATACATGTTTATACAACACAAGTTGCACATTGGGACGGTTTTTCCATTTGCCTGGAAGATTTAATATTCTTGTTTAAATTTAGTGTCTACGATCTTTAAAGCAGGATGAATTTTTCTGTTTTTCAAGGGACTAACTTAGTTTCGGGCTGCTAGTTAACTAAAAACATGTACATTAGGTCAATCTTGTAATGACTAATATAGCACAATAAGCTTATAAACTCGTATTTAATAATCTTGAGCATTTTTATTACTGAAGGTTTCGGTTTTGTGGTATGCTTCGTATTGCACACTTATTGACTCTTATACTACTTTTGTCACCATTGTTTTAATGTAAACACTTGGAGAACTGTATGCTGGACAATTTGATTATAATTGACTTCATTTGAGTTAATGTAAAAGATGGATTTTGTAGATGCATCATTGGGTTTATAAGACCGTAGAATGGAATCTTAATTTATGTTTTTCTTAAATTGTAAAGATGTTCCTGTGTAAAATTTATATGTAATAGTTATATTGTGTAATTATGTATCCATTTTGTAAAGGATAAAGCTGGAATTAATGAATTTTGTGTGTAATTAGGTCATAATGAGATTTGTTCATTGTCAATCGTTTTTGTCTAATATCTTCGTTACGATGCATTTTAGGATATGATTGTATTATATTGTTTTAATCCTTGTTTTACCAGCTATAATTCTGTGTTTATAAAATTAATACTCGTGAGGAAATCTATCAGCTGAGTGGAAATTGTGACGTCATAAAAATCTTTCGCGATGCGGTTGTTTGAAAAAGTGACAGTGTCGGCATTTGTTTCTACTAAACCTATATAAGCTCCAGCCAAAATGAACAAAGTCAGTCGATCAAAAGCATTTGGCAAATCTATGCTCGACTCCGGATTGAAAATCTGTAAATTAAGTTGGGTTATGTCATAATCATATGGTTGACCTTGTGTTTATGTCAACAAATAAAACATAAACAAGATTGGAATAAGTTTGAAGAATTTACCTGAACAATTTAAAAATTAAAGAAGAGATTTAATTGTTTTCAATAAGTATATGGAAGTGTGAATGAGCTATTTTAAAATAAATTCAGGAGAATTTATTTTTCATTATTGATTTCATGAATTGACGTTTTCATAATACAAAATCATCTGATGAATGCAGTAGTACCAATATCGAATAATATTTGAAGAAGTTCTATTTACATTATATACCAGGTTCGTCGAAACAAAACGTTTTTAATTTGATTTGTCAATTACAAAATTTATAAAGTTAATCTGAATAATTTCAGAATCTTATTTTTTAACCTTGAAGGTTTTCAAGAGAATTATTTCTCATAAATAAAACAATTAAATATTTCTTTATTAAAATTTATTTTACAATAAAGTAAAGCTATTTGAACATTTGTAAATATTTTCATTTGATTATTGATTTATGTTAGTTTGTTCAAGTGAAGAACTGTATATCCCTATGTCAGGTTATTACGACTATTTAACACACTTGAGCAAGCTTGGGAATTAATTTCCTATTTGAAATTTATTGTTCTATTTTGAATAATTTTTCTTTTTAGTTTCTTTTAAATTTTGATTTCCATTTATTTTCATAAATTAAATAAAGATTGTGTTTTTCAAGTTATTTATGTGTTTAATTGATGTATATACAAGCATCCATTTCTTTTTCTCTTCATATTTAGAGTTTATCCTGTTGTTGTCCAGTTGCAGAAGCCCAAGTGTCTGCATTATTATAAGAGTTTCTTTTCTTTCAGGTATAAGAATCAATAAGATTTTAATAATTCAAACAATTCATGCTCTATCGTATAAAACCTTAGTTAGCCGATTGGGAAAAGAAAATATTTGGGGTGTATTTTATTTTATTTTATTATTATTATTATTATTATTATTATTATTATTAGTTGTCACCATTAACAAATGTATGCACGGGAGTGAGATATATTAGGAAAGTTTCATGTAAATAACAAAGTTCGGGCTAGTTACTCTCACTCAATCTTACACTCGTATTAACCGCTATATGTTTTCCTGACAGTAGATACTTGAGTATGACACCGGAGTAGATATCGCACCGCTAGTTCATTTTTCACACAACTATTGCATAATAAACATTTTACAATACTATGTTACGTGCTAATTTCGTAGCACCCTGTGTAACTATGGTTTTGTGTTAGTTTGTATAGCGTTTAGGGATTTTCGCATTTTCTCTCCGTTTAGTTGCTTTTTTGTTTGGAACTAACTTCCTGTTGTTGATAAGAGACTTCACTTCGTTTTTGTTCGATTGTGGAGCTACTTCTTTAAAAATAATATTTTAGTGGCATCACCGTTAAATTAGTTTTTCCTTTATGTTGTGGTATGGGAATTGCATTTGTGCAGATCAATAATTAATTTTTGGTGCTGATTTCCAAGTTTATTGGTAACCAATAAGTATTTTCCACTAGTTCTTTTTTGAAGGTTAGGAGCACAATCTCGTAAGTTTATAGATTAAATTTTCTTTACATTCAGTCTCTTATACTATAATTCTTTGACAGGGCTCGATATTTAATCGACGTTTGCCGCATTTGGAAACGGTATAACTCTTTCAGAAGGTCACCTTTTATCTAAGGTATTTATTAGATGTTTGCTAGGTGCATTCTGGTAATTGATTCTATTTGTTACAGACCTTTTTCTTTTCTTCAATAAATCTTACGTTAACTTCAGACACTACGTTGTATATTTGGGTTGTTAAAAGACCATTACGCTAACTTGGTTGCTGTTGTCTCGATGGATCACGCTACGTTCGACCTGGTTGGTGACGTTCCTCTTCAGTTCGAAGAACACGCACCTGTATCGTGAGTCAGTTATATTGTAGCAACTATTTACAACAACAATAACGTTTGACAACCCTTATTGTATATAAAACATTACTGTATATTTGTATATTATAATTTTGTGTGTTAAATGGTTTTTCTCCAGTGTACATGTAGCACTTATATCTATGTATCTATTTCGTATATGTAATTTTGTCACATATTATTAATTCTATTACATTGTTAGGAATATTTGCGAGTGAATACGTATGACTTTGCTCCGTAATGAATTGGCTAAACAATTAAAATCTGAAGTTAACGATTGCGCAATTTACATCACAGGTGTTCGCCTTAATTTACCGTGCCAGTTACATTTTTGAGACTTGAAGTTAAGTCAGGTTTAGAGTAAATAGTCTCGCTCACATCAGTCCTCACCCCGATCAAATTTGTAATTAGAAATCAATAAGTTGCATTTAATTTTTGCCAAGGCTATATGTCCTTGATTAAGATATAACCATACTTGATTGATTTACTTTAATTTGTTTTCATTGACTTGCCTGATAATTTGTTTAGTTGTTAATAAAGCACGGTACATCCCTTACTTGACGACTTATTATTTATATGTTTAATATTTGGGGTTTATATTTTCAGCTACCGAGTAGCCAATATTGGGAAAAGTCGACCACATTGCTAGTAGTCGCAAATGTGTTGTTCTTTTCAGATTTTGTCGGCAAATACTAAAGCTATTTTAGACTATTCTTGGCGCCCATTACAGAAGACCTTTGTGAGATCCACGACCTCACACTAGCTGGCTGGCAGCCGACAAACTTAACTGCGGTTAATAGTTGTTACCGTTTCCCAATAAGCAGTCCCCATTTTGTGGGTAACAACTATTGTACAAAAAATGTTTGCTTTGAAACTTTTGCTGGGCCATTAAGACTCCATTAAATATTTTAAATAAATTGCAGATCAATTACCGAAATAAAAGGTAAAATTCCGGAATATTCAAAAACAGAGATTATTTCAGAAATAAAACAAAATTACTTTTTTATCCGTTCTTGTTCTGTTGTTTTAAGGCAACCACCGCATTCTATTTACGTCCGAAAATTTATGTCTCGACATTAAAGTTCTTTTTTATACGTAAATAACCATGACTCGAAGACAATTAGTGACTTTTTTTGTAGTAAATAAGAAAGCGACATCTCAGGAGCTAGGACTAAAAATCATATTGATGGTCGGTTGCTTAAGCATAGTTAATCACATTTATAAAATTGCATTTATGAGAAGAAGGAGGTCTCTTTAAAAACTTTTTTTTAATTTACGAAAAGTTTTAATTATAGTACTCTAATTTATTATTTATGGTGTGATTATAATGGAGTTTTATTTATTATTTATTCTAGAATCTTCATTTCCATATATTCTAAAATTGACTTTCAATTTATTTGAAATATTTAACATAATAATAATAATAAAATTGCACTTTTGGCCCAGCAAAAATCTGAAAACACAAAATCTTTTGCATTTCCTTATTATTCCTTATTAAACAATAGTTTTGTAGAAAATAAAGTAGGAGTACGATATGTATTGTAGATGTACTGTGGTGTCATAAAGCAACAACTGTCGCGAAATCATGTAGCGGCCAACGCGAGTGTAAAAATGGAATGCGAATAAATATCGCTCCCTTTTTGATTTTACATGAAACGTTCCTAATACCTCTCACTGTCGTACAAGCATTCGGCAATAACGACATCTAGAATTTTGACTAACTGTATATTTATATCTACCTATTAATTTCAAAATTACATATAAAGATTTAAATATTTAACAGTTTTAATAAATATTTGACTGTTTGACTGAAAGAAGAAAAATCACAGCAAAATAGTGGAAACATTTTCTGCAGAGCAGAAAGGAAAGGAATGACGGAGAAGTAAAATTAAGGGCAGATCATGTTTAAGATATTCTTATTTTAACGAAAAACAATCTCTTTAGGTAAATATAATATCTTATTATACATATTAATTTTACCTTATTACTTGTTGAGTAGAAATATGTAGTTTTTATTATTACAATCTTACAATTTACCTCGTAATTTACACATAAAAAATACAATTTGCGGAGTGTTTTTGGGTATTAATTAAATACTAGTTAATTAATTAGATTTTTAAAATTAATAAATGCTACGATTAATTTAATTGGTATGTTGATCTGTTCTATATCATAATAATTTAATTTCAGATGCATTTCATTAAGTTGTGCAATTAACAAAGATATTGAACAATTTATAAATATTTATTTTCTTTTTCTCTAGTATAACATAAACCGATTTTAATCTTTTTTAGCTTGCTGTTATTTTTATTTAATATGGAAACTATTCAATCGAATTGATTCTAAATCTCTTGCTCTCTTTCTTTAATATGGAGATTCCAGAATTTGGGCTTATATCTAGAGCTTTAGCCTGTCACACTCACATATGACATTGTATGACACCCAAGAAGTGAAGAATTGATTTATACTCTAAGGTTGTCTTTAACAATAGAACCCAAGTTAGAGCAGAGGTTGTGAATTAGAATATTTTTTTTATTTGTTGGAAATTGATCAGAAGAGGATTTCTTCGTTACATATATTATTATAATGATTTATTATTATTTATTAATGTCAAAATGACACAGGTCAATTAATTCTATTTAAAAAAATTTAGTTATAGTAACAACCTTACAAAAAAGTTACTATATTTTAAGACTTGGCAAGTATGCCATAATATATATCTTTCTCAGACGTATTGCTATTCGCCATTTTTCCTTTACTGACACATGAAAATTCAATCCCTAGACCAAGTTTTTCGTATACCGTACTACATACTGTAATACCGAGTGCATTCAAACAATTTAATACATGTAAAATTTGGTAATACATCAATGTTTGTTATGAAAACAATAACAATAGGGTAGAGCTCCTACATCAATAAAATTCTCTAACATTAGATAATGTTAGTTATAGTTTTCATCAGTGTTTAAATAACAACGTACGTTTATTTTCTTAAAAGCGTCGATGTGGCATTGAAAAAATTAGCAGTTAGTGAACAATTTTTTGTATTTTATTAATAAAATACAATACTTATAAGTTTCCACCTATAAGATCAATACGAGGGTGGTCTGAAAAGCTTCCGACCTAACAAAGATAAAAGACATTTTTTCTTTAAATTTATTTTTATTTTTCTACATAGTCTCCTTGTAAGTCTACACACTTCTCCCAGCGATGCTCCCATCTCTTTAACCCGTCCAAATAGTACTCGGCGTTTTTCTCTGCAAAATAATTGTTCACGAAGGTGATTGCCTCCTCATTTGACGAAAATATCTGTCCTCCGAGCGTAATTTTTAGATGAGGGAACAAAAAGAAGTCGCTTGGGGCTAGATCTGGTGAGTAAGGAGGATGGTCACGCAGTTTAAACCGTAATTCGTGGATTTTCGCCATGGCAACCGCGGAGGTGTGAGACGGCGCATTGTCTTGGTGAAACAGGATTTTCTTTTTCTGCAAATGTGGCCTTCTGCCTTCAGCTTGTCAAGTAATGATGCGTAGTATGCTCCTGTAATGGTTTTTCCTGTTTGAAGATAATTGATTAAGATAACTCCATGACTATCCCAAAAAACAGTCGCCATCACTTTCCCAGCCGACATAACAGTTTTTGCTTTTTTTTGGAGCCGATTCCCCCTTCGCAGTCCACTGTTTTGACTGTATTTTTGCTTCGGGCGTATAATGGTGTATCCGAGTTTCATCTACAGTAACTAATCGGCGCCAAAACTCTGATTTATTGTGCCTAAACTGCGCCAACAGAGCGTTGGAAATGTTCATTCAAACACGTTTTTGGTCTAACGTGAGCAAACGCGGCACTCAACGCGCGGACAGCTTTCTCATGCCTAAATCTTGATTCAATATGTGACAAACACGTTCTTTGGACATATTCATAGCCTCTGCTATCTCTCTCACTTTAATTCGACGGTCGTTTAGCACCATTTGGTAAACTTTAGCGATGTTATCGTCAGTGGTTGCAGTTTTTGGACGTCCCGAACGTCTCCCAAGCTGGTACGGCCACGTTTAAATTCAGCTGCCCAAAATTTCACTGTGGTAAATGATGGCGCAGAGTCCCCATTAGGGTGATCCAACAAAAAAGCAAAGTCGGAAATCTTACGCTCT
This sequence comes from Agrypnus murinus, assembly GCA_929113105.1. Lineage (NCBI taxonomy): Eukaryota > Metazoa > Arthropoda > Insecta > Coleoptera > Elateridae > Agrypnus > Agrypnus murinus. The sequence continues at coordinate 154,392,119 of OV816028.1, read as the reverse complement.
CACCCCCTAGGATTATTATATATCGAAAAAAAAAGTACCCCTATTTTTTTATTTTGAAATCGGACAATGTTTAGGGGTGCCTCAAAGCCCTTCAAGTTTCCCATGTATTTTATATGGGGAAAAAACACTTTTTCATAGATTTGGTATAGAATTTTAGAAAATCAATATTTCTCAACGGACCTACTTTATTTCTCTTCAGAAATATTCAGAGAATGACATCCAATAATTTATTTATCAAAATATTTTATATTAAAAAATATTAATAAATATTTTTTAACGATTTTTCTGTGTTTCTTTCATTTATGGGGTTTTTTGCGGGTCTGTAAAAAATAGTTAATATAAGAAATTTAACAAATAAATTATGGATGTCATTCTTTGAACATTTCTGAAGAGAAACAGAGTAGTCCGGTTGAAAAATATTGATTTTTTTAGGATTCTATACCAAATCTACGAAAACGTGTTTTTCCCATATTAAATACATGGGAAACTGTAAGGGCTTTAAGGCACCCCTAAACATCGACCGATTTCAAAATAAAAAAATAGGGGCACCTTTTTTTTCGATATACAATAATCCTAGGGGTGACAGCATAAGATTTCCGACTTTTCTTTTTTGTTGGACCACCCTAGTCCCTATACACAGAGTCCAACTCATCTTTGATTTGCGTAGGCGTATTGCCCTTCAAAAACAAATATTTAATGACAGCTCGATACTCGATTTTTTCCATTTTCACAAAAACACTCACATCGATTCACTCAAACAATTGTCAAATAACAACCGCGGGTCCAAAATGGCTGAAATTTTGGTGAGTACCTGTCAAAAGATGCACAACTACATTCCCTAGCTTTTATTGACGAGTGCTGCCATCTTCACGTTAAAGTCGGAAACTTTTCAGACCATCCTCGTAAAGTTGCATAAGTTTAATTTCTTCGACAAAATTTAATCTATGATTATTCTGTTGAATTTGTCGTGAACATGTGTACATACATTACTAAAATACTGGGAATATTAAAAACTGTATGAATGATAAACATCACACAAGTAAATCTTTTAAAAGATCTATTTTATTGCTGTGTTCACCCTTAAAAGTACAATTTATACAAGACCGGTACGTAATTCACTTATCCTTCAATAAATTGTTATAAATTACAAAATTATGTAATGTGTATAATTACAAGTAAGCAGATTACACTAATTAAAAAGAGCTTATTCATAATTTAATGTCCTTAAAATTATAAAAAATTAGCTTAACCAATTTTATTATTACTGAAATTGAAGTCGCAATAGACTCCTTGTGAAACATTGTGTAAAATAACTTTAAGAAAAACTATAGTATTGTATAAAATATTATGTAGTAGAATGCTATACACGTGGTTCGGTTTATTAGATCCTTATGAAAGGCCTGGCATAAAATCAACCATACAGGCTCTTGATAAAGGCCTAATAAGCAGAAACGCGTATAGAGTATCTTACATAATATTTGGAAGCATTTTACCCCTATCAACTCCTAACGGAACGTTTCAATTTTATCAACCTTTTGGGAGAATTAAACACAGCTCCTATCACTTACTTATTGTTAATTCAGAGTTAATTATTCAAGATTAATGTATTTATTTTGTGTGTTAAACAAGGTGGAGAGTGAAACGAGTATTGTTTATTTAAAAACGCAAGTGCTCTCCACTACTTAGTTTTTTTATCAGTTAAGCTTCAGGGATAGTTTGATAAATGCAATATAACCCGGGAAGGAACAAGGTTTAGTCAGGTAAAACTACCCTCCCCGTAACACGCTTTTTTGGACTTTCCTTGTTGAAACAATGGATATAAAAAGAATGAACTTTTGTCTCTTCAAAAAGTCTTTTATCTTTGTGTCTTTTTCAGGCTTACATATAGAGTGCATTTAGTCAGTGGCGCGCGCACTCAGGATTTTGGATTGAGGGAGCTGCCACTCACACATCTAATTTTCACGTAGTTTGTTTTACATAGTGTCATAACAGGACATGCTTCAGGCATCAATAATTAAATACGTGTGATTTGAGTTGGCTAAATTCCAGGCGACTATTTAAATCTATTTAAGTTCAATTTAATTTAATTTAAATATGTTTCTATTATGATAAAGAAACACTCTAAAACATAATAATTAGAAAAAGGATAAATTTTAACTTGATTTTTCTCTTAATTTTTGTAATTTTGTTTGGCAAAGTTAACGATCTTCTGTCGTTGTGTGGAATTTGCACAGAAATAGATAATGAAGCCATTTCAAGACTTGTTCTCACCTGAAACATATTAAAGGTATGGTTGTGAAAATGTACACAAGTATTTATCACTGTGCTTACTGTTTTTGTTGGTCAAATTGAAGAAAATGTTCTTCATATTCAACGAGTTGTGTATTTTCATAGTATATATGAGGTGTTCAATATTATTTAGATTTTGAACTGAAATATTTTGTTATAACGTTATCAAGTGAATTCTTGAGTATAATAATTGAGACTTATATGCCAAAGTTGGGGTCTTTTATTATAGAAGATCTGGGCAATTATTAACCAAATATTGTTGCGTTTTGGCATAGTTTGCTGAAAGATTAAAAATTATCCTTTATTTATGATTTGAGTATATAAATCTATGTAATAATTGTTCCATAAGATTAATTGTATGGTAAGAAAATGAAGTATCAATGAGTTAAAAACATTTATTTCAAATTTTTAAAAATGTATTAATTTGAGGAAGAACCAATATGGTTGCCATTGAATTCTGGGGCCAATTTAACATTTATTTATAAGTGTCTGGTACCTGCAGAGAGAGGAAATCTCCCTCTATCGTTTTATAATATTATTATTAACAATTCATTTAATTTTTATTAACAATTTAGTTATGAAAATTTAGTTTGTAGATAGTCTTTTGTTTATAGTTTAAAATTTAGTTAGGGACTAGAAAACACACTAAAAAATTCTAGTTGTAACTAGGAAAAACACAGCAATAGTTATGATATTGTCATGAATTTTTTTAGAATTTTGATTGAAGTAAGTCTTGGTAGAGCCTCCACATAGCCCACAACAATCAAAAGAATTTTTCTGATATAGTCTTAGTAAAATACTTAATTGTTTTCATGATTTTTTTGTATTCCACATATAATAGCAAGTCTCGATACATTCCAAGAAATGGAATCCTATGATTATGATTTTGATATGACTTAATACTGTTTGCCTGTCATGTCATCTGATCGATGTGATCCATGTACTTCTCAAAGTGTTCCACGTTTAACAGTCTACCACTATTTATCAGAGAAGCGATGTTACCGTGGACCTAAAACTGTTAACTCCTCCCTAGTAATAATTGAAATGCAGATTCTTGTGATAATCATAAATATTAACACAATTTTAAAAAATGTGACTAAACTTCTAAAATGCTGAAATATAAATCTACTTAAGTTTAATATTGTGTTTTCTGCTTTCGTATATAAATATACCAAGTATTAGTAATTCTCGATATCACGTGTCATATATGTTTAAATTTTTCCCACGAACTGTATGGATTTATATGTCAACTCCATTATTTATGTAACAATGGATACTAAGTAGTAAAAGGGGAAAAGCAATATGGGAAAATAATTAAATAATTACAATTACAATTAACATAAACAAAAAACTTAGTATACATTTACATACAATCATATATGTAGATAACAAGATGCACCTCTAGAAAGATTAAAAGTATTCAGTCAGAAAATAATTTAAAATACGTTCACATTACTGAATAAACTGTAAGGCATACAATTCGAGATTAGGAACGGACATTAAAATAAAAATATATATAACAAATACATTTTTTTAACCCAGAGAATCTTAATCGAACGAGTAAGAAATTCACTATCACTAGTCTTTCTGGCTATTTTCATCAGCATGGCATTTGAATCTGAGAACCATGTACAGCATTTCTTAATTTTAAATTTTTAGTTAAAGAGTTTAGTTAAAGACATTTTAGTTAAGCATCAAAGATCAATCTTTTGCAAATATCAGAGACTCCCGGTTTTTGTATCGAATAGTTAATTATTTCTTGAAAACTAAAAATGGCTTATTTATTTTTTTTATGGGAATATCGGACCTTTGAATTTTTTATTATTGTTAAGCAATTCTCGCCTGGTATAATTTGTAAATATTAAAAATCTTTGTAAAATATTTATTTGATTGTTGGAATGGTATTGTAGATCAGTCATTTTAAGTTTAATGAAATTTCAATTAAGTAATCCCATGGGAGTCTCTTCTCTGTAGCTAGCTCGTAATGTCCTTACAGTTCAATTCGCCAAGATTTCAACTCCACAGAAATCACGTATATGATGGTTTGTAAGATAACTCAAAACTTCTCTTACCAACAAACAACTATTGCAATCAGTAGCCCAGATCTTGTGGAAACTCACCTGAAACAACAAGAAAAAATTAATTTTTATATTCTCTCTAACAAGAATAGAATTTTAGCAAAGAGTATAGTCTAGTTCAATAAATCTCAGCAATATCAGTTTATTATTAGGATCACACTATTATCAGTATCAAGAAAGATATAAGGATTAGTTTTATTATTAGTCTTGCTTCTTGCATAGTCTTCTTATTCTAACTTCTTGTAATCGACTTATTAGAATTATATTTTCTAATTATTTCTATCTATTACACTGATATCTATTGAAACGAGATTCTACCCTAAGAACTCTCTTGTTTCAGAGCCTCGTTAAAAACAGGCGCCTTCACAAATTAGCTTGTCTTATTTAAGTCAATTTACTAGAATCTGATATTTTGGTCTGTGTAAGTCGATTTTTAATATAGGCATTCTAAGGAACGAAATTGTCGTTATCACGCTCATGGGCAATTAACTCTAATTGTGCTGTTTTCTCTGTTATAGTTTTTATAGGTTAAGTCAATATGTTTGGATGTGGTTATTCCTGTTAAAGAATAACATCTGGCCATAATCTTAATTACAAAAAGGTAAACTATATATTATATAGTTTACTAGATATCATATATATTTATTAGTACAGTAAGTCAGTTTCACATTGTCGTGTTAATTGAAGGTTACTTAGTATTTTTGTTTCCTTCCTTCTACACTGAAAAACTTTTGCTTTTAAATTTAAAAAACCCACTAGCACAAGATATTGACCCAATATTGGTTCTATACGGGTAAAATATTATATCCAGGTCCAATATTTGGAAGATTCAACCAAGATTGGTATTACATCGGTTAAAGACTGGCACCCAACGTATGTAGCCAATATTGGTCCTACAAAGGTCCAATATATAAATAATAAGTTTACAAAATATGTTTTCCTCTATATTGATCCTTTATAGGGCTTATATTTCAGCCCACTATATGATTAATTCATTAGTAGATATTTAATATTATATATCTAATTAATATAGATTATATTGGTTCAAGATTGACGCCCAATATTTCTTCCACAGAAGTCATATATACAAATTATTCATATTGTATTATTCTGTACTGGTCTTATATTGAACATATAGTGCAGTTAATATTTCACCTTTATAGTTCCGACACTGGATGAGCAGCCTTTAAACAAGGTTACTTGATTATTCAAGGAATCAAAATATCAATAAATAGGCGAGTGCTTAATATACGTGAAAATGTTTTACAAATGTGTACCACGTCGAAAAACATGAAAGATGGTTACAAGTTACCATAACTCACACGGTTTTATCAAATACTAAATACTGATAATACCTCAATACGTAGTAATCATTGTATACCTCGGTGTAGATTCATAATGTTCGCATTTAAAATTTTGCGCCCAATAACGCACAAGCAGCCGTGTATTGCAAGGTAGAAACGGTCGTGATTTTACGCCACTGATATTTGATGCGTCTCTTTTAGTGTTGTGATATCTGCTGTTGAACGTTTCTTGTTAAAAAATTTATATTTACTGTTTGTAAGTGTGTCAGTTATTTATATTTATGATATACTCTAATAGGCCAATAAAATTAGACCCAATGGGGACCGTTGGTGGAAATAAATGTTGGAAACCGGGAGATCGTTTCAATCGCTTCATTTGACGTCAAATATAAGTACCCTAGGTTTGCACGGTCTCTCGACGCGAGCTTACCTGAGGGCATCAAAAGAACCACGAAATCTTCGGACCTTTTTTAGTTTTTCGTTTATAACTTCAAAGTGGTGCTTTCCAACGAAAACTACATTATTAGAAGAATTAAAGAGCATTAAATTCTGCGTCGGATGAGTATGCAGCACTTTAAATTTGGTTCAGTGGTATGGTCGAAATCGACGGTCGAAAAAACGACAATTTTACAAATTTTCGATTTTCCGTCATACCGGACGCCCAGAGGCTTTCCGTATAAAAAAACCCGTTGGACTCATTCTGATTGTTAATATAAGTCGAGAAATACCTAAGGTTTGATATTGTAGAGGTTACCGGATTAAACTAATGGCCATTTCGTTGTCATCCCCCATCACAGCAATTGTGATCAATTCATATGTGGAATGTTATTATGTGGAAATAATATTTTTCCAGTATGTGTGTGCTACTGGAGAATGCAGGTAGCATAAAAACTCTTGACTTTAAATTTAAAAGATAGTGTGCATAAATCAAAAACTTATTGCGAGGGTTGATATAAATACTTTTATTGTTAATTTAAAAGTAAAATAAGCGTTGTTGTGAATGATAGATTGAAATTAATTAAAAAAAATTCCGGCTTTCAAACAGGAAGTACCAATATTTACTTTTAAATGCAATGCTTTTTATATCCATGTCCAGTTGTTTCTAATTTAATAATATGTTGTTTTCTTTTTAAATATAACATTCTTTTACGTTAATAGCATTAAATTCAAAACACTGTTGAATTGCATGTATTATATTCTTTCAGTAAAAAAACAACTTACTTATTAATGCTTAATTAAAAGTGAAAATCTTTTATTATTGGAATAAAACAATAACTTATAAAACATACATAAACAATTTGTTTATACATATTTGTTTTACTTATTTCTTAAACAACATTTTCTGATAAAATTATAGATTTATGCATCGGAAAACTTGTGAAAGAAGTTAATGATTCTAATAATATATTATTTGATGGTGATCCTACTTCATAGAATTCATGTAAAATGTTAGTTAAAACATTTACTACCAATTTCAGTAGCTATTACAAAAATTATATTACTGTTGTTTAAATAATATCTATTATTTTATATAACAGGCTTCATCAACGTTCAATTCTCTCTTTGTTGAGGTTCCTTATATGCAATAATTTCAATAGGAGCATTGAGAATTTGTTCAAAATGTTCTTATTGAGAACTAGCACTTGTACTAACTAATAAATATATTTTGTTTAAGAAGTAAAAACATTTTTATTTTAAATAGCACCCCTCTTGAAAGTTAATATACTACCTACGTTCAAAAGAACGCATTTCTAGTTCAAACTAAGGATTTATAATTAACATAAAGGTAAAATAGATTTCAAATTAAGAAATTAATTGAAAGTAGTAAACAAAAGCAGAATCTAGCCATTTCATTTAAATCTACCTGCATTTTTTAAACTCTAAAGTAAATGCATTTATTTGAACATAGAAAGTAAGGATTTTTGTTATAAAAACTAAAAACTTTCTTTCAGTGTAGTTAATTAAATAAGTATTAGACTTCATTTATTATACTAGATTGAGAATTTGATAGTTTTAAACATTTTAAAAACTAAAAAGTTTTACAAAAGAGATTTTAAATCTCTCGATCTAATAATCTAAAAGAGAATTACTACTACATATATTCCTATATATGTATAATACCTCTTCTACATATTTTATTTATTACTTATTGCTTTCATTATGCTTTTAGTATGAAGACTTATGGGAGGAGCCTTAATTTGTTATTAAGTATTGTTAACTATGTTTTAATATTAATTTATACAGGGTGTCTTATATATAATAGGTTTTAATGTAATGGGCAACATGAATAAAGGAACAAGGCAAAAATGCATAAAATTCCGCACTATCTCAAAAATAAATTTTTACTAAGAATTTTTGTGCACGCGGAAAGTTAAGCAAACTGAACACAGCCCTGGTGTCTGGTGAAGCTTAAGAAATATGATGCTGATCATTCTATTTAGTTTATTCCAAGCAAAAAGGTGTTTCCTATTTAAACTGCTAGTATAGTAATAAATACATAAACGTGTCAGTAAGTATAAGATATATACTAAACACTAAACAGTGGCCGGTTTTTTTGTTATTCTTATTACAACTAATAATAGGTACATTCCTGTATTATTATAGGTTGAAGATCGTCAACAAGTTTTAATTGTATTTAATCTCAAGACATCGTTAGAAATAATAAGTAAATCGGTAGCTTAATAATATCAATTAACAGTTAGAATTGCTATAAAACGAAGTATTAAAAAACAGGCCATGTCCTTACCCCCAAATTATTCATTTGCATTTAATTGCAGTTGCTAAATACTTCATTTTACATACAACAATATTACGTTAATGGTAATACGATAATTTCTGGTGGTTAAAGCAGCGCATATGACATAATAATTAATTCATTCAGAAGATATTTTGTTAGATATACCAGCCCTAACAACTAAAAATTAGTCATTTCAATAAACTCAATCAAATCTAACAAAATATTAAGAATTCGCAGAAGGGAACATCTGTTCATATCAACACAAATAAATGCATATTAATTAAAAGTTTTTGCATGACGCATCCCTTTCATACTAACGGATCATATTTCCAAAAAGTATCTACTAATAATAAGATAGTAATAACAACTTCTGACTAGTTTATTTACGTTTAAGACATTCAGACATCGATAAATTACTTTTTTATATGACATACAATAACAATTTTTAAAAGGCACGTAGATCTAAAAGGGTATCACATGTTTAAATTACGTTTGTATGCAATAAGGTAGGTTAGTGTTACAGGGTCGGGTTTGAAAATCAATGAAACTATAAAATTCATTTTCTCGTATTCTATAACTATTCGTTTGAAGAATAAACTTCATAAGGAAAATTTGCTCTACTCTATTCCACCTATCTACCATTCAGCCAAAACCCTTCAATTAATTTACACCCTGTAGATTCTTAATTAAGAACTTTTGAAGAAATTTAGTTCTCGGTTTTGAACTACATCTTAACTCAAAATGACATCCAAATACACAGCAAAATTCTACATTGTGGGTACATAACAAACATCAGAATAAAATCAGAATTTTGAGGAAACTGTAAAGATTTTACTTTCAATGCACTAGATTATAAAATTAAGTCGAACTTTGAAACTTGTAACAGGGATAATTTTATAATTGATAAGTTTATTTAATTCTCAGCTTTAGAAAAATTATTCTAAGCTTTTAACCGTTCTACGAAAAATTCTGAGAGATACTAGATAGTACAACAAAGTTTTGAATTTTTATTTAAAATTCAAGTTTAGAAACAAAAGTTCCAAAATCTAGGCAGACACATATATTACGTTTCAAAAGTATACAATTCAGAGTAGGCCATGCTTGATTTCATTTCATTTCTACAGTGCTTAATAAATTCAGATTGGCCAACCACTTTCTGCTGAATGTTACTAACAAAAATTACTAAATTCATAAATAATTTATTTTTATTATTGAAATTAATTATTCACAATTAGTAATTACAATTATTATTAATGTTAAATAAAATAATTTCATTGAAAAAATTTATAAAATTGAAAAATATATACACATTTTACTTTATTATATCGAAGTTAAATTTAATAATTCAAATTTTGCAGCTTGTTATTTCTGACTCATTCATGGTCTGCTCTGAATTCTATTGTAGTTGACGATTAAAGTTTTTAATATATTAATATAGCAATTAAATGATTAAATTTGTTAAATCATAACCTTATTATATTTTTATAAACGGTTATAAAATTTGTTTATAAAATTTTATTTATTATTATAAAAGCTCTGATTGATAATTTTTGCAGCTTATAAGAGTATTTCGAAATACAACGGTAAAGCTTAAATATGAAATTCAGTAATAAGATTCTAACTAAATTGTAAGTCTATTAAATTCTTTAAAAAGTTTTAGTATTAAAATGTAACGTTTCAGTTACATTCAGTAACAAACTAGTGAGAATGCACAGATGACGAACAAAAACAACTGTATACTTAATAAACTAATTTATTTTTTAAAACTAATGTTGACGTAACACATTAGTTGTCATAAAAACTAAAATTCTAAGTCCTAAAATTTTTCGAATTTTTTTTGTTGCTAAAAATGTTTATTTTTTCGTAAATTTTCAAAAAATAAAAAAATTTTCATTTTTCAAAAATTTACCGAAATTTTCGGTGGTCATTTTGACCACTTTCCCGAAGAGATAAAAATGTTTCAACCAAAAGTTTCTTAGAATTTGATGTACTATAGGATTCCAAAAAGACAAATTCAAAAAAGTCAACAGAGAAAAAGGCGACAGACAGACCGACAGACAGACAGACAAACTTCACGAATTCAGAGACGAACTTTTTGTTCGTCGAATATTAAAAATTAAATTGACTTGTAAGATAAAATTGCTAAAGATAAGATAAGATTTGAATTCTTGTATAGAATTTTAAAAGCAGGCCAACGTAATTTTTAAAATTTAAGAATATCTCAACAGAATCTAAAATTTGAAAATAAAATGACCCTGAACTACATTACTGAATAGTTTTTGGTGGATACTTGAAATTTCTAATTTACAAATGAAATTATAGCCACAGTAATAATATTTATATTTCTTTTTACAATATTTAATATAATTAATAACTTTAATTTGAATCTTTATATATCATATATTTTTAATACATATCTTGGGAAATAGAGAAAATCTAACTTATGAATTAAATATTTTTATGATCATAGAAAATTAATATTTTAAAAGTATATATTTGATATCATTTCATATATGTACAAAAAAAAACTTAACGTAAAATTTAGTATGATAAGATATTCACTAAATGGTTTGTTTTGGGCAAACAATTTGCAATATAAAGTTTTTTTTGCAATAAATATTTAAAGTATATTTTCAAACAATCATTTCCAATTCAGGATATATTATAGATTATACAAATATTACATAGCTCATTAATGTTTAGTTTTGCAATTGTTAGCAACAATTAAAATATGTAAAACATGTGTTTAAACGTGAAAACCTCTGAAAACTTTTTTTTGTTTTATAAATCGTTTTTAAACAGTTTGTTGTAAAAATATACTTAATTATATTTTTAAACTTAAGGGGGCTCATAAGCGATAATATTGGTTCCTTGTGTAAAAAAAGTTTCAGCTGGTTACGGCAGTCGACGTTGTCCGTTAGAATTACATCACGCGCAATAAAGTGTATGATGGTGTTTGTTTGCTAATATCCGTTTGGGTTGTGCAAAATCAAAAAAATAATGTACTTAATGAACTGGTAGTCGTTTTTATGGTACTGTATTAATTCCTATTGAATATTTTATGCAACTTTATGGATACAACTTTGTGGTCAAAGTTTGATTATTTTACATCATATTTATTATGTTGAACAAAGTTTTATTTTTTATATTTTTGTAGGTTTTCTCCTGACAATAATTTAAAAAAATGAATTTTTCAGACAAATGTTCACTCAATATTTATGGAATGTATTCATAATATATCAAAGTATATACAGTAAAATACATTTAAACAAAGCTCTAAGTTCAATATTTATATAATATTAAAAATCAAATGTTTTAAATAAGTCTGTCGTTCTCTATATTTGACAAATATTGATGCTACTTGGGTATCTTTATTTTCGTACACACCTTTAGAGTTTAAATTGAAGGTCAAATTATAATTTAAGATCAAATTACGAAAAAATTTTTTATATAAGTAAAGATTTTAAAATAAAACCCTTATACTTTCGACATTTAGGTTAACAACTTAAAAGTTAAACTAAGACTTCATTACCTTTCAGATTGAAAACGCAAATTATCAATCTGCAATATTTCACTCCAATTTAAAATTTCAAGATAAAAAATTGTAAGTTTACAGTAATTATCATTTTGAGAATAGTAATTAAGTCATAGAAATAAAAAGGCGGCCTTTTTAATTTTGTTAATTTCTGAGTTTCTGTAAAAAGGTCAGTTTGATTAAATTGGCTTTTTACGGGTGAGATTTCGTGTTGTAATTAATTTCTTGGTGGCTTATTAGGCTTCAAAGGACTGTCTATTTTTCTCTTTTAGTAAGATTCCAACTATGGCAATATCTGAAAGAAGAGAGTTGCACACTAAAAGAGTACTTTTCATAAATAAATAATATTTTCAACTAGTGCAGAAGAATTTAGTTTGTGAAATCAAATTTCCAGCACATACTACAAATTATACCTAAAGTATCCAGTTATAGAAGGTTTAGATTTAAGCTTCGTTATTAAAGATGATTCGTCAATCTGGTCTTGTAAGCTATCTGATTAATATATTTATGCAATAAGATTTACATTGCTCTTGTAACAAAACCAGATACATTATTAAAAGAAAAACACGTACACTTTCATTCTAAAAACAGATCCAGTTAGCGAGGTTCTTCTCTTTTAACCACAAACTCTACACACATAATAAACCAGTATAAGATATCGTTAGTTATATGAACAAATAAAGCAATAAAGCAAAAACGAACGAAAACCAGCTATTAACAAAAACTCAAAGCCAATGCTTCGCTGTAATTTGCTCGTGTTCAATCAATATAGCATTAACGAGAAAAGAAATGCGTCTGTATCGTAACGCGTGCTTAATGCGGTTGAATCGAAAACCACTAACGGTCAAAGGCAGATTATCACTCTACAAAGTTTTGAAATATTAGTTTTCAATCGGTTGTATTAAAATACCAAACAGAATTTTTCTGATCGACTATTATGCACAAACACATCATATAATAAGATATATATTTCCCGAGTTAGTTTTTGATTATTGATTACTTCTACGTGAAATGGATTAGTTTCTAAATTGCTTGCGTTTATTTTCCTTAATTTTAATTTTTAAATTGGTTATTTAATTAACTCGAAATTTACAAGTGTCTGAAGAATTTCCCGTTTCATAAAAAAGGATATTAATATAACTTCTCTCATTTTTTAAACAATTTTGTTAAAAAATATAAACTACCGAAATTTTACGATCTATTTATCATTTACTCTTCTTTTTTATGAGTCGAAATTAATTAAAAACGCAGACTATAGAAGAGTCTAAATAGATAAATGTCGGATGGCGCCTCATTTAGGAGAAAAAAATAGAAAAATTATGTTAATGTATTCAAAAATTTATTATGTAAAGTTTTAAATAGGTCTGTGTTTATTTTCCTTCTCTATTCCTACCCTTTTTTTCTTCTTTTTCATTTAATTATATTTTCGTTTTTCAAATTGCTTTTCAAATTAAATTTACAAATATAAATGGAATTTTATTTATATACCCTCCTGGATGGAAGAAGATAATTCAAAAGTTCCATTCCATTAAAGAAATAATCATAAATAAAAAATAGCAAACAACATAATCGCTTTCGCTTTTATAAATTGAATAATAAAAATTAGAATATAAAAGAATATTTTGTATTTATGTAAATATTTCTTAAATCTTATTATTTAGTTGGTTTCAGAAAAAAAGTATTATGTAAATTGTGTAGGACTATAAATCTTCCAGATATTTTGTTTCCTTCTATTAAAGGTAGCATGTAGCACGCAAATGTTTACATTTCCTCGTTATTTAAACTTAATAAAATTTATATTTGACATGCTTACTTTAAATGTTTACATTAAACTATATGTTTTTATGAGCGCATAGCATTAAATCGTCTATAGTAAAATAATTCAGAAAAGAAATAGTCTGGCGTTTTTCTTTTATTATGAATTTATTTATTTGAAAACGTGAGTGGGGAAACCGATGAGAGAAGGAATTTAGAAAAACCAACAAACTTTAGATAATTAAGCTATGAAAATCTTTTTACTTTCTACAAGCTGTATTTCATCAGAAATGTGGGTTTTCTGTAATTGCATTATAAACTATAATAGACTAGTCATGAAAGGATTTTATTTTTAAAATAGAACACGAAAGCTAAATATGTATTTCGCCCAATCTATCGATTCAAAATGTTTCTCTTGTAAGGTGGTTGTTAGTTGTTACATTTAAGTTTATAAACACCATTTTGAAATTCATTCTTATATATAGCAATTACATTCTCAGAATCTCAAAGTTTTTGAGCTCCAAAGGCTTGAAATTTTGGTTAGTTTGATATTAGTTTTATTTTCTTAGTTTGAACAAGTGAGAATTTCAGAGTTCTTATCATAATTTAAATGATTTTAAATTAAAATCAACCACATTTTACTATTACTGTCACTTATTACTAATTACTTTTTAATTGAATAAATTAAGGCCCTCCGTGGTCGAGTGGTAGAGATCCTACCTCTCGTTCAGAGGGACAGGGGTTCAAACTCGGTTACGACTGAATTTTAAAAATTTAGTACTATCGTGTTTGAGCTCCTTAGGCTAAGGTATGAAAGTTGGATGAATGAAAGTATGGGGGAGCGTAATGTACTTGCTACTATAGCTCCATTACCTCCGTTGCACTCCCATAAAAGTTTGTGTGGAACCCCTACACTGCGAATTGCGGTAAAAGGGAAGTGGATTATGTATGTATGTATGTATGTATGAACAAATTAATAATTAGAAGTATTGTTTACTATTAACAAATGACAAATCTTTGTGACAAAAACAAAATGTTTGTTTACAGGCCATAATTATTTTCAAAGTATTTCGATTTTTAAATCCCTTTTAGAGCTGATTTTAGGCAACACCTTGTACTCCTCAAACGCAGCGTTATTAATGTTTATTCCTTAAGTCTTTATCGAATTGCTTTGGAATGCCAGATTGTTCGCAATATTTGTATTAGCAGTGACGTCTCAAGAATTATTTAGCTTTATTTATCTTCTCGCCAAGTAATTCAACTTATTATGGTTTTTGTAAATTACCCCCTTTTTGCTAATTATATTTATTATTTGATTTAGTTTTTCGTTTTTCGAAGAAATTTTGTCTGTTTCACGACGTAGTTGTGTGTAGGTGAAATACACTTTTTAAATTTCTTGAGTTGGAAAAGTTTAGATCACGTTTTCGCGAATTTGATGGGTTTGTTATATAGCTTTCTGGTTACGACTACTTTAAGCATTATTTTGTTTTTTTTTCCTATTTAAGAATTTCGTCGTATCTCGCTAAAGGCTTTTGGGGGATGACTTCAGACACAATACTATCAAACCACAAGAAAACCGTTTAAGCTCGTGAGTGAGTAATTCATTTTCTATTTCATCAAATCGTCAACTAGTCTATTTTCTGAGATTTCAGAGTTAGTAGATTTATCTGGTTTCAGAATTTTTTCCTTCTCTTATTTTCTGAATACCTACACTTCACTATTTCACTAAGAAATGAATTCTTTGGTAACACATTTTTCTTTTGCTGAATAAGTTTTTGTTGTAATCACGAACAATAAAATTCATTTATGTTATAGGAACCAATTGAATGAGTTTACTATACAGGGTGTACTTTAATTGAAGTTTTTTTTTAATTATAATTATAGCTGGCTCTGCAATGCAGTATGCAATACACGGCTTTGTTATTTAAAATAATATAATACTACAACTAACTAAACATTACAATCACTTATGATTAGATGAGGATTAAATGAAGAATCACACCTCTATCTTACAAAAACAGCAATAGATATTTTATTTAAATACCGGGTTTAGATTAGATCTTGTGGTAGTTTGCGCTTAAGGCGTGTATGAATGTCTTTTTGTCCGAGGTTTAACTTGGTAGCACTTAGGTTTTGGAAAAACTTTACTGTAGTTTTCTTGATCAACTCTGTTATTAGTGGGACACTTAGTTCTTCATTCACTTGATCATTAGGGACGAACCACGGGCACTTGATAGCAATTCGGAGCATTTTGTTCTGCATAGTTTGAAATTTCTTCAATGATGTTTTAGATGCGTTGCACCAGATTGGACATGCATACGTAAGTATTGGACGAAGGATACCTTTGTATATAAGGACAGTACATACAGGTTTAAGGCACGATTTGCGGTTTATAAGTTGGTATAAAACACCCAGCCTGTTGTGACACTCATTAAGTTTTATGTTGATATGAAATCCCCCAGTTCAGCTTAGCATCTAGGTAGATGCGTAAATATTTTACTACTGAGTCCTTTGGGTTCCAGGCTATTTCGTTATTATTTATTTTTATCTTGGTAGTTTGCGTATGTCGTCTGAGGGTAAACATTTTCGTTTGTGATTTGTCAGGATTTATTTTGATTTTCCATTTCTGATACCATTCACATGTTACGTTTATGCAGTTTTGGAGAAGTTCAATTGCTATTTCTGCTACCCTGAGGTACTCCTGCATTAATGGGTTTGATACCAGATAATGATCATGATTGAGTTGATCAATGTCTGACTCAATTGTCCAGATTGAGTTGATCCTGACTCTAAAAGTTCTGTTGGAAAGAAAAGTATGATTGATCTCGATTAAATAACTAGGAAGATTTAGGAGTATAATTTTATATAGGAGCCCCTCATGCCATACCGTGTCAAACGCTCTTTCCAAATCGAACACGGCCGCAGTGTATCCTTTTTTTTTCAAAGCCTCTTTCTATTGTTTCGCTTATTCTGAACAGTTGATGAGAGGTGGAATGACATGTTCGGAAGTCAAATTGATGAGGGGAAATTGTGTCATTTAGAAGTAGGTGATTTTGTAATCTACTGAAAATTATTTTTTCTAAAAGTTTGGACAGGGTTGACCACAAACTGATAGGTCTGCAGAGGTCTGGTTTGTCTTTTGGTTTACCGGCTTAATGGATGGGAATAACAGTTGCAGATCTCCAGGGAATGGGGAAATGTCCTAGTCTGAGACAGGCATTGTAAATTGAGGTTAGGTAAGCTAACGCCTTCTTAGAGAACTGCTTTAACATTTTATTTGTTATAAGATCGGGTCCGGGAGTCGTTTGGGTAATAGCGCAATGAGGAATTCAAGTTCTTGGACAGATGCAGGATCTATTGGTAAGTTATCGTGTAATTGGAAATTATTAACAGTGTTTGATACCTGTCTCTCGAAATGTTCGTCTAGTACTCCAATGTTTGGTGTAAATATCTGTTCAAGATGTGATGCCAATAAGTTTGCCTTTTCATCTTCACAGGAGTACATACTCCTAGGCAAGCAAACAATACCACATGGTATTGTTTGCTTCCATAGGATAGATTACATTCTGTTGTCTTAAGAGTCTCTTGGTAGCCGACCACATAGAAGGATCGCCGGGATGTATTTCTTCAAGATAAGAGCTATATCTTTGAATTCTATGTCTGTCAAGTTCTTGCTTTACCCGGTGACATAACTGGTTATAGAGTATCTATTCTTTTGTTTAATTAGATCAAGTATATTAATGGGTGTTCTAACATGGTCAGCAACTTTTCTATGTTTTCATGATGTGGTTGATTCTTTTATACTGTCTTGTATATCAGTTATACACTGTTGGACTACAGCATCTATTTCCGGAGGAGCATTTAGAGGCCCCATCCATCTCAGTTTTTGATCAAGGGTTGCTCGGAAACTATCCCAGTCTGTTTTCCCGTTAGCTAGTTTAGGGGCTGGAGGTATTATTTGTGGAGTGGAATGGAAGTTAATAATAACAGGAAGATGGTCCGAATCTAGTTCAGTTGTTACTGTTTGGTACATTGGATTAGTAATGTTTTTATTACATCTAAGATGTCAGGTTGATGATCTGTTCGATACGGATAGTGAGTCAAATCATCAAGGGCAGACATTGAAATACCATGATCGGTCATGATGTTATATAATTTAATCCATCCGGGTTGACTGCACGGCATCCCCATTTGGCGTTTTTTGAATTGAGGTCTCCTAAGACCAGCGTGGGTTCATTAGTATTAAAAAGTTTGCCAATTTCATCTTCAAGAATTCGTTTATTTGGTGGTTCATATGCTGACGTGAGAATTAAAGAGCAGTTGTTTTCTATGAGTATTTTTATAGCGATGGCTTCTATATTTTGAAAATCACTCATATGAAGAAGGTGATGATTGTGTTTTTTTTAAATTATAATCGCAACACCGCCTCACGCAATTACTGCTTCTCCATCTTTCCTGTAGACATGATATCCAGGAATTCGAAACTTTTCAATACTGACGAAATTAGTCTCTGTAATACACGCTATGTAGACACATTGTGTCATATCAGAAATTCAATAACAGTTGATCGTTGAGACTTAAGACCATTGGCGTTCCAATTAGTCATTGTTAAGTTATTAATTAACGGGGTATTATTTTGGTCCATTGTCTAACAATATTGGAAGTAGTGTAACCACACTACTTCCAATATTGTTAGACAATGGACCAAAATAATACTCCGTTAATTAATAACTGGAATTAACTTAAAAATGGCATTAATTTATCTAAGTGGGGAATTAGGAGGTCAATATTATAGAGAAAAAGGCGGGAAAATGCTAAAATTCATATACGAGCATAAATTGAAAAGTCTCCGGCCTAGGCAATAAAACAAAAGAATATCAGGTTAACAAAAATTTTATTTTTCTACGTAGTCCCCATCGAGTTCAATGCACTTGGTCCACCTTTGTTCAAGTGCTCTTATACCGTCCCTATAAGCCTTTTCTTCTAACTCGTCAAAATAGGCGTTTGTGGCAGCAATCACTTCTTCATCGGACTCGTATTTCTTTCCAGCGTGAAATTTTTTTAGGTTTGGAAATAAATAAAAATCCGATGGGGCTAAGTCTGGTGAATAAGGGGCATGGGGTAACAATTCAAATTGCAATTCATTGATTTTTGCCATGGCAATTGCCGACTTGTGACAAGGTGCATTGTCCTGGTGAAACAGAATTTTTTTCTTTGCTAATCCAGGTCGTTTTTCTTCAATATTTTTTTTTAATTCATCCAGTAAGGTAGCATAGTATACTCCGTTGATTGTTTTACCTTTTTGAAGATAATCAACGAAAAGTACTCCCTTGGCGTCCCAAAAGACTGAAGCCAAAACTTTTCCGGCTGACGGAACTGTTTTGGCTTTCTTCGGAGCAGGTTCTCCTTTGGCAGTCCACTGTTTTGATTGCTGCTTTGTTTCGGGTGTGTAGTGATGAATCCACGTCTCATCCATTGTTACAAACCGTCGCAGAAAGTCCACTGAATTTCGATTAAACAAGTCTAAACACTCACTTGAAACTGTTTTGCGAGTCAGCTTTTGTTCCACTGTGAGCAGCCGCGGCACCCAACGTGCCGATAACTTTCTCATTCCCAAAATTTCGGTTAGGATATGATATGTTCGTTCCGTTGAAATGCCCAGGGTATCTGCTATTTCAGCCAACTTCAATCGCCGATCATTCAACACAACTCTATGGACTTTTTCGACAATTTCCGTTGTGGTGGCAGTTTTCGGTCTTCCTGAACGCGGTGCGTCATCTGTGCTTTTGCGACCCCGTTTAAAGTCCGCAACCCAGGTTTTAACTGTGCTATAGGAAGGAGAAGATTCGCCTAATGTCCCGTCTAGCTCAGCTTTGATTTCTTTTGGGGATAAACCCTTAATGTGAAAATATTTAATAACCGCACGAATTTCAGCTTTTTCCATTTTAACACCACACAAAACTTTATCGACTTTGACAACTTGCCAAACAATTATTGTTTGACAGAAATTTTTGTTATTTTACAGCCATACTGATAAATTATGAAAAAATAAAATGCCGTAAGAACATTGCAAAAATTTGTATCCCATATGGGTTAGGCCGGAGATTTATCAATTCATCCTCGTATATGTACAGGGTGTATTTTAATTGAAGGGTCTTGAGTGAATGGTATATAGTTGGAATATAGTAGAGCAAATTTTCCTTATAAAGTTTGTTCTTCAAACGAATAGTTTTCGAGAAAATGAATTTTAAGGTTTTATTAAATTTCGAGTCCGGGCCTGTAACACTAACCTGCCTTAAGTTGTACAAATTTAATTTAAAAATGTGATACCCTTTTAAATGTACCTGCCTTTTAAAAATTGTTGTTGTTTGTCACATAAAAAAGCTAATTTATGGCTGTCCGTTTGGTTTAACGTAAATAATGTGGTTGGAAGTTATTACTGAGTAAATAAATACTTTTTAGAAATATGACCCGATCTAAAAACCTTAATTATGCATTTGTGATTATAAAAACAGATGTTGTAAAGAAACATGAGGGTTATTTTTTACACCTAACGGTAATTAGTAATTACATATTGTTATGTTGGTTTTCCAATTCGTCTTTTACCGCAATTGGGTGTAATTAATTCTTACACGAGAGGTGTCATATTTCCAACGATTTAAAGGTAGATTAGAAATGTAAGAACACATTTAAGGAACTATTATATAAATCCAGATGACAATAATTTCTGAAAACTGGTAATTTAATAAACAGATCACGGTACATTTGAAAGGGTTGCGGTACGTTCCCTATTCCGAATTCTTAATACGTATTTTGTTTAATATTGTTAATATAACTAAAGTTCTTTTCAATGCGATAGACTTTCAGAAAAATCATATTGCAACCAATTTGGGTTTATCGCTTACTATTTATTGTTAAGAAAATAAAATAAAGATTTATGCATTTAGTGAAGCCTGGAGTGTTTTTTTACATCTAACTAAGTATTTTCTGAATGAATTAATTACGTCATTAATTATTACGCTGTTTTAATCGATAGAAATGATTACTAGAACAAACGACTTACCTGAAGGAAGTTCGTTCTAAATTATATGAGCTATACTCGTACGATTATACCATTACCATACGATTGTTATTTTTAAAATGAACGATCTCGTATGTTTTTAGTAGTTTAATTGCAGTTATGCAAATGATAATTTCGGGATAAGGACATGTCATGTTTTAATATTTCGTTTTACAGCAATTTTAACTGTTAATTGATTTTATTAAGTTACCGATTTAGTTATTATTTCTAACGATATCCGAGATTAAATACAATTCAAATTCATTATGATTAATAAAAATAACGATTTGCAACCTAATACGGAAATGCAGTAGTTGTGATAATAACAAAAAACCCTATTTATTTGCTGACACATTTTGTATGTATTTATTACTACCTATAAACAGTTTAAATAATAAACATCTGTTTGTTTGAAATAAATTAAATAAATGATCAGGATAGAAATAATACCTTTTCCAGACACCAGGGCCGTCTTCAGTTTGCTTAATTTTCCGGGTGCCCAACAATTTTTAGTGGAAATTTATTATTGAGATAGACGGAATTTTATGCATTTTTCCTTTCTTCCTTTATTCATATGTTACCCATTAAGCCAAAAACCATTATTTAAAAAACACCCTGTATAGTTACAATACTACGTACTAGTATTATTATTAATACTACAAGTATTATAATTGTAATGCATTATAAGATTATAGTGGAAACAGTCAACAAGTAACAATTGGAAAATATAGTAGATGAGTGGGGACTATCTAAACTTATTCCAATGTTAATTAGTTAAGTGAGCATATTGCATGAAACATTAATAGCAAGTATTCTATCAAATTCAACAAATTATAAATTTGCTATAAGAACATGTTAATTAATAGTCAGCATATTTGGTGTTAGCAAAGGCTGATAATTTGTTTGTATATTTTACAAATTGGAATTTGCTGCAGTAAGTAAGGGTTTTGGACTTCCTAAAAAATATTAATTAGCTTCTTGTGCAAATTCTGGTGACAATCAGAAATCTTCAACAAAATGATTCTAGTACTCTCAGAAAATTAATCTGAAAATTAATATATGAAATGATAAATTTGCTGAGACTATAGTGACACAAAATATTTGCTGCAGTTGCTCATATTTTGTTGCTAGAGCATATTATTATTAGTTGTTGGTAGGCTACGATTTTGGAAGGCTAGCCATTCATCTAGAAGCAGTCGGCTTCAAAACAACATCCTTTTGAATTCCTGTGAGATGGGATAAAATTATTTATATAAACACGTTAAAGATATGTAATGTCAACCATTAACGAGAATCACGTTTTATATCCAATTAATTCTTTTTTAAATTATGGGTGTGAATTTAATTAAATGCAACGTCCTTTTTGCTGAAACTGATTGATATTTACAGGCCATTTCAAGAAATTCTAATTGTACCTTATTCAGGCTATAGGATAAATAAATCTTTATGAATAATTTGTTATCTAGTCTCTGTAAATATTTATCTAGTCTGAATTATTTAAGTAATTTCTCGCATAAATACTAGTAATAGCTTAGTATTAGTATTTGTTGCATGTAGAGAATAATATTTAAAAACCATTATTAAAATTGTTTTACTTGTTTGTGATTTGTGGTTTATTTAATTAATTGTTTGTTTCATTAAGGTATTGTTTATATAACTCGTATCTGATTACTCTAAGCGATGTCTTGAATTTATCGTAACACGCTGACACTTCACACTAAGAAATGAATTATCTTTGGTTACAAATTTTGTTGTAATCACAGAAAATAAAATTTATTTATTAGGAACCAATTTAATGAGTTTCCGTCAAGATAAATTTTGTTAGTATTTTTAGTAAACATTACAAATTGTTTATGGTATACAACAAAAGTAATGTGTTGTAAAAGATGATGTAAAAGATGATATTACACTAAGTGTAATACTAGTAGAATTTGAAGCATCGACCAATTTTCTTTGTACAGCAACAAATTATTTTGCTGAGAGAGAACACACTAAGAAATAAACTATCTTTGGTAACCAATTATCATTTGCTGAATTAGTTTTTGTTGATAGAACAAAGTGTTTCCATCGAAAATATATTTTGTTAGCTTTTTATCACACGTGTGCTCAATCGGCGGTTACGGTCGTGTCGGACTCGCAACGTTACTTTCCTTTGTTGTCTCTTGTCTGCACTCTGCAGTTTGCAAGGTTGTCTTAATTGCCTGGTGAGTGTTAACTATCTGTTACATTGCATGTTATTCTGTGCAACAAGTGTACTGTTTCCAAAAAAGACCACACTTTCGTAATAATTGTCCTCTACATTCTACAGTTCCACGTATTAATGTTATTATTAGTACTAAGCGTATTATAATTGCTCTACTGGGTTGTTATTAGATCTCAAATTTAGTTTATATTTTAAAGTATTGTCATGATATTTGACATATAATATAAAGAAAATGCCCACTAAGTAGGTTTTACAAAGTTTAAATAAGATTTTTTTAACGAGACGTTAGATGGGTTGCCTAACCTCACTGTCAAGTTTTTTTAATAGTTTTCTTTTAAGAAACTATAAAAAGGTTTTTATTTTAATAAACATGCACTCTAGAAACTAGACAGTAAAAGGATAATTTTAAAGTTGATTTTTCTTAGCATTTTGGCAATTTATTATTGTTCAGCTATGGATGTTAGATCGTGACCTAATAAGGTAATTAAAATAAAGATGAGGCCAAATTAAGGCAAGTTTTGACCTAAAACAGACAAGGTGTGTAGGAGTGGTGATGTATGCAAGTATTTACTACCTTGCCTGAATTATTATGAGAAAATATTGTTTTAAGTTAACGAAATATTGGTATCGTTAAATTGTTTCTTCTATACAAAATTCTACAGCTTGTGGCTAAAATGTTTTAATGCTGTTTTGTCAAGCAATTTCTTAAGCACAATTTTGAAACTATCTTGAATGTTGGGATTGCTTTTTTGTAGAAGATATCATTGAAATAAAATGCAAGTATGTGCGTTTTTCCATTGCAATCTGAAATAATGCAATTTAGTTAGTATTTTCATGTTATTGGCATCTAAAAGTATGTAAATAATGTTTATCGATGTAACTAGGTAATTTTAGTTATCTGATAGTTGTGTAGGAAATGTCTTTTGATTGACATTCTCTGGTGGCCTTATTTTTTATGTCAATATAAATACCATATATCATCGGAAAGGGAATTTCTTTAGCTATCTATTTATCGAATTTATTTAAAGAATAATTAGTAGTTACAAAAATTATGTGGTTATGTTGTATTTAGTATAAGAAATTCTTCTATTTCACACCAGAAAATCACTCTAGTCGTCTTTTGTTTCAAAAACGGATAAAAAGAGCGACCATTTTAGTAATGAGCTTACTATTATTTTAGAACTTCAAAACAGTGCACACATGTTGAGATCAAAAATTTAAAATTTTAAGGTTATGTTGTGAGTTTAAAAAATGTAAACAAATCCTAACGTCAAAGATGTTAGGTTGTATTTTGTTGAAATGTCAAAGTGTTTCTTTTGATCAAAGTTCAGTGAATATTAAGTATTTTTAAATATAACGTTTAATTAAAATAATAATCAGTGCTTTAAATCTATGCATGGGACAATTTTAAATACAAATGAAATCTTTTTCATTTGATAATAACTTCGTTACAATTTGGATGTTGGATGGGAATTTTAAAATATAATTATTATGATTAGAAGTAATAATGCGCGTAGAGATATACAAGAAAGTGTTATAATAATGGGATATCGCGCAACATTTATTCCATCTGCTATGCCGTCCTGATGATCACTAATAAGTGTGAAACACGTGTAGACGGCTGCAACTTATGTTTTCTTTCTTCTCTGTTGCGCGATATCCCATTATTATAACACTTTCTTATAATTATTATATAGACTTACCACAGTTTGATCATACAGATGGATTTTAAGTTTGATTTATTAAATTGAAAGAGAGGTATTTGTCCTTCGTCCATCAACTTTATTTTATAACTATAATGAAGCAAGAGGATTGCAGATGGCAAACAGTTGGCAAACTGTTGGCGCCAAATACAGGGTGAATTTAATGGTTAAGGTTTTAAATAATTTTAAGAAAATTTTAGTTTAGTGGATTCTGATTATGCCAGAAATATTACTCCTAGGATAAGACATTATACTATCTTGGGGTTGATTTTTCAATTGTGGTATCCTAAATTTATTTTCTTTTATATTTTAATTGAAGCGACCGGCCTAAAAGTCTCAGTGTGGTGGAGACTTTGAAGCTCCACTACGATTGTAATTAGCCGGAGCATTTATTTTAAAAGCAAAGGTAGGTGGTTTGCATCTTGTATGCATCATCACTGTGTTGCCACCGAAATCTGTTGCTGTGTAGTTCGTTGCTTCCCTATTGCTATTCACTATCCTACACCATTGTCATTCTTGCTTCCATCTGTATATGCTTTGATGTGATAAGATGTGCCTGCCGGATGTAGTTTATCTTTCAAATTAATTGGTGAACCATAATTTACTTCTATTTCCGTTTTTGTACCTTTCAAAGTCTTGTAGATTAGTTCTAATTCTTTTAATTTAATTATTATTGTTAAGCAGGTAATAACGCATGATTCTCCATAAAATATTGCCCTGTAAGATTTGGAAATGTTAATATTTATCAATCTCTGTAATCCCTCTAATTTCTTCTGGTTGTACTTTTTATCCAATGCTTTAACCCAGATTGATATCCCTTAAGAAAGTAGCCTAGCCTCTCCCTGTATCACTATGTGAAGTGGGGTAGGTCAACAAGTGTCTCCATTGCAGCAGTGGGCGTTTTTCTCATCGACTCTGTAATACCAAGACATTGAATCTTGTTAGTCTAAATTTGGTGGATTCTTGCTTGGCTTTAAACCACCAAATTAAAGCCGCGTTGGTTATTGCTGGTTTCATCACTCTGGTATACAACCAGTACAATATTCCTGGTTTAAGACCCCAATTAATATATGTCATACATTCGTCTGGCCACGGCTAAAGTGGTGTCCGATCTCCTGTCGATTCCAGGTAAGTTTGGAGTCTAAAATAACTCTTAAGTATTTAACCTCTCTCGACAGACTGATTTCTTCTCCACAATGATATAGAGGTCTAAGGACTTCCACATCTTTCCTGCGTGTGAACGGTACTACTTTGATTTTTAAGGACCTACTCTAAGGCCTTCCTGTTGAACCCATCTAGCTACAACGTCCGGGGCTTGTTGCATTCGCTCCTGAACGTGTTTATGAATTTCCCTTCGACTACTACAACTAGATCGTAGCCCCAGAGAGTAAATCCTTCACTGCAGAAAATCCTAGGTCCATTCATCACAAGGTTACATAGCAGCGTGGAGAGAACGCCACCTTGTGGACAGCCCCCTGCTACTTGAACCATCAAGATCTCGTCAAGCAACGATGAGTGAAGAATCTTATACAAGTAAAGTCCCGTTTTCACACTCTTGCAGAGTTTGTAAAATGATTGTATTGTAAATTACTTTGATGTGTTATTTTATGCAGGATTTCTTATGAGTTGCTTGACGGGCCTCACAACAGAACACAACACGTTTCCTAGTTCCAACTAGGTAGTGTACTAATGTTTTGCTAACTATGTTTCGGCGATTTGTTTGTTTATTGTAGGCTTTTTTTTACTCTGTGGTTCAGTTGCTCTCTCTCTAGTAACCCTCTGGTAGATAATGGCACTGGTGTTGGCGTTCTTGTAAGTATAGTATTCGACTCGCGCTCTCGACTTCTGAAATGAACATCGTGGAGTAGGTACCTACTGCAACCGTAACAGCGATTACAAGACAGCAATCATAAGTTATGATATTATAGTGTTCAACTTATAATCAGTAGAGCATGAATTCTAATTATTTAATTATTATGTAATAAATTATTTTATTCTTAAATGGTTTCTGCCTATCATGACATTTTTATGTATTAAGTAGTACCTATGTATATTTATCGTGTGTAGGAATTACAATTGAATTACAAGAAGAAGAATCACTACAATTGATTAATCATCTCTGTAACCAGTAGTCGCATTGACCGTGATCTTCTAGTTTTACTCATTAATTTATTATTGGTAAACAAGGTGATGCCCCTTTTGAGGTAATTACCCCCGCTCGCATTAATTCAGCAATTTAATGATTTTGTAATAAGGATGTTGAACCAGTTATAAGTATTTTGCTAAGTTAGCGGATGATTACTACCATTAAAGATTATAAATGTTTTATTATTTTTGGTCTCTAAAATCACATTGTGATATGATAACATTAGCTTCACCGAACCTTTTACTCTATTCAAATTATTAGTATTATTCAAATACGTTTTTTGGGAATAGCTTACCACATTACTAACAGTTGTTAATGTGTTTTAGCCTTGTTGATATTGTTTACATTTGCTTTATTTACTGTATATTTTTTCTATTTGTACCGCTTTCCTCCGTTTATTATTTTTCTTGTCCTTGCTTCTATAGTATCTATTTCTATTCCATATAAATTTCATTTTTGTTTCATTCTTGTTTCATTGCCTCCCACTTGTATTCCACTTATTGTGTTTTTGCTTCTTTTTATTTTATCTTTTTTAACTCGTGTTTTTATATTTTACTTGTTTTCCACTTTGGGTCTATTTCTATCCTGTTTATGTTTTGCATTATCTACATTGCTTGTGAAGTTTGTTGTATTAATCCTATTTTTTGTTGCTTACTTAATTTGTTTTATCCACTCCACATTTTTCAAATAGTTCCAGATTTGAGTTCATTCGTTTAGGTTTTTACCGAGACTGCATCTTTGTTTTTCATGTCTTATCTTATATCTATAATAGATACTCTATATTTCTGCTGTACTGTTTACCATTTGTCATATCGTCTTCGCTATGTATTTTCCTCATACTTTTGTATTATATTCAAGCCAAGAGACTTGCACTCAATTAACTTATTAATGGTTGTAAGGAGTTAGACTAAAGAAGTTTCTGGGCGCCACGGGATTCAAACTGATCACACAAAAGTTAATATCATCAATAGAGTACAAAATATTAATTGCAAATTTAGACTCTTGAAACCAGAAGAGAACCATAGTCACATTTAGGATCACAACGATGCAATTGGCAAGGCGAGGCAAGGACCTGATTATTACATATTATCTATACTAAAATAAATAACTACTTATAAATTTAGATCTAATTTAAAAAAGTTAAATAAAAGTATGCAAAAAGTCAAATAAAGTTACATTTTCTGATTTATTAGCATTTAATTTTCATAAGAACATTCTTCTTTGGGGGATGGTGGCGACGAGATTTCTGTAAGCAGGTCAGTCCCACAGGTGAACTAAAAGTCCTCCAAAATAGTGTTTTTAAATAAGTGAAGTGGCAAAGACGAAGTGGAAACAAACAAAGGGATATTTAGGAGCAAAATCGAATATTAAATAAGGTAAAGTAATAGGAAATAGGAGTAGACGTTCAAGCAAAAGCCACAACAACTGATAACAGAAAGCTGAAAATCGCACGAATAAAAATTCATCCTGGAAAACACATGAAGTTCGTTAGCTCGCCGCAGCCGCAGCCAGTTAGGCAACCCAAATAACGTCAAGTGCTAGCAGGATACCATAAAGAGCAGATAGGAAAATTAGTTGAAATGGAAAATAAAATAGTTAAATTTTTTAATGAAGAAGTAACAGAGCAAATAAATCATCTAAGAGAACTCAGGAGTTGCTTAGATGCTCAAACAGACGCCTTAAGAGAACAAGTAACGTACATAAAGAACCTAAGGGAGGAGCTAAATAAAAGGGAAGAAGAATAAGCAAAAGATAGGAAACCATTACTACAAAAGTTAAAGAACCTGGAAGATAAATTACATAATAGGAAAGCAAGCTACAGCAAAGAATACTGAGATACACTCCGGAGGAACTCAGTCGCTTAGCAAATCCCAAAATAAAAAGACCAGAAAGTAAATATTGGTTAACTAAAGTAGAAGAGCTGGGAATTAGATCAGAGAGAGTAAAATATAGAGGTTCACCATCAACTGATGTTCCCACTGCGGGACATTGAAAATAGGCACATGGAATGTAAGAGGATTGACTGGAAAAGAGAGGGAACTGGGAGCGGAATTTAAGAAAACCGGCATGAAACTTATTGCAGTAACGGAAATTAAAAAAAAAGAAAAGGAGTAATTAAACTCGATGAAGAAACTCTTCTATTCTATAGTGGGGTGGAAGAGAACAAGAGAGCAGCGGAAGGGGTAGGCTGTATAGTGAGTACAATAGACGCCGATTTAATCAAGAATTACGAGTTTCATTCAGAAAGGCTAATGTCAATTGAGATAAAAAAACCGAAAATGGAATTCATGACAATAATAATCGCCTACGGCCCCAACGAAAGTGACAAAATAGTTATTTATGTATTAAGGGCATAAAGAAGCTTTTATGGCCAGAAGCGTTATTTCTAGCCCGAGGCGTCAGCCGAGGGCTAGGAAAAGGCTGTAGGGCCATAAAAGCAAGTTATGCCCGAAATGCATACACTATTTTATGCACAGATTGTTTTTATCTCAAATCTATTATTGTGTAAAAAATATAATTAAATGAGTACGTAGGTTACATCAAGCCGCTGTACGTATACTTATGTGCATATATACGAAGTACGTTACTATAGTTACTATCTAAAATACTTAATTTCAGCTTATTTTCATTGGTGATAAGTTTACAAATTATATTAAGAACCAATCAAGTTCTACAAATACAGCTCTGACATTTAATTGACGTTTCATTATTGCCCGTCGGATCATAAAGAGGCCCTTGGGGCATAAAGAGACAGTTATGTTTAGATAAATCTAGCAATAATAGTCTAATTATAATGCATCTGTGCATAAAAGAAGATAAAGACAAGTTCTGGGAACAATTACAGATAGTAACAGAAGATAGCAGAGGTGAAACATTAATCCTGGGCGATTTAAACAGTAGGGTGGGCAAGAAAGTCCAAGAATATGAACAAGTGCTAGGAACACACGGAGAAGAGACCCAAAACAGCAATGGGAAAAGACTGATTGAATTCTGCATAGATACTGATATGATAATTACAAACACGTTTTATAAACATAAACATACATAAATACACACGAGTCGCGCCAAGTAGAAATGAAAAATCAATAATTGATTATTTATTGGTACAAAGACAGAACAAGAGGAAAGTAATAGATGTCCGAGTGAAACGAAGCTATGAAATAGGAAGTGATCACTATCTTCTAACAGCGTTATTATGGATAGAATCGTATACACATAGCGTAGAAACTGAACAGGAAAAAACACCAAGTAACATACAAGCATTCAAACTGAAAGATGAAAAGACCCAGCAAAAGTATGAAGCCTGTATTAACCACATAGGTGTAAACTACATGGAAACAGAGGACCTAGAAGTAGCATGGTCGAACTTTAAAGACATAATTCTGAGAGCAGCCGAAGAAGCGTGTGGTAGGAAGAAGAAAGCAAACTCACAAAGTAAACAGACAACATGGTGGAATGAAGACATTAGACAAGAAACAAAAACAAAGAAGCGACTCTGGAAGACGTACTTAAACAACAGAGATACTCAGAGCTACGAAGAATATAGAAAACAACGTAGGAAAGTGAAAGAGGCAGTTCGACAAGCTAAAGAGCAACACTGGGAGAGATTTGGGCTAGAACTAGAGAATAACTTAATAATAGAATAATAAATAATGTTTTTTATAGAATAATCAAAGCAGCAAGAAAAGAAAGAAGAAATCCCCTACACCAGATAAAAGATAAAGAGGGACAAATACTACTTAACAAGGAAAGAGGAAATAGTAAAAAGAGGGAAAGAACACTTTGAACAATTGTTAAACGGAGCGCAGCAGCAAGACCAAAGCGAAGAGGAAGGAAAACAACAAGAAGTTAATAAGAACCAGGACACAAACGAGATCTCCCTAGAAGAAGTAAAATCGGCCATAGAAAAACTGAAGGAAGGTAAAGCCGCGGGACACCGCCAAATCACACCGGGAATGTTAAAGAGAATGGCCCCGGAAGGCAGGGAACTACTCCATAAAGTGATTGCACTAGCGTGGAGATATAAAAAGATCCCGAGAGATTGGGAAATAGCTATAATCCTTCCTTTTTATAAAAAAGGAGATAGCAGATGCTGCGACAATAACAGAGGGATATCACTGCTGAGTGTGCCCAGTAAAATATATGAGAGGATACTAGAACAGAGACTTATAAATATGACGGAAAGACAAATGACAGATTCCCAAAGTGGATTTAGACCCGGAAGAAGCACAAGCGACGCAATCTTCGGATTGAAACAGATCATGGAGAAGTCCTTAAGACACAACAAAAAGTTACTTATTTGCTTCATCGACTTACAAAAGGCCTTTGACACAGCCCCAAGACAATATATATAGGATATGCTTAAGAAGAAAGGAGTAAATTCATCATTATTAAACGCGATAGGAAGTATCTATACAAACACATGGAATTATATAAGGACGGAAAACATGGAATCAGGAAAATTCAGAACTAAAGAAGGAGTAAAGCAAGGAGGAGAAATATGTCCATCAACAAGACAAAAACCGAAGTAATGGAAGTGGGGAAGGAGATAAGAAACATTAACATTAGATTAGAAAATGAGACACTCAAGCAGACAGAAACCTTCAAGTACCTTGGCACAACTTTGAGCGCGAAAGGAGACTCAGAAGCCGAGATCAACAGCAGGCTAGGAGCAGCGGCCAGGCTCTACCACACCATAAGTAAAATAATAATAAACAAAAAAGAGATCACAAAGAAGACCAAACTCCGAGTATTCAATAACATTTATGTACCGACCTTAACATATAATAGCGAAGTATGGACCCTTACAAAAAGACAACAGTCAAGACTACAAGCAAGTGAAATGAAATTCCTACGCAGAATAGAGGGGGTAACCAAAAGGGATAAATAAGAAGTGAAGAAATAAGACGAAGATTACAAGAAAAGCCATTACAAGAGAAAATAGAAGGAAATCAGCTGCGATGGCTTGGACACATTAACAGGATGAGCAGGGAGAGAGAAGTGAAGGCAATCTGGGAAGCGAGACCGACAGGAAAGAAAACGCGTGGACGACCAACTAGGACGTGGAATCAAGGAATGGAAATTATACTAGAAAAGAGGAACCTAAGTTGGAAAGAAGCGAAGAGACTTGCAAACGACCGGACAGCATGGAAGAAAGTGTGTAGAGGTGAATAGTGAATAGTGTAGTACATATCACTAGGTGAATAAGTGCGTGCGTGCCAGACAATAAGAGACAAACCACTCGACACCGAATTTCGGTAAAAGAGTAAGGAGAAGGATAAGAACATTCTTAATTAAATTTTAAATTAAGCAAATTCATTACACTAAAAGTCTAACCGTCGAAGATTTAAAGTTTGATGAATAACCTCAAACCCATGTCGAAATATCTAAGTACATAATTATTATTATATCAGGAGGTTGTTATATTTATGTAATAATTACTTTAAATTGCCTGGAATTACTTATATTATGTATATCTATGTAATTTTGAGTCATTTTAATAGTGTTTTCATTTTTTTTATCAAATGATTGGTGCTGTAGGGAAGCAAATTAAGCTTATCCTTTAACATTGTTCCGAGTTGAAAGGACTACTTAATTCAGTTCATTAATTTTAATGAAGTTTAATGTTAACATTCTTTTGCAATTAAATGGTTTTGCACATTAAATTGAAGTTTATACGTTTTATCGTAATTAATGTACTACTAGTATATGTATGTATATTTGTTGATTATGTGGGTATATTTATAGGTAAGCATTTTTACGGTTTTCATACTTAGGTAGTAATCGGCAATTATATTCTGGAATATTACAACATCGTTGGTTTAGTTATACTAGATATTAGTTTTCTAAAATAATACGTAGGAGCTTCGGATTAAAGGTCTTGATTGTGGGACAATCCACCTATGAATATTATTTATTTATTATAGTTTATAAGCACAGGCTAAAATTGCACAAACTTATAATCAGAAACTCATTTTTGGTCTGAGTAATAAAATCTGTCATGCAATACAATAAAAACATGCTCATATGGTCAAGTCATAGAAAAAACTAAATATTGTACTTATAAGAGATTATCCGATGTTAAGTATTTCAGAAATTATAAATCAACAGGCACTTATGCATTTATTGAAGCAAATAAAAAAACAAAAAAAAAGATTAGGAAAAAAAGGTTCATATAGGTTTACTTTGAGAAGGGTGATTAAAAAGACACGTATCTTCTCAAGATCTTGTGAGTATATGTCTTGTTAGTGAAGCTTACACATCAATATACATACAGGGTGGGATTAAAGTATGGAATATTAAAAAAAAAGCGAACTCAACCGGTTTTTTAAAAACTCTGAAACACGTCGATTAAAGATCCCTAGTGGGGGTGGAATTCCCCCAGATTCGGCTAAATTCTAGTAGGGTCGGCCAAATGATCATAGCAATCGGTGCCATGAGATACGACGGATGCTCCGCCATCCTGATTCCTCGCCCAAACACAAACAAACAAACAAACGTCGATTTTGTTTTTTAAAAATACACATTAATATGTGCGATTCACCTTCCGACTTTAATTTGTTTATAAGTTATGACGTCATCACAAAAAAAATTAAATGACAATATAGATTTTTAATAATGGAATCCGATAGTGATTTTTCTTCTCTTTATTATCATGCAAAAAATCATAAGGTTGCATAACAAAAATTCTGAGAAAAATGGATCTGAACATTTAATGTTATTGATATTATGGTATCAATATATCAATCTGATATATTGATATAAATAACATTCAATGTTCAGATCCATTTTTCTCTCATAATTTCTCTTATTATTAAGCATTTCAGTAAAAAAGACTGGCTTGTTGCACGCCATTCCACCATAATAAATAAATAAATTTATTAATTAAATAACTAGATACCTGCTAATAAAACCTAATTAAACATCAAGCTTTTTTAATTTCCTGTTTTCGAGCCAGCGCCCGTATAAGCGTCGACGCGTTCGTTGTGCGTTAGCTCTAAAAGCAAACGAATCGCTCGGTCTACTATAAATTCAACATTCTCTTTAATAACACTTTTCTGCACCTTCAAGCATAACCGAGGTCGTTTTACTATCTATTTTTCAATGGATTTAAGTACTCTTTAGCTATGTGTGTGTTTTCCATTAAGAAAGGGAACATTGACGTAAGAATAATAGATCTTAGAAGAATGGGAAATTTGATTACGGAATTCGTTATGTTTTTTTTTTGTTCGAATAGAAGTTTTTACAACATTGGCATTATAAAAGCAAATTTAAAGGCAATAAAAATGTTAATAAGGGGCAATGAGGTCGTAAGTCAAATCTGTTGCTGTTTTTAACTGAAAGGTGAATTTTCGAAGAAAGAGCTGGGATATAAAGAAGCCTCGCAGCTTCGAATCGGTCTTGGTGTTGCAGAATTAAAAAACAAAATAAACCATTTTCTGTTTGCAGCTGTACATTAGAATTATTTGCAAGAGGAATTTCTACGCCCCTTTGCAGGGTGTTCGTAGTGTTGCTTGTAATACTTCCGCCTTTATTTCTATACTAAATTCTCTCTTTTGCATTAATTAACTGAAAAAGGATAGTCAGCGTTTGGAGAGAAACCGTTTATATTATATTATTCAGTACTAAGTGTTTTAGTTCTTTAATGGATACATTATTATTTCAATCAAGATCAAGTGGCGCCCAACACCTACGACATTTGCAAATGGACATGTTTTTATTTCAATTTTATATGCTTAAATTCATATACTATAAACAATTATGATCTTCGATCATATGAATTTCGATCAATTATTCAAATTGTTCCATAATTTCTTTTAATAAAATATATTGAGATGATATGGAATCATCTGATTGAAAATCTACTCGGCGATTTGATATTTTGAAGTATTTTAAGACTACGATTAGATCGTAAACACAAATATAATTATTTCATGCATTAAATAAAATAAAATGAGAGACATGCTAGGATATTAGGTTTATTTAATCTAAAAGCTGCATGTTAGGTTACAGATAGATTTTATCAATTTTAAATAGAAACTATAGAAGGAAAAGTTTCATGCAGACGTAACTTCAATTTTTACATAAAAAGTTTGAAATTATAAATATAAAAAGGCATGTCAATATCAGTTAGATTGTTTTCGTAGTAATACATGTTTTAGGCAACTCATGTCACATGTCCAGGATAGTTTATCCAATTTTTTATCCAAGATTTTATTTTCTTGTTAGACCTGGGTTTAACGATAAGTAACGTAAAACAAGTCTTTCTGTTTCCCATGAGACTGAATCAGTTTCGGGAAAATATTTTACTAAAAAAATGTAAAACGGGTTATTATTGTAATGTCTATACTAGTACATTTAACTTACAATCTCCTGTATTTTAAAAAAGTGTGTTAATCTTTGTGAAGGTATTGGCTTTGCTGATATGCTTCGATTTTTCCAAATATTGATTTTAATATAACATTTTACACCGTTGTTTGAATGCAGGCACTTGGAGGACAGCATGCTGGACAAGTTTGAGTATAGTTTGATTTCATTTATGTTGATATTTGTATGGAGTTTTGCAAAGCATCGTTTGATCTCAAAAAACGTATAAAGGATCTTTATATTTGTTTTTCTTTTATTGTAAATATTTTTCTATGTAAACTGCATATGTATGAGTTACCTTGGATAGCCATGTAATCACTTCCTTCTACAGGTATAGTGGAGTTAATGAGTTTTCTTTGTAATTAAGTTTTAATGAGATTTTTTGACCGTTGGTCGCTTTTGTTAATTTTCTCAGTTAATGTTGATTTTAGACTATAAGTGTCTGATGTTGTTTTAATCGTTATTTTGCCAGCTACATTTCTGTCTTTTTAGATTTAAGATTAGTGCTAACTATGAACACGTTTTTCGTGAGTGACGTCATGATAGAATTTTGACGTGTGATTGTTTTAAAAATTTGTTGGTTTTTCAATTGTTTTGGTAAAACGTATAAAAAGGCCAGGAAAAATTAACAAAGTCAGTCGACAAAACGTATTTGAAAAATCCACGTCGATTCGTATAAGATTATCTAAAAATAAAGTAAGGTTTTTGTTAACCATATGATATTATATTTGTAAACAAACGTTAATAATATTCTAAGTGAATTGACTAAGGAATAGTTATCTGTTTATAAAATAAAGAAGAAATATTTCCACATTTAGAACAATTATTTGGGATTGTAAATATTATGTTAAACAATACAAAGAAGATTTATTTATTGATTTGGATAATCGACTTGTCTTCAAAATCAGCTGTTTGAATAAATGCCGTAGTACCAATTGTAAAAAGATTTGAAGTGGATCTTGACGTATTTTATATACAAGGTTGGTCAAAATAAAATGATTTGGTTCAATTTTTGAAATAACAAAATCATAAAGACAATCTTAATAAATTCAGAATTTATTTTTCTTATTTAAAAAGTTTTTCAATAACAGAGTTGTAACAAATAAACAATTTCAATTTGTTTATTCACAAAAATAATTAATTTTTCATTAGATAAATTTATTTAGCAATTGTAAATATTTTAACTGATAACCTTATTTGATGTCAGTTTGTTCAAATGGAAAACAGTTACAACCCTGCATGTCAGGTTGATAACAAATATTTAACACATTTGAGCAAGCTCAAGGAAGATTTTCCATTTTTTTAACTTTTCTGTTTACATAATTTTTTGATTTTCTCTTTTGAATTAGATTTTCTAATTATCATAAATAAAAATAAAAACTGTGTTTTAATTTATCTATGTGTTTATTTGATGTTTATGCAAGCATCCATATCTTTTTCTTCTTCACATATAGTTTAGTTTGCTGTTGTCCAGTTGCGGAAGTCCAAGTGCATTGGTAGTAAGTTCTTTTCTTCCAGGTATAAGAATCAATAAGATTTTTTTTAATTTCACTTATCTCATGCTCTATTGAATTAAACCTGAGTCAGTCACCTATTGGGAGAAAGAAAAAACTATGGGGTGTTATATTTTTTTATTTATTAAAACTAACGTAAAGTTTTTTCTGAATTATGATTTAAATAAATTTTACCTTGTATTTTTAATGGCTTGCCCAGAACGCGAGCAAATTAAATATCACCTCAATATAAATAACCTAAAACTTTAGAAATTACATATTTTGAACTTTAAAGACTGATCAAATAATTTTTTACATTTTTTGGTTTTTACATCAAGTGTCATTTTATTTTTGAATTTTGAATTTAAAGTGTTTTCTATTTGTTATGTCCATATATTTTCAAAATTATAATTCTATATTAAATGTAATCCTATTTCATTTTTAATCATTGATTTTGTGAAATCATTTGGTCTTAATTGATAAATTAGTTTTAAATCTATCGAATAAAGCTTGTAGTGTTTCCGGTGTGATAGGAAAATTTCCTATCCTAGTTTCTACTTTTTTGTAAAAATAAAAATGGAATATCATATAAAAGGATTATAAAATTTAGAATTAAAGATTTCAAGAGTTTTGAATTTTATTTTTAAATTACATCGAATTAAATTTTTAAATTTAATAAGTAATCGCACTAAAATGGAAGTAAAATAAATAAACTAAAATATGCCCCACGTTGATACAAGCCAAATAAATAGATACGGGACGGGATAAGAATGCCTTAATTAAATAAAATAAAATTATTCAAAATATCTCTAAAGTGTTGACTTAGAGTGCGAATAAATGCCCTAGCTTGTAGAATTTTAAATAAATAACTCTTTAAGATAACTTACATTTCTCTTAATGATTTTAATTGTCTTTAGAAATAAACTTCAATTTACTTTTTTCTAAATCTCTTACAGGATTTAGGAATATTCGTATAAAGGTTAATAATGCATAATTCACGTAAATAAGTTATGTAAATACTTAACTAACTTCAAGATTACGTAAATGAGTTGGGCGCCAAAGATAACTTAAAAATTAACTAAGAGTAATATTCATTAAAATCTTATCTCAGGGCGATGTGGATTCTCATGGTTGTAAATTGATATAGATACAATTTAAAACTAAGTTTAAAATTTAAAATTGAATAAATAATTTTAATTAACCAAATTGTTCAAATATATTTTACCCCACAATGTCCTTCTTTGCCGGATTCCAAAATAAAATGCAAGGACAAACACTTTCCTACCTTCTCTTAATCGAGCCAGTTCTTTCCGATGATTTGCCACAATTTTTCTTCATAAACATTTACCAGTATATTTGACTGCACAATTCTCAACTTTAACAAAGCATTTTAATAATCAAATTCAATACCATAATTGTTGCTTTTGTACTTCAATATATTCCATAGCCATATAGCATGTCCATTTCACTAATTCTTTACATGTGTTTATAATAGTGGTTACACTAGCGATATCATTTATGCTTTTTGTTTTATAGAAGAGTTTACTTTTGCCTTTTTCTATCCTTAGAATATTTTTAACGGCGGCTACTTATAATATTTTTGAAGACTCAATAAAACACCTTTTTTATATGCACGATGGTTTATTGTATACTATTACGCAGTTTAACATATATCAATTAACTTTTGTATTTTCCTTAATAATTATACTACCCTTACTAATTTAACTTATCGCAAGTATTTTGTACTACTTAAATGTAGAAGAATGTTCTATTTTTAATTCTTAATGAAGGACTACTCTTCTATACAATATTTGCAAGAGCGTCAGTTACAGAGTAACTGTCTGTACAAGAATGCTTAAAATTTTATTGAAAGAGGTTATAATGCTATTCCTTAAGCTTAAATACTAGTATATACATTACTAACTAATACAATTTTCTTAAAATTCTAGAAAAACATCTCAAATACTAAGAAAATTAAGTAGTAGTTTTTTTGGTTAACTTGGAATGTACAGTCTTCCCAAAACTATTGTTTATATAAAAAATGTAAAATAATTAATTAATAGCCATCGTTTTCCAATACATATTAGGCAAACACTTTTTGTTTTATTTTAGTTATTTTTATTATCATGAAATAAATAAAGATTATTAAAAGTTTCACAGTTTTATTAAAATATACCTGACAATATTGTTTCGACAGCTATGCTGTCATTATCAAAGGTAATATAATTATAAACAAACACGTCGCTAAGATAGATACAAAATAGGTAACTATATAAAATAATAATAATAATAATAAAAATTAATAATAAAAATCATAATTAAACATCTAATACTTCCAGTAACGGAGAATTACTGAGCTCAAGTTGTTCATTCATTAAAGGTACCCTGAGTTTGTGTTTGTATATCTCAAAGGCTTCTAAAATTTTAGAGTTCCACAAAATAAGGCTGGAAACAATAAACAAGACTATTTTTATTATCATTAGTATAATTATTCACAACATAAATGAAACCCACTGTGTTTTTTTTTTAATTTTTGAATGTACCGTTTATTTACTATTGGGTACATTTGGACCTTAACATATACAGTGAAGCTGCGAAATATTTTTCTACGAAAAACAGTTACCTTAAAGTGAAATTTTTCGGGTAGCGTTAAAATAAATATACGTTTCTATCGTACATCCTAAATTGCGTTCGAATATCTTGTCGAAGTCGTGCAATCATAGGCGGCGGAGTTAGATTGTGTTACCCACAAAATGGGGATTGCTTATTGGGAAACGGTAACAACCTTTAACCGCAGTTAAATCTGGTGGGAGGTCGTGGGTCTCACTAAAGGTCTTCTGTAATGGGCGCCAAGAATCGTCTAAAATAGCTACAGGATTGGCCGACAAAATCTGAAAAGAACAACACATTTGCGACTACTACCAATGTGGTCAACTTTTCCCAATAATGGCTCCTCGATGGCTGAAAATATAAACTCCTAATACCACACATATAAATAATAAGTCGTCAAGTAAGAGATTTACAGTGCTTTATTATTAATTAAACAAATTATCAATTAAAACAAATTAATCATTGTGAAGTAGCCTAAGCAAAAATTGAATATTGGTTATTGACTTCTATACACAAATTGAAAGGGGGAAGGATTAATGCGAGCGCGATTACGTACTCTAAAGTCGACTTCACCTCAAGTAACAAACATGTAACAGACGCGGTAAATTAACGCGAAAACCTGTGAACGCGATTACCCGCGAATGTTGATTGCGCAATCGTAACCTCAGAATTTTAATTGTTTAACCAATTCATTACGGAGCAAAGTCATACGTATTCACTCGCAAATATTCCTAACAATATAGTACAGTAAATAATATGTGACAAAATTATATATATATGAAACAGATACCTAGATATGAGTGCTATACGCACACTGGGGAAAAACCATTGAACACATAAAATTATAATCTACAAATATATAGAAATGTTTATATATACAATAAAGGGTTGTCAAACGTTATTGTTGTTGTAACCAGTTGGTATATTAGAAATAACTCACGATACGGTGTCTTCGAACTGAAGAGGAACATCACCAACCAGGTCGAACGTAGCGTGATAAAACGAAACAACACCAACCAAATCTGCGTAATGGTCTTGTAACAACCCAAATATACAACGTAGTGTATGTAATTGTTGTAAGACAACCAGGAAGTTATAAAATGAGTAAAGATAAACCCAAAACAAAAAAGGTCTGTAACAAATAGAATCAAATTACCACAATTCACTAACGCACACTTTATAAATACCTTCGGTGGAATGTGACCTTAAGAGATAATTACGTCGCCTCCAAATGCTGCAAACGACGATTATAAATCGAAACCTATCAAAAGAATTAAGTATAAGAAACTGAATGATAGGAAAGTTAACCTAAAAAACACTTACGAGTATGTGTGATTCTAGCCTCTAAGAACAGTGGAAAAATCCCATTACGGCTTCCAAACTAAATTGGAAAAACTATCGCCACAAATTAATCACAAATCTGCACTAAGGCAATTCCCAATACACAACATAAGGGAAGAGATTAATTAAACGGCGACGTCCACGAAAAGATTCTTCAAGGAAGTTCTAGCTTCACGAGCGGATCGAACAAAGTGACAAAATCTCTTATCGAAAACAACCGGACGTTAGTTCCATACAAAATGGCAACTACAAGGAGAGAAAATGCGAAAATCCCTAAACGCTACACAACTTAACACACAAGCATAGCTATACAGGGTGCTACGAAATTAGCACGTAACAATTGTTATTGGGATGTTTACAAATACAGAACTTTCGAGTTGATCGCTCAATTAACAGGTTGAAAATACAGTAAAATCAAATGATTTCAACTTTTAATCGTTACGATCAACTATTCATTTTTCAATTCAAATTTTTCCTTTAAATTAGGCAACACAAATTTCCAAACTGAATATATTTAAAAACATAATCACGCCTAGAAATTATCTTTTAGCACCTTTATTGTGGATATTATTAATACTTCATTGTTGGTCGTTGTTACTATCATTTGGGAATTCCAATAAGTATCGAGATTGTGTGGGATTGATCGCTGGCGGAGTGATCAAGACAAACTGAAAAGGATGTTTTGATTGCAAGACATTTTTCACGTTTCTGGAACTACGAAGTCAAGGTTACCTTCAATGTATTAAAGCTATACCATTGAAAATAATCGTGGAGTTTTAAGTAATTAAATTATTTCAAAATAAACTTTAAATTCTAGGTTTCAAATAACAATTGCATGTGACTTCATAAACGCCTCTGTAATTATGATTCCTATCTGATTGAATTGAGTGGATTTAACAATCATAGATTAAAATATCCTCTTATTTGTAACTTTTTGTGAGCTTCGAACGTTCACAGTAGTGCGAAATAGGTGATTTGGCAGAAATTTGGCACGCCATGCAAAATTAGTTAATTCTAAATCCACTTCATCTATTCTTCAAGCATAGAACTCAGTATGGAACTATTTCTCCATAGTATAGAACAGCAAGGAAGTATAAATCTGCAGCTTCAACTAAGTTTTGTAGCTGAATCGTCATTCGAATAAAAATATTGTTAACGTTTTAAACCAATATTACTGTTTTAGTAACAAAGTTATCAGTACTAGAAAATAGGACCTAGAAAACCATGCTGAGGTGCACGCGATTTTTAATGAGCCTATTTAAATCCTCCTGAGCAAATTTAAATTAATATCATTAATTAAGCCCAACTGAATAAATAAATTTACTACTCTGTTCCAATTTGCCTAACTAGATTTCTAAAATCCAAGTAAAATTAACATCTTCTACAACAAAAAAAACAGATACAGATCTCTCTACTACGTGTGTTTGTATATCCATCCCACAACTTGCGTTTAGTGTCTTGGAAAATAATAGCGACCTCGCTAGATTACATTAGCACTTTACAAGTTAATTTGTTAGCAGACAATTTGCATATAGCAGCCATAAATACGTTTCGTGGTTAGATATACTTCAATTTAGCCAGGCCACGCGGCATCTGATAACAACAAATATAAACCGCGGCACTCTTCTGAAAATCCATTCCTTTTAGTAGGTATATCGCACAGATACTAAAAACGTGTGTGTCTATTATTAAGAGAACAATATTACCTAGAATGGTGATAACATGGACAAATTCTTTTTTTAGTAATCTTTAATTTATTTTACAGAAAAGTGTATTAAGCTATCAAAAGCAAAATGGCATTTTAGGGGGGTTCTATCGCTGAGAATATTTTAGGAAGCTCTTTATCGGTTTTTCTAACTCATTAAGCCCTACCGCATTGCGTGCTTATTATCAGGATAGGGTAAGTTAAGGAGCTGCTAAGAAATTTATTTTTCGTCTTTGTTTAAAAGCTCAACTTAATTTGTTTGTTATTGAGTTAGATGAGATTATATTAAATTAATTCATAATGGCCTTAAAGTAACTTCTATTTGGCTTTCAGCTGCTTTTGGGCGAGAGCAACCCTACAAGAATATAGCGAATTCTGGTGGAATTCCACTACCAGTAGGGATTTTTATGGCACCTAACATTGACACAGGGCCTGCGGGTTTACTTCGTTGTGCGAGAAGCAGACATGTTCTTAATTTTTCTCCGCTTTGAAAAATTCGACCGGTAGATAAATTGGCGACGCTACGATTATGAGATCAACATTCTGCAATTCCTTGCCTTTTTCGATTTGAATTACTTCTAACAGCCAGGGCCGTAACAATCACCCCCACAGACCTTCTTGTATCTTGAAGAATAACCACTCCAAAAATAGCGTCCAGCCCATCCCAAAATTTTAAATAAGTAAGATAAATGTCCCAATGCCGAGACAGTAGTATCAATATTATTAATTAATAAAATAAAATCGAGTTTAGTTAAAACTGTATAATATTTAATTTATAAATGTATGAATATTTTTTTAATCAAAGATGTAGAGACCTAGAAATATTATTTTAATGTCTAAACTAAGCTCACTCCATGATTTATATCCTCTCTTTGTAACTTTGAGTAAGAATGCCTCGTTTGTTCAAAATATATATTTTATAATACTAATAAGTATTCTGGTTGATTCATATTTTTCCTGAATAAATAAAAACAAAGAATAAATGTAGACCATCGAATCTTTATTAAACATTAATGACTGAAAAGAAAGTGTCCAAGTACTAGCACATTTACACCTTTTTATTTATTTTTTTATCATAAAAAATTATAAAAAAAATTTAATTCTTATGGAAGTCTTAAAATTCCCAAATTTTTTTATCAGTTAATACATAAAACGAGATTTTTATATTTTTTTCATTCAAAAATAGATTTTTCTGGAAATTCTAAAGTCTTCAAATATTTTTCAGATTTTAGATTTTTTTAATTCAATATAACTGTATGTTACAGTGTCCTTGACCTTAACTGTCCCCCACTACTGGTATTTTCCCCTTACATTACAATAAAAATTTGATAAACCTAAAATTTGCATAGCGCGCGCTTTAAGCACTTGTAAACATACGAACGGTATACGAAATGTACCATAATTCTATCTAATTTTGTTTTTCTGTATGTTAATTTTAATTAAACAATTAGTGAGATGTTATTAGCCATAAAGATTTTATAAAATAATTAAATTCAAAACTAATTCATTGGTTAAATTGGCTAGCCAAATAAAAAACAACACCCTAATATTTCTTTTCCCAATAAGCTGACTCAGTGTTGTTTATTGTATTCAAGCATGTAACCAATGTAGAACGCCATACAATGAACTTAACTATTTTTATACCTGTAATTATCATACTCCCAAATCAGCTGGACTATAACTGTTTATATGATCTCTTATCATACCGATAGCTAAT
Organism: Agrypnus murinus; assembly: GCA_929113105.1. NCBI lineage: Eukaryota > Metazoa > Arthropoda > Insecta > Coleoptera > Elateridae > Agrypnus > Agrypnus murinus. The sequence goes on along the minus strand of OV816028.1, from coordinate 154,348,076 downwards.
TAAAATATTTAACACACAACAAAATAAATAAGCAAGTTTATAAAAGAACAACAAAGATTTTATTTATTATACAGAAAAATAAAATGAAGCCTATTAAAAGACATATAAACAATTGTAACCTAGGAAAGGTTTATTCATGATCATTCAATTAGATTTATGGCTTCAAGAAAAATTTAAAATTTTGAATAATCTCTAATTGAACTAACATCTGACTGACGTAGAGTCCAAGTAAATTACAGAAAGACAAATTATAGAAAAAATACGAAAGTTCTTAATAGAAATAATAATAATAATGAGCTCTTTATGTTTGTCTTTTATTTAGTTTTATTTACTGATCAGTAATAAATAAAGTGCACGTACGTTATTTAAAATTGTCGACGAGAACAAACACTGTCTTATTTAGCCGTTAGAAAATAAACAGGTGCCCGAAACACAGCTTTCCTCTTTGACGTTGGTTTCAACTGTCAAATAAACATCGAATGTCATCTGAGTGGATTGATTTTATGAAAAACAACTTTTTTATCATCAACCATATTTTTATATACTAATTACACAGGAATGTAGCCCACAAAATTACAAACAAAATGACATAAGATACTTGTATCTCAAATAGGTTAATAAGCTTGTAAATCATAGTCAACGATAGCTGTCAAATCGAAACAAAAATATGAATTACATCTTAATTTACACAACTCCAACCCGTAACAACCTATTGGGCTGCTGCATTACACCATTTTACAACTTTCTGACTAAATTTACATCATGAGAAAAATTTAATACCTAAAGAAAAACTAAACAATAGTTTTGACGATGAAGCGTCTTAAAGCGGTTCAAGTCTTTTAATCTGAAATTTAATTAACACGCATTGATTACGTACGTACGGTTCGTAATAATGAATTTTCAAATTCAGGTACGATATATGAGAAAGCACTATAGCAGTTAAATTGATAGGGTTTTTTAATGGCTTTCACTTTTTATCTTAGCTCATTTTTATTCTATATTGCAGTTTTTATTTTGTCGTGTTAAGTAATTGATCACTTTAAGTCAACTTAAAGGTACTCTCTCAAGAAGAGGATGCGACAATAGCGACCTACTTTTTTTATGACTTTTGATGAGCTGATATAATAGTAGTCCATGAAAAGGATTCACCGTGTGTATACTACATTAGGATGGGACCAAGTTTGCCCAAGAATTGACCCTAAAGTTTAGTGTTGCAAGGCTGGCTTGATTGACAAGACTTGGGCTGAAGTTCATTGGTTCGATTCTTGCTGAGAGCAGCAGTCTTTTCTCTTTTCTGTTTTATTTTCGCGCCAACTAACCACCTTCTGGTATTCCTTACATTCATACTTCACTTCTTTTTATTCTCTTTGCTTCCTTAATCTCGCTTGTTTTACGTTCTATACCTATTCTACGCATGTGCCTAAACCTACCTAGTAGTTTTATCGAGCGTTCTTTTTACTATTAGTTTTGGTTTAGTCTCATCTCACTCATCCATTTAGCAATTTTAGTTCCCGCATACTTTTCAGTTTATTTCCATTCATGTTAATTGATATTTGTTCTTTTCCGTTATCGCTCAAGTCCAAGTATTCTGCTATCATTGTTAGGGCCCGTTCAAAAAGAACGTTCGCGGCAGGGGGGTTTAAGATTTGTGAACAAAAACGAACGTAGAGGGGGGAGGGTGCAGAAATTACCGATTTTTGCAAACATTCTTTTTGAATGACCCCTTAATAATCGTGTCTATATATTCGACTATTGGTAGGAGTACTTCTATTGTCCTTCCATCCATTTATTCTTCAGGCAGATCGCTTAAATAGGGCACTTAATAAATATAGATTTATGAACAGAAGTAATGTACACAAAAGAAATATAAACCAATTTGAAATGACAGAATTTTATTTAAACTTCAACACAAACAAAAGTTAAAATATAAAAGAGAATAAACTTTAGATACCATGAAAAATTAAAAAAAAGACTCCCAAGATAGTGTAATGCCTTTTATCCGAGGAGTAATGACATCATCAGAATCCTAACTTACTAAAATTTAATTAAAATTATTTAAATACATTAACTTTTAAATTAACTCAGTATTTGGCGCCAACAGTTTGCGAACTGTTTTGTTCTAAATCTGAAATCCTCTTCCTCATTATGGCCATAAAATCAAATTGATTTTACGGTCAAACACCTCTCTTTAAATTATCCAAATAAATTGTTTTAATAAATCAAATATAGAATCCATCCCCATGTTCAAATTGTGGTAAGTCCATATAATAATTATAATTTAAAATTCCCATCCAAGGTCCAAATTGTAACGAAAATTTATTAACAAATTAAAAAACTTTCCATTTGTATTTAAAATTGCCCCATTCATAAATTTAAAGCACTGATTATTATTGTAATTAAACGTTGTTATATTTAAAAATACTTGAATTCACTGAACTTTGATCAAAAATAAACATTTTATCGTTTAACAAAATATAACCTAAAATATAAATTTTTGACGTTTGGATTTGTTTACATTTTTTTAAACTCACAACATAACCTTAAATTTTTGCTCTCAACATGTGTGCACTGTTTGAAAATTCTAAAACAGAGAGCTTTTTGAAACATAAGACAACTACAGTGATTTTCTAGTGACAAACAAAAGAATTTTTAAACTAAATACAACATAACCACATCATAATTGTTTATAACTGTTAATTATGCTTTAAATAAATTCGAGAAATAGATAGCTAAAAAAATTCCATATCCATTCATATATCGCATTTATATTGACATAGAAAAATAAGGCCACCAGAGGATGTCGACTAAAACACATTTCCTACACAGCTATCAGATAACTAAAATTAACTTAATTACTTAAAATTACCTATTTACACCTTCCTATATTGACAAGATTAAACCTTATATCCTAATAAACATTATTTACATACTTTTACATATTAATAAAATGAAAATACTAGCTAAATTACATTATTTCAGATTGCAATGGAAAAACGCACATACTTGCATTTTATTCCAATGATATCTTCTACAAAAAAGCAACCCTAACATTCGAGATAGTTTCGGTTTTGTGCTTAAGAAACTGCTTGACAAAACAGCATCAAAACATTTTAGCCGGAAGCTGTAAAATTCTGAATAAAAGAAAAAACTTTAATTATAACAATATCTCGTTAACTTGAAACATTATTTTCTCTTGTAAATAATGCAGGTACGGTAGTAAATACTTACATACATCACCACTACTACACACCTTGTCTGTTTTAAGTCAAAACTTGCCTTAATTTAGCCTCAACTTTATTTTAATTGCCTTATTAGGTCACGATCTCACATCGTTAGCTAAACAATGAAAAATTACCAAAAATTCTAAGAAAAATGGAGAAATTTGGAACTCAAACCGGTTCAGATCGGTACATATCACGGATAGTCCGAAAACCTATAAATCTAACATGCTGGAATTAGCATAACTTGATACTTGAACAACTTAAATTAAAACTTACACTCTGAAATTTTGAGAAATTTTGAAGCTAGGCTTCAATCAAGATATCCAAAATATTGATACTTTAAACCTGAATCTCGAACGTTCGAAAACTCTGTAAGAGGCAACATTTGAATTTTAAAACTTAATATTAAATCTCTGATCCTTTAACACTTTAAAGCCAAAAGCTGGAAAGCCTTAGATTTCTGGAATTCAAATCTCTGACGTTTACTTATTGAAAACTTATTTTAATGTGTTGTTATAAACTGTTAGTATTTAATAAACTTTTCTCTGGTTAATCAATTTTAATCTTGTGCATATTTATGCATATTTTGTCTCAACATCTGTCAAACTTGTACAACAAGATGCAATGGGTTTTCCAATTAGCATTAAACAGCATCCTAATTCAGATTGCGATACATTTTATTGCACAACTATAAATTGGCAATCTAGGGTCATAAAGTTTTAAAACTAGTAAATTGGCTAATACCTACGTATGTGTGTGTTTTCAGTCGTCCAAACAAATTCTATCTCTGATATACAGTCTGTTTGATTTTTAAATCAAACATGGAGAATTTTATGCCATTTAATAATATACGTAGTATATACGATTTATACCATTTGTGACCGAAAATAAAGTTGCTACAAAGCGGGGCGCTTTAAATCAAACTGTATTTGGAAAATACTTCATAAGGCAATTTAACATTTTTATATAATTTGCTGTTATAGAATTTGTTTTAATAATAGGTATCTCTATCGCTAGTATAGCCTCTATAGTATATCGGGTTTTACAATCTCACTACTGTATATCTCTCTCTCAAATTCCTAATCTCACTTGGTTGGTTGGCACTCGAAAATCTTGAATAAGAATTGAAAATTCATCCACAGTTGTAATAATAGTTAAAACGAAATCAGAAGCATAATACTAATAGCTAAGGCGATTTAGGTGATACTGCTAGAAAAAACGTAGGCTTGCATGATTTTTCATAAGCGACAACGGCACAAATTTTCGTGGGCTCAGGGAGTACAACACATTATTTACCTTACTTAATAATGAAAAGTTACTGCTTGTTTCTTCAAAAAATAACCAATTCAATTTTATACATCTATTAAAATCCAAAGATTAAATTTATTATTCTTACATGTTACTTAATTCTTACGTAACATTTTCCTTATTATTAGTTATAAATTTTGCCTAGGACGGTTGTAGTGTATTAGTGAGAATTTATTTGGAACTAAACTGTATATAACTTTTTTGTTGCGCGCGCAGCTTCTTAATGATAGTAGTATCGATTTAAAACAAAAATGCAAGTCCATATTCCATATGCAAATTTATTTCAAATCAACCAAGAACAACAGCAACCACCAACCAACGACATTTCTATTTAAAAACAATTCTGAAGTTAAGATAAGTATGTACAGTTGCGATCATTCGCTAAGGAACGATGACAAAATTATAACCGCCGATTTTCCAGTTTTTTGTACAATGTACGCTGTAACTCGACATGATTTCTGAACTAAGCAATTAAAATGATAAAGAATGAAATGTTCTTGAATGCCATATAATTGATTTTCATTTACATTGTACAAAAAACTAGAAAATCGGCGGTTATAATTTTGTCATCGTTCCTTCGCAAATGATCGCAACTGTACATAATAATAAAGATTATTAAAAACAAATAAATAAGAAAATAACCAGCAGCATAATAAACACATATGACGATATTTAGTCATCGCTACGTACCAGCAACTACCAGTGGAACTATTAAGTTTTTGTCAATAGTCACAAGCACGAAATTGCTACGGTTTCATTACGTGCCTGGAACCAAAATGGGGAACAATTTTTGGGTAGCAAACACGTGGCGGCGTAGTAATTGCTACTTTCGTGGAACTTCTTTTCTCGCCTCTTGTTCTCTTTGACACATCGTGTCGCGTAGTTACTCTCTCTTACTCTTGCAACTTAACAAATAGTATATCATTTTCTATACTAATGCTGCGATGATGTCACAAAATGGATTATTTTATTTGTAATACGTACTTTTCTGTTGAATGTGATGATGATAGGTCGAAAAATAACAACGCGTCTTTTTTAAATATATTTTTTTAATAAAAAATGCTTTAAATAAAATATGACAAAAATACTTATAAGTTGATACACATGATACGAACCATTTTATTATTATTCCTGTTATTTTATTTTGTGTTTAAATAACTTTAGTAATATTGAGTGAACAGGGAGCATTACATAAACAATGCATACACTGTACGAGATGTGTGTTCTCCAAGCCGACTCAAGTGGTACTGACGGACAGGCCAGGATTGGTTAGTTACATCACTACAAATAAAAGTTGCCAACTTCAAGTTACATGAAGGTTATGTAGTAAAACATCTAATAACAATCATAATAAATTGCAAATTGATTAATGGCCTCCAACATTTTACAAGTAAATATGGAGATGGAGTAGTTTACGAAAAATTACTTTAAAATAATTCTCCTATGTAGCAAAAACCTAAGTTTTATTTTCAATACTACTGTAAGGTTCCGTTATTTCAAAGGGTTAAGCAATAGTTCCAGGCAGGTGGCAGGAACTTTCAGTACTACTTTAAAGTTTTAAAAACTTTAAAGTAGCTTCGGGAAAGTTATTGCTACAATTATAATACCACTTTGAAGTTGCAACAACTTTAAAGTAATTATACTAAGGGGCAATACCGTTCCACATACTTTAAAAGTTACTTAGAAGTAATGGAACTGCATTGTTCCAATAAATAGTATATACAACTACACAATTACTAAAATATTCCGAATTTAAGTAATTAAACCTATAAAGTCATAAATTTAGTTGTAGTTACGTAACAACTACTCAATCAAAGTTCCGATCTCAGTTACTACTACTTAGATGATGCTTGGGTAATTATATATGATAAAAATATAACTTCTATGATTTATACTGTATTAGATTTACAAAGTATAAAATATAAGGTACAAAGCATATGTATGTATTTTAAGTTTTTATTTTATATTTATATAACCAAATAAATATGTAATGGTATACCGATACATAACTAGATAGCCGTAATATTTGAAAATTAAGTAAAAAAAAATATAATTAGATTAAATTTTTCAAAATACTTTCCGTTTAATTTTGCCCTGCACTTAAATTAATATTCATTAAAGAAATTTTTAATTTTCAGTTATTCTGTAAATTAACTTTCCAGTTACACTAAGAAGAATAATCAGGCAAATCTAATATAGGTATGTTGAAATATGCAGTTAATTAAGAAAAATACAAAATTACTTTGGGCATTTTGAAAATCAATTGTAATCTGTATTCACTCATATTCAATTTACAAGATAACTTCTATAAAACTTTTAAAATGTTTTTTAGTTAACAGAATAATCTTTACTGTCCTACATCTAAAGACGGAATATACATTGATTGTCTGCTGTTTGAAAGAGACCATACTTCACTACAGCTCGAGACAGAATTACTTTACTTTACTACAGTTCAAGACGAAATAAATTTTAACTGTAACGTCAAAAACTACTCCAAATAAAAATGATTACTTTACCTACTACATTTACATAATGATTATACAACATACTATACATGACAATGAACTAAACACGAACAATATATTGAATCAGGGATGGGCAAACTTTTGTTGTGGCGCTCCCCCTTTTCATTTTAATACAAGATCGTGCTCCGGACCCCCTTCTAGGGCTTTAGGTTGCTATACCGAGGTATGGTTTTACTTTATTCTTTACTTCAGTTTTATTTACTTCTGGTGCTTTCCTCTACTGTTTAGCTTTCGTTAATGTAAGTTAACAACTTTCTTTGCATGTCTAACTTCCTAATATCAATTATTAATATGTTATGTGTCACAAAGACGTTCACAGCCTGAGTCAATGGGTAAAGAACGACTTTCTCAACGACGAGTTCTTTAATATGGCACGTTTCAAAACCCGGAATCATCATTATCTATTTCTTGTTTGTCTTCTTAACTTAACTTAAAAGTATGAAATACTTCGATAGTCTTGTCACCTTCAACACTTAAACGAGATTGCTGACTTCCTTTCATCTTGTCTTTCAAACCATTTGCTTTTAATTGTAGATATAGCTTTTGCTTAAACTTGTTATAACTTTTTTGAGTGTCAATATCAAAAACAAGAGCAGTCGAGACACTAGAAGGTATCACCTGACACCATTATTTAATTTCAAAACGATAAAAGACTAAACACATACCAAACGAAAAGAAGCCGTTTATTTATTTTTACCGCGTCTCTTTTTCAAATATACACTGTTGCCATGTTTCTTAAAACTACACAATAGTTTTAATAGCTAGTTGCTTATATGTAAACCGCTCTTACCTTGCACTGTAAAAATGAAATACTTAATGATAAACAATAAAAGATAAAAGGTTCCAGTCTGAGCTTGGTAAATTCCTATTCTAGATTAAAACTATTACTTCCAGCTGTGTGAAATTTTCTTACGAAAGGAAATTGCGTGTACGATCGTGAGATCGTACTATGAGTAAATATTAAATATTACAACCGATAAAGAATAATGGACATTGACGATTAGGTTTAATAACATCCAGATTAGCAAAATTGAAATTCTCGCCGAAAAAATCGTGAACAGTCTATACAATTCCATAAAAAAAGATTCTTTTCATTTAGAAAACCGATCCCCACTCGCGAGTAGAAAACATTAGCATTATTTATTATTAAGTTTGCCATATTACCATTTTAATAATTCAGTAAAATATGACAATTTGAAATTAAACGAGTGCAATTTTTTTGTTTTAAAGGCAGCTAATAAAAAACAAATATGAATGTAATCTTCGCAACATGATTTTATCTCGGGATAGTATTTATGAAATATACAGCCAGCGGAATAGCGGCGTTTTAAAATCTTAATGTAAAGACATTGACATAAACTGGGCATCAATTATGGTTATAAAATATATCCAACAGTGATTTAACCATATAGGTAAAAGATACGGTGATACTATTTCGGGGTATAATGTTAACTATACCAATGCCTCACCATAACATTGGTGATATAAAGTCAATAAAACAGCTTGTGACTGGATATGAAATGAAATTGAAACGTCAGATTTTTAGTCTCTATGTAAACGCATAGTCGTAAAATACTAAAACTAAATACAGACATATACAGGAGAGATACAAAAATCTTTTTTTAACATTCTCGATTTATTTTTATTTTTTGTCTTAATCGTATTAATGTAGGTATATAACGTGGGCGGATCGTAAGCATAAACGTTATTAGAATAGAAGAATGGAAAACATAATCTAATAAAATATATAATTTTAACGAAGATAAATAATGCAAATAAACAAACAAAACACATCTCACTGTTAATGTCAGTTCTCTTTTTTTTATTATTTCCATTTCCAAATAAAGCCCAGGTATAAATAGTGCCCGTGGTTGTTATGGTACATTATAGCCGATTTATCTAATGCGTAAGTATATTGTGGCTGGTTTAGAACTAGTAATTACGGCCAGTTATCCAATCATAAACCGATCGTGATACTCACGTATAAAATCTACCCTTTTTTATCACATTATCGTCGGTTAAAATTGACGGGAATCGGAATATTTATTTAATAATAAGCGAACATTTTAGTTTTTGTACGGTTGTTCATTATTGGATGCGCGGCTATTAGAAATGCTATGCCTTGCCTGTCGATACTTGGGTCGGATACTTGCTAATAGTAGTTGATTACACAAACTAACAGAAAAAAGCTTTTATTAAGTTGTCAAGGATGTTGAACGAATTTTGGGTAGTTTTGGGGTGAATCCAAGAAATTACAACTCTGAAATGACCCCCCAATACGACCTCCCATCTATCCTTTTACTTTTTAACATTGTTTTCTTTAATTTAATCTTTAATCTCATATTTAAAATTGTTTTGCAAGTTTATCAGTTGCATGTAATAAAATATTGATTAAATAGAAAAATTCTTCCAGAATAAAAAAAAGAGTTCTCCATAAAGAACATTAATTTATAGCGAACACACTATGTGGAAACCAAGAAATGGCATCATTGACTTTGTAAGACAAACATATCTTAGTCCCAAGAAGTTGAAAACTCAAGAATTTTCAAAAAAATCTTGCAATTCGTTTGCCCACTAAAGCCCAACAAAAAAGTTCGTTTGTCAACCAATAGAACAAAGTTATTTAAAAAGTAAATTCCGATGGCCAACTTTACGCTAGCCCCCCAACTTTATTTGGTATAATGTCTGTATTATACTAAAATCCAAAATTTGCTTATTGTCATACAGTTTTATAGACTCGGCCCTTGTGAGTCTCACTCCAAAAATCACTTACATGCTTAGACTCGACATGAACCAGAGGGGTGCAAGGGTGGGTATGGTGGACGTGACTTCATATCAGTTGTTCATATGTCATGTTCTTGTTTGTCCTATTATACAATCGACCTCTATGAGTTTTCCAATATACGAAAACCACATATACGGTCAGACTCAGCATGGACCGGAGGGTGCGCGTTAGGAGATAAATGGTTCATGTTAGGGTTTGATAGATTTTATTATATTTTTATTATATTAGATTTTATTATTATACTATATTTTATTATAGATTATATTACCTTTGATAATGACAGCTTAGCTGTCGAAACAATATTGTCAGATTTTATTATCATTATGTTTGCTCCTTTCTTGAATCGGCCTTTGTAAGTCCCATAAAGCATTGACCAGAGGAGTGCAATAGATAGGTCTGAGAGGATGTGGAGGAGATGGATGGATGTGGTTACTGAGTCAGTGGGCGTGATGCGTTAGTTTGTCAGTATATTTGTCCTATTATAGATTCGGTTCATGTAGGGCCTATCTCCAAACCACATATGTAGTTGAACCAGAAGGGTGTAATAGACGGGCGTGACTATTTCGCGTTAGGATTTGATAAATTCTTTATCACGATATTTGACCCTTTCTTTATTCGACCCGTATGACTCCCACACTCCCACCAACTGAGCTTATTTATTTGTATTTAATATTCTTGTGACCTGTAATTGGAGATTTTCTGTTGGTTTCATTAAAATTAAAATTAAAAAAATAAACTATGCAGTTAACACAGCATTGACGAGAGGAGTGCAATAGATGGATCTAGTCAGCATAGTTTCATATTACTGTGCGTGATAAATTATTTTGCCAGTATATCTGTCCTTTTATAGATTCGATCCATGTAGGTCCTACCTCCAAACCACATATAAATTGAACAAAGCATGAACAAAGACGGTGTAATAAATAGGCGTGGCTTGTTCATGTTAGGATTTATTGAATTATGTATCACTATATTTGGCCCTTTCTTGACTCGACCTCTGTAAGTCCCACACCCTTGCGACATAGTAGTGACCAGAGGAGTGCAATAGATAGGTTTAGTAGGCGTGGTTTCATGTTACTGGGCGTGATAAATTAGTTTGTCGGTATATTTGTTCCTTTATAGATTCTGCCCATATAGATCCTGCTCCCAAATCACACATTTAGTTGAACAAAGCATAAAAGGGTGTAATGGGTGAGTGTGGTTTCGTCTTAGTGGGTGTAGTAAGTTAGTTTTATTTCTTTCTTGCTGATTTTTCTTTCGTTTCTAATGAATTTGTTTTTGGCACAAATAATCTTGCAGATATTAAATAAATATGTTATTAAATAAACTGAACTAACTACTCGGTCCAGAACTAAAAGTTTAGTGTTGGGGAGTCGTAGTTTAATTTATTTTACAAATTTTTGCTTACAAATTTAAGAATTTCTATCAATCTTTTAATCCTGTTTCCTTTGTATGTTAAATCATTTGTTTAAGTGAACATTATAACCAAACCGCCAGGCACGTAGCCAGGGAGGAGCTCGAGGGGCCGAAACCCCCTCTCCCCCCGAAGCATATGTGCGACTTTTACCAATACGCAATACGAGTTAGGAAATAACAAATCGCTGTACAACAATTTTGTTGTTTCCTCTCGTATTGCCCACTATTGGTGAAACTTTCAAACAAGATACTTTTATCTTGCTTTTTGAACTTTTACGTTTAGTATGGTTAATAACCATTTCGACATCTTTTGTTGCTGGCTAGTTTTGGCTGGCTATAGATGTCACCATTAGTGTCACTCGACATTAATGTTATTCCGGAGTTAGTATTTATACTCCGTTGGATGTGTGAAAACTACGAGCGGCTATCTTCGACTGATGAGAGCTAACAAGTTCGAAACTCGAGTCTCGAAGTGCCGTTCGTGGTTTTCACACATGCATTAGTTTTAGTGGGCTTTTGCATTATAATGCTGTACAACAATTTTGTTGTTTCCTAAGAACTAGTAGACTAGCAAGAATATTTATTTATCTAATTAATAATAATAGTAAGGCACAATAAGGAAATGCATAATATAGCCAAAAGGACAGGAAAGTGGGATGGTTAAAGGACCACTCTTACTGAATATAATAGAACCTTGTGAAGACTCGAAGAGGGTGTCATAAAAGAGGTACCGCAAGGATATAAAAAAGACCTCAGAATGTGCCAGACTTCAAAACATGGTCTCGTCTTTATAATTAAGACATTGTTGAAGTATAGTTATAATGAAGTATCCACTTCATCAGAACTGACAGGTATTTAGACTATCTGCTGAAACAGCGCACCTCAAGCTAGTATAAAATGGAAGATGCGCTATAAAACAAAAAGATACTGTTATGCATCTTCTTAGATATAGAGGGAGTATTTAGCAATACCTCTTTTAACTTCATTGTTATAGCAGACGGATCTAGCACAGAATCAGAAATTGATACTGGCCTTCACTGCTCACAACCAAGAAAGGACATAGCTATCCTCTTAGTAGATATACATACGTCTTCCATACGAAAACATGTGAAATACAATGCAGCATAGTTGGCTGAAATACAAGCAGCTTCTGGGGCCTTGGTTAAAAGGTTATGGGTTGTAGTAATTATTATTATTATTATTATTATTATTATAGTGTACTATAAATAATGGGAGGAGCTATGTGTATAAGCGGATTCATATTTATACAGACAGTCAAGCTATACTGAAGACTCTGTCGAACTACAGCATGGCGTCTCAACTACTTTGGGAATATCTTGGTGAACTCCTCACCCAGTCAGAACGGAACAGCGTGAACCTGATCTTATGAGTACCGGAGCATTGTAAGATCTCGGGAGATGGGAGAGCTGATGAATTTGCAAGAAGATGATCAGTCATACCTTACCTTGCTGTAGCACCTGCTCTGGGGAGACTGGTAAAAAAAACATTTATACCAGTTATTAGTTAGTTTATAGATAAATGTTCATAGCGTTCTTAATAAATAATTTTTCAAAAAACTGTTGTGTTTTGACTGTTGAATTTTGTTAGTAGTCGGTGTTTTTCTGGGACAGTCCTTACTATTTTTTATATATTTTGCGTCATTAATTTTATAGAAATTTGTAAATTCAAGCTATTAAATCAACATCACCTATATAACTCAGGCCTCACAACATATTTGTAAACGTCATAGTGACGTCACATACAAAAACAGGCACAGGCAAAAACAAACGACAAACAAAAAAAACTATGTCAAATGTGTAATTGTGTTGGCTGGTGCATTGTAATTTTTATATGTGTAGCATATTATTAGCTTCTATAATTAATATAATGTAGTACTAATAAAGTAAACAATTGTTGTGTTATTGTGTACAATGAAAAATACAAAATGCATGTGTTTAAGTTTCCGAAAGACGACAAATCACAAGAAAATGGATTCATAAAATTCACCGAGAAAATTGTATGCCATCGAATTATTCTGTAGTGAGTTATTAGCTTTTATTTGGTTTGGTTTTTACCTGTTCCGTAAGATGCTAACAAGTTTTATTAAAGAGTATAATCATTGCTTGATATAACTATAACTGCTGGTGCTCTGACGTCTTAACAGTAGAAATTATACTAAAGGAAGTTTAGTAAATTTAAAACACCCAAAATCCTCACGATCAATGAGTTTTCTTTAGAAAAGCTTCGCAAAAGCACATAAGAATTATAAAATCTTTCTGTCAAGTATAACTGTAACCTAACAATCTAACATCAAAATAGGACCTTTAGCGTTGATTTTCTGATTATTATTTACGCATTATCACCGCCATTTGATTTAAGATTCCTATCCTCTGAGTTATTTTACACATCCTATTATTGCCATCTATTTAGCCTAACTAGTACAAAAAATATTATTTTTATTAGTTTTATAACGGGTGTTTTTTTAAATTTGGCGTCCTAGTTAGCTATGACTATGAGTTTGTTGTGAATAGACCACTATTTTTCAAATGTCAAAATGTCAAAACTTAAAAGTGAGGTTAGGTTTAGATACACTGCGGCGTGGCGACATTCAAAGGTGCGTTCACAATCGAACTCTCATTGCTTGCTCTGACGCCAAATTTAAAAAAACACCCGTTATTATTTTTAAAGATACTTAATTGCAAATACATATTAAACACAAGTTAATATTTTATATTTACGATAGAATTTTTATACGAAAATAGGTTTCTGTCAAATACAAATTCTTAATTAATATTATGGGCGATCTTTTATTTATGGTGGAATAAGACAGTCTGTTACTTAAAATTTGAATGCAAAATGAGGAATAAAAGATTCGGGGATTGCCTCTTTGTCGTGACGTCAGTATGTGGTTGGTAGGCCTTATGTAGGGGGTTATGTAGGTGGTGTTGATTAAATACATTGCATTACAATCTAGAGATTTTTGCGCGTAATATGTGGTAATACTATCAAATAACATTTCACGTTTTGTGAGGTTAAAATGTATCAAATTTAAATTTGCTTATATGCAGTATAAAACAAATGTTACCAATCTCACAAAACAAATAGTTTCCAGAGTATATTGTTAACAAAAACTATAAAAAAATCTTTTTTGCCCGATCGGGCGTTTTGGTTCATTTACAAGCTCTGCCCTCAGGGTGGTAAGTTCAACTTACCGCCCAAGGTTCGGTAATAAAGTACCTCGTCATTTAAGTCGAAAAACACTCATTATCATTCTAAAATTCGTCCGGATTGAGACAAAAATTGTTGTTTGTTTATTCAACTCCATAAAAACCAGGCACATTAACCGACTTGATAAAATTCACGTTTTCAGTGTGATGTGTTTAATGTTTACTCTATATAGTACAGTGTGGGATTAAAGTATGGAATATTTAAAAAAAGGGAACTCAACCGTTTTTTTTAAACGCTGAAACACGTCGATTTTGTTTTTTAAAAATACACATTAAGATGTGCGATTCACCTCCCGACTTTCATTTGTTTCTAAGTTATGACGTCATCACCAAAAGATTTAAATGACAATATAAATTTTTTATAATGGAATCCGATAGTGATTTCTCTTCCCTTTATGATCATGCAAATAAATCATAAGGTTGCATAACAAAAATTCTGAGAAAAATCGATCTGATATATTGATACCATAATATCAATAACATTAAATGTTCAGATCTATTTTTCTCAGAATTCTTGTTATGCAACCTTATGATTTATTTGCATGATCATAAAGGGAAGAAAAATCACTATCGGATTTCACTATAAAAAATCTATATTGTCATTTAAGTTTTTTTGTGATGACGTCTTAACTTAGAAACAAATGAAAGTCGGGAGGTGAATCGCACATATTAATATGTATTTAAAAAAAATCGAGGTGTTTCAGCATTTAAAAAAACCGGTTGAGTTCGCTTTTTCTTAATATTCCATACTTTAATCCCACCCTGTATTTGAAATTCACTTATAGATCCGATCGGGCAAAAAATAGTGTAAGCATTACGGGCGTTAGGTACGCTTTACCAGTCTCGGCTAATATCTCCGCTACGCATCGGTCTCCACACTATTAGCCTCGATTGGTAAAGCGTACCGACCGTCCTTAATACTTAAATAACTATTTTTTTCTCGTGTAAGTTTTTGTTTCTATCTTTGCTACCTTGATGAACATAAAGTGAAAAAATGATAAACAAATATTTTTTGTGCGACCTATATAAAGCTCAACTTTACTCCCTCAAAATAAAGAGTGAAGCAGCTATTGTACTCCCTAGGGCTTAAACTTGATCTATTATCCTAATACGAGGGTTGCGCTGAAAACTGTTAGTTATAAAATAACCGTTGCATTTTTTAACAAAAAAATCTTAATTTTTTTTCAAAATATTCTCCATTCAGACTAATACACTTGTGCATTCTTTGAAACCACTTTTTAAAACATTCGGAAAATTCATTTTCTGAAAGGTCCTCAAAAATTCTTTGAAATTCTGTAACTGCTGCATCTGCGCTGGAAAATCTTTTACCTCGCATCAGTTTTTTAACAGTTGGAAACAAAAAAAAGTCGCACGGTGCCAGATCTGGGCTATACGGAGGATGAGTTACCAACTGAACTCGCGTATCTTTCAAAAAATCCAATGTTCTGGCAGCAGTGTGGGAGGATGCGGTGTCATGATGGACTAAGATGTTACGCAAACCGGTCCTTTGGCGACCTGTCTGTAATTTTGCAAACATCTGTCCTAAAGCCACTTCGCAGTACCATTCAGAATTAACAGTTCTGCGATCTTCAAGTGGAATAACAGCAACAGGACCACTTCGGCTGAAAAACAGCAATCATTTTCTTTCGACGCTTCTGTCACGAATTACTTTTGTGGGCAAGTCTTCATCTTCGAATACCCAAACACTAGACTGCTGTTTAGTTTCAGGGTCGTAACTGTATACCCAAGATTCGTCACCAGTTACAATGTATGCCACTTGCTTAGAAGCTCCTCCGTCAAATTTTTGCAACATAAATTTGCACCAGTCTACTCGAGCCTGTTTTTTCTTTCTGAGAGCAAATGCGGTATCCAACGGCTTGGTAGCTTTCTTACCCCAAGATGTTTATGCAAAATGGTATTCACCGCCGAGGATCCAATCTTCACTTCCTCCTGAATCTCCCTATAAGTAATATTTCGATTGGACCGAATCAAGCTTGCCACACGATCAACATTTTCTGAACAGGCAGCTTCCGCAGGTCTTGCTTCGTCTTCTAGCAGCTCTCGCCCTCGTCGAAATTCGCGGAACCAATGACTAACAGCGGGTAATGAAGGGGCAGCATCACCAAAAGCTGATATCAAATTTTCATGGCTTTGCTGGTATCCTAACTGTCTTTTATAGTCGTAGAAAATCATAGCTCTAAAGGCAGTTCGCGGAATGCTCATCTTAACTGAATTAAAAATGCACAACTACTTATCTTACAAAATTAACTACGTTTCACAAAGAAATCGGAACGTTTTGTGATGTGACGTTTTGAATTGTGGTTAACGAATGTCAACTAATGCGACATTCAATTGTTGCAATTGTTTCTAGCCAATTGAGCTTTCATGGCCTGCTACTAACTATTAACAGAGCATCCCTCGTAATATGTAATTTTGAAATGCAATTTCCATGAGTTTCCCTAGTTCCCTAGGTCGAGTGAGAAATAGTGTAAATACCACAAGACTGAAGTGCCTTCTAATCTTACGTGTGTTTATTAAATGTATGGAACATAACAAATAAAATTAAAGTAAATTATTTTTTATAAAATTCCTGAAACTCGGCGAGTATGTTTTTAAAAATGCACGATTGTACGTCAAAATTATTTTCACACATTCATTTGCTTTTAGGTGATGCCATCAGATTTTTTTAAATGAGAATTCTTATGTTTTTCCGCAATTTGGATAGGTCATTTAGTCGGAAGACTGAACAAGTTTCTTTTAGTTCAGTCTTCTCAATATGATGTAGATAAAAGCCGGAATCACGACGAAGAAAATAACATTTGTTTGTGAAACTTAAACTTATTAACCAAGTGTTTATTATTTAATTCAACAGTTTATTCTACTACACGATCACAAAACGTCGAAGATCTGAAAAATCGTATCAGACAGAAAATTGAAAGAATTACTGAAGATGTTATTCATAATGTAATATAGACTTGCTCGAACATTTTGTTATGTAAGGCATTAAAATTGTTATGCTGAAATTTAGACCTTTGAATGATCTATCCAAATCACACAAAGGAATTTGTGGTGGCCGTTTAAAAACCTGATGATATCATCCCTTAAAAACAAATGAATGTCGGAAAATGATTTTGATATACAAATGTCATTGCCAACTAGATATTTAATGGCAATGCAAATGTGCATGTTTAAAAAAGAAAATCGACGTATTTCAAGATTTTTACAAAAAACCATTTGTTTCAGTTTTATTTGGTATCTTCACAATCAATCACAACCTGTTTTATAGAATTAACCCGTTTGGAATATTGGTTAGGGGTTAAATCTAATCGCTTTATTGTGGACGATATCTCTCGTGGTTAAGGAAAAACAAGTAAAAGGCTTTTTATGATTAAGAGAGGTATTTATTCGATTAAAGTGAGTTTATTCGATTTAAAGGTATATTTTTCTCTAGGCCTTTTCCTTCGTGTTTCATAAAACTTTTCCTGTTTTTTACTTTTCATTGGAAAACTTTTGCCCTCTTGTGTTCGTTGAGAAAATTGTTTTTAAAAAGCTTTTCTCCAGTTGCTGTTTTCATGTTAAGTACTAATACATTCAACTACGTACAGAATCTAATTGTAACCATAATAACCATGATAAGATAAATCATAAATCAAGTAAGCCACTAAGATCTGGTTAAAACGATCTTTTCACATTTGATAAATAGTCTGTCTGAGATATACGATGTTATTATCTCTACATATTGCTTTGGTAGCAATTTGTTAAGTTTGTATATCAAGCCTTCGTGCCAGACTTTGTCGAAGGCCTGAGCTACATCTAGAAAAACAGCCGAGCAGATCTACTTTTTCTCAAGAGCGCGCTCTATTACATCAGTATTGCGATGTACCTGATCTACAGTCGACTGTTTTTGTCTGAAGCCAAATTGAAAATTCGGAATTAGTTTATTATTTTCAATTAGTGGTCTCATTCTTTTGATTAGTAGTTTTGCAAATAATTTTGAGCAAGATAATTGGCAGCAAGGATATGGGCCTGTATGACTTGACCTCATTAGGCGGGTTGTCCTGGTTTTAGCAGCATTATTCCGCAACTTTCCAGCTGTCTGGAATATATTTCAGTCTAAAGGCTGAATTGAAGATGTATGTGAGCATGACTATACCTTTTCTAGGCAACTGTTTTAAGATTTCCCCAGAGATCAGATCAAAACCAGGTGCTTTTCTCGGGTTTAGATTTGTTTTTATTTCCTTCGCTACTTCATTTGGGGTAACTAGGGTGATGTTTTCTGATGTTTGATTGCTTATATTGGCCAAAGTATTATCCATATAGATTTGGTTAGGGGTAAAAACCTCTGCCAGATGTTCCGAAAACAGATCAGCCTTTTGCTTACTTTCTCGGGCCCATGGGCCATTATTTTTTCTGATTGGAGGAATCGAAGCTATAGGTCTCTTGATCTTTT
The DNA here is from genome assembly GCA_929113105.1 of Agrypnus murinus. Lineage (NCBI taxonomy): Eukaryota > Metazoa > Arthropoda > Insecta > Coleoptera > Elateridae > Agrypnus > Agrypnus murinus. Next base: position 154,329,144 of record OV816028.1, on the reverse strand, counting down.
TAGTTGTTTTCCAAAGAGAGTAATTTGTTTCTTCATTTGCGGTTAAATTTCCCAAATAGGAATTAATTGATTCTTCCTTAATCCTCTGTATTTCTCTTTTGAGCAGTTGTGTTTTGCTATTTAGCAGGGCTTTGTTTGAAGGATATCTCGACTGTTGCCATCTTCTCCTAGCTCTTTTTTTCTCTTTGACTAATTATCTGATTTCTACTGGATAATTTGCTCCTTTTGTTATATAGTTGATTTCTTTTGTGTTATTGTGCGCCGTTGCCTGAATGAACTTGGTAAAGTTTTCAGTTTCTAGTTCAAATTCTTCAGTTGTTTTCAAACGAACATTTAGGTTAATGCTTCTTTGTAGGTCAAGTTTAAAACTTCCAAGTCAAGTCCCAATCAGTGGTTTTGTTAACCAGTGAAGGTCGGGCATCCTTGTTAATTATCGTTTCACTCAACGTCATGATGATTGCTGAGTGATCAGAATCCAGGTCAAGGTTTTCTTCAAGCTCAATAAAATTGGGAGATACTTTTCTTGAGATGAAAAAATCTAGCAGGTCAGGGATTTTGTTAATATCACTGGGCCAGTAGGTAGGCTTACCTGTGGAATGATAGTTGTATCCTGTTTCTTGGGCAGCTTTTCTTAATTCTCTGCCTTTAGTCGTAGTTAGTCTTGCTCCCCAGTCAGTTTATGTTTGGCATTAAAATCTCCTACAATGACAATCTTCTCCTACAAAATGTTCTCCTACAATCTTTCACCTGGGTGTTGTAGGAGATTTTTATAGTCATCTTTCTTAAGATTGTGTCTGGGTGGACAGTATACTGCTCCAAATATCAGCTTTTGTTTAGTGGACTTGATGTCCACCATGGTAAGTTGCATGTTTATGCATTGTATGTGCCATTCTTCGTAGTGTTTAATGGGTTCCTTTACGATGATCGCACTGCCTCCATGAGCTTGATTACCAGGATGGATAGTGTGGTAGCTTTTGTAGCCTCTTATCTTAAGATAAGAATGTGTTGTCATATGGGTCTCTAATATGAGACATATGTCTATATTCTGAGAGTTGAGGAAAACCTCTAACTCATTTTGTTTGTTCAGGATGCCATTGGCATTCCATGTTGCAATCCGTATGTCGTGTCGATCCATGTAATTATTTCTTCTTTTAGGCAGTACCAACGTTATTGGCTTCTAGTTTATCCAGTCTGTTATTGACTCGATCAAGTGTCTTTATCATGTTGTGCAGCATCTGCAACATAGTTGGATCAACCTTGGATGTGGTAGGGTTGACTTCCATCGCTTTATTTTGTGTCATCTGTGCGTATGTAGTGCCAGTTTTAACTTTGTTAGAAGTAAACGTTTTTGGCTGAGAGACTGTTTTCTTTGTTTTTGTTGCTGTTCAGCATTCCTTCTCTTTTGTGATTCTTTGGCTACTATGCATCCCTGTAGCTAGCAGGATATGCCTCAGCGCAGTTACTGCATTTTGCAGAGCTCTCTCTTTTTTTAGTGCATTCTGCTGTCATATGGTTGCCAGCACACTTTACGCAGGTAGGAGTATTCAGAATTAAACAGGAAGATGCTCATTCTGATCTAAAAGACATAAAAGCGGGTGTGCCACAGGGTAGTGTCCTTGGTCCTATCCTATTTCTGTTGTACACGAGTGATATACCAAAACCAAAACAATCCTTGCAGTAGAGAAGGAGCAAGATATCTCCATTGTGAAATTACAAGCAGCTACCAACACAATACTTTATTGGACCAAACAATAGAAGATTAAGCTAAATGAAGTCAAATCCACCCATGTCAGCTTCACAAACAAAAGGTTAGTAAACCCTCTGCCCTTAGAGATCAATGGTACCATTGTACCCTATGAGAACAACGCCAAATACCTAGGCATGACTCTAGGCACCAAACTCCGACGGAAAGAGCATGTAAAAAAGAAAAGAGCTGGAACACAAATACAAACAGCTTTATTGGCTCCTTGGAAGAAACTCCAAACTGTCAGTACATAATAAGATCTTACTCTACAATCAGATCCTAAAACCGGTATGGTTATACGGCATCCAGTTTTGGGGCTGTATCAAAAATAGCAACATAAAAATCATACAAACGTTCCAGAACAAGGTGTTACGCAACATGGTAGACGCTCCATGGTACATACTGCTGTGTTATTTGCAGGTAGAAATGTTAAATAGGTAATTTGGGTTGCCTATCTTTCAGGCGTTCGTAATCGAATCTCTATTAAAAGGTTTGTTTTATAGTTTCAGAAGTACGGTTGAAGCCAGCTATATACAGGAATTAAGATAAATACATCCTATTTGCGATAATTACTTGTTAAAGTTCATTTCATGCAAGATTATTTAACGTTCCGATCTATTCATTACATAACCTCAATTTTTGAAAATAATTTTTCAAAATGGGTTTCTTTAGTGGAATAATTTATTCATATTATGTTAACATGCATAAAAAGTTTTATATTTCAACAAAAGGATACTATTTAAGTGGGTATATAATTTAAATGCCTCCAATGCTAGATCCAAGCTATATCTACCCTTGCATTTAGACACCTAGATAATTTCTTGTAAGCAGCACTTCTATCTAATATATTAAAGTTAGTTGATGTTTTGATTTTTCTAGCGTGGCACAGTTTTTTAATATGATCACATTTTCAATGTGGAAGTTTTGTAGTAAGCCCATCTTGCTCTCTGACCTTCATTGAGATTGAGATTGAGAACAAAAGTTCAAGCTATCGAAATAATTAAGAACATACAAAAAAAATCATAAAAAAAATAAAACTTAAATACTTACAGCTTAAACCGGAAGTCAAGTATTTAGTTCTCTTGAAGTATTTGGTATTGATATTAAAGTCAAAGACAAATATAATTATTTCTCCTATCCATTTATGAACCTCATTACCACCTCACGTTTCTGTCGATATACCATCTAAGCACCCGGCTTTCTCATACCTTTGCTTTATTCACTCAATCTTACTTCATTTCCACACCGTTTCTTCCTTCCCTTACTTCCGGAATTATTAGATTTTCTTGAATCTTGACTTTTGTTTTGTATTCAATTGTTCTTCGTAATGCTCTTTTCATACTCTCAATATTTCAGCTAATTCGGTTTTAATACTTCTGCCTTTTATATTCCAAATTTTCTTCGTCTTTCTCTCACTACCCTTCAAGTACTCTTCAGATTTGCTCCTGATATTTATTAAAATCAGTTTATTTTTGCTAACTTCCTTTCTAGTAATGAAAAGTTCGCCCTCTCGTGAAATTCATCGTCTACTCTTTATTTAGCATGTGTTACATTTCAGGAAATAGGGGCCCCAAACATTGAGAAGGTATGACTTAAGACATCTTGTAGGCCAAGTAGCCCCACGTTAAAATATTAAGTTTTAAACAATGCTTCATCATAATTATACAGAGTGTACATTTACTGCGTAGTTTCTCGATATCTTCTAAACTATTACATATCGAGAAAAACTTTCCACACAAAAGTTTCTTGGTTGATGAAGGTGCATACTCTAAAAATGCTTACAGCTATACAGGGCGTTTCAGCAGAACGAGACATATTAAACTACATTTTTTTAAATGAGACACTATAATATATTTTACCCGAAATTGATTCCTCTCTTAATTGTTTATTCAACAGCATCTTTTTTTTGGAATCCGTTGCTGGGTTGCCAATTTATGTTTTTTTTTCTTAAATGTTCGACTTTTGTAAGGTCGTAAATAAGTCATGATTTATCCATTGTTTTTCGTTTGTTGTAGACAGTAGGATTAGACTCGTGTTAAGGCCATTGAAATGTTTCCAAAAGGTATTTATGTCAAGGATGTTTAAGTAGGATTCCAAGGTAACAAAGAAATATTTATAACTCTTGTGTACTATTGGTTTCATAATGATCTAGGACACCACGGCTAATATATTACTATTTTTTATTATTTTACCCTATGCATTTACACTGAAAAACAATAATAAAATAGCATCATATTAGCCTTGCTGGCCTAGATCATTATGAAATCAACAATCAGTACATGTATGTAAGTATGTTCATTTCGCTCCCGGGAAGAGTAAAGCATTTTCTTGATAAATAGACCCACTATCCGAACTAATTCCAAAAAGCTTTCAGAACTCATTTTGTACATCGTTTGGAATTTTACTTACTTCTAGCTCACATACAGCCTTGTACAGGTTTTTCTGCCGATAAGGGTGAATTCAAAATCGCCTTCTGTTTCTCCTTTTTCTCTACCATCATAAAATGACCACATCATCCTCATCCTCATCTTCAACGACTGACAAAACAATTGCTCTAATGTGAAAACGACAATGGAATCAGTTGCATAAGACCAGTTCCATGAAACTAGCTTCACGAAACCAGTTACGCTAGTGAGAAAGCTGCCCATCTATTAGGGTCTTTTGATTATTTGTAATAGTGTTTTAAGGATTTAAAACTAACCAACTGAAACTTTTCGTAATTTTTTATGTTGGCATTACTCTGGTGTTGTTTGCAATTTTCCCGCTTAGGAACGTCGCCTATAGATGTACCAAGAATATAGTTATTTATGTACCAAGGGTGTTAAGATGATGATAATACCAGGGGGGCATGAACGGCCCGAGGGATGGAAGTCGCTCGATGGGCATTATCAGATAGTAATGCACGTGGTGCATACGACATTTTATTCTTCACGAAAATATGTACCAGTGGAAAATTACTTTTAATTTGTAATTGTTGCTGTTGCCAATGACGTTCTTTATATTTATAAGCTAGGAATTTTTATGTTTGCCCGATGGTAACAACTTTTACCAAATTCAAAGTCAAACAGACAATAAATATTAAATTCAAATCTTTTTGTTGTTGGTTGTTACCAACATGAAAATAAAAATAGTCCTAATAGCACATGTCATCTAAAGAATAAATTATTAATGTTATCTAAAAAATTTCCGCAGAAGTCGGCATAAAAGAATTCGTGGATCACGTGCCTAAAAACTACGTTATAAATACTCGTTATTTGTGGTGTTGCAACACACGCGTACGCAAACATATACCTAGTTTCTGGCCTCATGATCCAAATCACTATTGAACGTAACGCCGACTCCAACTTGTAAAGTAAACGACGAGATGGCGTTATAGAGTATAACGCCCGTATAACCCCTTTATTTTCAAATAGTAGCGACAACGATTGATCTCGTCGCTGGAGCAAAAGTATGTTGGTGACATTTTAAGTTACCAGATTTGACATTTCGTTTTACACTAAATCTTAGGTTTAATAATCATCATGCACAAAAATATTCACAATTTAACATGAATTTGATAACGGACATTCATGTTATGTAAAAACGACCATATTAATTTATCTACAATTAATATACAACTACGAAATTGTAATTTTTAAACGAATTTTTGTTAAAATGACGAAACAATATGCATGTGGTGATTTTTTTCTTTATTAAAGTTTGTGCCTGGTTTGCTCCACGATGTCGCTACTATTTGAAATAGAAGGGCTATATAACGCCCGCTAAGGTTGTTATGGTGTAGTTTATATAGTTCGTATCACAGGTATAGACAGCAAATACTATAGGCAAGTAAAACATAAAATTCTTAATTATTAAAAACTTAAAATGAATATATTATTCAAAGCATTTTAACGTTTAAACATGAAAGAAAAGTTTGACAGAAATCAACATAACCTAGATATTTTTTTCTGATAACCTATAATAAGTGAGTGCAATTTACACATTCTGCATGTTCCGAGTGTTATTATGAGTACTATCACACAACAAAAATCACTAAATCTGGTTGCTTTAGTTACTCTTCCCACAAACGAATAGATTATATAATCTTGTTTTATCGCATGCGAAGTCTTAGATTTCTAGGTTATATTACGAAACCACTACGGTTTCGTCCTCGTGTTTCTCTAACTGTCAAATTGACACTCTCTATTGCTACGTAACACACTTTTGTATTATAGCCCACAGTTTCAGACCTATTATGAGATCACTACCGATAAAACAAATTAATTTCAGCAAATTGTTCGACAGATTCTATATCAATTTATGTACACCTCAACGCGATAATATTTTATTCACAATCATATTGCAATATGGACATTTCTATCATTGTAAAAACCTTGGAAAGTAAGCTATTGCTACAGCAACAGCAAAGTGGTTAACAATTTTCTTTAAATGTCTGTAAAAGTAACCGGTAAAATCTTGGCCAACTTTTATTTGTAAATAATTTAAAACAAGACGTTTTATCCAATTTAAATTAAAGTTTTTATAAACGTTCTAAACGCTAAAAATATCTTTTTTATTTAATATTAGTATTATTATTATTTTTCCGTACTTTATATTTAATAAATACGATGGAATTAATAAATTTCCAATTTTAAAATACTGAAAGCATACATTGCCGTCTAGCGACGAACAATGAAACCTTAGTTAAAATTCCTTTTGTCGATAGATGGCTGATTAGACTTTATTGACAGTTTACAGAAAATTTATTGTAAAAACGATTGTAAATAAGATAGTATACATGTTTTGTTGGTGAAGTTTCCAAGCCTCATGATACTATCACTTGACTTGTAAAGATGTACTTTACCAACTCAACCTGTAATATACTATTGTATGTTATACTTTAAAAAACTTCTCGGATTCTTTCTTTCAGTCATCGCTAGTAAATAGTGATAAATAGTTGATTGCGGAATGAATATTCCGGAAAAATATTACGGAGAAAATATAATAAAGAAAAATATATTCAGGAAAAGAAATTTAGGGGTCAAATATATAACGGTAAACTTATCACAGAAAGATAAATATAAACGGAAAAATCTCGACTGTAACCAAGAGATGCTAAATCGAACCTTAAAACATATTTACTTATGCCACTATATTATAGTATATATTATAGAACAAAATTAATAGTACGAAATTAGAACTGGTACGTTTATTAGCACATTTACCTACATATCTGAAATATTTGAAATAGTTATTTACGTTACAAGTCCTGGAAATGGAAATTTACAGTCGAGTAAAATGTTACGGACAAGGCGACGGAGTAGAGTGTGAAAAATCGAAACGTGACTGTTAGAGCATGCTCAGGACGTTTAGCGTAATGTGTTTTATTTCATTCTGCTCTATATTGGAGTATTGCTTTAATTTTTAAAAAATTATATAAAATAAATTTCCGAATTCAAAATATGAACATATCTTTGAAAAACGAGTATCTATGGCAACTGTTCGAATTCAAAGTATGGACAGAACGAGTGTCCATGATAACTGAATACTAAATCATTGTTTAGTTGATTTATTTTATTTAAATCCAGTAAAGTTTTTTTAGTCATACTCGACTATAAAACCGGACTGTAATTGCTAACGTAAACATGGATAATACGATACAATATGAATTATGAAATAAAATAATTAAATATAATACATTCAGATTAGGTTAGGTTAGATGCCTTCGGGATATTTTTCCACCATATTCTTAACATAATAAATTTTTTCTAGATATACCAAAGATGTTACGTAACCCGTCAGTATCAAGTCAGAAGATCAAGCAGGTCAGTCAGTTGGTCTCCTCCACCTAACCATCTAGAAAGGTAAGCTTGTCTAAAGTAAAATCGCATGTCTACTATAATATAGCTAGTGGATATTATAGTAGAAGCAATATTGACTAAATAGGACAATATCTGCATTACATCTAAACAGGTACAGGTATCCATCTACAGGTATCTAAAATACTTGAAAAATAATTAAATATAATAAACATCATTAGAAATATAATTTTCAAATTAGCTTAAGTTAAGTTAGGTTAGATTAGATGTTTTCCTTTGTATATTTTTTCGCGATATTTTTAACACAATATATATTTTTACCGCGATATTGTTTCCTTCATATATTTTTCCGCGATATTTTTAAGATAATATGTTTTTGCCGCCATATTTTTCTTTAATATATTTTATCCAGACCACTATAGAAAATTACCCATTTCGCACAATCTAGTAACCGTGAAAATGATTCATTGTTCACAATCTCTAAACTGAACAGTAACGACCGTGGGAAATGATTTCCCACGATTAGTAGTTCTATTAAAACACCATAGATCAGCACATGCAATTTTATTAATTATTTGAATTAATTAAAGTTATAAATTGTAGATAAAGGTTACAATATTTTGTTTAATTAATGTTTTTCGATTAAGTTATATTTTCTAGAAAAATTATCACTCCTACGCGGCGGGGAATCGAACGCTGCTGGACCGTCTACTTGCTAAACCAGTTTTTTTATGTTGACCTACAGAGTGACTTGGCATAATTTAGTTGTTATTACTATATAAAGTTATTATAAGATTGTTATTGAATTAACGTAAAATTGATTAATTTTATACATTATTATATAATTTTGTATATAATAATATTCATTATTATTGCTAAATTATAATAAAAACAATGAAAGCTTTTATAATTTGCTACATAATTCACAAGTGCAAGCGCGATGGGTATACTTAAAGTTGTTTCCTTGTCACTTACAATACCTGCAAAGTCAGAATATGCTTATATTTCGCGGCAAAGGTAAACCTTGTGATTGTTTATAAAAAATTACTTTCGAAAACGAGTACATATACGTATGATTGGAAACGTATTATTAATATTGTCTTTAAAAATTTTAATATTTACTTTTGTCGTTTTCGAAATTCTAGATTTATCATGAGTTATAACGTTGAAATTCACAATCCATTGCTTGTTTGAGGGTCACTGTTTAAAACCAAGCTTCTTCGTTAGTTTGGTTGTCACGGGGTTTCCCTTTCCCTCTGTTTATCGTAAAGTCACACCTGCGCGCTCAAATGCATTGTCAATAGTAGAGTTGAGATAACAAAATGGCTGGCTTGCATTAGAAGTTGAATGTGTGAGATAAATTAGAAAATTGGTTTTGATATAATTCGCTTTAGCGGAGAAGATCTCGCATTCAACAAAATGATCATTTGATTGTTTATATGTGATCAATCGTCAAATTAGACGGATTAGGTTCTAGTGTTAACCATTTAGGTAAACCTTTTTTTTATTTTCTCCCATGTGCTAAAATCTCAAAATCTTTTTCTATTTTAGGTAACATTTTCCTATCAGTTGCCCTGAAGGAATCGTGTAATAAAAGACCTTTCAGTTTATAGAAAGGTAAAATTTTGTGCAAATTTTTAAAATAAATACCATATACAGGGTGTGTTATTTTTAGGTCTTTTCTTTTGGGTTTTGTTGCTCGTTGTCTTTTTCCTGCCCCTTTGACTTTTTAGTTTAATTTGAAGGTCTTCCACTGTGGGTTCGTACCTGCATATACGTACAGGGTTGTATATAATATACCGAAGGGTGAAACGAAAAACCCTAAGCAAGGCTTTTTAAACTGTACTGCATCAGCCGTGGGTCATCGAATGATGGGATGTTTGTTTGAAACTGTATGTATATGTATATTGTGTCATTTTATCTATGTTTATATATATATTTATGAAACGTTTATACAATTTATTTATTTATGCATGTTAGTTTTAAGTGGTAGTTAAAGCGAGATCTCGAGTAGTGAGATTGTCATAGGGTAGTTTTTAAGATTTACAACCACTGTGATACAAATCATCATTCTGTTAATTTTACTAGACATTAAAATGCTTAATCAGTATAATTACCGTTTACAATTTGCATTAAGCAATAAAGCACTACTTAGAAAGTTTACATTTCACTACATGTTTGTGTTTTAATTATTACTATTTATTTATTGTGTGGTATTAATATTTGCTTTCCAGCTTATAACCTGTAAGTATATGCACCACCGTACGACCAAAATTGTGGAAGTTGTTTATATGTTAGTAAAAGATCTATTTCTTCGTTTATCTAAGAAGTTTGAAGCTTTAGTAATAAGAATTGTTTTAAAACGAAGTGGCGCTTGTTTTTTTTTTCTAAAACCCAGAGCTCGAATTTTTTGACGTTCAAACCCCGAAAGCTTTGGTTATCTAGACACTTATTTAACCTTTTTTCTTAAAAGAGTCCTTCTCTTTAAAAGATTTTAAAAATTCTAGACGTTTGTTTATCTGAAACCCTAAAACTTCTTGCAGCTTTTAGAAGTAAAAGTTCGATAGTAAATAAAAATTTGAAAAAATAATAATATAACTTAAAAATTGTAAAAGTTGTGCAAATTTGTTCTAAAACTTTAAAAGTTTACAATTCCAAATCTCTGGATTCTGAATTTTTGGCCTTTTGAACTTTAGATTACTAAATCCTTAAAATTTGTTTTTCAAAATTAAAACTTGACACTTGAGGCCCAATCTTGTAAATGGCCGATTATATAAAACTTAAATAATTGGAAAAACGCAGTTTCAAGAGTAATTGCGTTCAAACAAAAAAGAAAGTGATATAAATTATTTGATGATTATATACGTATGTACTTATGTACATATAGGGGATTATCAAGCTGTAAACTACCAATAAACGTTTTTCATCTTATGATAACACCTGATTAAATAAAGAATGTATAAAAGTACTGAAATTATATAAGAACCTTAGTAAATACTAACAAATTTATATAAGGCGTGTCATTACCTCATTATAAAACTAATATTTGTGGAGTTATATAGCGGTGTTGTTAATAACTTTTTTAAATACTAGATACTATAACTTGCAATAGGTAAAAGATAGCTGCAATATGTTATGTTTTTTGTTCATAAGCCTAATTATTTGCTTAATGTAATTTAAATATGGATAGTAGCTTATTAAAAACTTGGAAAAATACAGCAGTACGGAAAGTTTCAAAAGATTTTCCTCACTTAAAGATATGCAGTGTTACTTAAATTTATTTATGGATGCTATTACAATTTCCATTGTTTAGAAGAGTATTTATTAATGAAAGATACGCTTTAATGGGAATTATTTAAAGTGGATATTTAATTTAATATAACAAAATTTAGCTCGAAATTAGCTTTTCTTTAATGTATTGTTATAGGGTAACACTTTCATCGTACTTTTTTTTAATGAACAATATACAATTTTCATATTGGTAAAATAAAATTTAATATTACTAAGAAACAAGATAAAATGTCATTTTAAAAATTTTAAAGAGGAAGAACGGAAAGTGAGACAATATGATATTCCAAATAAGTATTCAAGTGAAAGAAATGTGTGATACTATACCTAAACCAAAAAATGAAGGATCTAAACCGAGTGAATCTAGCAGGCGCAGATTAGCAGTCGGAGTTGATTGTGAGCGAGCCTTGTTCCCAAATTGTCAAATTTAGACAGTTTGAAATTAAAAATTGTCATTGCAATCTGTCAAAGTTTTGAAAGGTTTCTCTCCAACTCCAATTGTTACTTATTAAACTACTATTAATAAATAACATTCTGATAGCAAAAGTGTGTACGACATTAGTTGCTGCTTAAAAGATTTTTCACAACTCCAATTAATATTTATTAATAGTAGTTTAATAAGTAACAATTGGAGTTGTGAAAAACCTTTCAAAACTTTGACAGATTGCAATGACAATTTTTAATTTCAAACTGTCTAAATTTGACAATTTGGGAACAAGGCTCGCTCACAATCAACACCGACTGCTAATCTGCGCCTGCTAGATTCACTCGGTTTAGATCCTTCATTTTTTGGTTTAGGTATAGTAAGATTTTATAACCAAAATATTACAAACACTTCAACAAATAACAAAATTACATTTTATATCACTAAAACTGCGGTTATATAAGAAGTTACATAGTGGTAACGAAAACGTTTCTGTTACTATTGTTTATAAACTCCGAAGTTACACGCCGTTACTAAACAAAGTTGTTTACGGCTCTTTTTACGAAGTGTTGCGTTTAGAAGCTCTTTTAGGGGTTTATAAAGGAAACAGAATTGTTATCATTACGAAATTATATATATTGAAGTTGTACAAACTTATACATTAATGGTCAGGTTTTTGTACTACGTATTATATAAGTAACAATGTTCATTGATCCCATATTGGTAGATCTATCGTAGTCTGCCATTGTATCCAAATTTAATTCTCTTATAAAAGAATGTTTCAAGAAACATAATTCCAAACCAGTAGTGCCATAAATGTAAAGTCCATTTCCAATTAACTCAGAAAAAAAGTGAATATACATAGAAAGGCATATAAAAATGTCAAAATACGTTAATCATAAAGTCATTAGGAGGAATCAAAAATATTTTAACTGAACCATATTAAATATATGTTAAGCTTGTTCTAATTTACGTTTATTTATGCTATAATAATCTCGAGAATTTCAATATAAATTCTTTGCTTAGTTAAAGGAATTCTAAGGCTCTTCTAAAAACGACGTTCCTTTAATGCTCTCTTTAGTGGAACTTTTTATGTCTTTCTTTCACCAGATAGGTCTATTCGCGATTAGAAAGAAATAAATATATGATGATGTATGCATGGGCGTTCATAAACTTTTAAGTGCTATTGCTAGATTACATTATGAAGAAAGAGACATTTTTAATAGGATTATCCTTGTCGCGTGCCTTTTTATCAGACCACTCTACCGTCGTCTTGTCTGGCCACCTCACAGATTAAAAAGCTTTGCCTTAACAAACAAGAAAATTGTTTTGATTTTAGTCTGGTGCGACGACGGCTCTATCTTTCTTTCTTTATTTTTACAATTAAATAATTGCATTAAAAAGAGACAAATTATCCGTTAGTGGAGGTACAGATTTCAGAAAATTGTTTCCTGTCATTTTTATAACATAAACAAAAGGATAAAGCTGCTGATTTATGCGGTGCATTAGCATAAAGTGGAGATGATTGCTTTTCAAGATTAAGTTTTGTGGCCAATAACGCTAATCAGTTATTTACATTGTTTGGATTTTGTGTTTATTGCTTTTAAATTTTTTCCCGGCATTTTTAACTCTTTTTTTTATTATCCTTGTTCTTCTACTATACGGCTTGCCTGCCTATAAAGTTTAATAATTGGGCTCCTAATGAATTTCAATAGCTCGTGCACGCCGAATTCCTCCTGAGTAATCGAAATTACTCGCGTTTCCCCATTCTTTCAATTAATAAATTAGAATTTGCTTGTTTATGTCAAAACGTTTCGAAATCCAATTTTCCGCTTCAGTCGCTATTCGAAATTAAACAATATTTCGTAAGCTTAATTACTTAAACTATCCACTTAAAAAATAATGCCGTTCTATTATTATTATTACGGATCGATAATGCCGTATGCAGCACAAGTAATTTTAAGTAATTACGCGGAATTATTACCTACCAGTACTTTGTACTTGGACTTGAGATCTTAATAAACTGCATTAAGAAGACGAAGAAGAAGATTAAATAATAAAAGGAAGCAGTAGTTTTAACAACATTTAAAAATCTTAAGCACAAAACGTGTAATAATGCGAGATTGATCAGTAAAGCGTTAAGTGGATAAAAAAAATTAATAATTAAAGAGTTTTTGAGGACGCGTTCCGCCTGGAATATCCACAAGTTCATTACCAATCATGGTCAACCGTGAACTGGCGTTTTTATTGTTTTATTTACTTTTAAAATTTCATTGACAATGCCTCGTTATACACGAAGCAAATCAAATTTTACCGCTAAAACAATCAATTTTTAACATAATAAATCAATGAACTAAATCATTGCCGTCACGTGTTTTTTCCTCATTCCTTTATAGCTACACATTAATGTGATGTGAACTTGCACACTTTAATTCGGTAGTTAGGAGAAGGAACGAAAAAATTCTTATTAGATGTATAATAAGCATTCTTTCTAAAATTTCGATGTAATTCATTCGATATGGTGATAAATCTGTAGTAAATAGTTCGTATTCGTATTTGTGCTAAGAAAGAAAACCTTTCGCTGTTTATTCGATAAACTATTATACATCTACTATTACTAAAATTATTGTTTAATAATTTAATAGTATATTATAAACCAAGGTTGTGAAGAGTTGCTTCTACAGCCGAGGATTATTACATCCCGAGATGCGTAGCATCAAGGGATGTAAGATGCGAGGCTGTAGAAAACACTTCACAACCGTGGTCTATATAATGGTTTATTCACTACTAATCTAAACGTACCATTTGGCCTGCACTTGCATTCTTTGGAAGCTGTCAATCATCATTATTGACTACTAGTTAATAATAAGCTGTCACAGCTGTCATAACTATGGTAACAGTGTCAAGTAGGTTATTATTGACCATGGTCTATAATGGTTGTCATCTCGACCTAAACATAGGTCAATAATAGCATGATTATTAAGTTAGTAGTGAATAAATAATATTACTAATACGATCATGTAAAACTTCACCCGCACCCTAAATTACTGAATTCACAACATATAATTAATATCACTCAACAATATCAATCAATCAAAATTGTTCGGTTTTCTTTAACTATCGTTGATGACATGACATTCTCAACAGTGAAAAATCAAACGTCAAATTAATTATTTTGACATACTATAAATTTGTTTGTATTTATTATCAAGAAGTTTGTGAAATCATCAAGAACACAGCAAAAGAAAGCATGAAAAGTTTTATCTAATAACTTTGTTTCGGCAGTATTTCGTCTTGAAATACTGCCGAAAAAACGCACTTCCCAGGAGATGGCACCATCTAAAACACACCCACGGCAGAACAACAAGGAGCTCCTAACGAGAACTGGCTGTTTGCCGAGGGGGTGATAACGAAGGGTGCAGTCACGTGGGCAGTGAACGAGTTTAAACCTTTTAAGTCAGCTGGGCCAGACGGAATTTTACTGCACTGCTACAAAGGGACCTGGAGATCCTTATCAGGAGAATGATGAGGATCTATAGGGCTAGTGTGGCGATGGGGTACATACCGCAACAATGGAGGACAGGTAGAGTGGTTTTCATACCCAAACCGGGTAAGAAAGATTACACAGCTGAAAAATCCTTCAGGCCCATAAGCCTAACGTCCTTTCTTTTAAAAATCTTGGAAAGGATTGTGGATAGGTATTTTGTGGAGAGGGTAATGGTGGAGAACCCATTCCACAAACATCAGCACGCATACAGACGTGGAAGATCCACAGAAACAACACTCCACGCAATCGTGCATAAGGTTGAGAGGGCTCTTCATTATAAAGATGTAGCCCTGGCAGTTTTATTCGATATCGAAGACGCTTTTGATAAGGCAAAGTTGGCTACAATCGACCAGGCCCTGCAGGCCAGGGGGACACACCCTACCGTGGTCAGGTGGGTAAGATCGAGGCTAGAAAAGAGGACAGTAATAGCCGCTTTGGGGGACTGTTCAGTTGAAGCAGGGGTGAGGAGAGATTGCCCACAAGGCAGCTGCCTATCACCTCATTTATGGTGCCTCCTAATGGACAGACTACTAGGGAGGTTAACAGAAGAGGGCGTCTACGCCCAAGCATATGCAGATGATGAGCTTGTATTAGTAACCGGGAGGTTTTTGGGAGTCGTCTGCAACAGAATGCAGGTAGCCTGTAGAATTATAGAAAGGTGGTGTGAAGAGGATGGTCTCTCAGTCAACCCGTGGAAGACAGAGATGATTCTCTTCACCAGGAGGAGATTCAGAGCACCCATTATGTACGGCAGACCTCTAACACTAGTGCAGGAGGTTAAGTACTTAGGGGTGACTCTCGATAGTAAGTTAAGTTGGACGAGGCATGTCGACAAGGTGGTCACCAAGTCGATAGCAACCTTCTGGCAGTTGCGCCGGGCGGTAGGCAGGAATTGGGGGATGAGTCCTCGAATTCTGTACTCTACGTAATGGTGATCAGACCTAGAGTCCAATATGGCTCAGTGGTATGGTGGCCTAGTGTAGAACGGACTACCATCTCGACCAGGCTGGCAAAAATCCAGAGGTTGGCATGTATAGGCATTACCGGGGCAATGAGAACAACCCCAACAGCAGCACTTGAAGGGCTATTAGGATTTCCAATTCTTGATACCTGGATAAAGAAAGAGGCCATGGCAGCCCATTTGCTAATGCGAGACGCAGGGTTTTGGATAGGCCAGGGAGTCTGCACGGGCCATGCTAAGGTAGCTGAAATAGTGACGAAAGAATTACCCTTGTCTAGTTGTAAAGCAACCGACGCAGAGGACAGGTTAAGGTTGGATAGACCTCTATCCAACCTTAACCTATGCTCTTACAATCCCCTCTAAAGACGAGTGGGGGCAAGAAGAGCTTAAGTTCAAAACCAGCAGCCTTAGTGTGTTACACGGATGGCTCAAGGATGACTAAAGAACAAAGCTCCGGAGCAGGGATCGATGTAGAAAATCGAGGCATACAAGAGAGCATAAGCTTAGGAAAGTATGTCACGGTTTTTCAAGCAGAAGTTTTTGCTATCCTAACGGTAGCAACCAAGGAGGAAATAAAAAGGTCGACAGAACAGAAAATATACATCTGCTCTGACAGTCAAGCGGCACTGAAGGCAATATGCTCGCCCAGAACAAGATCACCACTTGTTCAGGAGTGTGGCGATGCCTTAGAGGAGCTGGCATAAGAAATAAAGAAGTCGAACTGGTTTGGGTCCCTGATCATGCAGGAATTCGAGGCAATGAGAAGGGTGATGAGCTAGCCAAACGCGGAGCCATGGAAACATGCTTTGGACCGGAACCCTTCCTAGATATAACAAGGAAACATGTCTCAACAAGTCTATATGAATGGACCTACGAGACATCTAAGAAAAGATGGGAGAGGAACAGAGGCTGTCGACAGGCAAAGTACCATATAGCGGGGTTCAACTTACAAAAGACTACCTGGCTACTAGGGAAAAGCCGAAGGGTCCTAAACCTATTGGTAGGGATTCTGACAGGACACTGTAAATTGAGGAGACACCTATCCTTGATAGGAGTAGAACAGAATCCCATATGCCCAAGATGCGGAAGGGTGGAAGAAACATCCTACCACTATCTGGGGGAATGTGAAACATATGAGAGGTTAAGATTTAAAACCTTCGGGGCGGTTACGCTCGAAAAGGAGCAGTTACACTCCCTGGCGTGAATAGACATCCTGACTTTCATTAGAGAATCGCGGAGGTTCACGGAGGGAGATGAGGTAGATGAAGACGAAGGCAGTGAAGGTGATTAAGGGGACGAGCAGGGGTTGGCAAAAAGGGCCCATAGAGGCCTACTTGCTAGATTTAGGTCTCCCCATAATTACTACTACTACTACTAACATAGGAACAGTAGTATACGTAGTAATGTAATAAGATGTTCTAAAATACCACAATCAATCCACTGTAATTTTTCGCAATATTCTTAAATAAAATATTATGGTAACAGGTTTAGAATTAATTGTTGGAAATTATCATATACTCCTGCACAGTATGAAATTCGAATCTACTTACATAAGTAAAAATAAAGTTCGAATAATTAATGACATCTGCAACATAAAAATGTTAGAATTTTGTTAGGTTTTGACAGAAGAAATAACCTAATTCTTAATCAGTCAAAAGAGTAATAATAAACCATGAAATGTCATCCAGTTATTCTAAGTGTGACCAGACCCTAAGCTAATGTAATGAGGGACTCTAGTAATAAGAAATGTGTATGTTTTTAGCCCACCTTATTAATTAGAATTTAAGTACTAAATGGCCCATTAAGATAGGCTTAATGGTTAATAAATTAATTTATTAATTAATAAAACTAAAGTTCTATAGACAAAGATCGACTTCCGGGTTTGGACTGAGTAATTTTGAAAACAACGAAGGAACCTTCGACAGAAGGGTTTCATCTTTGGCATGGTTCACATGTTCAGTTATTCTCCAATTCAGAGGTTAGAAAAGATACGATATTATATTATGTTGTGAAGACTGGTATGATTATTTTTCATGTTTTTAAAATACTACTGTCGCTGGTTATTTGAATGATATGCTCCAAAATATTGAATAAATATTAGAGCAGTGGCGTGCGGTGAGAATTTAGACTAGGGAAGCAACCACGATTTTAATTTTAATATACCTAGGTACAGGCGCGGATTCACAGGGAAGAATTCCCACCCCAAAACTAGCAATAAGTATACATAAAATAAAAACAAATAATGTTTGTTTATTTATTATTTATTAAAACAATTATTTTTCCAAAAATCCCCCCCCCCAAAATAATTCTCTGGATCCGCCCCTGCTAGGTACAATAAAAACAGTGTTATAATTATTCAGTTTAAAAGTTTTTCAAAGAAAATCTTCTATACTTTATTTATACTTATGGAATTTGCTGACTATTATTCTTTATTTTAAAAAACTACTACTATGTGTTTATAATGCAACTCGATTTTCCGGTCCTTTTTAGTAAAATATCTGGTGCAGGTTTTAAACTTTGTTGTTAAATTTAAAAGTTCTGGTTTTGATCTGCCTTTCCCAATAGTTTATAATTTCTTTCCAAAACTGTATGCAGAAACTCCTTTATCTAATAATTAACTTAGAAACTGCACAAAAAATTGTCGCGATTCGGATGTATAAGTACTCGAACCTTCCACCGAAGCAGCTGAATTTGTAGTCATGGCGATAATGCAATTTTAAATTTGCATACAGAGCAAACTAAATAAAATCATTTGTCTTTAAAAAAAATTCAACTTATATAAATTGAAATAATAAAATCTTTCAAAATACAGTCTCATTCGCAGATTTTCCTTACTTAGGAAACATTAAATTTAACAAACACCAAATCGAACAAATAACTAACTTATAATAAATAAACATTTGGGCACGAAGCACACTAAAAATAACGACCAAACAATGTCAACTGCATCGTCTGTATGTATCACTACGCCCGGCTAAAAGAAGAACAGTTATAAGCAAGGAAATCAGTGCTTATATGCAGTGTATGTAACACATTTGAATCGGTATTACCTTTCCGTGCAAGTTTAATGACCCTAATTTAAAATAGTACTCTAAGTAATTATACTTTTTGCTGTACGGAATTGATATTGAGCTTTAAGTTGATTAAATATTACAAATTTAAATAGACAATAACCATAATTTTATAAAAACATTTTTGTTAGCATTGGTTTTTATTTTTAATAATTTCTTAAGGGAAGCATTGCTTCCATTGCTTCCATGGACCGCACGCCACTGTATTAGAGAGGATTAAGATAGGAAACCAGCATAAGTGTACTATGGAAAAGAACGCCCAACATTTTTATGGTTTAATTTCCCCTGAGGCGATAGTCGCTACTATCGCTACAATATCATGGCCATTCATATTAGCTGACGCGGACAGGAATGAGACTAGCCATGGTAATATGACTGGCGCTGAATTAAGAGCCAAGAGAAGTCGCTACGGTCGCTTGAATATGAATTGCACGAAATTAAGAATAGTGAATGTATACCAAAAATAGTTATTTAATCTCCAACATTATCTAAATAAATAAATCTATTGATTTGATAATTGACATTATAATAAATGTACACAAGTTAAGTATATGTAAATACATTCTCAAATTAAACGTTTATAGGTAGTTTACGTTAGGTATGATAATAACAATTAATGTTATTGATATTTGAACCTTTTTTTATACTTATTGTTGTAAAAATATCTTTTATTGCTGCTGTTTTTGACGACCAAATCTTGCATTTTTTAGGTTGTTTACGACACCCTTTAATAAATCGCCAACTATCTCTATTTTTGCACTGAAACAAAAAGGAAAATTAATCCTGAAAAAGCAATTGAAGTAAGAGGGAATACAAAAAAATACTGACATTTTAAATCCTTTGGTAATGGTAAATAGGATGCAATTTTTTACTGTACAGTACAAGACCATTTTTCTTGAAACGTGATTTAGCAAAAAATACTCAAAACCGTGTTTTAAAGATACACTTACTTAGTACACAGGTTTATGTAAGTTATGTTACCAATGGTAACTAAAAAATTGACAAGCCAATACACCAATACACTGATCATAGCAATTAATTTTATCTTTTACCGACCAACTTTTACTTTCCCCGGATACCATAGATGGCAATACCTACAACATAGTCGTCAAGGTCCGTAGGTGCAAATCAAGATTTGAAATATAGGTCATCTCATACACTTCCACTATGCAGTAGCGCGAAAATGGCAGAACATGTTAATTAACATGAAAACAGGAGTAATCGACAACTCGACTTGTTTTCAGTTGGGTACTAAACGTTGATTCAATGTTTTAGAACGTCATGCGCCTCATATAACGATCGTGTCGGCTTCGATAGCAGCCGTATTGCAACTCTTACTGAGCGCGAAAATGGCGGCATTGCGATGACCTATATTTCAAGGCTTGCTTTGCATCTACGGACCTTGCATAGTCGTATAGCCCCTTTATTTTCAAATAGTAGCGACAACGATTGATCTCGCCGCTGGGGCAAAAGCACTAGAACGATGTTGGCGACATTGAATATTACCAGATTTGGCATTCCGTCTTACAATAAATCTTAGGTTTAATAATAATCATGCACAAAAATATTCACAATTTTAACATTAATTTCATAATGGACATTCATGTTCTGTAAAAACGACCATATTAATATGTTATATACTACCTAAATTGTAATTGTAATTTCTGACCAACTTTTTATTGAATTTCCGTAACATCGTGCATGTAGTTATTTTTTCATTATTAAAGTTTGGGTCAGGTTTGCTCCACGATTTCGCTACTATTTGAAATAGAGGGGCTCGTATAGCCGCTCTAGTAAACATATAGTACCGACAACCGGGGGCTAACTTGTCAAAAACTTCAAAATACAAAAAGTTCCTACATAAGATTATTGTTGGCGGGCATTTTAAATTTCCATTTTTAGATAAAGGAAACTAAAATAAGGTAAGTTCATATACTATTTCTTTTGCTCATTGAACAACTGCTATATAAATTTTTTGTTACAATTTGTTTGTTCGTTTTTTTAATTAAGAAATAAATTCTTGTACGAAGAAACAACTTTAGAATTTTTTGAACAATTCTACAAACTTCCTAATCGAAGCTAAGTTGTAAAATTTCTAATTCAACTTTTTAATGTATGTATTTATGGTTAACCCGAACATGCGAAACATTATTTCTGAAAACATGCTCCATCTGTATAAAAATGTTAAAAATACAGAGTGTTGGACATATTGAAGAATTCTCTTTGAATTCTTCTCAACCTAAAAGTAAAGTAAAGTTTTTATTTCGAAAGCTTTCACAGTCGAAAGCAAAACCTTAAGAACGCGAAGTTTAAAGTGACGTCACATCACTATAAAATCTTACCTAGGATTTTTTATGTTGCCCACCAATTTTGCCCCAGTAGGCGAGATCAAAGGTTGTCGGTACTATTATGTTTACTAGATGGGTTATACATAATCGTATAGCCCCTATAGTAAACATTTAGTACTTTTTGGTTTAAAAGCATTCAAAGAGAATTCGTGAATATGTACCGCACCGTATATTTTTAACATTTTTATAAAGATGAAACATGTTTTCAGAAAAAATGTTTCACATGTTCAGATTAGCCATGAATATATTTAAAAAGTTGAGTTAGAAATTTTACAACTTAATTTAGATTTGGTTAAGTTTGTAAGTGTAGTAAAATTTTTCAAAAAATTGTAAATTTGGTTCTTCTTACATGATTTTATTTCATAATTAATAAAACGAACAAGCAAATTGTTACAAAAAATTTATACAGTATCATCGTATAGCCCCATTATTTTCATATAGTAGCGACAACCATTGATGTCGCCGCTGCAGCAAAAGCACCAGAACAATGTTGGCGACATTGAATGTTAGAAGATTGACATCCCGTCTTAGAATAAATCTTAGGTTTAATATCATGCACAAACATATTCACAATTCAACATTAGTTTTATAACAGACATTCATGTTCTGTAAATTCGATCATACTAATCTAATATATACCTACGTATAATTGTAATTTTTATTAAATTTTTGTAAAAGTATGCATGAAGTTCAGCAGCGTGCAGTGCATACGAAACAGTGGAAGCAGTCCCGATACGACATATGCGCTATTACGCTCATACGCAATGTGTACGAGCGTGATAGCGCATACGTTTTATCGGGACTGCTTCCACTGTCTCGTATGCACGGCACGCTGCTGATGTAGTTAATTGTGGCAGTTCGTGTATTTCTTTGCGTAGTTTGTAGTGTCTCTGCATACGATCGCGGTAGACGAATGTTGCCAACCTTAATAGCTTGGTGATGACTTGCCCTAAGTCCTTTTTTTTCGATGACGTCCCAAGGAGCATTTTTAGTCATCGCTACGTACCAACTACCGGTGGAACTATTAAGTTTTTGCTACTAGTCACAAGCACGTAATTGCTACTGTTTCATTAAGTGAAATATAATAAAAATCAGAAGATTAATTAAAGTTTCACAAGTGTTTAATAAAATCCTAACCTTACAATTGTTTCGCCATTAAATGTCATTATCAAATTTTATTAAGTGCCTGGAACCAAAATAGGAAACAATTTTTGGGTAGCAGATATGTTGCAGTTACGTTTTCTGGAACTTGTCCGGCTACGTTGCGGAAACGTGGCGGCGTAGTAATTGCTACTTTCATGGAATTCCTTTCTCTTTGACACATCGTGTCGCGTGGTTGCTCTCTCTTACTCTTGCAACTTAACAAATATTATTATCATTTTCTATACTAATGCTGCATTCGTGTCACAAAATGGATTACTATTTTATTTGTAATACGTACTTAATAATACAAATAGCGATGAAATGTTTGATTGTTTTGTCATTCCAGCATACTAAAATAATAAACCATTGCAACTTTCCCGTTAACAATTAGATGATGATAGATCGAAAAATAACAACTCGCCTTCTTTAAATATATTTTTTAATAAAATATGTCAAAAATACTTATAAGTTGATACGCATGATAGAAACCATTTTTTATATTATTCCTAAGGCACAATTTGGCACTAACTTGTTATTTTTATTGAAAGATATATAGTAAAACATCTATTAACAATCATAACAAATTGCAAATTGATTAATGGCTTCCAGCATTTTACAAGTAAATATGGAGATAGAGTAGTTTACGAAAAATCACTTTAAAGTGATTCTCCTGGGTAGCAAAAACATAAGTTTTACTTTCAATACTACTGTATGGTTCCGTTACTTTAAAGGGTTAAGCAATGGTTTTAGACAGGTGGCAGGGACTTTCAGTTGTACTTTAAAGTTTAAAGTATCTTCGGGCAAGTTACTGCTACAATCATAATACCACTTTGAAGTTGCAATAACTTTAAAGTAATTATACTGAGTGGCAATACCGTTCCACATACTTTAAAAGTTACTCAGAAGTAATGGAACTACATAGTTCCAATGAATAGTAGAAACCACTACATAATTACTAAAATATTACACACTGAAGTAATTAAACCTACAAAGTCATAAGTCATGATTGACTTATAATATATTATGCCAGAATCATGGGCATTGCCAATTTTAATGGCTATCCTCATTGCCTACTAACGACGGCAAGAAGAATGACTGTCTGGAGTCATATTTATAAACAAACTTTTTCGTAAATCTTAACGAGGGAAGATCTGGCTAATCTATACTAATTATCCTGTTAAATATCAAGTCATACTGATTTCGCTGTGACTCCATTTCGCGCGACTACTTTAACAGTGCAGCGTTTAACAAACGAAAATGTTTAAGAATCCGATTGT
Organism: Agrypnus murinus; assembly: GCA_929113105.1. Classification (NCBI taxonomy): domain Eukaryota; kingdom Metazoa; phylum Arthropoda; class Insecta; order Coleoptera; family Elateridae; genus Agrypnus; species Agrypnus murinus. The sequence goes on along the minus strand of OV816028.1, from coordinate 154,305,543 downwards.
GACAAAATAATATTAGAATTCTGAAGATTCAACTATCAGTCCTATGTATGCAGATGTCGTTTCAGACCCTGATCCTGATCGAAGAGTTTCATAAGATCTCCCGAATATTCCGCTCTCTCCTAACTGAAGGTGATAAGCAACGATTCATCTCTCTTCTACAATCTAGTTCTAATTCAATAAGCGCCTTCAACTGAAATTACAGGAAACACAGGTTTTTTTACTAAAAATCCCGCTCCACTACATATGAGAGGGCGACCGGGGTTTCCACTCACTTCAATTTTTTTCCCGATCCCAGTGTGTGCTCTCTCTCAAGCAAAAGTTTTCCTGTTATGGGCATTAGCAGTTGCACGGCTCCTAGATACTCTTACTGATCAACTCGTGCAACCCGAAAAATCGAAAATATTTATAAATAATTCTCGGATGTAACCAAAGGCTACAGAATCAAGTGACAAGCAAGCCCCTTAACGAGGTAAAAAACAGTTTGACCGCTTTACGCAAGACTAAGGCTAAATAAGTAAGAAGAATGATGAGCATTCTCTCTTGATGAAGAAGTATATACTAAGTCATCGTCGAAATAGCCTATCTCATGTACCGCACAGAACCGTCCGTATCCCAGGTATCACAATAATGAACGAATACATTTTTGTACAATTTCCTGCGGAGTACGAGTATTTTTCGATATATTAATTTATTCCTTTCTTCTAATCCATAAATATTTTTACACTCTTTTTGGTTGAGAAGAGAAAGATTTTATCAGGAAGGATGTCGATTAACCAAGTCTAGTAAAGTAAAGGAGATTAGGCTTTGTTTGCACAATTAACATAATTTCCGTGAGTTGTTTTAATCCGATTTATCTATGACTGTACACATACATGCATTTACATTTGCTCGACATATTCCGGTTTTCCTTGCCATGCAATAAGTTGTTCTTTAAAAAATCATAAGTTACTCATTTTAATGATTTTAATGATTGAATATGACGGTTGCCATGAGAAGAGCCATAATTTTCTAAATAATAATATCTAACTAAATCTTCTTTATACGATTCCAATTTCATTTAAACATTCTTTCTCCTTGTCCAAGTTCACAGAAGCATGCTCTTCATAAAATCCAATCCCGGAATCACGATTATTCTTCTTGTCTCTTCTACATGTATAAACAGACTTTTAAAAAGGCATTTATTTTTTATCTCTTAAATTACAGTTAAAAAATAAAACGACGTTTTAAAGTCTCTTCGTGAACACGTATAATGACATTTATTACACAAATGTGCCAAATAACGGAATCCACATAAGATGATTATGATGCGTTCTTCTTTTTAAGGTTCTTGTGTTGTGTTGATATCTCTACTTAAGCCAATCAAACTGAACGTGACTTAGTAATTACACTTAATGTCGTCTTTCCTTATTATTTATATTAGTTGTTTAACGCAAATATAATTGTGAGAGTTTCTCTCAATGATGCGAACGTTTTTCATTATTATCATTATTGTTGTTGTTATTATTTTGTATCTTGTCATGTAATTTGTTATCCCGTATAGTGTACAAAAGAACTTGTGTTTGTGGTACTTTAATGTGTACTTAGTATACACTACAGTTCGTGCTTATTTTTTGACTTTTTGTTAATTAATTTATTTAGTTTCAAAATTCAGGTTAGTTTTAAGTGATGCCTCAGAAACTTTGATATTGAAAATATCAAAACTTTAAACTTAGGAATTCAAATATGGAAGATCAAAGTTGTAGAGGAAAGTAGCCTATTATCGCATATGTTCCTAATATCGGACAGGTGCATATCTCGGAAAATAATAATTTCCATATATCGGTTTGTACGGTAATCAATAGTAAGCGGAATTTGTATGTATCTGTCAAAATTACAGAGCCTGGTGACTTTATGTAGCGCGTTACTCTAGGATTTTCTTATTAACAGAAGTTCAAATATTTATAATCGTGTAGTTCTCGTCAGTATAGTTTTAAAAGGTAAGTCTAAATAACAACTAATTATACGCCATGAGATTAAGGTTGTTTCAGTCTTCTACTTCATATACATATTATTTAGTATAATTTGTTTTCTCTTTTATAAAAATTTGAATGAATTTAATTAGGTTATGTGTCCTAATATCGGATAGTCGCGACAGCCTAATATCGCATATCCGATATTAGGAGACTCCTACTTACTTCTTTAACTGCTAGATATCATAAATCTAATTAATTATTGTGTATTTTTTCTTCAGATGGCACAAGTAAAAAGACGAAAAACATGGGATGTAAATTCTATGCAACAAGCTGTAAATGCTGTGAAGAATAAAGAAATGGGTTATTTAAAAGCCGCAAGAACATTTTATTTCGTTCTAGGTATCTATTTTAATTATTATTAATAAAGTTTTTACCTACTTTTATTGTTTCTTTTACTATGTATTCCCAATATCGAACAGTGCGATATTAGGAACACCGACTATCCGATATTAGGAAACCCATTTCACAACAACGCGTTATGCACTGCTACGAATTCTTCAAGATTTTTAAAAATTTTGAAAAGTTAGAGATACGTATTTCAACAGTATGGTATGTTATCTATTCCACGAGCATTTTCCAGAAACTAGATGTGATGGTAGGAATTTAGTATTTTTATAAACCGAAACAGAAAAGTATCCGATAATAGGCTACTTTCCTCTAAACATATAATTTGGATAAACCTTGGAACTAGACATTGAGAAGTTCGAACTTAATCAGCATTGTATTTTTAGAATACCCGAATTTCAATGAATTTTCTTTCAAAGTTTCACAGACTCAGAATATCGAGATTACACAGAGTCACATGACTAGAGTTAAATAAAAAATAGTATAGCGCTTTGTACAGCTCTGGGCCATCTAACAGTTTCCATTCAATGCAACTGCATAGGTTTCAAAAGATCAGAAAGATGGTGTAACCATGAAAGCTGAAACTCTGAAATTGAAACTTTAAATCTGCAACACTTAAGATTTTTCAATCGTGGATGTACGGAATGTACAAATGTGTAAAAACAAACTTTCAGATATCCTATAATAATCCGATTTTTTGTAAACTTCCAATGTTAAAATCTAAGAAATCTCAATCTTAGAACTTATAAATCAACCAATTCCTAATAGTTTTAGAGATCTGGCATTCAAATCTTAAGATTCTGAAAGTTTAACCTTTTCATTCTTCTAGTTTTGAATCGTTAAAGCTAAGATTCTGAAAATTTAAAAGTGGGAATTTTAAAATTCTTTTATAGTAAAAACTGATAACTCTTAACTAAATATTGAAAAGATTTTGACTGCTATAAGTTATCTTAAATGAAAACTCGATGCTTTGAATGTTTCAGAATCTAGATATAGTTATGACAGGTTCGAAATTTAAATTATTAAGGTAAAGAAGTTTAAGATTCTGAAATGTAACTTTTTCAATCTTCTAGTTTTGAAATGTTAAAAGTCAGATTTTGAAACTTTAAAAGTGAAAGTTCTAAAACCCTTTTAATCTTGAAACTAAAAATTCTTGATTAAATATAGAAATAGTTTTGACTGCTATATGCTTTGATCTTGAACTATTTTTTTATTATTTTTAAAAATAACTTTAATTATCAAGCGATAAAAACTTGACACTTTGAATGTTTCAAAATCGAAATATAATTATGACAAGTTCGAAATTTGAATTATGAAGGTAAAAGATATTAATATTGTGAAAGTTTAACCTTTTTGTTTTTCTGGTTTTGAAACTTTAAAGCTAAGATTCTGAAACTTTAAAAATGAAAGTCTTAAAATTCTTCTAGCGTAAAACCTAAGAACTTCTCTTATTAAATATTTAAAAGATTTTGACTACTATAAGCTTTGATGATCTAACCTATTTCTTTTAGCTTTTAAGAATAATAACTTTAATAGTATCTTATGCTATGAAAACTCGTTGCTTTGAATGTTTCAGAATCTAGATATAGTTATGACAGGTACGAAATTTAAATTCTGAAGTTAAAAAGTCTTAAGATTGTGACAGTTTTAATTTTTCGTTATTCTAGTTTTGAAACTTTAAAGTAATATTCTGAAACTTTAAAAAGGAAAGTTTAAAATTCTTTTAGCGTAAAAGCTGAGAACTTAAGAGAAAAGAGAAAAAGAGAAAAGAGAGCTTAATTAAATACTGAAAAGATTTTGACTGCTATATGCTTTGGTGATCTAAACCATTTCTTTTAGCTTTTAAGAATAACAACTTTAATAATATCTTAAGCTATGAAAACTCGATGCTTTGAATGTTTCAGAATCTAGATATAGTTATGACAGGTTAGAAATTTAAATTATTATGGTGAAGAAGTTTAAAATTCTGAAACTTTAACTTTTTCAATCTTTTAGTTTTGAAACTTTAAAACTAAGATTCTGAAATTTTAAAAGTGAAAGTTCTAAAACCACTTTTAACGTTGAAACTAAACATTCTTAATTAAATATAGAAATAGTTTTTTCTGCTATAAGCATTGATGTTCTGAAACATTTTTTAAACATAAATCTAAAAATAATAACTTTGGTTTCTTAAGGATGAAAACTCGATGCTTTGCATATTTCAGAATTTAGGTATAATTATGGTATAAAGAATCTTAAGATTCTGAAACTTTAATTTTTTAGGGTTCGAAATTGGAATTATCAAGAAAAAAATCGTAGGATTCTGAGACTTTAGCTGTTTCAAGTTCTGGTTCTGAAACTTTAAAAGTGAAAGTTTTAAAACTCTATTAACGTTGAAACAGAGTTCTTAATTAAATATTGAAAAGACTTTGACTGTCTTTGGTGTTCTAAAGCATTTGTTTAAAACTTTTAAAAATAACTTTGATATGTTGAGCGATGCCAACTGGATACTTGTGATAAATGTTTCAAAATCGAGATATAATTATGACAGGTTCGAAATTTGAATTATGAAGCTAAGAAATCATAAAATTCTGAAACTATTTTTGTTCCGTATTTTTTAATATATATTATCTATACCTTGTCTCAAAATTAGGAGTAGCTGAGACAGACAGGTTTACACAGCTTAATAGAAAACATTTTACCGGCAAATGTCATCATATTAAATACAATACTCTTTTTTACTCTAAACGCGCTAAAGTCGTTCGGCTATGGATATTATTACTAACTCGTACTAACTCGATAGCGTTCGGATAATCTCCATTTGCACAACCTCTGAAGTGAGTGCATAAACAGTTTAGGAGCATCTGTTAGTCTAACCTCAATTTTCGATTTCAAGATTGTTTGGTTGTGGTAGGATTAGAGTCTCTACATTATTTATTCGTGTTTAGTGAGGTATTGACGATACGCCGCATTTTCTTGTTATTCAATCTTCAAAATTAAAGTGTAAATATTTCTACATACATCATCACCTACAATAGGTGAATTTGGCATTAGCATTCGGTGTTGGAGTGGAATGAGAGCATGTAGTCAACGAGTAAGAAGAGTTAATACGGGGTAAACGAATGGACTACGACAAACGAGGTATGCGCTTACGCCAAAATAGTAGTTATAGGTTATGATGTGTACGTATAGAAATATTTTAGTTTGGAAGATTTAATAACAGGAAAATGTGGCGTATCGTCAAAAACTCACTAAACATTAATATATGAACTGAGCTCTGTGTTATTTAGAGTTAAGTCACGCATGTCAAAGTTTCCTAGTGACATTTCATATTTTGAAACTATTTATTAGATGGTTGGTAATCATTATAATTGGTTTAATAAATTAAACTGCCAGTATGAGAATTATATAAATATGAACTTCGGTACAATATTTATTAAAATCTGTGGTAAAATTGATATATGTATGTACCATAGTAGTCTTAAAAATTCTCTACGAACAGTAAATAAATGATAAAGTGCACATTAAAAAGATTTACATGCATAAAAATAAACATGACAGCATAACCTAAAATTTATAACTGACAGCTGCTGAATGTTGGCACTAAAGTAAAAAGAGAGAAAAAAGTATCTCTGTTTCAGACAGCTTAGTTTTGGCCTAGAAACAGATAGATTGTGACATCCGTGTCCTAACTCTAAAATGACACAGTTAAAGTTTTCATTTAGGAACTCTATAATAAATAATGTAGATACCCTAACCCTACCATAACCAAATAAACTTGAAATCGCAAATTGAGGTTAGACTAACAGATGCTCGTGAACAACACGTGCACGTTCTTTATGCACTCACTTCAGAGGTTAAATGGAAAAGTTAAATGCAAATGGAGTTAACTCCGTGTACGACATGTGTTAATATCCGAACGCTATATCGAGTTAGTACTATCTGCTCTAATGTCCATAGCCGACTTTAGCGTGTTTAGAGTAAAAAGACCCAAAAGATCAACGAAGCCGAACGCATCTAATATAAATTACATACAGTGAGATTAGAGTCAAGAATTGTTGACAGTCCTTCAAAAAAGTGACCAATGATAATTCATTGGCGTCACTAAGGATAGATTTTGGGATACAAAAAACATGAAATTTAAATAAAACAAATAAATCTCTAATTATTGAATTATAATAAATGCTCAAAATGTAATCTTTCTTCAATGCAAACATTAAATATTAATAAATATATTTGTAAAACAAAACAAAAAAGAAGTATAACCTCAAAAACGTCACACGATTCCAAAATCAGTGACGTGCTACATGAGACACTGGTTTATTCAGTGTAGCCAATATAAAATTATTCGGATTATTTAATATGGGGGATTTCAAAAACATTTGCCGCCATTGCACGCGTTGCTAGATAGCATTTCTAATCGTTCATGTAAACAAAATTAGTAAATTTATTGTGTTTCAACTAGGCTTTGTGAGCCAATTAATTACAGCAGCGCTTTTTTGCGGGAATAATTCGAATCACTCCTACTAATAATGAGAATACTTGGAAATATGGGTAAAATTACAGCTTTGCCTTTTTACGGTTACTATCTGAAACACTAAAGCCGTGCTTAATTGAATTGAAGGTTAAAAATTTAAATGAACTAATTTTCTAGATAAAGGTAAGAAATGGCTTGTATATTTCATGGCAATCTTTGATTCGATATTTATTAGATCACATAACACAGGTTATCATTTTACAATTTATTCATAACCGTCCTAAGACTGAAACGTGAAACACTTTTTGGAGTCTCAAACTATTTTTTGTTACTTTAAACCAATTTCAGAATGAAGTGATTCTACTCAAAATTATTGTTTACACAGATCAAATGTTTTATATCAAATGACCCCTGTTATAAAAGACAAACTAGTACCTGTCCACCCATAGACATTTCCTTCATCACTAACGGAAATCATGTATCAACAACGTTATTAAAAGCTGTAAAAGTTTATTAAAAGTCTAAAGTGGATTAGACAACGCCGATACATCTCTAAGCTTTTTTTTCAGAATAAGTTAATGAAACTAAGTAATGTTTATTACTTCATATAAGTAGGCAATAAATGTTTATGTATCACGAAATTATTTACGATAATGATTAAAATTTGCTTTAAAAGGTATGTCGTCTAATTGACAATAAATTCAATAAGTGCCAACATTTTTATATCTACATAACCTTAATTAATAACAATAAATTTTGTTCCTTTTTACGTTTACTTGTCCACCAATCATATTAAACCATTTTACAACCCCTAATGTTATAATAGCGGACCATATGTTCAATAAAGTACATAAAAAGAAAGTTTGTTATGGGTTAGTAATAAATAAGGATATTAGATTCTAATTTACTATAATTAACTTTTTTACGAGTTCACATGTTAGCGTATTAATGTAAACGTGTAGTACCCTTTTTAACAATTTTCTCGGCTATTAAACATGGAGATTAACTAATAAATACAATATATCTTCTACTCGTACATTGCAACTCGTCTGTCTATCTATCTACCCACAAACTTTCTTCTTTTTTACTTTTTAATAATAATAAAATAAATGGGGATTTTTTAATTTTTAAAATGGATGCTCGCAGGCGTTTGTTTTAATACAAAGTTACTAATAATAGTCTCACTAACAAGCTGTTATATTACTTTATTGTTACATGCCTCATTTTGTTTTACAGGTTGTTGAGTTTAATTGGCCATATAAAGTAATTATAAAATTGACGATCCTCCTAGAGACTATAGAATGAGGCAAGCAAACAAGCGGACATCAAGCGCGCTTTGTTCCCCGATGTTGAACCTTTAAATTACTATTTTTGTTTGTCAGGATCTCCTTTTCTTCCACTCTCTATCTCTAGAGCGGGGCTTGAAATTAATTTGGGCTTGTGTTAAAAAGTGAAATAATTACTTTTCTAAACGCTTTTGTTTACAACCTACCCAACTGTTTGATTCTTTAAATTACATCGCGCACATCCATTTAGGTTTAATTTGAGACATTAAAGAATAACACAAAAGAAGAACTCACTTGATTATATCAGGGCACCAAAATTGCTTCAAATGTAATTAATTATAATTATCCTACATTTACGGAAGAATAAGTATGTTAAGAATTTTGTTCTTTCTGGACGAATAGCGAAAATAACGGTCAACTTATTTCAGTCTGAAAAATCGTTCGCTTGATTAATTATCTACATCAACACGAGTTAGAATTTGTATAGTCCGTTTATTAACATTTTATTGATTATTTTCCTTTTTGATGTAACATGTGATTCGAAAAGAGTTGATCATGATAAAAATCATGTACTACGGCTCTACTTAAATTTGGAACTTTATTGTTGAAACTGTTGAACTAATACTCAATGTTCTTGTACTCTCTGCAGTTCCAGAGTTCCTGAGTTCCAGACTTTCAATTGACTGGTTAGGTTCTGTTTATTCTCTTTATATCCGAAATTTGGAAAAACATCATTGAACGTAGTATTTGATATTTTTCAGATTTTTTGACCCAGTAATATCCGAAAGAAAATAGAGCATAAAATATAAATGGTCGAAGCCCTTTCCTGACATCAAGTTTTTGGTTGAAAAAAATTAAAGCAATTCTTTCGGTCCCCTTATCATAACTTCATAACTCTGAATATTTGGTGCAAATTCCACATTTTTTGCTGTGACAGACGAAAGCTTGTACGATTTCAATAGGGCTGCTGCTGGTAGGCCGACAGAATCCTAAAAAGTGCGATACAAAAGACTTGTGCATGAATCAAGTTGTCTTACCAGATGAGAAGAAATTAGTACCTATGTTTCATCTCATTACAAGTGTAGCGCTCGCTTAGGAAGATCTATCGGAGCAATCGGTCATGGTAAGCATATTTTAGTCTTTAGTATAACCTGACCTATACGAATCTAGAGTATAATAAATACGTTGCTGTATAAAAGCAGCAATAGTTATTGTTGTCTATCGTAGTCTTGGAACAAAGAAACGTGATATTGACAGCATTTAATTCATTAGCAACGAATTCTAAGCAATGAATTTCGAGTACCGATGCACAGAAGTATCCCGAAGGGCGATTCTATTTCATTAGTGGACTGGTCTCGGACGCCATCCTTTTTTGTGAATTCATTACAGGGGGCAAATATATACCGTCAGTGCCCACCTGACCACTAGCCTAGAAAAGAGCTTGTCGCCAGGTAATCTTCTGGTACAGATATCCAAAGTTTTATTTAACATGGCCGACCTGCGTTAGCTTATGACCACGGTCTTTCTTGGGGGACAACGAATCGAGTTACGTTCAGTTACGTCAGTTACGTTTGTAAGAGTTACCATCAGCTCACTGGCGGCAGCCACTACTAGCTCTCCAGTTTAGTGCCGGAGCTATTAACGTGCTCGCCCGTCGAGGTGCGTCTCCGAGGGAGACCCATCACCCCTAGTCCAGCATGTGGTCTTTCACTGCCTGGACGAGTCCAACCTCAAATGTGATTGGCACTTGGAAACTGGTTTTGCCTAGGATATCCCAAAATTTAGACACTCCGCCCTACCATATTAAGGCTTGGTGAGGCGAATCTTCTGGTACAGTCAAAACTGCGAATCTGCTACTCTGGACGACAGGAGGTTTCGCCAGCCCTTAAGTGTGGTTGCCTTACCTCTGGAACACATACCAATACGGCAGAACCGACAGAGCCGAGTAAGGCCGATTGACGCGAAGATATAGCCTCTTATATCTAAGACAACTCCATCGCCTCGCGATACATGACGAGTTTCTACTTTTAGTTTCGGCAGAGGCTCTGTCGCTAGGCAATTTAATTATTACGTCAGGTTAAACCAAATCATAATCATCGTCAGGCTGCTACTGACGATAGTAATCGTTATTTCACTAGAAGATTATGGGTACTCGATTGGATATGAATAGTGCGTGGTTCCAACATGATGTCACGACCCACAATCACGCGGCAAGAATATGCATGGATTTGTTGTGAAGGACTATAGCACAGAATAAATTAAGTTCTCGATATGATCACATCCTTTGTCCGGCTCGGTCCCCGGATTTGATGATTTCTTTGTGGGGATATCGGTGCAAAAATTCAAAAAACGTCTTATCATTATCTTAGAACTGAAAGCTCACATTAGACCTGCTGTCACTACTATCCCTAGTGCGATGGTCATTCTTTCATTTACTATGTTTTACAACTCATTCAGTTCCGAAGCATTCCTTGGCTATGAACATTTCTAGCAGTCTTCAAAAAATTCAAGTTTTCGCTTTTATAAAATTCAAATGTATCAACAACTAAAAGAACAAGACAAAATGACACGTTCATTTTTGAGGAGAATCTCTAGGATGAGTTAAACAATTTGATAATGACCGATAAAGCTCATTTTCACTTAAAAGCTGCAAAAGATGCTCAAAAGATTACCTACATGAAAAGCCGTTTCATTCCCTAAATGTAACAGTTTGGTGTGGCGTATCTCCTTCAGGAATAATCGGGGGAAAATTTTTCGGCAACACAAATAACCAGATCGTTACCATTTACTATACGTAACAGAGATATGCTTCGAAATTTTGTAACACATAACGAAGTTCCAACAAGATAGTACAATGTCACATACTGAAAGACAAACCATGCAGACTTTAAGAAGCACGTCCCAAGTTTCCAGATTGGTGACATTCTTTTTCCAGCGCGATCTCCACGTTCGCAACATTTTTTTAACGAGTTATTTGAAATCAAAGATATTCCAAATCAGACCTTCCTAAACACCAGAATTATTTATTAGCAGCAATAGATCAAGAGTTTCTGCAACGAGCGATGTATAATTTTGTTAATAAATTACAAAGATCTCTGCTGTGATGTTGCTGGAGATGAATCGAAATTGATTTTTAATTGTATGATTATTCTTTACAAATTGTCAAATTGTATTTTATCACCATATTATGGTAACAGGTAAACTTAACCCTAAGGGTTTGCAGTTGTTGAGATCTTCCAAAGAGGTCAAAGGTAACCTCTACGTGACAAATTCGTCAGAAGAGCATGTAGTCAGGAGCTGGATTAGTAGACGAAATCCAAAGCTGCACACGGAGAGATAGCTAAGTGGAAAGGTGGTGGGCCGAACTGTCAAGCTATAGCGTACTTCAGATGAGTACGCATCGGAATCATCAGAGAAGACTGCTACAGATAAACCTGCAGCATCTGTAGTTCTAGCAGGTGGAGGTGCTATGAGAGCTTACGAAGTTGTCCTCATTAAAGAGCCCTACGTTAACGGAAGAGAGTTGATTGAGCTAAGAATGACAGGTGGAGAACGATTTACAGTAAATTAACCGAGAACCCTACGGCCGTTAATCCTTATTGGAAATTGACGAAAAACATTACCACTAACAGATCTCGGTTTCAAGGATGTTGTAACGGTCAACGCATGTTTAACATAATAAAATTATTTCGTACGTAATTAAATATTACAATAATATTAATGAAAAAGCCTAGTAAATTAGAACGCTACTTAGTTTCGCTATTTGTAGACAAGTAACGGGGAACGTTATACCAGAAGATAAAACCCTGTGTATCCTCTATAAGAAAGCCTATAAGTATCTTCCCCGATAGAGGCCATCTTCAGGGTCAAAAAGTTAAAAAACCAAAACGAGTGCAGAAAGGGCCTAATTATGGCAGGCAGTCGTTCGAAACCGATTACAAAGCCGGTTCCGAAAAAAATCCCCAAATTTCCAAAAAGCCTGGTGTGGTGGTAGCCTCGACCGTCCCCCTCCATTTAGGCTTTGCTCCCTTCTAGCACGTCTATTTATTAACACTAAATGAAGTTTGACATACCAGGAGACTCCTTGGGACGCCCGCTACATTATACTCTGTTGACCCCATTTCACAGTAGTGTCCGAAAAAGTGTTTTTGTTTCCGTCCTAGCACCACCCGTTTATACCGGGCGAACGAAAGGTCGTTTCATTTTGAGCCCCCTTTGTACGGTACTGCTTCGAAAATGGATTGGACCCTTATGTTGCGGTTAGGCCGGTATGATAGGCTAGTCTCTCATAACACTGCATAGTTTCGTTCGAATGGTATAATAGATAAAGACACTGTGAATTACCAAACGTACCTCTGCATTGCACCACTTCAGTAGTATTATTCTCCAGTCTTTATGCGAAATTACTCGGGACATGAATGTCATTGGTTGCCAACATAGGTAGCTGTATACCCATCGGCTCCACAACGACGAGGGCAGCTCCAAGCTCTAGCCCGAACCTGGACTAATGAAAAAGGGGAGGCCGCCATAAAAAGTCGAAGCCAGTGTCGGGCACCAGCCCGTACCTGGCCTATTTAAAAAGCCTAGTAAATTAGAACGCTACTGTATTGATAGTATCGCACAAGTGTTTTGTAGAACTCTCGTTTTAATAAATTCTACTTCTTGCGCTGAAAACTTCTCCTCTTGAAACCCTCTTGAAAACCTCTTGCAAAGACTTATAACGGCGATTCTTTCCGTTGATCTTTCCAAAACTAATATTTTAATCTTACTTGGGGGCATACATTAATTTCCAATTTTTGTAGAAGAAATCTCCGTAGAGAATCGCTTTGGTAACTCACCGGTAGAGCATTTGCTCGGCAAGCAGAAAGTCCTGGGTTCGACTCCCAGTCGGAGTGAGAATTTTTGTACATATTTTTAACATCTTAACATTTAATATATATTATGTAATTAGGAGATCAAGCGATACTTTAAATCCGTATATGTATTATAACGCCGAGGCGCCAGCCGAGGCGTTATAACATCTTCGAGGATTTAAAGAAGCTTGATCTCCGTATTGCATAAGTTGTTTTATTTTATTTCGTATTTCAATCCTAATTTCTCCCTTTTAAAATTCATCTGAATTTATTGTATAATGAAGCAAGTTGCCTTGTCTGTGTCATCATACGCGTAACCAAGGACATAAAAAGTAGCATGTCACGTGTGGCTGTTATGCAACATCGAATGGTTTTTACGTTGCCAACAACAACGGAGATCAAGAACGTCTTGAACTCCAGTGTCATTGACAACGGAGATAAAAATATACCTTATTTTACTAATTGTAGTATATAAACAATTGTTTGAAATACGAAATGAAATAAATTAATTTTATGTAATATTTAATCACACGAAATCCGTCAACTAAATTAATTGTCCTCAATTTCCTATAAACGAACGAAATGTCTATAAAAATCTATACTTTGTCTCAAAATTAGGAGTGATTTAAAATATTCCCGCAAAAAAGCGCTATTGTAATTGGTTCTGACAAAGCTGTTAATTTAAGTCAAGTTAAAACCCAGTAAATTTACTAATTTTGTTTACATGAAGCAATAAAAATGTAGTCTACGCGGACGTTGGAAGCAGATGTTGTTGAAATCCCTATATTAAATAATTCGAATAATTTTATATTGGTTATACTGAATTAACCAGTGCCGCACGTTCCGTTTTTGAGGTTATAATTATTTATTTTGTGTTTTTCAAATAATTAATCAAAACATTAAATTTTAATATTTGCGTTAAAAACAAGAGATTCCATTTTGAACATTTATTATAATTATTCAATAATTTGAGATTTATTTTGCAATTGTTTTATTTAAGTTTTTATGTTTTTGTATGCCAAGATTTGTCCTTAGTGGCGTAATGAATTTTTATTGGTCACTTTTCTGAAGGACACCCCAGTGAGATTATTTTAATCTCACTGTATGTAATATGTACTATATGTAAGGAGTATTGTATGTAGTATGAACAAATTTGATGCTATAATGTTTTCTATTAAGCTATGTAAACCTGTCTGTACCAGCTACTTCTCGTAATTTTGAGACAAGGTATAATTAATTGGGACACTCCTATAAATATACATGGCGCTCTATAGTAGCAACATGCGATAGCTGATGTAGTTTTTACCAATTGCTTTTACTCTATTGTATTTTAATGGTGATTGTAATTTTAACAAATATAAGTTTAATATTTGTGTTAATATTGATGATAATTTTAAGCAGAGTATTAAATTTTATAATTTTTAAATGTCAGTAAAGTGTAATTGTCATAGATTAGACTCTCAATAATATGTTTTATTGTTCTGGTGATTATACATATTGCAACATAGCCACCACATTCTACTGCATAATTCCTTTTAACAAAACACCGCCGAGAGTGCTGATCAATTTTTGGCGCATCCCAATAGTTTTAATTAAAGGTTTAATGAGTCGTAATTTGTCGAACAAACCAACATAAAGGAGCAATATTTAATTAGTTATCAATGTTATCATATAACCTTATATACGTTAATTCCAACTTATGTAGAATAAATATCATTTCCGTAGGGAATCACCTTTGATAGTGCAGCGGTAGAGCATCTGCCAGAGAAGAAGAAAGTCCTGGGTTCGATTCCCAGTCGGGGTGATAATTTTTCTATATATTTTTCTTAACATTTAAATTAATAAATAAAATTATTATTATTTCGTACCCTAATAAGCAAAAACATGATTTTATAAACTTTTATAAACAAAATGTGCTACTGTTGATACCAAACAAAAAGCCAGACGATATTTAGCAGCAAATAAATCACTTACATTTCAACTATTTTTGTTGAAAATACTAGTGAAGAATTTCTAATTTGTTTTCTTTTACACACATTATTATTAAATAAACTTGTTTAAGATATACTGCCAATTTTTGTGAATTCGGCTCTCAAATTTTATTTCAGAAGTAATTGAATTTTCTTGACTAAGGTGTCATAATAGCTAAAATTGGTTGCATAGCTGTCGGGGTGTCAATGCATTTGGCGTGTTATTTTAGTAATTGAACGTACAAGTTCTATTGCAGGAAATCTGCATCTTCCCAACCAGCACACTGAGGTTATAATAACGTTATTTTTAAGTCATTATTGATCGACGACGTCATATGACTAATAAATGATGTCCGTAAGACGTCATGTTATGGGACGTAAGTAGACGTCTTCAAAACGACGTCTTTTGGATGTACAATACAATACATACAAGTTTCATTAAAAAGATATTATTTTAGCAAGGGCCAAGGAATACTGGTCATATTAAGCAGGTGGTCACAATATAGAGATGTTTTGACTGTAGTATATAATAAATGTTATTTCCAATATTCAACTTTTTATTTATAATTCCTGTCTTAGTCCTAGTATAGGACCTTTAAATGACGTCTTATATTAACGTCTTGCGTATGTGCTGGCTGGGTTCACAGATATAAAATTCGCATTGTATATTAAGGGTATTTTACAACGGAAATCTCAACTGCAGATTGTGTAGTAAGGAAAATTAGAAACGACCCAAGCCATATATGTGACTGCGAAGCATTCGATCGGAAGAGGCATCAAATATTCGGGCAATCAAAAATAGACCAAAATCGAATTAGAGCTCACGATATCAGGGACCTATACAAGTTCGTTCGTTATGGTCAATGGTGTACAATAAACCAAACTGGCTCCAGTACTGTTTATAAGGGCCCCTAGAAAAAACTTAATTATTTTTAAAAGTCAAGTTTATTGCAGCAAGAAATTCCAAAATGTTGCAATGTTTGTCTAGCAATCATATTTGTAAATTTATTACTGCCACTCTCGATCCTGCAGATGCGGAATATGACATGACATACACATTCCTATGAGAAAAATCGTATTTCATAGCTGTCTTTTCAGCAACATGAACAATGTGAATCTGTGTATCTTGGTCCCCCCATGATGAAATCTAGATCTTATTATGAGGAAAGTGCTAACTGCCTTAACAATGTGTTCTATTGAGAGGTGCCTAATTAATTACATACTTGATCCTAACGAACCGGCAATGAATTTTGTATAGAGAGAGCATAATTAGGGTAGGTAATATTTTTCTCTTAATAACCGCATGCTCTTCTAAGTTATAAATCCATAATCCGCCATTAGTGCCCATAAAATAATATTGTTTTCGACTAATTCCGCCACACGCACATAAATGCAATGATCATAAATTTTTAATTAAGTACTAACAAACAGCTTTGTTTTTGCTATTAGGAACAATACAGCAACAAGATAAGACTTTACAATTTTGTATGTTCTAACACTAATTACAAAGCAGTTAAAGCTGTACATAATGATTATTATTTAAAATTTAAATCACAAAAGGAAAATCTACACCCATATGTACTATAGACTAGGATAGATTTTAATTAAATCCAACAACAGAAATTATTAATAATGAGAGGCCCCATAAACTTAATTAGGATCAGAAAAAGGTTTATTCCGCACTCCAATAATGCTGAACAATTTAGTAGAAACGTCAGGGTTCTCTTGATTATTAAAATCATAATAAACTTAATTCGAAGTAGACATCACATTAAAACGCGAAACGCCAGCAATAAATTCTAATCAACGAACACAAGAAAACAACAGCGCCGAAGGCTAGACGCCAATTAGTTTTGTACCATTGGTCGGTAAATACTTTACAAAGGAATACGGCCGCCATTTTGAATTTTAAACTAAGTAACAGCAACAACGGGCTTTATCAAACAATATTTCCCTGTTTTAATTAATTTATATTTTATTATTTTCGTGCTTTAATTAGCGAAGGTTAATTTTAGCTCGTTCTCAATTTGGCTTCGACCTGGAAACTTCGCGATTGTGATAATGTTTCCGTGATAATTCTTCAATGCGATTTTTATTTTCGTCTTCTGCTTACTTCTGACAAATCTATTTCAGAGTTTAGATCTAAAACACAACACAACACGGAGCAGAAACGCGAGACCGCTTACGTGTAATGATATATCTAATTACTGGAGCCTTTGATGAAATTAATGTTCACAATTAGTACTGAAAACACGCAGTCTATAGTCACGAAACGGTTATAGGGTTTGTAGAACTGCATTTCTTGTAATCTCCTTGAACAAACGGATTTCATGGAATAATCTCCCTTTGTTGTACACTATTTCATGTTTATTCAAAAACAGGAGGATTGTTTTTATTTTACTGCATGAACTTATTATTGAGTTAATTATAACATTGATCTACCAAAATTGTAAATATTCTTATATTATGCTTCTACGTTGAGTGAGGAAATCAGTGTCCAAATTCCATATATGCCAATTCCTTTAGACTAGGATAATGCCTTCAATTCCCCCAAAATACCTCGATAATTTTTTTAAATTCCCACATGTCCTCATACGTACTTCCTTCGCCTAACGTAACGCCTTCATAATTCCCTTAATTCCTCATACTTCTTACTTCCACTTCAATTTTCTTTAATACCTATACCGGGTGGGGCAATAGTGTGGGGAAGTCCGATAGCTCCTACACGGTAACAGCTAGAAAAATCGTTCTAATTCGGATGTAAACAGTGGATAGAGGCGCATCTAGAGAAATTATTTTCAAATATACAGGGTGTTGCAGAAAAATATAGCACTCTTAAGGTAATTTTTTTTAAATAGAATGCCCCAAGTATTTTTGCATATTTAACACCTCTCTTGGCAGGTTTATTCATATCTAGAATTTTAGCGCCATCTAATGGCCGGTTTAGAAGTTATAGATTTTTTTTTTTTAATTGAGTTTTACATTATCCCACTTAACAGTTTACCGCTTTCACGGCCGCAATTGCGAAGACGAATTTAAGTAGGGATTTTGTTGCAGGGGCTTGTAGGGTGGTCTTCTTTAAAAGAAAATGAACCCACCATGTACAGGGTGTTCAAAATTAATTTTTAAATTTAGAGAACTTCAAAGCTAAAATTCACATTTTTTCAAATGGAACACCCTGTATATTTTGTATCTTTGTGATGCAGAATTAAATAACGAACATTTTTTGTAGGTACGTCCCTATAGCTATCTGTAACCACTTTTGATTTATTGAGAAAAAACTGCAAGAAGTAAATTAAAAACAATTATTTATTTAGTTGTCAAGTGTGTTGGTTGTTTTTGTTCAATAAAACATTAAAGCATCTAGCAATTGTTGTGCATGTATGCAAAACGTACATTTCTCGCAGTTATCGACCATCAGTGTTTAGTTCTAGTAGGTGTTTTAGTTTTTCAAAATGAATTTTAGTAATGAAGAACTTGTAGACATGACTTTTGTTTTGAGCGAGTCAGAAAGAAATTGTTTGCTTGCCCGCAGAATTTACCACCAACGATGTCCTGAACGGAGGCTCCCTAAAGTTCACAGCTTTCAAAACCTGCTCGATAGATTTGTGAGGACCGGCAATGTACAGTATGAAAAAAGTGAACGAATTAACAATGTTGTGAACGAAGAAAATGAGTTATCTGATGTGCTGGCAACGATTGAGAATCCCCATGTTAGTCAGAGAGAAGTGAGTACATCTGTAGGAATAAGTAGACGTTCTGTTGGTCGAATCTTAAAGAAAAATAAGTTTCATGCATATCACATTCAAATGCACCAGGAATTAACTGATGACGATTTTCTAAAACGTTTACAGTTTTGTAATTGGGCCACAGGTAAAATGTAAGACGATGCTACATTCTTCAACAATGTTTTGTTCACTGATGAGGCAACGTTTCATAAAAATGGATTTGTTAACAGGCACAATTTCCATTATTATGCTACAGAAAATCCCCACTTTTTCAGACAACTTGATAACCAGCACAGATGGTCCATAAACGTTTGGGGGAGAATTATTGGAGAATTTGATGGTACATTAACTGGAGCTATTTATCTTCTTTTTTGGAGTACTATCTGCCACAATTATTGGCGAACCTTCCTCAAACGATCCGAAATGGGATGTGGCTTCAGCAAGACGGTGCTCCACCGCATTATTTACATGCAGTAAGAGACCACCTAAATAATATTGTAACAAGAGAGAAAAGGAACGAACCCCTTTTCGAGCGACAGGTGGTGTGTTCTGCCGCCTTCGAGAGAATGATGCATCGTACAAGCATGTAAATCAGACGCGGTTTGATTCTAGCATTTTCTAGAATACATAGAAGGTTCCAGCGATTTCTGGTGCGTTTATATGAGGATATAAAAGCGGATTGCGGATAAAAGAGAAGCAGTCAACTGCAAGTCATTAACTGGGTATTACAAAATAAATAGTGAATATAAATGTTGTATTAGAAATTCATAGTCTGTAAATAATAGTTTTTAATGGTTTATAATCATAGCGTTAATTTATAGTGTATTCATTAGTGTATATAAATAAATATTTGTTTGTGAATAGACGATTTAAACAGCACTTGTATTATTATTTTTAGAAAGAACGTTACAGTGGTGTCAGGTGTGGGTTTTAAAATAAATAAAATCGCGTAATAATTAAATAAAGTGCTGTGAGAATAAATTTTTAGTGTTAAAATAATTTCAACAAACAATTAAAATGGTGATGAAACTGCTAAAAGATCTCAAAGTAATAGACTTGAAACATGAACTGGAAGAACGAGATTTGGAAACAACGGGCCTTAAAAACGTGTTAATAAATCGGCTAAAAGAATGGCTTTTAGAACAGCAAGAAGATCCTGAAAGTTTCCTCTTCGAAATACCTGGACCCGCAATTGATACTAGTTTGTTGTTAAGTAAAATGGAAGAAAGTTCTAGAAAAACCGAAGAGAATTCTAGAATGTTAAAAGAGGAATTATTGGAAAAGCACGAAGAGAGTTCTAGAAAGTCGGAAGAGAATTCTAGAATGTTAAAAGAGGAATTACTGGAAAACTCTAGAACGCTTAAAGAAGATTTACTTGAAAATACTAAAGCACTGGAAGATAATGTTAAAAGGCTTAAAGGAGAATTGTTGGAAAATGTCAAAGCGTTGGAAGATAAAGTTTTCGAAGAATTTTTGGAGAATGCCAGTGCGTTAGGACTATTGGAAGGTAGATTGGCGGAACAAGATAGGGTAATAAAGATGGTAGAAGAGAAAATAGCCCAAATGCAATTACCACCAACAACTAAGAAAGACGATATGGTCGAAATGCTGGAAGATAGAATGAGGCAACTACGGTTTCCCTCAACTTCTGAGTGGCCGTTTAATGAAGTAAAGAAACAATTTAAAGAAGAAAAGGTTCCTGCCGTAGGGATAAAAGTAAAACCACCCACGTTCGATGGAAAGATACCTTGGTCCACCTACTACAAACAATTTGAGGCGGCCGCTGGGGCCAACGGATGGACAGGCAAGGAAAATGCCGTTTCTTTAACTGTGGCTTTGCGTGGAGACGCGTTGAACGTCCTGCAAACAATCCCAGCAGGACAGGAAAATGATTATCAATTGTTAGTGTCTAGATTGGAGATGAGATATGGAGACGCGCATCTTCAACAAGTGTATCACGCGCAAGTGAAGAATCGTATCCAGAAGAGTGGAGAAAGCCTGCAGGAGTTTGAAGCCGATGTTGCGCGGCTTGTCCGATTGGCGTACCCTACGGCACCCGATTCATTTCTGGGACAGCTCGCTGTGCAGACCTTCATTGATGGGTTAAGAGACGGGGAAACACAACAATCATTGAGGCTAGCACGACCAAGAACAACTGATGATGCGCTTGCTCACGCCTTAGAATTTGAAGCTGCAAAACAAGCGTCCCGAGGTCACGGGCGTGTTCGGGCCGTTGTGGAGTAAGAAGAAGGTTCTAAAGATCACCTAGAGGAGTTAGTACTGAGAGTTCTTCGGAAGGAAGAAAGCCGTAAGAAGAATCATCAAGAAGTTCGAGGGCCTCGTTGTTGGAACTGCGGCGAACAAGGACATGTAGAACGCCGTTGTCCCAAAATAAGAAAAGTACAACCGTCGGAAAAGTTAAAGGTGGTTGGCAAGAGGGGGCGAACGTTAACGGCGAGTGAAGATGCCCCGGAGATCACGATCCATGCCGTAACATCGAAGAATAGTAACGGCAGTTTGTTTGTAGATGGGAAGATTGCTAATCGAACTGTTCCACTACTTATTGATACGGGGGCGACAAAATCCATCGTACGCCCTGATGTTCTACGATCAAGTATTAAGTTGCTACCCACAACTACTCAACTCCGTACAGCAACGGGTGAAGTGATACCAACACGCGGAGTGGTGAAGATGAAGATTGGCATTGGAAGTGAAGAACGTGATCATGAGGTGCTGGTAGCCGATATCACTGATGACTTCATCTTGGGAATGGACCTCCTGAGAAAATTCGGTTTTACGTTGGATTTGAAAGAGGGTGTTTTGAAGGTCGGTAACGAAGAACTTCCTTTGCACCCACGAGAAGATCCGGTTGTAAGGGTTTTGCTGACTGAAGATGTGATATTGCCGGGTCAAAGCGAGATGGTTGTCGAGGCGGGTTTGGATGGAGATCTTCGGGTAGGATGTGTGCGAATGATGGAGCCTGTTTGTGATAAGAAGATCCATAGTGGCATACTGGTGGGAAAAGCGCTGATCAAGGTTGGAAAGAGAGTACCGGTGAGAATTATGAACGTTAATGTGGATCCGGTGACATTGAAGAAAAGTACCCTTGTGGGACAGTGTGTGCCAGTATTTCGAGTAGCCAGGTGTATAGCTGATGTTCCAAAACCAGTGCCCAAAGACCATGGTGGAAAATTAGTGGGTATGGTTACTAGCTCGTGCGAAGACCTTAACAGAACGGAAGTGAAAGAGGTACAGGGTTTGGTTCACCGATACCAAGATATCTTCGCTCTTGACGATAGCCAGAAGGGACGAACAAATATAGTAAAACATAAAATCAATACAGGCAACTCTATGCCTGTCCGTCAGCAGCCGAGGCGTCTACCTCTAGCAAGGCGAGCAGAAGCCGAAAAGATTATTACTGATATGGAAGAACAAGGGGTCATCGAACCATCCAGCAGTCCATGGGCATCACCGGTGGTCCTGGTCAGTAAGAAGGATGGGTCAACGAGATTTTGTGTGGACTATCGGCAGCTCAATAACGTGACCAAGAAAGACAGCTATCCCTTACCACGCATCGACGACACGTTAGATACCCTGTCTGGTTCACGATGGTTTTCGACTTTGGACTTGAAGAGCGGTTATTGGCAAGTTGAAATGGAACCTGAAGACCGGGAGAAGACCGCGTTCACTATTGGTTCCGGACTATGGCAGTTTACAGTTATGCCTTTCGGTCTATGTAACGCTCCGGCCACCTTTGAGCGTCTAATGGAGACCATCCTGAGAGGGTTGTCGTGGAAGACCTGCCTGGTATACCTAGATGATGTGATTGTAGTCGGAAAATCATTCAACGAACATTTGAAAAATCTAGAGGAAGTGTTCCGAAGACTACGTGGAGCCAATCTGAAACTGAGTCCGAAAAAGTGCCACATATTCAGAAAGGAAGTGAAATATCTCGGGCACGTCGTATCACAAAATGGAGTGGCAGCCGACCCCGATAAGATTCGTGCAGTTCAAGAGTGGCCAACACCGAAAGATAAACACCAAGTTCGTAGTTTTCTTGGGTTATGTACCTACTATAGGCGTTTCGTTCCTGGGTTTGCCAATATAGCGAAGCCTCTGACAAGGCTAACTGAAGATGGACGCGAGTATGTTTGGAGCGGAGAGTGTGAAACAGCTTTCCAACAGCTGAAGCGTGCCCTGACAACCGCACCAATATTGAGCTATCCACGGACAGAAGGGAAATTCATACTTGACACAGATGCAAGTAATCTGGCCATTGGGGGTGTACTTTCTCAGATACAGGATGGACAAGAAAAGGTCATCGGCTATTTTAGTAAGGTTTTGTCTAAAGCCGAAAGGAATTATTGTGTGACCAGAAAAGAACTATTGGCCGTCGTGAAGTCCGTTGAGCACTTCTACAAATACTTGTACGGACGGAAGTTTTTATTGAGGACGGACCATGCAGCGTTGAAATGGCTTCTACAATTCCGTAATCCTGAAGGCCAGGTCGCAAGGTGGATCGAACGATTACAAGGATACGACTTTGACACCGAACATCGAGCGGGCACTAGTCATCGAAATGCCGATGCTCTTTCAAGAAGACCCTGTCCAACGGATTGCCGTCATTGCTCTCGTTTGGAGGAGAGGGTTTGCCAAGTATTAAGGACTACCATCGTCAACGACAATTGGTTGCCGGAAGAATTGCAACGACAGCAGGAGGCTGATCCCGAACTAAAAATGGTACTGGAATGGAAGCGCGTGGGAGAAAGGCCTGCCTGGGAGGCCGTCAGCCCTTTCAACAGAACGCTCAAAGCATATTGGGCCCAATGGGAGTCCTTGAAGGTGGAAGACGATCTCCTGAAGCGAGTACTGGAGAGTGAAGATGGCACCACCATTAGGTCTCAGTTCGTGGTTCCAAGAAGCCGAGTGGCTACAGTATTGCGACATCTCCATGACGGTGCCTCAGGAGGACACTTCGGTGTGAAAAAAACTTTGGAGAAAGTTAGGGAGCGTTTTTATTGGGTCAACTGTAAAGAAGACGTGAAGGAGTGGTGCCGGAAATGTGAACTATGTGCCACTGGTAACGGACCCTTGGGGAAACGAAGAGCACCTATGAGGCAGTACAATGTGGGTAGTCCTCTGGAAAGAATAGCCATAGATATTGCCGGACCATTTCCCGAAACCGACGATGGGAATAAATACATATTAGTGGCAATGGACTATTTTACCAAATGGCCAGAAGCATATGCCCTACCAAACCAGGAAGCTGCGACTGTTGCTGACGTACTAGTCAAAGAGTTTTTCAGTCGCTTCGGAGTGCCCATGGAGCTGCATTCGGATCAAGGCCGCAATTTCGAGTCTGTACTCTTTGGAGAAGTCTGTCGATTGTTGGGCATTCGCAAGACTCGGACCACACCGTTACATCCGCAGTCCGATGGAATGGTAGAACGCATGAATCGAACAATGGGCAAATATTTGGCCAAGGTCGTCTCCGATCATCAACGAGACTGGGACCAATACCTGCATCTGTTCCTGATGGTTTATCGTGCATCGGTCCACGAAACAACCGGTCAGTCACCAGCGTCTGTGATGTTTGGACGCGAGTTACGGTTACCGTGTGATCTGGAATTTGGGTCTCCACCTATAGAGCAGGAGGTAGCCGGGAATGATTATGTCATCAACTTAAAAAAGAAGTTGGAGGATATTCACGACCGAACCCGAAATAATAGTCGAATCGCGAGTGACCGGATGAAGGCTACGTACGATGTGAGAGCCCAAGAAGGAGGGTTTCAACCTGGAGAGCTTGTCTGGTTATACAACCCGCAAAGGCGTCGTGGCTATTCTCCAAGGTTACAGCGGAATTGGGAGGGTCCATACCAGGTGAAGAAACGAATAAATGACTTGATTTATCGCATCCAGAAGTTGCCAAGGGGGAAACCAAAGGTGGTACACTCCAATCGTCTGGCGCACTATGAGGGAAATAATGACGCAGTCCCGGATCGGAAAGATGAGGCTGAGGTGACTATCAATACCGTAAGGCCTGAAGATGATCAACCAACCTTTAGAGAATTTATGGCTGCGTTCTCTGGAACTAGAAAAGCGCGATTCGGAGTCACGACTGAGATGCAACAAGATCTCTTCCGGGTCCCTGGTAATTATTCCATTGCCCACTGTGTCTCCGAGGATCTCCGTATGTCCAGGGGGATCGCAGTGGTGTTTAGAAATAAATTTGGACGGCTGAATGAACTTCGAGAACAAAATCCCTCTGTTGGTAAATCCTTACGCTTGCCTGATCATGACCGATCCATTTACTACTTGGTAACCAAGCAGTTTTACTACCAGAAACCGAGTTACGCCGACTTGTGGAGGGCACTATGGAATTTGAGAATCGAGTTGCTTACCAGGGGAATTAACAAATTGGCAGTTCCCAAACTCGGCTGTGGGCGGGACCAGCTGGATTGGAGAATCGTTAGAAACATGCTGGAAGTTGTCTTTAGAGGTACGGACGTCAAGATCTTCGTCTGCAGTTTTGACCCACAGCCCGCATTAAGGCCAACGAAGAGTGTAGACTGTTATTTCTACCGTAATGGAACGTGTAGTCGAGGTGAAGACTGTCGATATCGTCATGACCCGTTCTACAGGAACCAGAGCATAAAACCTGTTCTGGGACAGAACAGACTTGAAGAGGGGGGCAGTGTAACAAGAGAGAAAAGGAACGAACCCCTTTTCGAGCGACAGGTGGTGTGTTCTGCCGCCTTCGAGAGAATGACGCATCGTACAAGCATGTAAATCAGACGCGGTTTGATTCTAGCATTTTCTAGAATACATAGAAGGTTCCAGCGATTTCTGGTGCGTTTATATGAGGATATAAAAGCGGATTGCGGATAAAAGAGAAGCAGTCAACTGCAAGTCATTAACTGGGTATTACAAAATAAATAGTGAATATAAATGTTGTATTAGAAATTCATAGTCTGTAAATAATAGTTTTTAATGGTTTATAATCATAGCGTTAATTTATAGTGTATTCATTAGTGTATATAAATAAATATTTGTTTGTGAATAGACGATTTAAACAGCACTTGTATTATTATTTTTAGAAAGAACGTTACAATATCTACCCACATCAATAGATTGGAAGGAACGGACCCACTAAATGGCCTGCGAGATCTCCTGATCTTACAAAAATAGATTTCTTTTTATGGGGATATGTGAAAGAAATTGTTTATACAGAGACACCAACCACAATCCAAAATATGAAGGGTAGAATAATATATGCTTTTAGAAGTATCACGCCGGCAATGTTAAGAAACGTACAAAGATCGTTCCAAAGGCGCATCAAAATGTGTGGGCAACATATGGAGCATTTGTTATAGTTTTTTTCTTTTGTTTTATTTGAAAAACCTTGATTTTTTAAATAAATAATTTTTTAATTGTGTACTTCTTGCAGTTTTTTCTCAATAAATCAAAAGTGGTTACAGATAGCTATAGGGATGTACTTACAAAAAATGTTCGTTATTTAATTCTGCATCACAAAAGTACAAAATATACAGGGTGTTCCATTTGAGAAAGTTGTGAATTCTAGCTTTGAAGTTCTCTAAATTTAAAAATTAATTTTGAACACCCTGTACATGGTGGGTCCATTATTTTTAAAGAAGAGCACCCTACAAGCCCCTGCAACAAAATCCCTACTTAAATTCGTCTTCACAGTTGCGGCCGTGAAAGCGGTAAACTGTTAAGTGAGATAATGTAAAACTCAATTTTTTTTTTAAATTTATAACTTCTAAACCGGTCATTAGATGACGCTAAAATTTTAGATATGAATAAACCTGCCAAGAGAGGTGTTAAATATGCAAAAATATTTGGGGCATTCTATTTAAAAAAAATTACCTTAAGCGTGCCACACTTTTCTGCAACATCCTGTATATTTGAAAATAATTTCTCTAGATGCACCTCTATCGACTGTTTACATCCGTATTAGAACGATTTTTCTAACTGTTACCGTTTAGGAGCTATCGGACTTCCCCACACTATTGCCCCACCCGGTATATTTCATTTTAACACCTTAATTTTTCTAGAATACCTACTCATATTTCTACGTCATTTCGAAATTCCCTTTAATATTTACGTACTTACATATTTTCTTACATCCTTATTTTTATTTCCATAATCACCTAAATTTCTTTTAATAAGTTTATCATTCGCTTTATAGCCTTGATAGTGTAACGGTTAGCGTGCTAGTCTCTCACCTAAGTGACCCGAGATCGACTCACAAATCTGGTTAAGGTTTTCGGCAGTTTTCCTTAGCTGAAACACAAACGTGGAATTTGTGCTATAGCATGTGAAGTGGGTATTTTTTCGTCAACAAAGCTTCAGCACACTTCGCCGTGCTGTCAGATGGGCACGTTAAGCAGTCGGTCTCGACAACCACATCAACATCTTCCTGTGGTTGTCGTTAAAAAAATAACACTCCAGTGGTTTGGGAATGTTAATTGTAATTATTTATACAATATAACTACATATGTAAGTCGGCTCGCATAATTGCGCCTCCCTCCCGAACAAGCTTCATAGCTTTTGTGGCTTGATTTCCAGGTTGTGGGTAGTAGTCGTTATTATTATATATTATATACTTTTTATTAATTCTTTTCAGTTCACCAGAAAATTGAGCACCAGAACAAGAAACTCAAACTGTAAGTTACTAAAACGGTAATTCACCCTCATCACACACACTTTTAACCGCTTTGGACATGTGTTTCAACAGCTAGGCTGTCATCTTCAGCAGACGCTGAAAAAGAGTTTTTCAATACTGCAATTCATAGCTGTTGAAACAGGTGAAGTACCGTTTTATTGAGTTACTAGGTTGCCTCACTAGGTTAATTTGTCTTAATTTTAAAGATGAAATGTTCTCAATATTGTTTAGCCAATTCTTTGAGCTTATAATTGCTCAGATTTTTCTAAGAAATCGCAGCGGAAGTAAAATTTTCTGTAAAAATGCAACACAAGTGGCAATAATAACAAGAAAAATACGCTTGAAAACTAAAGACACTAACGGCTTGAAAATAATGCAAGTCCAAGAAAATGTTGTCGTGTGTTGCTATAGGAAATACAGCATTATAGGTTACACCAGTTTATATAAATTGGATTCTAAAGTTTACATAGACTAGCATAGGCAGATCTTAGAATGCATAGATACAACAATGCGAAGATACGGAGACTTTCCGTTTTGAAGTACCTGGTGCCGGAACCGATACTATTGAGTTGTTAAGTAAAATGGAAGAAAATCCCAGAAAGTCCGAAGAGAGTTCTAAAAGGCTTAAGGAAGAATTACTAGAAATGTCAGAAGACTTGAAGAAGAATTGCTGGAAAATTCTAGCGCGTTAAAACAAGTCGAGATTATAATTGATGGAAGAAGATAGAGTAATAAAGGTGGTGCAAAATGGTATATGACCCAAATGCAGCTACCACGAACGATAAAGAAAGACAGCCTCTGGGTATGCGGATGATTAATCAAAGAAGGAAATTGAAGAAGAAAGTAACACCTTTTATCATTTTTATAATTCCTTATATAAGGAATTATAAAATATAAGGAACCTCTATAATTCTTCATAAGTCCCCTATAATTCCTCAGAATACCTCTATAATTCCTTTTAATTCTCAAGATAGAGTCAATAGATTTAGTAAAATTTATCATCAACTAAACAAATAAGCGAAGAAGAAGCTATAGTTGTAGAATAAATGTTCAAAATGAGATCCATTCTGCTATAAGCACAAGTTATTACGGCTTTTTAGATTTTGCAGATACATTTACCAGTGTTTCAGATGGGACATTCTGAGTTTCATTCTCAACAGCATAGTGAACTACTAGTGAAGAATACTAAAAATAGTGTGTGTGATGGATTGCCGAATACTGTATCCGTTAGATACGGAAAGAGAAACTAATTTAAGGGGGTTAAATCAGATGACCGGGTTGCCTATCGACATGCAGTAATAAGTTAAGTGTTAAGATGTTATAAATATGTAGAAAAATTATCATCCCGACTGGGAATCGAACCCAGGACTTTCTACTTACCGGACAGATGCTCTAGTTACAGTAATAAGTTTCTCAGGAATGCAGTTTGATGTACAAGCAGACTGAGCTGTGGCCGACTCTTGTAGGAAATATTCTGTTGTTAAATCGTAATCATAATCATCTGGTTGGTTGATAAAAGACTCCAAATCATAGCATTAAAAAATATTGGACCAACAATACGACTTCGCGATTGCAGTCCAGTCACCAAGCTTTCAAACGACGCAATGAAGTGAAGATCAAGTTCAAAAGGGATATGAACGAGTTATTTTCCAAAGATACATTTTTAAAATATTTTTGGTTCCTTATTATGGACCCCTGATTGCATAGTCGTGTCTATTGAATAATCCAGCACATGAAACTGATAAGTCCCGAGTTGAGGAACGTGTACTCGAACCGCCATCTTGGAAAAAAATGTTTTATTGAACTAGAGCTTATAGCTTCGGAGGTTTAGCATCAAGGATGTATAGAATGGTACACCTAGCTTGAAATGAATATCGATGGCGTTACCAGGTTACTTATAGTACCCGTACCCACAACCATGTATCAATGTCACATTCTTGATGCTATATCTCTGAAACTATAAAGTACACCATATATGATATTAAAAGATACAACAATATGTATTCGCGAAAATATATGCCAACTATCAGCTTCCTACTATTTTCCCTTCTATTCGGTGGCAATTTTAATTTAATTTTGCTTGTTATACCGGTGGGTAGCAGTGGGTGCATCAAAGAAATCTTATAGTATATGGATGCATGTATAAAGTTTTCTTTAGCATTCTTCGACAACTTCCATGTAATGTAGTATCTAGCACCTGTTAATGTTAACTTAGATCGTAAAATAGATATTTGCATTTTAAAGGTCGATCTTTCCACCGCCTTGTAACCTTATCTGACGACTAATTTTTATGGTTTCTACAATTGTATCCACGGTAATTAATCCTAAGATAAAGTTAAATATAAGGAGATGTCCGGTTAAAATTTAAACACCTTTGTGCAGATTTTACTTCGCAAAGACTTAATTGGACTTTGCTTTATATCTTCAACTACGTCTGCTAGTATTATGAGTCGTCTAGAAGATTTTCGTTTGATTATACTCCCAATTGTTAACAATCCTTCTGTAATATTTCACGATAATTTATTTTAATTTCTGAATAAGTAATAACAAATGGATAGAAATTTAAAAAAAATGAGATAATTCCTGTTGCCGTTTTCATTCCTATACTACCATCTTTGAAAATAGGCCAACACGATAAATGTATCATATCCCACGTAGAAACCATGATTTAACCCGTCGATTGGTTTTATTAACATAATTGCCACTTACTTGGTGTGACTTACGTGGTATATTTTTGTCCAGCATCTACAAACAAAGATGCATATTGTGTCACGCCATCTACATTGGTCAAACATACCAATTAATGGTCTTGAATTTTCAACATGACCAAAAATGTTTGCTCTCATATAAAATATAAGAAAGGCTTTATAAGAAAACTGAGAAAGGTAGGTTTCTAAGCTTACAGTTACTGGTAAGGAAAATATGGAATATGGGCATTCTTATGATTTAAAGTCTAGAGTGTCAAACTTTCAAACTTTTAGAATTTTAGATTTGACGCTTTCATATTTTTAGAATGTGCTTAGATCCCAGTTTCCCAATTTTTAAGCTTGAAAGTGTCGAACCTTTAAAAACGTTTTTCTTAGTTTCGGGGATTCTGTGGTTTTAAAGTTGTAGTAGGGTTCAAAGTTTCCAAAGCTCCTGGGAGTATTATAGGATATACATATATACCATCACGATTAGTAACCAGGTGACGAAATAGCATTAAAAAATGAACGCCGCCGACGCTCGTAGCGAAATCGCTCAGTAAATGTGCTGTATTCGGTGATGCGTGGGCTCGGATGAAGCCGAGCACAACCGGTAATTGAAAATTACAAAAGAATATTAGGTTAAATTACGCTCAGTAATATCACTGTAATCACATTACGTTAGTTGTTATTCGTTCACTTTGTAAAAAGATGAAAGTTGCCCATGAATATGTTTGGCAGATTTCACTCTATATACTATTTGACACCAGAAATTGAAAGATTAGCGATTCTGGTAAAACAACATTGCCATTTTCTTAGAATATTTAAATTCTATAGCTACCAAATTTTGCAATAGATCTTATTTTCTTCATATTTTTATTTTGATAATAAAATAGATAAGATTGAAACAAATAACATATATCAGTTAGAAGCTTCTTAATTTTTTTATGTTCATAAATCATTTTTATTTTCATAAATAATATTAAGGCAACACTGCTTTGGAAATGTAGTTACGCAAGTTATACAACCATAAAAGAAATAATAACAATTATTGTCAGTAGTGACAGTTTTATAAAAATAAAACATTACCAACCCTCATCTGCTTACAAAGTGAATGGAAAATAGTTACGATCTGGAAAATCAAATATTTACTATAGCCTAATCTACACTTTGTCTCAAGATTAGGAGGAGTGATTCGAATTATTCCCGCAAAAAAGATCTGATGTGATTGGTTCTCACAAAGTTAAGTTAAGACCCAGTAAATTTAGCCGCGTTCGCTATTTCAGATCTGTTTATTCGAAGAGCAAGGTTGCTATGATGTCAATTGTTGTAAATAATTGTAACTATAGCAATAGAGCAACATTTGTTTACATGAAGGATTATAAATGTAGTCTAGTAACGCGTATATTTTTGAAATCCCTATATTAAATAATTCGAATAATTTATATTGGTTACACTGAATAAACCAGTGCCGCATGTCGCTTATTTTTACATCGTGTGACGTTTTTGAGGTTATACTTCTTTGTTGTGTGTTTTTCAAATAATTAATCAATATTTAATGTTTGTATTGAATACAAGAGATTACATTTTGAGCATTTAATATAATTTAGTAATTTGAGATTTATTCTCTAGTTATCCGAAAATGTATCCTTAGTGACGCCAATCAATTTTTATTGGTCACTTTTTTGAAGGACTGCCGACAATTTTTGACTCTGATCTCACTGTATGTAATATGTACTTGTATATTTAACCTATGACTTGTATGTTACGTGTATTGTATGTAATATGATCAAATTTGTTGCTAACCTGTCTGTCTCAGCTACTCCTCCTAATTTTAAGACAAAGTAGTTAAACCAATCCTAACAACATGGAAAGCAAATGGTCTGCG
This sequence comes from Agrypnus murinus, assembly GCA_929113105.1. Taxonomy (NCBI): domain Eukaryota; kingdom Metazoa; phylum Arthropoda; class Insecta; order Coleoptera; family Elateridae; genus Agrypnus; species Agrypnus murinus. Next base: position 154,273,635 of record OV816028.1, on the reverse strand, counting down.
ATATTGGCAATAAAGCAGAAAATAGAGAACAAGGCGGAAATTCAAACGTCCAGAATTTCTGATAGACTCTATTAGAAGCAAGCTCAAGTTTAAGAAAATCTACCGTTCGTAAGAGCGAGATTTAGCCCTTAGTTGATATCTGTGTAGAGATGCTTAAAACGATGTCTGGTGTGATACTTGGACAGCAAATGTTGGAAATCTTCTTTCAAATCAATGCCTTTGCTCTTCAATAATAAATCATATTGGATTTTGTTACTCTTGACGGTGATCAAGTCATTCTTATTTAATTAATAAAAATTCAGAATGTCTTGGAAAAATGTTTTCCAACATCGCTCGAAAGCAATCCTTTAAGGCAGGGGTTTCCAAAGTTTTGCCTAGGTGGGCCAAATTGTAAATATTTGGCGGGCCAAATAACGTTTTATGAAAAAATACGTTCAAATCGATAAAAAGCTTGACACAACAGAAAGATTTATACTAGAGATGCACTGAAGCTTCGGTTTTGCTTCGGTATTCGGCCAATTTTTAACTGATTTGTTTTTGGCCGCAGCAGCATGAAAGATTCGGATTTGTGCCGGCCGAAGCCGAATTTTTTATTTTTTTTGTCGCAATCTGACTTATTCGAGTGCATTTTAACCGAAAAACTCATTATTTAGCGTTTAACTAAAAAAATTCTAAATTTTTAAAATATGTTTTAGCATTTTTTTTTTCAAGTATTATTTATCTTAGTATTTCAAGTATTTATTTCCAAGTCCTGTGTAGACGATGGCGCAAAGGGAAAGGGAGCGTACATATATTGTTCTGACTAGAAGTTCAACAATAAATTGAAGAATCTGGGTCAAAGAAATCACGAGACTGAAAATGCAAAATGCTTCACGAATCACGCGGCGATCACTTGGCGAGGCGCCGCGGTCACGTGCTTGACTTAGATTACTCCCGGAAAATGCAAAAAAGCTACTATTTATCCACCAGAATCTTCTTAAATTAAATTTTAAATACTGAAATGTTTTTTAATGCTATTATATTACGTTGTAGTTTTTTAATAAGCATTATTTAATGAAGTTTTTGACATGTTTTTTATAATACGTTTTATAATATCTTTTTTATAAGCGTTGTTTAAAGAAGTTTTTGACATGTTTTTTCTAAAATACCATACTGTTTATTTTTTATTAATTTTGTTTAGTTATGTTTTGTATTATTTTATTATAGCAAAATGCGTAATAGGAAACGAATTTTTCGAACACCAATGTTTTCTTTTTGTGAGATAATTTTGTATTCAATAAAACTAATCAAAACTCAAATTTCTATTGTGCTTCTGCCGAATCTTCGGCGCTTCGGCAAATTTTAATGGCCGAATATTCGGTATTCGGTGATACGGCCAAAAACCGCTTCGGTGCATCACTAATCTATACTAATTTTATAACATAATCGTTCTTTATTACAATAATTATTTTTATTACATAAATGTTTATTAACACATTTCAGAAATAATTAAACAAAAATAACTAAACAATTTCTAATAATGAAATAAATAAAGATTATTAAAAGTTTCACAGTTTTATTAAAATATACCTGACAATATTGTTTCGACAGCTAATAAAAAAAGAAAAACATAATAAATTCCTCAATCAGAAGTATGTGACTTGTGCAGTTGTTTTTTTTTTAATAATTTCATTGAGTCTTGGTTCTAAGTCGTTGAATGTATTCTTCACACCGCTTGTAAATGTTCATCAGTTAAATTTAAGCTCAATTTGGACTTATTAATACTGATCAGCTAATCAGCATAATCAGCTGAGGGCGACCGTTAAGACAATAAAATATATACATATACAATCTATATAATAAAAAATAATTACATTACATATAAAATTTAGTATTTTTTAACTGAGCAATTTTTAATTATAAAAAATTTATTCTGATTATTTATTTTGATGATCTGAAATCGCGGGCCGCATTTCTAGGGTTTGAGGGCCACATTTGGCCCGCGGGCCGCACTTTGGGAACCCCTGCTTTAAGGTAATCGTCTGTAGCATTTGAAAAACAATATCTGACGTCGATTACTTCTATTTAAAACTCGGATTTTCCATATTCCCATTGCTTTCGGCTTCTTAAGACTAATCAAATGTTACTGTCTTTGGTAGTCATGTATTGTTCCTAGCAGCGGAGTGTTGAATCAACTTCTACGAAGGCATTGAGACCTCGTTAGAAATCTAATTTGATCTTTTAAGATCGCCATGTTTAGCCCTTAAGAATTATTTCTAATGCCTCTACTTTTGGATGATGTAGATCTATGATTCTCATAAAAAGTATCGCATGTGAATACTCAAATGATTCTGTTTGAATCATCAAAGTTTGAGATCGGTTCTTGAAGTTGTCGCTTTTAGACTTTTGAAGTCGGTTCTGTCGTTACCTTTGTCAGTGATATATTATTCCAAAATCTCTGATTCAAATGTAGAAGCCCGTTCGCTCGTTTAGTCATATCAGTCTATTAGGATTTCTTATTCTTGTATGAAACATCAGAATATGGTATCTGCTTCTTAATACCAATGGCGTTCAATGGTTTCTGTTTGAGTCATTAAAGCTTAAAGAAAAAGATATTTAAGGCTGTCTTTTCTAAAATTATTAAACGCCCATTTTCTAAACCGAAACATATTACAGTGTGTCTTTCAGATTCCTCAATCTTTAAAAATCTAGTTTTGAAAACTTTTAAAATTTTTTAAACTTTAAAAATTTGGCTTTGCAAAATTTTAAACTTGTTTTTAAAAGTAAAACAATTTTTTAACGTTAAAATTCCCAGCCTCAAATTATAGCCAAGACTTGATATGCACCTGACTTGACTTGTAGACATCAGTGGCGTGCGGTGAGAATTTAGGCTAGGGAAGCAACCACGATTTTAATTATAATACACCTAGGTACAGGCGCGAATTAACGGGGAGGGAATATTTCCCCCCTCCCCAATTTAGAAATAAGTATACATAGAATAGAACCAAATAATGTTTGTTTAATTATTATTTATTAAAATAATTATTTTTCCAAAAATTTTCCCCTCAAAATACTTCTCTGGATCCTCCCCTGCTAGGTACAATAAAAAAACAGTGTTATAATTATTAACTTAAAAGTTTTTCAAAGAACAACTTTTACACTTTATACTTATGGAATTTGTCGACTATTATTCTTTATTTTTAAAAAAGTATACTTACTATGTATTTATACTGCAACTCGATTTTCCGGTCTTTCTTAGCAAAATACCAGTGCAGATTTTAATCTTTGTTGTTAAATTTGAAAGTTCTGGTTTTGATCTGCCTTTCTTAATAATTTGTAATTTCTCCCCAAAACTGTATGCGAAAAATTCTTTATTAATAATTTACGAACTGAACAAAAAAAACCGACCCGATTCGGATGTATCGAATGTACTCGAACCTTCCACCGAAGCAGCTGAATTTACAGTCGTGACGATAATGCAATTTTAAATTTGCATACAGGCAAATTAAATACAATTATTTGTCTTTAAAAAAATCCAACTTATATAAATTGAAATAATAAAATGCGATAAAATACAGCCTCATTCGCAGATTTACATTACTTAAGTAACATTAAACTTAACAAACACTAATAAATCGAACAAAGAACCGAATTATAATAAATAAATATTTGGGCATGAAGCACACTAACAATAACGGCCAAGCAATGCAATGCAATGCAATGCAATGCATCGTCTACTATATGACCACGCCAGCTGATACACGCCAAGGCTATTTAAGAGAAGAGCAGTTATAATAAGCAGTGCTTATATGCAGTGTATGTAAAACACATTTGAATCGGTATTACCTTTTCGTGCAAGGTTAATGAGCCTAATTTAAAATAGTACTCTAAATAATTATACTTTTTGCTGTACGGAATTGATATTAATATTAATTGATATTAAATATTACAAATTTAAATAAACGATAACCATAATTTTATAAAAATATTTTTGTTACCATTGGTTATTATTTTTAATAAATTCTCAAGGGAAGCATTGCTTCCATTGCTTCCATGGACCGCACGCCACTGGTAGACATTGAAACAATGAGATGTTGCAGCACTGAACCTTTGAATATGTAAGTTCTGGATATTTTGTAGGCTTTGAGTTGATAATTTGAACTTCAAAAGTTTGAGTTTCTCAGAAACAGCTTTAGTTTCTTGAATTGTAAAAGTATTGTAGACATGAAGGACGGAAACTTAAAAACTAACAGATTTCAAACTTCGATTGTTTCTGAAAGTTGAAATTCGAATATAAAATCTCGTTATCTAATGAATGGGCGGTTTTTCCTGAACCTATCCAACTGCGTGGACGTTTTGATTTTTTTTAATCTATGGAATTTTGAATACTGAAATAAAGCAATACAACAAACAAATGCAAGGTGCAAAATTATTTTGTTGAAACCAATATTTAGCCAATTACTTTCTTCAAGACTTTTCTTTGTTCTGTATTTTTGGGTTTATGATAAACTAATCTTTCCTCTTTCTTTTTCAGGTAAGTCCAATCTGGATTTGGAACTCTTCATTAACTGGTGAGTTAGTCATCTGTCGTTTTGGAGAACTATGATTAGTTGGAAGATATTCTTAAATATTACTTTTTTGTATTTTTTTCTTCGTGTAAACGTACCCACCAAGAGACACTTAAATGTGTTAAAAAGTAATTTTAAATACTTTCCAACGGTAAGGCCAAAGCTCAATTACAAAGTATGCAGAATTATGGAAGCATCTTTTCTGATCTTTCGGGATCTGTCCTTCCGCTAGCTCAAAAGTTTTAATCTTGTGTTTAGAAAAAGTATTTCACCACAAAAGTTCTTGAATCAAACATTTTACTAGTTTCTTTGGACTTAAAAGTTTTCTCAATTTTTATTTTGAGAATCTCGCAGTCACCAAGAGTGTATTTATGGATTATCTCGGACGTAATCCCAACCAATATTCTGTTGAGTCACTTCTCGGTCGACTTTTTCTGCCGAAATGTCACAAACGTTCCAAAGTGACCATTCTGAGGGCCGTTTCCGGGTATTACTATAAAACTTGATGGAATTATGTCCCAGATGATCCATGAAAAATCATACGCTTTGAATGACTGTATGACCAAGAACCTGCATACTGCGTATTGTGTCATATGTTAATATTGTATAATCTGCAGCCTAATACAAAATTAATTGGCGCTTTTGATTTAACGCTTGGATTTTATTTCTGTTAGGCTTTTTATTAATTTTTTATGTGAAAACGGCTCCATAATTGTGAGTCAACTTGCACTACCGAAAATCACGGTCACTAGAGGCCTAGATCGCCACTATTTGCCTCATATTAGCTCTGAAGAAGGCGTAAACTTAATGCCGAAACGTGTAGAAGAAAATTACTATAACAACGTCACTAAATACTGCCTACAGGTCATCAATTGATTTCTAGATATAATATTTGAAATTTGTTATGTTCTTTACCTCTTATATTCATTATAAAAAAGTACTTTCATATCACCCCTTCAATTTTGATACCGTCGGTTAACTTGATATTATAACTATTTGAATAACAGAATCGTAGATTTTATTTATTATTAATTTCTTCATATTATATATAAACTTAGGATTAGATGAGACATGTCTATTTAACTTGAATGGTTGACTTCAGATGGCGCCTTCTCATTGGACACTGATATACATAAGAGTTGGACAATACCAGATGATCTATTTCACCTGCTCCAGTTGTTTATAAATGCAAGAATATTTTTATACGTACCGCGGGCTCAGAATTGATTGATTTTATTACTATAAAATATTTATTGCTTATAACTAATTGCTTTTCTAAATATTTACAATTACAATTGTATAATTATTTTCAGGTAAAGTAAGTAAAATAGAAATTCTAAACTGTAAAAAGGCTTACATGAAGTCCCCTATGTTGACAATCGGAAGTATCCATCCGGTATGCATCGGTAAATATTTTAAATGTGCAAAACTGTTCGAATCAGCGCACATTTATTTTGTCTGTGTTTACGTTCACATAAACGAATTTTCACAAAAAGTGTTCAAGTCTAACAGTACACTAAGTATCTCTTTTGTAAATTTAGCTTAGTAAAAACAGTTCCATTCAAGTAATGAATTACTGAAATACTTTCTGAAAGTTAAGAAGAGAAGGGTAACGCCTACAAACATTTCCAATAATTAACATCAGCAAAAAAATAGTTTTATCAGCCATGGTCATTCATAGTCATTTATAAAGCCAACACATAAATGGACCAAATATATCTTACTATTAGATATCACTTACCGTCATTAATCATTTGTTGGTCCTCTATATCACCATCGATTTTTTCAACGTTGTCTCCTAGATCCACCAGGCTTCTTATAGAAAAAACCGATTTGGCGATACGCACTTTATTATTGCAACCGTCTTGGGATAGTCCGTCTCGTGGACGTGTGGTCAAATCCATTTCAACTCTTGCATCCATTTACCGCGACCCGATAACAATTGAAACGAAAAAAAAACGAAACAGAGAAAACGAGCGGAACAAAATTGTTTAAAAAAACAACAACCAAGACAAGTAGATAAGGAAAAAACAAGTCTGTGCACAACACTTATTATTTTTTATTACACGCACAAGTTAATCTGCATGTAAATTTTTGCATTTATTATAACAGCCCCTCGATAATATGCGCGGCCTGTTTTTTCTATATTAAAATTCCTATTATCTATACCTTTCCGCAATTACGCTATCGGATACACTTTTAACTTTCTTGTGGTTTTTGATAAACGTTTGCTGGTTAACAACTTATCAGGTAAATAATTATACTTAATTAACCTTATTTTGTTTTTTTGACTTTTAAAACTATTTTAATTATTGTTGTTTTAATTTTCTTATTCTCTTGTTAATATCTTCTGAATAGTTCATTACTTTTAATTGATTATTCTTCATTAAAATAACAACTCACTATTATTTTTAATTAACATTATTTTTTAATTAATAACAGTAGTCGTTTATGGAAAATACTGTTTTTATTATTACACACAAAAGAAACATGAACACCTTCTTTTTAAAAGCACGAAAATAACTTATAAGTCGTTATAATGGAGAGTATAGTTTTAATTATTAAAAGTGCGGTACGATTGTGTCGTAAACCAGGTGTGCAGGTGTGCGTTGCGCGCGTTACCGTGAGTCCAGCGTAGCCCGCACTGTCTCCTGATGACTGCCCGATGGGATGGGTCCATACCTGGGGCGTCCTACAGGCGGAGCACGGCTGAATCTATCACATTAATCACTATCCTTGTTATACTGTCTCTTCTTATGCATATTAAAAAGAGGTTCATTTAGTCATTAATTAGGCGTTCTCTCTCGCTTAAAGGTTTTTGTGTGTTTATATTTCCTTAATGAAAACAATGAAAAATTAATCTTTGTTAGTAAATCTTTCACGCCAAGGGAAAAATAATTGTTAGTTTGTAAAAGAGGAATTTACAATTAAGCTTAATTGAAATGAGAATTATGTGTTTAGTGGGACTCTACATTTTAGAAAATAATAAATTAGAGGACTCTAGGCAATAACAAAATAGTGACAAGCGTCAAATACAGTATTTTAGGTTAGAAACCCATTTTTCTAAAGGAAATGTTTGTTTTAATAAACTTAATTAAAGTTTTGCACGAAATAAAAAATCTTCAGTGTAGAATAAATGTGTTACCCATTAAATTCTTGAAACAAAACTTTGTAAGTAATTTAAGTTGATTCTGATAGTTAGGTATGTATCTGATCAGTCATCAGCCATTATTTATTCACAGCAATCTGATTATGGAACTCAAAGATATGGAACTATTAGTGTGGTAAACGTTTATCTTGTACATTGGACTTAACTAATTTAATGAAAGCTAAATATACAATTTTATTCATTTATTATATTTGATTAATTTATTAAATTCTATGTGATTTCAATAAAATTTAGATCGCAACTGTTAGTGTCAAATTGTTATTGAATTTTGAGACTGTACAATAACAAGCGTACTTTTTGTAGTAAGTATATCGGATATCTAGACAAAAAGTTGCTAATGTTTTTAGGTTAAGTTGTCAAAAATATAAGAAGCGTTGATCAGTGTTTGCATGTACAGTTACGGCCAAAAAAATCTGGGCGCTTATTTGAGGTTACATAAATTTTTTTGTAAATTTGTGGTTTGTAGATCAGGCTTTTGATCTACTAATATTACTATCTGTACACAATAGCGTCGCCTACCTAATAATTTCCAATTAGGCATTGAATTTAAGATTCAGAATTTTAATTATGATTCATTGAATAACAATAATCTAAACCTCTTGCCCAGATTTTCTTGGCTGTACCTGTACATATGTATGTATCTGTAATATTTTACAATTTTACTTGCTGGTATTGTTAATTTTTGTAATTTCTATGTATTTATGTGTTTTATTTTAACTCACAATTTTGTGACATTTAAAAAATCGTCAGATATGCCAATATTAGGAATTGACATTCACTTGATAACCAACTTAACAACAATTTGACAGTTGCTATATAAAGTGAAATAACTTTATTAGTTAGGGTATGTAAGGTGGCATTTATATTCTAAAGCTTTCTACCACTGAGTCACTTCCCTTTCGCTTTATAACAGCTTCAATGGCGGTTACTACGTACCTTTTTGGATGTTCTGTGAACAAGCGGCAAGCATATTGACCGGTTGCTTCGTGACCACTTACACGGATATAACGTTTTGCCGCTCGCTAACAGAACATCCAAAAAGGTACGTAGTAACCGCTACGGCGTCAGCCTCAATACATCTTGACATGGTATAGATAACATTTTTGCAATATTCATGAGTGAAACATGTCTAAATTGCTCTTAATTGAGAATTTAGCTCGTTCGCCCCAGAACCCCCCCGGAAATAAATTTCTGGCTAAGGCTCTGACTACGAATAATGGTGTTAATACATATAACCAAAAATTATACAAACAATATACAGGGTGATATATTTGTACGCGACATTTTTGTCTAGATTTTTCAATTGTTTTTTCTTTTATTACACGATAATAAAGTACCCACATTGCATTTCATGTAATTAAAAATCTCACATTTCGAAACAACACAGCAGGACCGGCTTAATATAATGGCTAACGCGGCTCAGGATTGCTTAGGGATGCTAAGCCCTAGATGGCGCTTTATAATAAGCGCCCCCTCGAAGGCACTGTACAAAAAACTTTTTATAATTTAATTAAGTTAAAATTATGAATAATTATGTTAATGTAACCGAAAATATATATATAAATTATATAATAATAAAATCGTTTAATGACCTTTAATATGTAATAAACTTTTTAATAAGGGTATAGGTCAAATTTTATTCTTTTTATTCTATTTTTATTTTCAACGGCCAATATTTCGTAGATGATTATCTACATCATCAGGGCTTAGAAATATAAAGAATAACAAGACTCCACAAAAAGCATAAACCTCAAAAACTACAAAAACATTAACGATAGGTAACAATAAAATGTAATATACAAAATTTTGATTTTAATAATATATTTAAATATAAATTTAAAAAAAAAAAAAAAAAAAAAAAAAAAAAAAATTAAAAAATAATTTTTTTGATGTATAATTAAAATCAAAATTTTGTATATTACATTTTATTGTTACCTATCGTTAATGTTTTTGTAGTTTTTGAGGTTTATGCTTTTTGTGGAGTCTTGTTATTCTTTATATTTCTAAGCCCTGATGATGTAGATAATCATCTACGAAATATTGGCCGTTGAAAATAAAAATAGAATAAAAAGAATAAAATTTGACCTATACCCTTATTAAAAAGTTTATTATATAAATTATATACAATGTGAATAATATTACGGGACATCATTTCCTAATTTTGTTATTTACTTTTTTTTTATTTCAAGATAATAAACTATATTGCATTTTATCAGTGGCGGATCCAGAGAATTATTGGGGGGGGTTAAAAATAATTGGTTTAAATAAATAATAATTAAACAATCATTATTTGTTTTTATCCTATGTATATTTATTTATAAATGTTATATATTGCAAAATATTTAATAAACATTAGCTACTTTTACATTCAAAATTTATTTAACTATAACACTGAAGTATATAATATCAAAAATTTTAGGGGGAAAAATTTCCCCCCATTCCCCCGCCCCCGTGGATCCGCGCGATTTTATGTAATTAAAAATCTATTAAAATTAAAAAGCAACTCAAATCGTATCTAATTCTTTCGTATCTTTGTTCATGATTTCTTGGCTTATTCCAAATTATTGAAAGTGTCTTGTACAGAAAAGGGTCTCTAGCCCTCCGGATTTCTCCAATAATAATAATAATAATAATAATAAACGTTTATTTGCAGCAGACAGGAATATTTTCCCAATAACATGCAAATCATACAAATTAATACATATATAAACCATTCAGCACTGGAGTACAAAATAAAACTGTTAATCTATATTGAATATGTCTATCTATACTAAATTATTTAATTCTGAATTATTTAATTATTTAATTCTGATCAAATTTATTCTATAAATTTAATTTCAATGCTCTAGTGCGTAGTTTTCTGTCGACTTCAGAACGTGATTAAGGTATACATCCACATCGATTTTGATACAGCTTTGGCAAACATCAAAGGTACTTTAGTCGTTTGGTATTGTAACCAACTAAAGTCCATACTGTAACCTGTTTTGGCTTTATATGTCGTTTATTTAGTCGTTTTGCAGCCCAAGCAATGATTCTGAGCATTTTGCTCTTTTTTCTTCAGGTCTTTCTTTCAAGGTGTTAGCGGCTTTTTAAATTTGTCGAACTAATTCACGAGGTACGAGCATTAACCAATCTTTCGAATCGAGTTGTCGGCTACCCAATTTTTCTATGATTGTTCAACGGCAGGAGTTCTTAACTTACGTCGATGTACACTTCTGACTCTGTCCCATTCTATTTGTAAAGTTGGATAACAACCGCAACAGTGAGGTTTGATTCAAAAAATTGCTCTCGCAAGTCTTTCGCTACATCTTCCGAACTGAATTCAATCAAGTAGCAGCCTGTCGAAACCAACCACCATTGAGAACTTGTTGAAACAAAAACAAAATAACGAGCAAAAACGAAAAACATTGAAAAAATGCCGTGTAATTTCGTCTCCCAGTATAAATATTTAAAAATATTAAATATATTATTGCATTTGTATGTAAAAAATTATTCATTTGTTCTTTGCCGTGCATGGAGATTGGATTGTGTAATTGAATAGATTGCTTCTTAATTAAAAATGTGTTTGGGACTAATTTATGTAACAGTGAGTTTAGGTCAAGTCTGCGATGGTTTGTTTGTACATCTCTAAACAATAATTTTTTTATGTTTTCATATTGTAAAATAGTTAATTGGTAGGTTATTCCCAACCGTAGCTTCGTCTGCAAATTGTATCAGATTATATTCGGTTTAGATGACAACCTGAGGAACATACCATTTATATATTTTTGTTCTATAGATTCTTAAGTTAATCCTAATGGTAGCTTCACCTGCGATTATAAAATCTGGCGATCTAGCTGGCTATTAATTGCCTCCTACAAATCCATCTACGAAGAAAAATTTCTTCAAGGTAGTTCCTTGAACACCTCATAATATCAGTAAGCATAAACAAGGAGACTTTCTAATATCGCCGCCATATAAGACGATCAATTCAATTTTGAAGCACAGCTTCTATATCGCTGTTTCTGATAGAAACATATAAGCCTCCCTCATACCCAAAAGACGACATAGACTATCCTTAACTTGCTTTCGTGTCGATTGCTAATTTTAGTATTTTAGCCTTGAACGACAACCCATTTATTTTCTATAAGCTGGTTGATCTACAGCAATACCTTTTGGACAAGAACAAGAAGGCTATCTTTGTTTACTGTAATTATGAATGTTTCTGCTTTTACTATCTCTGCGTCTCTTAATATAGTGATATTTAAAAATACTTGAAACTATGTAAATTCGATAAATTCAATAGTTTTTAATTAAATTACCAGAAAGAAATTTAAAATACTGAAAACCTGGATATATAAACTTTCAAACTCCGAACTCGAACTGAAAATTTATAAATTGTGAAACTATTAAGAGAATTATATGGAATGCTGATACTCGGACCTTAAAGTTAACTAGAAGCACAAAAACTTCTTTGGTTATTTGAATTTTCTAATTCCTAACTTTGAAAACTGAATGTGAGAAATTTTGAAATTTTGAGTTATTGGAAATGCTTGATACATAAACTTTTGAACACTGACATTTTAAATTTTGAAAATTTTCTTCTTAAAATCTCAAGTTTAAATCTTAAAAAGTGAAGTAATTGGACGATGATATTTTGAAATTTAAAACCGTTGATATACAGAAATTTCAGATTGGCTTTCTGAAAATCTTGATCTAGTGAAACACTCCATTATCTCTTTAAGCTTTGAATGTCTATACCATTGGCCAATTTCTTAATATCTATGTGGGCTTTAATGTTCGGAGTTCAGGTTACAAAATTTCATAACTTTAAAGTTGTATGCTTTTAATATAAGAGGTGACAATGGGACTAATTTTTTTTAAACGTATTGTACATATATAATTTATATATTTTACTATTACTTATTACTATTATATGCAGTGTTAGTGTAAATTTATTACCCTAAACCAGTCAAATTTCTAATCATTTCGGAATAAGATTTTACTCTTCACTTTTGAATCTTTTACTCTATACTATGTGAAAAATATTGCCTATTTAGAGTGGATTGTTATAAAACTTTAGCATAATTTGTTTTCTATTTAGATTCAAATTTGGAATGAAAATAGTGTAGTTTTTCAAGGTCAAGGTCAATAATAAATTAAGTGATTTATTAAATTTGTTGAAATGCAAACATACATAAAAAGTATATATAATACACAATTAAAACCCGGAATCTTTACTTCGAAATTATTTTCCTTGGTCCATGGTATGGTTGTTAATTGTTGCTATAGTGAACTGCTGCTCGTGCTCCTCCATGCCAACTCTCATGAAATTTCTATTAGGAGATTCCCTTGCAGGACTCCGTGATCTCCGCCAAAGTTTAAGATTACTACAATTATGATGCATTTGATTACGCTTTTGTTCTGCAAATTAGATATAATTATAATTATTGCTTTTACTTACCTAATTTCTTAATATCTCTGTTTATTGTTTGGAAATAAAACACTGAATATGAATTACTTAAAAAAGTACACCTCCGTTGGATACCAGTATTTAATAGTTTACTGTTGAACATGTTTATAAGTTTCCAAGTGCACCCGTCTTATTCATCATAAGTAACACTAATTACTAAAATTATAAAATAATACTACATGTGTTAATAAAATGTTTAAAATGTAAACTTGCTTTAAGTTACCCTATATTAACTATTAAAACAAACTGCGAAGTTTTAAATTCACACGCAATAAAAAGACGTGAACATATTTGCACAAACAGAACTGTTAAGACTTTGCAATTTGAAAAGTTACTAAAATTTTGCGGAAATTTCAAAATCTTACAAATTCAAACTTAATGTATGGCACTATTATTTATGTACAGATTCCTGTTTTTGGTCTAGTCAATATAATTTTAATTTCTGAATTTTGCTTAGTTGTTTATTACGTTTGAAATTGTACTGCTACATTAAGTTATTTAAAGATTTGTAAAATATTTTAAAATTCTCACCAATTTTAGTAGCTTTTGAAATTGCAAAGTTTTAAGAGTTATAACTAGTCAAAGTCAAGTACAGCAGGCAACTTAGTGTCGCCCTTTTTTGTTAGTGTCGTTATTGCGCACACGCTTCTCTTCTAAAATACACTGTCAAGAGTGTATTGATGCTAATTCGTTTTATTTACTCTAACTAGACAAACATGAACACTAACAAAAAGTTTTTAACAATTTAGATCACTTTTTAACGGTTTTTCTTTTTTAAAAAACTAAAATTAGAGTGGATTTTGTTATACATACTTTTATAGTAGAATACTATTTGATTGAATATTCAATCTCTATAGAGTTAATTAATAATATAGAGAGAAAATAGATTTCAGTAGCTAAGCCAGTGGCGTGCGGTGAGAATTTAGACTAGGGAAGCAACCACGATTTTAATTTTAATATACCTAGGTACAGGCGCGGATTCACAGGGAAGAATTCCCACCCCAAAACTAGCAATAAGTATACATAAAATAAAAACAAATAATGTTTGTTTATTTATTATTTATTAAAACAATTATTTTTCCAAAAATTCCCCCCCCCCCCCCAAAATAATTCTCTGGATCCGCCCCTGCTAGGTACAATAAAAACAGTGTTATAATTATTCAGTTTAAAAGTTTTTCAAAGAAAACTTCTATACTTTATTTATACTTATGGGATTTGCTGACTATTATTCTTTATTTTAAAAAACTACTACTATGTGTTTATAATGCAACTCGATTTTCCGGTCCTTTTTAGTAAAATATCTGGTGCAGGTTTTAAACTTTGTTGTTAAATTTAAAAGTTCTGGTTTTGATCTGCCTTTCCCAATAGTTTATAATTTCTTTCCAAAACTGTATGCAGAAAATCCTTTATCTAATAATTAACTTACAAACTGCACAAAAAATTGTCGCGATTCGGATGTATAAGTACTCGAACCTTCTACCGAAGCAGCTGAATTTGTAGTCATGGCGATAATGCAATTTTAAATTTGCATACAGAGCAAACTAAATAGAATCATTTGTCTTTAAAAAAAATCCAACTTATATAAATTGAAATAATAAAATCTTTCAAAATACAGTCTCATTCGCAGATTTACCTTAGGAAACATTAAATTTAACAAACACCAAATCGAACAAATAACTAACTTATAATAAATAAACATTTGGGCACGAAGCACACTAAAAATAACGACCAAACAATGTCAACTGCATCGTCTGTATGTATCACTACGCCCGGCTAAAAGAAGAACAGTTATAAGCAACGAAATCAGTGCTTATATGCAGTGTATGTAACACATTTGAATCGGTATTACCTTTCCGTGCAAGTTTAATGACCCTAATTTAAAATAGTACTCTAAATAATTATACTTTTTGCTGTACGGAATTGATATTGAGCTTTAAGTTGATTAAATATTACAAATTTAAATAGACGATAACCATAATTTTATAAAAACATTTTTGTTAGCATTGGTTTTTATTTTTAATAATTTCTTAAGGGAAGCATTGCTTCCATGGACCGCACGCCACTGAGCTAAGCATTATTTTTTAATGCTTATTTATTTTATTTTATTAATTTAATTATAAGAATAGAGTGAAAAAAATGTTTTTCTACTCTAAATCTGAAATCTAAAATCTTTACTGAGTACTCAAAAAAATTGTTCACGGAGCTGTTTTTTTACTGTGTAGGTATATTAAAAAATTCTAATTATTGATATTTACAGCGATACAAATCGACCATTTTCTTTCTAATTGTCAGTAAATTCGAAATTGTACCAAATTTTACATAAATGGATTGAGAAATAAATGATATTAGCTAGTCCCTAGTTCTACTGTCACCCTATATAAACACATTCAACTTAACTTTTTACTTTAATATTTTTTTTACTTTTCAGGAATAGTAGGGTGATGCTTAGGGTTTCAAATACTAAAAATTTTAGGCAGCCAGATAAATCTAAGTCTTGTTTTACAAATTCGAGTTTTATAAACTAAAATATCAAGATTTTAATGTATCTGATGTTGAATTTTTTGCAGTTCCAAAAATATAAATTTCAAAATTTTCAAAATTCTAAAGTTTTCAAAGTGTGGGTTTCTGAAGTTTTCAGTTTTACCGGATTTAAGTATCTTATTGAAAGAAACCTAAACGTTCATAAAATTAGTGTTTGTTTGTAAGATTTTTTAAAGATGCAGAGATTTTCAGAATTCTAAAGTTTCAAAATAATTTTAAAAATTTTAAATTTTTAAAGTTTCGCACTCTCAGAATCGTTTTTGTCTTGAAATCAGTACATTATAAAGTGTTATATTATATTAAATATTTTTCAATATATAGATAAATAAATATTCAAAAGAGTTTAGAATATATTTGCCATTTAAATCCTGTTACAAAGGCCCCGAGACAACATTCCCTAAACAACAAAATCAAGCTTTTGATCAAATCTTCACAAATTAGATATAAATAAACAGTTAATTCTAGACTCGCATCGGATGTCTAACATAATTTAAATTTAGAATATGTTTTTAACAAACTCTTTAAGAAATCAAATTTGGAATTCGAAAATTAAATATTATAAACAACGAATTTTATGTTATTTCTGATTCGTATATTTCGAGATACCATGAAATAAATTTGAATTTGCCCAAGAACTTTTTTATTAATTGAATACCACAAATGCGAGTTAACGAAATTTTTAATTATCAAATTCCATAAACATAAACATCATTTTAAATTAAGATAATATAAATAAATTTGTTTCCTTCTTTCTTGTAGATAGGTATGTGTTATTTAGTTTATACAACATTTAACTATTTTAACATTATTATGTGAATGTATATAAATTACAAGCGATCAACGGGATAAAAAAACAACTGTCGACAAATTAAATTTTTATAGCAAATGTAAATTATACAACTTAATTAAGTGCTTAACATAAATTCTAATAAAAGCAAACTCTATTATAATATTTATAAGTTTTTAAGTAAAATACCAAGGAATGTAAAGTATACCTAATAAGGGGTATTATAAATTTTTATTAATAGTTTTCCTCCCATTGATATCATACGTCCAGTCAAATCACAGGGCTCCCCTCTACGGGCAGAAAATGGCGTTAAAAGGTTGGCCTCCCCGATAGGGAACGTCCTATATAGGTGTGGAAACATTTCAAACCGTTCGGTTTCTCTCTTTTAGTTAATTAAAATCTTAATTAGCTTGTTGAAATATTTTCGGAATTTAATAATTGGTAGTTAAGGATATTGAAATATACATTTTATAGTAGACATATGACATAATAGGTGGAAAGCAGATACAGAAATAATCTGAAAGATAGTAAAAAAGGGAAACAAGTAGGTTTCTGTACTAAATAGTGACATTTTAAGTTTCAAAAGACATTCAATGAAAATATTTTATTCTGTAAACCGCACGATAAATCCAACCGGGCGAGTTCACTTCTAATACAGTAGTACACAGATACTTAAAATAATTTTTCTTTCTTTCAATTAACACACTTGCAGGGGCGGATTTACCATTAAGCTAAGTAAGCTACAGCTTGGGGTCTCAGGTTCCGGGTGGCCTCAAAAATTACTAAACGACATTATAGCTTTGTTAAATTACAATGGAAAAAATGGTTATATGTTTATGTAATGATTAAACGTGTTATTCCAATTTTTAACGCTTTTAATAATAAATATTTTACTCTTTTCTCAAGTTATTTCTTATTAAAAATGTTAAATTTGGAATAAAAATATGAAATCTCTAGTTGAAAATGTAATTATTTCTTGAAACCGATTCTCGCAATTAAAATGTTAGTATTATTGACAATACGGCTGGGGCCTCAAAATTTTTTAGCTTAGGGCCTCGAAAATGGTAAATCCGCCCCTGCACACTTGCGTTAAAAAGGACCCAATTACGATTTAATTTTATTTATTTTTTATTTTTTTGGTATATAAAACACTTTGATCTCTATAAACACGGATAGTATTCCAATTTTAACTAAACTTTTATAAAACTTTTTAAATTTATCTCCGTTGTTATTGGAGCTACAAAGTCTGCTAACTCAGCAAATTAGCAATATTTTTCTGCTGATTAACATGACGAAGACAAAAAAAACAATTGAACTTTGCGGTTTCGAGTTATTTTCAAAAGTATCATTTTTTGTTAAATGGGACGCCCTGTATATTTTTGTAGAAATGGATGACTAACGACATTATAAATACAAAAGTTTGTTATCTAGGTATTTAAAATGAAAAATAAAGAAGTTATGGGCCATTGTTTGTTATTTTTTATCTAAGTCATTTTTTCGGTTTAATCTTATTATTAATTATAGGCAGTGGCGCATCTAAAGAGGGGCTAATGGCTCCCCTTTCCTTCCAAACTTACCCTGAGTAATAATAATAATAATAATAATACAAAAAAAGCTCGAATAATAGTGACTAGAATAGAATATCAAATACCATTCTTTTATAATAAGTGCTCGAAAACTCCTCCTTCTTGCTTGGTGCATCTTCTAGTTCGGATTGTAGCATGACGCACCGCTTTTAAGGTTGTCCTGCCATTAATATTATTAATAATAATAATCTGGCTAATTCTGTTTTGCAACTCATTTACGTTTTCGTATGCTTGCTTGTAAACCTCATCTTTAAGGTACCCCCAAAAAAATCAAGAGGCATCAGGAGATCGCTGAGGTCACTGTATGGATCCTTGCGTTCATATCCATTGGTCATCCAAGAATTCTGTAAGCAAGTATCATGCTGCATTGAAATTGTGCGCAGGAGCTCCGTCCTGCTGGAAGTATGTAGATTCCTGCATGTGTGTTATGAATATCAAGGTTGACCAGGAAATCATATAATATTGGTGTCATGAACTTATTCTTCGTCGTATCTTCATTTTCTCTATTTTTTCGGTAGAATGTGTCAAAGTATTGACGACTAACTAGGTAGATTGAAATAAATCTATGTAATGTTGAGGAGCTCTTTTTCCATTTTTCCTACATAAAATATAAACTTGCATCATATCTCCGAGTATGTAAATGGCATTTTATAACAAAAAACAAACGAAAAAGCAATTAAATAGATTCTATAACAAAAGAAAACATCACAAAAAAACAAACGAATTTGCACTAATATTAATACAGGGCGTCCCATTTAAAAATGTTACTTCTAAAAATAAATCGAAAACGCAAAGTTCATTTTTTTGGCTTTGTCATGTTAATCAGCTGAAAATATACTGCCAATTTGCTAATTAACTATAATGACGGAGATAGCAAGATAACTGCAAACGGCCTGTATACTATGTAATGATTATAAAACATACTATATATAACAATTCTATCTAACGAAAAACGCTCTTATATGAAGATGAATTTAAAGCTATCCAATATAAGAAATCATCTAATAATTCATCTATATATTTAATACACAAGGCTTATTTTTGTTCCAGTTCGTTTGAGAGATCCATCCGGCCGATTTACGCGTTTCTTATTTTAAATTAAAGCTTTCGCTGTGTAGATTAGTCAACACTCTAAAATGTTTAATTTGAGACAGGCGAATCGGACATTCACTTGAGGCGCCCTCTCACCTTCCACCGTGGTGAGTTTTGTCAGAACTCCCGCACTCCCGCTTATAAATATAAAAGGGTGATGCAGCATTGCAGCCGTCCATTTCCATCATTAATAAGCATAGACAAAACCCGCATAGTTGAAAATTATGAACAGACGAATTATACAAATAATAGCTGATGGCAATTGCTTATTCAGGGTAGTTTCATATTGTTTGTATAAAACGCAGGAAATTTGTCAACACTATGTTTATGTCATGTTTTTGAAATATATACTAATAGACGTTTTCAAGAATGCTTTAACCAAGATCGTTTTTTAATTTTATTCTTATCATTTCATAAGGTAGAATTTCCGTAAGTATGTATTTATGTAGAGTAAACCGACAGGAAGGGGTAATTTTCAACTGGTTATGTTTGGTTGCGTTTATTTAAATAATCACTCATGAAAATCCAAAGGATTGTAATCGCACATCAAATGTTGTATATGGCGAAATACTTCAATGCTTTTGGCCGCCATGTCTTGACGAGGTTTCCCTATATTTAATAAATATCTATATCTATATTTAATAAATTACTTATTATAAATAATACAATTCAGTGGCGTGCGGTGAGAATTTAGGCAAGGGAAGCTACCAGGATTTTAATTTTAATATACCTATAGTAGAATTCAGCTAAGAATAAAGCGAAGGAAGGTATAGGGCAAGCTTGACCTTCGCGTTCATTGGCTAAAATACGAGGCACGTTTACACAACTTAAAAAAGTAAATGTGTGCATAAATTATATGTGAAGCGCCGTTTCAGTTCTACAATAAAAACGTTACGGCTTACGTTCGCTCAACTACGGAAATATAACTTATTGTGTGTGTAAAAAGAAACTATAATTATTGTACATTCATAATTAACGTGACAAAATGCTCATTAATTAATGTACAAAGTTTTAAATGAAACGGGAAATCGGAAATTCATACCTAAAATCCGGCAACTCTACATCTATGTCAGAGATATTAACACTGATAATTTTCGAAGTTATGGTTTAGTTTGAGTTTTTCTCAAGTTTTTTATAATTTTCAGTCCTTTTATTAAAACAATAGTTCTTTTAGAACTTACCGGCTCTATTCTTATTACTGTGCAGGTATGATGATTTATGTAACAATCTTAATTGCAGTTTAAATAAACGCAATAATATTTTAGTATGTACCCAATTTTAATTATGGCTGAACAATCCTTCAAAAATCCAAGAGGAAAAGTAATTCCTAATGGTCAAAATTGATGAAATGGTGAAAAGTGGCGGAAGAACCATATTAGGAATGCCCCCTTATGTTTGTAATTTAAATCCAATCGAGTTGATATGGGCACATGTGAAACATCGTGTAGTATTATATGGCAGCTAATAATACTGTAACGTTCTTTTAAAATAATAACCAAAATGCTGTTTAAATCGTCTATTCATAAGAGAAATATTAATTTACATACACTTAATTAAAAACACTATAACTATAAACTATTTAACAAACTATTCAAATGCTAGGTATTTACAAATTTAAATGAGGACTATTTATATAAAAACTATTTATGTATTACAATATTTATTAACAATTTATTCAGAGTACATTTCACTATGCTGGTCAAACATTAACTGTCCCCTTCTACTCGCGATCTCAATTTATATCTTTCATACGATGACTCATACATCTAGACTGTTCGATGACGTGTTGATGAGTGATGAATGCAGCTGTTGATAAATGACGTCGATGAGGCGTGTTGATGAGTCATACACGCAGGTGTTATTGATGAGTCATACAGTTGATGACTCATACATCTAGAATGTTTGATGACGTCATATGTGGGTTTACTATTCGTTACACTGCCCCCCTCTTCAAGTCTGTTTTGTCCCAGAACAGGTTTTATTCTCTGGTTTCTGTAGAAAGGGTCATGACGGTATCGACAGTCTTCACCTCGAGTACATGTTCCATTACGGTAGAAATAACAGTCTACACTTTTTGTTGACCTTGATACGGGCTGGGGATCGAAGCTACATACTAAGATCTTCACATCCGTATCTCTAAAAATAACTTCCAGCAGGTTTCGAACGATTCTCCAATCCAACTGGTCCCGCCCACAGCCGAGTTTGGGAACTGCCAATTTGTTAATAACCCTGGTAAGCAACGCGGTCCTCAAATCCCATAATGCCCTCCACAGGTCGGCGTAACTCGGTTTCTGGTAGTAAAACTGCTTGGTTACCAAGTAGTAAATGGAGCGGTCATGATCAGGCAAGTGTAAGGCTTTGCCAACAGAGGGATTCTGATCTCGAAGTTCATCCAGCCGTCCAAATTTATTTCTAAACACTACTGCGATCCCCCTGGACATGCGGAGATCTTCGGAGACACAGTGGGCAATGGAATAATCACCAGGGACGCGGAAGAGGTCTTGTTGCATCTCGGGCGTGACTCCGAATCGGGCTTTTCTAGTTCCGGAAAACGCAGCCATAAATTCTCCAAAGGTTGGCTGATCATCTTCATGCCTTACGGTATTGACGGCCACCTCAGCGTCATCTTCTCGATCTGGGACTACGTTATTGTTTCCCTCATAGTGCGCCAGACGATTGGAGTGTAACCTTTGGTTTCCCTCTTGGCAATTTCTGGATGCGATAAATCAAGTCATTTATTCGTTTCTTCACCTGGTATGGGCCCTCCCAATTTCGCTGTAACTTTGGAGAATAGCCACGACGTCTTTGCGGGTTGTATAACCAGACAAGCTCTCCAGGTTGAAACCCTCCTTCTTGGGCTCTCACATCGTACGTAGTTTTCATCCGGTCACTCGCGATTCGACTATTGTTTCGGGTTCGGTCGTGAACATCCTCCAACTTCTTCTTTAAGTTGACAACATAATCATTTCCGGCTACCTCCTGTTCTGCGGGTGGACATCCAAATTCCAGATCACACGGTAACCGTAGCTCACGTCCAAACATCACAGATGGTGACTGACCGGTTGTTTCGTGAACCGATGCACGATAAGCTATCAGGAACAGATGTAGGTATTGATCCCAGTCTCGTTGATGATCCGAGACGACCTTCGCCAAATATTTGCCCATTGTCCGATTCATACGTTCTGCCATTCCATCGGACTGCGGATGTAACGGTTTTGTCCGAGTCTTGCGAATGCCCAACAATCGACAGACTTCTCCAAAGAGTGCAGACTCAAAATTGCGGCCTTGGTCCGAATGCAGCTCCATAGGCACTCCGAAACGACTGAAAAACTCCTTGACTAGTAAGTCAGCAGCAGTCGCGGCTTCCTGGTTTGGTAGGGCATATGCTTCTGGCCATTTGGTAAAATAGTCCATTGCCACTAAGATGTATTTATTCCCATCGTCGGTCTCGGGAAATGGTCCGGCAATGTCTATAGCTATTCTTTCCAGAGGACTACCCACATTGTACTGCCTCATAGGTGCTCTTCGTTTCCCCAAGGGTCCGTTACCAGTGGCACAAAGTTCGCATTTCCGGCACCACTCCTTCACGTCTTCTTTACAGTTGACCCAATAAAAACGCTTCCTAACTTTCTCCAGAGTCTTCTTTACACCGAAGTGCCCTCCTGAGGCACCGTCATGGAGATGTCGCAATACTGTAGCCACTCGGCTCCTTGGAACCACGAACTGAGACTTCATGGTGGTGCCATCTTCACTCTCTAGCACTCGCTTCAGGAGATCGTTTTCCACCTTCAAGGACTCCCATTGGGCCCAATATGCTTTTAGGGTTCTGTTGAAAGGGCTGACAGCTTCCCAGGCAGGCCTTTCTCCCACACGCTTCCAGTATATTTATCAGCCTCCTGCTGTCGTTGCAATTCTTCCGGCAACCAGTTGTCGTTGACGATAGTAGTTCTTAATACTTGGCAAACCTTCTCTTCCAGACGAGAGCAATGACGGCAGTCCGTCGGACAGGGTCTTCTTGAAAGAGCGTCGGCATTTCGATGACTAGTGCCGGCTCGATGTTCCGTGTCAAAATCGTAACCTTGTAGCGGAACAGTTCGATTAGCAATTTTCCCATCTATGGACAAACTGCTGGTACTATTGTTTGATGTTACGGCAAGGACGATGATCTCTGGGGCATCTTCACTAACAGTCAACGTTCGCCTTCTCTTGCCAACCCCATTTAACTTTTCCGACGGTTGTACTTTTCTTATTTTTGGGACAACGGCGTTGTGCATGTCCTTGTTCGCCGCAGTTTCAGCAACGGAGCCTTAGAACTTCTTGAGGATTCTTCTTACGTTTCTCTTCCTTCCGAAGGACTCTCAGTACTGTAGCTAGGTTAAACACTGGATGGAGTGTTAGGGCTACTTTTATTAATTCTTGTAGAAGAAAATAAAACGCAAGTTTACTTCTATGAATTATTTATTCTGTACTAGTTTATTGATTCGCGTTGCCTAGTACCATTTCGTATCTATGCAAAAAATATATGAGTTGTGAGTCGTTCACAACATTACCCCGCACGATCTGAAACGTGGGTAATACATACATGAAAAAGAAAAAAAATACGGAATGGTATTTTGGAGAAAAAATTGAGTATTTTAAAGGAACTTGAATAAAGTTGTAAAATGCTCCAGCTACAAAAACTCCACTAGGTAGTATACAATAAAAAACTTAAGTTAACTAACAATACGGAACTTGCGACGGCAACTCTTGGAACCTGCAATCAGAAAGAAAAAAACAGAAAAGTGTTCAGATTTTCAAAGTCAACAGGTAAAAGGTTTTCAAAAGATGCCTTCGCGTAGCATTTGAAATCAGTTCATTGTTGGCTTAACATTTTAAGGTAACTAATCTAAAAAATATGCAGGCTTTAGCCTATCTAAAGAGATAGAGCCAGTGTGATTTTCTAAAGTGGCGTATTTAACTGTCCGTTCTAACACTTTATAGGGGCCTAAATAACTGTCTTTCAAGCCCAGAGTGTGCGTGTCATTACGAAGTATACGTGTGTGCAGTTGGTCAAGTCGCTGGGGACGAAGGACTGACCGGAATACGTTTTTGTAAAAAAATGCTTCTGCTTCCTCATACGACGTTTGAGATTGGGTATGAAATTAGGGAGGTTCATGTCGTTAGCCAGTTGTTCTTCTTCAAAGAAATCTCCAGGTAGCCGTAAAGGGGTAGCATACAGGATTTCTGCAGGAGAAACATTAACTTGCGATTTCAGTGTTGCACGTAAGCTCAAGAGAATGCAAGGGAGATTCGTGAACCAGGATGAAGTTCCTGTGGTTTGATATAACCTACAGAAACACAAAGGCTATTTTTATATAAAGAAACACTTAACCAACCAAAATGTAGCTGTGCTGGAAGTATCAGCTTGATCCAAATAACACTGCTTTAGTTTTTGCCAGCTAGCCCCCAATAAGTCGGAGAGGGGCGGGGTAATACAAAATATAAAAGATAAAAAAACAAGCGCCACTTCGTTTAAAAACAATGCTTATTACTAAAGCTTCAAGCTTATCAGACAAACGAAGAAATAGATCTACTAAAATATGGGCAACTTCCAATATTTTGGTCGTACCGTACATATATACTTACAAATGACGAACTGGAAAGTAATATTAAAATCATACGAATAAATAAATAATAAATAAATAAAACGCACGTAGTGAAATGTAAACGTTCTAAGTAGGGCTTTATTTTACTTGCAACTATTTTCTATTGTGCAGATAGAAAAAAATGTAATGTTTCAACAAAAAAAAAGGTGAATGGTGATTTGTATCACAGTTGGTTGTACTTAAAACTACCCTACAACAATTCCACTATTCGAGATCTCGTTTTATCCTTAAAATTAACATGCATGCATAAATTGTAAACACATTGAGTAAATATATACATATACATAAATAAAATGACACATAATACATACAAATTTAGACCAACATCCCACCATTCGCTGATCCACGGCTGTATGTTTAAAGCCTTGCTTAGGGGGTTTTCGTTTCACCCTTCGATATTTGGTTGTTTTGCTCCGACCCGGTATATGTATAGATGTAGGTACGGACACAAAGGGGAAGAACCTTCCAATTAAAATACACGGTCAGACGGGCAGGAACAAGAATACACCAACGAACCACAAAACCCAAAACAAAAAAAAAAAAAAGACCTACAAAGAAATCACCCTGTATATTGTATTATTTTTAAATATTTGAAGATTTTTACCTTTCTATAAACTGAAAGGTCTTTTACAATACAATTCCCTCAAGGTGACGGCTAGGGAAATAATATTACCTAAAATAAAAAGACATTTGTGAGATTTAGCGCAACGAGGTTTTAACTAACAGAAATTACCTAAAATGCTTAGTACCAGAACCTAATCCGTCCAATTTGACGACCGATCGCACACAAATAACCAAGCGATCGTTCTGTTGAATGTGAGATTTATTCCGCTAAAGCGAATTAATATTTAAAACCAATTTCTAATTTATATCTCGCCCATTCAACTTCTCGTACCAAAAAGCCATTTTGTTACTTCACTCTACTCTTGAGCAGGGAGCTCAAACGCGCAGGAGCGACTTCACGATAAACCGAAAGAATGGGAAAACCAGTGACAACCAAACAACGGAGAAGCTTGGTTTTAAACAGTGACCATCAAACAAATAATGGATTGTGAATTTCAACGTTATAATTCCCCCCTCAACTCCCAGTCGCGAAAACCCTTTCGCGGCTTAGCATAACCTAGCCTTGCTAAAATCTAACTTGCCCAAAATAAATTGAAAGAACAACCCACCAGGATGAAAAATACCCTGACCAGAAAAAACATGACACCAAAAATTAACACCCAAAAGGCGATCCAAAAAAAAATCCAAAAAAAAACAACAAAGGACAAACACAAATTGGAGGTGGAGGTAAGGAAAGAACAGAGGAACAAAAGGTTCCACCCCGAAGCATGAACAATGGTCGGGCAAGCAGGGTTCACTGCAAAGACGCGCTTCACACACGGTACTGGGCACAATGGTATTCCACGTCGGGAAGGGACCACTGAGCAACTCCCAGTGCCCGAGGCTTGGCAACGACTCACAACAAAACCTACCAGCACGAACCACTGAACATGGCCAGCAAAAAGAACTGAACAGAGAGCCGCCGACATACTCTCTGCTCGCACCCAAGAGAGGGTAGTGTAGAGGAAAAAAGAAGAAAAAGAAAACAGAGTGAAAAAGAAGGGCTCGCCCGGACACATGTGAAGTGGGCAGATGGCAGAGCCACCGAGGAGCACAACTTCACACACGATGCGGGGCACTGCCAGTTCCAACGTCGTGGAAACTGAACAGCGCCAAACCCCCGCATCCGAGGTTCGGAAGCACTACTCAGCAACACTAACCATCCGGACACCACACTCGTACCGTTTGAGACAGAGAACAAGAGAAGAAGAAACCGGGGGTTAAAAAGGGAGTTCAGCCCAAAGAAATCCAAAAGAACCACGGTCTTGGGGATCCAGCCCAAGCCGTGCTATTGCAAATATGGAGTCAAAATCGGTATAGGAAAGAAGGAGAAGGTAAAAAGGAGAAGAGAAATTGTCAAATCCGGTATACAAAAAAATAGTTTGGCTAAGCCAAAACAAAAGTCGAAATTGCTATATCAAGAATCTTGGTATAAAAGCCAAAAATAGATACCTGCAAAACAAAGATCTAAATAAAAACTAATAAGCCCTAAGAAGTCGACAGATATTAGGTCGAACTGAGCGTATCACTAAACGCTCCAAATGAGGACAGCCCCAACCATCGCTGAACTCTGTGGAACCCAAACCACCAAATGGTTCCCCCAAAAAAAAACAACCAAATGACCCTAATCTCCGACATGATTCGGAACATACTCTTTCAAATCTTTGGCATGAAATTTGCCGGCTTCCCTACCAAGTTCATCAGCTAAAATATAAGTCCAAGGAGACACCTTTTTGTGAATGGTAAAAGGACCAATATAACGAGGAGCAAGTTTATGTGAAAAATATTTACTCGCATCAGAAAGAGCAAAATTTTTCCTTAAAACTTTATCACCAATAACAAATTGAGTATCTCGCTTACGGAGATCATAGTAACGTTTATTGCGATCAAAAGAAGTTTTTATTTTATTACGCACTACCTCAAAAACTCCCTGCAATTTATCAGGAATAACAGTAGCAGACGAACGATCAACTTGCAGATCTTGAACTTTATCAGATATTTTATGATCAGTGCCTTTTAAAATATGTTCCCTACCAAAAGTTAAGAAATAGGGAGTGTAACCAGTAGTCTCGTGACGACCAGTTCTAAGGGCACACCCAATCTTTGCTAATTCATCTGCCCAAGAACGCTGATTCTCTTTAACATAGGAACGAATCATAGTTTTAACATTTCTGTTCGCTCTTTCTGTGGGATTTGATTGCGGGTGATAATGTGCATTAAAACGAATTTTTACTGAATAGTTACTACAAAGAGTGCGAAACTCACGACCAGTAAACTGGGCTCCATTGTCTACCAACACCAATCTAGGTACTCCAAAAACTAAGAAGACTTCATCTTCAATTCTCGAACAAACCATCTTCGCTGAACTATTCCGAAGAGGAAATAGCAAACAAAATTTACTAAAATAGTCCACGATGACTAAGACATATGAATAACCTTTTGTACTCCTCGGGAGAGGACCAATCAAATCTATACTGACCATCTGCCAAGGGCGATCAACAATTGGTTGCGGAACTAACAGTCCAGCAGGAGGTCTTAAATCTGGTTTACATTTTTGACAAATTTGACAAGTTTTAATATATCGAGCTACATCGGCTTGCATTTTTGGCCAATAATATTTGGGAGTTAATCTATGATAGGTTTTATATACTCCACCATGACCGGAAGTAGGATGATCATGTGCCTGACGAAGAATAGCAAGTCTATTTTCTTTAGGTACAACAAGTTTCCAAACGGTATCAGAATCACTTTCGGTTTTCATAGATTTATATAAACCTTCATTAGTAATACGCCATTGAGAAAACTTAGCAGGTTTAGCCCGAACCCTATCAACCATACTCTTATACCACTTATCGGTTGAAACTATAACAGGCTCATCACCTGACTCAATACTGTCAAGAATCGGTACGGAACGTGATAACGCATCAGGTACCAAATGGTCTTTACCTTTACGATGGACCACCTCAAAGTCATATTCTTGGAGTCTCAAAGACCACCTAGCCAAACGACCTGTCGGGTTTTTTAAATTATGTAACCACACCAAAGAATAGTGATCGGTGATCACCGTGAAACGACGGCCTTCTAAATATGGTCTAAGTTTTTCTACGGCCCATAAAACTCCTAAACATTCCCTCTCAGTCGTAGAATAATTTCGCTCTTGACGAGTGAGAGAACGACTAAGGTAACATATTACACTTTCCTCACCATCAATCTGTTGCGTCAAGACAGCACCTAAACCAAAACCACTACTATCGGTTTGAACAGTAAATGGCAACTCAAAATCTGGACAACGTAAAATAGGTGCCCTAACCAAAGCTTCTTTCAAAGTCCGCAAACTACATTCACACTCAGATGACCAATAAAATTTGACACCTTTCTTAAGAAGGGTTGTCAACGGCTGAATGATATCAGAAAACTGTGGTACAAAACGACGGTACCATGAAGTCAAACCTATCAGACTTCTAACTTCAGTCACATTCCGAGGAGGCTGAATATTCATAATGGCCTGAACTTTCTCAGGATCCACATGAATTCCCTTCTGACTAACTACATAACCTAAGTATCGTAGCTCAGGAACACAAAATTTGCACTTATCCGAACTTAAAGTGATACCAGCCAAAGACAGTCGATTAAAAACCTCTCTTAATATTTCAATATGTTTTTCAAAACTATCTGTAACGATGACTATATCGTCCAGATACACCAAAACATATGGTTCCAAAGATGGACCAAGAACATTATCAATAAACCTTTGCCAAGTTGCAGGGGCATTATGTAACCCAAAAGGCATACGAGTAAACTGGAAAAGGCCACGATTGGGGATTGTAAAAGCCGTATATTTACGGGAATCCTCAGATAAAGGAATTTGCCAATAGGCAGATTTAACATCCAACGATGACAAAAATTTGGCATTTCGAAGTTTATCCAAAGTAGCACTAACATAGGGAATAGGATAAGCATCCTTCTCAGTCACACGATTAAGACGACGAAAATCTATGCAAAATCTGTAGGTCCCATCTTTCTTTTTGACCATTAGGACTGGGTTGGACCAGCCACTAGAAGACGGTTCAATGACACCTAAGCTCAACATACGATCAAGTTCTTCATCGATAAGACGTTGCATAAACGGACTAACCGGATAATATCTCTGCTTAATCGGTTCAGAATTTGTACGAATAACATGCTCAACCCTAGACGTACAACCTAACATCTCACTTGGAAGTGCTTTAGACTCATTCAAAATTTTCTCTAACTCCAATTTCTGTTCAAAACTAAGTGTAGAATTACTAAGAGGCATAACCTCAATAGATTCCAGTTCAACAGACGAATTATCAGAATCTTTTACAAATCGCCAACTGCCTTGTCTCAAATTGGGAACAATACCCATAAGGTTCCAAAAGTCAATACCCAAGATCAAAGTCTGTGGAAGATCCGGAACTACCAAAATAGAAATAATATGCATTCGATCCTGAAGTTGGATCGGTACATCAACTTGACCAATGCTCTTCACAGTTTGACCATTTGCTACGCGACAATCAGTCGCTCCAAACTTAGATAAACCAGCACCAAAACCTAAACTACATAAAAACGACCAACCTGGTTTACCAACTATAGTCCGAGAAGCACCGGAATCTAAAAGACCTAACAAATCATGACCCAAAACTTTTATAGACAAATACGGGCGTTCATCTCCTTCGGCATGAGCAAGGATAAAATTTAATAATACAGTGGTTGCTTGAAAAGAAGACTCGGTACTAACACCACCCATTAATGCCGAGTTCGACCGTTTCCCGAATTATTATCCCTAGGAGAACATTTCTTACAAGAAGTCTTAGTGACCCCCATCTCACCACAACCAAAACAACGTTTAATCAAGGGAGAAGAACATGCAGAACGCACGTGTCCTGTTTTCCTACAATTAAAACACAACCGTGACGAAACATCTGAGGCAGCACTACTGGAATTACTAGCAGTCTCAACAAAAGCTAAATCTGGCTCTAAGTCGGTTTTCCTTCTAGTTGGAGGAACATAACTGTCAGCCCTCAACCTTGAAGCTTCAAGCTGCCTACCAAATTGTAGTAAATCAGAGATAGAATTAATTTCCTTAAACGACAAATGAAATTGGTAAAATGGAGCTAAGTTCTTTAACAGTAATCTTAATTTAATCCCTTCAGAAAATTTTGTTGATAATCGGGAAAATAAATTATCCATAGCTACTAAATAAGTCCCTAGCGGTTCATTAGGACCTTGAGTCCTCCTACGAATTTCTTCTAAAAGCTTATCATCATAATCTAAAGGGAGATATTCCTCTTTCAAAAGTTTAACCAAAGAATCCCAATCAGATACTTCATTTCTTCTAGATCTATAAAACAAAAGTGCTTGGTCTTTAAAAAGATCCAAAGCAGATGCAAATAACTGGGTCTTTGATACATTCCGAGCAATAGACAACTCATCCACTTGTTGCAAAAAAGCATTTAAAGAAATCTTAGATTCATGACCTGCAAATTTATCAAGTCCCCATTTAAAGACTGGTACAGACTTCGGCTGACCACATTGAGGATCAGGAGCAGCAAGGGTAGAAGAAGCTGCTGGGTTGCCCGCAGGAGAATTAACAATAGCTTCCCCAACGCTTAAACCTAACCCTAACTGAATAGCTACTTCATCAGTTACCTGTGGTACTGAAGCTTTATCGTGAATATCGCTCATTAATCCAAGAATGGATTGAATGAACTCGGCCCGCTTTGATGCAGAAGCCTCATCTTTGGCTTTCATCGCCGCAGCCCTACCTAATAGGTGACTTAACCTACTTTGCAATTTTTTATACGGATTAGAATCCACACTATCATCAAATGACTCCAAAGCCGTATTAAGTTCAATAAGAGCTGTAGAAATAGCATCTGAATCTTCTTCAAAAGTAAACGGATGAGCTGGTAACTCAAGTACGGACTGATCTTGTTCCATTTTCATCAACTGTCGAAGAGACTTTCGCATACTATCAACATTAGAGTCAGGAAGACCTCTAATAGCTAACTCATAAGATAGTTCTGATTTATTTAACCTATCTATATGGATCTTCCGTTCCATAATGAACTAATTAATAATCAAGGCTAACAAAACAAATAACCAATTTATAATAAGATTAATAATCCATACTAATCAAATAACTTGTAACAAGAATACAACAAATTACAAAATACAATCCTGGAGTTGGTTCTTTATCCTAAATTACTAAATACTTAATCTATCAGGCAAAATATATTCCCCAAAAATATCCTAACATGCAAGAACAACAAATGGTTTTAACAAAGTGGAATTTTCAACAACAGGCCTCACGCATGGGCGCTAATTTACTATAACCTACAGAAACACAAAGGCTATTTTTATATAAAGAAACACTTAACCAACCAAAATGTAGCTGTGCTGGAAGTATCAGCTTGATCCAAATAACACTGCTTTAGTTTTTGCCAGCTAGCCCCCAATAAGTCGGAGAGGGGCGGGGTAATACAAAATATAAAAGATAAAAAAACAAGCGCCACTTCGTTTAAAAACAATGCTTATTACTAAAGCTTCAAGCTTATCAGACAAACGAAGAAATAGATCTACTAAAATATGGGCAACTTCCAATATTTTGGTCGTACCGTACATATATACTTACAAATGACGAACTGGAAAGTAATATTAAAATCATACGAATAAATAAATAATAAATAAATAAAACGCACGTAGTGAAATGTAAACGTTCTAAGTAGGGCTTTATTTTACTTGCAACTATTTTCTATTGTGCAGATAGAAAAAAATGTAATGTTTCAACAAAAAAAAAGGTGAATGGTGATTTGTATCACAGTTGGTTGTACTTAAAACTACCCTACAACAATTCCACTATTCGAGATCTCGTTTTATCCTTAAAATTAACATGCATGCATAAATTGTAAACACATTGAGTAAATA
The DNA here is from genome assembly GCA_929113105.1 of Agrypnus murinus. Lineage (NCBI taxonomy): Eukaryota > Metazoa > Arthropoda > Insecta > Coleoptera > Elateridae > Agrypnus > Agrypnus murinus. The sequence continues at coordinate 154,241,265 of OV816028.1, read as the reverse complement.
TATACATATACATAAATAAAATGACACATAATACATACAAATTTAGACCAACATCCCACCATTCGCTGATCCACGGCTGTATGTTTAAAGCCTTGCTTAGGGGGTTTTCGTTTCACCCTTCGATATTTGGTTGTTTTGCTCCGACCCGGTATATGTATAGATGTAGGTACGGACACAAAGGGGAAGAACCTTCCAATTAAAATACACGGTCAGACGGGCAGGAACAAGAATACACCAACGAACCACAAAACCCAAAACAAAAAAAAAAAAGACCTACAAAGAAATCACCCTGTATATTGTATTATTTTTAAATATTTGAAGATTTTTACCTTTCTATAAACTGAAAGGTCTTTTACAATACAATTCCCTCAAGGTGACGGCTAGGGAAATAATATTACCTAAAATAAAAAGACATTTGTGAGATTTAGCGCAACGAGGTTTTAACTAACAGAAATTACCTAAAATGCTTAGTACCAGAACCTAATCCGTCCAATTTGACGACCGATCGCACACAAATAACCAAGCGATCGTTCTGTTGAATGTGAGATTTATTCCGCTAAAGCGAATTAATATTTAAAACCAATTTCTAATTTATATCTCGCCCATTCAACTTCTCGTACCAAAAAGCCATTTTGTTACTTCACTCTACTCTTGAGCAGGGAGCTCAAACGCGCAGGAGCGACTTCACGATAAACCGAAAGAATGGGAAAACCAGTGACAACCAAACAACGGAGAAGCTTGGTTTTAAACAGTGACCATCAAACAAATAATGGATTGTGAATTTCAACGTTATATTGAATGGATTGCTTGAGTGTCCGATTAAAACGTTCGATAACGCCCTGACTAATCGGATGGAATGCCGTGCATTTGACGTGTTTAATTCCTAACATGGCCATGAAGTTGATCCATGCATGAGAAAGGAATATTCTTGCATTGTCCGTGGTGAGATACTTGGGAATTCCAAAGCGGGACACCCACGTGTCGACAAATGCAGTGATTACTGACTCCACGGAAGAATCCTTCAGAGGAATTGCTTCCGGCCACCGGCTGTAGTGGTCAATAATGGTAAGGAGGAATTTATAACCTCCCGAAGAAGGAAGGTGTACTAGGTCGAGATGGACCTTAGTAAAACGTTCATCTGGTTCTACAACAGATTGTGGAAGGGTTTTCGTATGACGCCGAACTTTATGTTTCTGACATTCAGCACAAGATATGACCCACTTCTGAATATCGTGGTGCATAGATGGCCACAGATATCGCTGAGTAATCAATCTTTTCGTAGCACGGATGCCAGGATGGGCGATGTTGTGTAGTTGTTGGAATAAGGGATACCTGAATTTGAGCGCGATATAAGGTCGTGGTTTGATTTGTTGGCAGTTTGAAGAGAAATGAATTGAAAATTACTAGGAGATCGGAGCTGGTTTAACTCGGGATCTCGTTCTTGAGATAGAGCGACTTCGTCGTAATTAAGATCAGATCCAGGGACGTTAATAGGATTAACTCTTGTCAGAGCGTCCACCGGAATATTCTCTTGACCTTTGATATATTGAAGGTCAGTCGTGAATTGAGAAATAAACTCTAGTTGTCGAAACTCACGTGGTAAATATTGATCACCATTATTTTTGATCGCTGTACACAAAGGTTTGTGATACGTAAAGATTTGAAAGTCTTTGCACTCAACGTAGTAACGAAACTTCTTTAAAGCAAAGTATATTGCGAGAAGTTCCCGAGAAAAAATACTGTACTTTTCCTCTGCGGTGGTTAACTTCCGGGAACAGAAAGCTAGTGGTTTCCACATGCCATCTTCAAATTGTTGTAATACTCCAGCTATAGTGGAAGACGAACTGTCTGCAGCTATACTGAGAGGGTTATTAATTCGCGGATGTACCAATAAAGTAGCGGTAATCAAAGCATTCTTCGCGTGCCTAAAGGCTTCTATTTGCTCATGATTTAACTAGACCGGCTTTAGCGAAGCTTTACCAGGAATAACTATAGAGGTTAACGGTGCCAAAACTTTCGCATAGTTTGGTACAAATTTATGGTAATACGAAATTAAGCCAATAAAATTGCGGAGTGCTTTCTGACTTGAAGGCAATGGGTAATCAATTATAGCTTGGACTTTGGAAGCCATTGGTTTGATACCGCGTGTATTAACGTGATATCCCAAAAAATCGAGCTCATTGACTCCAAAGAGACACTTTGGTAGGTTTATAATTAGGCCTTTTAATAATAATACTTTTAATCGGGAAAACACTTGGTGTAAATGTTCAATATGTTGCTGCTAATTAGCACTAAAGACTAGGATATCGTCTAGGTATGAAAAACAAAATGGGAGCCCTGATAATACAGTGTCCATGAAACGACTCGAGGTGCTGGCTGCATTCCGTAGTCCGAAACACATCCGTTTGAACTCAAAGAGTCCCAGAGGTATGATAATAGCAGTCTTGTGAATGTCCTCTGCCGCTATTGGTATTGCGAAGTAGGCCTTTCGGAGATCTAGCTTCGAAAATATGGTTGCGCCAGCAAGTTTTCTTGTAAAGTTAGTTAAAAAAGGAATCGGGTAACGATCTGGTACTGTTACTGAATTGAGTTTTCTATAATCGCCAACCAAGCGATAACTGTCTGTTAGGGCGATGGAGGTTGTGATGTCTTGGTCGTCACCAGGAGGTAGCGTCTCTGCTGTGCCTACTGCTCGCTTCCCGACAATGTGAATTGGCGTAGTGTAGCTAGATGATGACCGCTGTACTACGTCAGCGTCAAAGAGCTCATTAAGATAATCTTCTAGAAAAGAAAGATGATTAGGGTTCAGTTTGCGACAGCGTGCTTTAACCGGAGAGCCGGTCGTGTCAATGTGATGGACTACAGTATGTTTTACGGGTTGATGGTAGTCGAGCTTACGTAAAAGCTCCGGGAAGTGTGTGTTTAGCATCTTGCTATAAACATCAAGATCGCTAGACATGTTGTTAACAGTACCTGAAGAGGGTACGTTAATGGGTGAAAGTAAGGGAAGAAATGGGGAAGAAATCGCAGGAGTAACGATTGACTCGGAAGGAGGAGTCAAAACATTAGTCTGAGCAGAAAATAGTTTGCGTTTAGTGCCAGTCTTAACTGGGGGGGTTGTGGAACCTCGACTGCGAGTTCGGGCGGGCTGGACATCTGCTGTGCAAATGACCCGCTGAGAAGAGCAGTCAGTCTTAACTGGGGGGATTGTGGAACCTCGACTGCGAGTTCGGGCGAGCGGACATCTGCCGTGCAAATGACCCGCTGAGAAGAGCAGTCAGTGAGAGGATTCGCTGTTGGAGCTGGAAATTGACAACCCTGGCTGCGATTTCGGGCGAACTTGACATCTGTCTTGCAAATGACTCGTCGAGAAAGGCAGTCAATGGTCAGGCCTAGAATGGCTGTAGATATGTCAGCGACATAAAATTTCCAGGGGCATAGCTGTAGGCCAGGAATCGGGAATTGTAACCTCAAATTTACAATACCTGTCACAGGAATTGACGTGTTGTTCACGGCATAAATGAAAGGTTGGCAGGCGTGATAGGTTGGTTACAGGAAACTGCAACGTGGGTGGGTAAAATAGAATAATCCGCACCACTGTCAAGCACAAAATTAATTTTGTAGGTTAGGTCCTGTAAAAAAATTAAATTAGAAGTTGGAGGGATTGAATTAACCCTGCATGGCCCTCCCTGGAGGCCAGGAGAGTGCGAAGTTAGTTTATTTGTTTGGTATGTTAACAATTTTCTGTACAATTACGTGCATTATTTTTAAAGCGTTTGTGAAAATAGCACGGTTGTAATTGTGAATTGTCATTGCCTGAAGGTATGGAACGATGTTTATTGAAATGTTGTTTGAAATGCTTAGGATTTCGGTGGTTCGGAGAGATGCTGGAAGTCATAGTGGATTGTCGTTTGTGCATGGTAGAAAGCTCATTGGAAATGGTTGTAAGATTGGTCGTCAAAGTGTCTAGTTTAGCTTCTAATGCAGTAGTAGTTAAAGGTTGTGGTGCTTTTTGCATAGAATAAATTAAATCTAATTTTTCTACAAAGGATATTAATGGTAAGTCATTGAAATTTAAGGACTGAATTTTAAGTTCTGGTGGTAGTTTAGCTATTAAAAAGTCTTTGGTTAATTCCTCAGTTAAATCCAGATTTAATTTTTGGATGCTAAAAAATAGTTCTTTGACACTACCAGAGAATTGAAGAGTTTCCAAAAGATTATTAATTCGAGATTCTCGTGGTCCTAGGATAGATTTTATCACTGCCCGTTTCAAGGTAGTATATGGCCGTTGTCTCGGGGAATTAATGGATAGGTTGCGATGAGCTCTTAAAACGTCGAAAGGTAAGTTTAGGGTTAATAAGTTATATTTGGCGAGCTCATCGTTGATCAGCATACGAGTAAAGTATCTCTCTACCAAAATAAAATACAGGCCGATATCGTTACTCGTAAAAACTGGAAATGGAACTTTGACAGTCGCCATTTGAAATATTAAATAAGTAAATAAAAATTTGAAACTTATCGGATCAGAAGGAGCACTAGTCCTGGTTCCAACGGTCTCCTCCAACCAGCTACGACAAGTCACGTAAGCGAAGCAGGTAGCAGTATCTCACGATGACAGAAGTCGAGTAGTAGTTGTTGACAGATGATGAAGGTAGAACTAGCAGTTGTTCACCTGGAGAATTCAGTACAGCAGGCAAAGATCAGTACTGTTAAATTCTTCTTCAGGAACGTCGGGATCACCATATGTAGCTAGGTTAAACACTGGATGGAGTGTTAGGGCTACTTTTATTAATTCTTGTAGAAGGAAATAAAACGCAAGTTTACTTCTATGAATTATTTATTTGATTCTACTAGTTTATTGATTCGCGTTGCCTAGTACCATTTCGTATCTATGCAAAAAATATATGAGTTGTGAGTCGTTCACAACAGTACTAACTCCTCTAGGTGATCTTTAGAACCTTCTTCTTCCACCACGGCCCGAACACGCCCGTCACAACAAGCCTCGGGACGCTTGTTTTGCGGCTTTAAATTCTAAGGCGTGAGCAAGCGCATCATCAGTTGTTCTTGGTCGTGCCAGCCTCAATGATTGTTGTGTTTCTCCGTCTCTTAGTCCATCAATGAAGGTCTGCACAGCAAGTTGTCCCAGAAATGATTCGGGTGCCGTGGGGTACGCCAATCGGACAAGCCGCGCAAAATCGGCTTCATACTCCTGCAGGCTTTCTCCATTCTTCTGGACACGATTCTTCACTTGCGCGTTCATCAAATTATTTACGTTGCCAACAACAACGGAGATCAAGAACGTCTTGAACTCCGGTGTCATTGACAACGGTGATAAAGATATACTTTAGTTTACTAATTGTAGTATATAAACAATTGTTTGAAATACGAAATGAAATAAAATATATTAGTTTTAAAATAGATAAAAGATTACATCTTCAGATTTTAAACGGCGAATTTCAGAGATTGTTAATTAGCTTAATAAACCGCTGTTTTAATAATATATCAAAATTAGTTTGTTTTTGATTTACTAAAACTAATAATAAAAATATTTTATTTTATTCTTGCATTTTTATTTCACAATGTATAACTACATACATACAATTTATTTTAAGACCGTTTTTCTGGAATTTCTAGCTTTTAATACAAACAAAATTGAATTACGCGTCAGGAAATTTTTAACCAGTTGAAATGTAGTTTTGAAAATATCCAAGTAGATTTACTCGGAATTTACGGTTGTTATTAAATTATAATTAGCCATCGACAACTTTTAAAATATTTCGATCAAAGCAATAGTCTTTTATTGTTTAAAAGTGCTTAAAATGTATATAATTTAGATAATTATTCTCATATTTATCATGTGTTAATAAAACCCAACAAATGTTTTATTGTCTTTTATTTTTATGTTTTATTTTGTAAGTTACTACAAGTCTACGGTTAATCAACTTATGCGTTGCATTCGATGACCTAGTACTACAAATTAATCTGATGAAATTCCATCCGGAATATAAAAACAATAGGGCTCGTCCAGGATTCGAACCCGGGACCTTTCACACCCTAAGCGATAATCATACCTTTAGACCAACGAGCCAGTTATATATGGAAAAATTTTGCTTCGAGAAGATTAGTATGTTTCTCATTACATCTGAATAATATAAAATATAGAACCGATCTTGATACAAGCATTTTCAAAATTTGACAAGTAGATAGGCTAGGACAGTTCGGCGACAATCCTTATGGAAATTAACATGGGAAATCGCTAAGGTCCAACGTAGTAATTTTTGGTCAATTTCAAGGTCATCCGCGACCAGTCTCAACGCGCGCCATCGCAACGTATACGCATTAACTCTACATATTACATTATGATTGATGCAGTCGTCCGAGATCATAGGGATTTTTATAATGAAGACCGCGACACTCTAGGGCTTCACCCAGAACGAGGGCCCCATTGCAATCTAAAAATAATTATACTTCTACGCTCACATTTGACTATCCATGTGATCATAATATTCAAATCAAACTTTCTACGTTAATTCATCTGCTGGCCAACGAGATTAAGAAATTTAAAAAACCGACAATCGTCAATATATCTGCGAGGGTTGCAAGCTCGACTAACGGATATATCTATGTCAGTTACTACCCTTCGTAAAGGGCTTTCCAATCTCAAGTTGATACTTAAGAAAAATAACATTATTGTAATATTACATAATTTCATAAATGAATACTAATCGTATGCTGACGGCACCAACTACACGACTGTGCTCGTTATCTATTCTCACTCGGCATCTAATACTCATATGTCTATACGTATATATTATTTAATAAAGAGCTGTAAATGAAACACACAAATATGGTTTATACACTTTTATTTTATTTAACTATTGTACATTTCAAGCTAAATATATACTTATTCTAAAACTACCTATTAAGAAATATTAATTAACAAGACAGAGTAAGGACTTTTAGCAACATCTTACAGGAAAAGAATATTAAAAACAATCATTAACATAGAAACATCAAACTAAACATATTTGCATAATCATAATTAAAGTACGTTATATTATAAAGTACGAGTTATATGATTAACTTTATCTTATACTAAACTACATATTAGGAAATAATAATTATGAAGCATAAGGCATTTATAATATCTTACAGGAAAAGAAGATTACATTCAATCAGGATCAAAACATACATCATCAACTAGATATCATAATGAATATATTAAATATTAAAACATACATACAATATACAACAAACATACACACAGATTACATTAATATCTAACCTTACAGAATTTACATTACATATAAGATTTTTCGGTGAGGACACACATCAGTCTACATCCATTAGTTCTAATATCGAATAATGTCCTAAAGGTAGAGTTTCATAAGAGCCAGGTATGAGGTAACGTTTATCATCATATGGGCTAAGAGCAATCTTTTGCTGAGTGATCGAATGAACATGATGCTTATCAGATCGGATTATGTTTTGATGTACGCGTTTTTCTATATAGTTTTCAAGACATTCTACATAGTCTTCGAAGGTAACTTTCGTATAAACAACAGATTTTTTCACACCTTTAGCCTTTTTCGTTACATCATAATTAGATATAACATCGGCGATTTCATCTTCTTCATATTCTTCATCTTGTAAGCGATCTCTTAATACTTCTACTTCATTTTGCGAAATGAGAGTTTTTATTGTGTATAATTTTGATCGGAGTCCAACGTAAAGAGTCATCGGTACCTCATTACATTCATCCTTCATTAGCCCAAGAACTTTTTTATTAACGCGCGGAATACCGTATACATTATTCACAGGGTAATCGCTCGTATCAAAATACTGAAGGCAATCACGCTTCATAGCTTCATAAGGATCCTGATTACGAATTTCATATATAAGAGAATCAGTATCTGAATATAACACAGAACACCTATCACCAAATGTACTCTTCATATATCCATAATGGAAATCGTAGATGGTAGTCTTAGCGAGATCCAGAATGCTCATACCGACATAAATAGGTTTGTTCAGGTAGATTTCGGATTTTCTTAACTCGATTGCTACTAGATTCTCATTAAATATACTACAAGTTTTAGATTCAGGCTTAGAAATGTAAGATTCAGCTCTATATCTACCAGCCCATTTAGTTACAAGACGTATATTTACCCGCTTCCGTAAATTTTCCATAGTCTTACCAAAGACCGCATTATTCATAAGCTTAGAGAGATTCTTCTCAAACTCATTTCTTGCGTTTTGACGTAACTTTGTGTTTAAGTCGATATATGACTTTAGCCACGCCGATTGTTTAAATTTAAGCACTCTATGAACTCGGATAATCTTCAACCCATGCTGCAACACCTGTTTTAGAGCTCTATAATGGATAATATACTTTTGTTTATGATGAAGAGTAGCCATCAACTTAGCTTCCTGAGAAGAAGATGCGCAAGGTTTTTCAGTCTTCGGATTAACATGCTGCGGACAGAAGGGTAGATCTTTATGAGTATCATGCAGTTCCCTAGGGTATTCCAGATCAATCTCTAATATATAACCTTCAGGAGCATTATCAGGAATGGTTAACACATCATTACATTCCGACATATGATCCATTTGAAACCTCCATATGGTAGGTACTGCGACATCGCGCAACCATACTGATGATTGACATCATAGTACGAATGTGGCTGATAGCGTAATTAATGTGGCTGATAGCATGATGAATGTGGCTGATAGCGGAATTAATGTGTCTGATAGCGTAGTAAATGCGGCTGATAGCGTAGTAAATGTGACTGATAGCATAGTAAATGTGGCTGATAATATAATTAATGCGACTGATAGCGTGATGAATGAGGCTGACTGCTAACCCTGCTAGAATTTAGTTCTCGAGCTGATGGATATAATGCACTGACTACAGCCCATGCAAAGCACGCCTCATCATCATTCTTCACATTGATGCATGCTTCTTTCAACTTTATTTGCTCGGGCAGATCGATGTAAGATGATCCAAGCTAAGGTGTATATTTATTAATATTAACTTGAAGGTTAATAATCGATTTAAGTGTCCAGCCACTCTCTCGCTCTTGGAATTCCTCCAGCTCAGTTAATATAGGCTTTGTTACTTTATCATCAAACCATGAATCTAGATCTGTATCTCTATATATCGGAGAGTTCGAGGTTGTAAAATGTTTGTTTTCATTTAGAAGCAGATCACCTCTCTTACATTCAAATTCTCCCATGAAAATGACATTAACTTTTACTGCTTCGTTCGTGCTTGAACTGCTTAGGTTCCCATGAAAGATAATACAATTTTGTGATATGATCTTATCTGCTTGCTGATAGCAAGCAGTATTTCTACGTAACTCCCAGTATATAACGTAATGATTAATAAATGTTTTGATATTAAATTTTTCTGGGACATTTTTGTAGTGTTTGTTTATTCTTAAAATAATTTTTAAAATAAATTGTAGGTTTATATTTTATTATATGTTATAATGGTATTTATAGACATATTTTATTAAAGAAATGGACAAATGCGCTTAAATATCTTATGAAACGTGTATTTTATACTATTTTTTATATTTTGATTCTTACAGATCAAAAGAATTTATAAATCTTCGTTATTTTATTTTTTAATTTAAAAATATGGCAGTCGATTAGGAAAGTTTTGTCTGCGTTAGAGTGATTGGCATTTCACATAATTTCAAACAACTGTTAATTTAGAATTTGCGAGTTTTAAACGAAAATACTACCAACCTAACAAAATAAAATTTCAAATTCTTTAAAGAGGTACAGGTGATTTCAAATAAATCTAGGGCAAGTCTTAAAGTGATTTTTGTCTTTTTAACAACGTGTGAACCAGGGTTTAAATTATATTTTCATAGTAACCCCATCAAGTGGGGTGTCCTTGGGAAGATCTGCGTTTCCATAGTTTTGGCACAACTATGACCTATAAATCGCAGTCCATGGCCCCAAAGCGTACATCTGTTTTCATTCTAACCCTATCAAGTGATCAAGATCTTTAGAGAGGTCTTGGTCTACCGATCAACAATTTATGTACACTGCACGTCTATGACCCGGTCACAAGTTAGGCCCCCAAAGGTCACGACATATGTTTGCATTCTAATCCCATCAAGTAGGGTCCATTGGAAAAAGGTTTTTCTCTCACGATGAAAACTACACATCTCGGACAAATAGATCGCAGGTAATGGTTCAGAAAGTGATACAAATTCCGCCGGCGTTCTGTATCGTTGCGCTATGACTGGACTGGTCTTAGAGTCCCCGTTCCTTAGTTAGTGATACCCCCTGATCGCTGTCTTAGTGGAAACCCTTCCGTCAGGTGCTTCACCCTGGTGTAGTCACTTCGGTAGTGTGGATTGGACAACGTGGAGGTAACTCTGCGATGTATCGGTGACTTGGATTTACTCAAGAATTACAGATGTAGCTGATCCCAGGTAGACTAACTCGGGGGATCGCCTTATAAGGGATGTTGATACAGGGTAAAGACGCAGAGCAATTGGCCTCTCACAGCTAAGACAACCCCACCTCCTAATTGATACAAGCCGGGTCTATACTTTTAGGTAGAGTTGGATGGGACTCGCCAAGCCTTAATTATGGTAGGGCGGGTAGCTAAATTCTGGGATATTCTAGGAAGACCCAGTTTCCAAGTCCCAGCCACATTCGAGATTGGACTCGTGCGAACAGTGTAAGTCCGCACGCTATAGTCCCTCGGAGACAAACCCAGACCGGTGAGTATGTAGGCACGAGCCTAGAGAGTTAGTAGAGGGTGGATAGCCAACCTCGCTCCCGCCAGTGCACACTGGTAGCTCTTACAAAGGTAAGTGATGAGCTATTTGATCATTCCTCAAATGTTGGCCCCTAAGGGGGCCGTGTTCATTAGCTCAAGTGGTTAAACAATAGGAAGAGAATATCTTAATTCAACAGAGCTCCCTTGCGAGGGTTCTGAACGACAAAGAGGGGTGTAATTATTATACGCACAATTAAGTGGAAACTCACAAACCTTCAACTACTTCTGTAATTGATTTAATGAGAAAAGGTAAATTGCAGCGAAGAGTTTTATAAAAAAACAAATTTCAGATTGTGCTCTATTTCCTCGAACAAAGTTAAATATTTCAATGCCTTCTAGCTTTGTCTATTTATATATTATTTGAAGTCAGCCTCTGTGTCTTCTTGATGCAACTATTACAACCCTTGCTATAGTTACCCAACGCATTCTAGGACTTTTCTGGTTGACAGGTACAAAAAAATGACATTTAACAATTGTCAATTTTGATACAAGTTCATCGAAAACTGACAGTCTATAGCTGTTTCTACATAGTGTATATAATTGTTACTATAAAGCTAAGAATAAATATTTAGAAAATAATTAAGTATAATGCAACCCAAGAAAGAAAAAAAACCTTCAGATAAACCTAATACAGATACACAACCTCCTCCTACAATTGGAACCACAAATGCTCGAACTTCTAGACAAATAAAACCTCAAGAATCGGATGTGGCTGCTACAGAACGACTTCTTTCTTCTACAAGCACACACTCTCTTGAAGTCAACCCAAATCCAAAGAGCTCTGCAATGCGACCAACAAAAACTAAATCGAACATGAAAAGTATAGCAACTACTTCAAAATCTAAAGGAAGTGTAAGAAACACTAATTCCATTCCACAGAGAAAACCTGGTAGAGTTACCCTGCAAACAACCCCTTCTACATCTAAAAATGATCGATCACGTTCAAAAACAACGGATGTGGTAGAACCAATACAATCTACACGTAGACCAACCATATACGAAGACTCTTTGAAATTCTTCGGTGCTCTAGCTGCACCCACCCCATCTAACAGTCAAAGCGTTTTGGAATCTAAAAGAAAGCATCCTTCTATACGATATTCAACACGCAGATCGTCTGCTTTATCGGGTAAATCAGGAAGAAGTCTATATTCAGCTATGTCGAACCATCGACGTTACTCGAACCCGTTTATGACAACACTCGTGAAAAGTGGAGGAAGATTGAGGTTCTGTATGTTTCTAACTTGATACGGTTCGTTTAATGAACTACATTGCTTATATCTTTTACAGCCACTCCTCAACATGAAGAAGAAGGGTATGTTCTATTTTAATGGTAACTATAAAACATCTAATTTACTAAGTTTCAGGAACAAACAGGAACCGTGGTGTGTAGGATGTAAATGGTTGTTTAAGCAGTGTAACAATTGCTCGGTTTACAATCCTATATGCAACTTAATGTTTTGTCTACCATACATTCAACTATTTTGGATATGTACCATAACGTTCGGTTTTACTGTTATATGGGTAACACTGTATGCAATATGGGGAGATGAAGCGCTTCCTGGAGGGCCGATATTTGAATTTTACAGTTTAGCAATTGCAGCTTACTTCGGCGGATGGATATTCGCTTGCATTAACATGCCTCCTTCGATAGGAATGTTTAGTGCTGGTGTGCTTTTCGGAAATCTTGAATTGTTTCAGACAAGAAGTTCGATAGCTACAGCGACCAGGTACCATCATTTTTGCAACACACTGCAACTGTATTTAAGTGTTCCCAAATGTCCTTGTGCTAAGATGCTAGTGCGCTCAAATGTCGCCGGAATTGTTGATTTTTCATTGTTCTATATCGTGCGCCATTAGAACCCACCCAATATTTTTTTCGTAACATTTTTTATTCGCTTCGCTTCCTTTAGCCTCGAAAGGTCACTAAAGATGCTAATATTACAACGTACGGTCTTAGGACTCATAGTATACGTCGTAGATTATGGCACTAAATTCTTCCAATTCAGAACAAAATTTGGGGCAAATATTTAAATGGACACCTTTAAAAAATGCAGAGTTTGAGATCTTAAAAGATAACATTACTTTCAAGAAGTTGTCTACAAGACCTTGTACTGAAGACAGTGTGATGTACCACAATAGGAATGATCATTGTGGAACTAGATCGGGATAGATGTTTTGCGCTATATTTCCATAAACCCTGCCCAGGGTTGAATGCTAGGATTTCCTACCACACAATAGATCATTGCTTAAAAGTGTTCAGCATTTATTTGCTGTTTTAGGATTCCTTACCACACAAGAGATCATTGCCGAAAAGGGCTCTTTCATTCAATTCAATCATCAATTGTTTTGCTGCTTGCTTTTGCTATTTGGCACTTACGCTCTGTACGCTATTTGCTGTCGCTTTTAGTGCTTTTATATTTTTCACAAACATTAGCTCTAAGCCTAAATACAGCTAAGAGCTTGATTCTTAGGGTATGTCCGTATCCTATCATATGGTAACCGCGTATACGATCCTTATTTCAAGGAATTCCTTAGTGGTAACGAAATGTGTTGCAGCCTTGGGGAATAGTGCCTAAGGAAGCTTTCAGTGGTCCTTCGGAATAGTGTTGCTTCCCTCTAGAGTACAATACCCAGCATTATCAGCCTGCTTCTCGCTATTCTAGAGTATCCTACATGGTCGCTATTATCAACTATCCTAGCAAAGAAATAATTATGTTGAAGTGCAGCATGAGACGAGCATTTACCAAGTATAACAGAAAGACATTTTCCAATGCTTTGCTTCCCATGTCCTTTTTTTTCTGATTTCTTGATCGTTTGCCAAAGGTTTATTACACTGATCCCTTTGCTGTGCGCATCTCCTAGTGCTTGAGCTGACACTTGAACTCACCGACATTTGAGCACGAGGACGTTTGGGGGCGCTTATTTCTTACATCTTAAGTTTATAATTACTGTTTTAATTTAGAGCTATCGTCGTAGCATTCATTTTATTAAGAACCGGACTGAATATAGATGCCAGCATTTTTAAAACCCGCAGAGGTCTAATATCAAGAATGGCATTCATTCCAGGATTATCGGAAATGCTTGTTGCCTCCATGTTTGCTCTTTTTTATTACAAACTGCCGTGGTGGTGGGCATTACTTTTTGGGTTTGTTAGATTTTTGAATGTGTACAATTTCTTTTTTTCATTAATTACATCATTTAGGTGTTTGGTTGCTCCTCTTTCACCTTTAGCTATAATTTATACTTTGGTGAGACTACGTGATAATGGCTACGGAGAAGATAAAGGTATCACTTCAGTTTTACTAATGATGTATGCCTTAGATAATGTGGCTCTCGTTACTCTTTTTGGCATCTTTTTCACGATAACTTTTGATGTTAGATTGTCAGGTCAGAAATACTCTTTGAATTTTCTTTTATATATTTCATAATTTTGTGAAAAAAACAGGCTCTACAAATAATAGATATTTAAGTATTGTAATAGTGCAATCTGTTTTAACTATACTTGGAAGTATCGCTGCAGGATTCATAATGGGAGTATTCATAACATTCTTTCCTCACAGGTATGATGTAAGTAAAGACATACTTTTTAATTGATTCGCTATAAAAGTGTATATTATTTTCAGCCCTATTGTGCGGTCTGGAGAACGATCCTTTTGACTGGTTCTGGTTTTGGAACAGTGCTGTTGACACATATTCTTTCTATCGATGGAGCTGGATATTTATGCACGATAGTTATGGCGTTCACAGCTACTGTTGGTTGGAAAGCGCTTGGAACTCTTAACAGCGAAAACCCTGTTAACATGGCGTTTGCTATGATATGGCACGTTCTGCAGCCTACTGCTCTGGGTCTCATCGGTGCCGAAGTTAATGTATTCCAACTACAAGCGAATGCTATGAAGTCTGCTGCTATTGTCATCCCATTCTGCATGATTGTAAATAGATTTGCATTAAAATCGCGTCATTCTAATAATGATTATTATTGTTATAGCAGACACGATTCTCGATGGCATTCCTCAGTTCTTCGATGGCAGGTTTTAATTTAAAGGAAAGACTTTTTATGTCACTTTTATCTCTAACGAAAGGTACGCCACAGGTCTGTAAAATGTTTTGGTGCTAGTTGTAAAAAACGCACTCTTTATAATTGAATCACTTTCAGGCAGCTTTGGCACCTATGGCCATGGATTTAGCGTTTGGCAGCCATCAAGCACTATTTGCACAACAACTGTTGCACGTCTGTATTTTAGAAATTTTAATCACTCTACCTCTTGGACCATTGCTTGCCACTTATACTGGTCCTAAACTGTTACATAAGTTAGTTTCAACTGTCTTATTTTTATTTGTTTAGATTCTAAATTAATTAGGACAACGAAACAGATTAAGTATTATGGAACATTTAAATGTGTTGATGTAGCTTTGAAATTCGCTTTTCGGGTAGGGAAACTAAGCTTGCTAATTGCACAACAGACTTTGTTATATTCTGTACTATGAGGAGTATAATGTCATAATAAGATTGTTTTTGGTTCAGTTAGAATTTAATTATATTTGCTTCTTATGTTTCAACCGAGGAGTTAAACTAGGAAACACTTGACACCCTGTATATTTAGCACTAAAAAGATTCTTCTGTGCATGAGTAAATAACTCCAGAACAAATTGTCATTTACCTTTTCTATATGATTAAACCCACATTTGCAGACATTCACCAGTGGCGTAACTATCCTCCGATGGGCCCCCGGGCAGGTCTGACTAACTGGGTCCTTCTGTATATTTTCAAAAAAGCAAAAAATAACACTAAATTTTATGTAGAGAAAACGTAGTTGTTGTAGTTCATTAATCTTAAATTGGATTACGTCATAAAAAGTGTTATGTAAATAAAAAAAATCAATGAAATATTTATATACAATAGATTTAACAGGCAACATTTATTTTTGTGTTATTTTAACGTAACCATTTTTCTACGTATGACTGGCATCTACGTGTGACTTTAAAATATCAATAAAAAATGCAAATGACTTAATCTGGCAATATAAATATCATCACTCACCTTGATTTGGTCTATACTTTAAATAATTTTGATCAATATGATTTTAAAACAGATTTAGTATATCTTCAAAAAATTTAAAACCTTATGTCCCCTGCATTTAACAACGGAGAAACATTCTCACAAATTGATTTGGAACACGCGTATATGCGAATTTCCGTAGACGAGAAATTAATTCAGGGAATAGCTTCCAAACAAGTCCAAACAATTTTCAAAAAAGAAACTGGTCGATTCTCTAGAGGACCCGGGGTCTCCGGGTTTTGCCCGGGCGGTAGTTACGCCACTGGATCTAGGCCCTTAACTTCAAGTCGAAGCAGTTGTGTGGGTATGACGTCACACACTAAACTCCCTATTCTTTAGGAGCCGATATCTGCGAAACTACTATCACTATCAGACAAGTGCCGTTTTCATTTTAATTCTTAGAATTTTTTATTTTCAAATAATAAATAAAAAAAGATTTTTGCGCTACATTACTTATAAGTTCTCTGTTGTTCATAATAATGGGTAGACTGATCAAGAATACAAAGGAAAATATTAAATAGTAGTGGATACAATATCAAAGATGTGACAACTCAAAAGGTGAAGACGAAATGGAACCATATAATAAATGAAGAAATTATACAGTACAGATCCAATAAAGAAAAAACAGAGGAAACAAATGAAAGGGTAGAGCCTCTTTCATAGGCGCCGACTATGGGGTGGCTCGAAGGCTGTGGCCTTCATTAAAATAATGGAGTGCGGGCTGAGTCCTCATTAACATAGTTAATATATTTTAGGCAATAAAAATTCTAAATTGTCAATCTAAAGAGAGGAGTCTGCTGATCCAACTAGGATAGTTGTAGGCCATACCTACACTAACGTACTAAGCCCAAAGGACGTATCTCAAGAATAGTCAATTTTGAGGATTTTATAATATGTAAAAACATTTAGCTTCTTTTTTAAAGAAAAATCATTTAAATTAGTACACCCTACTCTACTAAAAATACGTGTGGCGTACGCGCGCACCGACATGATACCATAGCTTAGTTAGCCAGAGCGGGGTAATAATAACCCTAAGTCACTGCCGCCCCAGGTTCGATTCCAGCTGACAGATTTATTAAAATTTATTTTTTTACAAAATACAATTTTTCTATTCGTACAATTTTAATAAATTGCATATAGTTTAGTTTTTTGTTTATTTCTCATGTGTCTGGTAGTTTTTTCTAAATGTTTTGTTGCTGATGCATTTTACTGGCCTGCTTAATTTGATAATATAAATGCTCAAGTTATGTACCTAGTAATTGAATCGGGAGTGCGATGCATGCCATTTTCCTAAAAACAAGATATCACAAGTTTAATAATTTTCGTTAATTAAGTACCTATTTAGGTTGTTAATGCAAAGAAAATCACCATTCCTACTTAACCAATTTTTTAGTCGTGTGCAATACTGTGGAAGAAAAATTACAATTTTGAAATGCAATTTATTAAAATTATGTGCAAAATCATATATAGCTAGAATCGAACCTGGGACGACAGCAACTTATTATCACCACGGTTATTATCACCTCGCTCCGACTAACTTAACTATGGAATACTGACGGCTCTTGAGCATACCACACTTATTTTAAGTTGTATTAATTAAAATGATTTTCTTTAAAAAAAGGTACTAAATGTATTTTTCGTTACCATTAATCATCATCAGTGATAAAGGTAAATTTCATGACGATCGTTAGTGTGCCATATTAACCATATTATGTTTTATTATTTAATTCAATTAATTCTGTTACCTTAATTCATTATTTGTTTTTTCATTGTTCCTTGGAATGGGTTTTTAACTTTTGTTTTTTTAAATAAAAATCTCCATCTTCAAAAAGTTTATTGATTCATCTAGATGTGTACCTCTTCAACTGCAGTCGAATTTCATTAGCCTTTTTTTGAATTTGCCATTTCAATAAATTTCCGGAAATAATTCCATGGAAAGTTTCAAAAAAATAAATTTACGGAAATCTGTCTACACTACTATAGTTTGATACACAAACTATGAGTTTGATGACAATAATGAATTGTTTACATCTTTTTCTGGTATTTGCATTATTTGGATATGAGCACAACAATATGTTTTTTACCATTGATTATACAGAGCTGTCACGACAAATCATGATTTAAATCTTTTTCGATTTATAGTATATTACATTACTAGTGTGGAAAGTGAAACTTTTCGTACGCACGAGTGTGAATTGACGCACGAGGCGTAAGCCGAGTGCGGAAGTCACACGAGTGCAGAAAAGTTACTTTCCAACGTGTAATAGTAGATATACTGCAACAGTTCTAGCCCAAAATCCCATGTTATTTCTTATGGTGGTCCAAGATAGAATTTTTGGTCAATTTCAAGGTCATTCGCGGTCTAGCGCGTGACCTCACCGCGCTCGCGTTATACACAGTACAGCGTGCGATATTACCACGTATACGGATCAAATCTACATATTACATTATGATTGATGCAGTCGTCCGAGATCGTAGTGATTTTATAACGAAGACATTGCGGCATCCTAGAAATGATTATACTTCTACGCTCACATCTAACAAATATTTCTTAATACTCACCCTGCTTCTACGTTTATGAATCATTTTCATTCCTTTTTATGCAAATGACGCGTGATCTAATTAATATTCAAATCAGGCGTGAATTAATCTAATTAACATGCGCGAATTAAATGATTGAAAACAATGCAGTGTTTGGTTTTCGGCAGACTAGTTTAGTATTTTCTTTACTTAAGAGCTAATATTTATTTTTAATAACATTTTCATTTCAACCAAGATCTCAACCTAGAAAATTTTTTAAATAAACGCATTCAATTTACATAAGAATGTTTAAATAAGTATACTCTAAACAAAATTGAAAACATTTTATATTAATTACATGAATCTAATTACCCTAATTAAATTTATTTGTTCTAATAAAAACGCTTAACGTTATTATCAAAGGTCGAAATTAAAAAGGTCCCCCTATACACGGTCCAGCGTGCAATATTACCTCGTATACGGATCAAATCTACATATTACATTATGATTGATACAATCGTCCGGGAGGGATCATAACGATTTTATAATAAAGACATCTCATCTCTCTCTCTCTCATAAATTTATTTCAAAATAAATCTTATGTTGTCATTATACAATCAAATATACAAGCTGCCTCTAAACGCTTACTGTCAATCAACTGTCGGATTATCTCTATGGCATTTTGACCTGTTTAAATCTTAACGTCATAAACAACTTTCACTAATAAAAATAAATATTTTTATAATAATAATTAACATATATTGATAATGAATTCGAATAAGTTCCTGAAACACTCTAAATAGAATACGACTAACAAGGCCCGCATTTAACCGCTATTTTTCCCCGTTTTAGGTTTAACTACATGTCGACACTCTAACTTTTGCAATATCTTATAGTAAAGAATATTATTCTCAATCAGGATGACTGTTCACATCGAGCATGTCATTTTCTATATCTCATATGCATATAACTTTTGAACTACAGACATTCCTAAAATATAAATCTATTAGTCATATCATTTAAAATGTGTAACATAATTAACATTATGTTATCAGAACTTGGATCTATGAGGATTATCTCTACGCCAACAAGAAACCTCGAGTAAAATGTATTGTCTCATCCGAAGGCCGTCAACTATTTCTTATCATAACACCATTAAGTTCAAAACAATGCAAATATAATTACTTTCAATATAGTCACTTGTTTAGTATTACATATTTCTTCGGAATGAAGGCCAATTACATCCTTATCTCATTAGATTACTTCAACCCCCAGTATTATTATTAATGTTTGAATTACGTAATGAAATTCAATGTTTACAGTCTGAAGATGTAATCTTTTAATATTTAAAACTATAAACGTTTAAAATTCACACACTTTAAAATACGTTAATCTTTTCAATATGTGATAATAAAAACAACAGACAGCTGACATCACAATCAAGACGTCATGTTTTTACCTTACCGATCTCATTTTTCATATAAATTAATAGATATGATATCCATTATCTCAACAAAATCATTAGCAAAGACGTGTTTTACCGTGCCTGTTCATATCGAGCATTTCATTTACTATATCTCATCTGCATATAACATTTCAACTACAGACATTCCTAAAATATAAATCTATTAGTCATAACATTTATCCTTCTCAAATGATACAACATAGCATATGCAATTTTAGATTTGGATAATTATACATATACAGATTTATATCATATAATTAACATATCACATATGCAATTATAGATTAAATAATCAAATAAATCCCTGAAAACACTCTAAATTGAACACGAATAACGAGGCTTGCGTTTAACCGCTATTTTTCTCTTTTTAGATTTAAAAGTTATTAGATTAACTGAAAGAATATATTTTAAAATTGAAGGCTTATAATTATTGTTCATCAGCTGCTGCGACCTTCTGCTGGTTTTGCTACGAGATTTGAATCATTAATAACACCGAATGACAATAGTTGAAAGCGTTAGATTGAAAAAAGGGAGTTTTAAAAGAATAAAACCTTTTGAATGTTGCTGAATAAGTATTCCTTGTTTAGGTCCGAACGAACCATACTACGTAGATGATGTATCAAACTTGCCGGTACAAAGCACAGACGAGGTAGCATCACCCATGATTACAATCAAATACCCCGATGAATTAACAATGAGTTATTTAAGTTATGAACTATCAAATACTATTAGTCAAAACTGTCTGAACAACCACATTTACTATCAGCCAGTATGAAGTATGAATACGAAGGCGTATAAATTCGCATATAAACAGACATTAATCAATACAAATCATTTAAACGATCACAGATAAACACATACGTTTGCCTACTATAAATATATTCAAACTACTCATACATACTATAAACATGAGGAGCAGGACTATGAAACCATATAAACAGATACAAACATAGTAATCCATATGAATACATATAAATACATACATATAAACACGTAAGTACACATACTATAAAATAGTATATTTAACCGCATGCAATCATGTAAACGGATGCAAAGTATGAAAACGAAGATATACTAACACATACAAAACAGATATTATTATAAATAGCCCATAATAGAATAGAATAGAAGTTAAAACGGGTATTATTTACATTTACATTTACTGCGGTAGCAAAGCAAATTTGCTTTTAAATATATTTTAAATTGACATACATTATCAGAAAAGAATTTTAATATCGAGCAACCGCTAGTTGAAAAAACTAAGCAACAGTACAAGGACTACAGTAGTTCTGAAAAAATTTACAATTAAAAGAATTAGATTAGATGTCTAGGTCAATCAATCATTACTTCTCAATATTTTAAACTGAAAATTGGAATCATCTGAAACCGCATGAAATTTTAATTGTACGAATAACTCGTTCAACTATTGAAGTCTTAATCACGGAATACGTAGAGTAATGATTTATGTAGTATTCTTTCGTTAACTTTAACTCGATATATACAAATTCATATATGAGAGAAATGTTATATAAGTCAATACAGCCCTATAACTATCATTTATCGAGCTATACAAAGAGATTTATATCTACGCTAAACTAAAGATTAATAGAAGTAATGCATTCCTTATATCATAAGATAACGATAAAACACATGATTATTCTTAGACTAAGGTCTAATTTAGGTAGTCAAATTGTAGGTAATCAAATTGTAGGTACATATCATGATATGATATCATACAATTATATTCTAGTAAGAATTGTAATAAAGTCACTGATATAAATAACAACATTCTTTATCACGATCATCTATCATTATCATAATCATCTAATGTCATGCAGAGTCAGCATCTAGCTCCTAAGTTCGTATATGCGAGAATCGGTATTATATAACACACACATCAGTCTACATTCATCGTTCTAATATTGATAGAAACTTTCTAGAATCTATAAAGTTGTACTACATATATTCAACTAATTTGAATATACGATAACGGGTACTCATTATACTTCTATGCACACAATCGATGTATCAGTACACTCCAACCACGTGATCAAGATTGTAGTATTCAAATAAAGCTTCCTAGCCTCTATACAAGTATTCTAGAACACAGAGTATTCATCACTAAACGTTTATGAATAATAATAATTTGTAACCATTTTCGATACCTTCAAAATATAAGTCTATGACATATGTTTGTAATACGTCTTTATAACTTTGAAATACAGGGTAGTTACCTCTTGCAATATCTACAGTTACGAGAACCCTGAAGACTTAACTTAGAGAAATAAGTCAGATAAATATTTTACTTTTATTGAAACGATAACTTTGCATACTAATATATGAAAATAATATAATGTATATCGCCTGATAAATAAAATTGAAATTATTCTTATTCTTTTACAATGAAATTTGTTTTGAAAAACACGATGAAGCGTTATGTATATTAATGCAGGAGTTCTGTTAAAGGCATTCGTTATTTAGAGATTCGCTTATAAGTATACTATCTATTTAGCTGATTCAATAAAAATTTCGTTATTTTTAAAAATTCCTAACAAGGGTTCAAGGTTCTTTGTCTGTTTTAGAATATTCAAAGACAATATATGTATAAATTATCGTGAGACTGCTGCTGTATATAAAACGCCATATATAAAATTAGAAATAAAAATTTATCCTGTGTATTGGTGAATACTCAAATATTCACGGAAATATAACAATCGGTACATATGACGATACTAATCAGTCTGACGTGGAATATATATATATATATTTTATATTATACAAACGGAGAGAAAAGAATAGGTACAATCGGATTATAATCATAACAGGCTCACAATGATTATTATAAACATCTTAACAGAATAAAAAGGGCGATATGAATATAACTTATAGGATTTAATCAAACTAGAAAAATATCGATATATATCCTGCGTTGAGAAAGTAATTATACTATACAAGCATCCAGTATGTAAAGTAAAAGGAATTAGACTCAACTATGATGTACTGAAACTCATCAACGATCATCTTTTATCCCGATGACGTTATAGGGTGACATTATGAAGTCGTACTAATATATGAAAATAATGTACTGTCTGATAAATAAAATTATTCTTTTACAGTGAAGAGTGTTTTGGGGAAAACCTTAATGTAGCTGCTGAGCTCTGCTAGCCAGCTTCACTTATAAGTTCACATCACTTAACTGATTCAATAAAAAATTTCGATATTTAAAAATTCCTAACATGGATAGCTTTATCTGTTTTAGAATATTCAAAGGCAGTATATGACAATAAATTATCGTGAGACTCCTGATCTATACAAAACGCCTTATATAAATTAGAGATAAAAAATTAAACCTATGATATATGGTGAAAATGCAAATATTCAACAATTCTAACCCCAATTCTTCTACTTTTCTAGACGTAATGTAATTTTGAACTGATTTCTAACCTTTTTCGTTATATCTACTACCCTTGTAAACGATTTCTACATATGTCTTCTTACTGTATATAATTTTGCCCCATGTAGATATTCGTCGTATCTATAGTAAACTCATATTTTAACGTTATTTTACAATATATCATCCATTTTCAATGGTTTCGAAATACGCAGATATGTAATAATATACTATATACTCTTGTAGGATATTCATCGTTGAATATAGTAAACTTGTATGATTAATATTAATTTGTAATTATTTTCAGCACCTTCGAAATATATATATCTTTAACATATGTTATATGTTTTGTAATACATCTTTATAACTTTGAAACTCTACGTGATTTTCTCTTACAATATCTATAGTTATGAGAACCTCGAAGACTTAAC
This sequence comes from Agrypnus murinus, assembly GCA_929113105.1. NCBI lineage: Eukaryota > Metazoa > Arthropoda > Insecta > Coleoptera > Elateridae > Agrypnus > Agrypnus murinus. The sequence continues at coordinate 154,217,595 of OV816028.1, read as the reverse complement.
CTGGAGAAATAAAACAGATAAATATTTTACTTTTATTGAAACTAGTTAACTTATATTCTAACATACATATTCGAAACTAGACAACTTATATTCTAACATATAAATGTACAACAACAAAATAGAAAAGTATACTTGAGGGTAACATTTGTATAGCCATAATCTTTTATTCTATAATACCTTCTTCTTTAAGCTCAGAAATCATTGAAATAATCTCATCATAGTTTTCTAAACTACTGCTACCCCTCTGTTTTAAGGTATACAGTAGACGAAGCCTGTCGACAAATTGATTCCAATACGGCGTTTTGTTTTTTAGAATTTGAAATTGGTAGCTTGAGGTTAGAGCCTGCGAATACATTTTTAGGACAGAACGTAGGGAGCTGAGTAAGTACAAAACAACATACTTTTATACAAGAACGTTTATTGATACGAATAGCTTCGACATTACTTAAAACATAATACATAACTTATATATAATATCTATTAAAATAGTACATTTCGTATACACTAATAATGATACTACATACCCGACTATAAAGTAAACATGCTAAGCAGTTTAAAAGAATAGATAGTAAATATAACTATATCTAATTATTTTGTACTGATATAAAAATCCGCGGATCGACTGATGTTGCGTCTAGTCCTGTTTAATTAAGGGTGACGGTCTAAGCTAATGTCATACAAAACATGCAAAAGTTTGATAAAATACATGACTGCATGCTCATTTTATGTCAGCACTTGATAAAAATAATTGTAGTACATTTGTATATATTCTTTCACTCTGCAGGAAGTCTTTTAAATAGATGAAATATATAATTTTGTATTTAGTAAATTATAAGGTTAGTGCGAGAGATTAACGATCCCTGACCGAAGGGTTAAGGGCTAAGGTTAAGGGTTAAGGTTGAAGCATGAAGGGTTAAGGGTGAAGGGAGAAGGGAGAAGGGAGAAGGGAGAAGGGAGAAGGGAGAAGGGAGAAGGGTGAAGGGAGAAGGGTGAAGGGAGAAGGGTGAAGGGAGAAGGGAGAAGGGTGAAGGGAGAAGGGTGAAGGGAGAAGGGTGAAGGGTGAAGGGTGAAGGGAGAAGGGAGAAGGGAGAAGGGTGAGGTTTCGTCGTGATAGAGCAGAAGCAGAACATATTTATCGTGATACTCATAAACAGGTTATATCTCCTCTGGAAACTATTGTCGAATCAGTTAGCAGTTTAAAAGAATAGATAGTAAATATAACTATATCTAATTATTTTATAAAATACTATGTTAACTAAGAGATTATATACAGAATATATACGCCTGTATTCGACCTCTAGAGGGTTCATAAGACTAGACTAGACCAGACCAGACTAGACCAGACCAGACCAGACCAGACCAGACCAGACCAGACCATAACAGACCAGACTAGAATAGAGTATAGATGATAGACTGTAAAATCATGAACAATTATACCACCTGTAATATAATAGAGCTTACTTCATATTTTAAAATTAGTGGTTGAATCTAATTATTACAGAAATTCAATTGTAGAAACTGAAGATGTAATCTTTAAAACATTTAAAGTTAGAAGTTTTTAGTAGTCAGATTAGATTAATAGAGGGTGTTATAACCAAATCGTTTTTAGAAACTATTTGTTTTGTAAGATTGGCGCCGTAAGGAAAAACAACATAGCTGTAGTCTTGATTTTGAAATTGAGATAGCTCGGGACAAAACGATGAATACAAAGTTTAGAAGTTTATTTCAAAATTCTGCGATAAAAAACATTAATTCTTCTTTACTTTACTTTAAAACCCAAAATTGCATGATAAATCAATATAATATTAATATAAATAATTAAATTAAATGAAGCAATCTAGGTTAGACCCCCAAAAATTATATTAAGGTTATAGATTTAGCTTAGTTAACATAGTATTTTATAAAATAATTAGATATAGTTATATTTACTATCTATTCTTTTAAACTGCTAACTGATTCGACAATAGTTTCCAGAGGAGATATAACCTGTTTATGAGTATCACGATAAATATGTTCTGCTTCTGCTCTATCACGACGAAACCTCACCCTTCTCCCTTCTCCCTTCTCCCTTCACCCTTCACCCTTCACCCTTCTCCCTTCACCCTTCTCCCTTCACCCTTCTCCCTTCTCCCTTCACCCTTCTCCCTTCACCCTTCTCCCTTCACCCTTCTCCCTTCTCCCTTCTCCCTTCTCCCTTCTCCCTTCTCCCTTCTCCCTTCTCCCTTCACCCTTAACCCTTCATGCTTCAACCTTAACCCTTAACCTTAGCCCTTAACCCTTCGGTCAGGGATCGTTAATCTCTCGCACTAACCTTATAATTTACTAAATACAAAATTATATATTTCATCTATTTAAAAGACTTCCTGCAGAGTGAAAGAATATATACAAATGTACTACAATTATTTTTATCAAGTGCTGACATAAAATGAGCATGCAGTCATGTATTTTATCAAACTTTTGCATGTTTTGTATGACATTAGCTTAGACCGTCACCCTTAATTAAACAGGACTAGACGCAACATCAGTCGATCCGCGGATTTTTATATCAGTATAAAATAATTAGATATAGTTATATTTACTATCTATTCTTTTAAACTGCTTAGCATGTTTACTTTATAGTCGGGTATGTAGTATCATTATTAGTGTATACGAAATGTACTATTTTAATAGATATTATATATAAGTTATGTATTATGTTTTAAGTAATGTCGAAGCTATTCGTATCAATAAACGTTCTTGTATAAAAGTATGTTGTTTTGTACTTACTCAGCTCCCTACGTTCTGTCCTAAAAATGTATTCGCAGGCTCTAACCTCAAGCTACCAATTTCAAATTCTAAAAAACAAAACGCCGTATTGGAATCAATTTGTCGACAGGCTTCGTCTACTGTATACCTTAAAACAGAGGGGTAGCAGTAGTTTAGAAAACTATGATGAGATTATTTCAATGATTTCTGAGCTTAAAGAAGAAGGTATTATAGAATAAAAGATTATGGCTATACAAATGTTACCCTCAAGTATACTTTTCTATTTTGTTGTTGTACATTTATATGTTAGAATATAAGTTGTCTAGTTTCGAATATGTATGTTAGAATATAAGTTAACTATAGTGTATTCTTCGGCTATTGGCATGACGAATCGGGCATCTTCGGAATTTTTTGAATGAGATTTAAAATACTATGATTTCATTGGTTTAGCATGATATCCCATTTACAATGTACAAGTTTATAGAACAGAAACCATCAGCAGGATAGCAAATAGACATGGAAAAATTAAAAAAATATCAAATAAACGTTTCTTTCATGGGGTAAGATTCATACAAAATAAAGTAACATAGTTTATTTTACGTATACCGTAATTATTAAAAAATAATTGTTGTTTTTTATCTCCTGCAAATATCCTGCTGACATTTAGAATATTTGTGCAATGTAAAACGAGCTTTTAGGCATGCGCGCGCATCCGCCTCTGCAGGAAAAATGAACTATAGTTTCAATAAAAGTAAAATATTTATCTGTTTTATTTCTCCAGGTTAAGTCTTCGAGGTTCTCATAACTATAGATATTGTAAGAGAAAATCACGTAGAGTTTCAAAGTTATAAAGATGTATTACAAAACATATAACATATGTTAAAGATATATATATTTCGAAGGTGCTGAAAATAATTACAAATTAATATTAATCATACAAGTTTACTATATTCAACGATGAATATCCTACAAGAGTATATAGTATATTATTACATATCTGCGTATTTCGAAACCATTGAAAATGGATGATATATTGTAAAATAACGTTAAAATATGAGTTTACTATAGATACGACGAATATCTACATGGGGCAAAATTATATACAGTAAGAAGGCATATGTAGAAATCGTTTACAAGGGTAGTAGATATAACGAAAAAGGTTAGAAATCAGTTCAAAATTACATTACGTCTAGAAAAGTAGAAGAATTGGGGTTAGAATTGTTGAATATTTGCATTTTCACCATATATCATAGGTTTAATTTTTTATCTCTAATTTATATAAGGCGTTTTGTATAGATCAGGAGTCTCACGATAATTTATTGTCATATACTGCCTTTGAATATTCTAAAACAGATAAAGCTATCCATGTTAGGAATTTTTAAATATCGAAATTTTTTATTGAATCAGTTAAGTGATGTGAACTTATAAGTGAAGCTGGCTAGCAGAGCTCAGCAGCTACATTAAGGTTTTCCCCAAAACACTCTTCACTGTAAAAGAATAATTTTATTTATCAGACAGTACATTATTTTCATATATTAGTACGACTTCATAATGTCACCCTATAACGTCATCGGGATAAAAGATGATCGTTGATGAGTTTCAGTACATCATAGTTGAGTCTAATTCCTTTTACTTTACATACTGGATGCTTGTATAGTATAATTACTTTCTCAACGCAGGATATATATCGATATTTTTCTAGTTTGATTAAATCCTATAAGTTATATTCATATCGCCCTTTTTATTCTGTTAAGATGTTTATAATAATCATTGTGAGCCTGTTATGATTATAATCCGATTGTACCTATTCTTTTCTCTCCGTTTGTATAATATAAAATATATATATATATATTCCACGTCAGACTGATTAGTATCGTCATATGTACCGATTGTTATATTTCCGTGAATATTTGAGTATTCACCAATACACAGGATAAATTTTTATTTCTAATTTTATATATGGCGTTTTATATACAGCAGCAGTCTCACGATAATTTATACATATATTGTCTTTGAATATTCTAAAACAGACAAAGAACCTTGAACCCTTGTTAGGAATTTTTAAAAATAACGAAATTTTTATTGAATCAGCTAAATAGATAGTATACTTATAAGCGAATCTCTAAATAACGAATGCCTTTAACAGAACTCCTGCATTAATATACATAACGCTTCATCGTGTTTTTCAAAACAAATTTCATTGTAAAAGAATAAGAATAATTTCAATTTTATTTATCAGGCGATATACATTATATTATTTTCATATATTAGTATGCAAAGTTATCGTTTCAATAAAAGTAAAATATTTATCTGACTTATTTCTCTAAGTTAAGTCTTCAGGGTTCTCGTAACTGTAGATATTGCAAGAGGTAACTACCCTGTATTTCAAAGTTATAAAGACGTATTACAAACATATGTCATAGACTTATATTTTGAAGGTATCGAAAATGGTTACAAATTATTATTATTCATAAACGTTTAGTGATGAATACTCTGTGTTCTAGAATACTTGTATAGAGGCTAGGAAGCTTGATTTGAATACTACAATCTTGATCACGTGGTTGGAGTGTACTGATACATCGATTGTGTGCATAGAAGTATAATGAGTACCCGTTATCGTATATTCAAATTAGTTGAATATATGTAGTACAACTTTATAGATTCTAGAAAGTTTCTATCAATATTAGAACGATGAATGTAGACTGATGTGTGTGTTATATAATACCGATTCTCGCATATACGAACTTAGGAGCTAGATGCTGACTCTGCATGACATTAGATGATTATGATAATGATAGATGATCGTGATAAAGAATGTTGTTATTTATATCAGTGACTTTATTACAATTCTTACTAGAATATAATTGTATGATATCATATCATGATATGTACCTACAATTTGATTACCTACAATTTGACTACCTAAATTAGACCTTAGTCTAAGAATAATCATGTGTTTTATCGTTATCTTATGATATAAGGAATGCATTACTTCTATTAATCTTTAGTTTAGCGTAGATATAAATCTCTTTGTATAGCTCGATAAATGATAGTTATAGGGCTGTATTGACTTATATAACATTTCTCTCATATATGAATTTGTATATATCGAGTTAAAGTTAACGAAAGAATACTACATAAATCATTACTCTACGTATTCCGTGATTAAGACTTCAATAGTTGAACGAGTTATTCGTACAATTAAAATTTCATGCGGTTTCAGATGATTCCAATTTTCAGTTTAAAATATTGAGAAGTAATGATTGATTGACCTAGACATCTAATCTAATTCTTTTAATTGTAAATTTTTTCAGAACTACTGTAGTCCTTGTACTGTTGCTTAGTTTTTTCAACTAGCGGTTGCTCGATATTAAAATTCTTTTCTGATAATGTATGTCAATTTAAAATATATTTAAAAGCAAATTTGCTTTGCTACCGCAGTAAATGTAAATGTAAATAATACCCGTTTTAACTTCTATTCTATTCTATTATGGGCTATTTATAATAATATCTGTTTTGTATGTGTTAGTATATCTTCGTTTTCATACTTTGCATCCGTTTACATGATTGCATGCGGTTAAATATACTATTTTATAGTATGTGTACTTACGTGTTTATATGTATGTATTTATATGTATTCATATGGATTACTATGTTTGTATCTGTTTATATGGTTTCATAGTCCTGCTCCTCATGTTTATAGTATGTATGAGTAGTTTGAATATATTTATAGTAGGCAAACGTATGTGTTTATCTGTGATCGTTTAAATGATTTGTATTGATTAATGTCTGTTTATATGCGAATTTATACGCCTTCGTATTCATACTTCATACTGGCTGATAGTAAATGTGGTTGTTCAGACAGTTTTGACTAATAGTATTTGATAGTTCATAACTTAAATAACTCATTGTTAATTCATCGGGGTATTTGATTGTAATCATGGGTGATGCTACCTCGTCTGTGCTTTGTACCGGCAAGTTTGATACATCATCTACGTAGTATGGTTCGTTCGGACCTAAACAAGGAATACTTATTCAGCAACATTCAAAAGGTTTTATTCTTTTAAAACTCCCTTTTTTCAATCTAACGCTTTCAACTATTGTCATTCGATGTTATTAATGATTCAAATCTCGTAGCAAAACCAGCAGAAGGTCGCAGCAGCTGATGAACAATAATTATAAGCCTTCAATTTTAAAATATATTCTTTCAGTTAATCTAATAACTTTTAAATCTAAAAAGAGAAAAATAGCGGTTAAACGCAAGCCTCGTTATTCGTGTTCAATTTAGAGTGTTTTCAGGGATTTATTTGATTATTTAATCTATAATTGCATATGTGATATGTTAATTATATGATATAAATCTGTATATGTATAATTATCCAAATCTAAAATTGCATATGCTATGTTGTATCATTTGAGAAGGATAAATGTTATGACTAATAGATTTATATTTTAGGAATGTCTGTAGTTGAAATGTTATATGCAGATGAGATATAGTAAATGAAATGCTCGATATGAACAGGCACGGTAAAACACGTCTTTGCTAATGATTTTGTTGAGATAATGGATATCATATCTATTAATTTATATGAAAAATGAGATCGGTAAGGTAAAAACATGACGTCTTGATTGTGATGTCAGCTGTCTGTTGTTTTTATTATCACATATTGAAAAGATTAACGTATTTTAAAGTGTGTGAATTTTAAACGTTTATAGTTTTAAATATTAAAAGATTACATCTTCAGACTGTAAACATTGAATTTCATTACGTAATTCAAACATTAATAATAATACTGGGGGTTGAAGTAATCTAATGAGATAAGGATGTAATTGGCCTTCATTCCGAAGAAATATGTAATACTAAACAAGTGACTATATTGAAAGTAATTATATTTGCATTGTTTTGAACTTAATGGTGTTATGATAAGAAATAGTTGACGGCCTTCGGATGAGACAATACATTTTACTCGAGGTTTCTTGTTGGCGTAGAGATAATCCTCATAGATCCAAGTTCTGATAACATAATGTTAATTATGTTACACATTTTAAATGATATGACTAATAGATTTATATTTTAGGAATGTCTGTAGTTCAAAAGTTATATGCATATGAGATATAGAAAATGACATGCTCGATGTGAACAGTCATCCTGATTGAGAATAATATTCTTTACTATAAGATATTGCAAAAGTTAGAGTGTCGACATGTAGTTAAACCTAAAACGGGGAAAAATAGCGGTTAAATGCGGGCCTTGTTAGTCGTATTCTATTTAGAGTGTTTCAGGAACTTATTCGAATTCATTATCAATATATGTTAATTATTATTATAAAAATATTTATTTTTATTAGTGAAAGTTGTTTATGACGTTAAGATTTAAACAGGTCAAAATGCCATAGAGATAATCCGACAGTTGATTGACAGTAAGCGTTTAGAGGCAGCTTGTATATTTGATTGTATAATGACAACATAAGATTTATTTTGAAATAAATTTATGAGAGAGAGAGAGATGAGATGTCTTTATTATAAAATCGTTATGATCCCTCCCGGACGATTGTATCAATCATAATGTAATATGTAGATTTGATCCGTATACGAGGTAATATTGCACGCTGGACCGTGTATAGGGGGACCTTTTTAATTTCGACCTTTGATAATAACGTTAAGCGTTTTTATTAGAACAAATAAATTTAATTAGGGTAATTAGATTCATGTAATTAATATAAAATGTTTTCAATTTTGTTTAGAGTATACTTATTTAAACATTCTTATGTAAATTGAATGCGTTTATTTAAAAAATTTTCTAGGTTGAGATCTTGGTTGAAATGAAAATGTTATTAAAAATAAATATTAGCTCTTAAGTAAAGAAAATACTAAACTAGTCTGCCGAAAACCAAACACTGCATTGTTTTCAATCATTTAATTCGCGCATGTTAATTAGATTAATTCACGCCTGATTTGAATATTAATTAGATCACGCGTCATTTGCATAAAAAGGAATGAAAATGATTCATAAACGTAGAAGCAGGGTGAGTATTAAGAAATATTTGTTAGATGTGAGCGTAGAAGTATAATCATTTCTAGGATGCCGCAATGTCTTCGTTATAAAATCACTACGATCTCGGACGACTGCATCAATCATAATGTAATATGTAGATTTGATCCGTATACGTGGTAATATCGCACGCTGTACTGTGTATAACGCGAGCGCGGTGAGGTCACGCGCTAGACCGCGAATGACCTTGAAATTGACCAAAAATTCTATCTTGGACCACCATAAGAAATAACATGGGATTTTGGGCTAGAACTGTTGCAGTATATCTACTTGTAATGTACAATATTTTTCCTACGACCCTCCAAATTTCAAATGTTTAAAAATTTTGATTTTTTAATATTTTCAAGAATATAATTTTTGAAGATTTTAAAGCAAAATTTTTATGGTTAGGTTTAACAGAGAAAATCACACTTAAAGTTAATTTTCTTAAGCCATTTATTTTTAGAATATAAAGTTTAATTTTTTAAACAATTTAGTTTCACAATATGAATAATTATAACGAAATTTCTATCAAAACATTTCCAGAAAAATAAAATTAAGTTATCTTGACAACTTAATTTTATTTTTCTGGAGCTGAATTATGACAATTGTTAAAGTGAATGGGTGTTTGTTAACATTTTATTTAATAGATTCTTTTACTAAATATAAATTTCAATTTTAAAAACTCATATATTCATAACTTATTTAAACATAGTGTAAAATTAAACCTTGGGTTTAGCAGCAAAATTAATTAAATGAATTACTATTACAATTTATAATATAATAATCTCAGAGGCACATAATTTATTTTTTATTTATACTTAATAATATCCCCATAATTAACAAATATAACTTCAACTAATAACACAATGCCAGGTGTGAAAGAGGTTGCCTAACTAAATTATTTGACATTATTACTCTTATTTTTCTCCCATTTGGCATCGCTGATTTTAATCTTGGCAAACTTGCTTCAATAATTTTCATGTATTATAGTGAGGTTACGTTAGGTGTAATCTATTAGATATTTCTTTTTGATAGCTAAAATAACTAATTAAACATTAATTAAAGTTATATTTATAAGAAAAGAATAGATACATAATGGTTAAAATGCTTCTCAAAATTGGATTATACATTAATGTCATCATTTTAATGTAAACAAAATTCATGGATTTCTAGATATTGCTTAGCGTGACGTATTTTCATAACACACACGTGTGTTATGTTCCTAACATACGCGTGTTATATGGCTCACTTTCTTAATATCGGTAGCGTTTGCTATTGTTCACTTTCGTATGTGGTCGTAGGAAAAATCATTATTTGAATTAAATCTTTTGACTAGTAATGATTTTTGATTTATGAGTTAAAATCCTTTTAGGAAGTATCTATGATTTTCTTTCAAAAAAGATCAGATTTAAATATTTCAAAGTGATAAATCATTTTTAAGGATTTAAATCTTTTTAAAATATTTAAATATTATTTTTCGTTGACCGTTTGTTAATGTCAATATTAATGAATGATTTTTTCTAAAAAAGGATGTATTAATGGACGTCATTAATACACTCTTTTTTATTAAGTAACTGTTTTGTGAAAAAAGGATGCATTAATGGACCTCATTAATACACTCTTTATCATTAATAAACACGTTTGTGATTTTGACGTTTTGATGATGTTTTACTTTGGGCAACCAGATATACGCACAAGTTTGGATTCGGTATTATTTGAAATTTTCTATCTTAAAATCGAAGAATTTTACGGTCAACGAAAAACTGTTGTAATCAATTCGTTTGTTAATGAGCAACTAATGATCTCAACTATTAAAGGCACTCACTCCCTATCGCTCGTTCGTGCTTTAAACAGTTTCGATCATTAATCGCTTTCATTAACAAACTAATTTATTAAATAACTATTAAAAATGATTTAAATTACCTACAAAGAAACCTAAATCTAGATTGTGTTAAAAAAATGATGATGATTATTGTGTACGCCTCCTTTGGACTGTTGATTACTCAACAGCGATGTTCCTGCTATTACAATAAAATTCTAATACGTAGTTCTGTTACAATTTATTTATAATTATTATAATTATTTATTATAATCTTATCAACATAATTTGAAATATGATTTAAAGCAATCAGGAATTTTTTTATTGCCAGTCAAAAATTAGTAACGGTTTAAATAGATACCTGCTTGTTCAGCGTAATACACTAGCATTCATTTGAAATGGGTCTCTACTGACTGCTATTTTAAAACGTGGAAATAATTATTTGCGTGTTCACTGAAGTGGTAATGTTGTAAAATCAGCGCTATTTGTTGCTAAATATATTTGCCAGGCTCTACCAATAACATTTTGGCTGGTGAGCCACTCTTCGTTGTGATAAACCACTGTCCAACATTCCAACAGCGCGATTGAACTCTCATGCTTCTAACCATCTATAGGGCATTCCTTCTGTATGCTTTTGTGCTTTTTGTATTTAATTGTTGTAACCTGGTACAAATTATTGCAGCGCATGGTGATTAATAAGTTACAAATATTGTCAGCAAAATAAGCCAAATACTAATACAATAATTTGGTGGCAGAGTAAATTGAGATATTTTAGGGCAAAATCAAAACAAAATCGTTCCCACAATATTACTACTTAGGTGAACACATAAACAATGCTTTCCACGTTATAAAATTGCCAATCTTTTAGTGACCCGTTTCAAAAGAACGTAAGACATTGCAATTTGCAATATTTGATATTTATACGTCTCACAAAATAAAGCAGTAGTCTCAGGTTTCAGCATTTAAAAAGTGCCAAGAAGCAATGTATACAAACTGTACCCACCAAAAAACTTCAAATCACTGTTTATTACTACATAGTCATAATCAGGTAATCACTAATGAGTATGCATTATTTTACTGCATTTAAGGTAATGAGACGTTTTTCTTTGTGGTAAATGTAGTTAGTTCTATTTTAAAATACTTACCTAAGGTTTTAAAAAGAACGTTTTCTTTTTAGATTTTAGTGAATTTTTAAATTTTGTTTACACAATGTATTTCTTCTTTTAAAATGGAATGTCTTTAGAAGAAAGCATATTTTTGAAATTTCGTATTATTGGTAATGCACAAATACTGGAAAATGGATAAACTATTTTATGTCCGATTGCATTATAAAGTACTGTTTATTGTATTGTTTTGCGGCAGTAAACTGACTTATTATTGTACTCGTAAAATAAAGTGGTATTATTATTACTCTTTTGTTACACTATAGTTGTATTCTTTTTACCACAGATCGTCTTAGTACTAAGATGTACTAAGCTAAGACAAAGTGAGATTAACTAAGGTCATTGAAAAGTAAAAAGAACATAGAAACATGTTTATGAAAATAAGCAGAAACACACAACATAATCACAGATTTTTAATGACGCATTATTTGTTATTACATTAATGCATCTCGTGCTCTCTGCACAATCGTTGCAAGTTATCAATGGCATATGTACTTTCATTCAACAAAAAACTAAATATTTTGTCAATTTGAGGCAATTTTTTACAAATGCGCAGCACAAGGTACATACGTAGCCAATAGGTTGAGTTCTCGTATTCTGGCTTGCACACCAGAGTACTGTCCTGACATATTGGCAGCGTTGTCATAACTCTAGCCACGGTAGTTTGCAAGGTCAATTCCCATTATGTTCAAAAAGGCACAAAGAGCATCAACAAGCTGTTGGCCTATATGACCTGTGTTTGGCAAAAATATCAGGAATCGTTCCATTGGAGACCCAATTTTATTGACGGATCTCAAAACAACAGTTACTTGGTCGATGTGGCTGGTATCAGGTGTTGAATCGATTATTATCGAATAATATTTAGCATCTTTATTTCATTTACAATTCTATCCTGTACTTGTTGTACCATCTGAACAATTAATTCATCGATAATGTGATGGGAAAGGTAGGAAGGAATACCTTTACCCCAAATTGTACAACATGGTCCGTCATGAATATGTCGAATTTGGCGATTAACTTTATTACACCCAAGAGCTTTCTATTCGACACGTTGCCAATTGTTTCACTATGTTCGCGTATTGCTAGGCCACGTGAGGGCAACATTTTGATCGTTTCTACAACCCTCAGTAACACAATGCGCCAGTAAGGGACTTCTTTGGCAAGTTGCTCTATCAAAAGACTGTCAATGCCGCTGAAAATTCTCCCGCGTGCAATGAAGGCGAACACGCATTGACGGTGTTCTGAACTAGTTTCATGATCATCAATTCTTCTGGGACTCCTCCAGTCACTAAAACCAACTGTAGCAAATTTTGTGGAGCCCCGATAAAGTTTACACACAGCACAAAATACAGCTCCAGTTGATTTTGAATAGATTAACCAAATTCGCCTGCATGTTTTCCCGTTGGGATGACGTCTTGAGAACAGAGACTTTGTGCAATCTCTTGTCGTACCATCAGCATACTTTTGAGTTGATTGCAAAAAGTCACTGTCATCATTTTGATTTACTCCACATAGAGCTATTTTATCTCAAACAGCCTCGGTGATCTTCCATTTAGCTAGATCAGGTTCATCTTCTTTCTAGAGCTTCCCTGTGTGCACTTAATAAGAAGAGTGGTGAAATTAGACCAATCGCTGTGGGAAATACTTTCAGAAGACTTGCCGCTAAAGTTGTGTGTATGAATAGTTAAGAAACACTCGGGCAATATTTTAAACCGAAACAACTGGGGTTTGCTAGAAAACGAGGTTGTGAAGCAGTTGTACACGCAATCCGTACCTATATTTCTGAAAATAGAAACACCAATAAAATCATCGTAAAGGTTGCTTTTGCTAACGCTTTTAATTCAGTCGAGAGAGACATAATGTTGGATGAAATTTTACATGTACCTAAATTTCCCATTAATGTTCCAGTATTACGCTGAGCCATCCTTGTTTTTCTTCGGAAAAGACACCATTCTGCAGTGGGAGCTCAACAGGGAGACTCGGCTGGTCCGATGGCATTCGATTTAGCTATTCGATCTATAATTGAGTGTCTTAAATCTGAATTTAATACCTGCTATTTAGACGACGAAACACTGAGAAATTTACCTCAAAATGTCTTGTCGGACTTTCAACTCATAATTGAACATTGCAAACAGTTGGGATTGAAAATAGACCCGTCAAAGTGCGAGATTTACTTTTGTTCTGGTAAGGATGACACAATCAAAAGGAAATTCAAAGAAAATATCACCTGGAATAAAATTATTATCTGACGATACCCTTTGTTTGTTAGGGGCTTCAATTCAAAAATCTGCCCGTTAGCCACTACTAGCTAGCAAAATTGAGGAACTTGAGGTTTTGTTCACGCGTCTAAAAAAATTAAATAATCACATGTCGTATTTTTTACTCTGTTAATGCATTGCAATTCCTAAATTAACCTACCTTTTCCGAACTTGTCCTGTTTGCAGCTTTCCTGGCACTATTTGTGAAATCGATACACACATTGCCAACGCCAATCTGGACGGAACGCAATGGAAATAGCTTCTTTACCAATTGGTTTCGGAGGAATTGGTGTTCGTAAAGTAGCAAATATTGTTCTCCCAAGCTTTCTTGCTTTGTGAAATGCGACTTTTAAGTTGGCCGAACTGATGTTACCGAATATACCCACCGACCAATTAAAAATCGCGTACTATAAGGATGATTTGGAATAATAAAAAACTTAAATGCCCTGACGAGGCTACTTTTATTCCAGTTGTCCCTTTTTTTCAGAATAATTGGGATCTCATAAATATTAAAACTACCCGTTCAACTTTTAATTTTGAAAATAAAATTGATAACGCTTAACGCTTGATATTTAGCTTCTTGGGAAAATGAATGCCGTGCATGGTTAAAGGTCATCCACTCAAAAGCTATTGGAACATTACTAGCTAACAATACTTTCCGAATATATATTGCCTTAAGGCTTGAATGTAACATACGTATGTGTTCAGCACACATGTATTTGTGGATCAGAAGTAGGTAGTCAAGGTACCCATGGACTTAATTGCTCCAAAAGTACTGGTCGACAAGCCCGTCATTTCAACTTGGCATAGCTGAGCTTGGCATCAGTCGAATTTCCTTCTGTCCTGGCACCAACTGGATTTACAACGGACGAGGGGAAGAGACCTGATGGAATGACTCTTATCACATGGATAAATGGACAAATTCTTATTTGGGATAGCACATGCAGTGATACCTTAGCTCCGTCATATTTAAATTTTTCCTTCATATCAGCTAGAAAATTTGCAGCTAATGTAGCTTTGAAGAAGTTAAATAAGTATAAGAATATAATAAATTAAAACTATTATTTAGTGCCATTTGCAGTGGAAACTATGTGCCCTTTGAGCTTAGAAGCTTTAGATTTTGTGGATTCTATCGGAAGAAGGCTGGCTACAATTTCAAGAGAACCGCGCCCGAAGCCTACCTAATTCAGAAAATAAGCATTGCTTATTTTCTGAGCAATTCAAAGAGGGAACGCGGCCTGGGAACATTTCCTCCTTCGGTGGCTATGGAGGAAATCTTTTATTTACTTTAATTTCACGCAGTAATTTGTTAAAGCTGTTATTTATTATTTTTTTCCACTACTAGCTATGAAGTTGACAATTATTGCGTCTCCTAGGCAACTGAGAAGTTGAATTTCTCTAGTAGTGGTTAATAATTTTTTCTATTATTAACCTAGGTTATTAATTTTAATTTTTGCCTTAAATTTGGCTAGTAGTGGAAAAAATAGTATATACACCATGGTGGTGAAGACATAGGTCTCGCACCTTATTCCGCTCGGGGCAAAGCCCCTCGCGAAATAATCTTGGTGCTCGGTCAATAATAACAGTCGTCACCACCTTGGTGTATAATATACGATTTATTTGGAAAAACTAGTCATGTAATATTTAAATATTTTATTTTATTTTATATATTTTGGGAACCCAACAGTTTTACCCAATTATAGGGTTCCACTAAATTACAAAAAAAGTAAATAAATTGAAGATAGCAGTCTAATATAATTATTTACACACATAACTTAATTAAGTGTTATAAATGAAATTATTACTAGAATACAATATTTTACATTTTGACAATAATGCGGATAAAATTAGAATCAGAATAGTATATTAGTATATTAGATACGTTTGTAATTTGTAAATTAGTTAATGTATATGCAGATAAGAATTAGTAATGATACGATCTAGCTTTGGTAAATATATAAATGTCACCCTGATTGCTTTAAGATGTTTTTAAACTGATTAAGAGATATAGTGAAGATGTCCAGCTCTATCTTTCCCAACAGATCATTGAGTTCTACCGAGAAACGTGTAATTGGTGAGTTAGAAGCAGAATTTGTTCGATTAAAACGTAAAGAGAATAGTTGAGTATTTCTGGTTTGTCTTGGTGGAATGTGAAAGTAAAACAAAGAAAGTAGTGTAGGGCAATCGATTAAGTTATTAATTATTTTAAAAGCCATAATTCTGTCAAGATATATTCGTCTGGTTGCTAAGAAAGTGAAGTTGAAGGTTTGATTCGGATATTCAGTTATATGTAATTATTAAACCAGTTGAGAATGTGCAGAGCTAGCATTGCCATGACGAACAAAAACAACTGTATACTTAATATACTAATTTATTTTTGAAAACTAATGTTGACGTAACCCATTAGTTGTCATAAAAACTAAGATTCTAAGTCCTAAAATTTTTCATTAAAAAGAAGAAAAGAAAAAAAAGTTGCTAAAAATGTTTATTTTTTCGTAAATTTTTAAAAAATACAAAATTTTTCATTTTTCAAAAATTTATCGAAATTTTCGGTGGTCATTTTGACCACTTTCCCGAAGAGATACAAAAAAATATTTCAACCAAAAGTTTCTTAGAATTTAATGTACTATAAGATTCCATAAAGAAAAATTCAAAAAAGGCGACAGACTTCACGAATTTTTAACATTTACATAGTATATCTAAAATTCAATTAAACATAGTAAGCTTGTGTCAATGCTACTGTTATGAGTTTATTTTTCTGTGTGTGTTGTGTTTATTGTAAAATGTGCGATGTGGAGCAAACCTGACACAAACTTTAATAAAGAAAAAATTACTACAGCATTTTGTTACGTAAATTTAATAAAAAGTTGTATCAAAATTATAATTTCGTAGGTGTATATTATATTAATGTGATCGTGTTTACATAAGATGAATGCCTATTATCAAATTAATATTAGATTTTCAATATTTTTGTGCATTGTTATTATTAAACCTAAGATTTATTATAAACGGAATGTCAAATCTGGTAACTTCCAATGTGGCCAACATTACTGGTGTTTTTACTCATTATTTAGAAGGATATAAGTCGCTATTAGAAAGTAATATTGAGTAAATGAATTTAAATCTTTTTATTAGAGTCACTCTATATTACTTATAAGAGTTGGGCCAACGCGGGAATTGACGCTGATTGGTTGGATCCATTTGCACTAATGCCAATTTAAAAACACAAAGTTTGACAAAATTAGGTAATAATAGGACAGGTCTTTTCACTTTCTCATAAATTTATGTGGAGATTACTTGCTATGGTTACAACTGTTTCTACAATTGTATCCATAACAATCAACTGCCAAATAAAGTTACAAGGTGGTGAAAAGATCGCCTTAATTTGACAAATAATATGATGTTTAGTAATAAATCGAAAATTTTTTAAGTATTTCTCTTATCTATTTCAAGTTTTTAAGAAATATAAATTGCAATTGAAGGGTTGATGTCAAACATGGTATTTGTCAAAAAACTATAACCCTTAGGAGAACCAAAAACTAATGTAAGGCCAGAATTTTTGGTCTTCATTAGTGTCCAGAATATCATACAAACCACGGTGTTCTATATTAGATAATACTTCACAAAGGGCTTGAAGATCTTTTAGTTTTTCATGATTGATCTCGATAGGTACAAGTTGTAATTCACTAGTAATATGGAGTCTTGCTTCTAATTATGCTTTGTCTCCACGTTCCAGAATAGCTATCTCTTACTTATTCTATAAATTTATTTTACACAAAAATGTTATTGCCTGAATGTATGCCATACATTTGGGAAAACTTTAGTGGAATAGGTGGTCGAGGATTCTTTACAAAAAACTTATCAGTCGACAGTTTGAAGTTAAAAATATCTTTCTTAGTCGCCCCATTTGATAAAATATGCAAAATATGTTACTGAGTAATAACTCTGAAATAAAACGATTTAATAACGCAAAAAACTTTCACTGCTTTTCAAGTGTTTTTATTATGGAAATAATTCAAATGGAAATTGACTTACTAGAGCACAAGAGACATTAACAGTTTTTTTTTGTAGCTGAGAGTAGTTTCTTCTTTTCTCAATTTTGCAAATAAAATATGAATATATATTACTCTATTTAGGAATTTTATTATATTCATCAATTCAAATAAGCTATGGTAAATTATAATGAAGTAAATGTCAGGTTATGAAACATTTGACGTTTGCCAGGCAAACATAACCAATAATTTTTGCAATGTATATTTTTGGATCCAAAATGGCGGATTGACATTCGCGTTGGCTCAACTCTTATAAGTAATATAGAGTGACTCTACTTTTTATTAGAGTCACTCTATATTACTTATAAGAGTTGAGCCAACGCGAATGTCAAACCGCCATTATGGATCCAAAAATATACGTTGAAAGAATTATTGGTTATGTTTACTTGGCAAATGTCAAATGTTTCATAACCTGACATTTATTTCATTATAATTTACCATAATGAACTGATTAAATTAAATTGATCAATTGAATTGATTAATATAATAAATTTCTTAAATACAGTAATATATTTATATTTTATCTGCAAAATTGAGAAAAGAAGAAACTACTCTCAGCTACAACAAAAAACTGTTAATGTCTCTTGTGCTCTAGTAAGTCAATTTCCGTTTTAATTATTTCCATAAGAATAATTTAAAAAGTGAAAATATTTTGCTTTTATTAAATCGTTTTATTTCAGAGTTATTACTCAGTAACATATTTTACACATTTTATCAAATGGGCCGACTAAGAAAGATATTTTTAACTTCAAATTGTGGACTGATAAGTTTTTTGTAAAGAATCCTCGACCACCTATTCCACTAGTCTTCGCGAATGTATCGCATACATTCACGCAATAGCATTTTTGTGTTAAATAAATAAATTTATAGAAGTAAGAGATAGCTATTCTGGAACGTGGAGGCAATGCACAATCAGAAGCAAGACTCCATTTTACTAGTGAATTACAACTTGTACCTATGTATACTATGGTCCTATTGAGATCAATAATGCGAAGCTAAAAGATCTTCAAGCTCTTTGTGAAGAATTATCCAATCGAAAACACCGTGGTTTTTATGATATTCTGGAGACTAATGAAGACCCACGTGACATTGTTGAGGACGATAACAGCAGTGCTTACGAAGATTTTTTCTTTCATGCTAGAGATATGAATCTTTTTTAAATTTTTTTTTTAAATCTGGCAGACCGATGTATTCTAATTTTTTAATTAAAATATATGTATCTTATGTTTAATAAAAAAAATAACAAATTCGTTTTCGTCAAAAACCACAGATTTTTGGATTATGTTTATGAGAATGTTTCATAAACTGCACATAGTTACAAATAACACAAATTTTGACCGTACAGTTAGATTTTGGTTCTCTTAAAGGTTGTAGTTTTTTTTGACAAATGCTGTTTTTGACATCAACCCTTCAATTACAATTAATATTTATTAAAAACTTAAAGAGAAATACATAAAAATTCTTCGATTTACTAAACATCAGTTTATTTGTCAAATTAAGGGCGATGTTTTCACCTCCTTGTAACTTTATTTGGCGGTTAATTGTCATAGATACAATTGTAACCATAGCAATTAGCTTCCACATAAATTTATGAGGAAGTGAAAAGAGCTGTCCTAAATTACATAATTCTGTCAAATTTCGTGTTTTTAAATTGGCATTAGTGCAAATGGATCCAACTAATTAGCATCAATTCCCGCGTTGGCCCAACTCTTATAAGTAATATAGTGACTCTACTTTTTATTAAATCGATGCGCCATCTGTCTAATTCATTTCAAATTATTGATTTACATTGCTTTATATGGATAAAATACAAACAACGGTTAATTAAATTAATAAAACACCATATTTATATCGGATGAATATAAATCATTAATATGACCTACAGTGCTTGTCATATTACAAAATGAGCAGTGTAATCAATTTTATTTCTACGAAAAATACAATAATTACAACGAAATTTACAATGCTTAGTTAATTGTATTTTAACATTTATGTTTATTCTTTTGTTGTTAAATTATATGTTGTTCGGAAAGGATCAAGTATTATACTGTTAAATTCTGAACACTTTGTCTGCAATACTTTATGATTTTAACCGTTGTTTGTTCTTATGGAGAAATAGCATGCAAATCGGCCACCTTAACTGATGAAATATCTTCAGTTAAATTGCTATTTAGAGATTCATAATCTCAAAGTGAAACCAATAAACACAAACAGTATACTTGTCCTGGGGTTTATATTAGGCCCTATCCTCACGACTCTACACGACATCAACACGATATGCAGACAATACTACAAAAACAAATGTATCCAACACCTATGTATTCACACGACGCGACATGTGGACGATAAAAATGGTCAGTTTTAATTTTTTTCGCAACTTCATTCCACGCCTTCTCGGTTAAATCTTTCTGGGTATATTCTGCTATTTTAAAATTAAATAGACATTGGTATTTTTCAATCTCCAGTGCAATTTTTAAATTGATGTCGTGTTCTTGCATTGCCATTTTTGCACAAATCTGGGAATAGGTCAGTAAACTACGCTACAAATGTCGCGTGGCTACTGATTGAAAATGTTGATGAGCAACATGTAGCTTGGATATCGTGCTGCCTCCGTGTCGTGTTACGTCATGTGCATTCTCCTATTAAAATATATAGTGGCAACATCGACTCAACATTCTTGAATATCATGTTGATGTCATGTAGCATCGTGTGGATAAAACCTTAAATTCACAGACATTTGCCACAAATTGCGAGTGTTAGAATAACTTGAAGATTGTGTATACAACACGAGTCTAATAAAAGTCTGAAACTATCAACATAAATCTTTTATTAAATGTTAAAGAAAATCATGGAACACGTCAATTCTTATCTTAAACAGGATATATTTTAGTGTAAATAACAAATTTGTAGATTGTGTATTGTTTATGAATTATGGTGATAGCAAAGATTTGTTAAATAGAAACCCCCTTTTTTATGATGAATTTAGCAAGAGCATGAAATTCTAAATACCAAATAATATACTAAAATTATTCAATTATTACATGGCTACTTGATTCAAACAACTTTAAATAATAAGCCTAAAACAAAAACCACAAACAAACGAAACAGTCTAGGGGGCCCTAGATTTTGTAAACAGTAACGGAACCTTGCCTTATTGAAACAGTGATTTAGTTACCTGAATTAAAACCTGAGATTAAATGATATTCATAGAATAACTATTCATTGTTTTATTTAGTGTTGGTGAAACTGGGCCTGTCATTTTAAAGTTTTATCTATTTTATACTTTTCTTGGTTGTCAAAGAAATATCATCCAGAGTAAAAGTAATTCTGTTTGACTCATAATTTTTGCATAACAAAGTGCTACTTTTAATTTTCATAACAAAACATACTAGGTATTAATCATTTAAGGAAAAAAAAACTAAGAATATTTGAGTAAGAAAAAGTGATTTATTTCATACAGTCGGCTTCTTTGATTTTCAGGACTAATTTTAATCTGGAAAAAGGAAGTTAAGTCACAAGTCAAGTACAAATTTTTATGGTACTGAAAGGCTTAAACAAATCAGTTAGACATATTTTATTCGGTACTAGTTCAACACAATTTGTTGCTGTTAAATTATCGCAATTGTATTATAAGGTTACTCAATTATTCTTAAACAGGAGATAAATAAAAGAAACTTGCTTCAAAAGTAAAAAAATGTTACAGTATGAAATAAACGAAAAGGTTGTACATTCTAGTCCGGTAAATCATCTTCACAGTACTCATTTTCGAAATTCCAGACTAAAGTCATCCAGTCTGTGACCATCGCACTCATACAGTAAAATTTCATTTATTACTTATAAAATAAATAACTCATAAATAACTATTATAAAACCACGGATAAATATCATATCATAAGAACACTCAAGTTCGTTACTAATCTAAACAAATAACTTTCAAACTTCTTATTGCAGACACGTTGAAACTGACGAAGATTCAGAATCATTATCAGACTACGATTCTTTCATGGAGGAAGACGAAGTACCTTATGAAAGACAAAGAATGAGAAGTATAGTAGGTCGAATAAACGAAGGCAACGAATTTATGTTTGTATCACGAACATCTTACAGCAGTGATGTTGTGTAGTTTTTAAAATGAAATAAAAAAAGAAAAAAACATTTTTTGAACTATTTTATTTTGTATCAATATGCCGTAACAGTTTTTATCTACTAGAACATATCATAAATGCATTAATTATTATAATACTCTCGGCAAATGCTTTGAGTAGAAGAGCATTTTGCCATCCCTTGCTTTTAATTTCATTTAACAACAAGCTTTCAATCGACTCAACATTAAATAATCAAAACAGTCATAATACTTTTTGATTTTACATGTTGAATTGCACAAAAGCGCAAATATTCATTAAATAGTTGTTGCAGTCACAGCTAAACTGTTACATAATAATATATTAGATTATATAATGTTAGAATGTGAGATCACATTCTGTTAGAATAGGCACAAATTTTCTAACCATATCACAGGGAGTAAATAGTAAAAATAATAATAAAAAGCCAAGTGTTTTTTTGTTTGTAATGGTGCAATCATTGTTTTCATACCTTACTAAAGAGGTAGAACACAAAAAATGCCCGCAAAAAGCGTAATAACATTGTACTTTAATTACAAGAGAAGAGCATGTAACAAAAAAAAATAATGAACGATAAAGAGATACTACTTTTCAGTATAAAAAGGTTTGTTTTGTATAAAAACATTTGATAGTATTTTACCTATTCAGGCACAAAATAAGTGCCCACACTAACAAAGTTAAACATCATCGTCGTCGTCGTCATTATTTATTTATTATTATTATATCAAATTTGTTCCTAGTAATATTATTAAATAGTATATATAAATTAAGACATAAGTTAAAATGCTTCTTTTTTTGTTCATACGCTAAGATTTATTCGTAACAAAACTTACGACTGCCCCCAAGTTACACAATCACGCCCCCAATATTTAAATGTAAGTATGTATTCATCCAATAAATAACTATACGTATTATTATAAGATCGGAAATATCACAGTCGCATACAGAATACTCTTAGCGCCTTTTCAACAGCTGTAACTGCAACGCAGTTTCTGAGCCGTGAACCCTGTTAGTCATTGTCAATCTCTTTGACTAGACCAAAGACATCGCTTTGAATTCAGTTCACATTAAAAAAAAAAGTTAATATTAATAGTAATAATATACATAAAGCGCATATAAATCAATAATGAAAAAAAATATTTTTTTCTCTCAAAACCCTTCTTTTGGCTCAATTCAATAATATCGAGGAATAAATTATTGTAGTTACAATTATACATTTTTCATCATTTTTAATAGCTTTCCTCGCTGCGCTACCGACACAATTCGGGATAGCAAAATTGTACTAATAAATATAATTAATAATCGTAAGATTGATAATCTCGTCATAAGTATGCAATTATGAATACTACAAACTGGGTTAGTGGTATGCAGATTTGAAAATCGATGCTAAAAGTGACACTAGCCACTTTCTACACTTACTTTTTAATTAAAATCCTTAAATACATTTTTCCTTATTTATATAAGAGTAGTGAAAATTTAAACATGTTGATAACTTCAGAAAATAAATTAATTTAAAATAAAAAGAGGCACAAACAAAGAGAGAAAAGAATTAGTTCGACAAGAAAAAGGGGGGAAAATAAATGGAAGAACTTTTTCACTGTAAATATGTATGTATAATCATAATGCCCTATTATAAAAAAAAATATTTCAAACATCATGACAGTACTTAATTGACAGTCTGAATCTTAGAAAAAAAAAAGGTGAATCAATCAATCATCAATATGGTTTTTTTAGCAGAGGAAGAAAATCGGTGCAGTGCAGGCAGAATAATTAAAAGCGACCAACAAGAAATTTTTGATTTTAATTTTCCCACCAATCGTCGCGAGTATTGGTGTTACTGTAATTTCCACCGTAGTTGCCTCTGTCGTTACCATAATATCCACCTGCAAATATACAAACTAATAAGAACAAAAAAATTATACTTTTCAACTAATACATACCGGAATTATTGTAACCATTGCTACCAAACGCACTACCAGGTCCACTACTGTTTCTAGCATTTCTTTGCATACCACCCGACTGCTGACGAAAATCTCTCCCTCCAAAACTGCTGCCACCGCTACCGAAACGGCCTTTACCTCCACGACGACCCGAACTGGGTGCCCTTCCATCAGACGCAACGCTTTCCAACCAAGAAGGCAACTCCTGCTTGGCTTCAATCAATAAATCCTGCATTGCGCTTGCTAAATTACGATTTCTGTCATTGAAGAATGAAGTGGCCAAACCTACATACAATTTGCAATAGAACTACTCTCACTAGATAAAATAATTAAAATACCTACCTAAGTTGCCCATACGTCCAGTACGGCCAATACGATGAACATACTCCTCAACATCAGAAGGCAAATCAAAATTAATAACATGCTTAACATGAGGAATATCTAGACCTCTGGCAGCGACTGCGGTGGCCACCAGTATTGGAGTATTACCAGATCTGAACTGTCTCAACGCATCCTCGCGTTCTCTTTGGGTACGATCTCCATGTATAGAGGTTACAGGATATCCTTCATTATGAAGGAACTCTTCTAGAGAGTCGGCTCCTTTTTTTGTTTCAACGAAAACAAGTGTGAGACTTTCTGCTGAGGGTTGCTGCAAATCGGCAGCGTTTAATAAGTCGAGCAGGAATGAACGTTTGTCGTGTTCTTCAACCCAAACAACCTGGAAAACGTAAATCATATAATCATACACCTGTCAAAGTTTATCGATAAAATTATGATAAATAAAATTTTGAAGATTTTGTGTAGATTTTTTTTAAAAATTAGAAACCTGCCTTTATGATGCATGATTTATTTATTCAATAATGACACATTTTAGAATTTCTTGTAAATAAAATTAACATCAACAGATTAATTATGCAGTTGGCAAGACTCGATGTTTAGATAACCTATAAAAAAATATGACATTTAGATAGCTTCAATGTCATTGACTTCCATTAATCTTTAATTCATCAATACCTCAATGTGGTCGATTAGAATTCCATTAAGTTATTTATAAATGTAGATTATGTCATTCAATTTCCATTTATTTGTACATTTCCACATTTGTAGCCTTCCTTTTAACACATTTCTCAGATTGATATTCTCACCTCACTTAGCGTAGCATTTCTTTTATGATTTGACATTTGTGAACAGAAAACAATTACTTGAGAGTTCTTCTTCTCCCTTTGCCTTTAAAGCACTAACTGTAGAGTAGGTCATAAAGCGAGTCTATTAGCTCATTAAGAGAGGGGGGGTAAACATGTTCCATTTGCAATAACAAAGTGATGTGAGTTTCTTATCTTAGTTATAAAAGGAAAGCAGCTATTGTACAAGCTTATAATAGGCGTTTACAAAAATTGGATTGTATGGTATCTACCATGTTCCCAGCGGTAAACGCATTTCCAAACGTTGTCTACATGTTGTTACAGTGGGTCTTTAATAACAACATAACCAAAAAAATTACATGTGTGTTCATTAAAATATTTTTCGTTAATGTTTAAGCTCCTTGTATACCACATACAGAACACATCCCTACACATTATTTGTATTCGCTGTGGAGAATAAAAACGTACGTAGAAAACTGCACACATCTATGAAATAATTTAAATTTTAGGTTATGTTTACCAGTACATTTACATTCACCAACTATAAATCTCAATTCACAAATCACGGATCCGGTAGATGATACTGTCATATACTGGTTAATTTCCGAACACCGGCAAAGCATCACTGAACGAACACTTTCAGTACATCGGTATATACCCGATAACAATTTTCGTAAACACCTAATATAATTATTATTGTGTATAAAGTTTAAGATTGCATGTGTATCAATTAATAAATGGCAACTGAGAACTTTTTCACTCGAGAACAATTTATTAGCAAATAAAAGCATTTATCAACGCATGTTATCTGCATACTGTTCTAGCTAAGCAACAGTTGTATAGACAGTTGATAGAAACTGACGGGAGATAAATAAATCAAGTTTGTAGAATTTTAGAATAGGGAGAAGAAGTGCATACGTCATACCGTGCCTGACGTCATAATTCTTTCCTCGCAACGCGCATGTTCGCATCACTCTACTTCGCTGTAAACCGTTTGTTTGACAGTTTTGACACTGTTGACAGTTGGAAGAGAAAACGTGACGCTACTTTGTGAGGTTAAAATAATAGATAGGTACTATCACAAATAAAATATTGAAACAACAATGGGTGAAAGCCATTGGGTAAGTGTTTTTATAGCTTGTAAACATCCTTTTTAACACTATCAATAATCAGAAATGAAAATATAATGTGCCTTATTGAAGTAGAGCGATGCGAACATGCGCGTTGCGAGGAAAGAATTATGACGTCAGGCACAGTATGATGTATGCACTTCTTCTCCCTATTGACTAACAAATCAGCATAGAAGCATGACTTGATGATTTTAATTTTTGACACTAGTTATCAGTTAATTTGAAGTGATGGAGGCGCTTTAAAAGTGGATCTCATTAGTGCGATTAAAGAAGTGAGTGACTGTTTCTATTCACTCAGCTGTGAATAGAAACGAATTGCTGAACCGGCTAAAAATAACTTGGAAAATTTTTTTTGACAAGTTAACCAAAAATCAATCTGTAGTAGAGATGTGTAAAATAATATTTTTATCTTTACAAAATGTAGAAAGAAGCAAATGGAATAGATATTAGAGCAAGAAAATATTGAAGATAAATTCATAAGTATAAATTTAAACCAAAAGTCACGCCAGATATTTTTTAAGGTTATGTACCTCACATATTTTAAAAATAAATTTGGTGGTACAATTCGGTAGGTATTAAATTACCATTACAATCTATGCATGACCATCAATATGCCATAGTATTTGATTTGAATAGTGCGTTTTTATTAGATTAATTCATACAAGTTCTGTTTGTGACACACATGCAATCTTAAAGTTCATAGACAATACCTTGGAATGTACAAAATAAACATTCATAAAGCATTACATTCTGCATTATTCATAGTGTTCGATTTATAGGTTATGTCATTCATTTTTCTGTATTTACCGAATTTCATTGATCCACAAATTATACCAACCTAGTTGTTAAACATGAGATGATTTAATGGGTTAGAAACACTGTTGGCATAAGCATTATCTACCAGTACAATTTTTTAAATGCCTTATTAGTTATACATAAGTCAGATTATTATTTTAAAATTGATCTCTATATTAGCAGCAACTTCTAATAATAAGAATTTTCAATCATACTGTTAGGAGAATTTTTTTTTTTAAATTAAAAAAAACAAAATTCAGATCTGCCAACACAATTGGCAGAATTTGACATTTAGATAACCTTATAATCAAGAGGCTATCTAAATCTATATCTGACGTTTGGATAACCTCAAAATCAGAAATTGACATTTAATAACCCCAATAGGTTAATAGATTACTATTTCCATCATTTGTTATTGGCAATAAAAAGAAAAAGTCTCTAGTATCAATATTTAAGGGCACTCTTGAAATTAATAAATTGTTTAAACACAGCAAATAATGAAGTTCTACAATAGGTACATACCTTTTGGGTAATATTTTCAGAAGTCGAGCCAACTCGTCCCACTGCTAAAAATATGTAATTATCCAGGAAGTCACGAGCTAACATCTGAATAGGAGATGGGAACGTAGCAGAAAACATAAGTGTTTGACGTTCTCCGGTACGTGGCATATTCTCTTTCTCGAGGATACGCCGAATCTGAGGCTCAAAGCCCATGTCTAACATACGATCTGCTTCATCTAGCACCAGGTATCGGCAATAATCTAAACCAATCTTGCCACGATCTATCATATCAAGGAGACGGCCAGGTGTGGCAACAAGGAGGTGGCAGCCACGATCTAAATCACGCATCTGATCGCCAATATTCGCTCCACCATAACTGTTAATACATGTTGTAGACATTAAATTTTTGCAAAAGTGCATAATCAAAGTAGAGCCAAATGTTTCCCAAACTGATGAAGTTTTGTGCTTATTCTAAGGCAAAGTAAAAATATGCAATTTCAAAATAACCTGTACCAACCTAACCTTAACTTAACTTTTAACCTAATTCTTACTTAATCCAACCTTATGTTTAATCTCATCTCTAACCTAATTGCGCCTGAACCAACTTAATCTTTTGCCTAGTCCTTGATATTTGGTCCTTATTAGTACAAAAGAAAATTTGTCTTTTTTATTAGAAATGGCCTTAGAAACTTTGGGAAACGCATGGTTAATTAAAACTTACACAACGCATGGTCGTACACGTGAGCGATAAGAAAACTTTTTACTCTCGTCATAGATTTGAGTGGCCAATTCGCGTGTAGGGGCAAGAACCAATCCAAATGGAAATTGTTTGCGACGATAACTACGTCCCTGATTAATATTTGGTGGACCACGTTCGTACATCTGGTTAAGAATTGGCACAAGGAATGCTGCAGTCTTTCCAGAGCCCGTCTGCGCACAAGCCATGACATCACGTCTACCAATTATAATTGGAATTGCGTACTTCTGTACAGGTGTTGGTGTATCATAACGAGCCAAACTAATATTGCTACTAATTATTTCTGTCAGCTGTACTTCCTCAAACTGAAAACAAATTAAGACAATTTAAAAAAAAACTTCGCAATGATAATCTTAAAACTTACAGATGCAATGTGACGGGGGACTTGATCACCAGTTGCTTCGACGGGAATGTCTTCATATTTACTGAAGTTAATTCCAGTATTTCCAGTACCGAACAATTCGATTTCGAGTCTTTCATCTCGTGGCAAGGGTACGGTCCAATCAGTCTCGCTATTACGGCTTCTGTCGTTCCAGCGGCCGCTGCCATCTCTGCTATTCTCATTCCAACGTCCATTGTCTCGCTGCTTCTCTGGTTCCTTCCAGCGATCATTACGGGGCATGTCACGCTCCCTCTCCGGGAACCGGCCACCTCGACCGGCAGCCCACTCGGGATTGCTTCTGTCGTCGAACTTTGCATCCCCATTTTGAAAGTGATCCCTTCTGTTTCTTGTATTAAAGCTTGAATAGTCAGCGTTAGTACGGTCGGCGCGACCGGCACTTTCACGGGCACTGTTGCGACCACCGTATGCGCCGCTACCGCTGCCGCCACGACTCGATGCACTTCTTGTTGATTCGTTACGATCGTAACCTCTTTCTTTCTCAATGTTAGAATCTGATTGATTCTGTACTTTATTGCGCAGATGAGGAGGCACGTAGCGAGCTGTACTGCTGCTACCGCGTCCCTGCAAGTCCAGACCAGCAAACTGTTGAAGAAAAAGAAGCATTTGATTCAACATAGCCTTACAATTCATTTATATTGTTAAAACCACTCTAATCCTACATTTTGTATTAAGCTCTATAACTGTAATCATAATTATTATTACAATAGAAACTACAAAAACTGAGCTCTTCGAGTAAATAGATCTGATATACTGAATGCAGCCTAAATTTTTAACCCATTAACATAATTCTGCCAAATGTCAGTTTTATAATCTGTCAATGTCAGATTTGTTTGTTTATGCCTACAATTTTATATGATATTTAATTCCAACCTCATTCAATGGGTGTATTCGAAGGCACATAAGCGAAAAAGCACCGCCTATTCATTACCGGTGCAGCATAAATATGCTTTGATTCAAGCACTTCAGTTGGTAGTGCTGTCGTTCCTTGCCAACTCAAATTTAACCTAACTTTTTCATGACTTTTATTTTTGAAGTGGTTTGTTTATAAACAAACTTCAAAACAACTGCTTTAAGTAGCGGTTTAAATTCAGTGTAAAATAAAACGCTGAATAAAATATAAAAGGCTTTTACCACAACTGTCTTCTGTCACACTGTCCGAAGCAAGCGCTACGCAATGCAGCAGGCTGTATCGCTTAACGGTTTCGAACACACCCAATGACATTTGTCCATTCTAACCTAAGATTTAATAAAATAAAAGTGTAATGTTTTTTGCGATAATATTTTATATATTCATGTGTGCATTTGTCATTGAAAATTAATTATATGTATTGTGTAAAATGTGCGCTACTTTGAAGTCAGATTATTTCCAAGTACTTTTAGGTTATATGAACTAATCTGTTATACTATGACCATTTTACAAATCAAGAAGGATGGCACACTAGTCTCTAAAAGAAAACTGTTAACAGTTCATAAAATGGTGTCAATGGAAGACTTTTTATCAGCATGTATGTCAAAGAATATAAAATAACAAAGAAATGCTGATTGACAGAGGGTTTATGGTGATTGTTTTCTGTGATTTTGCCAAAGGAAAATTTAATAAAATTTAAATAATTTAGACATTCAATTTACTTAAAATCATCAAACTTTCTTCGAAAATCTTTATCTCCTCTGAAAAGATTATGTTAATTTTCTATTAAAATTCTTTAGATTATCGATTAACTTATTAGTGCTATTATATACATTTATTTCTTTACAGAAAATAATCATAGTCACCTATGGAATAAATTTAGTTTTTTACAGAAAGTAATCGGTTACCTATGGAATAACAATGAAGTGGCCAAATAAATATTTGAGGTTAGTTGTCAAAATGACAACTAACTATAAATGATTAAAACTGCATTAAAAGTGCAAAAGTATAAAAGAAATATAATTATCCAGAAAAGTATGCAATAAAAAGTAAAATTTGCAAAATAAATAGTATAACCTACAATATCTAATCAGCAACATGGTTGTCAAATCCATAGGTGAGAATCTTCATTAGTTTTTTAGAATATTCCAGCACCCATGGACTTTGTTTTCAATCTAATATCTTATCACAACTGTAAGTGTAACAATAAACTGTTTAATTAATAATGTAGTAAAATTTACCTCCTTTCACAAGCTCGAATGTTATTATTGCTGAAATCTTGACGATCAGGTTTACAAAAATAAAGAGAAATAATTGTTAAATCATGTTTACAGAATCATGGCTAATATATGCACGTTTAGACAATAAATACATAAAAACAGTTTGTGATAAGAAAGCACACAGAGTGCACACTATTTTAAAAATGTTATGAAGAGTATCGTCAAGATTAAAAAAAATTATAATAGTTCATGTCTTTGTTACAAAAATACATCCACTTTTTAAAAAGCTCATTTTTTCCCTTTCAAAGATCTTTCCCCCTGAATCAGAAAGAATTAAGTAAATTTTTTTTTACATCCCACACAATGGGAACACATTCATTGACATTCTTACTCAACTTAGTGATAATATCTAATTTTAGCATAAATTTGTAATGGATGGCGTAATAAGAAAACCTTAAATCATATTAAAATCTGCTCTGTACATCCGTAAATCCCAGCTAAAATGTGAAGTAGTAATATTCGATCAATAAAACGACAAAACGAACTAAGGCGACCTCCATTAACAAAAGCTTCCTGTACATCCTGAATACATTCATGAGAACCGAATTCACGTAAAAATCGCGCATATAAAAATCGTACTCACCTGCTGCTCTAGACCTGATCCATTTTGGTTGGGTACATTACTCATATTACTATTAATCAGTACGTGTTGTTTGGAATTTCTTGCAGTGAACTTCCGAAATTTAATTTTATATAAAGCAACGTCTTTGATAAAACCACGAACACCGATAATTTGTTGCAGGAAGCGAAGTGAGACTACTGCGCAAGTCGCATGAGGATGTGGCGCTTATTTTGAGATTTTATTTTTGATGAATGTTACAAGTTCGGGCTGATTTTCTGGTATTGCTTTGTTGTAGTGCAATAAACTGCAGATTTGTTAAATAATTAACGGAAATTTTTAGACTACAAAAATAATATAAATCAACATAAACTGACATTTCAATAAACCACAGACTGTTTGATATTAGCTTCTTTTCTAATTTTAACGTTTTAATAATCATAAATGTTTGAGACAAATGTATTTTTCTTAAGATTAATAAGGAGTCATTCATCAGATTTATATATCAAAAATTGAAAATTCATAAACCTCTATCAAATTACAAAATTTTTAAAAGTGGTGGTGTCTATGTTATCATTACCGGTAATTTAATACCTACTCCATCTATAATTTTTCTTATCGTAGGTAATGGCTAATGGCAGTAATGTATCAGATAAATTAAAACATTTTGATCTATTATTATCTCTGAAAAAAATTCTAAGAAAATGGCAATGCTGTTTTGCTACCGGCTATGTGATTGATAAACTTCCTAACCTAACAATTCTAAAAGTCATAACTTATTTAACCTATGGCCATAGCCCAAATCTTTTTACAAGGTGAATGAATAATAGTTATTGTAATTATCATTGATGAATTTCTCTATTGTTTCCCTTTAACTACCTGACTGGTTATAATGACATAAATAACAAACCTCTTAATTTTTTACATTTTTTGTTTACCAGATATTTTGAAACTTTATGTTACCAACTACACTTTCGCCAATTTAATTTCAAACGTTTCAGTAATATTTTATTTTACAGTGACGTCTCAAAAAGGAGTAGTATAGAATTACGTTAAAAGCCTACTAAAACCTACGGCGCAAAATGTAAACTGTCCTTACTTATTTTGGATCATACTGTAGTCAGTTGCGGTGGGTGCATACATCAAACCCGGGACACTCGCAGTGCAACACTTGATGATATACTGCTTTATTAATGTGTGCGTACGAGCATGATAGCGATATACCAGTTTGTCGTGTGCCCCGAGTTTGACGTAGGTATGCACCCACCGCCACTAACTGTAGTATTTATATACAGTCTGGAACTTTGTAATGCATTTTTATGTTTATGTTCATTCAGTTGTGCATTCGGTCACAGAGTCATTTACCTACAAGAGAGTTATTGGAACGTTGAAATATCCAAATCGGATTGCGGGGGAGGGGTAAGTTATTTTCTCAAGTGTCTTGTTGTAATGTCTAAGTTTTAATTTATGCTTGATTTAGTGACGGCAAACTGACGAACGAGTTCTTTAGACGCCGATGCATCTAGATTATATGACGCAGGGGGAGGGTTAAACTTTTGAGACTTTTACCTTCATAAGCTAATCCATAGTCAAGTTCAGTAAACAAGACAATTTCGAAACTTCGAAATATCCAGATGATTTGAAGAGAGTGAACGAAGGGGGTTAGATTCCGCATTACAACGCAGTTATCCCCCTCCGAAAATCTTTAAAAGTTTCTTAGACCTGTTAGAGCAAACATTCAGTCACAGAGTTATTAACCAACACGAGAGTTTCCGTGACGCTGAAATATCCGGATCGGATGGTACGGGGGGGGGGGTTAGTTTTTAAAGTGTCTCTTTGACTTACCTAAGTTTTAAGATAAGCTTAAATTAGTCGCGACAAACCGACAAAAGAGCTCTCCAAACGCCGAAACATCCAAATTATATGACGAGGGGGGATAAGATATTTTGCAACTTCTCATTAACCAGCGAAAGCTAATCCGTGTGTACTAATCCAGTAGACAAGGGCAAGACAATTTCGTAACGTCGAAATATTCAGATGATATGGAGAAGGTGGGCGAAGGGGGGGGGGTAGGTAGAATTTAGGTAGATTCCGGGTTACACTGCAAATCTTTAAAAGTTTTATAGACCTGCCTATAGAGCTAACATTCAGTCAGAGAGTCATTAACCGACACGAGAGTTCCCGGGATGCTGAAATATCCGGATAAATAGATCCGAGTAAAGCTTCTTAGACTTCTTAGCTTTTAGACCTGCTAGAGCTAACATTCAGTCACAGAGTTATTAATCGACATGAGAGTTCTAGGTAATACTTAGATGATATGAAAAAGGAGCGGAGGATAAACTGTTTATACTCAAGGCCAATCAATAGGAAAGCCTTTTGGAAACCTGTGCGCGAAGGGGAGAGATAGAATTTAGGTAAAATTCGAATCAAACGCAGGGGGCGTTAAATCTTCAAAAATTCTCTTAGACCTGCTAGATTAGTCAGTGCCAGGCGGCAAGTGAATTCGCGGGACAATGAAATGCTTGTATCATACGGCAAGAGGAGAGGATTAAAATCTGCTTTCCAGCTGCGAAAGTAAACTTTTATTCACGGTCAACCCACAAAAAAGTATCCAGACGCCGAAAGCTCCACATTATATGACAGGCGAAGGGCTGGTTAAATTTTTGAAAACAGTTTTTGACTAATTAGTTATTTCTACTTTATGTACAAATAACTACAAACAAATTTTGCATCATTGTTACTCACTACATATATTGCTTTGTTAGTTGTTATAGTTATCCATAATTGTTGTTGTAAACAGATGCCAAAAAAAAGTTTTGTAAATATTCCAATTTATAAGTTAAGATAAAGGCGAGCAAAAATAATCTTGTCTCTTACTGACAGTTATCAAAAAGCAATTAACATAAACAAAAAGTAACCTACTCAACACACAGTGTTGCAACATAGGAACTGAAAATGATAAATTCAACACTTTCCCTTCATTTTACAGTTAGACATTTCATTTATAGCATTAAGTCCAAGTTCATTACACAACACTATGTGGCGAGGTCTAGGTAGGGGCTTCGTCAAAAGGTCAGCTAATTGATTTTCAGATGAGATTTTCTCCACACTGATTTCACCTTCAATTACAAGCTCCCGAACAAAGAAATGTCTTGTACGTATATGCTTAGTTCTTTTATGGAACTCTGGGTTTTGTGAAAGTTTCAAAGCTGCTTCATTGTCAATGTACAGGTTAGGAACGCTTTCTAACACCACCATGCCTGCCATTAGCCTTTTTAGCCACACAGCCTCCTTAGCTGCCTCACTGGCTGCTACAATCTCAGCTTCTGTAGTAGAAATTGCCACCGAAGACTGCCGCTGACTGATCCAGGAAATACAGCCACCCGCGTACATGCTGAGCATTCCAGAAGTGAACCTACCAGTTGTAATGTCCCCTGCATGGTCAGCATCACTATAACATGACAGTACTTTATTACAATTGCTTTTATAAATAATACCACGATCCAATGTTCCTTTTAAGTATCGTAAAATCCTTTTAACCTTTAACCAGTCTTGGGAGGTTGGATTCTCGAGTGACCTGGACACTACTCCCACTGCGTAAGCTAAATCAGGTCTTGACCCAATCATGAGGTACATTAAGGCACCTACAACCTGCCTATATGAATAACCAGCAATAGTTATTTCATTCATTTCTTTCCCTGCTTGAGTAGTAGTTGATGTTTCTAGTGGGGTTGATACTGGTTTACATTCGTCCATTTTAAGATTTTTTTAAAATCTTTCTAGCATATGAAGCTTGACTCAATTTTATTCCATTTTCACAATGTTCAATTTCTAATCCCAAATAAAATCCTGCATGTTTATAAGTTCTACTAAATTCATTTTTAATATTAATTAGAAACTGATTCAACATGTTTTGACTATTTGAAGCCATAAGTCCGTCATCAACAAATACGGCCAACATAAGCTTTTCAGTACCATTTTGTACTATAAATAAACATGGATCAGCATCACTCCGCTTAAACCCAAATTTAAACAAAAATTCACTAAAGCGCTGATTCCAGCACCGAGGTGCTTGCTTTAATCCATACAGACTCTTCTGCAGTCTACAAACTAGTGCACTACCATCTGTGTAGCCATCAGGTTGCTTCATATAAATGTGACTACCTTGATTATCAATATTTCCATACAGAAATGCAGTAGATACATCAAATTGTGTCAATTGTAATTTTTCATTTGCAGCAACGCTTATCAGAGCTCTAACAGTACTCAATCTAGCCACAGGGCTGAAGGTTTGATTATAATCAACATCCTTCTTCTGTAGATACCCTTTTATAACCAATCGGGCTTTGAAACGCTCTATGGATCCATCTGGGTTTGTTTTGACTTTGAATACCCATTTACACGGTATTGGTTTTTTATCAACCGGCAATTTTTCTAATACCCAGGTACGGTTGTCTAATAAGGACTTGATTTCCTGATCCATAGCAAGTTTCCATTCAGAACAGTACTGGCTCTGCATAGCCTCTTCATAAGTAGTTGGTTCAGTATAATCATTCATAATGGTATCGCAGGACATTACAAAATCAGTGAATCTTTGGGGTCGTTGTAGAGTACTTCTGTCACGAAGCCTAGGGGTGGCAGGTCTTCCAAGACTCTCCAATTCCTCCTCACCTGACATTTCTTCTTGTGAAGTTTCAGAAAACGAATCCTCATCAGCATCAGGAGGATCTTCACAGATTTCCTTCTGAGGAGGTTCAGCATCTTCATCTTCTGATAACTGATTAGGTATTACAGTGACATCACCTGCACCTGAAGAAAGAGGTCTTTCATAAAACACAACATCACGACTTCGTATTAAAGTACCATTTTTACACCAAATTCTATAACCATCAGTATCATAACCAACAAGTATCCCCTTCACGGCCTTCTTGTCCATTTTCTTTCTCTTTTGCTTAGGAACATGGGCATAGCAATCAGAGCCTATAATTCGTAGGTGTTTAATATGAGGCCTTTCCCCATGCCATAACTCGTATGGAGATTTCTCTGAAATACTAGAAGGTCCAGTCCTATTTAATACATACGTGGCAGCTTTTACAAGTTCTGCCCATAAGGACTGTGGTAGATCATTTCTGGAATGCATCATGGCGCGGGCAGTCTCTACAACAGTGCGGTTCTCCCTCTCACAAGGGTTTTGCTGTGGTGTATATGGCATAGTTAATCTTTGGGTAATTCCCTTCTCTTGCAATATTTTTCTAACCGCATTACTGTCGTACTCCCCTCTATTGTCACTTAAAATGACCCTAACACGATGACCAGCATTTTCTGATGCAGCAAGCATCAATTTTAATTTTTCAGGTACTTCAGATTTTTCTCTCATAAAATATACAAACCTAAATCTAGAGAATTCATCCTTAAAAATAGCATAATATTTGAATCCAGATTTAGATGTTTCAAAAGGACCACATACGTCACTAGATACTAGCATACCTGGCTTGTCAGGTTTATCCCTGGTTCCAAATTGTTTTCTATGAGTCTTACCGTATACACAGCCTTCGCATAGTTCAGTGTCCAGTTTTACCTCAATCCCAAGTTCTCTTTTGATTGTGGCCTTCACAAGCCGTTTATTTTGATGTCCCATCCTTTCATGGTACAGCTGCAAAACATTATCATTATATACAGTGTTTATTACAGAAACTTGAGGAAAAACAATTCTCATTGATAGTTTATATAGACCACCAGAGCGATTTCTACTTCCAAATAACACAATCTGTTCATTTATTTTTAGTTGGCAAACAGCAACATTGGATATAAATTCACTATTAATTTGTTTATCATGAGCAGCTAGAGTAGAAAACAGATTTTTCTTAATACCAGGGACGTACCACAAATCTGTTAAAGTTAGGCTGTTCCATCGGCCGTTAACCGATGCTTGAACCTCAACAGTTCCTTTGCCCACAGCTTTAACGCAATCACCATTTGCAGTGACCACAGTACGAGGAATATTTTCGTCAAATGGAGTGTACTCACAGAACGCATCACTTTTATTTACTATGTGACTCGTCGCTCCGCTGTCCACATAGAAAAAATTATCAGTTTTTTCAGTATTAAGTACAAGATTTGAGGACGCAAAAAGTACAAGTTTATTTGGCTCATTTACCCTACCAACCTTATCATTTGTTTTGTTACTTTTCTCAGGTTTAGGCTTCCCATCTGCCTTCCATTTAGTACAGACAGTAATTTTATGTGGACCTTTACAATAATTACAAATATATTGATTTTTGTTAGATTTAAATGCTTTATATTTCCCAGTCTTGCCACTACCAGAGGGTTTTTGAGTGAGAAGAGCTTCATGACTACTGTTGTCTTTCCCATTTAAAGCCCTCTCGTACATACAAAGTTGTGTACTGAGATTATCTAAGGTCCTTTCTCTTTTAGACACAAGCATCCAACTTGATCTAAATGAAAAGTATCTTTCAGGCAATGAATCTAATATTTTACAAGTTAATATCAAATCTGGCAGTTTTGAACTTCCATCCTTTGTAAGTTCAAGATTTAAATCACTCCAGATGTTTTTCAATTTAGAGGTATGACTTGCAATGTCATCTATTTCATCCCTCTTATAACTAAAAAATTGTAAACATAAATCAAAGGCTCGATCCTCAACAGACCCATCAAAGAGCCGATTCAGTTCATTCCAAACATCAGCAAAACTCGTGAATCTCATTACAAGTTTTAGTATGTCCTCAGTCATGTTTGTTGTCAGTACTAACAGAGCACTGCTGTCAATTTTAAGAAAGTCTTCAAATTTCTTATCATAGTCTGATTTCTCAGATGTCGTTGCACCTAGCCCAGGCGGCTGAGGGGCTGTCACCTTACCTTCCACAACATCTAATACTCCCTTTATGCTGCGTAATAGGATTACAGCTTTATATTTCCATGTAGTCCAATTACTTTTACCTTCAAGTAAACCAATTTGCAGTTTTAGAGAATCCAGAATAAAATGTAGATTATTATAACAGTCATTATATGTCATCTTTCTGTTCTGTTATTTGAATTGTCGCGCGCTATGAGGTGTTTTCACATCTCTGCTGTCTTTCCACATATGTCGTGAAAAATTCTTGTTTTGTTTACTTTAAATTATTATTGTGCATTAACTAGACACAAGATTTCAAAAATATTGGGCAGCATTGTTCTTCGAATATGAGAGTATATCATTTTAGTTTTTTATCAGATTCCCTACATTTCTTCATCATAATTTTTCGTTAAAACGGCTAAAGGTTAGATGGTCTCCATAAGAGCCCATGTTAAATTCTGGATTTTATTTTCCATTTTTCTCGGTAATGGTACACAAGAAGATTATAAAAAAAAGTTACCGAATAGAATAAGTGTCAAAGAACTCGAGGTTTAAATTTCACGTCATTCTCTACATTTTTACATTTCGCTGTATCCTCCTTAAATACATAAATAGCTTGTAAACTTAGAATATAAAACTATAGGAAGGAGCGTAACTACCTGGCGCAATGAACTTTAAAAGCGACGGATATGACGTCACACTGGCCGCCATTAGACACCACCTATATCTGCTTTTCTCTCAACTCCGACAAATACGAAGAAGGGAATTGCATTTCATAAGTGAGTATTCGTTTGTTTAAAATATTAAATATAAAATTTATATTCTACGATTAATTTCAAAATATTATGTTTGAAAATTGAGGTTATGTAATTTATGTGCGCATTTCGAGACAGTGAGAACCGCCAATGGAAATATCTCATTGCAAAACGGGAAACACATGTACAAATAACTATAAACAGATTTTGCATCATTCACAAGTGTTAATGAAGTGCTGGTTCTGGTTTCTTGAAGTGTTAATGGACTGTTTGTTTGATTCTTGTATTGATTATAGAAAGATTAATAGATTGATATTTTAATATGACTTTTTATTGGCATCTGTTTACAACAACAATTATGGATAACTATAACAACTAACAAAGCAATATATGTAGTGAGTAACAATGATGCAAAATCTGTTTATAGTTATTTGTACATAATGGCCCCCCCTTTGAAGGGTACCTTCAAAGTTATACAATGTTCAACCAAAGTTCAGATTAATTAGTAATCTCATCTTGGTTTGGAAGTGGACCTATGTGACGCAAAGACCTGGTGATAGTTCCAGTTGATGTTTTTAGGTTTACAAGTCTGGGTTTATCCTTATTTTGTATAATCTTGATGACACGACCAATGGCCCACTTACAAGGACGTTTAGAATCGTTACGGATTAGAACTAGAATTCCAGGCTTCACATTAACAGGACCATGCTTCCATTTATATTGGTGATGTAACTGCGTGACATAATATTTGGAAAATTGAGACCAGAATTGTTGGTATAACTGCTGGATATGTTGTAGTCTAGACAGTCGATTTGATTGTACTTTCATTAAATCAGGTTCAGGTAATGAGTAGACCGACCGATAAGAAAATGTGAAGGAGTTATAGGAGTGAGATCATTAGGATCATCTGACAAAGCAAATTGTGGTCTCGAATTTAGAATGCCTT
The DNA here is from genome assembly GCA_929113105.1 of Agrypnus murinus. NCBI lineage: Eukaryota > Metazoa > Arthropoda > Insecta > Coleoptera > Elateridae > Agrypnus > Agrypnus murinus. Next base: position 154,177,435 of record OV816028.1, on the reverse strand, counting down.
CTACTTGTATAACGAGAGTATTAAGCTCTTCGTATGTCACATTGCAATTAATTAAAACTCTTTTTAAATGATATTTTGTACTCTTTACGGCAGCTTCCCATAACCCACCAAAATTTGGAGTGTATGGGGGGATAAAGTGCCACTGAATCTTGAATTTACTAGTGCAATCAACAATAGAACTTTGATTTTTATTCAAAGGTTTTTTAATTCCTTACTTGTTCCAATAAAGGTACTACCATTTTCAGAGTATATAGCAGATGGTATGCCACGTCTTGAAATAAACCGTTTTAGACAGGCTAGAAAACTGTCAGTAGTCAAATCTGTAATAATTTCTAGATTAATAGCTTTGGTGCAAAAACAGACAAAAACTGCTAAATAGCATTTAATTAATTTGGAACCTTTTCGTTTTCTATTTAAAAAGGATCTGCATAATCAATGCCAGTTGTTTGGAATGGTAAGCTTGGTTTAATACGATTATCTGGAATGTTTGACATAGAACAGGAAAATGGTACCGGTTTGAACTTAAAACAAATAATACAGTTTTTTACTACCCTTTTTGCCAAATGACGTCCACCAATTGCCCAATAAAATTGTCGAACTGAAGCTAGCAAGAATTGAGGACCTGGATGGAGAAGTTGTATGTGTTTGTTTTCGAAAATTAATTTAGAAAATTTGTGCTTAGCTAATAATAAAGCAGGGTGTTTAAGATTGTATGGTAATAAGTATGCCTGAGTCGTCCTCCTACCCTTAAAACACCTTGATCATCAATGAACGGACAGAGGGACGACAGCTTATGTTTGGGATCTAATGCTTTTGTCTTTGTTAAGGTTTCCAATTCAGAGTCAAAACATTCACGTTGAGCTAATTTAATTAAAACAGTATTAGCAGTTTCGATTTCGCTAACGGTTAATGGTAGTTTTGGAATGGCAGCCTTCTGTACTGCTGAGTGATTCTTAATCTTAATTCTAAAATATTTACAAACCGTAAACAGAATGCTGTTACTCGTATCAGTTTATTTAAGTTGGAATGCTTGTCAAATAGATCAAAGGGTTTTATATTGATAATGTTTATAATCTTAGAAGTGTTCTTTAACTCTGGTAATTCAGATCTGGGAATAGATACGTTAACTGAAGGCCAATCAGATATAGGCTTTTTAAGAAAAGAAGGACCTGTCCACCAAAGTGAAGACGAGAGAAGGTTTTTTGGAATGGCGCCTCTAGATGCAAGATCTGCAGGATTATCTTTGGTACCTACATATCTCCATGTTTCCGCGTTTGTAGATGTTTGTATTTTGGACACTCGATTGGATACAAAAACTTGTAGTGAACTAGGTTCAGTTCTTATCCAATTTAATGCCACTTGGGAGTCTGACCACATATAAACGGGAACAGAAATTGATAAAGAACCATTTAAGAGATTAATTAATTGAGTCCCTAATAAACAGGCACACAGTTCAAGTTTTGGAATACTAATCGTTTTCAACGGAGCTACTTTAGTTTTTGCACACAGTAGCCGTATATTATAATTACATGATTGATCTTCGCTACGAAGATATACGTATGCTGCATATGCTTTCATAGATGCATCGCAGAAACAATGTATGTCAACTAATTTATAATTTTTGGAAATTGCACATCTTGGAATAGAAATTTCATTTAGTGTTAGAAGACTGTTATAAAATTGCAACCATTTCTCTTCCATACCTGGAGGCAGAGAACTGTCCCAGCTAATGCGTAGTTTCCATAATTCTTGTATTATTATTTTGGAAGTAATAATAAATGGACTCGGTAGACCTAAAGGATCATATATTCTAGAAATAATGGAAAGGATATATCGTTTACTGATAGGATATCTAGTAGGAAAAAGCTTGATTTTATATTTTAGACTATCTATGCTTGGTGACCATTGAATCCCTAACGTCTTATTATTGTCATTTTCACCAATATCTAATAAAAAGTTAGATACATTAGAATGGTCTAAGTTAGAAACAATTTCCGGGTTGTTCGATATCCACTTTCGTAGGATAAAATGCCCTGATTTCAAAATCTGTAGAATTGTTTCACAGCGTGTCTTTAATTCTTCTGGATCATCTGAGCCTGTTAACAAATCATCTACATAGGTATCTTTGAGAATGGAATTACATGTTGCTGGAAATGTCTTTTGATGATCAAATGCTAATTGTCTCACACATCTAATAGCTAAATAAGGTGCAGCCCTTGTACCATAGGTTACAGTGTTTAGTTCGACAACGGAAAATTCCTCATTGGGATTTTCACGCCATATAATTTGCTGCAATGGTCTGTGATCAGAATGGACAATAACTTGACGATACATTTGTGAAACGTCTGCAGATACTACATACTGATAAAACCTAAATCGCAAAAGGATATTTATATCTGTTTGAACTTTTGGACCGATGTATTGTAGGTCATTTAAGGACCAACCTGAAGAGGTCTTACACGAACCATCAAATACGACCCTTAATTTTGTAATGAGACTGTTTTCATTTAGGACACCATGATGAGGTAAGAAATAGGAGCTTAAAGATGATTGATTGGAAACTTTATTCATATGTCTTAGTTCCTCATACTCGTGCATGAAATCAAAATATAGTTTCTTAAAAATGAGATTAGAAAACCTCTTTTCTAAAGATAAAAATCGTGTAATTGCAATTTTTTTGGAGTCACCTAACAAACTGGGTGAGTGTTTCAATGGAATCTTGACTACGAATTGGCCTTGCTCATTGCGAAATGTGTTTTCAGTAAACTGCTTTTCACACTCATAATCGTCTTTTAATAAAGGAATGGAGGTGGAAATATCTTCTAGTTCCCAAAACTTCTTCAACTGATCATCTTCACGTATGTGAATTTTTGTCAAATGGCAGATAGATTTGTAATTAAAGTGAATTGGTGCTGGTCCGGAAACAATCCACCCAAACTGAGTATTTTGGAGAATTGTTAAGTTGACACCAAGTCTGATGTTACCATAAATAAGTAATTCCCAAAAGATACTTGCACCAATCAATAAATTGACTTCTCTAGAAACTTGAAACTCTGGATCTGCTAATTGAATATTGTATGGTATATTCCACTTCGTTATATCTAGGTGAAAAGAAGGAATCTTTAGTACACCGAGCTTTAACTACTCCAATGAAACAATCACATTTTGATAAAGAAATTTCAATCATCAAACAATTAGCACATGCAAACCATTATAACCATAACATGATTGACACTTTAATTCAACAAAAAGATTATAGGTTAGCTATCAAAAGAATATTTCCAATTGACACTCAAATACAAGACACAAACTACATATATCAATACCATACTTTGGCACGATATCAGAACAAATTGCAACTATAATAAGAAAAACCACCAGTTACAAAATAACCTATAAAACTAACACCAACACCTTTTCATTTTTATTCAATGCTAAAGACAAAACACAAGATATCATGAAATCCGGCATTTACCGTTTGAATTGTTCTTTTTGTAACTCGGTTTATATTGGACAAACACTTAGAAATTTCGACATAAGATACAAAGAACACGTACGCTCTTATGGACTTAAACATCCAGAAAAATCGAATTATGCCAAACACATTTTGGAACAGAACCACCCAATGACACCTCAAAACAACATTAAATTCTTACATTTTTTCAACAACAAACACAAATTAGACATTTTAGAAGCTTTTGAAATATACAGACATAAACGCACAGTACCTTTAATGAATGAACAAATTGAGCTTAGTAATTCTCCTTTATTAGAAGTGTTAGATATTTAATTTTTGTTATGTATTGTATCTAGTTACCTATTTTCTGTATATATTTATCCTTAGCAACGTGTTTGTTTATCAATCTTATCTACCTTTGATAATGACACAAAGTGTCGAAACAATATTGTCAGGTTAAGATATTAATAAAACTTGCGAAACTTTAACTAATCTTTGTATTTCTATTATATTTCATTATATTTTAATTCTTTCCAATTTTTCATGGTAAGTTTATGCTTACTAGAGAGGATATGAATGATTAAATATTCATAGAAGGTTTCTTTGGACAGTTGCATTGCATCAAGGGCATTTAATTGTTTTGAGATTTCATCCAGCATTTGTCTGAATAATGTATAGACATCCTTTTGCAATGGTTGAATACTAAGTAATGATTTGAAGTGAGTATTCAATAAAAATTGTTTTTTTATCAAACCTGTCACACAATACGTGCCAGGCTTCTTCATAGGGATTGGTACCTGATTCTAACCCTTCTATTAAACGTAATGCATAGTTTTCCAGAGATGCCTTTAAAAATTGAAATTTCTGATTATCATTTAGTTTTGGATGACTATCTATTATAGAAACAAAACAAAAAACTAAATATCGGAGTTCTTAGAAATTTGGCTTTCTTCAGTCAAGGGTGGGAACCGTAACCAATCATTTCTTTTCCGTTTACTAAAATGCAGGATAGGAAGAACGAAAAATTTGATTATCTCGCAAAAGAATAATTCTTGTAAGAATATTTGAAAAATATTTATCGTTCACAAATTTTATCACATATGATTCATTTAGGAGTTAAATAGCAACGCAGGTTTATTTAATATGTAAAGATGCAATTTTATTAATGCATGGAGAACAAATCTGTATGCGCGCTGTCAAATTTTGTTCGATAATTTTTAATTAATTGATATCCTGTTTTCAATTTTTTTGGTTTCATCAAGAAATTTTAATTGATTATATGTACGTTAGCATAATGTTACTTAATATTTCAAGTTAATAGATTTCCTTTCAAATTCTTTTCACATTCTAAACAAGTGGAAGTATCTCCCGGTGCTGGCAGATCTGGTTCAGGTTTTCTGCAATTTTCCTTAGCTGTGACACAAATGTGAGATTAGCGCTGTTCTATCTGTTAGTCGGCTGCAACCGCACGCAGTGCCGTAACAAGGGCGTGACGAAGAAGGCGCCCGCCACGGGCGCAACTGGATTTGGGACGCAAAACAAAGGATACTGACCCGGTTTAGAGTTGCACGTGGTTTTTATTTTACTTGACCATTCTACTCTACATGAATCAACACCGACTCTCGCTGGCCGTTTTCTTGTCTCCTGACCAATTAGACAGAGACACGTATTATTGCGCGCGCATCACAGTTCCTCTCTTTCTTACACTCCTAGCCCGCGTTTACATGAGGCAAAAATTTCAGCCAATCAGAACGTCAGGAGAAATCAGGTGACGTTGATACGACGTTCTGATTGGCTGAGCAAGTGAATGCAGGCTCATACTGTCTGTCTTGTTGGTCGTTCCTCGTTCATAAGATCAGCTTATGAAAAGAAACATTAAACTATGACGATATAATAGATGTGTTTGCAAATGAAAAAGCGAGAAATAGTATATTATGTATTAAGGGTAATAGAAGTGTTAGAGCCCGCAGAGTCAGTTAGCACCTGAGGTGAAAGCCAAAGGCGCTAAGACGATAAAAGGCTCTAAAACATTAATTAAGCCCAAAATGCATACGTTAGTTTATGTCCGGCATAAGTTTAAATTAATATTTAATTTTAAAATAAAACTAATTTGAAAAGTGCAAAACTAGCAGTAGGTAGGCAGTGCAAGTAGGTAGATGCAGTAATAAAACTTCAAGTAGGTAGGTGCAATGGTATATAATTACTGTTATTACCATGGAGACGGCGTAAAGCAAGGGTAGCTATTTTTCTAGCGGGCTCTAAAAAGATTTACACAGACATAATAGTTATTTATATTATTTTGACATGATAATCGTCTTTATTGGCACTCAATTGCGGGCGTAATTTGGCTTTTTTAGCCCGAGGGCGTATAAAGTTGCTAAGATACAAAGAAAACGTTTCTATAGAGGTCTAACAATTTTAATAAATTTTAACTATTACATTTTTTCAAAATGAAATGTGCAATTGCTTGCAATTATCCTTTCCATGAAGCAAAATAAAATAAAACGTTGTATGTACCACGGGCATAATCAAGATAATGGCCCTCGAGAAATTAAAAGCCCTCCTTCGTCGGGCTTTAAACATTCTCTCATGCCATAATCTAATAGATTATGCCCTTAATACATAAATAACTATTAAGTATTAAGGGCGGTAGGTACGCTTTACCAGTCGAGGCTAATAGTGTGGAGACCGACGCGTAGCGGAGGTCTCCATATTAGCCGAGACTGGTAAAGGGTACCTAACGTTCGTAATGTTTGCATTTCACTATTTCTTGCCCGATCGGATCTATGAGTGAATTTTAAATATATAGAGTAAACATTAAACACATCACACTGAAAATGTAAATTTTCAGTCGGTTAATGTGCCTGGTTGTTATGGAGTTTTTGTCTCAATCCGGACGAATTTTAGAATGATAGTGAGTGTTTTTCGACTTTAATGACGAGGTACTTCATTACCGAACCTTGGGCGGTAAGTTGAACTTACCGCCCTGAGAGCAGAGCTTGTAAATGAACCAAAACGCCCGATCGGGCAAAAAATTACTTTATGTTTCACTTGCATATTATTTGTTGTTTATATCTGTGATACGAACTATGTAAACAACTCAATAACAACCAGGGTATTATAGTCTATAACGCCGACTTATCGTTTACTTTGCAATGGAGTCGGCATTACGTTCAATAGTAATTTGAATCATTAGGACAGAAACTATATGTTTGCGTACGAGTGTGTTGCAACACAACAAATAACGAGTATTTGCAATGTAGTTTCTAGGCGCGTGATCCACGAATTACCTTGTGCCGACTTCTGCATAATTTTTTTTAGGTAAAATTTACTTATTCTTTAGATGACATTAGTGCTATTAGGACTTTTTTGTTTTCGTGTTGGTAACAACAAATACAATTGAATCTAAATTGTCATATCTCCGTTTGACTTTTGTAAATTTAGAAAAAGTTGTTACCATTCGCCAAACATAAAGATTTCAAGCTTTATAATTATATAAACAACGTCCTTGGCAACGCCAACAATTATAAACTAAAACTAATTTTCTACTTGTACAACCTATTGTCGTGAAAAATAAAACCTTGTATGCACCACGAGCGTTACTAGATGATAATGTCCGTCGGTCAACTTCCATCCCTAGGGCCCTTCAAGCCCTCGGGCTGATACATCGTCGCCCTCTTGGCATTATCATCATCCTAACACCCTTGGTACATAAATAACTATTATAAAATATGCTAAACTGTTTATGTTTTTATTATATTAACGTATACCTATGCTTTGTATTTCTTTTATTTTGTCGTTATTGAATATGAATAAAAATTGGGTCTTAATTAGGTTCTAGATTATTTATCCATACAAATATTTAATTTATTTTATATTTTATTTAATATATTGCATTTAGCAAAATTTAACTTATTACATTAAAATTTTTAATTTTTTGTCATTGGGTTACGGAGAGGCGAAAGTCAGACACTTATAGCACAAGCTTATAGCTTCTGGGGCCTGGTTTCCAGGTTATGGGTTGTAGCAATTATTATTATTATATTATTATTTGTTTCATTATTATCATAGTTAATATATTTGGTTAAATTAAATTGTTTGTGTCAGCCCATATTGTATGAAGTTGGTTAATGATTTTATATAAATAAAACTGCAGAGTAGCAAGAACTAACTATAAGTAGTATAAAAAAATAAGAACTGAAATAAGACTGAAAAAGAATGATTCATTTCCGTTTGTATTCATTCACAAATAAATATAAAATTCGTTCACAAATGATAAAATAAGAAAAGAATCAATTTTTTTTTTCATTTGTGAGAGATAATTTCCTTACCCTGCTAAAATGTATCTTTACTTTTGGTTTTGTTAGAATGCAACGCTACATAAGACTAAACATTTTTTTCTGAAACTAATTAATAAAAGTTGCGAATACATTTATTTTCTATAAAGTTTGATTTCATATGTTCGCCATTATTAGCGCTTTTACACCACTATACCATTTGAAACTGCTTTGTATTTTTTTAAATATTTGGATTGGTGGATTGCTTTTTCTTTTTTCAGCTTTCTCTCAGTCGAGCTCGGTGCATACTGCATATGTCAAACTAGGGGCTGCTACAATGAAACATATAGCTACCATGCTCGCATGCACACTTTAAAGCAATATAAAAACAAGTGTTACAAGCCCGGGTTTTCGTAAGCTCTGGCCGCGACTGCTTTCTCTTTACTTGAACCTAATATTGTTTGATTGGTCTTGCTTCAGGGCAGTTTGGTGGATTTTGCACATCGTGTTACAAGTTACAACATTGATGGTATACTCTACAGAGACCTCTAAAGCCACTTTACTGTAGTAACAAGTAGCCAACAGTACAGGTTATTGTGGCTTGCAATGAGTGGAAGCAAGTAATATGTCTTCCTCAGATACTATCATATAATATAAATATTTCTTTTCATATTTCCGGTAGTCAGATCAGAAAACTTTCAGATTGCAAACCATATCTACACATGACTTATATATAGTATAGATCAGCATTACAAGCCTTAAAGGCTCTTAGCGTCAAGTTTCTTTATAACATTCTCCCATTTCACTCTGTCTTTAGCCACTGTTTTCCAATACTGGACACCTACACTTTTTAAATCACTCACTACCATTTCTTGCCATTTCTTCCTAGGTCTTCCTCTTTTCTTTTTCCCCCCTTCTCCTCCTATAAAAATCCTTTGTACCTTCCTCTCCTTCGGCATGAGTATTATGTGACCCAACCTTCTTGCCCTTTGAGCTCTAATTGAACTAGTTATTTTAGGATAGCCATACATGTTTTCCGTCTCTTGGTTTGTTCTTCTCCTCAGTAGGTATTAGGGCGCTTGAGACCGCCCCACTCTTCCTACTTTTGGCCACGCCTACTGCTCTCTGATTGGCTATCCCTACTCCTGTAGCTCCTCCGCTTGCTTCTGATTGGTCGACGCCATCTTGAATGACACGCCTACTATTCTCTGATTGGCTGAAGGCGGCCATTTTGAAAACGCCTACTATTCTCTGATTGGATGACGACCATTTTGGAACTTTGGGCGCCATTTTACCACACCCTATGAATCCATGACGGGAAACTGTATTACCGACAACATGCATGCTTCTAAGAGATGGCGCTATGAAGGAATACCGACAAACTATGTACTATTACTACTAGAGGTCGTCATGAAGAAATCTGTATTATCGATTACGTATGTACTGGGTGATAGAGGGCGTTTCGAGGTTTATCATTTTATATTAATAAATTTCACCGATTTCTCAAATAATTATCGTCATTAATAAGATAATTACATATAGTAATAATTATTTAAGATAACTGATCCAGCATTAAAAATTTGAAATTTAGTTTTAAACGCAAATCGCGGACTTGCTCGATATAAACGAACCGCCAGTTTTCTATCTATCTCTACCATTATATAAATTGTATATCTTTTTAAAATTTCTAATATAATATTTACGTCGAGAGATTGATTGATCATATAGTTGATATATTAATTAGCTACATTTTTCTCTTTCACAACCGATCAATGAAACATTTCCAGTGAGTATTTCTTGGTATCCCTTACAACCCTAATATAATTTTACATACAGTGGTATTTCATTTTAAAATTTGTCATTTTGAAGTCGACATCTTAGATTTCCCACTCTTGAATTTTTAGCTCTAGTATTGGATCGACCATCTTTTATCCCTTTCACTAGACTTTCTCTCTCTCTCTCCTTCTCTCTGTCCTGCGTACCTTGCTATCTCTCTTTCTCTCAACGAAGAAATCTGTATTATCGCCTAACAATTTACGGATATTTGCTAATAGATGTAGCGTTAGTATGAATACCTCGTAGACACGCCCATTCGTGATCTGATTGATCGATATCTTTTATCCATACCCAGATGGTCGCTCTGTCATCTTGAAACACGTTCTGAATGGTTCATCTTTTTCTCTACCATAGGCGATCGTCTTGAAACCCCTACACCTAGCGTTTAATGTCTTGCATACCTAGCTATCTCTCGCTACTATTACCTACAAGTTCTGCTGCTACCTTTCTCTCTCTCACGCACACACTGTACTCTTTCTACCTTTTCTAGAAGAAATAATAATGCCAAATAGGAATTAAATTATGTTTCTACTTTTCGTGTACCCTCTCTCGAGGATAACGATCTACCTTTTATATAGTCGCCCTTCTCCCTTAATCATGCTAGTAAATGAGACATCAATGTTTAAATATATTATTTATTTAGCTATCTCTCTCTCTCTCTCGGTAACTTTTTCGTATATATCCCTCTCTATTCTAGTAACTTTGGCTATCGACAGGGATCGAAGCTCGTCACGCGGTTTCAATTAACTCAACAAAGGTCCTTACAACGACGACGACAGCTCGATAAAACGTTTAAAATTTTGAATTTGTCATTCTTGAAGTCACCATCATGGGGATTTCCCGCCCTAGAATTTTATATTTCACAGCTGACTAACCAAGTGATCAAGACCGCTGTATTCTAATGAAACTTTCTACCCAAATAGATCATGAAATTTAAAGGAACCGACAGTCCTTGATACAACTGCGAGTTTTGCAGGCTCGTCTAACCATCATATCTATGTCAGTAGCTACCCTTCGTGAAGGGCTTTCGGATCTCCATGTTAAGAAAATTACGTTAATAAATACACAGACTCTTGAATCACGTTCAGGGATCAGAATGGTTTCTAACACATATGTGTTAGTATTGTAACCTTTTTTTACTTGCGGAAAAGGTTACGCATTGGCGTGCGGCAGCTTTTCATCGGTGAGCGGGATACGTGGGTCCACTGAGTACGAAGCAAAGAAAAAAAAGGGCGCCATCCAGCTTTTTTAATGCACAAGATAACTTGACCAAAATAGGAAAGCGGGAGAACCTATTTCTCTTGGTAAGTATTATTTTTAAACAACTATTACTTAAACAATTTAGCATAAATTATCTTTTATTTTTTTTAGGTATGGTGGTGTTATTCCTCAACAATAAGAAGCACAAATTTTAAATGCATTTATTAATAGTAACACATATACACATAATAGAAAAAAATGTAGAGCAAAATAAAGAAATAAAAAAATCAATGTAAACGTAGATATGTAAATAAATCTAATTACTCAGATATAGTACTATTTCTGTTACATATTTTAATCTTCTAAAATGAATTAATAAATCTATTAAAAAATATGCAAAAATTTAATTAAACCTTTTCTTTAATTCAAACAATATAAATTTAATAAAAATTTGAAAATTGATACCGACGATTTATCGAAACGTAGCATTTATAAATTGACACAAATAAAATGCAATAAAAATTGAAGTTATCACTAGAAAGCGATATCAGAAAAATTTCATGTATAAAATTATTATTACTCCACAGATATGTAAATCTTTATACAAATTACCTTAAAAAATATAAATTAAATAAATGTAAGATTTATGAAATTAATAACTGATTAGTTAAATCAATTAAGGTAAATTTAAATATCATAGAAAAATACCAACAAAAGAAAATGTCCACTTCTATTGATGGATGGTCGTAGATAATTCCTACGATGGTTGATATCGACTGCGGATACAGTACAGCCTCGAAAATTGGCTACTGGACCTATTCAACGTACAATAACATCTCAGAGATGAAGGTGTGATTCGGCTCGTGCACCAGGAAGATTGGATTCCCTTTTTTTTTTTGCAAAACGGCTGCACCAATTGGTGCATATGAGTAGGCGTAATGTTACAGGGTAGCCTAGATTCCCTTTATAAGGGAAATCTTCATCAACGAAATTCCTCAGCAACAATCAAAGGCCAAACAAAATAGTTGTGGATACAGGCGCTTGAAATGGTGGGTTTGGACTAGCCATGCCGAAAAAATAAAAAGTGAAAAGGGGTCTAGTTAAAATAAACAACTTGTATTAAAGCAATTGTCAGTGGCGTGGCAAGTTCTATATAACAGCTTTTGTATTTGTAAAGTATATGTCCTATAACTTGTAGCGACGGCGCTTATGAAAAATGAGCTAATCAAGGGTTTTTTCAGAGAGGTCACCTAAAATGCACGTCTCTAATTATTCTACAATTAAAGCAGTTTAAAGTAAATAATTAACATCAAGTTTAGTTAATATTAATTTATTCTGATAGTCGAGTTATTGAAACTATTTATCGCTTATGTTACATTATAGACGGAGAGCCAGCAACGTATTTCGAGTTGTCATTTCAACAGTCGTGAAAATTTGGATACTAAATCTTATATACCTGCTGAGCACTAAAAGTCTATTCTGGCAGCCCCCTGCGGCCGGGTTATACTACCCCAAAATTACTAAGAGAGTGTGAAATAAGATTCAATTTATTTAAACTAACAGTCATGAAATTTCAGGAGGTTACTTTCGATAGTATTCTTTATTTATAAAAAATATTCCCAGAACATTTCCTCCCCTTCTAAATGTTGTCAGAACGCTGTAAATGTTGATTTAAAAAGTGACATTTTTGTAATTTTTAGTCTTGAAATTTTGTCACAATAAATAAAGTAGGTATATGATGTAGGTTTACATGTTAGTGCGAGCGAGACAATTATATAGCGGCCTGCGGGTTAGAGAGAGAATGTTATTTCTCACCCTCTAAGTAATTTTGGGGTAGTATAACCCGGCCGCAGGAGGCTGCCAGAATCGACTTTTAGTGTTCAGCAGGTATATAAGATTTAGTACCCAAATTTTCACAACTGTTGAAATGACAACTCGAAATACGTTGCTGGCTCTTGGTCTATTAGTTTATGTCCATATTTATAATATAAATGGCATTATTTGTTAACTGAAAAAAAAATCTTTATTGAAAAATAAGTAACCCTAATATACAAACATTAAAAAAATATAAAATAATATGTAAAGGTAACTAACCCTGAACAATGTGAACTTACAAAAAAGAAAAGAAAAATAAAGAAGGCTAATATACAGATTACAAGAAAAAGTACAACCTGTCATCAAATTATTGATTTTTAATATGATTTATTAAGTTTTTCTTTAAGATGGCAGATTTTTAAAATTTTTTGATTCTCTACCTAGAGATGTCGCATCGTTCGTTTTAGCTCCATTGCAAGGAGGCGGCATAAAGCCAAATTGTTTCGTCAAATTTGTCGCACAAATGGGAATGGAGATTATAGAAAGTAGTTTTGATATTGTGGAGATTTGCACGTGAATATAAAATATCAAGTAGCGGCATAACGGAGTTTAACTTTCTATGTTTTTATATATTGATAACAATTAAATTGTTTCGCATCATTTTCATATTTTATCCAAGGTTCATAAATGTCTAAGCAAGCTTAGAACAGTAGGTCGTCTCATACATTTCCACTATTGAATGGACATGAAAATGGCGGCAAATTTAAAATTAACGCGTATTGTAATGTTATGATATGCTATGACTTTTTAATTTGTTCATTAAAAGTGAAAAAATAAAATACCTTCAAAACAACTGTTAGATACAGAACACTACACTATGATGTTTTCTTTTTATCAAGTAGTATACAAATTTATTTAGAAACTTCTTCAAAAAACAAAACTAATGTCAAGAAGATCTAAACGCACTTCTTGAACCATGATCGAAGTTTCTTTTTCTGCAGATGTATTTGGCGTTAAAACATTACGCATTTAAACTATGTTTAATTTTGATTATTTCATTCTACTTCGTTTTTGACCAATCGCAAGGCTTTATTTTTTGGATTACAGCGATTATTTCATTCTACTTCGTTTTTGACCAATCGCAAGGCTTTATTTTTTGGATTACAGCGATAATTCGATAATTTTTTATTGTCCTTTTCGACTGTTTTTATCTTCGTGACAACGCTGAAAACTAGTGTCACATGTGTCCCATTTTTTACTTTCATGTCAAATACTAATCTTTATGTTAATAAGTAGATGCTTAAATAAACAACTGTATCATGAAATAATCTTACCGAATTACATGCTCGTGCTTCTGAAATTATCTGTTGTAATACTCAAGTTGATTAAAACGCAACACTCGTGTCATTTTTTGACAAATTTCCCTCCGTTGCACGTCGGGAAATTAAAACGTCAAAAAATGACACTCGTGGTTGCTAATCAACGTTCGTATTACACATCGATAATTTCGAAGCACTCGTGTAATTACAAGTGATAATATTTACATACAGGGAATGTTATTTAATTTTAATGACGCATTATTTGTTATTGTTATTACATTAATGGATCTACAATCGTTGCAAGTTATCATTGGCATATACATACTTTCTTTCAACAAAAAACTAAATATTTTGTCAACTTGGGATGATTTTTTTACAAATGCGCAGCACAAGGTGCATACGTAGCCAATAGGTTGAGTTCTCGTATTCTGGCTTGCACACCCGAGTACTGTCCTGACATATTGGCAGCGTTGTCATAACTCTAGCCACGGCAGTTTGCAAGGTCAATTCCCATTATGTTCAAAAAGGCACAAAGAGCATCAACAAGCTGTTGGCCTATATGACCTGTGTTCGGCAAAAATATCAGGAATCGTTCCACTGGAGACTCAATTTTATTGACGTATCTCAAAGCAACAGTTACTTGGTCGATGTGGCTGATATCAGGTGTTGAGTCGATTATTATCGAATAATATTTAGCATTTTTATTTCATCTACAATTTTATCCCGTACTTGTACCATCTGAACGATTAATTCATCGATAATGCGATGGGAAAGGTAGGAAGGAATACTTTTACCCCAAATTGTACAATATGGTCCGCCATGAATATGTCGAATTGGGCGATTAACTTTATTACGCTCAAGAAATTTCGATTTGACACGTTGCCAATTGTTTCACTATGTCCGCGTATTGCTAGGCCACGCGAGGGCAACATTTTGATCGTTTCTACAACCCTCAGTAACACAGTGCGCCAGTAAGGGACTTCTTTGGCAAGTTGCTCTATCAAAAGTCCGTCAATACGGCTGGAAATTCTCCAGCGTGCAATGAAGGCGGGCATGCATTGACGGTGTTCTGGACTAGTTTCATGATCGTCAATTCTTTTGGGATTCCTCCAGTCACTAAATCCAACTGTAGTAAATTTTGTGGAGCCCCCATAAAGTTTACACACAGCACAAAATACAGCTCCAGTTGATTTTGAATAGATTAACTAAACTCGCTTGCATGTTTCCGCGTTGGGATGACGTCTTGAGAACAGAGACTTTGTGCAATGTCTTGTCGTACCATTAGTGTACTTTCGCGTTGATTGCAAAAAGTCACTGTCATCATTTCGATTTACTCCACATAGAGCTATTTTATCTCAAACAGCCTCGGTGACCTTCCATGTAGCTGGATCAGGTTCATCTTCTTTCTAGAGCTTCCCTGTGTGCACTTAATAAGAAGAGTGGTGAAATTAGACCAATTGCTGTGGGAAATACTTTCAGAAGACTTGCTGCTAAAGTTGTGTGCATGAATACTCAAGAAAAACTCGAGCGATATTTTAGACCGAAACAACTGGGGTTTGCTAGAAAGGAGGTTGTGAAGCAGTTGTACACGCACTCAGTACTTATATTTCTGATAATAAAAACAACAATAAAATCATCCCAAAGGTTGCTTTTGCTAACGCTTTTAATTCAGTCGAGAGAGACATAATGTTGGATGATATTTTACAACATGTATACCTAGATTTGTACCCATTCATGTTCCAGTGTTACGCTGAGCCACCCTTGCTTTTCTTTGGAAAAGACACCATTCTGCAGTGGGAGCTCAACAGGGAGACTCGGCTGGTCCGATGGCATTCGGTTTAGCTATTCGATCTATAATTGAGTGTCTTAAATCTGAATTTAATACCTGGTATTTAGATGACGAAACAGTGGGAGATTTACCTCAAGATGTCTTGACGGACTTTCAACTTATAATTGAACATTGCAAACAGTTGGGATTGAAAATAGACCCGTCAAAATGAGAGCTTTACTTTTGTTCTGATAAGGATGACACGATCAAAAGGGAATTCAAAGAAAATATCACCTGGAATAAAACTATTATCTGACGATACCCTTTCTTTGTTAGGTGCTTCAATTCAGAATCCTGCCTGTCAGCCACTACTAGCTAGCAAAATTGACGAACTTGAGGTTTTGTTCACGCGTCTAAAAAAATTAAATAATCACGTGGCGTATTTTTTACTCGTAATTGCTTTGCAATCCCTAAATTAACCTATCTTCCCCGAACTTGTCCTGTTTGGAGCTTTCCTCACACTATTTGTGAAATCGATACACACATTGCCGACGTTAATCTGGACGGAACGCAATGGAATAGCTTCTTTATCAACTGGTTTCGGAGGAATCGGTGTTCGTAAAGTAGCAAATATTGTTCTCCCAGCCTTTCTTGCTTTGTGAAATGCCACTTTTAATTTAGTCGAACTGATGTTACCGAATATACCCACCGACTAATTAAAAATCGTGTAGTACGAGGATGATTTGGAATAATAGAAACTTAAATTCCCCGACGATCGAGGCTACTCTTATTCCAGTTATCCCTTTCTTTCAGAATAATTGGGATCTCATGAATATTAAAACTACCCGTTCAACTTTTAATTTTGAAAATAAAATTGATAACGCTAGATATTTAGCTTCTTGTGAAAATAAATCCGGTGCATGGTTGAACGTCATCCGCTCAAAAGCTATTGGAACATTACTAGATAACAATACTTTCCGAATATCTGTTGCCTTACGGCTTGAATGTAGCATACGTATGTGTTCCACACACATGTATTGTGTATCAAAAGTAGGTAGTCAAGGTACCCATGGACTTAATTGCTCCAAAAGTACTGGTCGACAAGCCCGTCATTTCAACCTTAAATATTTTAAAAAGGAGCTTGACATCAGTCAGAATTTCCTTCTGTCCTGGCACCAACTGGACTTACAACAGACGAGGCAAAGAGACCTGATGAAATGACTCTTATCACATGGATAAATGGACAAATTCTTATATGGGATAGCACATGCAGTGATACCTTACTTAGCTCCGTCATATTTAAATTTTTCCTTCATATCTGCTACAAAAGTTGCAGCTAATGTAGCTTTGAATAAGTTAAATAAGTATAAGAATATAGTAAATCAAAACTATTATTTCGTGCCATTTGCAGTGAAAACTGCAAACTGTGCCCTTTGAGCATAAAAGCTTTAGATTTTGTGGATTCTATCGGAAGACGGCTGGCTACAATTTCAAGAGAACCGCGCCCAAAAGCGGCTTGGGAATATTTCCTCCTTCGGTGGCTATGGAGGAAATTTTTTATTTACTTAAATTTCATGCAGTAATTTGCTAAAGCAGTTATTTATGATTTTTTATTTGGAAAAAGTAGTCATGTAACATTTAAATATTCAGTTATAAGTAAATTATTAAAAAATCAAAATATTGAATTTTTAAAACATTTACATATCTAAAATTCAATTAAACAAAGTAAGCTTGTGTCAATGCAACTGTTATGAGTTTATTTTTCTGTGTGTGTTGTGTTTATTGTAAAATGTGCGATGTGGAGCAAACCTGACACAAACTTTAATAAAGAAAAAATTACTACATGCATTTTGTTACGTAAATTTAATAAATAGTTATAAAAATTATAATTTCGTAGGTGTATATTATATTAATGTGATCGTGTTTACATAAAATGAATGACCATTATCAAATTAATTTTAAATGTTCAATATTTTTGTGCATTGTTATTATTAAACCTAAGATTTATTATAAACGGAATGTCAAATCTGGTAACTTCCAATGTGGCCAACATTAGTTTTACTCATTATTTAGAATACAAGTCGAAATTAGAAAGTAATATTGAGTAAAAGAATTTAAATCTTCATTTATTGAATCGATGTGCCATCTGTCTAATTCATTTCAAATTATCGATTTACATTGCTTTAAATGGGTAAAATACAAACAACGGTTAATTAAATTAATAAAACCCCATATTTATATGGGATGAACATAAATCATTAATATGACCTACAGTGCTTGTTATATTACAATATGAACAGTGTAATCAATTTCATTTCTACGAAAAATACAATAATTACATCGAAATCTACAATGTTTAGTTAATTGTATTTTAATATAATTTGTTTGTTCTTTTGTTGTTAAATTATATGTTGTTCGGAAAGGATCAAATATTATACTGTTAAAATCTTAACACTGTGTCTGCAATAGATTATGATTTTAACCGTTGTTTGTTGTTATGGAGAAATAGCATGAAAAGCGGCCACCTTAAAGCTTTAAGTGAACAACTAGTCTTAATCTTATTTGGCAATTTATTGTATTGGTCGAAGCCTTTAAAAAACAAAGAGTTCTTGAGTTTCTTTTATTTGTTCGTGTAATATGAATATTGCTTATATTTCTAGTCTGATAAGTATGAATATTAAAATTTATAAATTCTTGAAAGTATGCAATGTGTCCATACAATTTAAGATTGCATGTGCATCAGTTAACAACTTAATAATAATCGTTTATCACCCAACAGGTTTCCCCAATAATAGAGTAACATAAATACAAAAATACTTTGTGAGTGCTCCGTTACTGGAGTTGATTTTGAATTCTCTAAGAGTTACATTAAAAATGTCTATATTGTATTTCTCAAATTGACTACACATTCTGATTAATGGAAATTTTTTTCTGTAATTAGTAGTAGTCAATTGGTATCTAAACGTTGGTGGGTTTCTCAATTGTACAGCCGGAACATAGAAGTTTAACTGTTCCAACAAATCTGTGTCATTAATTTGATTATGGACAATCTTATATAAAAATACTAGATGTTGTATTAACCTTCATTTTTCGAGAGAATCAATATCAAAAATATGCAGAAGTGCCTGATATTCACCTTCAAATCCTTGACCTATTTGTAAATCATGTGTTTAAGGCATTTTTTCTGTATATGTGATGCGGAAAGCGAAAAGGGACCTAAAATAGGAAAATTCGATTTTGAGTTATTGACATTTTCGAAAAGTACGATAAAAAGGAAAAACTTTACAAAAAAATGGCGCGGATATTTCAAAAATTACGGATTTTACAGCGTTTTGGAAATTTTATTTCAAAGTGCTTTTTGTGGGAAAACGCGCACAAATTTTTCAAAATCGACCCCTCCCCAATAAATTAGGTTTTTATCCTATTTCCGGTCGGATATTATTTTTTTACAAGTTGGGTTAATAAGAGATATCATCGTATCACAATTCATAAAAAATATAAAACACCATTTTTTGACCCCAACCTCCTATTTTGCTTCTATTGCTATGCTTGCTATTATTCCTAAATCTCTAGTCTGATATTTTCTTTCTAATATTTTTCCATTTATTTTGTAATTAAATTTAATACATTCTTGTTCAGTTTTTTTTTTTTAAATAGATAGTGTTACACATTTATTTATATTGAAGTTTATTAGTTAGAGACCAGTTGTAGATGGAATTTAGGTCAGATTGTAGTTTTTGTTGCAATCATTCTCACATTGAATCTTTGTGAAGAGTTTGATATCATCAGCAAACATCAGGAACTTAGAATGTTTTATTGATTCCTCAATATCATTAATAAATATTAAAAACATTAAAGGTCCTAAATTCAACTCTTGAGGTACACCAGAAGTGGTTTGTTTCACTCTAGAGTAATTCATAAGCAAACATTTATCAACGTATGTTATCTGCAACACCCTAGAATTGACTAACAAGTCAGCATACAAACACGATTTGAAGTTTTTTAATTTTTGACAAGCTAACCAAAAATTAACCTGTAGAAAAAAATGTATAAAATAATATTTTCATCTGTACAAAATGTAGGAAGAAGCAATCTAATAAATATTATAGGAAGAGAATATTGAAGATAAATTAAAAAGTATAAATTTAAACCGAAAGTTACGCCAGATATACCTTTTTAAGGTTATACTCCTCAGTCATATTACCTCAAACGTTTGTGTATTTTAGTCATTTGATAAAATTGTAAGTATTAATCATGTATTAAATATGTAAATTAGAATTATGCACAAAACTTGTTTGTAACACATTCAATCTTAAAGTTCATAGAAAAGTCTTTCATTAACAAACAAAAATTAACTGTGACAACTGTTAATTGAATAATTTCTTACTTCCAGTATCTCGATTCTTATGCAATAAAAATAAAGAAAACACAACAGTGAATCAGTAATCAATATATTTCACACAAAATACAATATATTTCATCAAAAATATACAGAAGACTGTATCCAAACGTAAAAGTAAAAAACAAAAGAATCTAATCTTCTTTCTTAGATTCAGTCTTACCACCACGAATACGACCAGTTCTACGGGCGGCAATAAGACCAACTTTACGACCAGCAGATGTACCTCTTTTTACGGTAGAAGCTTTACCAATATGTTGATGATTACCACCACCGTGTGGATGTTCAACAGGGTTCATAGCAACACCACGTACTTTAGGCCAGCAGTTACGCTTAGCCTTGTACTTGTGGTAGGCACGGCCTGCCTTTAAGATTGGTTTGTCTACACGACCACCACCAGCTACAATACCTATTGAGGAAGTAAAAAAAAAAAAAGAAATAACAAAACGTTTTTATTTAGTATTTATTCACACTTACCAACCATTGCCCTATTGTTTGATGGAATAACTTTTTTAGCGCCAGATGGCAATTTAACTCTAGTTTTCCTAGTGTCAGGGTTGTGTGCGATTACTGTGGCATAATTTCCAGATGCACGAGCTAACCGACCACGATCACCTGTTTTTTCTTCCAAGTTGCACACAATTGTACCTTCAGGCATAGATCCAACAGGCAAAACATTACCTTAAAAAGACATCTTTAATTAGCAAAGTTGTCGTTTAAGTAATAATCATGCATGCATAGAATAATAATGTTCAGCAATAGCCTCTTATATAAATCCTTCATTACGATTCAGACTAAAGAATTCATCATTGTAAAACCTCTACAACTATATTAACCTATCTAAAAGTATTAACTTCACACATACCTATTTGCAAATTGGCTTTTTTTCCACAATAAAGGAATTGTCCAGTGTACATGCCCTCTGGGGCAATGAATAATTCCTTTCTAGTTTGGAATTTGTATGGGTCTCTGAAATGTACCAATGCTAATGGAGCACCACGGCCTGGATCGTGGATGATAGTTTTTACAACACCTTTAATGTATCCATGTCGTTCTGCAAAATCCAGGGAACGTAGTTTTGGTGCTCCTTTCCTTTTCTTGGTGTGGGATTTGAATACTGATCCAGCACCTTTACGCTGTGCACGAATTACACGCCCCATGTTTTAAGGGAAACTAAAAAAAAGAAAACATAATTACAAATCTGTTATGAACAAAAATTATAACCTCAAACCAAGACAATTTAAATAAATTATAAATTAAGGGTATGAGTTGGTGAAAATAAAATTGATAGTACACTAAACTGGCAGTAGAAGATGAGTAGAATCGGAATTAATTTAATGGATGGAAACAATTAATGGAAATAATCACGGATAATATTTTAGAAAACACACCGTACCTGTAAAACCCGTCGGAAAGAGAACTTTAGTTAATATTTGGTTACTTTTTAGTGCTTCCGGTATTACCAACAAAAGTTACTAAAAGTTGTAAACCAATCGAATTCGTTTATTCAATCAACTTTCCACAACGACAATTTTAAGTGAGATGACATATACAGATCACTGCTTGTGTAATGAAGAAAGAAGATAAATTGGAGTGTATGATTAAATGATCGGAACAGTGGCGTAGTTTAAGACAATTAACAATAAAATTGTATTCTTTAACAAATATTAATTTTGTATAACTCCAATTTGAAGTATATTGTTTAGAAATGATTTTCGTTAAAATAAAGGCATGATTTAATTTTATATTACACTATCACAATCACAAATAAAAGTAATCCAATTATAACATACCCGCCAATGAATGCTAATTTTAACTACTTTTAAGGTTATATTACTTTTGTTTTTAGCGCCAAAATTATTCCAAACAGAGTAGAAAAGATGAGATAATAATTATATGTATTTAATTTATTTTATTAATATTAGTTAATATTTGAAAGGTTTAAACGCTATTACAATGTCAGAGGAAGCAGGTAAACATACAAAAGATGAAATTGTCATACAAATCGACTTTATAAACGATTCTTTTAGATCATCAACCCAGAGCAAAAAGACAGAAAAAAGAAAGACCTCAAAAGACAGCCGCGTTCGAAAGATTGAAACAGTTAAAAGGTTCCAAACATAAGTATGAGGTTAACGAAGTCGATGATGTGTATGAAGTTGTGGATGAACGGGAATATACCAAACGTGTTTTAGATCGGCAAGATGAGGATTGGATTGTTGACGATGGTATGTCATCTTAAACTATTATTGAAAAGAATCATGTTTACTGTGTTGATATTGTTTGCATTATATAGATGGCAGTGGTTATGTTGAAGATGGTAGAGATATCTTTGATGATGATTTGGACGCACAGTCCATTGCCACTGCTTCGAAGGATTCTGGAAATAAGAAGAGGAAAAAGAAGGCGGTATCTGAACAAGCAGGGAAAGGAAACCTACAATTTTTGTTATCAAATATGCCAACTAAAAAGAAAGAGGTGATTTTAACGCATAGTATTATTTAAATGCCTAATATGTGATTCTTGCTATGCTCGATTGTTAATACACTATTGTTTCTTAAGGCGCAATTCCACTGTTGCAACACTAGACGGCATGTGACATGCTACATGTCGTCTAGTGTTGCTGATGCATGTGACTGGCAAAGACGAATCGACATGTGGCATGCGGCAACGATATTAAATGTTGCCTCAGTAGAATAGCGCCTTTATACCTTAATTTATTAATTATGCTACTCCCTATTGCTAATCTTGCAATTTAGCAATTGGGACGCACTAAAGATTGATCTGCATTATTGTGGTAAGTTGTTAAAAGAAATTATGCGGCAGCTCTGTTGCAAAATGTATACCAGTACAGCAAACAGATATTATTGAGAGGAATCTATGAATGACAATTTCATTTTAGTAAGGTTTCAGAAATTATAAAATCTCTTCAAATTATCATAAATATAACATGAATATTAAATTTAATCTGTCAAAATTACAATCACCATTAAAATACAACACAGCAAAAAACAACCGGTAAAAACTACGTCATCAACTACCACATTATTACCAAATTATGATAACTAAGCTTATTTCTACTACACGTACTTATAGAGATTTTTCTAATATTAATTTTGAACATTTTCAGGATCTTCTTCAATCAATTAACTGGCGTAATATTTGTTATATAAATAATGTTGATGATAAAGTTAATTTTTTAAATACCAGTTTAATAAGTTTGTTTGATATTTGCGCTCCGTATAAAACTTCAATATTTCGAAAACCAAAAGCTCCGTGGTTGACGGATAATCTGAGATTCATGATGTCCTTAAGGGATAATGCTTTAAAACGTTATAAAAATACCAAACTACAGAAGCACTGGAATTATTATAAGATTTTGCGTAATCTTGTTACTCTGTCAGTCAGGAACGAAAAGGCCTATTTTAACTACAGGTTTGCACAAGGTACTACTAAACAACTGTGGAAAGACTTAAAACAATTCAGTATTTGTAATAGTAAAAAAATGGTAGATATTCCAACCTCTTTAAATAATGTAGATTCAATTAATAATTTTTTAGTTGATTCTGTAAAAGACCTTGTTACTCCAAATTTAGTAATTCCCAATATTTACCAGGGTGTGCGGCCGGGTGTCATTGAGACATTTAGGTTTTCCCAAGTTACCAAGGCCGAAGTAAGTAAGTTCTTGGATAAAATTAAATCTAATTCATTTGGAATTGATGACATTAATCTATTCATGATACATATCAGTTGACCTTTTATTATTCCTTTTGTAACACATACAATTAATTACTGCCTTTCGAATAGTGTATTTCCAGATAATTGGAAAATTGCAAAAATAATCCCATTACCAAAGAATAATTCTCCAAAAGCATTTAAGGATCTGAGACCCATTAGCATACTTCGTGTATTGTCAAAGGTTCTAGAAAAGATTATGGATTTACAAATACGGACTTATTTGTATAAATATCAACTTTTCCCAGATTTACAATCAGGTTTTCGTTCTAACTACAGCTGTGCCACTGCACTGCTCCATATTTGTGATGACATAATCAGAGCTAGAGATGAAGGTAAAGTTACTGCCTTGGTGTTACTGGATTTCTCGAGAGCCTTTGACACTATAAATCATAGCGTATTGATGGCCATCTTAAGACATACTGGGTTTCATGATTCAGCTTCTCTTTTAATTAAAGATTATCTCACTAACAGGAAACAATGTGTCGTTTTAAATAATAATAAATCTCAGCTTAGAACTATTAATTCTGGTGTGCCGCAAGGTTCTATCGTAGGCCCCCTTCTATATACCATTTATTCATCTTATATATGCAGCTGCGTTAAATACTGTAATTATCATCAGTACGCGGATGATACACAAATTTATTTGTCATTTGATTATAAGGATAGAGCTACTGCCTGTAACCGGATTAATGAGGATTTGTGTGAGTTGGTGACATTTGCAGCTGCACACTCCTTGCATATTAATCCTTCAAAATCTACTCTCATGATATTTGGCTCTGCAAATCATAGAGAGTCTATATTACAAGATTTTCGTATTTCTGTTAATGGTTTTGACATTCAAAATTCAAATTCGACGCGAAATTTGGGTCTGACATTAGATAATAACTTAAAATTTACCGCACATGTAAATGATTGTGTTAAAAAAGCATTTTGTAATTTAAAACTTATTTATAACAGCCGTGACATTCTAAATCAAAATATTAAAGTTGCCTTGTGCGAAGCTTTAGTGCTTTTACATTTCAATTATTGTGATGTTATTTACGGACCCCGACTTGACGGGGCAACGGCAAGAAAGATTCAGGTGATGCAAAATTCTTGTTTAAGACTTATTTATGGAATTAGACGTTACCAGCATATCTCTCATAAGTTAAAAGATACTAATTGGTTGAATATGAACAATCGTCGAATATTACATTCTCTAGTTCTATTTCATAAAATAATCAAGCAAGAAACATCCTCTTATCTTTATAATAAAATAAGATTTCGTACGGATGTACATAACTTAAATCTTAGGCATAGGGGCCTTATTACAACACCTTCGCATCGTACAGAACTGTTCAAATCTTCATTTACTTATAATGTTTGTAAGCTATATAACTCCGTACCTAATGACTATAAGATGTGGTCGGTGGGATCCTTCAAAAATCGTATTAAGAACATGCTATCTAATGATTTAAATGTGTAAGTAGCTACACTAATTTGGTAGAAAAAAAAGAGAGAAAAATAATTATGGTAATTATTATTATTAGTTAGATTATTATTAGTCAATAATTAATTTAATGTAAATTTATAGAATTGTGTATAGGTTTGATACTCACATAACGAATTGTGGTAGCAGGGAAGAGCAGAGATTTCAATGTTGAAATCAACTGACTGCTATCACATTTCCATAATATAATGTGCTTTTGTTTTCATTTTTATTGATAAATTACTACAAAAAGGAATGTCTGTATTTTTTTTATGTATATTTTTATATTTTATATTTTGAATATTATGGAAATAAACAATACTGTTATTATTACATAGCAAAGACATTTTGATGTTGTAAAACGCCATCTATATTTGTTGGCGCATCCCAATAAGTTTGTATAATTTCAATCCTGTAATAAATTTAATCTTTTTATATCCAGGAAGTTAAATCAGGAGATGATGACATTCTCTCTGAATTAATATCCGAAATAGATGAAGACACTCATCCAACATCGAATTCCATCATGTCTAAACGTGTCACTATTAAACCTAAACCAATCTCAAACATTGCTCTGTCTGCTGAAAAAAAGGCTGCTAAAGATTATATGAAAAAGTTTTCTATATCTAAACCCTCGGAGAAAAAACCTTTAACTGAAATTAATGGAGCATCATTAAAGCGACCACAACCTAGTAGACCTGTTCGTCAACATCCCACCCAAAAAGAAACTCCCGATTCTGAAGAAGAAATAATAGATTATGATGATACTCCTAAAGTAAAAATGCAACAAGAGGAATCTATGTCATCTACCGTCAAACTAACATCAAAGATTGAAGAAATCAAACCTAGCAGTCAGAAAATCGAGGAATTTCCAACACAACAGGAACTTTTAGATGACGGCTTTGATTTGACTCAGATAGAGGAATTTCCATCCCAAGAAGCTACATCTATGGATGCAGACACATCAAAAGATAACGTCACAGAAGAACAGTTGTTAAATGGTTGGGAAACAATGCAAGAAGGAATTACCAACAATGTGCAAGTTGAAATTAATGTAGATAAATTGAAAATACCTACAGTCACTAACGAACAAGGAAAGCAAGTAAGTGAAAAATTTTATTAATCAGTGTATGTTCATTAAATTTGAAAATTGTTTAGGTGTTTCGGTTCTTCTGGTGGGATGCATTTGAGAATCCTGCAAGACGTCCTGGAGAAGTAGTCTTGTTTGGTAAAACGTACTGTGAATCAGCCAAGGCTTACGTAAGCTGTTGTGTTGTTGTTCGCAACATAGAAAGGAAAATTTATTTGTTACCTCGTACTCATGTAAGAAAATATTTCTTTAAATGAAATTTATTTAATCCGATAGATTGATCAAGTGCTCTAATTGAATTAATCTACTCACCTCTGGTTATAATCTGTTTTTAGTGTTTCCGACTGCAGTAAGCCATGAATTTTTACTTTGTAGAGTTTGCATAAATATAAAAACATTTTGTTGTATAATCACAAAAAATTTACTATCATAAACAAGAATCGAGCATTATTGCCAAATGAATTTTACATTTGTCAAAGAGAAACAGAAAAAGATCTAATCATATTACGATGTTGAATGTAAAAATGACAATGTACAGACCGTGCAACATAATGTTTCATGTGAATAAAATTTAGTACAAGTATTTACTATACATTCATTTGTTCTCTTTTATTAATAGTAGTAAAAGCATTTGCTACATTTTATTCACATGGCTAAATGCCTCGGCTCACACAGACCGAACTCATTGTTTGGCTACTCTGAAAGGGGCATGGCGTAACTTAGAGCCCGGCCAGACGAGCGACTTTTAGTCGCTTTGTTGCTGTGACTTTTAGTCGCTTTGTCGCTGCGACTAAAAAGTCGTTCAAAATAGAACAGTAGTATTTAAACGGAGGCGGCCACACAAGCGACTGTTTGGAAGATGCAACATGTTCCATTTTAGTCGCTGATGCTGGCGATTAAATCGACGCTGGCGACTGTCGCAGCCAATGGAACACACGGTCTCATACGTATGCGAACAGACAGGCGACTTTTTTGTCGCAACTACCCTCGCAGTTCTCGTATTTTTGTCGTTATTTTGTATTTTTTTGGACAAAATTCGGTAGAATGAACACGGAAGCATTGATAATCGAAGTGGAAAAACGGCCAGGTGTATTAATGTGTGTTTGTATGAGTAGAATAATAATAAATGGTTGAAAAATACAGTAGAATCTCGTTATAATTCGAATTCGAAGGGAGTTAATAAACTTAATTAATAAATATTCGAACTGATAATTTTGTGAAAATGAATAAATGGATCACTAATGTCTAAGCTAAAAACGTAATTTTCTATAATCGTCGTTATTTATCTTCTTTACATCGGTTATTTTAATAGTGTAAATAAATATACATATATATCTGTTGTAGATGTATTAATTTATCACAATTATGATGTAGTTGTAGTCCACGCGTTCGTTAGTATAATTTATTAAAGCTGTTTTTTATCTCAAATGCCTTTAAGAGACGGAAGGTTAAAAAAATAATTCTTAACTCTTCTGTTGACTAATATTTTGATTTATTCTAACATTAACTGCTGATGATTCGGGACGTTTACCGACTCATTATTATCAAAGTTAAAATACACCACCAATTACGATTATGAAATTGGACAATAGCAAAAAAAAATTTGCTATCATTTCTTAAGTCACTATATATTTTATGAAACTGTCCCTTTAGTAGCCCTTGACAAGAAGAAGCAAAATCATATAAGCTCCACAAAATTCATTTTTTAGACCAAAAATTGGACAGGGAAGTCTCGTGTCACAAGCTATTTTTTAGTCGCAGCTACATATTTGTCGCTCGTGTGGTTGGGTACGCGTTTAATCGCGACTAGCGATTTTTCTGTCGCTCGTCTGGCCGGGCTCTTAGTAAAAAGTTTAGGCAACCAGACACAGCTGCTACGCCACTCATAATAAGTAAAACTGGCCATTTCAGTTATAAAGGTACTCTTGCTACATTCTACATTTCGTCGGCTTCACATGAAAAGTGCATAAGTCCGAAAAACCTGTTTACAAGAAATGTAACATTTTTCATGTTGCCTGTCAATGCTTTTGCACTTGTGCCTGATTTTATTTTTGCTATTTAAGCGACTTCTACTAATTATTTTCGGAATTTCTCATATTTATTTTATAGAAAAAGTAATAATTAACCAAATAACGTTAAAATCTCAATTTCCTCAATTACGCCCTTTTCATATGAAGCCGACGATTTGAAGCCTTCTGAAGTCGTGCGTGCTGTATCTCATCACATCACATCGGACATCACATTTTTAATTTAAGATGAATTTAAACTATAGCAAATTATATTTAAAATTTCAATGGCTCTCTGCAAAATTCATGAATATCATAGAAAAAATATTGCATCACAGAACACTGCAAAGTTAAAATATCATTAAGGGCAAAATGTAGCAAAAGGAAAATCTAAGCTAAACTCTAACCTAAGCCGTAAGCTACAGTTGCCAACAATCACACAATCCGAACATTTATTTTAGAGTTTTAAGCATTTATTTGTGCTGTTTTAACCCTTATTATACATATTTTTTTCATAGTACAGCATAAAAGATCTTTTTTTTACAATATTTTGACCACATACCATTGTTGGCTTCAAAAACTTGCAAAACAAGATTTGCAAGGTAAAAATATCATAAAGAGCAAATTACACAAAAAGAAAGCCTAATCTCTAACCTTACATCTAATCTAACCTCTAAGTTTACCTCTAACCTAACCTTTATCCTTACCCCTAATTTAACCTCACTTATAAGTTATAACCACAGCAATTGATGTTTGGTTTTTGGATGATTTATAACTGGATCTTTAACAAGTGGTATATTTATGAAACAACAGGTGACGTTAAGATGCTATTAACAAATAACAGGTCAAATATAACGTAGCTATGGTTTTTAAAAGCAAAATCTAATTTTTTTTTATAAAGCAACCAACTTTGCAATTTGAATATTACTATCAAAATAATCTTATCATTATCTTACCACACAGTTGCCATTTATTCAGAAACTGGTTCATAAATCACAGTTAATTTTTCAGTTTCACTTTTTCTGAGTTTATAAACCTATGAACTGGTACTTCGGTTGCATTCGGTTTGCTTACAGACTGTACTTTTAATCCCTAAGCTGGCTATAGTTACCAAGTTTTTAATCTATTTGCAATGTTTTGACATGCAATATGTTTTTTTGTGATTTATACCTATGAATAGATCATATGTATTTTAATTTTTAGCATTTAGATGCAAAACGTGAACCAACAGATAAACCTGTTGCATTAATTGATGTTTATCATGAATTTAATAACAATTATGCACCTTATTTAACGCTGCAATCATTTAAATCCAAAAAAGTATCGAAAAATTATTGCTTTGATCCTGATGTGCCTTCTCAATCTGAATATTTGGAAGTTCGCTACTCTGTAAGTATTTTAATTAAAAT
This sequence comes from Agrypnus murinus, assembly GCA_929113105.1. NCBI lineage: Eukaryota > Metazoa > Arthropoda > Insecta > Coleoptera > Elateridae > Agrypnus > Agrypnus murinus. The sequence continues at coordinate 154,147,653 of OV816028.1, read as the reverse complement.
CAACATTTTGTAGGTCAATTCCAAATTTTTTTACTTCAGGCAAAAAATCCACGTTTGGATCAAGAAATTTGTAAAATCGGAGGGAAAACGTTCTCAAAAATCTTTGGAAATAGAAATAATTTTCTTGAGATTCTTTTATTGGAATGTAAAATCAAAGGTCCATGCTGGCTTGAAATTTCCAATCCAGAACCAGTTGGCAATCCTGTCAGTCACTGCAAATTTGAAGTGAATTGTTTAAAAGCCAGTGACATTACGATTGGTCAAGCTGTTCAGAATAAGATACTTGCGCCTCCACCATTAGTTGTTGCTACTGTTAATATGCGAGCAGTCGTCAATCCAAAAACTTTGAATAATGAACTTGCCATGGTTTCTGTTTTGGTTCATACCAAATATGCTGTTGATAAGAAACCACCCAATCCTATGTTTGAACAACATTTTTGTGGTAAGCTTCAACTTTTGTAAATCAAAAACTTCATTTGGTAGTTTACAAGGTGTTGCGTTGAACGACACCAACCATGATATGCAGAAACATCAAGTATGGAAGCTATAGTTTTAAGCTGATGATTTTAACAAGGATTGCCCATAGAAAATGTGTTTTATGTGCAAAGCCTAACCTAACTTGTGAATCACCTGACTATATAGTGTATATCAAATAGCACCAAAATATGATTGAATGATTTTTAGAGTGCAATGATGTTTTCTATGGATGATCCAGAAAGTGTTTCCACATGTTGAAAGTGGTGTCGTTCAACTCAACTCATCAAGATATCTCAGAATGTATATGAGATCATATAGGAAATTTTTTTATTTTGGTTTCTGAAAAAGATGTACTATTCTTGATAAGAGTTTCTGCTTCTTCTAAAACGTTAGAAAATGTTATAACATATGATCCTGTGATTTTGGTATACAACGTAAATTGAAAAAACTGAAATCGTTGCAATAGTAAACTACCATTAAATTTTAAAATAGCAAAAAATGTAATTAACAAAACTTATTTTATAATATTTTATGCTCAAATTTCAATTTGAAGTGGGTTTTTTTGTTTAATTTAACTGCTGTATAAAATCAGTCACTTAACCCAAAAGAATTGAATTAAAATTGTAGCACTATTTTAGCTTGGAAAATAAGTTAAGTGATCTGTTCAAACCCAAAGAAAATGTGCAAATCAAAAAAATCATTTACATTAAAAAATTACAAACTGTATGTATGCACTAGAATTTAAACTTTTTCGAAAAAATGATGCAGTTGTATATTGTTTTCATGCATTCATTTGGTAGAATTCGAATAATGTATGGGAATAAAAATGTTTTTTCAAAATCGGACCTTGAAAATTGGGGTATGAGGATAAAATATTATTACAAATAAGTTTGCTTAGTAGCCAGCAGTACGGCAGGGTGATTATAGTGGATTATAACTTAACAGAGATAAGTCGCGTTTACCCCGGAAAGTACTCGGATGGGTAAACCACGAGTGCAGTGTACTTGGCTACATGGCTCCGCAGCATCGTGGCACACCCACATATCTACTCTGCGGCTCGGTGCGCCCGACACCTCGACACTGAAAGGTATAAGTTAGTGATGGGAACTTGGGTGTCGAGTGTCGTGATACTGTTTGTGGTCGTGACACTTGAAGTGTCGCGACGCTTCGTGTCGAACAGTATCACTCTTATTAGAGTGTAATTCGAAGTTGCTTGATCATTCTTACAAAGAAATTAAAGGCAGATTTGTTGAACTGGCCTACAATCATTGAATAAGACGTACATATAAAACTATTTTGTTGTAGATTTTTTTAGTTAAAATTATAAATTCATGAATTATTTGCAAAACATTAATTTAAAAGCCGAAACCTGAAAAGTTGATGCAACGCTTCCGTGGTTTGATGGCAAACCGTGGCTTGCTAAACTGCACGGGCTGGTGGAATGCAAGATCGAACCCCGTTACAAGCATAACTTTTTTTTAAATTTTATTTGTCATTAATCTTTAATTTAATAACAATTTAAATAATTTGTTATTATTCTAAGACAATGTCTTATTAATTGGGTATCTTTATTTTTTATTTGTAATGTATTATTTCTTGTACGTTTTTCGAATAAAAGAATAATAACAAATTATTTAAATTGTTATTAAATTAAAGATTAATGAAATTTTAAAAAAAGTTATGCTTGTAACGGGGTTCGATCTTGCATTCCACCAGCCCGTGCAGTTTAACAAGCCACGGTTTGCCATCGAACCACGGAGGCGTTGTGTTAACTTTTCAGGTTTCGGCTTTTAAATTAATGTTTTGCAAATAATTCATGAATTTATAATTTTTGAAGAATTGGGATTGTTATTAAGGGTAATATTTTTGGACAGTACGTTAGAATATCTTATCTATCGATTGCAACTATTAATCTCACCGACTTTTATTCGAGAACGAACTATTTGGCATATTTCAGATTTCCCATACTAATGTTCTATAGCAAATGTTAGAACGAATGTGGTGTATAAATAATTTAATGTCTTTTAATGTACTTAATGCATAAATATATAACCATAACAGAATTTACTCATATACCTAATTGTTTTTTAATCCCTAGTTTATGATTTACGTATTAGCTATGAATCTTGACTGCTCGTTTCAATTATATTATATGAACTAGCGCATGCATGATGTGTAAATGCGAAGTATCGTTAAAGAGTCGTGAAGGAGTCGACACTTCACAGGGCTAATGGTTTCGACTCACAAGTGTCGTGACACGCGGGTGGTATCGCGAACCCACCACTAGTATAAGTGGTTAAAGATTATGTATGTGTGTAAGTAACGTTTTCTGCTATTTTAAAATTTACAGGCAGTTTACTATTGTAGCGATTTAAGTTTTTGAACTTACCTCGTATACCTTGATTCGTGGAATCAAGATTTTTAACATTTTCTGGTGTTCCAGAAGAAGCAGACACTTTTATCAAGAATAATTTTTTTTCGGAAATTGAAAACACAACAGTTTTCTATATGCTGCATACTTTTCGCCAGTGCCTTTAGTCATCTTCTGCAATACCAAAACTGTTCTTATAATCAAATAAATTTTTTTTGTAGTCTTTACTCGCCCAGGAGATCAAATTTTACCACTAGACATTCATGAAGCAGTAAACAAATTTAGAGGCACCAAAGTTCAAAAAATGGATTCTGAACGAGCGCTACTAAATTACCTTATCGGTCAACTTTCTCGCATCGATGCCGATTTAATAGTAGGTCACGATTTGCAAGATTATCAAATAGGCCTTTTATGTGAGCGCTTAATTCAATGCAAGGCAACTAACTTTAGTAGATTGGGAAAACTTAAACGTTCTGATATTCCAATTAAACGAATATTCGAGAAAGAATTATTTGTTGGACGTCTTGTATGTGATGTAAAGATCTCAGCCAAAGAATTAATCAAATCGAGATCGTTTGATCTGGATACACTTTGCCATACTGTTTTGAAGCTAAAGGAAGGCGAACGTGTTGAAGTGGATGCTGAAGACATTTCAAAATATTATCAAACTTCAAATGATTTATTAAAATTGGTCACTTTCACTATGCAAGATACTGCATATATTTTAAAACTGATGTACGAATTAAATGTTATACCTCTAGCCCTTCAAATTACTAACATTGCTGGGAATTCAATGTCTCGAACACTACTTGGAGGTCGTTCGGAACGAAATGAGTACTTATTATTACATGCCTTTTATGAGAAAGATTATATAGTTCCAGATAAGTATTCTTTTAAAGATGAAGAGAACACTTCTAAAACCGAGGTACAGCGTTCGACATCTAAGAAGAAACCTGCATATTCTGGTGGCCTTGTATTAGATCCAAAAGTTGGATTTTATGATAAATTGATTTTGTTAATGGATTTCAATTCATTGTATCCAAGCATTATACAGGAATACAATATTTGTTTTACTACGCTTCCTTTGAATCTTGAAGAAGATCGAATGATTTTGCCTGATCAAAACTTACCTCCAGGTGAACAATTTTCTAACAATAATTGGTTATTTACTAATGAGATAGAAAAAAACTTAATCAGAGTTAGCTATGATGTGCAAATGATGCAACATTATAAAATGAATTAATGTAAAAAATGCATGGAATGATAGTTATAAACAAATACTTTTAATATTATTAATACCGGAAACTCCATATACTTTTCCATATGAAAATATGGGACATTTTTGTAACGCCATCTTCACAGATGGGGGTGCAACTAGCAAATGGTTTTTCGGCGAGAAACCTACATCTAATTAAAAATAGCACTATTTCTGTTAAACGATGGTTTATTTCTGTTATGCTAAAATATATAAACTTTTACCATTTATTTAAACTATTCAATCTTTCATTACAACGACAATTTTTTAATTACTTTCCAAATATTTTAGAAATGTCACGTTTATTAGGACACGCAAAACGTGCTGTTAAGTCTTGACTCCTATTTTTCAAAATACGTTTCCGGTATTACCTAATAATATTAAAGTATTTTTTATAAATATGATCATTAATTTGATATTTGTTATAAATATGATTATCAATTTGATATTTGCTTATTAGGTTATGTTAACTGTTTGTCAGAATGTACCAAAGTTGAGCAGATTTCTATCTATTAGTGACGTCTGTTAAGTTTTTATTGAATTTCTCTGTATACATTAATTAAATGATCTCAAGAATTTACGTAAAATTTTATCTGTGAATTTCTTTAGGTATCCTACCAACAGAAATTCGAAAACTAGTAGAAAGCAGACGTGAAGTCAAGAAACTGATGGGTAATGCTGACTTAGCGGCCGATTTACGTATGCAATACAATATACGTCAAATGGCTTTAAAATTAACTGCGAACAGTATGTATGGATGCCTTGGTTTTACAAATTCGCGTTTCTATGCCAAAAACCTCGCCGCTCTTGTTACTTATAAAGGACGTGAAATACTCACAAACACCAAAGATTTAGTACAAAAATTATCTTATAATGTTATATATGGAGATACGGACAGTATCATGATAAACACTAATTCATTAGATTACGATGAGGTAATGAAAATCGGTAGAAATATTAAACAGGAGATCAATAAATTGTACAGACAGGTTGAACTGGATATTGATGGTGTGTTTAAGTATTTGTTGTTGTTAAAAAAGAAAAAGTATGCAGCTGTTACACTGTCTAAAGATAAAAATGGAGAGATTAAATGCCAACAGGAACATAAAGGTAAGTTATATAATATAAATGTGAATTTTTCTTAATTTACCTTCACTCTAACCTCAAATTACATCAAATGTCATTGATGAAATTTGTCATTTTTAAAGTTTTTGCTGCTTTGAATTATGTGAAATCAACACTGATTGGACTGGAGGTGTGATATTGCCAAACAAAATACTACACTTTCATCTTCCGATTGAATATTTGTAATCTGTAAAATATTTTTGATCCATCAAAATGCTAAAAGTTTCTAACCTAAAAATCAATTACAAACATAACCTACTTCTAACATTGAAAGTTTTCTACATGTCCAATCAGCTTTGACCTGAAATTTATAGCATTTGCAATTGACTGCTTTGGCGTGCTCTTAGATTGCTCTGAGAGCGAAATCCCTTTCGGTTGGTTCACCTAGCATTCCAGTCATCGCGATTTGCCTGTTCGATTGAGTGAAGCGTTCTGTGTAAAAGCATGCCGGGAGTGCTCTTCGTTGATCTACTACATGAGAGATCAATTCAGACCAAATCAAAAAACCTAACCTTTACTTCATTCGCTGTGTTACATTAAAATTCCTATTTGAATAAAACAATAATTGATAAAGAGATACTACATTTGATTTGAACCCATAATTTGTAAATCAGCGAAACTTTATACTGTGAGAACATTTTTAGTTGTTTTTTTTCATTATTATAAATTAACATTAAAAAAAACAATTATTCAACTCATAGGTCAGCAAAGGGTTTTTATAAATTAAAATAATTTTTAAATTATTCAAATTTTTAAATGTAGAAAATCTTTCTAAGAAATAAAAAAATATAATGCCAACTAGGGATTTAAACAAGCAACTCATAGGTCGGCAAGGATTTTGCACTGTAAAAAACGATTGGAGAATTTTTAAAATTATTAAAAAGATTAGGTATAATTTTTACACCTGTAATTTAATTTAATTTAATTGATTAAATTAAAATTTATTTACAAGAATAAAAAATATTTTTCAGTCACTGAATCCAGAACTCATAGGTCAGCAAGGATTTTGTAGTGTGAGGCAAAAATTAAAATATTCTTAACAATTAATTTTTTTCGCCATTATATCTGCTCTTTTGGAGTGCGATGCTCTTTTGCAGAACCTTGGCGTTTCCCTGCTATTCTTGTGTTGTGTGTGTTGGTGATCACAAGTATAGGCGACCTACAGTTTAAGATGTACAGACCACCCCAAGTACATAGTAATGTGTACTGTACCATATGTAACAAAATACTTGGACTACTTTTATTAGCTCGGCAAGGACCTAGCATACCGGGCCACACCACGCTTTACAATTTTTTAATAAATATTTTTACTTTTTAACTTTTTCCGCCATACCTTTGCCTATCCTTAGGCCATTTTTCCGATAATTGATTGAATTTTTAGGCAAATTGCTTGTAATAAAAAATAAAATTGCTTCCCCTATCAAATCTTTTCAGTTTCAGGTCAAAACTGATTGGACATGTAGGCAACCTTCGCTTTTAAGGTCACTCAGACTGTAAACATGGGTTAAATTTAATAATTTATAGGTCTCGACATAGTACGACGCGACTGGTCTCAATTAGCAGCAGCTGCTGGCCGATTCACTCTAGATAATATTTTAAGTGACCAACCATCTGAAGAACGTATAGAAAATATTCATGTACATCTCGCTCAGCTAAAAGAAGACCTAGAACAAAATAAAGTTCCCTTATCACTTCTGGTTATCACTAAACAGTTAACAAAAGATCCCCGCTTGTACGCTGACAAAAATCAGCTTCCACATGTTCAGGTTGCCTTGCGTTATAACAAGAAAGGTGGAAGAATTTTAAGAGCTGGAGATACAGTTCCATATGTTATTTGTGAGGATGGTTCGAATGCATCAGCAACACAAAGAGCATATCATATTGAAGAGTTGAAAAATTCCGAGACGCTCAAGATTGATATTAAGTATTATTTAGCGCAACAAATACATCCTGTTGTTTCTCGATTATGTGAGCCTTTAGAAGGAACCGATCCATATCGAATTGCTGAGTGTTTAGGATTAGATACTTCGGCATTTAAGAAACCTGTTGAAAGAAACTCAAATAATGTGGGTGAAAGTTTGAAGAAAGAAAATAAATTTTTAAATGTATCTCCATTTACTTTTGTATGTGTGGCTTGCAAAAGTGAAAATAAGGTTTCTGGAATTTTAAAAAATAATGTTCCAGTTTTGTCACAGTGCGCTAATCTTGAATGTGCAGTGCGTCCAATTGATTATCTACCATCTGTACAAAATCAAATGGTTCTTACAATTCGTAAATTTATTAAAAAATATTACTCTTGTGAGATGATGTGTGAAGATCCAGCATGTACTAATGTTACGAGTCGTTTACCACTACGATTTATTGGAAAGTATCCAATATGCACGTTTTGCAAGAAAGCTGTGATGTATAAGAAATACACGGAAAGAGATCTTTACACTCAGATAAGTTATTTTCAACATATATTTGATCTTAGTAAACTAGAAAAACGTAAGTATTTTATATAAATATTATTTAATATCTTAACAACAATTTTTTTATTTAGCTGTAATTTTGGAGGCAAATATTGAGACTGGTTATCATTGCCTTAAAGAAACTGTTGAGAAAACTCTTAAACATTCTGGTTATGCTATGATCGATCTATCACAGTTGTATTCTGCATTCTTAGTAAGAGACCGAAGTACAATGAAAACTGAAGAGATTAACCAGAGTGAATCATATGATCAAGATGAAGAATATGAAGTGTTTTAAGTTGTTACATTGTATAGTCGTTCATATATAAATGTAGGATTAAGGTGAATTTTATTATTTTAATGTAGAATTTTAATAAAATATTAAATGTATGGAATTTGTTTTTTAAATTTCAGTGCTTACAAGTTAACAGAAAAAAGAATTGTCAGATTTAGAAGTTCCATGTAGACTATTTAATATAGTCTTGTTCAGCTTAAAATCTAAGCAGTTTTCTGGGCATATTACAAAAAACTTTTGACTTAATTAATCAGTATTCCATATATTTCCAGACCTTGAGATGGTTAGTACTAACCATTATAGAATATTTAATGAAATTTCATTAAGCCATTTTTGAAATGAAGTCAACACAAATTTTAATAGGAATTTTTCATTAACAATTTATCCTAATTTGTCTGTTGTACAGTTCCAAGATTTCTCAATGGTAATTTTGCTAACAAATATTATAGAGTATTGTTTTCTTCTTTATTTGTATTAAATTGGTATTTATACCTGTATCTCTCGAACATCGCAGGAACATGGCCAGTCTATTAATGGTTTTTAAAATACTTACAAATTTAACTGATTGCTCTCCATTACTTTCATTATTTTCGTTTCATGTACCTCCTAGACCAACAAGAACTATATCCTTGCTGTCTCTTCCATTTTTTCACACAAATTCAGCTTCCAATTCTCCAACATCTCGGTGTTCGCTTATACTGAACAACTTTATAAATAAAGAAAATCCGAACATTTTTAATATATCTTTACAAAGATTTAGAAGACTACTTCAAAAGCCTTCAATATGAATTCTCCATGTAACAACTTTTTGCAATCAACCTATTTTAGTCTACTTAATCTTTTCATTCCATTTGTAATTAAAACATTATGCCAATATAATTGTAATTATAGAATTTATTCTTGATACACATGTACTACAGTATGATTTTATTTCTTTTTGTTCTTTTTTGTAGTTCATAGTCACTTTGTAATTAGTATTTTTTTTGTAAAACCAGGGAAGTTTGTTATTGGACTTTAAGTCTGTTAATTTCCCGAACTTTTAAATTAAAAAAAAAATTATGTGGTAGAATGAGGTGGCAATGTTACAACGTGTGTTAATACCAGTACAGTCGATATACTGAGACGAATCTATGAATTTAACTATTATTGAACTCCATTTACTGACTTTAGGGTTTCAAAAAATCTGATTCGCTCACAAAAGAATAATTGAAGGGTCGGCCGTAACAACTTTGTATGTAACATTTTGCTGAAATTAAGTGTTGCCGTAATAAAAACAACGTTAGTATATCCTTATTGGAAGGTGTTCGCATCATAAAGATATAAAATATTTTTAAACAGATTTCCGGAAGGCTAGTTTTTAAAGCTTGAATTTGTAGTATGCCGTTTAACAATGCTTGAGGTCAGGTAGGTTAAATATTTTTGTTACATACATAAATATGTTGTTACGGCCGACCCTTCAATTCTTATAAGAATTTAATTTTTCATTCATTCGGAAATTTTATTTTTTAAATCTAGTATAAATAAGTTCTCGTTCCTGAGCGAATCATATTTGTTGAGAGTTAAAAAATATTTATCGTTCACAAATTTATCACGTATGAATCATCCTCGAGTTAAATAACAGTGCAGGTTTATATATTATGCAAAGATGCAGTTTTATTAATACACGTTGATCAAATCTGTATATGCCCTATGCGCGTGTTGAATTTTGTTTGATTAATTTGCTTCACTAGTTGATACTCGATACTGTGTTCGATTGATTTGCTTTCATCAAGAAATCTTAATTGATTATGTACTTTATCATAAGGCCACTTAATATTTCAAGTTAATTGGATATAGATACAGTAGACGCTCATTGGAGTGAATACTCTATTAAACGAACAAATCTCTATTATACTGCCCTGCCAAGCGAAAAGGTCGTATCTGCAAAACTGCAATGTAGAAATGTACTATATAGAATGTTAATGTGAGCTAAGAAAAGATATGGTATATTTCTGAGTTGATGTTTTGCAGATACGACCTTTTTGCTTAGCAGGACAGTATATGAACAACGAAAATTCAAACAATAAAATGTTCGATTCAATGAACAGGTAAGTAACCGAAATATATGACTTTACTGAATTTGCATGTATGCATAATAGTGCATCCAATCCTGAAAGGTATTTTCAATCCCAGTATTTTGGCTTTTAAATTTTCGGATCCCAGAATTGTTTATGCAAAATGTTTAAAATAAAACTCAAAATAATATTTAAGTATTAGTTTCATAATTTTCTACAGGACAAGTGCGCTAAAATATCTTATGAAACGAATACGTTATACTATTTTTTCTATTTGCGCATCCAAATGCATTTTCGGTGTCCAAAAGAATACTGGAAATGGTAAAATTTTATTTTTTAAATTTGATATCACTGTTGGATAGCTGTTTGGAATTACAATTTCCAGTGTTGCCAACTCTCCAAGAACTTAACAAAATTTCCTTAATAGATTTTATTTAAAAACTAAGTTATTATTTTTTATATACTAATTACAAAATAATGCAGTTTATTTCTCCTTGCCCTCCTAGAAAACTACCCACTACGCGGATCATTTTTGATATTTGGACGCGTGTGCTAAAAATGTGTTCTTATGAAATTAATACTTTAATATACTATCTTCTATTTGCGTTAATTTGTAATCATTAAAAAAATATGAAATAAATAAAGATTATTAAAAGTTTCACAGTTTTATTAAAATATACCTGACAATATTGTTTCGACAGCTATGCTGTCATTATCAAAGGTAATATAATTATAAACAAACACGTCGCTAAGGTAGATACAAAATAGGTAACTAGATAAAATAATAATAATAATAATAAAAATTAATAATAAAAATCATAATTAAACATCTAATACTTCCAGTAACGGAGAATTACTGAGCTCAAGTTGTTCATTCATTAAAGGTACCGTGAGTTTGTGTTTGTATATCTCAAAGGCTTCTAAAATGTCTAATTTGCGTTTGTTATTACAAAAATGTAGGAATTTAATATTATTTTGAGGAGTCATTGTGTGATTTTGTTCTAAAAGGTGTTTGGCGTAATTCGATTTTTCAGGATGTTTATTTTTGTAATGACGTACGTGTTCTTTATATCTTATGTCAAAATTTCGAAGTGTTTGTCCAATATATACCGAACTACAAAAAGAACAATTTAAACGGTAAATGCCCGATATCATGTGTTCTGTCTTTAGCATTAAATAAAAATGAAAAAGTGTTAGTGTTGGTTTTAAATGTTATTTTATAATTGTTGGTTTTTCTTAGTATATTTGCAATTTTTTCTGATATTTTGCCAAAATATGGTATAGATATGTAATTTGTGTCTTCTGTTTGATTGTCAATGGGATATATTCTTTTGATAGCTAACCTATAATCTTTTTGTTTAATTAAAGTGTCAATCATGTTCGGATTATAATGATTTGCATGTGCTAGTTGTTTAATGGTTGATATCTCTTTGCTAAAATCTGATTATGTTAGTGGAATAGTTAAAGCTCTGTGTACTAATGATCTGTATGCTGCTATTTTATGTGTATTGTGGTGACAAGATACATTTGGTATTGTTATGTCTGTTTGTGTTGGTTTTCTGTATATGGAAAATTCAAAAAGATTGTCTGCGTTAATCTTGATATTTAAGTCTAGAAAGTTTATAGCCCTGTTTTGTTCTGTTTCTAGTGTAAATTTTATATTAGGATGGATATTGTTTATAAGAATTAAAAATTCATTGATAACCTCAAAAGAACTGTCAAAACAAGCTAAAATGTCATCAACATAACGAAACCAGAAGATAATGTGTTTAGAGAGGTTTAATTCAAATATTCGATCTTCAAACTTGTCCATAAATATGTTAGCTAATAGAGGACTTAGAGAATTACCCATAGGTAAACCATGAACAACTTGAGCTCAGTAATTCTCCGTTACTGGAAGTATTAGATGTTTAATTATGATTTTTATTATTAATTTTTATTATTATTATTATTATTTTATCTAGTTACCTATTTTGTATCTACCTTAGCGACGTGTTTGTTTATAATTATATTACCTTTGATAATGACAGCATAGCTGTCGAAACAATATTGTCAGGTATATTTTAATAAAACTGTGAAACTTTTAATAATCTTTATTTATTTCATGATTATGGAGTTCCACAAAATAAGGCTGGAAACAATAAACAAGATTAAAAAAATAATTTAGTTTTAAATAAAATCTGTTAGCGATATTTTGTTAAGTAGTTTGACAGTTGGCGACACTGGAAATTTTAATTCTGCATTTGTTTTTCAAATTTACAATGTAATTTTTAAGAACAGCTGTTCAGCACTGATATCAACTTTAAAAAATAAAATTTTGCTGTTTCCAGTATTCAAATAGATCTCTTTTGGACATGCACATAGGAAAAATATTTAAGATTATACGAAAATATGAAAAAGTCATCATCAGTCAAAAAATATAAAAAACAAAATAAACAAATTATTTAAAAAAAAATAAAAACAGTTGGTCCAAGATGTCTCCTAAACTAGAATGGATTTTCGCAAAAAGTTTCCAGCTGTGAACAAGCCCCTCTCAGGTTCTACACTGGTAGGTGGTATGCAATTAAAAAAATCATATACCATTTGTAAGATTGTTCACGAAATCCATCCTTTTCGAATAAGCCCATTTCCCGAAGAAGAGTCATTTTGTTTGTTTATGGAGTTTGCACAATAATCTCATTTAGGATTTTATGTAACTTTTCTTCAAGACTTTATTCGCGGACGTTTTCAAATATTGTTCGTCTAAGATCGGCAATACTAACATCCTCATCTTCATCATTTTTTTCCCTGTCTTTTTGGTGGGTATCTTTCGAAATATTTTCAGTGGTTTGTTACCTCTATAGAACGAAATAGTATTGCATAAATAGGGGAAGTCCCACATTTTAAATAACTAATAATAATAAATCACTTCGCTGAGTTCGCACGGTTGTCACGTTTAAATGGGAATTGAAATTGAATTTTTATAATCCTGGGATTTTTAATGTGTATAATCCCGGGATTAATGAGTCTGCAAATTGCTCGGGATCGCGGGATTTGGGACCCCGGGATTGGATGTCCTAATGCATAATCTCTCAGTAATAATTTTTGTATATCAGACAGTGTTGTGTTGTTGTTATAAAATGTATTTAAGTTAATAAATATAAGAAGCCCTTTTTAAAGAGTATATTCAATTGAGTGAAAAATGTCGTACTGTTTAATCAATGAATAAAATTGCCTTCGTTAAAATTTAACTCTTGAAAGAATGAATCATAAAAATGAATTTTTAAACATAAAATTTGTTCACAAATGTAAAAATAATAAAAGAATCGAATTTTCCTCATTCGCGAGTAATAATTTCCTTAACCTGCTGATTTTTACTTACTTATTTAATCCGTTCCTTGCTTACTGGCAATTGCCAGTGTTGAGGCATCTTCTTATCTACTATTTCTCTTAATCGTAATCCTCCACTTCTTCCTATCTCTTGCTTCTTCTTCTGCTTTCCTCCATTCCATACCCATTTCCTTCGCATATCGTCCTATTTCGTCATTTCACTTTCATCTTGGTCTACCTCTCGCTATTCTTGTATTTGCTATTCTTGTTGTAGGCATTCTCACCATATATCTGAACCATCTCATTGCATTTTCTTTTATTCTATGTTCTACTGACTTTACCCCCAGTCTTTTTCGTATTTCTTCGTTTCTTACTTTATCTAAGAGTTTCAGTCCGGCTATTCTTCTTAAGATTTTCATTTCACTTGCCTGAATTCTCCTTCTCTGTTTCTTAGTCAATGCCCATAATTCTGAAGCATATGTTAAAGTGGGAATGTATAACGTAAATTTTTTCTCGTTTGTCTTTTTTTCTTCTGTTACATTACTTGGATTTTCTGGTTCAAGGTCCGTTAATATTTGTTTATATTTGTCTGCACATATATTAACAATTTCCTCTTCTTTAAAACACATCTCACCCTTACTATTACATAAAGCCATAGTTCTACTAATGTAACCTTGTTTTATTGTCTTGACGTTTCTGTATAAGTTTCTTGTGTCTTTTATTTTTGTAACACGTTTCTATTTTTCTATCCTTTTCTTTTTTCTTCAATTAATTTGTTACATTTCTTATCTATCCACTCTTTGTTTTCCTCTAATTTAGATCTTATTATCTTCTTTTTACTAGTCCCTATTGCATTTTTTATATTTTCCCACTCTTCTTTTACTGACTTACCATTTTGTGTTCTGTTAATTTCTTTAATTAAGTTCTCATTATATACTATTTTGGCTTCACTATTGTCAAGAACTCTTCTCTTCAATGTATTCTTGCTTCGTCTCAAATTCGGTCTCTCTTGTCTTACTATCACCTTTACTAAAAGATGATCCGATACGATATCTTCCCTTCTACTTGATTTAATACTTTTCATTTAATAGTTTGTTTTTCATTGTAATCTTTGGATCACCACATGATCAATCTGATTTATGGTTTTTTGATCTGGGCTAATCCAGGTTACTTTATGAATATTTTTTCTTTTTAGCATTGTACTTTTTACAATCAGGATTTTGAGGCTGCAAAATCTATTAAAATTTGACCATTTTCATTCGTTGTATCATGTAAACTTTTTGAACCTACTATTAATTTTGTTCATTGTTTCCAGCCTTTGTGGAACTCCATAATCATGAAATAAATAAAGATTAGTAAAAAGTTTCAGTATTTATTAAAATATAACCTGACAATATTGTTTCGACAGCTAAGCTGTCATTATCAAAGGTAATATAAATATAAACAAACACGTCGCTAAGGTAGATACAAAAACAGGTAACTAGATAAAATTAATAATAATCAGAATTTAAAATATGTAACACTTCCAATAACGGAGAATTACCGAGCTCAAGCTGTTCATTTATTAACCCTTCCGTGACCGTGCGGGGTAATTCAGTTACCCCAGAAGTACATTTTTTATAACATTTTCTCAAATAATTTTTTTACAGCAAAATCCTCTCATGTAAGCCTTCATTAATCATTAACGTATATTGTCGTATCATACCTATTGTATTTTTATTTTAAAAAATACATTTTTTTCAATTTTTTCGTGATGGGGTTACCGAGTTACCCCGCACGGGCTGTCTTGCTCTAGTAAATTAATTACGGGGACAAGTTAAATCTTGCGTGGACTGCTTTTGTTTTATTTTGTAAAGCATAAAGTCACGTCTCGCATCGGTCTCATTCTCATTTTGCTTGTCACCATGGCACGTAAAAATCTGACAGATGAAGAACTACGTATAATATTAGAAGAAAGTGATAGTGAAAGTGAATATGAGTTTAGCGAAGATGATGAAGGTGATGAGGATCATGTAGAAGTAGAAACTCATATTCCAGATGAAGTTCAAGCTGAAGAAGATGAGGACTATGATGAAGATGTTGATACGCCTGGTATATCTAAAGAAATCATTTACAAATCTAAATCCAGACTTCAATGGACCTCTACACCACCTGCATCGACAAGACGGCTGACACATAATATAGTGAACGCAAAAAAAGTTGGGTTGCAAAATGCCAGGTAAGATAATAAAGTGGCGAAAAGAATGTATAAAATTTACTTGTAACACAACATTATATTTTTTCTCATTTTCTACAATGACCTATTTTAGTTTGCAGATAACTTCGGTTTTAGATGCTTTCAAGCTCTTCATAACAGACGACATGCTTAGAGACATATGTGTTCACACAAATAGGCAGGGTAACAGTTTTATTTTAAAATGGAATGAAGTACATCCTGAACAGCAAAAGCGATGGAAAAACGTTAGCTTGCAAGAAATGCAAGCTTTTATTGGAGTATTTATTGCTGGCGGACGAAATCGTGGAAGAAAGTTGCACATAACTGAAATGTGGACTGAAAATGATCTATTCAAACAGCCTTACTTTACTGCAGTTTTGTCAAGAAATAGATTCATAGAAATCTATAGACACATTAGATTTGATGACCCGACAACAAGAAATAATAGAATTCAGGCAAGTGGAGACAAACTTGAGGCAATACGCCAAATATATGACAGTTTTGTCAATAACTGTATTACAAACTTTTCACCAAACACTAATCTTACAGTCGATGAACGTTTGGCAACTTTTCGCGGAAAATGCCCGTTCAGAGTGTATATCAAAAGCAAACCCGGCAGATACGGTATAAAAATTTGGGTTTGTGCTGATTCTGACACAGCGTATATACTAAACAGCCAAGTATATACGGGAATGGTAAATAACCAAAGAGAAGTAAATCAGGGACAAAGAGTTGTTTTAGATATGGTAAGGCCATATTTTGGTTCATGGAGAGGTGTTACGACCGACAATTTTTTTACATCAATACCTTTGGCTCAAGAACTTTTCAACCAACGACTCACAATTGCAGGAACACTACGGGTAAATAAACGTGAAGTTCCTAATGAATTTTTGCCTCATGTATTGCGTCCAGACTATTCAAGCATATTTGGTTTTTCTGATAATCTAACACTTGTGTCTTATGTTCCCAAAAAAAGAAAAGGTGTTCTTCTGCTCTCAACTCAATTTCATGGTGTGCAGACAACTGGTAACGAACAAAACAAGCCAGAAATAAACATACATTACAACAAGACAAAAGGAGCTGTTGACACTGGAGATCACATGACCAG
Organism: Agrypnus murinus; assembly: GCA_929113105.1. Lineage (NCBI taxonomy): Eukaryota > Metazoa > Arthropoda > Insecta > Coleoptera > Elateridae > Agrypnus > Agrypnus murinus. The sequence continues at coordinate 154,130,994 of OV816028.1, read as the reverse complement.
AGAATATTCCTGTGTTCGTACAACAAGAAGGTGGCCACTGAGAATTTTTATGGAAATCATTGATATGGCTGCTCTAAACGCATACATAGTGTTCAAACAAAAATATCCAGATGTGTGTGCAGACAGAAGTTATCGCAGACATTTTCTCCAAAAGTTGGCTCAAGAAATCGCGTTACCTAACGTGCAACAAAGAAAATTGAACAATAAAAACTACCATAAATCAGTAAAGAATGCTATTGAATTGTTTTTGAACCAAAATGAAGAACAACGAGAGGAAAATTTACCTGCAAATCTTCCTCAAACTTCCACAAGTTCGAGATGCTCATTTTGTCCCCGAAAACGGGATCGGAAGTCCAGAATATCATGTCAGCAATGCGGAAAAACAGTTTGTAATATTCATAGAAAAGAAGTAAAAAAATATATCTGCCTTGAATGTGAAAATTTAAATGTTTAAATTTCATTTATTGTAAAAATGTTTTATGTTATTATTTGCTTAGAAATACACTTCAATTTGTTTCTAGCAGTGCACCAAACCCATGTTAAATCCCATTTAAAACTTGAACCTCTCGGTGGCACGGGTTAATATTGACTAAATGGGCTAAAATTTTGCACAGCTCGTTTTTTTGACATTTTAAAGGGATCTAGGGGAGGGGACCTAAAAATTCTAAACTATTGCAAAATAACGGCTACCCTAACGTATATGTGGTAAAATGCATATGTACTTACCACAATCAACCAATTTAACCTAATGCTTTTACTTGATTCTTTTCAAATACAAGATAGACTAATCAAGTATATTGCATTTTAAATTAATAGCACTGTGCAAAAATTAAAATTTAATTTCATTCTTAACCAGGGGCGGATTGAATCGGCCCGGGCGATTTGGATGAATCGGCCCGGGACTCGGGTATAGTATATTTAAATAAATATAAGGCCGAAGTATATTTAAATAAACTTATTTAATTTATTTTTTCTAATATTAATATCGAAAATAAAAATACAGTATTAATGAAAAATGCAAGAAAAACCATAAGTGAAAGATCACAAAAATAATATCGTAAAATTAATCATAATTCATAGATATTTGAGGATATTTCCATATATCTTGCTATGATTTGTCAGGCCATCAATTATTTGTTCCTCTGACAAGTTTGCTATAATGTCTGGTTCACAGTTCATCAGCATAAATGCTTCTAATTTGTTTCCAGATAAAGTTGATAGCAATAGACTTTTTATAAATTTCAGGTTCGAGAAACTTCGTTCGCATGAAACTTGGGATATTGGAAGAGTCAGTAAATATTTGTAACAAGTAGATAGTAATACTGAATATAAATTATACTTTTTCAATATGATATAGCAGCATAAGGCACAATTTTTACAAGTACTAATGTGTTCTGTAGTCACGTTTGGTCTGCAAAATTCTGAATCCATATCACCATTATTTTCATAATCGTCATATTCGTTATTTATTACTTCTAGACTAATCTCAGTGTCTTCTGTAAGACCTTTCTTCAAATTGTCAAATTTGGAAGCAAAATCTAGTTCTTCATGAATGCTGACTACCTTGGCTTCAGCGTTAAATCGCAAAATTTTGCTGCTAAGAAATTCAAAAGTCTCATGCGAGACACCATCAAGTTGAAGAACTCTATCTTTGCAAAGAACAAAGAACTGTGCAAAATTCCGTTTACTTTCACTTACAATTTTGCTTTGCATTTTTAATCCTACTTATTTTTCTGATTCAGGTACATTATTCCCGGAATTCGGAATCTTTTTAATGTGAGGGTGACCGAGTTTGACTGTACTTTATAATTTAATACCAAAAACTTTAAAACTTTATCTTTTGTTCAAAAGCTATCGTTTGCAACAGTAAAAACTGTTATTATGCAACAGCATAATAACAATTTTTTAATTTTATTTTTTCGTTGTGGGTAGTGGCTGTCGCGTCGGCCCAAAAAGAACTATCGGCCCATCGGGCGATGCCCGATCGGTCGATCCGCCCCTGTTCTTAACCTAACATCAATTGAACACAAACAAATCCAATTGTTATGTTACATAGCACAGCATAATCTTCAAGCAATTTGAGAGCGAGTCAAGGACAGGTGAATCAGAAACTTTACTAAAGATCGATGCGAGCTATCTTATTTAATTTCATTTACAAGAATTAGTGATATTTGAAGAAATATCAACGCTTGTTGTGAAGAATTGTATTTATGACCCGCGATTTTCCTACTTGAACTTTTTTTCAATAGTTAATCAATACTTATTTTGCAAATTGTCTAATATTTTTACTTTTGCAATTGTATCATGAACTGTGTTAGTAACTTTTAACACTTTTTGTCAATTGATCTAGCACTGAACGCAACTAGCACCTGTCTTATAATTATAATGTGCAGAATTTGCAGTAAACGATTAATTTGCTATTTATTTTTATTCAGTAAAAAATATTTGTACTTACATTATCATTTAGTTAAACAAGCATAAAGCTTACATTTTATTACTCTTAAAGCATACATTAATAACTAAGATAAAACTTACAATTAAAACTTAAATACAAACTAAATCTAAAGACTCGACTTTAAATAAAAGTAAGCTTACTGCGAGTCTGATTGACTTGCCAAACATTCAATTCTTCGTATTCTTCAATACAAGCATAAACCTGATCTGGCTTATAACCTTTGCTGGCACACTTACTCAGAACGTCCGACACTTTGACAGTCTTTTCATCGCCTGCCATTTCACGAATTAATGCAAATATCTTATCGTTAATATTTGGTGGTCTAAAATTATCCAAAATTAAGGTTATATAAAAGAGATACATCAATAATTTTCAACTGTTCCTCATACCTGTAAGCTTTACCATCTGAAGTGTGATTTAGAGATTCTTTACTCATTTCCATCAAGCGAATAGCTTCATTCACATCGTCTTTCTCAACAACATTCGATAAGCGAAGCCTAGCCAAAGCAGTCGACAATCTTAGAATGCCCAATAAATTCCTAGCTGATGTGAACGTCATGTCTTGTGAGTTACGAGCTTGTTTACGTAATTCAATATATGCAGCTAGAATTGTAAAAACATTAAATTATATAAAATATGGATTTCTAAGTTATCATTTTACTTACAAATAATAAAATCCGTTAATTCGACAGGTATAGCAGGCTCTTTTAATTTACACAAAGATATATATTTACGCATAATGATCATATCTAAAACCTGAACTTGAGATGGCGGTTGTTTACAATGTTGATGTACATAAGTGATGTGTTGTGCCAGACGCAAATCATTAGCTTGATTAGGTTTGTCCTGTATAAGCCACAGTAAATCGAAACGTGATAAAAGTGCAGCAGGTAATTGAATGTTTTGTTCAATAGTTCGTTTAGGATTGTAACGGCCGTAAGCAGGATTTGCTGCAGCAAGAATTGAAGCACGTGCATTCAAAGTCGTCATGATACCCGCCTAAAATTCAAAATCTGAACTATGCTTACATTCTTTAAATTGAATTTTAAAACCTTTGCAATACTGATAGTTTGTTGTTCCATAACTTCATGAATAGCAGTACGATCAGAATCAGTCATCTTATCAAATTCGTCAATGCAGCATACACCTTTATCAGCTAGAACTAAGGCACCACCTTCTAACATCATTTCACCAGTCATTGGATCTTTCATAACAGCTGCAGTTAAACCAACACCTGATGAGCCTCTTCCAGTTGTATACTGACCTAATGGAAATGCATAAATTAACTACATCAAATAATTTTTATGTTATTTATTTACTTCTAGGTGCCAGTCGATTGATGTATCCTAATAATTGTGATTTTGCAACACCAGGATCTCCCATAAGGCATATGTTAATATTGCCACGAATCTTCATTCCATCAGGTCTCCGATCAACACCTCCAACAAGTAGTAACAGTAAAGCTTTCTTTACATCCAAATGCCCATAGATTTCAGGAGCCAATGATGATGCCAATCTAGCGTAAAAGTCATCCTCTGTTAAGACAGCCAATTCTTCATCAGTTAAAGTACTTGAAGCAACTTCATCTTCTGATGCTTTGTTTAGAGATACCACATGCTATAACAAAAAAAGTAGTTTATTGGCTTCTGTGACAGTTTTCCTATACTTGAAATGATTTTATATGGATATTCTAGATTTTAAACATAATTAACCGCTGATAATCCACAACTGCTAACCTACAAATGTCAGCTTGACATTTATAGGTTAAACATAACCTAACTTTGCACACTTTAAATGTTGCCGTTAAGATTGTAACAAGTTTCCAAATTGAATTATTTAAACTTGAAACTTACATGAGCCTCTAAATACGTTTCTGAAATAAGACCGCCCATTATCTGTCTATAACCAGTCCGCAGAAGTGGCAAAAATATCCCAGTAACAGCAACATGATCACCTGGGAAAGCTTGACGGCTAGTTTCTCCACGACAGAATATTGTTAAGATGCGTGGAATATGTCCAACAGGAACTTGGTCACTCTAGATTATTATAATAAAAATAAATTGCATTGCAAGAGAAAAAAAATGTAAAGATACCCACGTGTTCCTGAATACGTATTTCTTGAAATTTAATAAACTTTGATCCACGTGTCTGCATATAAAGCCTTCCACCTGATTTATTCACACGACAGTCTTCACTAGGACACATTATAATCGGCATAAAACTCAAAGATGCAACAGGTTGATAAGTTTCTGCACCACACTGATCACAAGTGTAAGTTGCAACACACATCATAGGTTTGACTTCAGTACAGCGTGTTACGACACCTCTTACATTAACCAATTTACCAATATGCTCAGCTTTAACTTCACGGATGGGTACTGGTTTACTTAATGTTAGATCCTTAAAATAAATCTCGCTAAAAGCAAACAATTAGAGACCGAAAAGTGATTTTTCTAATGTAAAACCTTACTATCTGCGCATTAGTTCTGGTGGAAATTTATTGTGTGCATTACGCTGTTCATTTGATGTTGGTTGTCTCATACGATTTTCCAACATTAATCTGTGGTCAATGTAAACATCTAAAGAATCTTTAGCTACAATGTCGTGTTCTTTAAATGTCGGTAGCATCTCGTAAACAAGATCTGACATGATATTTACATAACGTCGGGTGTTGCCAATGATGGCTTTTGCAAGGGACTCATCATAATCACTAACATCATCTAATTCAATCCATAAAGCAACTTGTTCACGATGAGCTAGTTTTGTCAATTGGCAGGAATACTTAAAATTTTTTGTGCCTCCCTCTTGTACACAGAATTCCATAAGAAAATTTTTTAAAGTGTCTAAAGAAAGAAATTTTAGGTTAGAATTACTATAATCATTTTAAGAAGTGGTAATTATACATAATATTAATACAGCACAATACCTTTATCTTTCTCGTAGTCTCGTCGAGCCATTTTACGTAGATTTCAATCTAATATGTTTATAAAATTCTTATAAAACTCCACAACTATTACTGTTGGAAGCAAAACCGCCAAAACATTTAACGGTTATGTTTTTCACGCTCGACTCATTTTGGCGGCAAAGAGAAAGCGCTTGCGATTGGATAATACATGTTGAACATTTTTCGTATAGACCATTATTTATACACGCTTTGACTTATACACCTATTTTGTAGAAAATTTGTATAATCCCGAGCGCAGCGAGCTGTAATTAGTTAATTTTGGGCAGTCATTTGATTAAATTTTTATCGAATTTTCTATAACGATTAATATTAACCGATTAATTTCTTATATCTAGGCCCGGCAACCCGGGATCGGAGTAATCTCCCCGGAGCTCGGCTAATCTAAACGGACCCGTGACTAAGTAAACGTTTTATAAATTCAAAATCTTATAATTAACAACCAACCTTAATATAAATTATAAATCTACAGGCGTAAAGCTGAAATGTTAATGTTTTGCGCCAGTTTGAACTTATCGTCCCCTTCAAAACGAAAAGGCGTAACTCACATTTTGTCAAAGGTGCGTTTATAATTGTTAACAGTTTGTACATCCTTTAATATAATCAAGTGATTTATCTAAAAACCTCTTTGTTATTGAAATAAGATTGTTTTTGTTAGTCGTTTTTCGGTTTATCTTAAATATTTTTATTACAAGCCTTTTCAATTACTCTCTTGTCAAGTTGTAAAAAAATAGATTCGCCTTTTCGTTATGAAGGGGACGTTATATATAACAAAATATTATGTTAAAATTTTTTATTTCATTTCGTATTTCAAACAATTGTTTATATACCACAATCCATCCAATACTACTAAAGTTGATTTGTATGTGTGTCCGAGCCCCATTCTCGCGTTCTATAAGGGCTGGAAAGATGGGCTTGGGCTCATTCGACGCGTAATTTGCCGAGGATAATGCACGACCGAAAATGTTTTAAAGTAGGTCATGTTAGAGATGGGTTGGGCTCATTCGACTCCAATATTAATAAAGTTGATTTGTATGTGTGTCCGAGCCCCATTCTCGCGTTCTATAAGGGCTGGAGAGATGGGCTTGGGCTCATTCGACGCGTAATTTGCGTCGCGCGCGTAAAATTTTTTAAATTAGGTTATGTTTTAAAAATTTTTAAATTAGGTTATGTTTTAAAAAATCGATAAATGCTGATTCTATCGTACTATTTAGTGCTATTGAGTGTTATTTGGTACTAATATGTGCTCTATCGATAGAGAATCGATTGGAGATTTATGTAGGTCACGTAAATACTTACCTACTTTAAAAAAAATCGATAAATGCTATTTCTATCATACTTAAGTGCTTAGGCCCGTAGGGCCCATTATCCTAGTTAGTAATATAAAGTATATCTTGATCTCCGTTGTCAATGACACCGGAGTTCAAGACGTTCTTGATCTCCGTTGTTGTTGGCAACGTAAATAATTTGATGTTGCATTATAGCCACATGCATGCATGCATGCTGCTTTTTATCTCCTTAGTTACGCGTATGATGACACAGACAAGGCAAGTTGCTTCTTTATGCAATAAATTCAGATGAATTTTAAAAGGGAGAAATTAGGATTGAAATACGAAATAAAATAAAACAACTTATGCAATACGGAGACCAAGCTTCTTTAAATCCTCGAAGATGTTATAACGCATCGGCTAGCGCCTCGGCGTTATACATCTTCTTGGATTTAAAGTATCGCTTGATCTCCTAATTACATAATATATAAAACTGTCGATCTTTTAGATATTATATTTGGTTATGTGGGCCTTAGAGATTTTAAATAGCCCAGGGCGCGCTAAAACAGCTTTTGGTAGCCTTGAATTTATCTTTAAAAGTAAGCATTTTATCAAATATTGCTTGCCGGTACAGATGAGCAGGCATCAACCGCCGCTGCTCTTGAGGGATCGGTCGGTTTAATTGGCGGGTAATTGATAGTCGTATATCGGCGGGTTTAACAGTGCATTGAACACGGTCCGCTACCCGACAATATATAAGACTAAACGACCATAAAATAATAAAATAAGTATAGTAAAGAAAGAGTTTTATAAGGAAAGATTTATTGCACGGGCCCAAATTTAGGACGAGTGCAATAATGACTTATGAAACGAGTTTTTTTAACTTGGTAACATAATTTATGAACGTTTTCAAAGTTACTAAGTATTTCTTAAAAAATCGTGATTGAACCTATTGCGGACAATATTTTACATATTAATTGCTAAAAGACACCACAATCAAACTCGAAAAGTCTCAAGAAGATATTTCAAGAATAATCAATGAAACTAGGTACTGTTAATATTAAGGACTATATTTCACAACTTACAAAAAAAAACAATACATTTCTTTTAGTTAAAATAATTTATCTTGGATCATTTCCAGGATCCAATTCTTCAATTTCATAAAGAGATTCTTCACTATCAGCATCATGTGGCTCGTGTAGTTCGATTATCTCCATGGTACCGTAGCTCGAAGCTTGCGATTCATTATCCATTAATGGCGCACGCGTTAACCTTTTCGTTTCCATCACCACACTATCCAGCCATCTTCTCCAATAACCAGCAGTATTCATAGCTTCGGCCAGTTGCTGCGAGATATTGTGAGCTAGACCTACATCCACAATCAAATTATCTTCCAAACACTTCGGACAACATGTGACGGTTTTTCCACGGAAATTATACACAATCTTGTCAGTAAGATCTTTGACGTGCATGCTGTACTGGCGCCAAGAAGTGATCATGTTATCTACTTTTTCACTAAATTCAATCCAGTCTTCTTTATAAAACACCAATGGATTGCCATACTCATCTTTTACGTCTCCTCGAATAATCGATGCAATTCTTCGAACTTCGCTGATGATATCGTTAAGCCACCTACTCCATGCATGAGCGTTATGTGCTACTTCTAACAACCAAGTGGCCCATACTTTTAATGTTAAACAACATATAGTATCGGGCTGGTGTTCGAATACTATGGAAGGTTGATGACCACGAATAACAAATGGAATACTTGTTTTTGATGATGGCATTTCTGTCGATGGGACGGGTTTTCCAGGAGGTCCTGGCCCCTTGGATGGTATTGTAGGTGCTGCTTTGGATGAGACAGTTGATGCTTTAGATGCGTGTGGTGCTGCTTTGGGTGCGACCGACAATACTTTAAAAGCCTCCGATGATGATTTAGGTACCACCGATGGTGTTTTAGATGCCACCGATGGTGTTTTAGATGCCACCGATGGTGTTTTAGATGCCACCGATGCTGTTTTAGATGCCATCGCTGCTTCTTTAGATGCGACCGATTGTGTTTTAGAAGCCACCGATGGTGTTTTAGATGCCACCGATGGTGTTTTAGATGCCATCACTGCTTCTTTAGATGCGACCGATTGTGTTTTAGATGCCACCGATTGTGTTTTAGATGCCTCCGATGTTGTTTTAGATGCCACCGCTGGTGTTTTAGATGCGACCGATGGTGTTTTAGATGCGACCGATGGTGTTTTAGATGCGACCGATGGTGTTTTAGATGCGACTGATGGTGCGCCTATTCCGGTTTTAGGGAAACCTGATGACTCAGATTGTGACAATTCATGTGGTAAGGATGGTGCCGATGCTGATGCATCTCCCGTCGGTGACGTCCCCAAGACAGGTCCCGATGGAGTCACTGAAGACTGAGGCGCTCCTAATGATCCACTTGTATGTGGCTGACTTGCTGTTTCAAAAGGCAGAGTTGTGCCAGACGGTGCAGATCTAGATGGCGAAGAAGCAGATACTTTGGCTTCTTCTTCGTCCGTTTTGAATACATTGAATACAGATAGTTCAGGAGATGGCATTTCATTCATGACAATCTTTAATTCGCTAGTCATATCAACCTTGCTGTCTCCGCCTATTTCTTGATCTGGTTGAGATATACCAGATATTACGGTCGGTAGTTTAGTTTGTGATTCTGTTGGCTTAACTTTTTTAGGGCCAAGTCTGCTGTCGCCGGGTTCAATAGCTGATAACGCAGATGTGCTATAGTCTTCTTCTTCTAAAGTCCTGAGTACCGCCACATTCACATCAGAACCGTCCACTTCGGATACATCACCTATAGTCATTTCAGTTACGTTCCCACTTGTAGTAGTCGCAGGGTTAAAAGTAGAGTCGCGTGATTCCGTAGTCGTTCCAAACTTACTAGAAGGCAATGCTCCAGTAAAAGAAAGTTTATCTTTCTTTTCCAGACATTCCGATAAAATACCCGCTGTTTGTTGAATTTTACCAACGATTTTCTTATCAACTGCACTGGGTCGATTAGTTTTTGCCCAAGCAATCATAGCTTTTTCCAAAGCAACTTGACGATCTTTCTTGATCTGTTTTTGAGTTTCGTCCTTTAGATTACGAAGCCTGTCGAGGACATCTTGATATGTAATATGCGGTAGCACGTTTGGATCGACTAATTGTTTAAGCATTTCTGGTTGGGAATATGACAGGATTTTTATAAGCATTTCTAATGCATCTTCATGTTGTTGTAAGTGCATGATATTTGATCCGTTTTCACCAATATCTTCACCTGTGGTAGTTTCATGTCCACTAGTGGTACTTCCTAGCGAAAAATCAGTTCCGGCTTCTTCTTCTTCTTCAATTCTCGGCATTCCTGGTATTTCTGGCAAAGGAGGCATATCTGGTAGTGATGGTATTGGAGGAAGCGAAAAGCGCAGTGGCCTTTCTTCCTCTTCCTCTTCTTCCTCCATTGTTAGATCTTCGTCTTCTCCTGGGTACGATAATAGTGATGCGTCGAGTAATTCATCAGCTGACTCTGTGTATTGAATGTCCACATAACGAACGATGGTATCTACCCAGACCGCAAGCTGATCTGCAATATCAACAATGGAACGACTATAAGGTTTATTTGAATTTCTAGGAGGAATTTTCTTTATGTCACCACGTGCTTTTACAGCATTTAGTATGGTTTCAGAAAGCAGCATTTGCTTAAAATTAAGCGAGAATAGCGGTTCCTTTTTTAGAAAATTAACTAGTAACCCTGTCGTTGTTTTAATTTGCACTTGAAGCCATCGTTTGCCTTCTCGTCGTAGTTTTCGTTTTTTTGCTCTACACATCTTTCTCAGTTTCTTTTGCTGCTTCCTTCTTAAGCGGTCTAGAGTTCTAAAATAACATCTGGCAAATTTTGGGTCTAAATTGTGATCCGTATGTAATAATTCTTGTAACCTTTGAATAAAATCACAAGGTAGAAAAAAGCGATACTCGTTCCAGTTGCTAAGAACCCTCACTTTAGCGGGCAAAGAAAGATACATTAATCTAGGGGAACATTCTTTTTTTACGGGTTTTTTTGGTTTGATTTGATTAGTTTGAGGTTCGGGATAATCTTTTGGTTTAGACAAATAAGCGTAATACACCTTTTTGGTGACTGTATCAGGATCAATTCTTCCTTTACCGACCTTTGGTGTGATCGGTATCGGTTTTACTTGTAATTTTCTTTTAAGCTCTTTTATTTCTTTTAGTTCTTTCGACATTTGGTATTGCTCCCATAATTGTTGGATATCAAGTGGTGGAACTGTAGGACCGACTGATACTCTCCGTCCTTGTTTTTTTTGATAACGATACGTTCGGCCCCATTCCACTTCCGTGTTAACAGTGGCTTCGGTAGACGCACTGTGTATGTCTCTGGCAGAAGCCATGCTGGAAAATAGTAATTTCTGCTTTAAAAACCAATCCAACTCATATTAATCCTTTTTCTATCATCATGTTTTACTTTATTACTGACAATTTTTTATGTTAAAGTACTATATTTGAATAGACGAGGATTTAATGACAGAGCATGGCTAAATGTCAAAGGAAGTCTCATTGTATCCAATTAGTGATTTTTATAATTTGACCCAATGATACTTTCTATCGCATCCAAAACCTATTCTTATAATGACGTTTATTTGAATAAACTAATCAAAATTCTCTGTAAACATGATTACTAAATCACCAGCTTAAACGAAATTGTTGATTTCCAGTAGTATGGCTTTTGCGAAACGCTTCGAAAGCAAGTCATCGGCCACATCCGGTGTTAACAAGTTAGCAGCGGAAATAGAATGGGAGCAGATCTATCATAAACAGAAGAAACTAGTACGGAGAGAATCAATCGCCCCTACCTCATCGCCATTTGATGTTTTCAAATTATGGGAACAGTACCAAAGATCGAAAGAAGGAGCGATAGAAGACCTTAACAAAAAATTGCAAATCAAGCTACAACCCATAACATCAGTTTTGGCTAAAGGAAGAGTTGATCCTGATACAGTCTCCAAGAAAAAGTACTACACTTACTTGTCTAAACCACGATATCATCCGGAACCTCGACAATCACCATGTGTATGTTACTCCAAACCAAAAGCAAATGTAAAAGAACAATGCTCTCCTAGATTATTGCAACTTTCATTACCCCTCAAAGTGCAAGTTATAAATGCCTGGAAGAATTTTCGTACGGTTCTGCCTTGTGATTTTATTGAAAGGTTCCAAAATTTGCTATCAACAAACCATAGTTTAGATCCAAAATTTGCCAGGTGTTATTTCAGAAAACTGGACAAGATAAAAAACAAAAAACGGAAATTAGAAAAAGCCTGTAAACGAAGGAGAAGACAAGCGCAGCAAAAATCTGAGAAATGGCTGAAAGAACAAATTAAAACAACATCAGAGTTAGTGGTTACGTTACTAAAAAGCGAACCTCTACTTTCGCTTAACTTTAAAGAGATGATGCTTTCCGAAGCTATATTAAACGCTCTTCGTGAAGGTGGCGACATAGCAAAAATTCCCCCAAGAAACTCGTGCAAACCTTACGGTCGAACCATTGTTGAGATTGCGGATCAGCTTGCGGTTTGGATAGATACGATCGTTCGCTATGTTGACATTCAAACCGTAGAATCGGAAGAAGAAATCATTAAACTGGAATCAGAAGAAAGTCTGTTTGTGGCAGAAGATGAGGAGGAGGAAGAAGAAGAAAAGGAACCACGTTTTATGCTTCCTTCATTACCAGAATTGCCAGAAATGCCACCTCTACCTGATATTCCTGAAATGCCGAGTCGTTTAGAGGAAATGGAAGAGTCTTATACTATGCCACAGTCTTTAGAAGAACTAGAAGAGTCCACTCCAGAAGCTACCAGTTTAGCAGTGTCACTGTCCATACCTGATATAACGGAAGAATGACGAAAATTATATCCGGAAATCTTGACAATCTATAAAATCATAAACGTATAACAGAAATGTTGTGTATGTAATATATATGTAACATGATAGTGGCATATTTTTCAGATAAATATAACAGAAAATCTATGAAAGGTTGTTTAAATTGTCTTAAATCATTGAGTCTTAGGTTGATATACACAATACTATATCATTCTGTAGCTCTTATCTAAACAGTCACAATGTAAGAAGAGGCCTAAATATCTTCCCTGCCTTATTACAAATCTATGAGGTTTTAACACTTTGGAACATTAAATTTCGTAAGCTTTAAGACGCTCGGCCTAAGAGTACGAAACTTGTAGAGATTTTAGAATTTGTAATTTGAATTACTGAGATCTCTTTTGTAGCTTTTCCTACAATGCATTGTCACATCCAAATTCTGGTTGAATCGAATGTCGAGGCCTTAAGATTTTAATATATGGGAATGTTAAAGTATTTCATAATAACAAATCCCAAGCAGCATTTTTAGTCATCGCTACGTACCAGCAACTACCAGTGGAGCTATTAAGTTTTTGCCAATAGTCACAAGCACGTAATTGCTACGGATTCATTACGTCCCTGGAACCAAAATGGGGGACAATTTTTGAGTAGCAGATACGTGGCGGCGTAGTACTTGCTACTTAAGTGAAACTTTTTTCTCTGCTCTTTTCTCTTTGACACATAGTATCGCGTGGTTACTCTCTTTCTTACTCTTTCACCTTAACACATATTTTACCGTGATATCAAAAATTATCTTGGTCAAGGGTGGTTATGGAATATAAAACGGTTGTCTTAGTTTGAGTTTTTGCATCTTTATTAGTCAATTATCATTATTATTAAGTCAAACTAAGACAACCGTTTTATATTCCATAACCACCCTTGACCAAGATAATTTTTGATATCACGGTATCATTTTCTATACTAATGCTGCGATCGTGTCACAAAATGGATTACTATTTTATTTTTAATACATACTTAATAATATAAAGAGCGATACATTGTTTGATTATTTTGTCATTCCAGTAAACTAAAATTATAAACCATGGCAACTTTTCTGTTGAATGTGATAATGATAGGTCGAGAAATAACAGCGCGCCTTCTTTAAATATATTTTTTAATAAAAAATGTCTTTACTAGAATATGACAAAAATACTTATAACTTGATACACATGATAGAAACATTTTTATATTATTCCTGTTATGTTCTTTTATGTGTTTAAATAAAATATACTCAATTATTGTCATTAATTAACTTTATTAATATTGAGAGAGCTGGGAGCATTACATACACAATGCATACACTGTAGAACATGTGAGACCTCCAAGCCGACTCGAGTGGTACTGATGGTCGGGCCAGGATTGGCTAGTTACATCACTACAAATAAATATTGCCAATTTCAAGTTACATACATAACAATTCCTAAGGCACAATTTGGCACCAATTGGTTATTTTTATTGATTTATGGTTATCTAGTAAAATATCTAGTAACAATCATAACACACTGCAAATTAATTAATGGCCTCCAACATTTTACAAGTAAATATGGAGATGGGGTAGTTTACGAAAAATTACTTTAAAGTGTTTCTCCTGGGTAGCAAAAACGTAAGTTTTACTTTCAATACTACCGTAAAGTTCCGTTACTTTAAAAAGTTAAGTAATGGTACCAGGTAGGTGGCAGGAACTTTCAGTACTACTTTAAAGTTTTAAAAACTTTAAAGTATCTTCGGGCAAGTTACTGCTACAAATATAATACCACTCTGAAGTTGCAATGACTATAAAGTAATTATACTAACTGGCAATACCGTTCCACATACTTTAAAAGTTACTTAGAAGTAGTGGAACTACACAGTTCCAATGAATAGTATAAACAATAATGTTACTTAAATTGTTAGTGAAACTACTAGAGAATTTGTCTTGATTCTTTTCAGAACTTCTGCACGTAATCAGAAACGCGGATTGTAACAAATTCCGTATTTGTTTACAACAAATTAACTTCCACAGTTTCCGTAACAAGCGTCGTAAAACAAACTCAAGAGTCAAGTTGTTTTGATATTGGTTTCGAATATCGTATAATAAAAACTAAAGTAAAATGCCTTTCAATAGTGGCGTAAACTAACCTAAAAAAATAAAATACCATAAATTAACCTACAAATATAAACTAGCTAACCTAAAAAACGTAAAATTACATAACCTCACCTTAAAACGCGAAGCATTGCCAAAACTAACCCACTTTAAAAATTTCATCCGCGTTCGGTATTTCAGATCTGTTTACTCGAAGAGCTCGGTTTCCCTAGTATCCATTGTTGTAAATAATTGTAACTATAGCAATAGACCTTTCAGAGCAAAAAGTGTTTAAATACCGAACGCTGCTCCCGTTGTTAGTTCGACCCAAGGTCCATTGATGCATGCATAATTATATCCAAAGTAAAGGTTATCTCACCCATTTCCACTATTGGCTTTTGAAATGGGCTCAAATATGGCGCCTTTTTGGCGGCAATTTTAAATTGTCATGAATTTGTCAAATCAAATATTTACATAACATACAGAGAAAGTTATGAATATTTTAATTTGAACAAATCATTATTACTATGTATTAACTTAGTAACAAACAAAATTTTTTGGGGATTCAAATTATTTTCTGCTATGAATAATATTGACTACTACTACTGAATAACAATACCACGAAAACATTAACACAAAAAAATGATAGTCTAAAATGGCGAAGATTTATTAGTTATGCGAGCAAAACAACAATAACAACTAAAGAGAATATTGTAATTGTGATACTAATTAATTTATTAATGGTAGGTGGTAGGTAGGTATCCCTTTTAAACATTAAATAAGTTAAAAATATATAAAAGCCGTGGACGGAAATCTAACATCTGACAATATGTCTGCGCAGTATGGAATATGATGGAAGTAGATGCTAGATGCTATAACTATTTCTTTAATATTTGTAACCTTTCCAACCAACTAAAAATTAAGACTGTATTAAGTAGAACTGTAATTTAAAATGTAATTGAAAATTAACCTGCAAATCGTATTTATACTGCCATTTTCAAAATTTCCAGCGGCCACATCAGTATTTTTTTAAACCTGAAGTGAATAGTGTCTCTGTTTCATTTGATGTGATGCAAATTTCTTTTGCGCAGTTTATAATAAATTGATGGTTTTTCGTTTGAGGTCCGCTATTAATTTATTTCCATGTTCCATTCCAATTTCATGTTCATTCCGCGTTATTACTTTCTTCTTTCTCGTCAGATGTTGCCGTTAAATGTCGTCGAAATGTAAAACGGCAATAAAAGAGTGTGTAATCTAAAAACTACATTTTCTCTATGCTTAAATAATTCATATTAGTTTTACATGTAATTTTATTAAGACTCAAACTTGCTTACTTCGCATAATCTTGAGTATTCAGTAATTTCCAATTCTGACTGCTACGCATATCTAACCAAATTTATCTTTTATTTTCGTATCTTTTGGAAAAAGAAACAAACGTTCACCATTTCGGGAGTTGCTAGAACAGTTTGGTGCACTATAACCAGCCATTTTTTGGGAAAAAGACTTCGGCGGTTCACTTATGTCAGAAACTGACAGATCGAACTTGGGCTCAAATATGGCCGTCTAAACTTTGATGAGATGACCTATGTATGTGTACTAGGTATACATACACATGAATGGACCTTGGTTCGACCTAATCTCCAACAGCCTAAAAGTTGTCAAATTACTAAAGCTTAGCCGCAAATACCATAAGAATGTCATTAATAAGATCCAACTATCAATACCATACATATTGTCAAAATTATAAAACCTAACCTCAAACACCATAAAAAAAGTCAAATTAACAAAACTCCAACCCCATAAAAATACCACTGTTACTCAAACCTACCTCAAACGTCATAACAATTGTCAAATTACTAAAGCCTAACCTCCATCCCCATAAGAATTGTCAAATTACTAAAACCTAACCTCAAACGCCATAGAAATATCAAATTAGGCAATCCAACGACCTGTCAAATGTTTTTGTGGCGCTGACTGGAATGTTTGCCCGCAGCTACCATTTTGGTTAGGATTGATTAGGCCAATTAGGTAAGCCAATAGTCTGTCAAATGGCGGTTTTATGGCGCCGACGGGAATGTAATCAATCATGTGTTTGCCCAGGTGGACCATATTGGTTTGGATTGTCTAATTAATACAACAACCTCAAACACCCTTCAAGTGTCAATCCTAACTTCTAGCACTCTAAATATTCCGCTGTTAATCATACCTAGCCCCTAGCAGCTTAAAAATCGTCAAATAACTAAAACCTAACCGCGAAGCCTCGTTCCTTTTTGTTTCCTGCACACCCTTCAGACCACCAGTAACAAGATATTTATAACAGATATTTTAAGTCTTTTAAGTTAGTTTACAACATTGCTTTGTGTCTTTAGGTTGGTTTTTGTCATTTTATTTCTTTTTTGGTTAGTTTACTTCAATACCTCGCGTTTTTATAATTGGTTAGGAGGTCACGGCCTCTTTGGTTTGACGTTTGACGGCTTTATACCACACTTTATACGGCCTGTTCATTTGCCAGTTTTCGGTGCTCTCCGCTTGACGCCACTTATCGGGGAAATGGACGCGTTCGACTTTTCAATTTCATTCGACGCGTTCGCGCATCGAATGAGTGCGTTCAGCATGCACAAAATGTTTGGAATGTTTATGATCTGTAATAATGTTTAAAAAACTTTTAAAAAGTTTGCTGATACTGAATATAGCTGAATATAGTTGCACTTTTACTCAAAAAACCCCTTTTATTTCAAAAGGTCTAAATAAAATGACTAGTACTATACTCACCTTTACAAATCGATAAAAAAATCAGAAATGCTAAGAAAGCCTCTACTATGGCAACGACTAGTAAAGGGTAATGTTGCGTCCATTATATTAGTTATAATATATTGTTAGTATATTTTTCGATGTTGCATAGTAACCTATTATTATTGTTGTATAACTTTGTCATTAAATGTTGATTTGAGTAAAAATGTCATTCTGTTCCTTTTTTTGTAAAATTAATTTAAAAAAGGAATAAACAAGAATTTAAACGCCTAACATTTCTTGTGTTAATTATCAGGTAACTATACCTAAACCAAAAAATGAAGAAACTAAACCGAGTGAATCTAGTAGGCGCAGACTGGCAGTCGGAGTTGACTGTGAACGAGCCTCGCTCCCAAATTGTCAAATTTAGACAGTTTGAAATAAAAAAATAGACATTGCAATCTGTCAAAGTTAGTTGTGAAAAACCTTTTAAAACTTTGACAGGTTGATCAATGACAGAATGACAATTTTTAATTTCAAACTGTCTAAATTTGACAATTTGGGAGCATGGCTTGTTTACAATCATCTCCGACTGCAAATCTGCACCTGCTAGATTCACTCGGTTTAGTTCTTCATTTTTTTTATAGTATAGTAAAGGGTACGGATATCACGTGTCTTTCACCGGTACAGCAGTACTTTATCTACCCTCCCAGAAAATAGATGTGGATAAGCTTAAACGTCGTTATCCATTTATACATTAACGGTAAAATTAATTCAATGAGACCCCGATGCAATAATACCTGATCCAAAATAGTTATAAGGCAAGACAACTGGTCGTTTTTGATCAACATGCAGTTCATTGCGATCAAACGTCGAATAAAACAATCCAAAACCTACTCAAAAAGACGTTCCTAGTCATAATCAGAACAACGGCTGTAGAAGTAAATATAATTTACACATTCTACATGATCTGATGAAAGAACAGTGGAAATTCTATGGTTTATTAGCAGAAGACAAAAGTATCCAGAAGATCTTAGATAGTACCATAAGGATGAGGATGATGGCAACTGGTGTGAAACAGGTCTTTTATGGAAAAATGAATACATCATTATGCATGAAAGCAAGGCGAATGCTTTTAAAAGACTTCATGTTTCACATGCATATTATTTGTTGTTTATACTTGTTTATACTTGTATACGAACTACATAAACAAGTCGTTAAGAATCGGGGTATTATCAGCGGGTATTATCGTTTATAACGCTCGTTCAGCGTTTACTTTGCAATCAGAGCCGGCGTTACATTAAATAGTAATTTGAAAACTATATGTTTGCGTACGGGTGTGTTGCAACACAACAAGTAACATGAGTATTTGTAACCAAGGTCCGTAGATGTCTAAGGGACCTTGTTTGTAACGTAGTTTCTGGTCACGTAATCCACGAATTCTTTGGTGTTGACTTTTGCAGAAATTTCTTAGATAAAATGAACTTATTCTTTAGATGACATGTGCCGTTAGGATTTTTTTGTTTTAATGTAGGTAACAACCAACAATAAAAACATTTGAAGTTAAAATTTCATATCTCTGTTTGACTTTTGCAAATTTAGTAAAAGTTGTTACTATCCAAAAAACATAAAAATTCTTTGTTTTATGAATATAAACAATGTCAATTTGGCAACTCCAACAGTTATAAATTAAAACTAATTTTCTATTTGTACATATTCTCGGGAAAAAATCTTGTATGCACCACGAGTGTTACTAGATGATAATGCTCATCAAGCGACTTCCATCCCTCGGGCTGGAACATCGTCGCCCTCTTGGCATTATCATGATTATAATGTCCTTGGTAAATAAATAACTATTGTTGCACAAAGCGATAAATGGACAAGGATAATAAGTATGCTGATATCTACCGTCTAATGTTTCTTCAAATCTGACATAGTAGATATTGTAACCAATAGAATGTTTACTTGGAAGTTATAACGCGTCGCCGCGGATAGAAGAGAATTCAGTTAGTGTTCGACCGGTGAGATCGAGATGTGCTTTGTATAATTAGTAATCAAATAAATTAGTGAATAAATAAATGTTTAATAATTAATTGTTGTAATAATAAATAAATAGTACTTATTTACTAGTACTACTTTAAGTCTGTAAATATCTAGCATTTAAGTTCTTTAAAGAGTTTATAATTATAGTGTTTTAATTAGTGTATGTAAATAATATTTATCTTGTGAATAGACGATCAAACAGCATTTTTGTTATTATTTTAAAAAGAACGTTACAGTATCTACCTATTTTGGTGCTAAAATACAAAAAATAACGGAAAAATTGTCATCTTCGAGCAACATTGTAAGCCTAAGCTGTTTACTGGTTGCCCAGATATTTACAAATCACTGTAACACGCCCTCTTAAATTTTAGATAAAGAAGTATGCTTTCACAGATGACATAAAAAAGAGATATTTTTAAAGTATAAGTGAGAAAAGAAGATCATCAGGTACCTTACAAAGACGAAGAATGGACAGAGCAAGGGAAATCTATGTTGTATTTTATGGATCAACAAGTGGACTTTGTCAAACTTAAGAAGTAAACAATCGAAATGGTAAATACGGCCAAAATGATTTTTCAGTTGCCGCTCATTTTATAATTCACCTACATTAAATGGATGATTCTCTAACAGTTTCAATTTCCATGACACTCCTTTAAACAAAAATAAAATAATTGTAATTCAGTTCTAATAGTGCGCTTAAAAGGCTTAAAACCATTGTTATTCAACACTTTTCTAAGCAAAATTTGGTTTTGGGATTTTTGGAGTGGTACAGAACAAATCTTCATGGCGAATTTTTCAAAATTTGGCCTTGGGGTTTTCAAGTGGTACAGAACAAATTTCCGTAAGGACTTTTACGATTAAACAAGGCCTACCGTGTTTTTTTTAAGTTAAAAAAGAATATTGTAACGTTCTTTTTAAAATAATAACAAAAATGCTGTTTAAATCGTCTATTAATAAAGAAAAGGTTATTTACAATGCACTTAATTAAAAACACTATAACTACATATAAACTATTTAACAAACTAAAGCATTTAAATAAATGCTAGGTATTTACAAATTTATATGAGGACTATTTATATAAAACTATTTATGTATTACAATAATTATTAACTAATTATTCAGAGTACATTTCAACACGACGCCGGTTAAACATTAACTGAACTCCTTCTACCCGCGGCTCAATTTATATCTTTCATACGATGACTCATACATCTAGAATATTCGATGACGTGTTGATGAGTCATACACTCAGCTGTCGATAAGTGACGTCAATGAGGCGTGTCGATGAGTCATACTTGCACGTGTTGATTGATGAGTCATACAGTTGATGACTCATACATCTAGAATGTTTGATGACGTCATATGTGGGTTTACTATTCGTTACAATATCTAGAAATATGCCCGTGGGTGTATTTGTACTTTAGTACCTCCTCCCCCCGCCCTACTATGGATTTCATCATTACCTAGGACAGCAAGGTTAACATGGTGATTTTTTCTAAATGGTATATTTTACATTTTTTGCAATCTACAAGTCAAATTACACCTGACCAGGTTGCCAAAATTTCCATTTTTTCTAAACTCTTTTTATTTTTATTTCGCTTTTCTAACATAGAAAGTCATGATTGGCTCAAAACTGTTCTAATTAATTCAAATAGACTACAAAAATAGTTATTTCTTCAGTTAGATCATTGGCTCATTAGCAAGTCCTCTATATGAAACACTGAAGTTTGCTTTGAGGATTTTTACAAAAAAATGATTTCTTTAAATACAGTGTTATGCATAAATGAGTATACAACTTTCATTATAAATAACTTTATTAAAAAGACAAATACAAATTTAAGCAAAATAAGGAAACAATAAAATTATTAAATTTTGTGCTACTTAATTAGTTGTTCATCATGTTCACCGCGTAGTTGTTCACACTAGTTGAATATATATAATCCTCGAAAGATTAACCGAAGTGGGGTGTGCAGGTGCGTATGTTGGGTTGCCTATACACTAGACTTACATGGAAAATCGCCAATCTTTAGCATTAAATACCTGCGCGCGCCGCAACGATGACGTCAGGTAATCCCATCTGTTCAAAGCCGACCGGTCTGCTGGATTTTCGTTGTCGGTATTTTTCAGTATGCGCCAAAGCGAAGGAGTGTGAGTTTCGTGTTTCAACAACGTCCGATCCGGATCCGTTATTTAAGTATACACACATTTGCGTCTGGTACAACATTGGGGGAACATTACAGTTTAATAATCAATCATGCATTTCCGTATAAATATTGTTTACTTGATTTTGGTTTCTGTGTGTTTGTGTACTATTGCTTCGTCGCATGTCGTGGAAAAGAATCGTATAAAAAGGACTACAAAGGATTTGGAACACACTTGTGAAAATGTGAGGCCATTTTTCGAGATGCGAAATATCACCGTGCAACCCTTTGACAGATCGAAAGGTAAATTTACTGTTGATAATGATTCATTTCAATAATGTGTCTGTGTTGTTTGAAAAAAATCTCAAGATCATAAACGGCTAGAGAATAACCTTTTATTGATTTTTTTGTCATGCTTTGTAGCTGACAATCAAAAAGGTTTTAAAAATAGAAGTTTATAGAAAAGTTAATCAGTTGTGTTCTGTTTTAAACAAAAGAAGAATCCCGTGTAATAGGTAATGGTTAGGATTACAGAATTACGTAATGTAGATACTTTTTGTATTTAGTTTGTTTCAAATGCCAACTTTGATTCGCTTGTAAATTAGAAATCTTAATCCAAAAAGAAGGTTTGTAATCAGAGTAAGTACAACAATTAATTAATGTACCGGTACACGATAAAACTTGATAGCCCTAAAGCTGTTTTATTGTATTATGTATGAATCATAACAATCATGACCGCAGCTGCATGTAATTTTAGTTGTAATCTTAATTTTTAATTAATGGAAAAAAGATGAATTATTTCTTCATTTGTGTACAAATGGTACCCGAAAAAAGAAGATTCAGTTTATATTATTATTTAAAATATTTTTCGAATTTTAGGTTTATAAACACTCTGGACATAAAATAGGTTATGGACTATTTTTAGTTTTTTAACCCGTTTCTTCACTTGTTTTACATTATTAAAAAACAATTCGAATATCAAACACTCTTTGATGTATCTTTTGACTCCTTTAACAAGTCTTTCAATATTTCACTTTTATTGGAAACATTAAAATTGTAAATGGACCCCGGAAAAAAAAGGTTGACTCATTTTATAGCAGAATATGTATAAAAAAAAGAAACGGGAGAAAAATAGGTTTTACTTGAAAGTACATAATGAAGGTTTTTGCAAAAAAAGGGTTGTCGTTATTTCTCTTTTTTCAGGTTTTTTGCTATCGTGTATAAATCCGAACCAAATCGATGGTGGTGTATACCTACCAACACACCACCAACCAGTTCAAATCTAGAAATTTATGAGGGTGATAGATTGATTAATCATCATATCTCCTCACTACAATCTTTCTTCTTCATTTACCGAATCATCTGACACATTATTTTTTGTCTTGTTTGACGCACTTCTTTTTCCTTTCCTTTTTAAATCACTTCACTATTTTTTGTTATTGTTTTGCTGACACGCTTGGTATTGGGATTTATTGGGGTTAACCAATTGGTATTAGAGTGATTTGTGCTCCCTAGTCTAGTAAAATGTGTTGAGGTTTCCAAACAAAAAAGGGAAACAAAACGTTTCTACTTACATTTTAACGTAACTTCGCAAATATAGTATGCAATTTACATGCAGAGAAAATGACATTACTGTAGATTGTATAATGACACACTCTACTATCCATCCTGCCGTCATTCACATCCACGGCAGATTAATATTCATAATTGAATGAATGCTGTTTTCTCAGCCATCCTTTGAGCAGCTTCTGTGCATGCATTTCATTTAGATTTCGTTTAAATTGCTTTTGCGCGCTTCAAAAATAGAACATTACATTCAGCTTTTTTTATTTTATAGTTTCAAGAATTCTCCATGGTATGATTTTTACGCAACAACCACACTTCGCCTGCACGGATTTGCATGCACTATTAAAATGCAATTCTAAATAATTTTGAAATGGGTTTTGTCTAGAATTCGCCGAGAAGAAAAATATTCTTAAACACAAAAAAATGCAAGAAGTTTATAGTATAGGCTCATAAGCGAGATAAGATGAAACGTGTATGTGAAAGATCATTATTAAAGTGAGCAAAAACTGGAGTGAATCAAAAAACTTGTGGAAAGCACAATCCTGGTCTAGCTGGTATGAGTTTAAAATGACCTTTAGATTTTGATACTTTGGGTTGTCTACATCATACGTATCTCTAAATCAGAAGATTGGGCTGTTCATCTTAACGAAGAATTATTGAGTTTGACGAAGACGAAAACGAAGTTCGGTGTTTTCGTAAAACTATGTCGATGACAGTTGATTCTAAAGGTAAACTGCACCTATAATTCAACATTACGGCTCTAAACTGCGGGCGAGATGATAGTTCTAATGGTTTATTGGACCTATAATTTCACCTGCTGGAAAAGATATCTCTTTTAAAACCGTTAGAGTACTCAGAATGACACCGTGAAGCTGTCTTTACATACTTTATGCACAGATTAGTGATGGATTCTCGACACTACCCGCGTATCACTACACTTGAGAGTCGAAACCATTATGACGTCAGAAGTGTCGACTCTTCATGATACTTTAACGACACTTCGCCTTTACATCATGCACGCGCTAGTGTAAATGTAATCCAATTGAAACGAGAAGCAGTCAAGATTCATAGCTACATAAATCATAAGCAAACTATGGATTAAAAAACAATTATATGAGTAAATTCTGTTATGGTTATATATTTATGCATTAAGTACATTAAAAGACATTAAATTATTTATACACCGTGTTCGTTCTAACATTTGCTATAGGAAATTAGTATGGGAAATCTGAAATATGCCAAACAGTTCGTTCTCGAATAAAAGTCGGTGAAATTAATAGTTGCAATCGATAGATAAGATATTCTAACGTACTGTCCAAAAATATTACCCTTTATAACAATCCCAATTCTTCAAAAATTATAAATTCATGAATTATTTGCAAAACATTAATTTAAAAGCCGAAACTTGAAAAGTTGAGGTGAAGCCTCCGTGGTTCAATGCCAACGGTGGCTTGCTAAACTGCACCGGCTGCTGGAATGCAAGATCGAACCCCGTTACAAGCATAACTTTTTTTTAAATTTTATTTGCCATTAATCTTTAATTTAATAACAATTTAAATAATTTGTTATTATTCTTTTATTCGAAAAACGTACAAGAAATAATACATTACAAATAAAAAATAATGGTACCCAATTAATAAGACATTAATTCAAGAATTCTCATTACGTATTTATTTCAAATTAAAATAAATAAAATGTAAAATAAGTACTTGTCAATACTGAAACTTTAAATGTATTTAAATCTTCAGGATTTTGAGTGTTAATTAACTAATATTGTAAAAATTGGTTTTTGTAGTATGCAGTATGAAAAAGCATCGTCAGTTTTCATTTCTAATTTATTATTTCTTGTACGTTTTTCGAATAAAAGAATAATAACAAATTATTTAAATTGTTATTAAATTAAAGATTAATGACAAATAAAATTTAAAAAAAGTTATGCGTGTAACGGGGTTCGATCTTGCATTCCACCAGCCCGTGCAGTTTAGCAAGCCACCGTTGGCATTGAACCACGGAGGCTTCACGTCAACTTTTCAGGTTTCGGCTTTTAAATTAATGTTTTGCAAATAATTCATGAATTTATAATTTTAACTAAAAAAATCTACAACAAAATAGTTTTATATGTACGTCTTATTCAATGATTGTTGGCCAGTTCAACAAATCTGCCTTTAATTTCTTTGTAAGAATGATCAAGCAACTTTGAATTACACACTAATAAGAGCGATACTGTTCGACACGAAGTGTCGCGACACTTCAAGTGCCACGACCACGAACAGCATCACGACACTCTACACCCAAGTTCCCATCACTAGCACAGACACATTATAATTAGACTATTATTGCAAGAGTCATCTAAACATAAACGTCTTTTTATGGCCCAAGGTCCTCTTTATGGTCAGACGGGCAATAACGAAACGTCAATTAAATGTCAGAAGTTTTTTTTGTAGAACTTTATTGGTTCTCAATATAATTTGTAAACTTATCACCAATGAAAATTAGCTGAAATTAAATATTTTGGAATAGTAACTATAGTAACGTACTTCGTATAAGCACATAAGTATACGCACAGCGGCTTGATGTACGTACGTACTCATTTCATTATATTTTTACACAATAATAGATTTGACATAAAAACTTAATCTGCATAAAATAGTGTATGTATAGCGGGCATAACTTACTTTTATGGACCTACAGCCTTTTCCTAGCCGTCGGCTAACGCCTCGGGCTAGAAATAACGCTTTTGACCATAAAAGCTTCATTATGCCCTTAATACATAAATAACTATTAGATGCCGCTAAAAGTTACGATAAATGGGTGTTGAGATACGACCGACTTTTCTACAAAAACAATTGACGATTGCTTGCCTAACATTCTGGATACTTTAAGGGATCAAAGTCATCCCAACCTTTTATAGTACCAATGTTGCTTAATGATTATATGCAGAAACTCATGTTGAGCGCTGCATGTGGCGGTATATATCGCCACACTTTCAAAGTCGCCATTACCAAGTTTCATTGTAGGTATCCGTTTCTAACTTTTTATGATCCTCGAGGAAATTTCTAATGGATGCTGAATGAGGTAGCGGCGACGATATCGAAAATCGAGCACGCCGTTTATGTTACTGTCTATTCTGTATTTAAAATAAAAGCAACTTCGATGACAGGTATAACATGAGAAGGCGGCAAAAGTATATATCATCAGGACTCAACCGAAACGGACGTCGGCACAGATTAACTAAAAATTCAAACCGGCATCGACCATCGGCAAAATGTTCGATTTATTTTCCCTGCACCAAGAATAACATACAAAATCACCATTACCATACACCCATCGGCCAAATTGCATGTCGCCGAAGGCGACAACGTCACGTTTCATCTTTAGACTGTAGACTCTTCAAAGTAGAACCTTCACGATGTAGACTGAAGGTCGACTGTGTTTACCAATCATTAGCCTTTCGTATTACCTGGCGTTTATTTACTACCTGGGGCTGCGATGTTGCAAGTTTTCCAGTAGTCATTGAAATTAAAACTGCACTGGCATTAGGGCTCTCATCTCTTAGTTTGGGAATGGTCCCGGCACAAGGCATCCCAGAACAGACTAGAAAGGTTTATCCCATCTTTGGCCGCCTGATCAAAAACACGTCGGGAAAGTGTGGCACCATGTAGAGTCTAACGAGGATACTGTCGATGTTTCTTTGTGGCAAAAGATAATGTTTCCAATTTGCGATGTCTACCATAAGAATGTTGATATATATTATACTTGATAGAGGACGCAGACCGATGCTGAAAATTATGTGAGCCGAAGCTCTCAAATGTTTGTACGTGCCTAGTTTAGCATTCGCATTTCATGACACTTGAATCATTGTTATTTTATTTATTCGATTCTTGTATGAGTTTTTTTTAGTTATTTTTAAATAACATACAACTTGCGCCTCTTACGCACTTCAAAACCGCTGTCATAAACTGTCTATGAATTTAGTTGCGGCGACAACTGGCCTTCTATTGTATTTTACACGCGACGACGTTGCGCATTATAAAACTACACTGGTGAAAAGCAGTTGTTAGCAGCAGCGGCGTATTACAATACTAAGGAATTTTTTCGTATGAAGATGCGCACATCTTCACACAATTCCTATCCAACTAATAGCAAAACGAGTACATACATATTTATTTCGTATGTGTGACATTACAATAAATATAGGCTCAAGACAGCAACATCATGACAACCTTATGTATTAGGTGGCCCCCATGTATCAAGCACTGACACAGGCACAATTTCTAACCGTTAAATAACTAATCATGGGCGTGCTCATAGATTTGCGATGGTCGCTATTTAACGCCTTCGTTGTTATGGATGCTACAGGAATTTTACATGATAACGACATGATGCCAAATGCATTACAGACCCTTCTTGTTATCTTAATTGCTGTTCAACGCAGAAATCTTTGTAGCTACAATGTCACATTTTTGTTTCCGGCTTGGGACAGTCATCATAGGAAGTTAATATCACACCCTCAGTTGACGTTAAAGTTAATATTATTTCTAATCAGTCCGGCCTTCTGATATATAATCATTTTCGTTTTTTTTTACATACCTGGAATCTTTACCGATCTCGATCAAAAGTCGTGGAAAGAAATGTAGGCAGTAATTTTACGGTTCATTCTTGATTTGCAATTGATGGCTGATGCAAAAATTTATCACAATCACAAATTCTTCCCACTTTCTTATAATTGTTATATCGTTGCCTTTGTCAATGAAGGCCATGATGTTACGGATCATTGTCGATTTAGGGTGTTTGTAATCTTTGTACGCCACCAAAGGCGGCCGCATCTAGACGCGTTTTTTATTTCTTATGGTTACCAAGGAATTTTGTAACTTACGATGACTTTTACTTTTAATATCTGCGATTGTTGCCAGGGAAATTTTTTGTAAACTGTTCACAATTTCTACGGATGCCTCATTTATATTCTCATCTCTTATATACTGTATTTTATTACATAAGAACGGTCGTATCACAAGCCGTTTGCTTTTGTAAATCCGTAGGCAGTGGAGTTGGCCCAGACAGAAGTGACGTTACAGACTGTTGCCAGCTCTGCTGCCAGGTGGTATGGAATTTGTATTACCGACATGGTGTGTCTCAGCTAAGTTGATTTTGCACAAACGCATTGACAGATGGCGCTGAGCGCTCTAGAGTCACTACATCTAGTTACCTAGGCCATCTGGTCGATCAGAGTACCGCAAAACGCCGCCATATTGGGGCAAAAGAAGCACGAAATTGTTCATTATTTGTATCTGATTGAGAATCATTTAATCAAATACACGTATACTTTAAAAGGTTTTTCTTATTCTGATAGATCAAACCTCTAATATGTCAAATACGTAAAACGTGGTTTTAATTTGTCCATTATCAAAAAGCCCCCAAAAACCCTTCTCTGTCCCAATATGGGACTAGACCAATATGGGACCGTGCGGCCTAACAGCACGGCCTAGGTGACTAGATGTAGTGACTCTAGAGCGCTCCGAAGCGGAAAGTTTAAAAAGGGAGTGCGAAATTAGAATAGTTTATATCACAGATTGAACGGATCACATGGTGCTCTGTATACTTAGCTCCTTGCGGGTGACAGTCCACTTTATACGTTGTTACTACGAAGACCCAGAGCGGGTACGCTTCCTTCGTAAAGGTATCGATCTTATAACGCACAAATGACCAGGACACTCGGTTAAGTCTTACTAGGAAAAACATCTGTCATGACTTAAAATCGGGTGTTCGGGAGACCACACGACGTTCAACCGTAAAACTGGCTGAATTCTACCGTATCCTTGAAACCTGGAAACATGACTGGGCAATGGATGAAGCAGCCAGGTCAAGTGTGGTAGAAAAATTCGTGAGAATTCTCGACGGTCATTCATACCGATCAGGGGGAGCCCTGGTATATGATACCGGTGTGGGCGGATTTGAGTCTCGCCTTGGATAAGGTCATTTATGGTCACCGAACGGAACCCGCTGTTTGACCAAGGTCATCTATGGTCACCAAAGGAACCCGCTGTTTGATTGAATCTTAAGGAGGAGAATCGAAGTGAGGTTTATCCCGGTATTGAAGGAGTTCATGCCTATGGGAAACTGCATGCCGCCAGGTAACTGTGCTTAGGAGCTATCCCGACCACCCTATGATCCGGACTGCAGCTGGGTACAGTGATTGGGAGAAGTTCTAAAAGCTATTACACTTAAGGAGAGTTGAAGCGAATACATAGCCTCTCACAATCAAGACAACTTCACCTTACTGAGGTATACACTGGGAGTCTATAACGTGTAGACTTACGAACGAAGCTCTGTCGAGGGCCCACCAAACCTATATATTGGTAGATCGGGGTGGCAAAACCATTAAAGAACCAAGTCCTGCCACAATTGAGGCTGGATTCGATCGGGCAGTGGCCCCAACCCCTGTCTCGGGGAGCAACTTCCTATAACTTCCTAGGAATAGTCCTATTGCTGGACTAGGTACTTCACCCCGTATGAAAGAGGACGGGAGGGTACCGGCGGGTGAGCACGTGTTAAGTCGATCGCCCCGGTACTAGCCTGGATAGCTAGTAGAGGGTGGATAGGCAACCTCGCTTCGAACAATGAGTTGACTGGGAGCAATTGCTATGCAATTCGCTCGCTGATTGAGCGTATTTCAATTACTTCCTCCCAAGGGAAGGAACGTGGAGGTATGTTTACACGGGGACTCCACGTAAAGCATGCAGTTAATCTGTTAATGACATCTATTGACAGTGCTGCGACTTTCGGTCCGTAGTTACAAATGTAAGCAACCCCATCACTTTCTTCATTCTTGCTGAAGCAATTGAGGTGAACGGGCGCTCCAGCTCTTAAGAAGAGTCGATCAGTTATTGAAATAATCATTTTAAAAATGGTACTCCGAATTGTTCTTATAATCACCAACATTAACAAGAAATGTAGGATTGACGACTGCAGTGTTTGCTTCAAGCTACGATGTTAACGATCCAGAAGCTTGGGGAAAGAACGAAATCGAAGATGATCGTCACGCGCACAGTCCCGAACGTTGACCATTGACCCTGAAGATAAGATTGTCTTAACGTTGGGCTTACAATGTCGTAGCAAGGGAGATACGTATTTATTCTTGAGAAAGGCTAGGCATGTAACGTTCCAGGAATTATCGTTGTCAAAGCTTACGCCGTCCAGAGTCCCTTCACGAAGCAGATCAGAAATAATAACGAAAAGTGCAAGATATTGAGAAAAGTGCAACTTCTTGCAAGCCGTTGCAAGAAGTTGAGGTGCAAATTCCCGATTATTTCAAAATAATATATTAAATAACATAACATCATTACTAACTTGACAAGTAAAGATCAACATTCTATACATCAACAGGTACATCATCGTTGTGCAAAGTCTTGTCCATGTTGCCAATCCTCCATGCAATAAGACAAGGCAGGATACCACATGTGAAGACCACCATCGCCACTTTAGAGGCCAAGACTGTTACAGCAAACATAAGTCGGTTCATATGTCAAGAAAATCGTATGCCAGCATGTACAGCCCCGACTGTCTGAAGACAATAACATCCGAAAATACTTGTAAACGAAATACTGTAAAATGTGAGATAACATCAGCCTTCAGGGAATTACTATTGTAGTATCAAGAACAACTTCTGAAGGTATGTTCTTTAATCTTCTATAATTGGGAGTAAAGGCAAGACGAATGACGTCCTAACGTCAGCTAAAATAAAGCATCGTTTCCCCCGTTTTTGATCGACATGACAACCTTTAAAAATTATTCGACGTCCTCACACTTATAATCAACATAGGGTAGTTACCACAACAATCAATATCTATTTGCGATTGCTGTTACGAAAATGTTATTACTGTTATCCGTTTCCGAATCTCCATTCATCACCAAAGGCATCTAGCTACTCGATGGAATATTCTTAGTTTTGGTTGTCCCCTAGAATAATAATTGGTTGAACCTCTGCCACCAAGTCGGTATCGCAAACCTTTTCCTACCCATTTGAAGATTTTCGCGAAGGTATCCATTCATTGTCAAACTTATCTGTGTTAAGGTATTATTCTCCGTTTGTGATAACAGCTTAGCAACTTATCTATATTTCAATAGACTTAAACGGCAGCTAGTACAAAATGTTTGAGATTTTTTGCAGGAATATCGGATGACCGTCAAAGCTAAGCATGTTATGGATCAATCTAGATATTTGCGCTGATACATTAGACAACTTCTTTAGATAAAGCTGTAGCATCACCAGAGGTCACATCGCCAACGTAAAAAATTAAAAGATTAAGATCAAGACGCTGAGGTGCTACTTGAAAGCTCGCTCTGCCCAAAGAGAATATTACGTTAAAGGTTTCTCGCGAAAACATGGTTTAAGAAAGAGTATCGCGGAAGAAATATATTATGTTAAAAATATCGCTGAAATATACGTTAAGGAAAAATGTTTCACAAAAAATTTATTACTTTGAAAACATCGCGAAAAGAATATATTAAGGAAAGTGTCACGCAATTCTGGTTTTCTGTAGAAATATTGCAGCGCCTTCAAAAGCCTAGAACAGTAGGAGAGGTGCCAAAAAATGTAACAAAATGGCAATATTAAAATTAAGACGCGGAGATGCTACTTGAAAGCTCGTTCTGCACAAAAAGAATATTACGTTAAAAACATCGCGGAAAAGGTATATTACGTTAAAAATTTGGCGGAAAAAATATATTACACAAAATACATATTGCGGAAAAATATGTCAAAGAAAATTATCACAGTAAAAATATATTATAGGGGAAGTGTTACGGAATTATTAAGGAGAAAACATCGGTAAGTGTCTGATAAAACAAATTAAGAAAAAAGTTAAAAAACTATAAGACCGTTTCAGACGTTTTCAATATACAGTATTGGAAAAACTTCGTCTAGGGATTGCGTGTTCATGTGTAAGCAAAGGAAACATAGCGAATAGCAATACATATGAGAAAGATATACAGTGTGTAAATAAAATAAGGAAGAAAATTCATATTTTTGTATTATCACTGTTTGGAAGAAAAGCTCGGACACGTCAATTTTTTTTTTTTCCTGGGGATTTTATGGTCAATTTTAATTTTTTAGTTTACTACTATGACGTCATCGACTTTTCTTTTAAATGAAACCCCCTTATTTTTTGCTAGAAATGAAAAGTATATTTTTTTTTGAGTTCAGCAATTATTTATATGTGGTATTTAAAATTAATATTTTTTGAAATATGGAGGACCAAATGTGATAACTTTTACTTTAACTAAACAACTTTTCACTAAATAATACTTAATCTTTCAAGTCTAATGATATGGTATATATGATATCCCGAATATATTTTTTCAGCGATAAGACTATTCTCTATAAGACTAAAAACAGTGTAATAGATAGTAGTAAGTAAAACAGTTCTACAAAGGAAACATTCGAGTGGACGTTAAAAGACTGCTTTAACGAGTTTTACTGTATAGACGTTTAATTTAGTTAGCAAATACAATTGTTGCCTATACAATAAAAACTCCAATAAACGGACAGTGTGGATTCTACATTGTTTGATTATTTATTGCAGTTGGCCTAAGATAAACAGGTTATTCGTGTCTTAGTGATAGCAAAACACAAAATTTGCCCCTTTATTGTATGAAGTGTCCTTATACAGAGGGGGTCCGTAATTGAAGGTTTTACTGTATTTATATTTTGAGCTGAATCTAAAAATCTCAGTTGTCAATTTGTATATGACAGTGAAAAGTTTATATTTTCACCTCTTTCTAAAATTAAAGTTTTTTTTGCACTTCCTAATAATAAATATTTCTTTTAAAGTGTATAAAAACAAAACACAGTGCGTGAATCATCTTGTATTTCTGTTTCATCTAATAATAAGCCTCGCAAAATGTTTCCGTGAAAAACAATCGCAAGAACTTAAATATGTAATATACTATAAAGACGTAAAAATATTTAATTCAACCTAATTGTTGAAACTTTTAAGAGGGCGGTTCGTGCAAATTGCTCCCATATGCCGCCGCTGTTTTTGATATTACTGCGCTTTATATATAACATGCTTGTTTTTTAGTGGGCGTACAGATTTGGAACAACTTCACAAGAAGAAGCGCGCGTTCTTAATTTTTCCGTGAAAAACTATTGTGTAAATGAAATTAACCAAGTCGGTGAAAATTCGAATTTTAACAAGGCCAACTCGATTTAGAAGTTTAAAGTGAAAAAGCAAGTAGTGCGTTTATAGCAGTAGCTCTTAACTTTTTCTGTTTTATAAAATGCGTTTTCGTAGTGAAATCAACAACTTATTTTCTGTATTTATAAATTTTTTTTTATGCGATCGCACAGCTTAGATACCGGTTAAACTGGTTAGAATAGTGTTGCAGAACACCTTGAAGTTCGCGGAACGCCGGTTAAGAACCACTGTCCTCCAGTTAAAGTATGCAAACAGTTTTAAAATGTTTACATGTTTCTCATTTTTATTAAACAAGATATAAAACGAGAGAGAAAAAAATGAAAAAAAGGATGCTGATAAGATAAGAGGTGGATCTTTCGATCATTCCGATATCCTTGAGATTACTTGATATACATAACAGATTCTCAGATACATGTAAACACAATAAAAAATCTGTGCCATGGCATTTCTGCGCTTGTTATTAACATACATGCCAAGGAGGAAGGTGATGGTGATGTATAGATTGCATCAAGTGCATCTTAATTAGCGATGCATTCATTCCTTCTGTACCCGCATACATCATCATCATTTATGTATTAGAATTCAAGGGTATGTAGATGCTAACTACTACTACATAGAATCTACACTCATATTGCAAATGCACTAGAGAGTACTATAGTATAATAATAATCATAATGCAGGTGGATGACTATTTGATTCAATTTACATTTGATTATTTGTGTAATTTGCTGTGCAGTGGTCATATTACATGTATGTAGTTGTACAATTGTACATGCTTACAAGTACACGTATGTAGGCAGGACTATTTTGTTCATTTATTAACAATAGAGACAGATAAAATCACAAACTAAAGTAAATGCATGTATATATAACAAAATCCCACAAAATTTTCACACAATGAGAGTGCAATTCGTCACGCATCCACAAATAATAAATTAATGTGTCGATTGATATGGCGTATGTGTGTGAGCGTGTGGATTTTTTAATCCGTTATATAAAGAAAGAAGCACAGTCACTTCTTTTGCAATTGTTTTGAAATCGTAAACCGAAAGAACTAACTATTTAATTTTTAAGTGTTCTCGTCTGTTTGTTTAAATAGCACATACACGGTGACTCCCCGACGACGTCGGCGAAAACGTCGTCGACGACGTCGGGGACAAGGTCGAAATAATGAGGTAATGTTTACATTTACTGTAATTTAATGCATGACTGTGTATAATAAAATTATTAATATCGTATTTCTTTTAAGACATCAAAATGAAAGAAAGTAGTTTTGAGCATAATAAAATGCGTACTGAATTTCTTTCTTTAAAGTATTTCGAAATAGCTTATGCAATTAACAAATTTTTCATAAGCGGAATAATATTGATATCCATCGATAGAATTACAAGTAACCCTTTATTATAAAACGAAAACTCTTTGTTTTTTTTATTAATCTCATTCTTAATTTAGTTTAAAAATGGATATAATTAACGCAGGATTTAGGATTCTGAGTTTTGGTTCGCAAATAAGGATTTCCTATAAAGGACGACTTTTGATAAAATTTGGTAGTGATAATCGTCGGAAAAATATCATGTTTAAAAATGTAATGGTTTCACCGTCGCTTCCTTTTCCGTGTAGTTTTAAAATTTTATGCTGATGGTACATAACCTTATAATAAAAATCCTTCGGCTCATTTTGTCGCAATTCTTTTAACAAGGACATGTGTGAATATTGTTTGCGATCTAAAAACCATATTTTCTTTTTTTTCGTGGTGTTTCAGTTTCTTCTTCTTCGAAGCACAAGGCAACTGCCACACCAACTGCAATTTTTTTTCTCAAAGATAATTTATAAAAATCCATCTTATCACTTGAAAGTGTCACAGCATATTGAATTCATAATGTTTTCTTAAAAAGTATAATAAAGAAAGCATATATTTTTTAGTAATCCCAGATGTATATGTTTATTTTGCCTAATAATAATTTACAGTTGACAAGGGTTTTATTTTCACAGTTGTAAACAGTTTGTAAACAAATGTAATAAAAATGAAATAATTCAAGTAAACCCGAAAAAGATAGATATAGTATAAGGTTATGTACCATCAGCATAAAATTTTAAAACTACACGGAAAAGGAAGCGACGGTGAAACCATTACATTTTTAAACATGATATTTTTCCGACGATTATCACTACCAAATTTTATCAAAAGTCCTTTATAGGAAATCCTTATTTGCGCACCAGAACTCCTAAATCCTAAATCCTGCGTTAATTATATCCATTTTTAAACTAAATTAAGAATGAGATTAATAAAAAAAACAAAGAGTTTTCGTTTTATAATAAAGGGTTACTTGTAATTCTATCGATGGATATCAATATTATTCCGCTTATGAAAAGTTTTGTTAATTGCATAAGCTATTTCGAAATACTTTAAAGAAATTCAGTACGCATTTTATTATGCTCAAAACTACTTTCTTTCATTTTGATGGCTTAAAAGAAATACGATATTAATAATTTTATTATTCACAGTCATGCATTAAATTACAGTAAATGTAAACATTACCTCATTATTTCGACCTTGTCCCCGACGTCGTCGACGACGTTTTCGCCGACGTCGTCGGGGAGACACCGTGAGTGGTGCCCATTAGAGAACTAGTAGCAGTGGGCATACATACGCAAAATAATTTTTTAATCGTGATCAATATCAGTTAGTTGTTTTGAGACAATTAAATTCGCTTTTCTGGTGGGTACAACAGCATAGAAAACATCTGAAATGCATTTTGCAAGAATAAAGTGTTGTGAAAATATTGACTTCGGAGCAGCAGTTGCTTCATTAAATAACGGTTAGAACGACAGAGACCAAACGCCACTGAATCTTGGACTTTTAGAAGCACCTGATGCATCCATAGCAGGTTATGCATCCAACGCAACACCTCAGTTAATCATCACCCAGTTTCCATACCTACAAGACATGTTTCCATACATAAATTTATATTATAGTTAGTATTAAGTCAAAATACATCAATTCCGCCATTTTGATGAATTGAATGAAAATGACGGATTCTATTATCTCCTCCAGTTTTACATTATATTGCTAATCGAATTCTTATGCGGTGATTAGACCTCAAAATCCGTAGACGACGTGGTAAAGTATATGAACTAAGAAAATACGTTTTGACAGTCTATAAATTGCAAAGATAAAAAAAATATATTTGCGACAAGATGACGGATTCTGTTATTCTCTTCTGCTAGAATTGCAGAGAAGATGACGTTGATAAATCAAAAATTGCGGCTCAAAAAAAAAACGAAAAAACTTAAAGTAAGGGTTCTTATAACCCGAAAGGTAGAATGTGATCAGTTGAGTAGAACAAAAACACCTGAATAACGGAGGTAAAAAGGAAAGTAGCCGCCACGAAATGGCGGATTTTTAATTACATGTTCCTCTTGTTTCCAGTTTTGTTTTAAATTCTTTTCTTTATAGGAAGAAAAGATCTTAAGTAAGATCTTATAGATCTTTTTCTCTTTGAATAAGAGTGTGAATATAAGTGTGATTAGCTGAATCGAACAAAAAAAATCTTTGAATAATCTTAAATTTTCTTTGAGTTCAAAAGTAGAATTAATTCGTCTCTCTCAAAACGTTGGTTTATATACAGAGAAGATGCTGAGTTAGCACGACACGCGGTTGAAATGATCCACACTTATTAGAGAAATCAAACATGATTTCCTTGCTTTGAAAATCAATACGCTACGGTAGCAAAAATAAATAACAAATGTCTCTTCTACTTTTAAATATATTTTGTCACTTTTACCGTGGATAAATAATTACCAAGGTTGATCGGTCTTATTAT
Source organism: Agrypnus murinus (assembly GCA_929113105.1). Taxonomy (NCBI): domain Eukaryota; kingdom Metazoa; phylum Arthropoda; class Insecta; order Coleoptera; family Elateridae; genus Agrypnus; species Agrypnus murinus. Next base: position 154,093,798 of record OV816028.1, on the reverse strand, counting down.
TACGTAAACTTGAAAAGATGTAACGGAATTCAGGTAAAAGTCTTAAATTGAAATTCATTTGAATTATACAAAAATATTGTAGTAACATTGAAGATTCGTTTATCTGCACTCTCTCTGATTCTTTTCAATAAAACTAAATTATTTAACAATTTTCAGAATAAAGACTACTGCAAGCAAATTGGAAAATCCTTAAAAATCAGTTTAGCTCGGAATTACTGCTTTCAGCATTCGGAATCTCGTTTTAATTTTTTAATCGCTGTTGTTGACAAAGTTGTTTGATTTTATAATGAGAGAACGTTTTTTTCTCTCTTCTCGTCTTCGATTTTTTTCTTTCAATTTGCCGTCTTTTGAAAGTCTAGAAGATTAAACTGTGCTGTTGGTAGGAGGGCGGGGAAAAAGGGGAGGGTGGTTTTGATGTGGTGGTGGTGGGTCTTTTCATTTTCTTTTTTGTTATTATAAATTTAAATTTCCTCCTCTTTTAAGTAAATATTTCCCCAAATGAGATTATCTTGATGTATTCCATCTTTTTGACGTAATACTACGCAAAATATTTGCTTTTAAAGGTGGATAAACTTTATGACATCTTTATTCCGTAGAGTAGGTTGATTTAACGTTTCGTCAAATGATGCCTCTTTGCTCTTGTGCTTGGTTTGCCTTTCAGAAGGGGATATCCGCCAATGAAAAGCTTTTAATATTAAAGCTAATTAGATTTTAGAGAGTGAAAGGTTTATTTTTTTATATGTGGTAAAGTAGGACTTATATGTAAAAAAATGAGAGGAGTTTATTTTGCTTGAAAATGTAATAATTTAAAAAGATTGGTTATGTTTTAAAAGACGAATTAAATTAATTTTCTCAGTTTTATCAAGTTAAAGGAAGTAAGTGTAATTTAAAGAAATAAGTCACAATTGGCAACACAGTATGTGGTTTACTACGGGGAGATTTAAAATGTAATTGATCGAGGAAGCCCTTGAATATACAAGGAATGAAGTGCATTTATGAACTATAAAAGTGCACTTTGAACTACGATTAATGGGCGTTTCTCCCGAAATCCACAATTTGGATGTGAAAAATTCTCGGAAAAGAAAAATGTTGAAATCTGTTTTTCTAAGAAATAGTATGATTAATTAATTGTATACAACATATACTGTTGATTAGTAGAGCTTAATCTGGACATTTTCGACCTTTACAGTGTTAAAATCCACGTAAATGATCCAAATAACATGCAAATGACTGAAATGATTATATTTAATAAAAAAACTGAACTTTAATATTATAATAGAAAGATATTTCTAACACGATAATGCTTAATAATGACTTAGTAATGGATAATAAGTAAAATAAAAATTAGTAATTTTTATTTTACGTGATATGACAGTCATCATGTTTCAGCTTTTCCATTTGTTTCTTTTCTGGATCATTTTTAACTTTTTCTCTTCTTTTCTTCTTTTCCACATTTTCTTTGCACCTCATAATGTAAGAACATGAATGTATGTAGGAGTTGTCATTTACATGGACAAATTGTATTACGTGGAATTATAAATCCACGCAAATGACGCAATGAAAATGCCACGCGAATGACTATTAGAGCATTAATATAACATAGCGCCTAGACTATTTTCTTTGGAGGCTTCATACTAGCTATGATTAAACAACACAAGTAGTGTATCAACTTACGAAAAGTTCTTTTCTAAATTCAACACCAGTAAGAAATTATGATAACCACGTGAATGACTCGAAATAAATGTACTCTTACATCAAACCATATAAACTACCTCTATAAAGTTAATAGATCAACTGAACAAGACACTACAAGTTTATTACATTAAAATTACATATGCAAGCAATACATGTGTAATGCTGATATTGTAGAAATACTGATACTATACGTGAAATTTTTAATAATGTTCTTCTCTCTTAGTTAGATCCACGCAAATGACGCAACTATCAGGGACAACATTTTATTGATTGTGTAATAGTCGATGCTTAATATTTTATATATTAATTGACTCTGGATGAGAGCCCTATACTTGTTTTACAATTCTCCTTAATTAGAACAATAATGATTAACTAATGCCTTACAAAAACTGCTTTTTACTTTGAGAATACATACTAGGGACATGCCACGTGAATGACATATGACATAATAAAGTTTACTTTTTATTGTTAAAAAAAATAAGTCAGTTGTTAATATATACCTGGCTAGATAGACTGCTATTACATCTTCACTGTACTGAACTAACAGGTAAAAAGGTATTCGTAATATAATAGTAATTAAGTAGGGACAGTAAATTTAATATTTCTGAAGAATTACCCTAATACCTGTCGAATACATTTGGCTGTTCTACATTGTAAACTTAAAACGTGTTACAAATTAAACAAACTTTCCTGTTTTAATGATTCTATCGATGCTAGTTAAATATAAAACGTTTGCAACCGATCGAATTAAAGATTAAACTAAGAAATAATTAATGCAACAGTTTATTTTATTGTGTAAAATGTAAGTACTTTTACATCCTTTAATTCAAAATTATTTTAAAATATTACGTTTAACCTACCTGCGTAATTAATGAGTAGTTTAACTTTTTGCTGCGCAGTTCAAGTGATGGATGCATTTAAATTATAATTTATGTTTCATTATAAACTGTAATTATACATTTATTTTATTTATTTGCATCTTTATCAATACGAAAGACCTCCATTTTATAAATTATAAAACATTGACAGTTACAATTTGTTATGATATTAAATGCCATTTGACTGCAACATCCTAATGCCAACATTAAAAAACCAAATATTCCCGTCGAAGATTTCTTTAGTAAAAAAGCATTGGCGGTACATGCTAACCTATAAAATAAATTAATGTGGCAAGATAGAGTGCAAAATTTATACAGAGCGGGATCTTTTAATTGCCATATGCCTAACTAATACATACATTTTATATCTCGTTCACTGGACAGGTATTTGCATCTTTTTGAAAGAAAGAATGTATAATATTTAATAATTAATTAATTAATATTAAAAGAGAATTTTAAGTATGTAACTGTTTTCTATGTGTACTAGTACCATTAATCCTTTTTTCTTTTTCTCTCTGTCTCCGCCGTTACTTATTTTATCCAATTTACGGTAATCTTACTATAATAGTAGATATACAACAAACCAGTTTTATTTATTATTCTACTAAAAAACATGCATGCATTATACTATTAAGTATTTAAATGCTAAAGCTTTATAATTAAACAATTAATTATCATATCTCGCACAATATCCGTACATTTAATGCATTTATGGGCATTCGAATGTATGTTTTCTAGTTTGTACGTGGGCGTGTTTTAATGTTTTTTAGCCTTTTTTGGTATGCAACTTTTATTTATCTTTATATACAAGCTTTCTAATAATAATAAAGGTTTGTTGTTGGTTTTCGTAACTGTTTTATTAGTGTCTGGTTTAATAATAATAATGAGAGTTTCTTTTTTTACGTAAAAGGTGAACTAGTGAGAATTATTGAAACATATTATTGTTTTACATTTTCTATTTTCCCGCGCGTTTTAGTTGCGCCCACGCAACTGTATAACCGTCTATTTTGCGTTTTTTGGGAATATTGCATAAATTATAACATATCGTCTTGGAATAATTCTAGCTAAAAACAATTGCAAATCAGTGGATTATTCTACTAATGTGCAGTTGCGGAATCAATATTACTACCTTTTTATAAATATATCGATATTTTTAATTTTTCCATATTGTAATAGTATATTACGTTATAAGTCCGGTAAACCCAAGTTTACAGTAGCGAGTTGAAAACGTTTCGGGACGAGGCGACGAAGGAGCCGAGTCTCGAATGTTGAAACGAGCTACTGTAATGGTTTACCGGAAGTATGACGTAAGGCGTTTTATTTCATACTGCCTCACATTGTTCATTTTTTAAAAAAATGCATTTAAAATTTTCAGTCCGGTAAAATTTTTTACCGGACTCAAATTAGATTTTCAGTCCGGTAAAATTTTTTACCGGACTCAAATTGGATTTTCAGTCCGGTAAAATTTTTTACCGGCCTTGTAACGTAATAATTCATTTACCGGACTCAAATACGTCCGGTAAATACCCTTTTACCGGACAGTATGAAATAAATGTGGTTTATCATAAAAATGGATTAGTGGTTGCTAAGCTACTGAATTTTTATTAACTTAAACTTATACTGGCAGAACTAAAGTGTAAACTATTGATTCCCCAACCGTACATATCTCCAGTGCAACCATACGCACTACACACATACTGTGAGTGGCCGTTAGTTATCATGAGCACTTTCTACTAAATCCATGAAACTTGTTCTTTGATAAGAGTATAGTAAAAGTTACCCTATCCTAAAGGTCTTCTACTGGAATGGAATATAAATACCAAAACACAAAGCAAAGAAAACGACCATCTATTGTCTAAATAATCGTTGTCTAATATCGTCCGTGAATAATTATATTGTCTAAAAAACGAAATTGAATTGTCTAAACAGTATTTGCACTAAAAATTCGGGAAGCACTAAGAACCAAAACTGCAAAGTCTTGGGTGTCTAGAGTATATTAACAAAGAGTGTCTAAGTCTTCGCTAGGATCACGTGCCATATGTTACAAAATTTTTCAGCTTCCTAGAATTCTATCCACGATTCTAATTTTCTCTATCTAAGTCTGTAGCTAATCAAGAGATACACCGAAGACTGTAATAACTGTGCCTTGGTAACCAGGAATCATGTAAACTGGAAGAACTATGGATTTCAAATACAATCGTACCTAAGGGCTGCATTGTAGAGTCTTAGTATCAATAGCTAGGAGCTGTACAGGCTAAACTGTAAACTAGAGTAGATTAGATACAAAAAGCTGAGTGCAGCTTGTGTCTATATTGGTGTAGTTACTAAGAACTAGCGACTGTAGACTGCAAATACACTCACAATACAAGTTTATAATATGATGGTATTACGGTCTTCTAATAATTTATCTAGCAGTCTCTATGTATTAAATTCTAATCTTCTTGGGGTTCTATGCCAAAGGACCCCGCAATAATCTTATGGAAATTGGGTTTCGGTCAAATTTTCTGAATTTTTTATATGTTGTATATTTTGTCATCCTGAACAAAAGTCTCCCTGGGCACAAAGCTCCAAATTCAATATTTTGGCAGCTACGGAGCTCCAAAGCTCCACAGATCCGTTACAAAACTATTCATTTTTAATACTATTTATAGATGTCAAAAGCATATTTTAATTATTTAAATATATAAGTTTATGTTTTTGAGGTCGCTGAATTCAAATCTGATGTCAGATTTGAAAAATTGACAGTTGACAGCTGTCAACTCGCTCACCAATTACAATGAAGGCAATGGACTGTAAGGCATTAAGAATTATGAACACTATCAGACTCTGGACCTCGAGGAATATGAATTTTAAGTAATATTGACCTTACGGACTATGAACTCTAGCAACTACAAACTTAAGTAGTCTGAATATGAACATAGCATTCTAAATAACTAATTTCAGCATCTATAGACTATATAGGTCTATAGACACTTTAGCGCGTTTAAATCTGAAGTGTCTAAAATTAAAACTGCTAATCTTGGATATAAGTCTATAGGTTTGCAGTTTCACACATATCAAGAGTTTCAAAACCTAGTGACTTTTAGATGTCTTGACGATTTGAAACTTTAACAGCTAACGAAGAGAATTCTGAAGTCTGGAAACTGCCAGGACTAACGATTGTAGAATTCTAGTTTTTATTAGCAGATCCAGATACACAGACCGACTGTGTTTGTAAGAATCTTTGAGTACAACGACTTTGACTTGGAATTTGTAGGCAACTAGACAAGACACTGAAGCTACGAACTACAAAGACCATGGGCTTCGAGGACTTAAGCATTATAGACTCTAGTTAGTATGGGCTCTAGGTCTTATAGACTTTACCGACTCTTAAGTGATATCAACTTTGGATCTATATAGGAGCAAACTATTAAAGACTGTGCATTTGAAAGAGCATAGTCATTAATAGTAATTAGAAGCTATGGCTGGATTGGAAGCACTATTAACTGTAAGAGCAATGAACTGTAGTTAAGAAGTAGTCTAAACTTAGGCCTGTATAGAGCGAAATCATCATTGTCTCTAGACTCTACGCAGGGATTACGCATTTCCGCCAACTCGAAAGTGTCTGTATGCCTAAAAATACTAAATAGGTTTCCATAACTGCCTAGATTCCTCCTGATTTAAAAGTAGATGCTACTAAATCTGTCAGTCCCTTTAATCATCTAGGACTGTAGCTTCATAGGTTGTGGAAGTTCAAAAACTTAGTATCTCTCAAATCTCTTAAGTATATCAATGAAGTGGATATGCGCGCGATAAAGAGCCCAACTCTTAAGCAAGCGCCCCGGATTCAATCCTCGGAACCGGCAAGAGGATTTGCTGTTGGAAGGCACGTTAATCATCGATCCCGGCAATCACGCAAATACCTGCCTGTGGTTGTCGTTAAGATTAACATATCACGCACAAGTCCCGCCAAATTTGAGATTGTATTCGATGGAGCAGTGGGTCCCCAACTACGTTGGGGAATAGTCCAAAGTTGTACGAGGGGCCATCTCCTTGAAGAAGGCACCGACGGGTAAACCCGGAAATAGCTCCGGTACTACCATGGAGCGCTAAGAGAGGATGGATAGTGACTTCGGTCACAGCAGTGCGTACTGATTGCGGTAGCAATTGCTCGTTATTGACTGTATCGCAATTCGTGTCTTTGGACGAGAAATGAGCACCTGGAAGTTCAAGCAATCAAATGTATCAAACACCGTAGTATCAATTAGGGCCTATTTGAGGTATTCAGATGGTAGGTTATGAGTAAGAATGCACTACTTCCAGTACTATAAAGTATGAACAATGCATACAAGAAACTCTAGAATCTGTAGACTTAAGAGAGCTACAGGCTATTGACTATTAAATATACGGATTATCGATTACCGATTGTACAATCTTAGTACTAACAGCTCTGGACTGCAGACTCTCCTAGTTTTAGGCTTTATGGGATAGACTCTTAAAAACAGCCTAGAGAAAACACCATGGACTCAGGACTTAGACCTTGAAAGATTAACGTCAAGGACTAAGAACTGGGAGAGGTAAGAACTATAGCGGCTACACACTCTTAGGTTCAAATTCGAAGGAGTATAGACTGAACGGATTAAACACTATAGATTATAGGTTCTAGAACATAGATTCTCAAACTTTTTAGAACAGCCCCCTTTTAAGTGAATTCTTGTTCGCACCCCGCCATCTGGCTTGTTTATCAATTGTCTGTTTATCTCCAAGATAAATAATCAGTTGAAGTGTTTTCGGTTTCATTTTGAAAATTTCCCCTCCACCTACTCCCTATGCTCTAGGGCCTATGAAATACAACAACTGCAGATCTTACGACTCTGTGCAGTCATTCAGAAGAATCTATAATCCGTCTAGAGTCTGCTAGGGAGATTATGGACTTCCAGGGGTACCAATTGGACTATTGATTCTATGAGTTATCTCTGTGGCTATTTAATAGTATACACTCTGTCAAAGGTTCCTCCTCGCCGCTAGCTTCTAAATCATTTAAAATATCGCGGCAAGAACTGAAGCAGTTAGAAAAGAGATAAAATACTGATTTTTAAATGGAAAAAGTCAACTTTTTAAAATGGCGGCTGGAACTTTTGCTTTAAATTCGAAGGTGATCGAGTAACACCTTACTTGAAAGGTCTTGTAATGCTTAATAGATTGCTGAAATTTGATGGTGCTGCCATTTTCCAAAGTTGGCGGCTTTTTAAATTTAACCGAATTATCCATTAATTATTTTGAACAGTTGTGAAATAAAAAAAATCTGCATCATGTCATGTTACATCAGTTAGTAGCATCTATACCACTGGTTTTTAAACAGTAATTGACGTCTCAAGATTTTCTAAAATGGCGGATGGGCGCCATTCGATTGGAGAAACGGCGTAAGACTTAATTAGCCGCACAGATGGCGGCTAATTAAGTCTTTCACCATGTCTCAGGTACAGACCTGAGACATGGTAGCTCCTTCAAACTTTGGTAATTTATTAAGCAATATAAGACCTTTAAAATAAGGTGTCACTTGAACCCCTACGTATTTAGGAATAAAGTCAAAGGATATATAATCACTCTCTATATTTTGTCGCAATATCTCAATGCTTTGGAAGTTGATGTAAAGGGGGGAGGCTGGTAGATAGATTGCCAATAATTTGGTAATGGTGATTCTTGGATGTATTTTCCTCAGAACGTGGTTAGTTAAAATCAACTTTTTACGAACAACCTAATTCGGCCTACAAATTAAATTAGACTAGATTACAACCCCTATACAAGAAAAGATTAGATAGACACTACTGCCCCAAACTCATTATCGAGAGGTATTAAACGTTAAACAGTATTATGCACACCAAGCCAGGCAGCAGCGGTCAGGATGTTTAAACCGAAAATGTTGAAACTATTCTAATACGTCCCTCCGCTCTTCTATAAAAGGATTTAACCGGCACTCAAAACCGCAAGTCTGGCGATACTTGGCAGCCGCAATAACAAATAGCTTAAAACGCAAACCACGCAGTTTCAATTGCCGTTTTAAACAAGCGCAAAGTTCCACTCTGGAGGGCAGTTGAAATGCATTTAATCCCATTATCAAAACCCCCCTATTAAGTAGGGCGTCTCTCGTTAAAGCGTCATGTCAGAAAGTGAATTTCATTTCCCAGGCCCAGATTTATTACACAAGCCGAGAAATTGTTAGAATTTTGTGTGTAATTCCTCCTACTGTTCCACTCTCCATCCCCGAGTTTGTTCAATTAGAAAGGAAGTTTAATTTTCTGTTTTTGTATGACTGTTTTTCATCTCTTTTCATTTCAGCACATCGGCGATATGGATTTTATTAATTCCAGTAGGCTTCGATAAAAAACAAAAGAGGAAAAAAGCACACATACAAAAGAGGCTGAAAACAATGAAAAGAGTTAATACCGGAAACTCTTCTTCGATTTGTGTGTAGCAAACCGAAAGGGGGGGGCGACAAGTTACATGAAAAATGTTGTACGAAAGCGCTTTCATGAACTAGCTTGTCTTGTTTATTAAACCTAGTACCATACACGATTGTATTTCTCGCTGCTGGTGCTGAAAGGTCTTTTTGACCAACAGAGGTTTTGCATGAACAATGCATGAAGTCGTCTGTGCATGAGCACAGTAATTGAAGACGTGCTTTTATGCTCTGTGCTATTCAGAGAAACTTTGTACGAACGGGAATTATTTAAAAGGAAATGGAAAGAAGTGGAAGGGGTGTTGCTTGTGTAAATAGAATGACTGATTGACTAAAACAAGCCATGTTGCCTTTAGGAAGAGAAAAAAGGGAAGCTCGACACGTACAAAAGTAATTGATAGATTTATTGAATGTACAGTAAGTTTCAAAAAAATAAACATTCGGTTTGTCTTTGATTGACACATACACAGCATAACATGTTATACAATTGCCAAATTAAACATGCTTTTTAAATGTCATTATCCAAATGTGTCGATGTCGTTTCCTGTTTTATCGACATTTATTTGTAAGAATTAATCTCCAACATAGTTCTTTTACTAAGTACTCACTGTATTTATAATAAATGTAGAGAGATTATCACTAATAGAGTTACATTAAATATAAACTGTAACGCTTAATGACCTTACAAGGAATTTAACTCGTTAGGATCGATATTACCGTCTGCCGATCTGAAACGCGAACTGTTACAATAGTGTAAAAGCTGTCATTAACTTGCGCATTGCAAATATTTGTGTTGAATAATAGTAATAAAAAGCGACATGAAAACGGAAATGCATTTAATAAAGAACCGCAAGAAAGATGATTTCAGGCCTATTATCGCACACGAATAAGCGTGGAATACCATAACACTTACTTATTAGAGATATTACTTATTAGTTATTACTTTATTAGTTAAACAAACTCTGATGACTTCCTCGGCGCCAGTGTCTATTATATAATATATTCTATTAGCTAACTTTATAAAAGTCCATTTAAATGAGAATAAATAACGAAAGAGAAAATTTCTTTCACATGGTATGGGTATCTCATCTTGTTCAAATTGCACCCACTCCCCACAGGCCCCACTAATTTTATTTGCTTTATTTCTGCTCTGCTTATTGTTTGTATAACGAAATCGGAAAGTAACTTTAGTAAAATTTTGTATTTTTATTTGACAAATTTTGCTCACAGAGAGGCAGAAGAACAAACACTATAATCGTATGAAAGGAATTCCCTAAATCCCAAAAGTTATTTATCCTTGGTACTTAACTCAATAACAAACTTTACAGCCGTTTCATGTAACGTTATTAGCCTAGATGGTTCCATCGGTGATGATGGTGAACAAATATACGGGAATAAAATTTGAAGCGTAAAACAGATCAATATAACTAATAGTACTTATATCTTGAATTATTTTCATTAAATAGTAGATGTAAGCTACAAGAAGAAAAAAATAAGGACACCGATACCAAAGCTGTCCAGGTTAACTAATATTCATTAGCCTTTCTATCCAAATTTTGTATCGCCTTTAGAATTGTCTTGACATGAAAATAATATTTCGATATCCTCGATATATAAAACTTTAAAATGCAGAATTAAAACTGCGTATCGAGTATTACAACCCGAATTTAAAAACGCAAACAGCAATGCTACAATTAAATAACAGCCACAAGATGGCGGCCAACTAGTTTATACAGCATTTAATGTTTCTTGAAGGAAAAAATTAAATTAAGGGTTAAGAAAGAAGATAATACGACTTTTAACACGACCGCTAGAGATTATCGCTGTAAACCCTTAAACGAACGAAAAATCCAAAAAATAGGAATTCTAGCAGTATGCAGCGCGGCGAGCAGAGACAAGATAAAAAACTACATTGAATTCGGTCCATAAATAACGAAGATACAGACAAAGATAAAATTACGATTTTTAGTTCTCAACGAATCCCATAACTGATTTTTTTTAAATTTCATTATCAATTTCCATGTGAGTTTTGCGTTTGTTTAGATTTTTGGAGTCAACTTACGAAAAATAATTTTTATCAGTTGGATCTAAAATTGCACTTCAAATACCAGCGCTAGAGGGCGTGAATGCGACATGGGTTTACACGTACCTCTACTGGGTGATTCCATGAAAACGCGACATGACAAGCTCAAAATAAAATGTAATAATCCTTTTAAGATACTTAGGTCACTGGTAGTTTATAAAATACATTTTCCGTTAACACTTACTTCAAAATCGAAAAAAGCTTGCCTTCCGTTCAAATTCAGAAAACAGTTTGAACTTCCGCACAGACAGATTATTATTAATCATTATTTTGGCATTGAAAAACATTTAAAAATTAAAATTTAACTGTTTAGTTTAATAGTGGTGTTGTGGCGTAATTAAATTACATACTTGCATTGGCTGTAAAATACCTGGTAAAAAAATGATGTATTGCTCTGTTATTAGAAAAATAAAAGTAGCACCAAAAAATGTAACGTGAGTGACCAAAAGGTATACATTTTTAGTTTGCACTTGTATTAGGCAACGTACATACTTATCCATTTATACTATCTTTATTTGTTCATATTCTAATATATACAAAAATGTAATTATATTCTTTTATTTCTTCTTTAATTTGTTTAAAAACCACATGTAATTTTGTAACATGAGTTACCGGTAACTCATGTTACAATATGCAACATGCACAAAAAGTATCAAATAAACTATAATATAATAACGGTTTACAAACAAATTGCTAACTGTCAGTTATATCTTATTTTTGTTTGATAAGCTTTGCTGTAGTCATGTTCTATTAATACTTAGATTATTAGTTTATAAATAACGTTAAAATAACGTTTATTACGGTTACGTCAGTCGTTGAAGATTTATTAGCTTTTGAGGTAACTTGGCACTTTTGGACGGAAGACAGTAAAGGAAAACTGTGTAAGGCAATTCAATGTGTGAGTGTTGATGCTTTCCAGAAACACCTACTGAACTAAGCCCTCATTCAAGGTGCATTCTTTTATTAGGAAAAATCAAGCACGTGAATATGAAAAAGACAAAGATGCTGTTACCAGACACATTAATGCTGAAGCTTCCCTTTTACAGATTGATTTTACGAAGAATTACACATGCTTAGCTCAGGATGAAGTATAAATTTTCCTTTGAGTTCAACTCCAAATTATTCTGTTTACGATTTCTTTTTGGCACTCAGGGCATTTCCCAATTGCCATTGTTTTGACAATCTACATCACAACAATCTATATCACTATCCCCTTGTTTGAGAGAAGATCAAAAATGAAAATCATTTGGAACTATTTCGCCAGTTACACATAGCAAAGGACCAGTTGATAGGATTGGCGGTGCATTAAAACGTGTCGTAAGAAGTAAAGTAATCAGTCTTAACAGCCAAAGTTATAGGGATGACTGAAACAAAGATTCAAGATCCAACATGAAATTACACAAACTATTTGAAGAGGCTCCTCCAATAGAAGGATAGTAAAAAGCCACAATATTATATACCAAGGATGGTGAGGTATTAACTGAAATCAATATCAACTGATTCAACAACTATAATCTATAAAGAAGAATTTTTTATAAAATGGTGCATAGATTCGACGATTCTGTTAGTCCAGATGATGATATACCATACATCAGTTAAAAAAAACAATAGTATAATAAATACATACTAACTATGTAAGGTTTCCCTTTCTTTTTGCCTATAGTTACTATATTATAAGAATTATGAAGATAGACACTGAATAATATTGCCTGCTTGATAAAGTAACGTGAGTTACCAATACCATTGTAACATGAGTGACCGGCGTTTAATAGTTTAAAAAATAATGTTGTTATTAATATAGATTCTATATATTATTAATTAACTTTTATTTAATTAATAAATGCATATTTGATTTATAATTTATTTTAATACCTCAAACAGAACAGAGTTTCAGACGAATTCATACATAAAGAGGAAGCTATGTCGCTAGATGTAACATGAGTTACTAGAGACATATCACGAAATTAAAACAAATCCCAATTAAACAACAAAAACCAAAGAAATTAAAACTTGCCCAACTAATTATAAATATATATCTTAGTTCTTTGTTATCACAGAATAGTAATTTCTTGTGTTAGAAAATCATAATCATAAATTTATATAAAATATTCCTATATTACAATTGAAGATGGAGTAAAATGTAACATGAGTTACCATGGACTGACCCTACTGTCTAATGCACCAAACATTGAGGACAAACTCCCGCAAATGTCTACTCTGTATCTGTTGGCAATTTCTTTTTTTGAAATATGTTTCTCGTTGTTGCTCCATATTTTGTCAGAGTGAGAGGGAAAGACCAGAGCGGGGTCAGGTAATTTAATTTCTGCCAAGTAAAGTAGCTGTTTTTCTTGTTTCGTGTTGTTTTGCTTATCAACTATAAGGCTATTCGTCATTATCAAAGCCACCTGAGGTAGTCTGCGCTGCTGTCCTGTTTGGGTCTTTAGATTTCGTTAAGAAAATAAAGTCACAATATTCATTCACTGTACTTAATAATCGATACGATATGTAAAACTGTTTTGAGTGTATTTTGCTTTAACCAAAGATAGCTACTAAAATTAAAAAATAATTTTACATATGACATCTTGAGGTCTCGCAAGAACACATTGTGTGTAATGACCTCAGTGTGACCTTTCGAAATAATAGCCTGTTGTCGTTGATTTACAAAAATCAAACCTTATAGAAAAATAACGCTCACAATGTTAGTTGAGACTGGCTAAAATTTAAAAAAGTATACTCCAACCAGATATGGAATTTTTTCTAGAATCTTGATGAAAAGAAATATAATCTAGGGAAATCCGAAGGTCACATTGGGTAGGGTCCTTTTGGGCTGTTCTGCTGTTCTACGAAAAAGGCCATTCGCATGGATAACACTCGCAGTTTCAAGATTTCCCTTGAAATCACCTAATAATAAGTTTTCTAAATCAAAGTACAGATATGACCTCTGGCGGTCACGAAAGGTCACTGTAGGCTCTTCTTTATTGTATGTGTTTCACATAAAAATGCAACTAATCGAATGATAGAATTCTCTGTCTTAAGATTCTTAAACAAATGAGCTATAAATTCCATAAAGGCATAGTGCACATACGACCTCTAGAGGACGAACAAGGTCACTTTGGACTCTTCATTTATCTTATATGGATATTTATCTTCTCTGGCAAAAATATGATCTAGGAATACTATCCATATTTGCAAGATTTTTCAATAACGGAAGTGGAATAGATATAAGATTCATGCAGGTCCCGAATGGTCACGTTGAACTTCTTTTTATTGTTTATGGTTTGCATAAAAACTGATCGAGTGTTGATACTCTCAGGGTGTCTTTCAAGGTGTCTTAGTAACCAAGATGCAAATTTCCAACAGGCTAGATACAACGTCTGTGAATTACAAAGGTCACAAAAGATGATACTGAGCTCTTAATTGTATCTAAAGATTTTACTGAACAGGATAGTGTTGACTATCTTCACAAGATTTTCCCGTAAACCAGTTAGCTGTAAACATACAAAAATCAAATGCGTGTATGACTTCTAAAGGTCACGAAATGAATTGCATTCTATTGCTTTGTTATTTTATTGTTTGTAGAAAAGAAACTTATCGCATGAATGGTGTTTGGCATTTAAAGATTTTTGTATAAGCCTAAGCTAATGTACACGCGAAATCTCATACATCTTCCACAGGTCACGAGAGGTTACGTTATACAGCATGGGGTAGTCTCTGTTAAACACAACAACAACAACAAACAAAACCTGTCAAAGAAATACTTATCATACTTTTAGTATTTAAATAATAAACCAGAGAAACCTAATATAATAATAATAATAATAATAATTGCTACAACCCATAGCCTGGAAACCAGGCCCCAGAAGCTATGTATATGTATATGTATATATACCTATATGTATATGACCACCAGACGTCTCATTATGTTATACTTTACTGTCCATCCTCTACAGAGAAGAAAAGCTGATGCATGGACATTGCTCGATTGTTCAGTATAAGATTTTTTAAAAGGCCAGTTACAAATTTAACTAAAGCGAAATAGTTTTACGACCTCTGAAGCCCAGAAAGGTCTAATTTGGCTGTACTCTAATGTTTATACTGCACTGCAAAATCTAAGCGAATGGTTCACAGATTCTCTTCATTAAGGTTTAAATAAACCAGATATAAATTTAAATAAGAACAAATACAGAAACTTAATAACACCAAGTATTTAAGTCAGTGCTTGAAACTTAATATTTTAACATGGAGGGGGGGCATCTGGGCTGTATGGCTTCTGAAGACTATATGCAATGCAATGTCACACATACGAAATAAAAGAGTATATAATTATGCAAATGAAAATTTGATTTTAACTTTTACACAGTATTTATAAGCGAACCGGCTACCACTGTCGACTGTCGTAGTAGGAGTCTTCCTTTCGTTAGATGAAGTTATGTGGAATGGACAAAGATGTATGCATTTTTCATATGAAAGGAGTTCTCTAGTATTGCACCGATATTAAAATACTGCCACTGCTATTTACTTGTGCTTTTTTATAAAGCGCAACGCCGATATGTGTAAAATAAAATAATGATCCAGGATGCCGCTGCAATTGATTTGATGGTATATGCTCTATCATAGTTATTAACGATACGATCGATTAAATAAAACAATGATGCTTTTATAATACATATAAAACCAAAATATACTAAAATAGAAAGAAATTAAAATATTTCTCTAAATTTAACCAAGTGATACGCTTTATAAGCGGTATAGTACGTTATTCAATAAATGCTTATTTATAAATAATAAATAAACCGAGTCACTATTCTTTAGTTAACAAAAGCGTTTACCCTCGAAGTTTGAACCTTTCTGTAACAATACGTCCAACAATGAATTAAGTCTTGATAAAACAATTTTATTATTCCTTGTTATTATTCATGGAAATTATTCGCGCTGTAACAAAAGTTTACTTTTCCACCACAACGGCAGAATTATGCAAGGAAAATACTTTTCTGATTACAATCTTGTTAAATTTTCCGATCATTTAAATTTGTGTATATTTTAACGATTTCAATTGTTTGAATAAATTAACAAAAGGAATATTTCCGTGTTAATAATAATTATTATTGTTGTCAGTTCAAATATTTAAGTAATAACGTTGAGAATTGCTCGATTAATAAAAGCGAGGAGTTTTGTATAATAAAATCGAGTTTCAAAAATTAATTTCTAAGGTGACACCAACACAGAATTCGGAGAATGGATGATTCGATATGCTGCATTTCGTGAGACATAAATAATTAGTCTAATCGACTAATGAATTATGGCTATATGAGTATTAAAATACGAGATATGGAATATCCATTTTTTATCGTAATTTGAACAGTTGATTTGATGCCCAAGAGCTTCATCGGCTTTAAAATTCCATAAATGCAGATAAAGAGCAGAAAGAGTTTGGGAGGATACGGTTGAGGCAAAACTGACTTTTAATTTATTAATCTTTCTAATCGTCAAGAAATGCTTCAAAAGGATCAGGATACACTATAGGGGTTGTGCTTTTTATACTTGTTGCAAGTAGTTGAGATAATAGTGGGAGTGGTTGTGGGCGTGGGGGTGAAGTTGGTAGAATTCTCTAGAATTCTTTGATTTATGTACACAAAATTAAAAGATGTAGTGCTTAACTGACAAGTACTGTCCGTAATTAAGTATCTATCAGTCTATTAATATCCGAAGGATCCTTCAGGTCTAATCTTTTCGTATTTGAGGACATTCAACCATTGTACTTGAAATAATCCTAACTCTCAAGTGAATACTTTTGCAATAGTTTAAGCTATTATTAATTTGCACATTGTAAATAATTGTTTTGAATAATAATAATAAAAACCTACACGAAAACGGAAATTCATTTAATAAAGAATCACAAAGAAAATGATTTCAGACCCATTATCACACATGAGTAAGCATGGAATACCATTTCGCTCCAGTTTTTGATAAAGCTATTACTTATTAGATCTATTCATTGTATTTGAAGTAATGTAAATTCCCAAGTGTATACTGCTGTGCCATCTTAACGTTATTTAATAAGTTACGAGAAGAGCCATTCCGTAAGTGGAGTGAATGTGTAGTATATAGTATAAGATTGGGGAAATCTGAGTGTCTGGAGTTATCAAAATCAATACTGAAGGAACCACTTTTGTTTTTGTTGTGTTTAAGAGGGAAGAAGCGAAATCCCCAAGTGGAATGTAAGTTTGTACAACAAAATTATTCTCCCTTGAAACTCATTTTCTTAACTAATGAGTCTTTGTAATCTTACTCTCCGCAAGAATCTCCCACCATAGATGCAGCTAATATTAATAAAACATTCCCAAAGAACAACTAGACTTGTTACTATAGAATAAATCTAAATCTGATTAGTTCCTACCATTTTTCTTTAATTTTATAAATAAGAAATTTGTAATAACAACTACAACGATGGATACACATATTTGTGCATCCTGTTGGGAAATTTCCGTTCGTTGGCCGTTTGTGAATTTTTCTTTGTTTCTCGTGTTTATGAATATTGACTATGTAAACTTCCTTTGGTGCGTATGTGTAGGAAAAGGGTAGGGAAATATTATACACACACATACATATCCCGCAGATGATGAATCGCCTCGATTAGTTCCGTCGTTGTTTCAGCTTACTTTTCATATAATACAAAACAAATTTGTCAGCCCAACAAGAGTGTATCTAATTTAAATTTCAAATTAAACTTTGCGCGCATATACACAGGCACAGTTAGTTCATGGGTTGCACAGTTATTCAATTTATTAGATGTGTTACTACTGTAAGTAATCTCTTGCGGTGGTGGTGTTGGTGTTGTTTGTGTCGGTTGGAAGCAGAGGACTATATACACTTATAATATTTGCTTCCTCTCGAAAATCTCGAGGAGCAGTAAAGCTCTCTTATTAAAACTTTGGGGGAGATTTGATTAAGTTAAGACCCGCTTGGAAATATTAAACAATTTGTTTTATAAAAGTAGAATAAAATTAATAACATTTAAAATAACCGCCTTTTGATGACGTAAATATGACCCTGCAGCGTGTGGACCAATCGCGTGTGTCTTTCTCAATCAAATGAGCGACACGAGTCTCACCAGTTGTCAAAATTGACAGCTAATACATTATACGTCAAATTTTGACAGGTTTTAATGCCTTTCAAAGATAAACAAACTAAATTATACACTGTCCAGCCAACAGAAATAGTTAAGCCACTCCCCCACAAATGTATGTTTGCGTAGACCAATGGGAGTAAAGCCAGTTTCACACGGTACAAATTAATAAAAGCGCACCAAGTTTTCATTTTCTATACTTTTCTTGTTTTAAATAAATGGTGTTGATCTTCTTTTAATAAATGATTATTAAAATAATTTAAATATCTTGCTATAAAAAGTAAAAATTGATTGCCAAGTTATAAAATAAAGTAATAATTAGATAATGTAATTAGGCAACTTTTTTTCGCATGTTTGTGATACGGGTTTTATAAAACCGACCAATAAAAAAGCTCGCCTCAAATATGCCGCACTTTTGTAGGGCGTGGCTTAACTATTTCTGTTGGCTGGACAGTGTATAGTAATAGATCTTATACTACCTTTTAAAAACAAACTTAAAAGTCTCTTTCTGTGCGCAAATAAATAGTTTCAAGGAAAACCAAGACTTCTAATAGTTTCTGTTTTATAACTGAATGAACCGATTAAGAATGTGTATATGATATTTAAAGAATCTCTCTCTGGATATTCTCAACGACATTCTTTTGCTATTAATAACTTATTTATCAAATCCAAGTATAAAAATTCTAACCTTATCTACTTAAAAAAAGTAGTATCTTAGATATGAGTTCATCTTATTTTATTTACTACACAATAAACGCCAGTGATAGTATAACTTTAGCGAATTTTTCTGCTTTCTTTTAAAGCAAGAATTTCTAGTTCAACCACCTTGTCATATGAAATTTAGATATAATCGTGGGATACAAGGAACTTGAATATATCAAGGTGTTTATTTTTATAAGAAAAAATCTATTTTACTCTCGTAATAGCGTTACTATCATAATATGACTGTATTTTTAGCCACTGGATTAAAACATCATACTGTTTAGATCTAGAAAACCTATCATTGCTTGGTATAGTTCTTCGCGTCTGATTTGTAGTACCGATCTTCGCGGTGTTTATTTTTTTAAAGGCCGAAGTGATGCTCGTATGATATTGGCTTAATCAAGTTCATTTCGAAATCAAAGTGACTCGCCAAAACAAGATAGTAGACCTATATAACAGTCCATTAAGTCAACTTGACTTCCGGGTTTCGCTTGGTTTAACCTGTTTCGAAAATAAACTGGCTTCGAAAACTCTTTGTTATACCCTCCTTTAGGTTACTTTGTTTTCGGATATAACGAAAAGCTGAAGCCTGAAATTTTGGTATCTTTTAATCGAGTCTATTTTAGAGTCAAACAGAAGGTCGACATCGTATTGGATGACTGGCCATCACTTGGTATAATTTGACGCAAATGCAAACTGGCGATCAATAGCAGCGTGACTTTCTGTCTTTGCTGTGTTAAATTTGTTTTAGATTATACGAAAGGCCAAAGACCGAAGTGATGGTCGTATAATATTGGCTCGGCCTTCGCATAATAAAGTTTATTTAGAAATCAAAGTGATTCAGTTTACTCCAAAATAAACCAGCACAGAGAACCGATACAATGGTCGTATAAAACCATCTTAAATTCTGGTCTTACAACATTCACTTAACTTATTTAAGTGTAATGTCTAGCGTGCTAGACTTTCACCCAAGCGGCCCACGATGGATTCCCGGTGCCGGCAGATCTGGTTAAGGTTTTCTGCAGTTTTCCTTAGCTGTGACACAAATGTGGGATTTGCGATGTTCCATCTGTAAGTCGGTTAGCCTAGATCTTTGACTGATTTGAATTGCTCCGGTGCCACTCCGGGTAAAGGTCGCTCAAGGTCGAAGACTGACATAATGGCTGCATAAAAGTGACTCGAAGTGTGACCGAAGTACTGGTGTAACGTTAGCGTAGTCGTCTAATTGAGTTTGTTCTGAAATCAAAGGGAACAGACGCTTGGCCTACTTTGTTCTGGAGGCCGACATGGTTATCGTAAAATATCTACCAACTCGACTCTGGCGATATCACTCGACAAATCGAAGACCGAATGGACGTTTGTATAATACTAGTTCGACTTCCAGGCTTCACTTAGTCTAATTTGTTTTAAAGGCCAAACACCAAATTTGTCGTATGAAACATTCGTCTCTGGAATTAAACGTAGACGTAAAGACCAGCTTGATCTACAGACTTAGTTACAATACTTACTTATTGGTAACATGACTCATATTGACTGGAGATCACATTGATCTGAGATACATATAATTGTGAGTTCATATTGTCACGTGGGGTTTCGTAGCCACGAAACCCCACGACGGTGGTAGTCAGAGATAGAGAAAATAAAAGTAGGTCACAAATTAATTATATACTCGATAACAAGTCACAATACAATAGGTTACAAACATAAGTATGAGGACGAATAGCTCCTTCTAAAACTAACATTTAACATGAGGGTGATCGGAACCACACTGTACTAGCATTATGTTCTACAACTAAGCGTTAGGAAACCAGGTAAGCGGCACCCCTGGGCACTAGCTTCTAGGCTCCTAAATTACTACAACTAAGCACATTAGGCATCAGGTAATCAGTGCCCCTGCACACCAGATTCTAGATCCCCTACAATTAATTAATAAAAAGGTTTCTTACCAGGTCTGCTCCAAGTCCATGGTTCGGTGGAGTCGATGAAATGGCTGAATATGGACTTGCAGCGTATTAAGCATAATTAGCATATAAATGTGAATCTGTAGGCGCGGCGTTCCGCGTATTCGTTGTTATTTCCTTGTGCGGCATGCAGCTGCATTATAGCGTAGGTTGATCGCATGATGTGCTGAGTAGAGGTTCTTGGAATGAGAGCAGCTGGCTCTAGTGTGTGGTTAACATTAAGCCAACGCTATATACTGTTACGAAGAATTGTATTAACCTTGGATGATATTTGCACCAGTTGGAATGCAACTTGCGGAATTATGAATTGTTTCAGGTCTAAATAATTCCGTTTGTGACAATATACGAATTATATACAACAAGAATTTAAGAGATTCAGTAATGCTGTAGTTTTGGAAGTGACCTTCACTAACCTTTGGAGATAATATGATTAAATCAGTCACATAAGCAGTGATTGATTGAGCACATCATATCTATGTGACAAGAATTTGCTGCCGAAATCCTATCTGTCACAGTTTATGGGTAATATTCGGATATGGGTAATATTTGCTGTTTGTACAAGAACTAAAGACGGACTAACTAGGTATTTAGTGACCTCTGAAGAAGACCGTACTATGTGATTGAGATAAGTATATCTGTAAAATTCTCACACATAAGATATCTATGCAACAAGAGCTTAACATAAGCCATTTTCTTGATGTGTTTAAGAATGCATGGAGACTTGACTAAAAGCCCTGATATGATCTCTGCAGGCTGTGCTCGACTTAAAATACCTATTGATCTTTTCGAAAAAGATTTTCCGAGTGTCTTTTTGTAGACATGACAGTTGTGATCTGAAAATGAGCTTCATGCATAAACTGCATTTTCTGCCAAAATATGGTAGCTTAAGAATGCTTCCTGAGAAAATCAGTAAATGAAATACTCTGAAAAACACTACAGAATTTCGAATTTAAGAACCTAGTAACCTCGATTAAGTATACTAATTTAAAAAACTCCGTCGTAAAAAAAAACTGTATTTACCAAAAAGCTCACGGTCGAAATACTGTAATTTCAGTACTGTCGATGTAACGAAATGTAACTCGACAATAGTTTTCGTACTTATAATGACCTTTAGTGACCTTGGAGATCACACTTTGATAGATGTATCTGAAAAATGTGTTCACGCAAACAAGAATTGACTTTTTGTTTTTCTCTCGGCATCGACGAGTGACCTTTGAAGGTCACACTTTCTTTTATCAAGAGAAGCATGTACATACAAGTTATTTAGGTTACTATTAAGAATATTAATCTACATGGAATGGTTTAAATGCGTATATAGATTTTAGAAGAGCAAGGTCTGGAAACGAGCAAACAATATAATTCAGTGTGACAAAATAAGATTTATGAATAGAACAAAACAATGTTCTGTAAGTATTGATACGTGTCCTTTAGTGATCTTGAAGCCCATGTGACAGTGTAATTGAAAATTTTCATCGTCTTTTGTGACCTTTTTGTGACAAGAGAATTAAAATCATAGCTAACTTTTATATACTGAAATGCTGTTAGAGGGGTGACCGGTAGTTTTAACGGAAGAAAAGATTAAATAGGTTTTTAACAGTACCTGGTAGCGGTACCAATTGTCAATTGTTTCATTTCCCATAATATTTGGCGTCTGAACAATAATATTTTTAAGTTATTTTTATAAATTGTTATTCAAGCTTAGGTATGTAACGGAATACTATTTGCAAAGCTCTCTTTCTTGCATTATTCATTTCTTTAAACAATAAATAGAAATATAGAATTTATTAAACTACCATATCGTTTCAATCACCATATCAGAAAAGAATTGCTAAACAAGATTGTACTAGCACAAATCTATATTGAATAAGATTAGAACTCAATAATAAGGTACTGAAATCTTTTAGCTACCTGGACACTGACGATTAATTTTTATTACAGAGAACTATTGTGAAAAATCTTAACAGATGTATTCATATCAAATTGAGACTTTTATTTACTACTTAATTCCAATCCATGTAATCACTAATCAGTACCACAAAGAAGTGTTTGGTCGCGCACATACAATGCATAATTGATTGTCGGGAGCAGGATTAGCTTGGATTCTGTCCTACGTGAGAATAATTATAGCAAATATTCTTTCAAGTAATTTAAACGATTTGCTAGTTTAAACTATCTCTAGTCTAAAACTACACGTCTTTACATTTCATAATAATAAGTAAAAGACTACGATGTAAAATTACTTTTCTTGGAGACATTGCTTCACTAATACAACATCGTTGCTGTTGAAAAAGTATTCTAATTAAGTTTTAAAATATTTATTCGACTTTTGAAGGGACGAAAAAAGTTCAAGAGCTAAGTTTCATGGAGCTTTGGTAACAAATCGAATTTTTAATATTTATTCTGGCAAAGAGGAGAGCGCCGTTTTCCAGGCTGAAACTTTTCCGATTTTCCCAGCCGCAAAAAAGTGCGAAAACTTACAACTTGATAATAATATTGTATTTGAGTGAAACTTTGTGATTCTTGTGAGAGAGTTTTTTATGTTTTGTCTAGTTGAAAGTGGTTTGCTTGTGTAAAAACTTCGCAAGCGATGGATCAAATAAAATTGAGTATATTTAGATTAGTAAAGGCGACAAGAACATATTAAAATTTATCAGTTTCTACGTTTGTGTTGAATGTTTACGTAAAGTTACGCCACCATAATATGAACGATTTTTTACTGAATTAATATTAATCCTTGTTTATTACGAAACAACATTATTGGAAAATTTAAACTATTGATCCCTTGAGTTCAACACTATTCAATAAGTTGGTCTAATTAGAATGATAATAATTAGTATAAATAAAATCATTCACATCTCGGTGGCCGCCACTATACATATTTTCTCAATTTTCTTCTTAAAAGTCAATAAAAACTCTTTTGTAAGATGAAATCAATAACATGCTTCTTCCTTACAGCCAACCCGATAATTTGAACACAAAACTCCATAAAAAGATTCTATCTTGTCCTGACAATTCCTATAAGCCCCGTTTATAAATCAAAAAACTACACGAGAGCAAAAAGGGGTGCGTTTCTCACTCTTCAGGAGTTTATTTAGGTTAAAACGCCAGGTTCCCTGAATTTGTGCCAGAAATTGCTACGGAACAGCGAGAAAGAGCCTAGTTTCGCGATTCAAACAAAATTCAAGGATAAGATCTCCGAATTTCGGCGCCACACTTATTGATTTGGAACAACAACGTAGACGACGACATCCCCCCCACACTATTTACTACTATTATTACAGTTTTGCTTAAAACAGCTTAAAATGAATGGTTTGATGATAATAATTATCACCCAAAATAAAATCAGATGAGCTACTTTTAATTACCTTATCAAAATGATTCTGATTAGTTTGCATTTAAAAAAAAGGTCAGTTTTATCAGCGCATCAAGTTTGCTTCCTTGGATTTAAATGAAGGCTTTTGTAATACACAATGCAGGATTGTTACGCTATAATAAAGAAAGCAGCATGAAACGGAGAGGATCTTATTGATCATAACAAAAGTCTCTGAAAATGTAGGGATAGTAAAGTGTAACGTATTGCCGTTACATAATTTCGTGTTGACCTAAATTTTGTTAAAAGCGGTTTTACTAGCGGAAACGACAGTATTTTTTTAGCTATTAAATACGGTTGTTGCTTTTAAAAATATTCGAATCGACGTCTATTAATTAATTTTTCGGTATTCGTGTTGACGTTTTTGAGCATACAGTTCTGGAAGCAACACGCGAGGAAAAGCTTTACCAAGAAGTCTGTTTTTAGTATTATTTTGCGATGTATTGTTAAGAGGTCCGCGTTTACTCCACCAAGTCTGCCTTTTATTCAAGAACAAGGATCTAGCGTCTAAGTTTTAAGGATGCAATCCAATTTTAACATTTCAACCTTCATTTCTGACATAACTGTTTGTATTCTGTCTTTATATATTTGTCTAGTATTGTACTTTACTCTGGAGATGCATTTTTTTTCATAACACAACTAACTTGATTAAACAGAAGTGTATGTATTTACTTTTTTTTAAAGATTTTGGTCACCAAGACTAAATATATGAACTTTCTGGTTTTTCTTACTTCTTGGCTGCCTTGGTTTGAAAATGGCCAAAAAGGACTTTCCTGGTCGTTCACATCTAAAGATTATTATTCGGACAAACTTTTTCGAGAGACGAGGACCAGTTTTCTTCAGACATTTCGTAGTATTGAAAGTCTTTTGGGAAAAGTACTTTCCAGTTAGAGTAAATGCAAACCTCGCGAAGCGCGAAATCTATGAAATCCATACCAAGCAGCTGTGCGTGAAATAGTGTACAATCTCTACCTATTATATCCTGGCTTTCTAAGCTAATAAATATAGAGACCTTAAGGAGGTAGGCAAAATACTCCTGATTTTTTTAACTAGTCCCCAGGCTCTACGACATGCAATTGGGACCGTACATACCTACTAAAGGTCAGCTTAAGATTTTTTGGGTCCATCAAATGTTCCTTGTCGGAAATATTCGGACTAGTCTAGTGTAAGCTTCGTAGACTTCTTGTGCCTCTCCAGAAATAATCTGCTCTGTCAAACTTCTAGACTTTTCAGACCCCGTGTCTTATTTGATTTCCTGAATTTCTGACAAAAAGGCTTCCAAGTTCTTCGTAGGGTGTGAATACAGGCATAGTCCTTTGCAAAATGTGCCAGTTGAATGTTGGTACCAGATTGGTCTCGTTTTATTTGGCCCATTCCAGATTCATTCTCGATTGTATCAGAATTATTTGAAAAGTATGGAATTCTATCGATTTAGCAATTCCAAATAATTTTTTCTGTCAACATTTTAGGTGTTTTGTGTGTGAGTTGTTGGATAGCTTTTTTTTAGCCTTACTGACTGACTTTGGGTGTTTACTAGGAATGCTTCGCAGCCTTCTTAGTGTGCTCATAGTGGTTTGTACTTTTCAAGAAAATGCTGTAGGATATAAGACTTTCTAATATTGCTTTTAAGTTCACTCAGACTTATTTAGAACGTGTGGTCTTTTAGATTTATGTTTATAACTTTAAAAACTTTGTAGGCCTTCAACTAGGCTTTTTAAATCTTGTCTTCCGAACAAATTCATTATTTGAATTGCTTTAGCTTTTTTAATTCCACCAGAAATAGTAGCGCCAGTTTCTCAGTAGTCTTTATTTCTATTGTCTCTTGTCAAGGCCTCTTGCCTATCACATTACGAATTTTTAGATTTGAATCTGCATCGAGCCCTTTCGTATGAATTCCCAATACAACACCCGCGAATTTGCCTTTTTCAATTAAACGCGTGCGATGAATGATACTTGTTAATAGCGTATTGTACAATAAAAAAATCTCAGAGCACGTGTTGTTTCATAGAGTTGAGGTTAGGTTGTTTTGTTTATTGAGCGCGCGTTCGATTTATAGCTCTTTTTTATATGCTCGGTGTTCGTGCTAATTTGCACAATTTCAGAACTAGCTCGGTGCCAGGGTAATATTAGTAGGGTAATTAATTTTCTAGC
This sequence comes from Agrypnus murinus, assembly GCA_929113105.1. Taxonomy (NCBI): domain Eukaryota; kingdom Metazoa; phylum Arthropoda; class Insecta; order Coleoptera; family Elateridae; genus Agrypnus; species Agrypnus murinus. The sequence goes on along the minus strand of OV816028.1, from coordinate 154,067,393 downwards.
CTTTTGCCTTTGCGTTTTGCATAACTGCAGCTCTTTTACTATAGCCTAAACATTGCTTTCGTGCAGTTTCTGGGACTGATTTAGATTTTCATTTAACTTTTAAGGACTATTTGTCTTTTTAGACTAGATCTAGCCTTTTTAGAATTCGGTCCTACCTAGCTTTTTGGCAAATAATATTTTTATTGGCAATGAAGAAGAGTAATCAAGTCTATAAGACCAAATCTTTCTAAATAGTGGTACTGTAGCTGGAATGGTGTCTTTTAAGCTGAAAGTCAGCTGACACTGTCCTTTCCAGAATTGTGAAAGCAACGGTAAGAGTGGTTGAGACAATGGATGACGTGGCAAATTGATTGATGACAATGTCATACATGATAGATCCAACACAGAAAAAATATGATTAAACCAACCAAAATTATTATTACTTCAACAGTAATTTATGATTAATATAGGCACAACTATTATTATGGTTACATTGGCTATAGCGTGATTGTTACTCAAGTTTCATTAATTCAACAACACTCAATATTTGGCAGACAACCATAAGCATGTAGTTAAAACTAACTAAAGCCTTGTGTTATAACAACTATGTTATAACACTGCTGACCGACCTTAGGAACGCTTCTGGATACTATAACACACAAACCAAACAATAAAATAAAATATTTTTTCATACATACAAATCATTCCATACTAAAGACCATATTTTGCAGTTACATAATGCTAAATATTCCATATCCCATTCCCCTAGTTTCTGTCTTACTTCTTCCATATCTTTCCTATTTTACAGTCACTATTACTATTCACCAAAACAATCAACGTGCACGGCAATAACACTGAGTTTGAATCAAAGATTTGATGACGAAGTTATATTGTGCACAAATGCACATGTTCACATGAAATGACGCCTAGATGAAAATAATACTGCAAGATCAGCATAATTTAATAAATCAGTATAGTCACCCTAACAATATCGTATACTCAGTTGTGGTTGTACATTAAAATATGTTTTAGTTCTAATGGTAATCAACAAAACATTTACTTCATTTAACAGTTTTGATAATTGCTTCGATTATAATTGTTCAACTATTAGAGCATTGTTAAAGTAACAACATCAACATTTAGATTTGTATTGGTTTAATTATAAAAATAGTTAATTCTACCATATTTTTCATAACTATCTTGTATTGTAAGCGTCAACTATATTATTTTTTTGAGTGAACGATGGAAGAACGGGAGTAGTTGATGGCTTTGGCAGAGACAACGACGGGAGTAGTAGAGATAATTATGATCATGACCATGGCAACGATGCACCTAACGAATGCTCCGACGAAAAGGATTAAAGAAGTAACGGTCGTGCCCGAGGCCATGGCTTAAGAGACAGGGCACATTACAGGTATATATAATTTTGATAGAGGATGCGATTAATAGTGATGGATTCAATCGTCGTCATGAAGGTGACAATAACGCATGTGGCGGACGCAATAATATTCTTTAATGCTTTTGACAAACCACGAGTCAAGGAAGTAGTGATAGGTGCAATTACTATTGTGACGGGCATGATGGCGAGTTGCTGAAAGAATACCTTATGACGGTAGCATTGATGGAGATAATGGCGATCGAGAAAGAGTCAATGACGTACGTGAAGTGCGTCAAGGACAGATTGACAAGGGTGGCAGAGGTATTGATGATGACCTTGACATAGAATATGGTATTGACGAAAACAATGGCGTTAGTGATGATCATCAGGCAGGCCACTTCTTACGAAAGCAACGACAATTTGCAGATATAAGTTTGTTTTGGCGGAGGCAATAACTGAAGTTATTAAAGGTCACACATTGCCTGAAGTCACGGAGGCAATTATGATCTCGACAAAGGCTGTGATGGTAATGCTAGAGGCAACCATGGTTGTGTAGAAGGATTGGCACATGTGACGACACAATAATTGCCTGGACAGATGCAATAATGAATTCTACGGAGGCAAAGATCGTTTGACAAACCAAGCATAATAGTAGTCAAGGATACATGTAACGGATGCAATGTCTGAAGTGATGAGCTTGACGGAAGCAGTGATAATAGTGAGGGGTACAATTACCGATGTATCGGATACAATGGCAAGTTGCAGAGGTCATCGGGTTCTGATGGAGATACTGATTGAGGTAATGGCCGTGGTTAACGAGTCAACGATACACGTGGAATGAGTTAAAGACGTATTGACGCAAGTGGTGGAGGTAATGATGGTTTTGACGAAAGCTGAAGAATGGTCACGCAAAATTCCATGCCACATTTGACGGAAGTTACGGCAAGTTGCTGACATAAAATGTTTGATGGAGGCAATGACACTTGCGAAGCAGACAATAATGTACATAACGGGCGTTAAATAGGTAATGATTAATAGAGGCAATGGTGGTTTTGACGGAGGCAATGACCTATGAGACACGCCGCACACTGATCGAAGTGACGGAAGCCACAGTGATCTTGACCGAGGCAGTTATGGTGGCAATCATTGCCGTGTAGGAGGCGCTGGCACAAGGTTGCGACGCAGGTAGTGAGAAACACACTTATTATCAAAGTGAACAGAATGATTCGCTATTTATAACAAAATAGCGATCCCGCTATTATGACTGGGTAACAGTTCTTATGGATAACTTGTAGAAAAGAGACGGTTGCATGCTCGGGAGCATCGGGTTTTGGTATCATTGAAAAATTGAGAGAAAACTGTTTGGAGGGAGGAATGGATTGTCAATTCGATGGAAGTGATGCTGCATAGCGACCGAAACGAGTGAATATAGGAAATATAAATTTTGACGACAGGAAAATGTTAATATGTCATTATGCGAGCAAAAGGCTGGCCAGGAAGATTCTTGTGATTGACGGCAGAACCTCACTGTTTTAGGATAGTATCGGAGTGTTGAATCTGGTGGTTTGTGGATGTTGGCGGCGTGCTGATGGATAATAACGTCGTTTTATTTGAGGATGATGGGTGGCAACGGGTTTGTGATAGAAGTTTGAGTCTACATCGTCCACAACTGAACATACTAGTGATAATTCATATATCTCAACCTCTTCGTGAGAATCAGGCTATTCTTATTCAGCCTCCGCCAGCTCTTGACCCAGTTACATGAACACGAATCGCAGACAGTAACTTTAATTTGTCCACCGAAAAAAAATAGTCTAATAATCCGTAAAGAAGGTTTAACAGGAAAAAACAACAAGCACAAATTAACAATGTCCAACACAACAACACACAAATTGAAAATAATCCCATACGTGGGTTCTCTTTCCATTAGACAGACATCAGAGTAATTTTGTCTGTTTAAAACTCCTATGAATAATTAGCTTTGTATTTTTTTACTCTCGGTGGGTAGCGAGAGAGTATTAGCGTGAATTTTCAGCTTAGCGATGATGTACCATCACGTTGGCTGATTTGGACTCGTCCATGTAAAATAAAAGGACGCGCACACGGCGACGGCTGCTACTGTTACGCTGGATTGAAATAAACGATATAATTAACTAACATTAAACAGAGCCCCGGTATCTATGTAATAATAATGCATTGAAAATGTTGATTCGAATACATAACAAAAACGAGATGTGATAAATTGCATTATTTATTCCCAGCAATTGTGTTTATTTCAACATAGAGAATTTTTTTTTTATTTTTTAAAAATAACATTATTAATGAAATAGAATAGGCAATTAATATTTCCAAACAATAATATGTGACTGGATTTAAAGTTTTACTATCTACAATCAATATAGACTTGTTTAATTAATCATAACGATTTCCAACTACATACTAAAGTTGATAAAAGTCTATATTGAAGTCGCACCTACAACAGTAATACTTTATACAGGGTGAAAAGATTAAATGGAATAAAAACACTGAAACACATCAATTTTGCGCATATTTTGAAACTATTTATCAGTTTTAACACCATTTCAATTTTCCACCTCGTATAATTATATCGGGTGGAAAATTGAAAAATTAAACCAAGCAATACTTATTGCAAACTATCTTAAAGGAGATGCTTTTAGAGAAACTAAAAATCTAATTTAAAGCTGTTCTTTACGAATCCCTCCTAAAACATCTAAAAATCATCCGCAGGAAAGGTAAATTTATATCTAACTAAAAAGCTGACTGAGTTTGCATCGGTCTTTTATACGGTGCACATCATCGTTCCGAGTTCGTGTGATTTAGGCGAAAACGGTTTGATAATTATATTTCTCAAGTGTTAGGTATTTGTTTACATCTGTGGATGGACTTTCTCATAATTTTATGAGTTTCATCATTCGGAAATTGGATAAGTACCTTAGCTTTATTTTTAATAATACCATTTACAAAAATCTAATTCTTTCTAATTTGGCATTTAACAGTACTATCTCTTATCACTGTATACTTTCAAGGTTTATAGAAACCATTCCCCACCGGAGCGCACCTACTGCGCAGCCGGGGAGGAAAACTCTCGGGTCCATACCGCTTGTTGCGGCATTTAGCATTCACTCTTTGAACGGGAACTAGTTTTCACTTTCTGTTATGGAGGGTGTTGACAATATCGACATTGCTTCCGATGAAGGAGGCAATGAACAAATTATCAATAAAGTTAATACACATACGTTTGCTGATGTCTTAATTCAACCTACTACCGACACATTTAATTATCCCAATAGAGATCAAGGCTTATTATTTGATTCCATCGATGGAATCCCAAAAAATAATTACATTATAAGTGTAGGTAAACTCATCAGCCCTAGCAATATTATATTTGCATCGCGAGTATCGAACAATAGAATCTGTATATTTTTAGCCAGTAAATCGTTGTTAAACGAGTTTATGATAAATCATAAAGGTATCACCATTGAAGATAAATTTATTCCAGCACGGAGATTAGTTTCTCCTACAAAACGAGTTATTATATCAAATGTATCACCATGCATCCCTAATAATCTGTTATTGGATGAATTGAAAAAACTTAATGTTAAAGTTGTTTCAAATATATCTTTCATAGGAGCTGGCATAAGTGACCCGGAATACAAACATATCTTTAGCTTTCGCCGACAGGTATACATAGCTTTGGAGGAGAGTGACAGACTTCCATCCAGTTTCCTTCTCAAGTTTCAAAATAATAACTTTAGAATCTATCTCTCTACTGACGAGCTACGGTGTTTTCTGTGTAAGAATTTAAACCATGTTGCCAGCAATTGTCCGAATGCTCAAAATAATGATAACCCAGCTCTCCACAACACTGCAAATCTCAATAAGACCGCCACTAATAAACAAAAGGATATCATTCACAATACTACTAAGATTGATACTAATATAACTCTTTCCCCAACTACTAACCCGGCAATAGGTACTCATAATATATTTGATAACGCAGAAAGTGTGAACAATCTACAAACTTCTTCAGGCAGCCAGTTTAAAAGATTTGCACCGTCATCCGTTGAATCTTTAGAAAAATTAACAAAAAATCCAGTCCTGGCGACAAATATGTTTCAATTTAAACGTCCTCATAAAAAAATTAAAAAGAAACCTCAACCAATCCTAGAGGATGATTCAATCCTATTTGAAGAGTTTAAGATTATCTTCAACGATAGTACAGAAAAAATTATTAACTATAGTAAATTTTGCGAATTTCTAAAAGCTGTTAAAGGTCATGGTAATCCGTACGTTATTGCTAAGCAAACCACTCCTGAGGTAACTTCTTTAATTGAAATAATTATTTCAGCCATTAGAGAAATTAAAACGAGTAAACTAAAATCTAGAATGAAACGATTAGTGGCAAAATTAAAAAACAGTGTTTACCTATATGAAAGTAGTAATGCTAACCTTTTCCAAGAAGACGTACTATCGAGTCTCTCTTCTCAGGATTATCAATCGGATACATCCGAATTGTACGCTTAACATCCCCTAGATAATGGATAGTACTACTAATAAAATAATTAATAACAAACTCAATGTTTTACAGTGGAATGTTCAATCAGCGCTATCCAAAAGATGTAACCTGGATAAATTGTTAGTAGATCTTAACGTAAACGTCGCACTCCTTTCAGAGACGTGGTACAAACCTAATCAAGTTGTTAACTTTAAGTACCACGAGATCATTCGAAATGATCGCAATGATGGATACGCAGGTGTCGCTATCCTAATCGATAAAAGAATTAACTATACACCTCTTACATTTAATTCAATTAACAGTGGCATCTTGGCTTGTGGTGTTATATTACCTAACTACAATATTTCGTTCGTGTCTGTGTATTGTGAAATTAATTCTTATATTTCCTGTGAAGATTATGTGAAAATGTTTTCTCAGATACCTTCGCCTTTCATTTTAGCAGGCGATTTCAATGCTCATCATCGAGTATTTGGATCGACAAAAATTGACAACAAAGGCAATGTCCTACTAAAAGCTATTGATAGCTTTGGCTGTGTTTTTTTAAATGATGGGAGCCCAACAAGACTCACTCCACCCGGTGCTAACCTCTCCGCAGTCGATATAACTCTTTGTACCCCCGAGATTGCCTCAAGAAGCAATTGGGTTATTTTAGAGGATACATACTCCTCTGATCATTTCCCGATCTGTATTTCAGTAGGTTATAACGGTCCTAATCTCGCTAGGGTATATCCTAAAAGGAAATGGAAAATTGACCAAAAGAAACTCCCTAACTTTTCGATTCATCTTAGTGCTAAACTTAACAATGCGCCTAATCTATTTTCAGCAGATGAAAAGATTTCTTTTGTCATAGATTGTTTACAGGAAGCCGCTGATCTATCATTTATGGTCAATAGACCATTCATACCCAAAGGTAGACCCAATCCTCCCTGGTGGGATGAAGATTGTACTAAAATCATTCAAAAGAGAAAACTGTTGAGTAAAAATTTCAAGCGAAACCGCACAATTGATAATTTCTTAAAATATAAACAGTTTTCGGCTTACACGAAACGTTTTTTAAAGAATAAAAGAAAAACAGTTGGAAGCAATTCACAGGCAACCTAAATAAAGACACTTCCATCAAATATATTTGGAAAACAATAAAAAAATTTAATAGAACTGCATCTTATAAAACTATTAACGACAATTTACTCCCAGACTTACTAGACAAACTGGCTCCGCCTTATGTTAGGGCGGAACATAAGGCAATATTAAACAATGAAAGTGACCACTTTCTTCTTAATCCATTCTTGGCTACAGAACTAGATGACGCAATTAAAAAATCTAACAGTGCTCCTGGTTATGACCACGTAACTTATCAGTTTTTATCTCTGTTACCACCGACCGGAAAGCAAATTTTACTTTCCGCATTCAACGATATGTGGTGCTCAAATATACATGTTGATAAACTCAAAACAATATTAATTACCCCTATTTTAAAACCCAACAAGAATCCAGATTCAGTAAACTCATACAGGCCTATCTCTCTACTTTCTTGTATCACCAAGACATTTGAAAAAATGATTTACAACAGGTTATATTGGTGGTTGGAACAAAATAACGTGCTTCCCATTAGGCAATATGGTTTTAAGAAAAACATGGGCACAATTGACGCGCTTACTGATTTGGTCACGGATGTTCAACTTTCATTTTCAAAAAAAAGGCACTTGGGAGCTATATTTATAGACCTGGAGAACGCATATAATTGCGTTAACCTGGAATTACTGGAGAAAAAATTACAAGATCTTGGTGTCCCAATGCTTTCAGCTAATATGATTTGTAATCTGTACAGAGATCGGCAACTGTATATTCGATCTTCCACTAATAACCTAATTGGCCCCAGATACGTGTCATACGGCCTCCCTCAGGGATCTATCTTGAGCCCCCTTCTTTTTAATCTATATACAGTCGATTTACATAAAATTGCTAATAATGATATCAACATAATCCAATACGCAGATGATCTGTGTATATATCTATGCCATGATAAATTAGACGAATTGCAAAGGACCAAGGCCATGTCCAAAATAAGAACCTGGATAGACCATAACGCTCTTAGTATATCGCCAAATAAATCAGCAGTAATATTTTTCTCCCGATCAAGATTAAACTTTCCTCCGTATATGTCATTCGCTGAGTTAGATATACCTATAAAAGACGAATACAAATATTTGGGTTTAATACTAGACAAAAAGTTAACGTGGTCGAAACATATCAGTTACCTGACAACTCAATGCGAACGTTCTATTAATGTTTTGCGTACCCTAACACGTGTTACATGGGGTGCTGATGTTAGTGTTTGTTTACTTATATATAAATCTATTATAAGATCTCGGCTAGATTACGGGTGCACACTGTATGGTTGTACATGCAAAACAAATTTAAAACGTATAGATCGTATTCAAAGCAAATCCTTGCGATTATGCATCGGTGCCATGCAGTCTACCCCAGTCCGAGCATTGCAGGTAGAAGCCCAGGAGCCTCCGTTGTTTATCCGACGCGAATTGCTATCAGTAAAATATCTACTTAAGTTGAAAACATTGGAATTCACGATGATTTTGTCTAAGATCCATGATCTACGTATCTTTGATCTAACATCTTCGTTTTGGAGTAAGAAATCATCCCCTCCACTAACAGTTGGTTGTGGGCAAATTCATAACCTTAATGTAGAAATATGCACCAGCAGAAACAGTAATAATATCGAATACTTTCAATACATAAAATCGCCACAGATCGAATTTCCCAACTATAATGGCCAACCTCATCATGATAAATGTCTCTTTCTGTCGTTGTCAGATAAAACTTTCGGTTCTAACCTGATTTTTACTGACGGCTCCAAAGACCATCGAGGCTGTGGTTGCGCCTTCTATGATAAGACTAATAATGTTAGGACTATGTTCAAATTAAATCCTCTTGCTTCCATCTTTACAGCAGAGGCTACTGCTATCCTCGAAGCTTTAAAGTATGTTGACATTAATAATTTGGAGAAGGTGACCATTATGTCAGATTCACAAAGCGTTTTGGAAGCTTTACAATCGAAGATACCTATTTCAAGAAGAAATCCAGTAATTACTCACATACTTCACCACATTGCTAAACTGGAAAGTAAAGGTACAGTGATTCAGCTATACTGGATTAAAGCTCATGGAAATATCCAGCCTAACGAAATAGTAGATTCCTTAGCAAAGCAATCTAGACTAGTAGGGTGCAACTATTCCTCACTTCACGTATCTGCACAAGATGTTACCGCCTTCTATAAACTAAAAGTCTCCCAATCTAGTTGGCAGAAATATTGGGAAGAATCTAATGTTATCTGTACTACTCAATATTCGCGGATTCATCCATCCGTAAACATCAAATCATGGCACACGGATCACAGTAACATCTCACGTAGATTTTATACTACTATCACCAGATTAAAATTCGGTCACGGTCGGTATCCTGCACATCTATATAAAATCGGAGTTCTTAATTCTCCATCTTGTAGTAACTGTAACGCACAGATAGCTAACCTAAATCACATTTTTCTCTCATGCCCTAGATATAAAGATGAGATTGATGCATTTATTGCCAAATTGGTTACGTTAGGCGTTTCTCTACCAACAGATATAGCTAGAATCCTATCATATAACAATATAAGGGTTTTTAAAATTATAATTGAATTTCTAAAACAAACTAGAATATTGGTATAAACCTGAACTCATTGAATGATGTCCTCTTTTTTCTTCCGATTAGACGATAGAAAGATTGAATGAATAAACCTCCGTTTACCTTCCTATATTCGTTACCTGTCTGTCCGAGGTCTACCTGTAATGTCTTTCAAGTCGCCATGATAGACCCCTTGGCGTGAAGTAAGTGTCCTCGTCCAATCATGTGTGTCCATTAGCAAATAGATTAGATAGTAGACTATTGATTCATGTTGACTTAATTGTCTCGTTCTTCGGTTCTGAATAATCGTTTGAGTTACTTATGACTCTTGTTCATAAGTCTCGGCAATGGGCCAAGACCCGTAAGCCATTATTAATAAAAAAAAAAAAAAAAAAAAAAGCTGACGCGACGTCTCCCCCGTCGCTTCTTCTCTTTACGTTATAAGGTATATCAAGCAAAATGTAAGAGCAATATACAAACTACATACATATAAGAGAGAAAAAAAGAAAATAGAATGAAACGTGTCACATTTACCTAAAATATCGTTTCAATTTCCTCAACCACATTTTCTGTTTCATGATAAATGGACCTAGACAAACATTTCTCACACGCTTAAAACACAATTTTCTTTTATTGCGGTAAAGACGTCATAAAAACACCAACAAGGTGTTGTTGTGCTACTGCAAAAAGAAAACTATACATGTAATCAAATGTAAATAAACAGAAGAGAGGGAGAGGCCTCTTTTCTTATACTTAATGAAAATCTTTATTGCAAAATTGATTAGTTTATCGCTTTTATCATTTTATTATGTCTTTAGAAAAAAATTATCACTTCAAGCTGAAATATTATCCTACTAAAACCCGCGATAATAATATGTAGATAACTCAACAAAGCAGTGCGATAGTTAACACAAGAAAATTATGTCATTTCATTAAGCGAGATAATTTGCTATAATAAATTCATTCATTCAATGCTTTTTTTTAAATAATAAGATTAATTTCTTAGAAACGATTGCTTGCACTTTCGTTTTAGATTAAAACGTTCGAATTCTTAAAATTAAGCAACTAGAGTGTAGCGTTATCTAGCAGCTACAAGATTCTCAGGTTATACGTATTTTATTAGGTTGGAAAAAGTGTTTAATTTTATCGAAGTAATTTTCATTTTTTGATTCTATTTTGCATAAGCACTCTAAAAGACCTCGCACAATATTCTTGTAGAACTTAAGTATAAAGAAGTTGCCTTTAACCTCTGGAGGTCACAGTTAAAATTAGTATAGTAGTTTCCATAAAATTAAAAATTAGTATCCAGTACCATGAAACAACATCTTATCATCAAGTTCATACCCTAGGGAACATTATTGACATTAGACTTGCAGAACCTATACATTGGCGTTTAGTGACCTCTGACCTTTTGTTAAGACCTCCCGTTACAGATGACTCTGCTTTTTGGAAACATGGCTCATTTAAATAGCATACAGGAAACTTAGTAGCTCCTATCTAGATTTGTTGGAGAAGAATCTTTTCTGGCCTCTAGTCGTCAAAGTGGTTTGTTTCTAAGTGAACTACGAACTTTTGGAGTGACCTTCTGTCACAGACGATTAACTGTGTTGAAATGTAGTTCGTTTAAACAGCTTCCAGGATACTCCCAAGATTATTTTTGCTAAAAATTGTACTTTTGTTTTCCTATGACCTCTGGATGTCGCAGTCAAAATTCATCTGATAATTTTAATCTATAAATCAATAAACGCTATCTACTTAAAAGTTGCCAATAACACTACGAATTCTGCTCGCTAATAAGATTGCTGAAGGTTTCAGATGATTGTTTTTTGTGACCTTTCGTGACCTCCGGAGATCAAAGTTGCTTTTCCAACAAAATAACGTTCGTTAGGGCTATAGGACACATCGCATCATCAAGTTGCGAAAAAGACATGTAAAGGCTCTTCTGGTTAAAAGTTTAGGACTTACATGAAAAGCGCCTATTTTTCGTTTACTTCGACCCTGTCAGTCATACGGAAGAAATGTCAGTCTATATCAAATGTTTTAGCGTCAAGTAAATTTTGAGACCTTTTGGAATGGATTCTGTAGTAACAGAAAATCTTCTCGAGAAAGTGATGCTTTCCTTGTTTAGATTCAATGAAGTCTTTGACCTGGTTTCTGAATCTGAATGTGTGACCTCTCGTAATCTTTATAAATCTTTTAAAATATCTTTCTCATACTTTACGTATCTTGTCTTGGTACGTATCTCCTAAGTTCATCGAAAAGGTGGTTTATATAAAGATTGCTATATAACATCTTGTCGTTATCAAGTTGGGAGAATTTATAGAATGACCATGCGCGTAGCCAGGGGTGCTCATGCCTCCCCTCGAAGTATATTTGCGACTTCAAATTTTTCTTTTTAAAGTTTATTTTATTGTATAAAAGAATTGTTTTCTAATAATTATATTCGATTTAATGCGTTACGCCTCGCCTCTCCCCCTGAAAGAAGATTCTAGCTGCGGGTCTGTACATGACTTCTCAAAAAAGTTGAATATTGATCTATAAGGAACAGTCCTCTCCAGGACACCATTCTTCGTCAAGATTGCACAAAGTAAATTGAAAATCATGGAAGTGTTTCTTCTGAACATAGTTAGTTCGCTTCAATGTATTAATTATTTAATCTTAATCGATCAACATTCAGCCTTCTTTCAGAATTTTAATGTAATAGCGATTTAAAACAATTTCGGGTATGTTTAAAACTTTACAGTGACTGATTTTGTGAAAGCATTGCACGATGGAATTTCTTAAAACGATAAATGAATTTTCATTAGAGGTTGCTGAATACTTGTGAATAAAAATGAAGAAATTAAATACAATTCAAGTTCTTGCATCAAATTTCAAGTCTGGCCTTGCATGAGCGTTGCTGCATATTATTTCTTAATATGCAATTCGTACACAAGAATTTGTATTCAGATCTCGATTATTTATCCTCTACATGTGATACGTAGATAGTATAGATCTACTACTAATATTTACGCTATTAAATGTTATTATTTAATTAAACTCTTTTTATAATTATACAGTTAATAGAATTTTTGTAAAAATTGTTGCAGGTGCTGTTTGTGGGGGACAGTGTTGTAGTAGTGAAACAGAGGCAGCGTTAAGGACGCAAGGACAAAAGGATTTCGCCTCCCTATTAAGGCATAACTCTAGGTCCGTTCAAGGATTGCTCAATTCTACAGCCACTACGCTACAAAGTAAGAAACATTTCATTAATTTATGTTTACTAATGATAGTTATAACACTATTCGCTTCATCACTCTGGTTGATTTTCAAGCAGAAGTCTTTTAGAGAAAACATCTGACGAATAATTTTATTATGAAGAATTTATTTTTGTTATTTAGTGTTATTATTATAATATAAGAGAGAAAAATAAAGTGGGTTGGTTTGTTGTACGTTACTGTTTGTAAAGTAAACGGAGAGATGCATGATATATCTAAAAATAACAATGAATGAGTAATAACAATAAAAGTTTAATAAATGTGAGGTTATGTTATTTATTTGTTATATCAGGTGCGACTTATCTCTGCGGAAGTGTGCCATACTTGTATATTTTATATTTTACATAGTTCAGATATACACCCTCGCATCTTTTAACCTTCAACTGTTTAAACAAACTAACCTCAAAATTCAAACTTCGGATTTATCTAACCCTGGTAGCAATGTGTGCCCATTTGTATTAAATAAACCTATGTATAATTGATCGAGTACTGTTTTCACTGTATATTGACTAAACCACAAAGGAGAGCTATGTTTTAGAGAGGGAAGGGGGGAATTTAAATTACTTTGAAATTAATTCGTTCCGTGCAAAACAATTTTCCACTTTAATGTAATAATTTATTAGGCAGTGCTTGGTTGTTTGAAACACATAGTTTAATTAAGATAACTAAGGTTTAGTAGTTCTTTAATTTTGCTGAATGCACTTACTAACATTTGAAAATGAAAAGAAGATAAAAATGCTTTCTAAATACAAGAAGCTCATCCTGCTGTTCAAACTTCCGACATCTTCGTCATTATTATTCTCCTACATCCTCTAACATACCTTTAAATCATCGAGTTGCTTTAACTTTGTTTGCTTTGCCAAAACTATTAATTATTCATGGATTAATATCAACTTTCAATAGTACTGGTATAGTTCCCTCGGCAATTATTTCGATAGGTTGTGCTTTTGACGTTCAATAATACGAAGTTAGAAAAGCTTGCTTTTGCCAAGGATATTTTAATTAAACAAAGAGGCAACTTTGTGAATACTAACTCTGCTGGTAGTCTCGTAGCCCAAAACAGTATAATGTTCAACCATGAAATGATACTTAATTATAAATTGTAAAAACTTCTATGTAAAGAGTAGGCCATGTACAGACCGGAGAAGACGTTAATAATGTGCAATCGAGAGGACGCTAAATGTAGTCCTGTCTGACCTTGTAGGAGCGTTACTGCATGCAGTTTAGCATGCAAGCTTAGTAGTATTTAATAGATTTCTCTTCTAGTTTTTTAAATGTCTGACTTTCTAGTATGATTATTTTATGCAAAAACATGGTTATCAGTAGAAGCTTCTCAATAATTTTGTGTTGCAAACATATTTTACTCATCAGTAACATCAATAAGGCTCGACAGACGTTCAAAAACTATTTTAAAAAAATCTAAAAGTCAAAAACATGATCCCGATGAACTTCTTGAAAAACGAGAAAAGTGCTAAAGCTTTGCCATATGTCGAAGTTTGTATATTGTATACTGCATCTTTAAAGAACTTTTTATTAATGAGAGCTAAAAATCGTCCAGTGTTCCTGGAAAGATACCAAAGCATCCAATACATTAAAAAGCGATTTAAAAAAATCGATTACATCGATTAATTCGACTGGTTGATTAATCGATTGATCGATTAATCTGACTTACGATTATTTTCTTAAAATAATCGATTAATTGATCAATCGATTGATTGATTGATTAATCGATTATTTAAAAAAATAATCGAAGGTCCGATTAATCGATTATTTAAAAAAACAAGTCGAATGTCCGATTAGTCGATTTCCTTCTCCTGAGAGACTTACCAACCTTACCAATATAGGTTTAAAAACTTTCTCTAAGGTTGAAAGATGCTCCTGAGAGGCTAAAGATGTTTTTTGCAGCTTACAAATGGCGTTTTAGAAAGTGAAGATTTCAGTAATTACAGCTTATAACAAGTTTAAAAGGTTCATTAAGTTTAGATCAGCTAAGAAGGCATCTTGGAAGCAAAAACACTTTTGGAAGGCTTAAATGCTTGCGTCTTGTCATTTTCAAAGAAATGTATTTGCTGAGCCTCTGCTAGTCTATAAAACCTAGAATCGAAAGGTCACCGAATGATCTGGTAGACCACAAAATGAATTATTCACATTCTTAAAATTATGGGGATGACAAAAGTTTTCTGTAAGATGGATGACACAGCCACACAAAAAAAATGTTCTGTTCTGGGATCGAGACTATGGTATTCGGATGCAGTTTTCGACGCTGAATCCGAATCCGACCTCAAAAAAGAGCCAAAAACAACCCCCAAATGGAGTAAAACACTCCTGACATATGATGACAATAAATACATGCAAAAAATGGTTGAAAACCGCAAATGTCTTGTATTTGGAAATAAACCTCTGGTATAGGGCCAAGAACCCCCATCCGTGAGGGGGTTAAACCACCCCAAAATGGGTCAAAACCACCCCTTAGATCAAAATACAATAAATACATGCAAAAGATGATTGAAAACCGCAAATGTGTGGCACAGCCGCACGGGGTGCTCTCGGGATTCACCAAGTTTATAATTTGGTAGGTCGGAGTGGGCAAATCTAGGAACACCTAGGCAGACCTAAGATTCGAACTCAGACGGCGTTTGAAATTGGACTCGCTAGGGCAGGGCGGCACTCACTTATAGAGCTGTGCGATTATGGAAATCAATAATCGATTAAAAAAATAATCGATTAAAAAATAATCGATTAGTTTAAAAATAATCGAAAGGTCGATTACTCGATTAATTCATTTAACCGATTGCTCGACTAATCATTTGACTTGGTAATTCGTTTCTTCTATATTATTATTGTATAAAGCCTTTTCTGGATTAACATAATTAATTAGTACAGTCTTCTAAAATTTTGCTCAAGCACATTTTTAAAAATACACTTTGTGAAAAAAATTCAGTTTGTGCGCAGTGTATGGTCTACTTGGTCCCAGTCTGTATAAAGAAATCAATATTTCTAAAATAAAAGGGATGATAATAAGCATCAAATTCCCATATGTTCAAAATATTTTTGAATCAATTTGATTTCGGGAAATTAAAATACAGGGAGTAGTAGTAGTATCTAATTATTTTAAATTTAATAATTTCCATTATCATAATATTTTTCATTACAAAAAAAATGACAATGAAAGTTCGTTTGTATAACGTAGTAATTAATTTAAAAAATAATTCTTTAAGCTCGAATATTTTACCTTAAAAATTATTGATCCAAGTACTTTTTAATGCTTTGAATTTACGTATCACTTAATTTTTTATATAAATAATGTATTTGTGACTAGGGCTGTGCTATTATGGAAATCAATAATAGAAAATCGATTAAAAGAGCAATCGATCAATAATTGATTAAACGCCGATTATTTTTCTTACTATTTCATCAATATAATCGATTAATCGGACTTTTAATTATTTTTTTAAATACTACATAAATAATCGATTATTTTAGAAAAATATATCGAAGACCCGATTAATCGAATTGTTTTAAGAATACAATTCGTTGAAAAAATATTTAAAATCAATAGAAATCCATGCGTAGGTGATGAAGTGTGCAAGTTGGATCCTTGCATAGCTTGATATTTTGCTAACAGTGAGACTTTTTTGTTTTCTGGCGAATGAAAAATCCTCTTCGATAATTTACGTTAGAGGACGCTTTCAAGAATCGTAGGTGTTTGTTGGTAAATTTCTTATTAAAAAAAATCGGGAAAGATCGGATTGTGAAGTCAATCAATCCCTAATAAGCGTTAAAAACTGTGCAATGCGACCTTGCAGGTGCGTTGCTACGTTTGATTTGTACAAAATACTTATCAGATATTTCATTAAAAAAATATACACGAAAACTTCTAATTCTGATTTTATTTTTTATACGGTACTCCCTTTAAATTTTGATAAATGCGGGCCCATTGACATTATAAATTGAAATAAGAATATTCATTCCTTTCACGTTTTAAAAATGTACTAAAAACGATTTTAAATATTATTCTGATTTCATATTAATTTTGTTTATTGTTTCCAGCCTTATTTTGTGGAACTCCATAATCATGAAATAAATAAAGATTATTAAAAGTTTCACAGTTTTATTAAAATATACCTGACAACATTGTTTCGACAATGTTGTCAGGTATATTTTAATAAAACTGTGAAACTTTTAATAATCTTTATTTATTTCATCATATTAATTTGATTAAACGATTTTGTAATACACGCACCCCGTTGGATCTTGTCAAGGACTTCTAGAGATTCGCGGAACGCGCTTTGGGAACCACTGTAATCTATTAAATCGCTTTTAATACAAATAATTAAAACTGGAAGTGTCTAGAATAATTTAGTATTATTTGAAACAAGTTCTTATTAAAGTTTTTCCTAAGTCTAAATTACAAATAGTTTTCAGGTTTCAAAGCCAAAGAAACCAAAGACACTGTAACTTTCTTTTTATCTAAGAATCGACATTTCACTCTTTTCGCAACAAAAACTAGCAGAAAAAGAGCGAGAAATAAACGAAAACTTCTCTAAACGCAAACCGGAGACGCGTCCTATTTTTGAATCAAATTCCGGATTCTCGGTGTGTATTTTAATTCTGTTTAACCCTGCCTCAACTATCTGGAAGATCGCCAAGAAAGAGCAAAGCGAGAAGAGGAGGCGAAGATCTATCGCGTCGTCCTTTTTAATTTCGTGTGTCTTTCATAGGTTTCCCTTTTTTATTTTATTTTTCTTTGTCAGGCTGTACAACGAAACGGATGTGTATCGAGGAAACGTGATCATTGATGAATGGCGACAATATTTCATTCTTATTCAATTGTTTTATTTTTAGGTCAAAAAATGACACAGAAATAGTCTTCAAAGTGCACACTTGCCATTTCTTATGTAATGTTATTAGACTAGACTAGGTTGCAAATGCTGTCGGCGTAAATCAAAATGACGATTGCGTTTGTACTAAAAACTATATACCAGCAGCGTGCCGTGCATACGAGACAGTGGAAGCAGTCCCGATATGACGTATGCTTTATCACGCTCATACACATTACGTACGAGCGTAATAGCGCATACGTCGTAACGGGACTGCTTCCACGGTTTCGTATGCACTGCACGCTGCTGCTATATACACAGTAAAGAGTAGTACGAACAAATTTCGTAATAATGAAGTTTCCAGTTCGTTTCTTGTGTGTATGCAGAATTGTTTGCTTTGTGCTGTAATATTAATAATAGTATAAATTCACGTTGTTCTTGTTATCCCCTGAATGATAATGTCTATATTTATTTTCAAGTCACATCCCGGTGAAATTTATCGAGGCACGTTCTCATAGCGATCAAAAATGATGTAGGTAAACGAAAAGAAGCCAGTCAGAGAGAGAAGATGATGATGATGACGATGATGAAAACAATAGTCAATTACGAAATTAATTCGAATTGTGTTTCTCTTGTAGGCACGTACAAATAATAATACTAGGGAGAGGAGAACCTATAGGAAGAGGAACATCACGTAGTATTGTCTTTCTAATCTATTGTCCGTTTTGTTGTTGAATTAAAACTATGTCTGAAGGAACCATTACTCATTGCATGACAAATGTGAATAATTCATCCATAACAATTTAGAAGTGAGAGATGTGCTCACATAATAAAAGTAATAATAATCGTGTGTGCAATATTATAATAAACAGAAATGATGATAAACGGACTGGATGCCCAGTTTGCTTTATTTAAACAATGCTTATTTCAATAACTTACGTAAATGGTAATGAGCAAAACTGACGAGAATATAAAAAGTTGACGTGTTTGTTATTTATCGTGTTAGGATTTTTTTTAAGTAGATTCATCCGTCTTGTTTCCTAATTTTACCTCGTATCTAAACAATGCATCTAAAGAAATGGATTTTATGAAGTAGAGATGCAGAAATTCTTAATTATTGTTTCAAACGGAAGAGAACTAATAAATCACAACTAAAAGAACTAAAAGAGACAAACGATTAATATTCAGATAAATAAATTGCTGAAATACGTTGAAAGTAATGATCCTTGAAAAATTCTAGGGGAAGTTTCTTTTAGCATCATTTCTTCCTTGATTCGATTTTTTGCTTTTGATTAATTGTACTTGTACTTTGTTAAAATTGTGAAGTAAAAAAACAAATTTAAATTATTATATAAAATATATAAATATTAAATTGTCAAGTGTTTTGTGAAAACACCAAAGAATAAAATACATTTTAAAAATAGAAGTAACAATAATTTTGATTTTCATCCATTTAACAAAATTTTTGTTATTATTTACTATTTATTAATTTAGCGAAATTTTAGAATGAAATGAATGCATCGTAGCATTTTGTATTATTCTACGTAACTTTCGTATGAAGTTTAATATTTATTTATTTATTTTTTGGCGAGGAATCAGGATGGCGGAGCATCCTTCGTCTCATTTTTTCAATTTTGTGAATTATTTGCATTCGTAATTAATTTCAGATTATTCAGTTCGTTTAAAAATCCTAATTTTTATAATATTGAATTTAAAATCGAATCTTGTTTCCTCAAGATTGTTAATTGTTTTCATAATTAATATAATCTTATTATTTTTATATATTCCGCTTGAAAAGGTAGTTTTGTATTTAAATTTCATATTTCAATTTAAAAAGATTTAATTTTATAAAACCCATTTATTATTACAACTAATACAAATCAATTTAAACATAAACAAAATTTTAATTAATTCACCGCTTTTTAGTAATGACATCAATTTTTTTCTGAGAATTTAAACGATTTCAGAATTAGTGCTAATAGAGACTTGTGTAAAGTCTTGCAAATGAAGTAGTCTATTTATCTGGCAACTTTAGATTTTATTTTAAAATCTTTTATTTCGTCTCAAATGTCTTTTTGGATACTTTATCTCAGAAATTTTTATTTTATAATTAAGACATATTTCAGCAGTTTTTAAATCTGAATTTCGCATATGACTTGCCATTTTAATGTAGACTTTTGAATTTGATATTAATAGAGAATTGATTTTTTTTTTGAAAATTTATATCGATACCCAGGTAACATTTAATTTCAAATATTTGTCACACAGAAAACGACAGATTTTCTTATTTAAAACACATTTGATTTTTATTAATATTGTATAAATATTAAACTTAGAATGTTGTTTAAATATAGTTTATCATACATACATACTACTTTTAATATAATGCAGTATTTGATATAATATGAATATAATAATAATAACTACAACCTGGCTAACCAGTAACCCATATACTATATTCCATAAATATTGAATGTATGTATATTTATGGGATAAGCTGAAATCTGAAAGAGAGAAATAAAACAAAAATTTTTTTTCTTTAGTTTATCGTCAGGAGAAAACTTACAAAAATATAAAAAAGTAAAGCTTTGTTCAACATAATAAATATTAAGAAGTTAAAACACAAAGTTATATCCATAAGGTTGCATAAAAGATACAATAGGAATTAATGCAGTACAATAAAAACCACCACGAATTAATTAAATGCACTATTTTATTCAATATTGCACCACCCAAACGTTTATTAACTATAAACTTACAAACACCATCATGTACACTTTATTACGCGTGATGTAAATCCAACGGACTAACGTCGACGGGGGGCAGGTAACTAACATTGCCGCTTATAAGCTTCAAGTTTAAAAATAAAATTATATTTTCACAGTAAACCGTTTAAAAATGTTTTATAAAATGAAAAAAGTTTTCAGAGGTTTTCACGCTTCAACACATGTTTTAGATATTTTAATTGTAAAGTTAATGTGTCCTAAATTGGAAATATCTTTATATACGTATAGGTTAAAAAATATTAAAATTTAAATATAAATTGTTTACTGAAAACGAAACATTTAGTGAATATTTCAATGTATGCCAAATTTTATGTAAAGTGTTATTTGTTTTAGATAACCAAGCAGCATTTTTAGTCGTCGCTACGTACCAGCAACTACCGGTGGAACTATTAAGTTTTAGCCACTAGTCACAAGCACGTAATTGCTACGGTTTTGTTACGTGCCTGGAACCAAAATGGGGAACAGTTTTTGGGTAGCAGGTACGTGGCGGCGTAGTAATTGCTACTTTCGTGGAACTTTTCTCTTTGACATATCATGTCGCGTGGTTGCTCTCTCTTGCTCTTGCAACTTAACAAATATTCTATCATTTTCTATACTATATAATGCTGGATAGTGTCACAAAATGAATTACCAGTTTATTTGTAATACGTACTTAATACAAAGAGCGATGAAATGTTTGATTATTTTGTCATTCCAGTACAACAAAATTATAAACATGATGATGATAAATATGATGATGATAGATCGAAAAATAACAACGCGCCTTCTTTAAATATATTTTTTAGTAAAAAAATGTCTTTAATAAAACATGATAAATATACACGAAATACTTATAAGTTGATACACATGATAGAAACCATTTTTATATTATTCCTGTTATGTTCTTTTATGTGTTTAAATAAAAGATACTCAATTATTGTCATTAATTAACTTCATTAATATTGAGTGAGCAGGGCGAATTACATACACAATGCATAGACTGTAGAAGACGTGTATCCTCCAAGCCGGCTCGAGTGTTACTGACGCTCGCCCAGGGAACGGGCCAGGATGCCAGGATTGGTTAGTTACATCACTACAAATAAATGTTGCCAACTTCAAGCTACATACATAACAATCCCTAAGGCACAATTTGGCACCAATTTGTTATTTTTATTGAAGGTTATATAGTAAAACATCTATTAACAATCATAACAAATTGCAAATTGATTAATGATTATTGATTAATCCAACATTTTACAAGTAAATATGGAGATGGAGTAGTTTACGAAAAATTACTTTAATGTGATTGTCCTGGGTAGCAAAAACGTAAGTGTTACATTCAATACTACTGTAAGGTTTTAAAAACTTTAAAGTAGCTTCGGGCAAGTTACTGCTACAATCATAATACCACTTTGAAGTTGCAACGACTTTAAAGTAAGTATACTAAGTGGCAATACCGATCCACATACTTTAATAGTTACTCAGAAGTAATGAAACTACATAGTTCCAATAAATAGTAGAGACAACTACACAATTACTAAAATATTCCGAATTGAAGAAATTAAACCTATAAAGTCATAAATTTAGTTGCAGTTACGTAACAACTACTCAATCAAAGTTCCGATCTCAGTTACTGATACTTAAATGCTGCTTGGGTATGTAAATATATACTTTTAAATAGGTACTAATTTTCTAATATGTTACAAACATGTAATATATACATTATGTTTGATTTTTATATGTTTGTCCAAATATGTGTGCTATATAAAGATTATAATATAAAATTATTCAATGTAAAATAAAGATCTAACAAATATTTATTAATTATAGTGTGCTTGCTACTGGGGTATTTCTAGTGTCTCTTCTAGAAATTTATAAAATTTTAAGTTGTTTGTCTAGAATCCTAATCAAAATCCTTTTATCAAAAAAAATCTTTATTTGTAAAACTAATTAGTTTTGTATTCAGAGTTCTACTTTTATATTTTCCAAAGTTCTCCTTTTATTTGTTATAATGTTATGCTTTATTATAATTTATTTAAATTTATGAAATAATATGGATTTTCATCTGAAGCTTTGTGTTTGTTTATATGTATGTATTTGAAAAAAAACTAATGTGTTTATGTATTACAGCATATAATTGAATTTACTTAAGAAATTAATAGTTTCTTAGTGGAATTCTAATTTTTATAATATTATTCCAGAACTCCTGATTTTTATTAGAATATTCGCAATCTTTGTCTTATAATGACTTTGTTTTATAATAATATTAATATTTTTATTTGTTTTACACTTATAATCTGATTAATGATCTGATTCTTAATTATTTTGTTGTTTTTGCGTCGTTTTATTTTGCAGAATATTATACCAAAAGACTGTTTTGATAACAGTAATAGCAACTGATTCTAAAATACGCTATATTTTATTTTGAAATGAAATAGTCAATTAAATTCATTTGAATAAAGTTTATTATCCAAATTGGAAGTTTCATGTTAAAAGTTTATAAATTTATATATATTTTGTCCAAATGTGATATTCGACATGTATTTTTTATTTTATTAAATAATTATTACTTCAATTGTTTTTTTGAATTCTAAGTCTTTCTCTTCAAGTTCGCGTTTTAAGTCTATTAATTTATGATCTTTTAACAATTTCATCGCCATTTTAATTATTCGTTGGAATTGTTTTTAACACCAAAAGTTAATTCTCACTGCACTTTATTTATTACTCGATTTTATTTATTTTAAAACCTGACACCTGTAACGTTCTTTTTAAAATAATAACAAAAATGCTGTTTAATCGTCTATTCACAAGAGAGATATTATTTATATACACTAATTAAAAACACTATAATAATAAACTAACGAACTTAAATGCTAGATATGTAGAAACCTAAAGTAAATTATAAAAGAACTATTTATATATTAACAATTATTAAACATTTATATATTCACTAATATATTTGATTACTAATTACACATAGCACACTTCGATACGCCGGCTAAACTCACTCTAATTCTGCCGGACCCATTGCGGCTGATATATATCCACACGGAACTGTATAGAATGCACTAGAAAGATCGGCGACGTTACGACCCGACTCGAATATTGTAATAGGTTCTCGCGGGTGTATGACGCTTCGCTCTGGAATGTTCTGCCGTCCGCATATAGAGATTTCTCTATTTGTTACAATAAACCTGTACCAATATACCAATATACCTATTAGAATATACCTGGGAATTTTAAATTTTTTACGCAAATTGAAATTTTAATAATAATAATAAATTTTAAATCAAAATCTATAGAATTGTTCATGAATTTGTACAATTTGAATTATATGTCTGTGTCTCTCAAAGTTTTGCCTAAGATCTTAATTTAAATATTAAAATGAAAAATTTAAAAATCTAAACGGCATTTAAATATGTATTCACAACTTAAATCACTTTTCAAGATTTATAGTAGTTTCTGTTTGTAGTGGTTGTAACTATTAACTTATTTTGAATAGCATAATTTTTTAACTCGAAATTAAAGAGTGTCAATTAAATTAAAAACTGCAAAGTGTTAACGGAATCATTTCTACTGTGGATGTTTTGAAGAAAAAAAAAGCGAAATTAAAATGAAAAATAATCTTAATAAAAAATTAATTTTTTCTAATCAACACACCAATTAAACACATCTCCAGACTTTTTGTCGAATGAAAACTTTTAAAAACATCTGCTGCAAATCTATTTTCAGATTATTATCTACAGCCTTGTCTGAATATCTGTTGAATTCTTATTAAATTAACAAATCAACGACCCCTTGAGTGAAATTAATGATTAATTCAAGGTTGAAGTTTACTAACTGTTCATCATTTTCGTTACACGATATTTAATATGTACATACATGGCTGCAACAAAATAATATTAGTAATTATTGCCATATGTATAGAAGTTGGAAATATCAAGTTTCTTTTAATGAAACCCTATAGCAAAGTGAAGCCGGAAAATATATTGTACGTGCAAATGAGGGATATTGGGGGCTTTTGTGATTTTTATTTAAAGAACGATGTGTGATTTTTTATAGACTTATTGACATTTTATAAAGTAAAATTTTTTAAATTAAATTCAAATCCAAAAAAGACAACCAATCCCCAATCGTGTAACTTTTCTGCGCTACAATTTTATATTTCGTATCATGAAAAAAAGCTCATCGCTCTTCTCCGAGCATTTTTGGAATTTAATTATTTAAAAGTAACGAATTCCGAACATGTACCACTTTTACACCCCGCATTGCACACGGCGATGTTAATTTGGCTTTTATTGTTGCGTTTGCTGCCTAGGAGTTGGAAAAAAGAACGCGCGGCCCTTTCTCTTGAGTGTAATATTACGTTTCGATTGGTTTTTCTTTTTTTTGCCTCTCGTCTTCTGTTATTTGTTGATTTAATTCGTTTACTAAACGCGCCGAGCAAATAAAATTATAATAAAAACCTTATGTTTCCAAACGACGTTACGTATTCGAGATATGTAACCCCTGGGCAACTATAGGAGTGGTAAACGTGATGTTCCTGGATGAACAAGAAGACGAATATTGGAGATGTGATGTATTTACTGTAGGAGCTATAAAACTGGCGCAGTTGTATATTTCTTTTGTAACCATGAGCAAGCAGGCACACATAGAGGCAACTTATTATAAGTTGAGTGAGTATACTTTCGTTTATGAACCATGCAATATACCGTTATGTACTATGCCATGTTTTTTATAAATGTATCGTATAAACTCGCTGGATGATATAGTCTAGTTAATTTAAAACGGACAGGATTAAAAAGGGGACTAGCTAATAGTACATGTATCTGCTGTTGTTGAATTAAATAAAATGGACACGGCACGATGTTTGCAGTAGGCAAACTTTGTGTGCCTACGTATACAAGGGGTTGGAAGGACTTGTAGTAGTACTACTACTACCAGAATTGTGTGTGTTTGGACAATCAAATCGATTTTGTCCTCCTGGTCGTATCCTCCACCTCCTTGGTCTTATCGTAGAGTCTAATCGTTTTAATTTCTCTCCATCCCAAATTATAGCAGTACGTGGAATCCTGGGGATAACAGAGTAATCGCTCGTATCACCACTAACATCGACCCGTTATCCATAAACTATCCCTGAGTAACTGTCACATTAACCCTGATAATAGCAGAAGATGGGACAAGTTTCCTAACTTCAATAGTAAACGGTGACTCGTGGAGCGCAACAATTATGTTTTGGAGCCGAAATCTGATTAATTAATTCATGTTGCTTTAATCTTGGCCCTATTGGACATTTGGTCAACTAAATTTAAGTTTTGTTAAATTTTAATATTTTAAGTTATTCTTGAACGAGTACATGGATTAACTTGACCTCGAACTTGTAATTTAATTTTGATTTAAAATTAGGTTAAAAGAAGCTTAAAATTCTTGAAATAGAAATTCTAAAACGACAACCAAAATTCCGTAAACTATGGTGCACTAAAAACGGAAATTTATTATAATTATTTCAAGAAAATACAAATACAGTGAAGCATCGTTGATCCGAATCTACGTTAATCCGAATACCACTATATTCCGGAACAGCAATTTATTTACATTGGGTTTATTGTAATCCGGATTTAAAGGTTTTGATAATCCGAACTTTAGAATTAATTGTTTTTATTCCTCAAGTTGTGTTTATAGTAACGAATGCAATGGGTATCCAGATGTGTAAATAATTTGATACAAAACTACCGTTGTAGATAAAATAAATGATTTTATTTTATTTATGTTTACGGTATAGTATTTGTCTGACAAATTCTTATTATAAAATGTCACGTATTTTTTAGAAGTGGATTGTGGATACTTTACAATTCGTATTAGTTACAAGGGATTATAAGTTAAAAAAGAATTGATACTTCTTTTACGAATTATGGCTTTATGTACTATCTCCGCCATACATAAAAAGATTTTCTGGTAAGTTTAAAAATTGTTAAAAAACTTAACTTTAAATCTACATTTCCAGATTTGTTAAAAAATCTGAAGGATCATATGATAACAACGTTAAAAAAACTTTAAAACCTGCTGAATATCCGGATATGGAAGAAAAGTTAATTGTATGGTTTTTCATATGTCACCGATATCCTCCCGAAATGTTGGACGAAAAGTCAAAGCATCATTATCCAGCAGCGTGCGGTGCATACGAAACAGTGGAAGCAGTCGCGATATAACGTATGCGCTATCACCTTCGTACACTCTGGTTCCACTGATTCGTATACTCTGCACGCTACTGTGACTTTATTAAAGATGGTTTCAAAACGATGACGTCAGGGCAAGTAAAGATTGGATACTTAAATTTAAAAAGACAATTTGCGTATGTTAAAAATCGCGGGAGAAAAGCTATTCAATGATTCGCACGCAGTGAAGCCCTTTAAGAAACAGTTGCAAAGCGGTGGCTTTGCAATGGGCGGTAGAAAATCTGAAACAATTTCGATTCCGGAAGGTTTAAAAGAAAATCTAAGTTCAAAAAACAGGAAACAAGTAAAAATCACCGCCTTTTTTGGTGAACGACATATTAATGCGGAATATTATTTCTTGTGTTTTTAAAACAGTTTTTGCGTAAATATTTTTGTAGTTTTTTTTTTAAATAAATGTGTTGCAGAATGTTTTAAATGCATTTCTTTACAAATAAAACATTATAACTCTACAGACGCGGTAATCCGAAAACCGCGATGACTCGGATTGCCCCAGTTTTAATTAGTCCGAATTACGGCAATTTCACTGTACATTGAAATATTGTATTGAAATGAAAATTTTTTAACAATAGTATCTACTTTGCATTGAATGTATGGGATTAGATTAATATTTCATATTAAATTCAAATTCTCATATTATATCTATAAAGACAACAAAAAGATATAAATTCTAGCTTTTATATTAAACTTTCAACTCAAATTAAATTCATTCTAATTATGAAATCAAACTATACATCTTAAGGTAAAAACACAACTTTGACGTATAAAATTCAATTATCTTCTAAGTAACTTACTTACTTGATAAAAATAATAAAAAGAAGATTTTTATTTCGTAAATGTAAAATTTACTTTAAATAATTAAACTTGAAACTCATAAAATATTCAATTTCTTACTATATACTTGAACTTTCATATAAAACTTTACTTTATTACTTGCCTTTTAGATATTTACTTTACCTTTACGTAAAACTCTGTCAAACGTTAATTAAACACTTTTATATAATGCAGAAAATAAAACTCCGGAATTTATAAATTTTGAGGTCGTGTGCGAAGAGTTGATTGATTCTAATAAAAAATAAATTTTAATGGGAATTTAAATTTGCAAAAGAATTCTAAATAAAATCTTTAAAGTTGAACGACATTTGTTTTTCATTTTTACAATTCTACGTTTAACTACTGGCTACAGCTTAAAAATGATGACCACCAAATAAATATTTGGCCAAAAAATATAAAATTCCAAAAAAGAAAAAGTTTGTATACAAAATGCAATATCTGGTGTAGTTTGTATGTTACAATTTAAAATAATCATTTCAAACCACTGTATTTAGTGTATGTTTTTGCCACCAACAATACATAAGCGCTCAAAATGCGCTAGCTGTTTAACCTTTCAATAATAAGGATAATTTAATACTAATTGAATTTTTTAAACATACAAACGTAAATAAAAATACCATTTATTGTAAAATAAAAGATGCAAAAGTGTAGATTTTGATCGATTGAAAGTTTAACACATTAATAAAATATTAAAAATATTTAAAGGCTACACTTATGCTATTTTATAGTAAAACATGTTTTATGTGGCACAGGTTACATGTTTAGGGTAGTTTATCCACTTTTCTTGATTGTTTAATATTCACATTAGATTTGAGATTGACGTTAGGTTAACGTAAAATATAATTTTTCTTTTCCCACAAAGCTCAGTTTCGGGTAGATATTTCACAGGAAATAGTTAAAACAGATCAGTACCTTGATGTTTATAAGGTTACAACTAACTTACTAAATCCTGTATTTGAAATATTTAAAGTCATATAAATGGATATATCGGTTTTGTAGATATTCATTGATTTTTACAAATGTTGATTTTATTTTGTTGTTTGGATTCAGTCACCTGGAGTACTGTATTCTGGACAAGTTTTGTTGATGTTTGAATTCGTTTATGTTGTTATTTATTCAATACTTGCAGAAGCATCGTTTGATTTCTAAAACGTTGTAAACCGATTTATAAGTTAAGTTTTGTTTGTATATAAATATTATTTGTGTAAACTCCATGTGAGTAGGTTACCTTGTATAACTATGTATATATTTCATGTACAGGGATGGCTAGAGAGTGATGGGTTTTCATTGTAAATTAGTTTTAATGAGATTGGTGACAGCTGATCGTTTTATTGATTTTCTTTGTTATTGTTGAATGTAGACCATAAGTGTCTTTATGTTATTTTAATCGTCCTTTTGCCAGCCATCTTCTATCTTCAGAATTAAGATTAGTGTAAATTTTTAACGCATGTTCGTTTTTATGACGTCATGACAGTTCGCGTTATTCCATTGTTTTAGTATTTTGTGATTGTTTTTGGCTCGAACATATAAAAGGGCATCGGAAAGAAAACAATCTCAGTCGATAAAAGTCATAGGGTGAATCTATGCTCGGCTCCAGATAAAAATCTGTAAATAAAAGTGAGGTTAAAGTTTAGTCCACATGTTTTTCCGTTTGTAAACAAACATCTATCATATGGATTTGGATATTTACCTTCAATTATAGAAGAAGCAAGGAGATTTTTTTGGTATTTCAACAATTATTGGAATTGTTTTATTTATTTAAATCAAAGAAGATTTTTTTTTATTGTATCATCAATTTGGATATCGACATTGTATGCATTGGATGACAGCTGATTTGGATAAATGCTGTTTATTTTACTGGTTGAGCACAAAGCAAATTATTTCAAGGAGAGATTAACACTACGCATTTGGTTTGTCAAATTTATATACAAGGTGGGTCATAACAATTGTTTATATAGTTTTAAAATCATTCTTGTAAATTTCAAGAGGTTCTTTTTGAACAAAGTTTGTTGTTTTTATACAATTTCAACTTTTGTGCTATTTATAAATATTTTATTTTGTTTCGATAAATTTATTTTGATATTAGTTTGTTCAAATGAACCCAATTGCAACCCCCATGTCAGGTTGACAACTAGGTACCTTTCATTCATTTTAACAAACTTAAGGAAGATTTTCCTTTTATAAACATACAATATAATACAAAATAATTTTGCATTATAACAATAAAATTAAGTGGGATAAATATTACATTACATAAAATGACGGTATATAAAAACCCACAATTATAATGAGATGTGTGTAATTCACAAGCAGCACCCCAGGACATGTTTGGCACTGTTTGGTTCGCTTCAGCTAGGGGTAGCTGCTTGTGAATAACACACACCCATTCTCGGCTTATATATATTGCCGCAATTAACATTAATACCAAGAGAAAACACTTACGACATCTATAGAGTAATATGCCGCATTAAGCGGCGTTCTCTAATCTTAAAAAGGAATGGATCGCCACTAGCCATTCAAATTAAAAAGCTGAATTAAAAATTTTGCTGAAGAGAACCAAACAGTTCGAAACATGTCCTCGGGTGCTGCTTGAATTACACACATCTCATTATAATTGTGGGTTTTTATATACCGTCATTTTATGTAATTTTCCTTTTATGGTTTCATTTTAAGGAATTTGTTTCCTTTGATAAATTTTTATTTATTTTTAATAAAATAAAAGTCCGTGTTTTAAAATAATAAAAGTGTTTACTGGTTTTGATGTGGATGCAAGTATCCAATTCATATACAGGGTTGAAGATTATTTCTCGTCCAGATGCAGCAGTGCAGGTGTGGCATGTAGTAAGTTCTTTTCTTTCGGGAACAGGAATCAATAAGATTTTTATAATTTTTTTTATCTCATGCTGAATCGAATTAAACCTGAGTTAGCCTATTGGGTTATTATATTTTCATTTTTATTAAAACTAGCCAATTCCATTCAAATCAAAGTTTCTATTTTATTATCATAAATATCACCGCATAGTTTAATGTTGCCCGAACGTGAGGCGTTTCTAATACAATCATTTTATTTTTTATTTTTGAATATAACATCTCAGTATGTATTTAGTAACAATTTTGAATACCGACCTTGATATAAAAAATAAAATTCTAATAATTTACTCAAACTTCTGATTGTAAAAAATCGAACTTTTTAATGTGCAAAACTCAAGTGTATATTATATAAAAATAAATTATTCTATAAAATATATTTAAAAAATCAGTCAAGTTCGACACCCAAAAATCAAAACTCTATATGAAAGAACGTCAAATAAAACAATCTATTAGATATACAAATCAATAGTTCTGTAAATTGCAATGTAAGTGATTCAATAATTCACCAAAATATACATATAATATCTAAAATTGGATTTAGGTTTGATTACTATAAATCTAATTTCAAAGTACGTACTATTTCTTAATTTAAAGACATTTTGCTTTAGAAAATGTTCAGTAAATTAATTTAAAAAAAGAGTGAATGTATAATTTTGTGGAGTATTGGATTGAATTCTTGAACGACTGCCGAAATTTTTTAACGTTCAACTAAAATTTTTAATTGTAAAACAAAAAAACAACAAATTTCGATACTCCATAAAACGGTTGAAACTTAAAATTCGGGGTGAAAATTTGATTAAAAAGAACTTAAAGGAATATTTCAATTATAAAATAGATTTTAAGAAAAGTCTAGTATAAAAAATACAAAATTGAAACAAAAATGCTAATAATATGACATGAATTTAAAAATGTTATGATTTAAATTAATTTATAAGATGAATTTATAAACTCTCCTATAGTTTTGGAAAATGATATATTCATTCTAAGTACCAAAGTTTTATAATTTTGTTCAAACAATTTCTAATTTTAATTAAATTTCGATAAACTTATAGTTTTAAACGATGGGATTTTTCTCGTGAAATCTTTTATAAAACATTCTAAATTTTGATATAAAGACCTTGTCAGATGTTGCAGATATTAAGCCCTCTACTGGAATACTGCAAATAAATATTTGCCTTATGGAAAGTATTTCTTTAAAAATCCACAATTTTTCACAACAACAAAAATGCAGTTTAAATATTGTAATTTTCCAAACAGAAATTTGAAATAAAAACTAACACATTGTCATCACTATACAGGGTGTAACTAATATAACTAGAAACCTCGCAAGGAGGGTAGCTGTAACGATTTAGACCGTATTTTCCTTATCAACATGTGTCGCTTCCTGCTAGTTTTCGAGAAAATCTCATTTTAAATTTTAATTTAATTTAATTTTTTATTCTGAGATTACAAAAACATATAATACAATAAAATTACAATATTAATTCATTTGTTATAATAATGTATCTCAAGGAGGGAATTCAACAATGTTGTTCTTCCATTCCCCCCCTTGTATAATTTAAGCAAAATAACATTATGAGTGAACTTAATGATTATAATTATAATTTCCAATAAAAGTAAAGTAAAGTTGGGTAAATATGAGAATAATAATAATAATAGTAATAATAATATTAGTATTGACTGATTGCGAAGTGGCACATCAATGACGATCTACATTGTATTGCTTAATCAAATTTTAAATACGCGCATGTAAATTAATATGAAGGCTATATTTTTAAATTTACATTGAATTTAGATTTTAAATACTTAAATAATACATTTTGCAAATTTAATTTTAATTAAGAAATTATTTAATTTAATTAAAATGTAGCTAGTATTTAAAAATATTCAAACTCAGATTCTGAAATACTACAAATACAATTAAAAGAATTTTTAAATTTTTATTTCAAAATTAAAATACTTGATTGTATTTAAATTTGGTTATATTAACTATAATTAAATGGAAATTAAATCCAACGTTGGTTTTGAGAAGAAATTCATTTTACGATGATACATCACAATTATTTTTGTTGTTTTCAACTGGCATTTCACGCACAATATTTTCGGGAAAAAAAGCTCAATAAATCAGTAAAATAAGTCACGAACCAAATATTTAGGGTGGTTTCCATATATTTTCGATGATTTAAATTTTTTCCAGAAATCGGGATATGCGTGCATGTGAGTGCAAAAAATTGCTGCTCGTCGTCCACCCGCACCGTAGTCGATGAAATCTGCGTTTGATTCAAATATAGAAATTCCTGACGAGAGCAGACGATGCCAAAAACATTTGGCAAGGCTTCTTAAAGTCGACGAACTCACTGTCCTACCCACACTCGTCTCTCTCTTTTTCACTCATTCTCTTTTCTTATTATTAGTCATTGACGCTATAGGGGTCGCATCAATCAATTAGATTCCCTTTGTAGTAACTATTTAGCAGTTTAACTCATTTTTTACCTTTTGTAATAGTCCCAAAAACCAAATAATTCTATCCATGCATGCTTTTGCCGAGGTGTGTGTCTTCTCTCTTTTGTTATCCTTACATTTTGATCGACTTTAAAGTAAGTTATTTTATTTTCTCTGTGCATATAAACAAGGACAATTAATTTGTTTGCATGTGTTGTGTGGTTCAAGGAACGAATTTGTTTCGGTTGGCTTAAACTTAAATGGTAATGATTCTTGTTAAATGATGATGTAGTTTATATATGTCCTGTTTTGTTTTTATTTTTGTAGGTTGATAGGATAATTAGATGATCTTAATGTTGTTGATAGAAATAATAACTTCTACACTGAAAGATAAAGTCGTTTAAGGTCGACGAGGCAATGCTTTAATAATATTTATCGGAAGCAGCAGCAGCACATGAAGAGAATAAAAAAAACGGCACGGCATACTGGAAAGTGTTACAAACAGCTCCCAGCTAATTCATCTCTCTGCTTGCTTGCTTACTACTTAATTTTCTAAACATACTTTTACTATCATCAGTCGCAGGTTATAATTTAATAAATTGTGTAATAATAGGCAATTTATTTTAATGGGCTATCACACGCTATAATAGTTTTAATATACACACATCTCTCCTCTCATGGGGAATGCCTTTTTTTCGGGTATAATCTACGGCGCGGCGACTTTTTTCGCAACGACGGCAGTGTTGTTAAATCCTCCCCCTTCCCGTATAAAATACGTATAGTATATCCTGGCATGGTATACAAGAACCACCGTCCGGCAACGATAACTTGATTACGGCAGATTACATGGCCGATAACGGAAGCAGACATTACTGTTGATTAAAGCACGTCGCGCTGTCTCGTGAATCAGTGCCTGCTTCTGAGGCTAAACGCATAACCCCAAAGGACGCTAAAATGTGGTGGAGGATCGGGATCGCTGTTATTTCTATGCCCTGTTCAGGGATGATAATTCTATTTTATGATTTATATCGTTGCAGATAAATAATAGTAGAGGTATTATTCTCTTTAGGCGGTTGTATTTGTGATAAGAATTGATTTCTGAGTAGGTATATTAAATAAAGATACAATCGTATTAATTTAGTGCTTTTTATAAATATATCCTTAATTACCGTTTACTAAAAACGGTTTACTTAAAATTCGAATTTACAAATAAAATTCTTAATTTAATGAAATTTATAATTTACTACTAATTTTTTATTTTCGTAAGAATTCTGAAACATCCACTTATTAGACTTGTTTTAGAAAAGTACTGGGAAAGTAAACAAGAAAAGATAAAAAAAACACCAAACAAATTACGAAATTTACAAAAATAATGCTAATAATGCTTTTTAAGTTTTTTAATTGAAATTAGAATTCGGTTTAAATTGAAATACCACAGTCTTCTAAAGTAAATTGATATTTATTTTCAATTAATAAAATATTTGTTATATAAAACAAAAGTTGAATTTTGACCAAAAATTCACAGGAATACATGGATATGACTTCATAAGATGTTGTAATAAAGATTGAACTCATCAAAAACTTAAGTATAAAAGAAATAAAAAGATCTCTATTGAATCCTGGCATAAACTTTATAATTTTAACTTAGTAATTTATTTATTGTTTTAAAAATAAAAAATGTATAACTTTAAATCATAAATCCTAATGAATACATTAAGATCCAATAGAAATGTGGAGAGTCTAAATACATATTCATATTTAAAACAAAATTTTGTATGAAAACTTTAACAAACTTTTGTAATAGTTCATTGAATCATATTTCAGGATTCAAAATATGAACTTTGAATAATTGCAGATCGATTTAAAAATCAAAATTGAATAAGTCTATCGAGTTTTAATTTAAATAGGAAGATTTGGTCATTTTATGAGTTTATTCTTAATTAATTTTAAAACCAATTAAAAACCTAGAAAGCCCTAAAATAGAATTAATTGGATTATCAAATTGAAGTTTAGAATTGAAATTTAAATAAAATAAAACGTTAAATGGATTAAAATTTGAAACTTTACAATTTTAGAATCCCTGTTTACAAATTCTAAATCTCTAAGGATAATATTGATGTAACAAATCAGTATTTTAAAAGCATTCGATGTTTCTAAATTATTTCACTTTTTTAAAATTGTTTTTAAATGTATTTAAAAATACAGCAACTTAAAATATCTTAAAAGTCTTGAAGTAACTCGTCATTTTCAATTCTGTATCTTGCATCTTTCTGTTATGAGATTCAAATTTTCATAAAAAAATCAATATTACTGAACAAAGCTCGTGATATAAAACTAAAAACGCTGTTAACAAGAATGCTAATATTATAACGAAAGCAGAATTAGAAATTATCGTTAATGTGAAATATAAACTTTGTATGGAATAGTTCTAGATATAAAATTATTTGTATGTGAAAACTAGGAGGTTTTTATAATTTTGGAAAGCTCTTCAAGTATTTCGAATTTCGGAATTTTATTATTTGTAAATTAATATTGTATTATTAGAGTTTACTGTCTGCAGCCTTACATTGCGGAACTCCATAATCCTGAAATAAAATAAAAAGATTAACTGAAAATCTCGCAAGATTTATTAAATTATAACCTGAAAATTGTTTCAACTTGTGATATGTCATTATCATGAAATTTCTGTTAGAAACGAAATCACGATACAAATATGAATAAATCAACATTCAGAATTTTCAAATAACACAGGAAACAGGATATGAGCACCTTGTACATATTTTTAAAATTTCAAGCATCAAAATTTCTAAATTTTCATATGCAACTTAGGCATTTCAAAGCAAATAATTTTAATATTAAAATGCAATGTAGCGAAATGATCTAAAAAAACATTTTGCTGCATAAAAAATAATGATTTTTATGTCAAATTAAAATTTAAAAAATTGTAATTTAAAAATCCGAATTTGAGAAATTTAATGGGAAATTGATAAATTAAATGAGTTAGTTTTAAGGTTAAACAAAAATTACCGAACAACACTTTTAAATATATACAGATACGTACAAAGGAGGAATTCTAATTTTAGATTTTATATTTGAATTAATATGATTTAAACTTCCACAATTCTCTCAATTTTTCTTCGATGATTTTGCTTCGAAAAACTAATTTCAAAAATTGATTATGATAATGTATAAAATTAAATTGGAGATTTTATACATTAGAATAATAACAAAAAGAATAATTCTAAATTCTAATTTTATAATTTCCGGTTGGAGACTGTTTACTTAGCTTAGTGTTTTAATACAAGTTGCCAAACGTCAACTTAACACACCAAACAGTGCAAGCTTATAATTTTAATAATCTTGAAATTTTCTTTTCTCATTTTATGAATTTGCTTCTATATTTTTGAATTTCATAATTTTAGAAACAAAATCGTTTCACAAAATCAAATTAATAAAACAAAACCTAAACAGTTAATACAAAGAAATCGAGTGTGCCAATTTTTCCAAATAGTATGTATTTTAATGTTATTTAACTTAAGATGTTCTGGTGATGAATTTTATTTTTTATTTTAAAAATGGAAATCATAGGTCAAATTAGATATCGCATAACAGAATTCTAATATAATAAAATCAAAACCGTACTTATCGAGTAGAAACACCAGAAAATATAAAGACCTAAAGGTTTTATTTTTTAAAATCCGTTTATAACTTTAGAATTTGAGATTTTTATTAATATGTAAAAAAATGTTACTATAAATTTAGATGTTAAATTCAATTAAATGTTAAAGACTGTAAGATAAAATTAACTATATATAAGTGTTTGTAGGATATTTTGAAATTTTGTATAATTTTAAATATTAAATCGAAAATGAATGTTTCATCAAAAATTAAAAATTATATATCTAGACTATTGTTCTAAATCAAGCATATATAAATATTGAAATTAAAATC
The DNA here is from genome assembly GCA_929113105.1 of Agrypnus murinus. Classification (NCBI taxonomy): domain Eukaryota; kingdom Metazoa; phylum Arthropoda; class Insecta; order Coleoptera; family Elateridae; genus Agrypnus; species Agrypnus murinus. Next base: position 154,030,642 of record OV816028.1, on the reverse strand, counting down.
CTTTTTTAGTTTGGCATTTTAAAATTAAGAATCGTAGTTTAACGAATTATTAATATTACTTAACATGTAACTGATGAATTTACAAAATTGAGAATCCAAAAAAAAACTTTATTTTGTATTAGTAAATAAATTTTAATTTAAAATGAAAAATCTTCTATAAAACCTAGTATTTAAAAAAATAATTTTTTTTAAATTTTGCTTGAGCTTTGATTTTGATGAAGATTGTCAATGTGATGTCCAGGGAAAGAAACAAATGATTTTTATAAAAATTTTATTTTTAAATATTTTAAGTGTTTTTAAATAGAATTCCAAATATTCAAACACATAATTAAAACAGCATTAAAACTGAAAAATAATACGTTTTTCTTTTTTCTTTAAATAACTTTTTGAACAGCGGCAGAAAGAATTAAAAAAATTATTTCTAAATTGAAAAATGTATAAACTTTTTTATATCTAGCTAATCTTTTAATATTTTAAAATGTTTGGTATGAAATTCTAAATCCTACCACAAAAAAATATTAATTATATAATTAATAAGTAAAATTCTTCAATCTCAAAGTTTCAGAAAATTCAGCTTCATGAAATTTTAATTGATACATATGTATTAGATTCAGAAATTTATTCAAAAATTTGATATTACTTAGGGAAGTAAAAAAATTGAATAAAAAGTTTTAAATTAAAATTTTTTTCTGAACAAGTTTGAAGTTGGATAATCTAAAATTTTCGAATTTAATTTGAAGAAATTAAATATTAAAATCCAATATTATATAATAATAATAATTAAAGAAATAAAACAATAAATAAAAAACAGCTAAATATTTTATCAATTATGAAAAATATTTTTGAAGTTTTGTAATAATTTGTTTTCAAATAAACTTTAATTACTTTGAATGCACTTTTATTTTCATACAGTCTACTGCGAAGATAGCCTTCGTAATATTTACTCCTAGATTAAACAACCCGTATCTTTGATATAAGTATTAATTTTTAAAAACATTTCAAAACTTTATAGGTTAAATGTGGCGCTACATAACTCCTTTTAGAAAAACATTTGTTACAGCATCCATCCATATAGTAGGCAACCGACGAGTAAAATGCCAATTATTAATCTCGAATCCGGACGAATTTTATTGAACCGAAGAGATGCGATTACTACCCGTTTTTGTTTTATTCCCATCGTGTAATCTCATTGACGTTCGCCCCGTTTCATTGTTAACAAAGTTCTTTTAATATTGTAAAACTGCAGTTTATCAACGCGACGTTATTTTATTATTTCGCTATTTTTAATGTAATATAATTTTGTAGGAATTGAGAAAAATCGAGTTGGGAAAATTGTACGCATTGCTGCGAACATGCCTTGTGTAAACAAACAGCTGGTTATCTATCTTTCATGATTTTCATAGGCACGCAAACACACAGGTTTATCTTCTGCATTCGTATTTGGAGCAAGAAATCTAAATTGCACAGTACTGCACAGATTAGCTACTTAGCAGACTGTAGTGCTACGAGGAGTGGGAAACGCACACGAATTAATCTTTTGTGAGCAAAGGCGCGTGTATAATACGTACTATGGCATGTGTATGTATGTATACATGGAAGTTAATGAAAAGGGCATTGTACGTTTTGGCAGATACGAGTTTAAAACGAACTTGAATAATGGCATGGTTTATGGTGACAGTTAATTTAAGCGACATAAAAGACAAAACGGAGTACAACTTTATCTACCTCTACCTATTATAATATTATTGAATGTATACGCTCTTCTCATCATCATCAACGTTTCGTCATCATTGTCAGCCCTATATGGGGGCACATTCAACACGGAAAGAGAGATTGTGTCTATAGGTTAGGTTCTATCCGAAAACCCTTTTAACAACATCAAAAGCAAGCCAATTGGACAATTAACTATCATCAGTAGGATGAAGGGGGGTTGGTTGGATAGGGGATGCCACATCGTTCGTCGCAGCACCAGCAACAATAATTATGGCCCGTCGTCTTGTCAAAAGCCGCATGCCTCCTGCTTTATTATTTAACACTTAAGCTAAAATGTCTATCCCTAATCTTATAATTGTAAGCGTGTGCCTTTTATTTTCTGGTCGATCAGTTATTTGCCGCACTTGTAATTCTCTTAAATATCTCATCCCATTACGTAAGTGAGAAAAAACTTAGTAGTAATAATGTTGCAGTTGTGATTGTGTTTAGAAAGCATGAAGATGTCAGCTTTTATGTCGCTCCTTATTTAGAAACGCAAATTGTATGCAATGATATGAATTATGCACAGTTACTTACGGTACTGCATCAGCTTCCTTATTTGCTATTTGATACCTGCCATGTTAGAAATTAAAAGGTCGAAATATTTTGCAAAAGCATTGGAATAACATTATTTTTATAATTTCATACATGTATTACGAGTAAAGTATCTTTAGATCTGTAATGGCCTCTTAGTATTTCCGTGGAGTGAACCTTTCGGACATCATTTTCACGAGTAATACTTCTTAAGCCAAAAGCAAGAAGGTAACAAGCTCTTGTAGATAATAAATTTATCCATTTTGCAACACTTTTGGTCCATCCGGTATCTGAGAATGAATGAATATCAAAGTGCTGATTTATCAAAATGTAGAACTTCAAAAAGCTAAACACGATAGATGACGCAATAGTGACCAATCAGAGTATCGCATCTTAAAGCACTAATTCTCAAGATTCTGAATATTGAAGCAGCAAATATCAAAGCGTCTAATATCAATATACCGAATATCAAAGCGCTAATTTTTAATAAAACATGAAATTTTAAAAAGCTGAATTAAATGTGATAGATGCGGTAGTGACGAATTAAAGTATCGCATCTTAAAGCACTAATTTTAAAGGTTCTGGATATTAAAGCAGCAAATATCCAAGCGTCTAATATCAATATACTGGATATCAAAGCGCTAATTTTTATCAAAACATGAAATTTTAAAAAGGTGAATTAAATGCGGTAGTGACGAATCAAAGTATCGCATCTTAAAGCAGTGATTCTCAGGATTCCCAATATTAAAGCAGCCAATATCCAAGCGTCGAATATCCACAAAACGAATACCAGACCGCTAATTATTATTAAGACATGAAATTTCAAAACGCTGGATACGCTAATGACGCGGCAGTGACGAATCAAAGTATCGCATCTTTAAAAAGTGATTCTCAGGATTCCCAATATTAGAGCAGCGAATATCAAAGCGTCGAATATTCATGTAACGAATACCAAAGCGCTAATTGTTATCAAGACATGAAACTCTAAAAAAGCTAAATACCATAGATGAGGCGGCAGCGATGAATCAAAGTTTCGCAACTTAAATCTTAGTGTCTCAGGATGCTAAATATCAAGCCAACGAATATTTAAGCGACGAATATCAAGACAAGTGAATATCAAAGTGCTGATTATTATCAAAATATAGAGCTTCAAAAAGCTAAACACGATAGATGACGCGACGGTGACGAATCAAAGTATCGCATCTTAAAGCACTAATTCTCGAGATTCTGAATATTGAGGCAGCAAATATCAAAGCGTCTAATATCAATACACCAAATATCAAAGCGCTAATTTTTATCAAAACATGAAATTTTAAAAAGATGAATTAACTGCGATAGATGCAGCATTGACGAATTAAAGTATCGCATCTTAAAGCAGTGATTCTCAGGATTACCAATATTTAAGCAGCGAATATCCAAGCGTCGAATATCCACATAACGAATACCAAAGCGCTAATTATTATCAAGACATGAAATTTCAAAAAGCTGAAGACGATAGATGGCTGCAGTGACGAATCAAAATTTCGCACCTTAAAACAGTGATTCTCAGCTTTCCCAAGCTATATCCCCAGTAATATTAAAGCAGTTAATATCCAAGCTTCGAGTAATTATTCACAAACGAATATCAAAGCGCTAATTATTATGAAGCTATGAAATTTTAAAAAGATGAATTGAATGCGATAGATGCAGCATTGACGAATTAAAGTATCGCATCTTAAAGCAGTGATTCTTAGGATTCCCAATATTAGAGCAGCGAATATCAAAGCGTCGAATATCCATGTAACGAATACCAAAGCGCTAATTGTCATCAAGACATGAAACTTCAAAAAAGCTAAATACCATAGATGAAGCGGCAGCGATGAATCAAAGTTTCGCATCTTAAATCATTGTGTTTCAGGATGCTAAATATCAAGCCAACGAATATTCAAGCGACGCATGTCAAGACAAATGAATATCAATGTGCTGATTATTATCAAAATGTAGAACTTCAAAACTGAACACGATAGATGACGCGACAGTGACGAATCAAAGTATCGCATCTTAAAGTACTAATTGTCGAGATTCCGAATATTGAGGCAGCAAATATCAAAGCACTAATTTTTATCAAAACATGGAACTTCAAGAAGCTGAATAGCAGAAGTGACAAATCAAAGTATCGCATTAGTGTTGGGTTCGCGATACCACCCGCGTATCACGACACTTGCGAGTCGAAACCATTAGCCGTGTGAAGTGTCGACTCCTTCACGACTCTTTAACGATACTTCGCATTTACACATCATGCATGCGCTAGTTCATATAATATAATTGAAACGAGCAGTCAAGATTCATAGCTAATACGTAAATCATAAACTAGGGATTAAAAAACAATTAGGTTTATGAGTAAATTCTGTTATGGTTATATATTTATGCATTAAGTACATTAAAAGACATTAAATTATTTATACACCGCATTCGTTCTAACATTTGCTATAGAAAATTAGTATGGGAAATCTGAAATATGCCAAATAGTTCGTTCTCGAATAAAAGTCGGTGAGATTAATAGTTGCAAAACAATTTAAATAATTTGTTATTATTCTTTTATTCGAAAAACGTACAAGAAATAATACATTACAAATAAAAAATAAAGATACCCAATTAATAAGACAATGTCTTATTAATTGGGTATCTTTATTTTTTATTTGTAATGTATTATTTCTTGTACGTTTTTCGAATAAAAGAATAATAACAAATAAAATTTAAAAAAAAGTTATGCTTGTAACGGGGTTCGATCTTGCATCCACCAGCCCGTGCAGTTTAGCAAGCCACGGTTTGCCATCAAACCACGGAGGCGTTGCGTCAACTTTTCAGGTTTCGGCTTTTAAATTAATGTTTTGCAAATAATTCATGAATTTATAATTTTAACTAAAAAATCTACAACAAAATAGTTTTATATGTACGTCTTATTCAATGATTGTTGGCCAGTTCAACAAATCTGCCTTTAATTTCTTTGTAAGAATGATCAAGCAACTTCGAATTACACTCTAATAAGAGCGATACTGTTCGACACGAAGTGTCGCGACACTTCAAGTGTCACGACCACGAACAGTATCACGACACTCGACACCCAAGTTCCCATCACTATATCGCATATTAAAACACTGATTCATAGAACTCGGAATATTAAGTTGCCGAACATTTAACACGCCATAACGTATCGACTTCTTACATAGAGACGAGACAGAATCAAAGAATCGAACTACAGGAATCACAACCTGCTTAGGGCGAGTTGTATAAATGTGGTTTAACTTTAAGCCTGGTTCAGTTGTCATTTTTTTCGGAACAATCGTTGTCTAAGATATTGATCCTAGTTTAAAGTTAATCTGTATTTATACCACCCGCCCTTAAAATTCTGTTGCATGGATTAGACTTTACCTTGCGTGGTTTTTAAACCAGGTTTAACAATTGTTGATTAAACATTATAATGGCTACCATCCCTAAGAAGCAACCAATTCTTTGTATTTGGTTTTCTTTCAATAAATAAATATAAATCTTGTATAACTTCAACTGCATTGTTATGATTCGTTTTATTTCGTTCTAAACTCAACTATTCTTGAATATTACAACCGATTTATATATTTCAAATGTTTGCTGACATTCTACCAAATAGTCAGACCGCAAAATAAAAAGGCACAAATGCGGTTTATTGGAGCTAAAAGAAAATGTGCTTGGTGCAGCGCCAAATTATCGATGGGCTTGATATTCTCAGGGAATAGCCAGAGATGATGTTACTACCCTAGTAATTATAAAAGGAGAATTAAATTCAAATTTAAAAATTATCCACTTCGTTAGAAATATATTATTTCAGAATTATTCTCATTGGTTCATGCATACATCCTGCTGGAACGACCATTAGTTAATAATAATATTAATGTTATAATAATTGTCATACCTACTGACCTTTTTGCCTTTCATTCGACTTTCAGCATCCTCATCTACCTCTACTGCGTGTAACTATTAAATAACTACCAACCCTCGTTAACTTGTCAATTGAAGCTTGCAATTCTTTCCTCATAATTTAGTTAACGCCAGTAGTGGTTTGTGTGCGTTAACCAATACAATTTTAATTAATTTCGAAATTAATTCGACACAATGATGTCCAGTATATTTAATTTAGAAGATTATTCATGAATTTTAATTAAATGTTGTGGTACAAAATCTAATCAATGAAAACTGAACCATAGAATAGAAAGGTTATGTTATGCATAATAATAATTAGCTGATAAATATATAGAATTTAGTGAGTAAAAGTAATAATAAGGGTTCGGGGAAGGTTTATTGTAATGTAGTATATAATTTTATGATGAGATTATAGGCTTGTAAATAGAATATACCGGGTGGATAGCACCGTTGCCGAACATAGTGATTTTGATGAATCAAACGATTCGCGTCCTGTCAAAGTAGAATCATCTATTCATGAGATATTGCTGATTTTTATATTATGTGTACAAGTAAGTGATATTTATCATTAAGATTTGTTACATTTAGAGTTGAATACCTCGAAAAATATTCGAGATGTCGAAATACTGTTTTCAAATCAGCATAAAAACCCAACATATTCAAAGATCAACACATCCAAGAATCCTCCGTACACTCTCATATCCGTATATATCACATATTCTCCATCATGTCAACAGGAAGCGGAAACATACACATAAAGTTTTTTAAAGTTCGTTAAAAGGACTATATACGTACTAATTCTAATATGTTCACTAAACCTGTATACTTGATTTTTTTTCTGAAACATGATTTTTTTGAAGCAGGAAGTAGTGGTTTTTATATATCTTTTATTATTCAGCAATCTCTTTATGAATGGTGGTTATAAAAAAGTAATCATTATTAGAGTGGATGATACTAAAGGAAAACTTTGAGACGGCATGCCTATAACAATATTCTCTCGTTTTATTACTACTGAGCAGGTTGACAGTACGTTTGTAAAATATAGGAGCAATAAAAGCGGTTTTATTAGAGAACGTTTTGCGTAATTCTGTTTCTACTCCAAGAGAGTTTAAAATTCAATTATTGTCATTATTATTCCAAAAATAAGAGAAGAGGTTTTACTATTTTTAAAAGCGTGATCCCCTTTGTAAATTATTTTTAACGTTTATGTCAGGTTTGGTTTAATGAAATTTTCTCTCTGTGTGTTGTGTACTTGCGTTGTTTTTGTTATAGAATACAAAGTTTATTATGAAAATACGTTTTCGCAATTTACGTTTTCCCTGTAAAACGCGGGATTAATTGAATGACTTTTAATTAAGGTAATAATAATGTTGCGCTTGTTCAGAGAGAAAAGGCATTCCTGTAGTATTATACAAACTACTTGAATTGGTTGTAAAATGGGAACAAAAGAATTCTTGGAAAATGAAGTGTGACGAATTGAAGAGCTTGTTTGAATACTGCTACCACCATAATCATGGTTAAAATTAAACTTCAATAAAATTGTTTACGCTTGAAGTTGAATAAAGGTATCCGAGGCAGACCTCCCTCACTCTTTCATATTGTGTCCGCTGTTTTCTCCCAAGAGGCCTATACTGGGGAATAGTTAGTCCTGATCGGCCCTTAGAAAATTCTTTTTCTGTTTGGAATAGAACTTTTTTGGACCAGATCGAAGAAAATCAGTGATGCATCTGTATTTGGCATCGGTGCGGTTCTATTTCAAGTGGTACTTACGTTAATCTTCAAGTTTATAAATTTATAACTATCAATGACCATCGACGATCATTTTGGTTGTACAATTTATAAAATTCGACTGATCTTCCATGAATTGGTTGTAAAACTTGTAGTGTGTTGATCTAGATGAGTCCATAAAGAAAAACATTGATTTAGGAATTGTCGCAGTCTGCAATTTAAAATATTCAACTTACGTTGGGTGAGTTAAGCGTTAAGTTTGCAGTATAAGGGAAATCTCGAAACGCCCTTTGTTCTTATCATTACTTCAAGTTGATATTTTACGGTGTTGATGGCACTGTTTAATTACCTACTTAAAAGGCAATTTGGTTTTGAATTCTGATTCTGAATACATTAGGATCTTGTTCTAGATATAATGCGTAATTTGGTGTTTACTATCGGCAATTGATATTAATACATATATTGGACCAGGTCTCTTCAGGCCATTTTAATCAAGCAGATAAGTATTTGAAACTCATATTTCAACAGCAAAATATCCTCGCACATCTTGTTTTTTCTCGTTTATTTCTCATCAACCACTCTGCCATCGTAAATTCGTGATGCATGCAATTTGTTGGCTAATCGCTCAAAGGCAATCTAAAGTTACGAAACTGTTTCCTTTTAAATCATCCCGTCTGTGATTTATCAACTATAATCCCAAATTAACTTCTTTAGCTCCGAATTAGAATAAAAAATGAAGCTGAGTCTACATAATAAAAAAACAATCCAAGGTGAGGATATGCAGGCGCACAATAGAAGCGCGCTCGCTTAATCTTGACGAATAGTTAGCAATTTTCCTTTTTCTATAAATGTAATGAAGACATCTAGTTTCGCAAAATTAATCTCGAGGGCAGAGAAATTAGTTTCAGTCTTGAGGATCCTGAAGTTGGCATCACTATGTTGGGTGTGATAAATGAGTATCCATAATTTACTTCTCCTGCATTCTTCAAACTGTATTTTATTAGAGAACCTAAATTCACTTTTGGGGTTGTAACATTAATCGCGCAATTAATTTTAATAAATTCAACATCGAGAAATTTCAGTGTGTTTAATATTTTAGAGGCGGCGACTGGCGGCGTTAATAAGACCAGCTTAAAGGTCCAAACAAAACATTCTTCTAAAATATATTTAAAGTATATATAAATGATGGGTAAACACTGAAAATATTTCTCTCCCGCTCTCTCTGTCTTTCTTTCGTGCTTCTAGAGGACCACGACGAGAGAACACAACCAACCACGACATTGTTGTTTTGCGTTCCCGTCGTTGTTTTACTTGGGCTCGTTTACTAAACATGTTTTGACTACAAAGGCCTGAACTCTCGCACTAGCAGATCTCCGTGAAATAAACTGAAATGTTGTAATAAGATAACCCTTGTTAGCGAGCGGCTCCACTTTTCACCTAAACCCTGCTGCCTACTGCTGCTTGCTGAAAGAGGATGAGGATTGAGGAAGGAGGAGAATGGAACAACAGGATATCGCTCTCCACCGCTACCGTATGGGGGCAATTAGTGGTGGCCACAGCACTTAATAATCATTTTTCAGTGTAATAACAAAAAAAACGACTCTGTTATGTGGAGTACATGTTAGGCAGAGAAACGTGCCTGAAATAAAACAAAGGTATTTGGGCATATTATAAGATACTGCTTTTAAAGGCCTTTATAGCCTACATAGACTGCCGAGCTGAAATCTTTTGGTTACGACGAATAGAGATCCTCGAGTCGGCCGAAACAGAGAAATGAACGATGGATTCCGCTTGTAAGAAGGTGCAAGAATAAACGAGATTTGTTGTGCACACCATCGAAGATTAATAGTGCCGAGTTTTAGATGGCAACTTCGTTGTTCAATAATGTAAAAGAGTGGCTAACAAAATGTTGCTGTTCTCTTCTTGATTGGCCTTTAATGTTATGGAATGTGCCTTAAATTATCTTACTTTTCAAAGCCTTAAATTGGGTTCTGATTAGTTAATTTTCTTTATTAAATTACATTAGAGCTCTTTTGCGACAGCAATTCTGTAACTTAAAGAAGTTCTTAATCTTAAAAAACCAACATTTAGACCGAAAATAGTAAGCTTGATGTTTAAATGTTGTAAGTGAAGACTCTCGTCAGATCAATTAGCGTCCATTCAAGACGTTTCTCCACAACTAAACATGTGTACGTATCGGTAATCTTAAAAAATGAAATTTTTATATCGAAAATACGAACTTACATTTCATATTTAGTCGAACTTGATGTTTCAAGGAAGACCCTTGCGGAACCTTGAGTAAAGAAATTGGTATGGAACTGAGTCTGCAACCTTGAAAACGGAATTTTTATACTGAAAATGCGAACATTCATTTCATATATAAGCGAAACTGATGCTCAAGTACTTTCAAGTGAGCAATATTTCTGTTACGAATGTTACGATACTTAAGAGTCTCATGAGCATCGCTTAAAGAAATTTATGAAGAATGACCGTAACCTTAAAAACGGAATTTTATACCGAAAATACCTACATTTCATATTTAGAAGAACTTAATGCTCAAGTACTTTAATGTAAGTGTTATTTTAATAACACTTTAGTGAAGGTTCTTAAGAGACTCATTAACATCGTTTAAAAAAATTGTGTTTTCTTAAGAATGTCAGTAACTTTAAAAAACGAAATGTTTATACCAAAAATACTAACCTACATTTTATATTTAGTCGAACGTGATGCACAACTGCTTTATTGTTAGCTGTACTACGGCAAATCATCTTAAGACACTCTTTAACATTGTTTACAGAAATTTGTTTAGAATCAAGTATATCAGTAATCTTAAAAACGGAATGTTTATACCGAAAACGCGAACCTACATTTTATATTTGGCCGAACGTAATGTACAAGTGCTTTAATGTGATCTGTACTGCGGTAAAGAATTTCGGAACTCACTAGCATTGCCTTTATAAATTTGTGTACCCTTAAGAATGTCTGTAACCAAGTTGTCCTCCTATGCAAATCTATATCTTATTATTGAGGCGGACTAATAGATTCCCATATGTTTAAAGGTTGAATTGAGTGAAGTAGATATTCTAAGTAGTCGAAAATTCCTTATGATTAGGGAAAATTAATAGATTTGGCAACACCGAGACATTTTCAAGTATGTTCGGAAACTTACTTTTTCGAGAATATAATACATTGAATAATGAGCCAATCGTTGCTCCTTAAATTTAAAATATTGACCAATAGGACCTTGTACCGTAGTGACAATAAGCGACTAACAATTATTATCGATTAGGTATTAGTTAACTTGCGTTTGTTTCACTTGTCAAATAAAATAATTTAGAAACGTCAGATACATTTTTTAAGTGTGTTACGCGCAATGACTCGTTGGGGTGAAACATCAATGAGTGGCATTAATTCCGCAATAAACAATAGTGTTCCTTTAAATACAATCCGCAATAAAATATTATGTACTTAATTAAATAAAGCTTTTTCTCTTAAATGTGCATTTGTGGTCCTCATTTTAATTTATTATATTCTCTTTCTAAATATAATTCGTGGTACGCTTAAGAATCGATAATTTTTTTACAAATGTCAACTCATGCCAGCCCCATTCTTTGGAAAATACAACTCGTGCTTCGCACTCGTTGTATTTTCGTCGTTGGGATTGGCATTCGTAACATTAAAAAAAATTATCGATAATAAGCGTACCACTTATTATATTATCCCTGATAATAAATGTTTGTATGAAATGCGTTTCTTTGGAGAAAGCAAGCGGAGAACAAAATTTATTTCGCCAAGAAATGCTGTGGAACCTAAAGTACAGTAAAGTAAAGAATTATTGCGTTTAATTACGCTGGAGATTATTTTGCTGTTATTGTATAAGGAAGTAGTTCTTTGTTAAAATAAAAAAAATTATCTAAAAATTAAATTAACGAGAAATAACGAATTTTGTTTGACTCTACTTAAGATAAAAGAAAAACTAGTGCTTTTTTGAAAAAAAAAGTGAAAGCGTGTTTTCTAAAACATTTTTTAATTTGATTAAAATAAAGTAAAGTCTTGTAAATTATTATTAGGTGAAGATTCTTTTGTTATTACAACATCAAATATTATTAAATAAAAAATGTGACGGTCGGTATTCAAGAAGATTCATCATCACGAAATAATTCGAAAAATCTACCTGTTCCTCCTAAGACCACGGCTGCAACATCAACGTTGAACTACCGCTGACTTCTAAAACTATAAAGACAGACAAGAACTACAAAAGGTTAGAGAATGATAGAGAACAGTCTGAGGAATGTCTAGACAGAGAACGTTGAAGAAGTTGATCAGGGTGTTTGACAAGGAAAGTCGAACTTTTTAAGCATGGAATTTACAAAAAGTCGTCCGTGGGAAAAGCTTCGCACGTATATATGTATCCGAACACCACCGCACAGTGGAGACTAGGAGGAAGCGAGAAATGTATATACAGTTGCCCGCCTTTATTCATACGGGTTAAAATGAAATGGTGGTCCACCCGACGAAGAAGGAGAGGGTGGATGCCCCCGTCACATTCTTTTATCCGCCCTGTGAATTAATTTAGAAAGTTATCTTGTCCAGGCGATACGATGATACGCGCCGAGAGCGGCGACTTTTAGTCTAGCGGAGAATTCCTTAAACACTTTTTAAACTGTTTTTTTCTTTCATTCTTGTTGTTTTGCATGAAATGTTTATATTAAAATGGGTTCTTGTTTAATTAATGGGTCATTTCTTTTGTGGTCCCTATAATAAATTATTTTGCCATTATAGACTGGTTGACCTTTCGTAATTATTATTATTATTATTATTAGATTGGTCCACTGCTATCTGTGTGCAGAACTCCATAAGTAACAATTGTTTTTGTTGCTGCAATAGCTACATTGTTCATTAGTTGTTGCAGCTTACAGTTTTAGAATTTATTATTTAATTGAAAAAATAGGCGCTGTAATAACATGTAATGACAATACTGTTTAACAGCCTACGATAAAAATGAGAATTAATTATTGTCTTTTGAGGTGGGTGTGTAAACTTTCATTCGTCTTCATTGTGTTGTTGGTTTTTAAGATACAGATCCATGGGAAGAAAATTTTATATAAAAGTTGACAGTATATAAATCTGTAATTTAATGCGACTAAATCTAATTAATGCAAAAAATTAAAGCGCCATTGCGCAATTATCGTACCACTGGACACGTGTTTCCTACTCCTTCGATCGATCTGGAAGTGATATGCCTAAACCTATACAGTATACATAGAATGTAACGAAAGTAATAGATGCGCAGATGTAGGATTACACCATAGCAGTGATAGAGTTTTTGTACTCCATTCTATCGCCATTATCTAATAGCTATAGCCAATGATTTGTTTTGCTGTATGACACGAACTCTTAAAATATCCACGTTATGCATATGTATCAGCTGTTTTCAGGGTTCTTGCTTTGAGTTCAGAGTTAGTTCTCTTGCTTTGTCCATAGAGTGCATGTAATGACTTAAACCTTCACGAGTGTCTGTTGTCAGAACTCACCTGGAAGCTGGATCTAGCGAAAATTGCACTTAGTCTCGTCACCGAAAAGCTGATTTTTTTCCTGAGTTGCTCAAATCAGTTTCCTTACATATTTAACTCTAATTTATCATCTTTTTCTTCTTCTACACTTGAAGAAACCAACATTGAGACCATCAGCTTTAAGACTGTCTTCGAAAAGCTTCATCTGCCTGTCATACAGGGTCGGATTGTGCTTTTTGCCGCCTGTAGGCCCATTCCTATTAACGCCCTTAATAAAAAAGACGTTATTGACTAATTGTTATGATTGCATGTATTTAACTTATTGAATAAGTAAGCATATTGTATATAACAGGTGTTTTTTAAAATTTGACGTCCAAGTTAACTATGAATTAGTTCTTTTGTGAAGGTATCACACCACACTTACATGTATCGAAGCGTGCATCAATATCGAAGTGTCACTTATCATCTGTCATATCACATAAATTCTGTTAATTTATTTAAGTTCAACAATTTGAAATTGCAACTCGTTAGATTAGCACAAAACAAATTGCTAATGACACGTAACATTTTAGCATTTGATGTGTGATGGCGTTCTTTGTTAGTAGTTCTTTGGAAGAACTACATAAATGGCATTAACAAGTGCTATTAAAGAAATGCTACACGCACTAAATCTCAACAAACAAAACCCCGCACTTGGGCTTCAAGTGTAACTTACTAAAATTCCTGCAGCCAAATAAACAATTAAATCACTTATGATTACGTTAATATATCCCCCAACAGAGACGTCATATCAATTGCAAGGGCTTACTAATTTCAGATAGAAAGCAGGAGTGATGAAATAAAAAAAATAGCAGGGCGCCGCCCAAATTTTTTGATGTTAATGTTTATAAGCAGAAAAATGAGAATCTACAATTCAATTAATTTACGTTAAATTAATTATTACTTATTGTTACCAACAATTTGTCGTGTCAAACTATAGCAATAGGTAGGAGTTTTAAACTTTGTATATTGAATGAAATTCAAAAATATCGTTTTACAAGAATGTAATCCACTTTCTTATTATAAAACATGAGTTAAATAGCAGTTAATGATCGTTGAAAACCTACTGGCATTATAAATTTCTACATTTTAACTTAATTTGGGATACCATTTTCAATACATAAAGTACATTGACATTTACATACAAAATAAAATACATTTCCATTAAAATTCTTTAAATAAAAACCAACATATATTTTTGTTATTGAAAATGAAATTTCACATAGCATGGTTATAAATAACTTACAACAAATAACAGACATTATGTGTGTCAGTAATCCTTTTATACTCGTAATCTAGTATTGCTTCGATCCACCTGAGGACTCACAAGTAAAGGAAAACTTACTATAAACAAAAGCCTAATAATCACAGACAATACTTAACTATGCACACTAAAATTGCTGGCATTTACAACTAACTCGAAATCTAGACTTTTTCTTTATGAAGGTGAAAACCTCGAAGGCAGCAATGATTTCCGCTTATAAATCCATTAACTGTTTGAAAATTTAGTTTTACTAAGACTGTGGTCATTATTGTGCGATGATTCAACTCAATATCAAAACACAATTATCTCCAAAGTTATTAACGACTCTTATTACGAAAAGTATAAAAGTTAACTGGTTGTGAATAAGTTCAGAAAAACACTTTAACTTTTAATACGTGATAACCCAATCAAGACAAATTATGGAGTTTGTTTCACTAGAAGATTTATTATCTTTCTTCAATTATCTGACGTTGTTAAAACAGCAATCATAATCGCAATATTTAATGCAACAAATAAGCGGTTTAAACAAAAAACCTACAAAACGGTAATTCCGTAATAGGCTTGGACTATCTTAACTGTATTCTTCCTCAATGCAAATTTCACGGGGATGAACTATTCAACGAGTGTGTAAAGTAGTGCTACGTGACCGTGCGAGTGTCTATCTGGTACTTGACTTTACTTGGCTGTCCACGAAAATTATCAAACTCTACTGAAACTTAAGAGGAGCTAGGGTTCCAACCAACCACACAATATTCTTAACGTCAATAACTACCGATGAATAATCTGAAAAAAATTTCCCTCTAATATTGTATAAAGGGTACCCAAAACTATCAAACTCAAAATTACAAACAATATTTATCAGAATGCAACCAATTACCAGCTATAAAACTGTCTCTCAAAACACGAATTATGTTTCCAAAAGCTATTCGTTCTTCTATAAACTTTTGAAATACTAAAGTCAAGAAATCGTCTTAATAAATTTCTCATCATAAGTTTCTGTTGTACCCAATTTTATTACCTGCAAGCTAGCTTAATAAAATAAAGCATGTAATGCTCCGATAATAATTGATAATAAAATAATAAATAATATAGTTGTATAAACAAAACATCAAAAATGTAAACTGTCAGATTCTTGTGAAGCAAATAATAGGACATTTTCACATAGGACACAGTTTTTGTTAGATTAGTAAACACCATTATTAATCGTTAAAAGCTTGCCGCCCCATAAAATCTACCGTCCTAGGTCCGGGCCTCTCAGGCGTATTGGTAATCCAACCCTGCTGTCATATTAACCCTTTTATTCGTAATCTTCGTTTTCTGGGGTATTGGTTACATCCAACAAAGCTTCGCTTGTTTACATTTTGCTTCATTTTTGTTTTACCGGAGCTGAGCTCCTGCAGACCCCTGTCGCCTGTTGAATAGAGGTTTGGTCTCGCTAGGGAGAGCATAGTTAAGTTTATCCCATTTGGTGGGCTTCTGCTCCATCGAATATAATGGAAACCGTGTTGCTAGGAAGGTTGTGTATATCCATGGATCCCATGCGGAGGTAGTGGGACTGCAGATCAGTGGGTGCTTCGACCATCGAGATGAGTACCCTTGGTACTGACATCCCCTTGTCTAACCTATTATAATTAACATTAATATCAGTATGAACTCAGTACTGAGCTTCTAGTAACAACAGTTACAACAACAAGTTTCTTTTTTTTGTGCGTAGTCTAGTGAACTGGAAATTTGGTAATCATTTTCTAGAATTATCGAATGAAACTTTAGTGGCTTTTTGCATTGCTCCCTTTTGCATCTAACATTACAACTTGCCTCTTGAACACGATGACCTGGTCTTTGAATGTCCTCTTCGGCTAAAAAGCGATTGTATAGGTACTTAATCCTTTAGTTTGTCCTCTTATGGTGGAATATGAAATGCTCTTCAATAATTTCTCTTTTGTCAATTCATATTCCTTAGTAGTTGCCACCTACAAACTATGTGATTTATTAACTTGCATACTTTGTACAGAACTGTGTCAACTGAGAACCGAATAGCAGCCCCCTGCCGCTTTGGAGCTACATACCTTTGCCAACTGGACGCTGAAATACTTTAACTCTTCCTTCTCTTGGACGTAACGTTCAAGACATGGTAGTTAAGTAACCTTTTGAGTAAGGTTCTCTTCTTTGCTACTTTAATCCTTTCGTTCTTAACTTTGCCAACTGGTGGTGCTGTAACAGTTTCTAAATGGTGTTGCTGCTCAATGGTTGCCTTCAAATCGTCTGTGCCTAATTATTCTATACGTAATATTATCACTTGAAGCTGATCTAACGCCTTTTTTGCATTTTCCAATTTTACTATCTTCCAAACAGCTTTCTTTTTATCATTTACCTTTCATCTCGTGCGTGTAAAATACTTACTATATTTACACTGCAGCGCACTCGTCTGAAATTTGTTTGCTCGACACGGCGTTAATTAGTTGAAATTACTTGGCGGACGCATGAACTACTTGGTGGGTGATGAAACCACTGAGCGAGCCTCATGAAACCACTGGAGGGGCCGTATGCTACCACTCGGCGGACCGTATGCTACCATTCGGCAGACCGTATGCTACCATTCGGCGGACCGTATGCTACCATTCGGCTGACTGTATGCTACCATTCGGCGGGTCCTATGGCA
Source organism: Agrypnus murinus (assembly GCA_929113105.1). Classification (NCBI taxonomy): domain Eukaryota; kingdom Metazoa; phylum Arthropoda; class Insecta; order Coleoptera; family Elateridae; genus Agrypnus; species Agrypnus murinus. Next base: position 154,013,217 of record OV816028.1, on the reverse strand, counting down.
CCACTCGGCGAGTAGTATGCTACCACTAGGCGTGCCGTATGCTACCACTTGTCGGGCTGCATAGAACCACTCTGCAGAATACAGGCTGTTAAGCCCTGGATTAATGCATCCTTTGTTTTCCATTTTACAATTAATGGAAATCACTTAGCGAGACGCACGAAACCACTCGCGAGTCGCATGAAACACTTCGGACCGCATGAAACAACTCCTGCCGCATTTTATTTAGCCGCACATCTAGTGTAGATTTCCTCGTTCAAACGAGAGAACTTTATGACGAATCGACGAATGAAAATAAAAAAACGGAAAAGGAAAAACAAGACCAAATATAAAATTGTTGGAAACCAAATCGATTAATTCAGCATGTTAGACGCATGGTTCATATTCAGTATGGAATCCCGTTTTTTCTCAAACCTTATCCGCACCTGCCTACTGCTATTCTCCGCGTGAAGATATGTAGTTACGATTTTGCAAATGGGCTGCCTATCCATACAATGAGAAGCCATTTGCAATCGATGTTGATTTACACAGCGACCTTTGACTTTTAGAACGTTGCTTGCGTTCTAAGAAAATCAAACGAAAATATTTTTTGTTTGCCTCCTTTTAATGTCTGCTATTTTTATGCGTTATTTTTTGGCTAAGTTTCCCGATAAAATTATTTCTGTATTTATGAATTTTAGTATATTGAAAATTGAGGTATAAAAATCAGTCAAAAGAATGGTTCCAATAAGAACATATCTGACAACTTCCCCCAACTCTTAAAAAATTCTTCAAAATTATCAGAATCACCACCAAAACCAGCACCACATTTACGTAATTGGCAATATCGAGATTGCTCCAGTTAATTTACTAATAGTTAAACCTAACCGTGTAATATAACTTCTTCTTAGGAATTTCGAGGTTATTTTATCAAATTTTCTCATCAATCTGCTTTTAAGATAATTAGAATCTACAAGAGTTACGAATTGATAAATTACATTAATTGACGATATTATTACTAAAAGCAAAATTGTACTAATAAGGCTGCGGTTTTCTGGTTTTGTTCTCTTTATTCTTGTTGTTATCCAGGGCATATACAATATCCAGTGCCTATCTACTCTTCTGCATTACGAACGTGTATTTGTGTGTGTGCGGAGGGACGCGGATTTTACGAGCTTGAAAATGGAAAACGGTCCGGCACACACACACATAGCATGTCGAAATGGTTATAAAATGTTTCTATTTCGTGCAACTTTTATTTTCAAGCAACGTTTTGAAAACAAATTCTTTATGTTAAAATCGATTTTATTTTTTTCCAGCCACGACCCATTGCAGAAATTTTAAATAATAATAATAATTGGTTCTAGCAGATTTTTGCGAAACCAGAAAATCGAATTTGACGTGTACTGTTTGCACACACACAAAAATTCGCGCCGACGTTTCATTTTTCACCAGATCCATTACATGAGTAAAGTGTTTCTCACTCGAACGTGTTTAGAAAAGTTACATATATATATATATATATATACGCCACCGGAATAAAACAGAATGAATACCTGTTTTGGTTGTTGGCGTAAAAATGAAATTCCGGCTCCTTGGATGATGATACTTCGTCTGCAGGCACACACTGAAGTTATTACATAGGTGCTGTGCTGCTAGTCCTATTGGATACAATTTCTGCGTAAGTAAGCTGTTATGAATTATTGAAAGCGATGTGGAAGGAAACTCTTTTATTATAGAAGTTAAAGTTGAGGTTATGTGCGATGATAAGATTAAAAAAGAGTACACGTATTATGTTTGAAATGAAATACTTAATCCTACAGTTTATTGTTTGTTTACACAAAAAACTGGTGTGGAAATTCTTTCGAATGCGTTATCTCTGAAGTTGGTATTGTTCTGTTTTTTGTGATGATGCACGATAGTGCTTACGAAAACAAGCAATTATTGCTTCATTATTAAATACAGTTTCCATCTTTGTTTATGAAATAATAAAATTGCAGTAAATCATGATTCATGTTGGAGGGTAGCGTTATTCTTATTAACCTTAATTTTGAGGATTTTCGGCGGCACATCAAACTTATTTTTGCCACTCTCTGCTTCATGATAAAGAACCACCTTTCTATACTATAATTAAATATTGAGACTAAATTAAATAGGATCAAAGCTACCCTAAATATCAAATGTTTTATTTCACTTCCGGATTTTCAGGAAGTCCTTGGAGTTAACTTATTCAATTGATAAAAATTCTAAATTGATATTTGGGATCATCAATAACCTGGGGATTAGGGCGATTAGGTGATAAGATATACAAATACAAAAAAGAACTGATCAAATGGGTTTAATTTTTGATAAAAATAAATAAATTTGACAAGGTTGTTTACTATACTTTTGACTTGAAATATTTAAAAATGCACAGGGTGTTCCTTTCAAAAATTTAAATTTGGGGTTATTTCATAACTTGAATATATGCATATCAAAAAATGGAATTTACATTAAATGTATCTGTACTAAGTTTCATCTAAATCCATTCATAAACAAAGAAAATACAGGCTTGGCTCTTCTCCCTTTGTCACGCGGTATATTGTGGCGATTTTTGCGGTTTCTTTCATCAGCTTAAACTTCTCGCACAACAAATTCCTTACAAATAACTTCGAAAATTTAGAATTCCAGAGTTAGTAGATAGAATTGTGAAATAATGTTGGTTAATCTGGAATAATTAATTGTCACCAAGTGGAAAATTAGGCACTGACTTTGTTTCTTGTTGATCAGTGGGATAGTCATAGACTATCGCCAAAGATGACTGACTATATTAACGATCTTTCTAAACAGTAACCAATAACTTGATCGACTTTGGCGAGCAATTAGACGTTCATCTAGTCTTTGGATGTGTAATCGAGACCAAATAGGCATTGCCAAAGGTGACGATTTCAAAGCTTTCCAATAACTTCCAATTCTTAATATTCGATTGACGAAAGACAGAAATTTAGCATTTTATCTTGTGTTTTGATGACTAGCGTGAGGGTTATGTCCTCGCCAAAGGCGACGATATCTAAGATTTTTCTCTCTGCTCCCTTTCTTAATATTCTTAATACAGGGATAATTAATCGCCACCGAAGGCAACAACATCAACAACCTTTCTTAAACTCGACGGTTAAAAAAGGAATAACAAATTGACATCAACGTGGCGTATTAGGTACTCTTATTGTCTTTTAATGACCCGCACCAATGGTGATGATAGTAACAGTCTTTCTCGGTTTCCAATGCTGAATATAGGAAAAACCAAACGTCACTAGTCGGCATATTAGATGATCATTGGCTGGCCTGTATTAAGAGGGATTGCAACCCCCAGGCCACACATATTAGGACACAAGAGCTAGAGATTTCATGGTCTTCCCTACTGAGTCCCTTATAGGTTGATTAAAAACATTCAGTGACAGAAACAAATCTGATAACTCATGCGAAAATTATAGGCCGTCATCAAAGGCAACGACGGCACTAATTTCATTCGGCTTCGTCGACTCTTCTCTTACCGAGTAATGCAAGAATTCATCCAATGGCAACAACTTCAGTAGTCTTGTTCGGCCTAGAATAATTAATATATGTAGAATAAACTGTCGCCTTTAATTCGCCAAAATCTTAATTCTGCTTGTTTCGACATTTTCAGGTCCATTGCCTTTACCAAAGGCAATGCAATAGATTATTATTTTTTACTTCAACAGCCTTTCTCGTTTTGGAATGGATAATATTGGAATAAAGTATCGTTAATCGCCGCCAAAGGCGGGAGATTTTGAATTCTGCTTGTTTTTGATGAATAATTGAACAATTAATCCCTGCCAACCTACCTCACTCGGTTTGGAATGGGTAATTAGGAATACACTATCGCCAATCATCACCAAAGGTGGAACTAGAAATCATCACCAAAGACGATGGAATCGACAATTTTCTCAGCTTGAAATGTTTAGTACACAAACAATTAATCGTCACCAGTCTGCCTTGCTCGACTTGTAATGAGTAATATTGGAATAAGTTCTTTAAAATCACCGCCAAAGACATAAAACTTGAATTCTGCTTAGGCTTTTTAATTGATACAGCCACACAGCTTGGAATGATTAATGCGGAAACATTGATAACTGCAAAAATTCAAATTTCTCGCCTATAGACGACCTACGATTGACCATAGCGTATACCAATATTACCAATCTTAAGTTATCGCCAATTGTCGCCAAAGGCCTGAAATTTGAATTCTCCGTGGATTTTAATGATCAACGCTATAATTACAGCTCATCACAAAATGCAATGCAACTGTCTACCTTTCTCAGCGTTTCCTAACGGTAACTTATAGTTTTTTTTTAACTTCTTTCGTTTTGTAATCACTTATACGAGAATAGCTGAAAGTGTCGTTAATAAAAATTTTTAAATTAATTTTTTTTATTTTGAAATAAAATTTCATCATATACCTAACAAATCTCATTTTATAAATATATTTTTTTAAAATAAAGACTGAATTTTTTTTCTTGATTTCAATATATTTCGAATATATTTGACAAATATATTCGAAATGAAACTTCCTCGGCTACCAATTTTCACTTTCATGGTAGGTAGGTACATTTTTCCTTGACAAGATTAAAATTGCATATTAACTTGGGCTTCCCCCAACCACAAAGCGCAAAAACAATCGCGCTCAGGTTTTTTTTTCACTCCATCTTTTTCTTTTTCTCGACGATAAATTTTGGAAGTGACACGTATCGATAGATTTAGGGGTTCCATTTTTTCGCCCAAAAGGAGGAAGCTTTACCTCGTAAAATACTTTAAGTAGAAAGTATCAGTATCGTTTTTTATGTATATAAAGGATTTATTCAAGAGTTAGAAAGATTATGGGCTTTTGTTGAAGGATTCAGTTAGAGCGTTATCAGGGCATTTTATGTTCACTCCAAAAAAAAGGGAGATGGATATACTCTACATACTAGTGGTCTAGCTCTTGTTAACGTCCTTTTAATTTTTAACAACTTCTATCGATATATTTATAAATATAAGCAGCACCGTTTAATATACATTCACACACATCAAGGGGCGTATAAAATGGAAGAGAAGTATTTAACCTGCGTTTAACATGCACTGCTTGTTTTATACGCTAAATCTACCGTTTTATTCCAGTTTTATTGCAGGTAATAGCAGGTATTAGTTCTCGTAGCAATAGCTAAATTAGCCGGGAGTTGGTTCGATATATATAACAAACTCAGGGTGGTATTTTCATTTATTTACGGTCGATTAGAGTTTCACCACAATTTTCCAGAATTGCTTGGTTGTTGTTGTTTTAGCAAAGCGAGGAAGCGATGGAGATTTTAATAAATACGCAATTTGCTAAAGGTTTTAATTAAAAATATGGAGTTTTATGGTAAAATATTAATGTTCGAGGACCGTGTGTAAGGATATTCAGGATAGAAAATGTTAACGAGGTGAATAATTGGGAATAATGTGGGTTTCTAATCGATAGTTTGTGTTAATTGTGTAAAGGGTGAGCATTTAAGAACTGTTTGTAATAAATATTGGCAGTGCTAAGACGAATGGAACAGAAATTCGATTAATCCTTAAATATAAAATTCGAAAAGTAGATCAATGTTTGTTAGTTAACAGTAGAATGTAAGTAGCCCTATTTTAAGAATTTTGCGTGAGAATGAAACTTGTTTCAAAAAACCCTATTAAATGCTAGAATTCGAGAATACAGTGGTATATTTGATTTTCTTTGTAAAACTACTAAAAAGATATTAAAAGAAAGTATACGCCTGTTCTGAAAGACTCGAGAAACACATCACCTTTAACGTTGCCATACTATAATAAACGTGGCAATTCGAAAAAACGTACAAAAATTGGCATATTTAAGTTCCAAACAGATTTTGGGAGCAACTCTGAATATTTAGTAACTCTAATACATGCAAAATTTACTTTGATCTTTAGTTCTTGAGACATCAAACTACATCTGCTTGCTACGGTCCGTGCATAGGACTGTTTTGTCCGCGGGTCTTTTTTCGCGTTTGAAAACCGCATACCTAGGCCTGTGATGTTTGATACTTAAGACCGGAATGACTGACCTGCAGTGTTTATAATACTTAGCTTCTGACCTTCCATATTTGATCATATAGCAACCTTCGACCTGCTTCTAATCTGTACCTTCCTGTAGACCATAGAGTTAATTTCAATACAATGTTAGTGTACATTAGTCACACTCTAACACAATTATATTTTGAATCATTTATGGTAACTTTTTTACACCAAAACAGTCAAATTTCTAATCGTTTCGGAGTAAGATTTTACTCTTGACTTTTGAATCTTTTACTCTACATGGGAAAAATATTACCTATTTAGAGTGGATTATTATAAAACTTTTTTATAATTTGTTTTCTATTTAGATTAAAATTTAGAATGGAAGTAGTGTAGTTTTTCAAGGTCAATAATAAAATAAGCGATTTATTTATTGCAATGCAAACATACTTAAAAAGTATATCTATGGCCCCGTTGGGACACTTCTATTTTGGTTAAAGGGCACCCGGAACCTTTACTTCGAAATTGTCTTTCTTGGTCCATATGTTAATTGTTGCTAGAGTGAACTATTGCTCGTGCTCCATGCCAACTCTCATGAAATTTGTATTAGGAGATTTCCTTGTAGCACTCCGTGAACTCTGCCTAAATTCAAAATTACTACAATTATGATGTAATTACTCTTTTGTTCTGCGAATTAGATATAATTATGCCTTTACTTGCCTACTTTCTTAATACCTTTGTTTATTGTTTGAGAATAAAACACTGGATATGAATTATTGGAAAAACACAACTCCGTTGGATATCAATATTAAATAGCTTTACTGTTGAATAGGTCTTACAAGTTTAGAAGTGCTCTCGTCTTCCTCACCGTAAGTAACACTAATTACTAAAATTATAAAATAATACATGTATTAAATATACATGTAAAATGTTTAAAATGTAAAAAAGTTTCAAGTTACCTTATATTAATTATTAAAACAAACTGCGAAGTTTCACATTCACACGCAGTAAAAAGACGTGAACATATTTGCACTAACAGGTGTATAGTTATAACTGTTCAAACTTTTCAATCTGAGAAGTTACTAAAATTACTGGGAATTTCAAAATTTTACAAACCTAAATTTAATATAGGTAGCACTATTTATGTGCAGATACCTGTTTTTGGTCTAGTCAATATAATCTTGATCTTTTAATTATTTTTGAATTTTGCTTAGTTATTCTTTACGTTTTAGATTGTACAGCTCCATTAAACAGCCTTGGTAGTGTAATGTCTAGCGTGCCGGACTTTCACCCAGGCGGCCCGGAGTCGATTCCCGGTGCCGGCAGATCTGGTTAAGGTTTTCTGCAGTTTTCCTTAGCTGTGACACAAATGTGGGATTTGCGCTGTTCTATCTGTAAGTCGGCTGCAGCCGCACATAGGGCCTACGTAATAATAATAATCGCCCCCTCCCTCCCGCACAAGCTTATAGCTTCTGTGGCTTGGTTTCCAGGTTATGGGTTGTAGCAATTATTATTATTATTATTATTATTATTATTATTATTATTAAGTTATTAGATTTCTAAAATTTTGAAATTTCCGCCATTTTTAATATTTTTAAACTTTTAACTTCTGAAATTGCTTGAAATTGAGTTTCAACAGTTATAACTAGTCGAAGTCAAATACAGAAGACCGCTGATTGTAGCAATTTTTTGTTAGTGTCGTACACTGTCAAGTATATGTTGGTGTCAGTCCGTTTTATTTACTCTAGAGTAACATGAACCCTAACAAACATTTATTTACGAGTTTAGATACTTTTTTAACGGTTTTTCTTAAAAAAAAATTAAAATTAAAGTGGATTTTGTTATACATACTTTTAATGTAGAATATTATTAGATTGAATATTCAATCTATGTAGAGTTAATTAGTAATGTAGAGAGAAAATAGATTTCAGTAGAGAAGAATTATTTTTGTCATAGAGTGCAAAAACATTTTTTTTTCTACTCAAAATTTTCACTCTAAAATCTTTACCCAGTACTTTAAAAATTGTTCTGATTTTTTACTGCGTAAATATGCTTTAATAATTGTTAAAAACTTATACATATAGAAATTATTTCTAAATCGGTTGTTAGATTTGGATTTTTCTTCGACTCCAAACACCAAGTGTTGCTATGGTGTTTATCATCCTACATTTTTCGAAAACAGATAAATAGATAATTATTAGAACGAGTGGTCTTTGAGGATTTTGTTTGAGATTTAACTTTAATTTTAGTGTGTTGTGTAACACGTAGCATTCGTTCAAAGACGGATCTTTGAAATAGAAAGTATAATTCTTTACACGCTCTGGCAGTATAGTCATACGGTTCCTGATTAAACTTTCTTTGTATATTTGAACCTCCGATATTTTTATTTGCTACGAAAAGTATTTGCATTTTCATTTTGTAATTCCAATACGATAGGATTTCAGTTAACTTAAGCGCTGGTGGCTTCTGGTTGAAGCTATGTATGTCCAATTTTATTAATTGATTTATGTTACATTATATTAGTGGTATGTTTAAATATTGGAATAAGAACAGAAACGTTATTTTTAAATATGTACTTTGAATAAATCTCAAGTTAATACTAGCTAATAAATTGAAACTTTTTATTTTGCTGAGATTAAAATCTCCGCAGAGCACTGATTTCTTCTTTTTTTTCTGCAATTCTGTTTTCCTTCTATTTACTTCCGAAACGAATAGTAACAATTGTGTGTAACTCTAGCTGATGAAGACATTAATTAGTGGGAGTAGTGTATGTGTGTGTGTGTGTGCAGTGAGACGCAGCATGCCAGATGTGTTCTCTTTTGTGTGAAGAGTATACGTAGTGGTAGTAGTAGATTTTCTCTCCATCTAAGCGAAGCAATTTACTGTGCACTGCGGATTGCGGTTCGGAGACTGTCTTTATAAATCGCGCCTCCACTTGCATAGCCACTTAATCGATAACGTTGTGCTTTTAGACACAGACACATACACCACTAGACTATACACCAACTATAGAATCGCACAGAAATCTCTCACTTTGTCCATAATAGGATCCAGTAAGTGAGTCTTGTACTCTTAAACGATCGTCGGGTAGTGGGATTCGAAGAGTCTTTCAAGTATAAGCAAAAGAGAGAGCAATCAATCAAATTAATTGTAATCATAATAATAATGGAGTGTTGGAGGAGGAATGTCTTGGCTGGTGCAGTTTTCTAAACTTGCGCGCGGGGAGATATTCATTAACTCTAATTGAAAACTAATCGATAGCATGCATGCCTCGCATTTCTATAATATATAAAATTGGTATTTACTAATAAATTTAATAATATGAGAGTAAAGATGGATAAACACACACACATACGCCAACGAGTGGGAGAACCAGTTACCCACCGATGGACGGTAAACATCAATTAATATTTGCCCACACACAGCCATCTTAGCGGCAAAACTCGACACGTTAACTGCATTTTATTAGTCGTGAGGGCACTGACTTTGGTACTGCCGCGGTCAACCAAGGATGGATACAACAATAAGAACTCAGTTAATGTAATTGCTTTTTTTATATATAGTATGGTCTTATATATATAAATTAAATCGATTGCTGCTGTTGCCGCTGCTGTTGATGTTGGTGAAAAGCGTAGCTACGGTTTTATTTATTTTTCTCTCTTGTTATGTATGTGTATCAATGATCTCGCCATAAATATAAATAAAGAAAAGGTTGTCATTATTATTAACAGCAATAAGAAATCGATTTGTAATAATGAACTAGATGATTGCTCAGTGTTTATGAATTGAAGATCAATAAATTCGATTAATTGTGTAAGTTAAAATCCTAGCAACTAAAATGTATTTGAAATTATTCCTGCAAATGAGATTAACTGTCTGCAACTTTAATATTCTACTTGAGTCTCAAAGGTTTTTCTTGTAATAAGAACTGGATCACGTTCTACAATCCGACTTTGGCGCCGTCAAGTTGCAAGTTTCTGCCTATGCGGCTGTAGGCCAAGTGAATATGACTCTTTCCTGGATTCCTTCAATTGTTGCCTTCGGCAACACTACTCGCTGATTATTTTACTTTTTTTTGTGCATAATCTTGTCAGCTGGAGACTTCCAGTCCCATTTCATGCATCCGGACGCCAAATGTCTGTATCCAGAATATACAATTATACATGCGATGTTTTTTGTTTGTTTTGTATAATTCTCGGCATCAGTTACTATTTATTAAAATTTAATATATATCCTACTTAACTGTTATCAACTAACTAGGTCATTTTCCATAGTACTTATTATAGTAGTACTTGTAAATAGGTGGATTGAAGCAATATTGTTTGTTATACACATAAACTTGTCAACTTTTCCAATCTCATTAATATAATACTTGATATGTGGTTGGACGTCAAATGTGTCCATGCTCAAATATACTTACGATTATTGCCTTTTTTTCATCAAGTTTACTCGTTTGATATATCGGCTGTTATACGTTTAAACTTATTAGCTAGGATTTTCTAAAGTACGTGTTATATGGGGGTGGATGCCAAATGTCTGAAGCTCAAATACGAGGGTCGTTTTTTTTTTCAACCTCCGATAGGCTATAAATAAAAGACAAATGTATATAGAAAAATCATTTTATTAATAAAAGTTCGGTATACTTATGGTTACTTTTCGACATACTCGCCATAAAGATTGAGGCATTTGTCGTATCTGTGGACAAGCTTTCCAATACCGTCTTCATACAATGTTGCCGCCAACGCATTTAAATGAGTCTTGACGTTGTCTTGAAGATTCTCGGTAGTTTATTGTGAAACTTTACGACGAAACTTTGCGGAGAGACATTCAAAACAAGAAAAGAGGAACGCTGACTTCTGGAATTTGTTCTGATCCATGACAAGCCCGTACACACAATGCTGTTGCAACACAACGGCTCCTTGAGCAATTTCAATGGGACATTTTCGATCACCCGACATACAGTCCCGACCTAGCACCGAGTGACTTTTCATATTTTCTCTGAACTGAAGACGTGGCTAGGAGGACAGTATTTAGACAGTAGGACAGTACCAAACTACCTAGGATCTTCAAGACAACGTTAGACTCATTTAAATGCGTTGGCGGCAACATTTTATGAAGACAGTATTGGAAAGCTTGTTCACAGATACAACAAATGCCTCAATCTTTATGGTGAGTACGTCGAAAAGTAACCATAAGTATACAGAACTTTTAGTAATAAAATGACTTTTTTATATACATTTCTCTTTTATTTACAGCCTAGCGGAGGTTGAAAAAAAACGACCCTCGTATCTTGTATATCTTCGATGCTTACCACGTTTTCTTCAAACGTTACTTTCAGCATCTTTAATCATAAAATATATTTGCTATAATGCGCTTAAACTTGACAACTTCGGTTCTGGAATCTTATTTCTAAAACACTTGGTATGTAGTCGGACGCCAAATGTTTTCATGCACAAATGCACTTAAGATTCTTGTCTTGGTTTCTACAATTGTTGTCTTCGGCAACCTTACTCGTGTTATATTTTGCTTATGAGCGTATACTTGGGTCTCACTTGGAGTCCCATTTCTAAAGTACTTGGTGTGCATTCCGAAGATTTTGATACAACTGCGGACGCCAAATGTCCTTAGACTCAAATCTATATGCGATTGTTTCCCAGATAGTCTTACTTTTTCGGAGGTCAACTGGGGTTTTTCGATTCCATCTTAAAGCTATTCGGTGTATCACAGAATTCAATGTTTCTCAGAAAAGGTTAAATTTGCAACATTCAAACTGAAAGTGAGTGTTTAGTGTTAACCAATTTATTAATGGCCTATAATAAAATTAATTGTGTTTGAAATGAGTTTCATAAATTATTATCTCACATTTTGGTTTTTTTCAGATCACGTGGTGGAATTAGCGAGTCAGTCAGAAAACAAAACCTTATTAATATTTCACCAAGTCTACCGAAGAATGTCAATATTATCCAAAGATCCAATAAGTACACTCTACGGCGACATCCGTCGCTACATTCAAATCAACTCCACCCAGGACCCATTTGCGACGACGGACATCGACATTAAAACGGCAGTGACGCGTTTCTTTACCGATCTGTTTCCGTTAGTGTATCATAACGTCGGTAAAACGTTAACTAAGGACTTCTCGTTCGACTATAAGGTGTGTCTGAAACAAACGATTAATGAGGTGCAACCGTTCGGTGACATCCCCCGTCAACTTTCACAATCCCTATCGAAGAGCCTAGAGGCTACACGCTTACTTTTACAAGCGTTCAATATCGGGGTCGAAGTTCTTAATACGACCGACACCCTACTGACGGAAGAAAGCGGCAAGGGAAACGTCGAGTGTCATCACGCCCTGATGAAGATGACATATTGCCCCAAGTGTCTTGGCCTGGGCGGAAACTCGAAACCGTGTTCCGGTTATTGTTTAAACGTATTAAGGGGTTGTTTGACCAAATACGTGGCCGAGCTGGACTCGCCATGGAACTCGTACGTCGAGGCCGTTGAACGGCTCGTTATTGCGGTTAAACAACATAATAACGAAGTCGGTGTGAATGCGGATGCAGTTATACGAGGTTTGGATACGACGATATCGCAGGCCATAATGCACGCCATGGAAAAGGAGCACGAGATCGATTTTAGGGTAAGTAGCTTCTTAATTATCTCGCAAGCTCCACGATTTTGGGTAAATAAAGTAGTTTTCATAAACAAAAATACGCAATGAAACAGAAGTTGTTACAGCTTGGATAATTACCCCAAAATTTATTATTAGCCTCATAATGCAAACTCATCAGCAGTTTTAGAGTTAATTTAACTAAGTTTATATCTTGCTTGTTTAAAATTTCACTTTCTGTTTGTCAAACAAACAATCTCACGAGTTAAAGCACCGGTTTGTAATTGTTTAATCCCTACACAGTTTTCCGGTTCAGCGAAAACGCTCACATATACGTCAAGTACAGAAATTTGGGTCGTCGCCGTGTTGTCGGTGTTTTAAGGGAGGAGGGAAAAATTAATAAGTTTGCAATTCAAATGTTATCTCTTGCGGTGTTTGTGCACCCATTAATTCATAATTGTACAAAAACCAAATATTATATTAGCCCCGTTAAATATTGAATCGACTGATATGGAAGTGATTATTAGCGTCGGCAAATACAGGATGACTTTATTATAAACTCTTATTTCTATTTCACAAAAAGAATGTCTATCAAAACAAATGATATATATACAGTGCGAGTGTAAAGTCTGGAACTATCGCAATAAATCGTTTATTAAACGTTTTTGAAAAAAAATCCTCGAACACGTCAATTTTTATCTTAAATGAGACATATTTTACTGTAATCGTCACTTAAAGATCGTCTTTTGTTTCTGAGTTATGACGTAAGCGATAATCTTTTTAAATGGAAACCATAATGTTTTATGATGAATTTGGAAAGAGCATGAAATTCTAAGACCAAATATGCTAAAAAAGTATGGAACTGTATTTTGAAATTTTCGAGATAATTGCCGTTAAAGTTTTAAAACAAAAATCTAATAACAATCAAGAGTTCCAAGTTTTAATAAAAAAATCAAGTAGCCATGTAACAATTGACAGCGTTAAAATTATGACAGTTCTTTATCAGTTTGTTTATCTGTTTTTATAGTGGGCTTTTTTACGTAATTCAGTAAATAACGGTGTGATATTTGACTGAAAAAGAGCGAATTGAAATTTTAATATTGAGGGGATGTGGTGACCGTACTAGAACACAACAAGAGGTTTGTGAGGTATTTAATAACAAGTATCCTGATAAAGCACCTATCACAAGAGCGACAGTTTCCAAAATAGGAAGAAAGTTTTCTGAACTCGGACATGTGAGAGATCGCCATAGGGGTGGTCGTCCAACAACCGAAGAAGGTAACGAATTAGATATTCTGTTGTCTCTACAAGAAAATCCCCATGGAACTACAAGAGAACTAGCCGCAAATAATGACATTTCTCAAAGGTCAGTTATAAAGATTTTAAAGAAACATAAATGGCATCCCTACAAAGTTCAATTACTGCAAGAGCTTAACGGAGCTGATCCTGATCGCAGAACAGAGTTCTGTGAGGTAATGATGGAGCGGTGCAATATCGATGGCGACTTTTGAAATCGCATCATTTTTTTTGATGAAGCAACATTTCACCTTAATGGAACAGTGAATCGTCATAACTATCGATATTGGGCACCTGAAAATCCGCGCTGAATGAACGAGACGCATACGCAGTTTCCTCAAAAACTCAACGTTTGGGCAGGAATTGTAGGTGATAGAATTCTAGGACCATTTTTTATCGAGGGTTCATTGACAAGTGAAAAGTATTTGGATTTCTTAAGAAACGATTTAATTCACGTCCCTAAAGTTAGCGAAGCCCATACATCAGGAGAACAGGAAAGTATATGGGAAATTAAAGGCTAATTAAATGCCCTATTTTTAAATTTACGGCTCAGCTAGTTTTTCTAAAACCGCGGGCTTCGCTAACTTTAGAAAAAGTTAGCGGAGCCCACATCAAAAATTTAATGTAGAATGCAAAATTTAAAAAAGTAACCTATGGAGAATTAAAGGCTAATTAAATGCCCTATTTTCAAATTTAAGGCTCAGCTGGTTTTTTAAAAACCACGGGCTTCGTAACTTTAGAAAAAGACGCGTAAGCGGAATCTTGAATTAATTAATCTTTAATTCTGATGTATAAATGCGTACTCAAATTGGGAACTAAATTATCTGAAATATTAAGAAACTAAAAATTTTCGAAAATGCAGCAACGGTTACTTCCTGAAAATTGCACCCTGGGTTCTGCTAGATTTCGCAATGACGTGCCATCATTTAAAAAAACTACATATTATCGTTAATGTTATGTTACTTTATTACCTTAAATGTTTAAGATTAAGAAGTGACGATTACAGTAAAATATGTCTCATTTAAGATAAAAATTGACGTGTTCGAGGATTTTTTTAAAAACGTTTTATAAACGATTTATTGCGATAGTTTCAGACTTTACACTCGCACTGTATATTTATAAGTAAGGGAGCCAGCTATCCTACTCAGCTTGGATAGCGAGCCTCCAAATTAAGCGGTGTGCATCTTTAAAGTAGGAAATGCTTTCTTCAGAATAAATTAATTCGTTTATAATCTTTACGCATATATCTATCTTTTTTGAAAATCGGAACCTAAGATTATTAGGTTTCTTTACGATTACAGGTCTAGATTACAATGTGCAAAATCATTTCTGGAATGGAAACTTTAATCAAGCAGCCATCCAGAGCATCTGTTCAACATTTAAAAATAACAATTTCAATAATAAGAAGGAATGCTGACGAATTCCTTAATTAGACATTCACATAAATAAAGCAGCCAATAAAACTTTTATAGTAAAAAACCAATGTGTCGGGTTGGTATAAAATACCGAAAAACGCCACACAACCCACCAAAAGTTCCTTTTCTTTCATCAGAGATCTCTCATCGCATCTCATCTAATTAAAATTTCGGTGTCAAACAACTACTTCAAGGCGTCTAGAATAGTGACCTAAGTTAACAAAACGTTTAGCGGCCACCATTTATAGATGACTAAATCGAACGGGCAGTCATCCAACGTCCCAACATATTTCTTTTAGAGCTTTTTTGCATTCCTCCAGCAGCGGCAGCTCTGCTGTATGTTTGTTGGTATCCGAAACGAGTATCGGTGTGCAACTCTAAAAGTGGCCTCTCTTCTTTTTCCAGTTTTGCTTTTTTTTCCTTGATTTTTATTTATTGCTCTTTTATTTTAATCTTGTGGTCAGTGATTCACCTTTTTAGATTTCTAAAGATTATACATTATATGAAAGAGGTGGTTTTAGAAGGAATTTTATGCTAATAAATAATGAAATTGGTAGAAGTGTTTTGGGGATGTTGGAATTGCTAAAAATATAAATGCCTAGTCACCGTTAAAATTAATGGGTTAGTTTTAATAATTGGTTCATCACATCGATAATTTCCGTTCCAGTTAGTTTTAAAACTAAAAAAAAGACTCAAAAAAATTTGATACGCACTTTGTCGTTTCTTTCTGTTTTGAACAACAACCTTCATACTTACTGGAAACAAATAAAACATCTGACTTTTTCTTCATTTTCTTATACTTAGACAGCATTTCTTATGTCACCTTGCCGATCTTGTCTTCGTTTTCTGGATACAGTTCCGCGAGGATCTTGATAGCAAATTGGGAAACTACCATCTCTTTTAAGAAATTGTCATAGACAAATCCTGCTCCTACACTTGACAGCCTATCGGCTGATAGGTCATAAACCTTCTTATGAAACACTGTATGTTTTAAGTTCTGTTGAAGCAGTTGGAAATGCTGCCGTTGGTAGTTTCGAAGTATCCTTTACCACATTTACGTTAGAGCTGCAATCCGTCAAAACAACCTAATGGTTGTTTTGACTAATGCCGACCGTGGACACTACGCTGACCGCAAGTGGTGGACACTTTGCCGACCAGCCATACAATTCTTATAGGGATGTTAACGTAAAGTTCCCAAGCTAAAAGCAATTAATTTGTTAAATAGATTTTGATATGGTTTTCATAAATATGATCTCTGTGATGTTTTCTACAATATGGCGTTAAGTTAGGTTAGTTTAGTGTGCACGGTCGGCAAACTGTTCACCGGTTGCGGTCAGTGTAGTGTCCACGGTCGGTGCAGTGTCCTGTACCCATAGACTATCAAATCGCAAAATGAGCGATATTCTGCGCAAAGACTGCTCTCTTCGTTTCCTCTTCTTAAAAGAAAGAACCAAAGAGCGAAAAATACCATAAATGTATAAGAATTCTGCGAATCCGAATAAAAAAGCCACCAATTGACCCCATTCTCATGATTGTTGATAAAAATGTACAGTAACATAATTTTAGCATATTGTCACCAATGAAATTCGCGTTATGTTGAACTATTTCTGAAGCGGTCTAACAAGCTCTACTACAGAGCAGAATAAATAAATTCGATGAATATTTTCCAATCTATTTACGGCACTAGTATCTCGGCTAAGCAAAAGATGACGCAAGCAACGATTTGCAGTAAATTGAATTCCATATCCAAGAACAACTCTTAGAAAGGTTAGGCAATGGCATCCACTGTCCGCCCACAATTCTAAGTCTAGAAGATCTCAGGCAGCTCAGGAGTCTTGACATGTTTAGTTGTGGCCTGTGAAACTGATGTGCCTTTTTACAATAATATTACTGTGAAACCGACCCCATGAAATTGACCCTATTACGCCGAAGCCCAACGTCCGAAATGGTTTAACCAGAACTACTCAAAGCCATTATTTTATTTATAGTAACAACTAATCAACGGCCTCCGACTGAAAAATATTGTTCGAGTTCGACATCTTGTGCAATCGCATCAGCTTGTGTGTCTTCGACGTACTTCAAACGAAACTAACCGCACAGTATCAAATTCCGGAGTCCCAATTACTTTTCGGTATGCTTCAGACACTGTTTCCGAAGTTCCGAGAAGGTTGTCATTAAAACAACTAAAGTAATTATTTTTACTAAAGTAATTTTGCCTTCGAGGACTGTCATCTAATCGAAGGTGTGAACAACTACTTGGAAGATTTTTACTTAACGTCTTCAGAATTGCATTTGAACAATTATCTGGGTCTATAGCCTTCGAAAAATTGCAAAACAGAATAATCTCAGCTTGTCAAAGACCGGATGTCAAGATGTTTCGAAATTCAATGTTCAGGCCACTTTAGGCCATTCTAAATGGCCATAAGAGACCTTAGAACCCAAAGAGACCTTAGGGACCCTGGGTAAGGTCTCCTAGAACAATCGTATAATAGTAATCTCGGTCTGTGGCCTTCGGTACGCTCCTGACGAATTTTATTCCATCTTATTGAAGGTTAAAGACCGAAGTGGCTTCTATATAGTAAAATAATTAAAACCGCATGGTTTGTACTCTTTCCTAATTGAAGGTCGCACACCGAGTTATCTTGTTCTGAATTCTTCTAAAGTCTTACAGTGGAAACTGTTGTACAATCTTAGCTACTCAGAAAGCTCTTTATAGAATTTAGTTGCTTTAGGACTACCAAATAAAGTGTTTGCTCCCCTTTTCGCAATCATTTTCTCTTTTTCGTTTTTAAAATTCTCGGATAATTTTAAGAAAGCCTATTGTTGCCTAATCTTTTACTTTTTTGGAAGCAATTTTAGCCATGAGTAGTCCTTTAGCTTCCTTGGAATTCATTGAGCTTCCTACAGATTCTAAAGCTACTAGATCTAATATCATGTTTTCGGGAACCTTATTAATCGTATCTTACCTTCACTTTTCTCGACCTTATAGTAATCTACAAATCTTTGATACGCTTCCAGAATAATCTAATAGCACCTACCGAATAAATACACTTAGTCCTTCAGCCTTCATTATTATTTAAATACAAAATATTTTCTTAATGTCACATAATTGAAGTCGACGCAATCGTCTTCGGTTGTCCGTTCGCCTTCAAAATATTCGTTGACTATTATTAGTAAATCAGTTGGCAACACTAATGACCTAATGACACAATATTGCCATGTGCACACACTACGTTCCGGAAATATTGAGATACACGGTAGAACTTAAGGTAATTTTAAAAATCACATTATTCAAGATTTAGTACTTTGTAAATGCGTTCAGAAAAGTGTTTCACTTTTTCATGACAACACGAACAAATACAAGCACAAGAATTAAAAAAGAAAAACGCATGAATGAAACCCATTTTTTTCTTTTTGTAATCTAATATAACTTTTTATATCCCTCAATATTTTCTAGTTTCTTTCACCGGAGAGCCTTTTAAAGAAGTTTATGACTCATGGAGAATTAAATTTGATGCAAAGGCAAAAAAAATATCTTCAGAGTAGGTTTTTTCGTCTCTCGATGGGAATAGCCACGAAGTCCCTGACCGAACATCTCCATTGACCTGGAAAATCTGGAGTAGTTAGGAGGTTGCTTTTTAAGTTCAGAAAAACAAAAAAGGGCACACACATAAACTTGAAAAACCTTGAAGAGGCATGGATCGGATAGCGACGCCTCTTCCTATTATTATTTCTTTTCTTCGAGCTATCGGTTTGCACTCCGCAGGAAGTCATAATTTTTTTATTATGGTTATAATTTTCGAAAATGCAAAAGTTAAAAATGCGTGAAATAGAACTTGCGAGAAACGGTTTTTTTTAAATAAATTCACCCATTGGAAAACTCGCATTTCCATGTGCGACAACGCGTGAAGAGGGTTTTCGAATGGGAAAAAAGGCGTAGCTACCTGAACAGTATTACCAAGACAAGAATTCTAATTAAGAAGATTAATTAAGAAGATAAGAATTATTGGTATTGTTAATAAGTCAGTTCTAAAGGAGTAATAATAATGAATAATTTAATTTATTGCCATTTATGACCGTCATTACAAAGTTAAAGTGGGTACTTTAAGCCGGACAATATAATATTGACGTCGTCGAAGTAAACAAAAATCTTTTAAAATGTCCATTTCAGGAGGGTATAATAAATACAGCAATATTAAAAATGTTCTATTATATACATTATATCCTGTTTCTACCTGTTTCTTTTGCGGATGAGTAAGAACCCGAAAAATGTAAAATACCTGGCGCCTCAGCTACTGCACCACTCAAAAGAAGAGAAGTGAGTGGTGGAGGAGAGAGTATTATGACAAAGAGCCATAAAATATCCGAAAATAAGACTTGAAAATCTTTTAAGTTCTTTGTGGAGTTCCGCGCGCCAGGGGGACCCACCTCCTCCTCTTCTCGCGCCGTTCCTCACTGCAGCCCAGCTACTAATTCATAAAAGTAACACGAAAAATATGTCAGCGGTGGTGGATGGTTGGTTGGTTCATTCGCATTCGCACGCATACGCACAAGCACACAAAAAGATATTTTAAACACAAATCATTTTATCAAGATCTTTAAAAGTTTAACAGGTTGTCAGTCGGTTTGTATTTGTATAAACTCGAGGGTTGTTTTTAAAACGGTACATAGTAGTATAATAGGGGGGTTTATTTTCGTTTTCTGTGTATAGAGATAGGTAGGAGCTATTAAGATTTTTATTATTCTCATTTCAGATTTTGAAAAGTGCCTACCTTTATTACAGTTTTAAAAGGAGATTATCTTTTAAAACCATTTTCAAATAAGATAGTACTTGAAGTGACTAATCAAAGGAGATTAATATTCTAATAATAATGATAAGAGAATTATAATTTTAAAATATTTGTTCCAAATTTAATTTAATTCAATTTTTGTTCGGATTTTATTTCCAATTTCAAATTTAATTTGAATAATTTAATATAATTTGTCTCGATTGATTTGAAAATGTTAAATTTTTAAGCAGTTGTGTTAAATTTGATTTGCGAAATTTAATTGAGAATTTTAAACTTCAAATTAAACAAAACGCAATTGAAAAATATTTAAAATGAATTCCCATGTTTTGTGCAAACAATAAATGGAAAGAGGTAAACACTATAAAATAAAGTTTTAAAAAATATAATTTATTTTTAAGGCTATAATTAATTTTAGAAAAACATTTTTAATGTATATTAGATTAAAATTAAATAAGCATAGTTACACATTAATTAGCTAACTGTTAACAATTAGGTATAATTTTAAATTATTTTTAATCTCCAATATGTCTTAATTGAAAAACTGCGAAACGCGTGTTATGCGTATAAAAACTAAAAAATATTTCGTTAAATATTGAAACATTAAATACCTATATCGACTAAATTCAAAAAATTTCAAAAAGAACATATAATTTAAAATATTTTAAAATTATAAAACTAAAACCAACAAGCACTTAAATAATTTATATGCAATATTTTGAATAATTTTAATCAACTGAATTTAATTGATTAATTTAAAAATTGGTTATTAGCAAATTACTAATTTGCTAAATTAGATGCCGTATTAGAATGTTGAAAGAAATGCATTTTTTAAATAAATGTAATCAGATCTATGCGATAAAAAGCATGTTTTATTAAAATCTCTGCAATAAAAACATTTGAAACACACTTGTTAAACAATAAAAACTAAAGAAACTGCTACCAACATAGTGAAATTTTTCTAAATTCGCAATTACAATGGAAATTTTGTATTTTTCAAATATTTTTTGCTAAAAAATACAAACTTTTTAATACAGTTTGAAAATCTTAAAACTCATCATTTTGAAATTCAGTATAAAACTGTTAAAATCAAAATCTAATATGGTACTCCAAATCTTGGGACTCAAATAGTATTAGAAGTTCACAGTTATAAAAAGAAAGATAATCTTATGATCAAATGTAAAAAATTTACAAATTCTGAAATAAAAGCCTTAAACTTTGAATATATGTACTACGTAAATTAGACTCAATGTTAATTATCTCTTGACAAATTTGAAATTATTATTAAATTAGATATTTGTTATCGAATCGAACAAATATTCAGAATTAAGTGCTAATTTATAAAAATCAAATAAACTAAAAAATAGCCTTGACAAAAACCTATTACAAAAAAATATCAAGATTCTTATGGATTGTTTTAAAAGTAACTATAATTTAGAATTGTAATTACTTTTAGAATTGAGATTGGATTTCTTATTAAATTAAATCTTATACTACAAAAGTCGATTGAGACTTTAGTTTTTGAAATAAAATTGAAATCAGAACATACATATGACAATGAAATTATTTGATTAAAAACTAGAATTTCCAATTATTCTCGTAAATTGTTAAAACAAATTTGAACATCAAACTCTATTTAATGCAAATTTCAAACATAATTATATAAATGCAACATCAATCGAGTTATTAAATTATTATTAATTTTTAAATAGAATCGAAAAACATAAACACTAAACTAAATTAATAGAGTTCCATATCAGCAAAATTGAAACTAATCTGAAACGAAGTTGCAATTAGATTTTGCTCTATTGTTTTAATATAATTAATTACTTTTATTTAAATGATTATGATTTTTTAAATAATTGTTAATATTTTTATAATTAAACTTTAAATGATCTTTATAATCTAATAGCCAAAAATTCGTTACTAAGAAATAAATCGTTTGTGTTTTTTCTTAGCTCATTAAAAGATCTTAAATATCGTAAAATGTTATCGTATCGTAATCGTATTTTTCTAACTTAAAAAAATAATACAATTTAAGATAATGACAGAAAAGGAAATTGTTATTATTTTATTATTATATAAATTCGGCAACCAATTTTCAATTTTACTCTGCTTAAACAATTAGTTGAAGAACAATAGATTAGATGACGTATTTATTTTTAGGAAATTATTATTATAATTATAACAATTATTTATTTATCTATTGTTATAATAAAAACATCAATATCAACACATTTATCGGCAAATAAAATACTAAATAAACAGCTTCACACATAAATACAAACGGAATTAAATATTCTATTAATAAAAACGTTTCATTTCATTTATGTATATTAAAGGTAATGTCAGTATAAAATTCCATTGGTGCAATAATAAAAAGTATGTTTAATTAAAATATGTCTTTAATAAGATAACATGTCATCAGGAAGCTTATTATTAAATGGTTAAGTGGATGTTGTGAAGTACTTGTTCTGCGATATCTTCGACATTAAGTTGTTCCTTATTTCTAGTCACAGTGTTATAAGAAAATATTGTTAATACATTTCAATGCGGAATATGTGGAAATTGTAGTAAACCTTCTGAAATATTTGTTCTAAGACAAATAAAAATAAATTGATGGCGATATAAATAGGCAAATTAAATCACATATCTGTGTTTTAGTAATAAGTTGATTTCTTATACAGATTATATGTTAATAGTAAATGAAAAATATAGTTTATGTAAAATTAGATTATTTTAATGTTATGCAGATTTATAAATATATAATTATGTAAATGCAACGTAAATTTAATAATAGTATAGTAACACTATACAATTAGTAAATTAAATTAATGCTGAATCCAAGCTTTAATACTTAACGCAATTAAACTGTATTCAGTTGTGTCTGAAAAAGAATTAAAGGTCTGAAACACATATTGGATAATTTTATGAATGTATATTTATAATAGAATAATCATAAATCAAAGTTTCCCAATACATAGTTTTATATATTTAAAATAAATATAATGTAATTTTACAACATTAAAGTTAAGCTTTTATATATTCCATTAATTTAAAAATTAAATTTAAGTTAACTTTATTATTTGAAACTTTAAACTAAAATAATTTGAGATTTCCAAAAATAAATAAGCCAATTAAATTGAAATTTAACATTTCGTATTGGGCAACCATCTACATAAAATGGATTGATAAATAAATGAATCCAATCAGCTGAACTTTAATCGAACGATTTTACGATTATATTGAACTTCATATTATTATTATTATAAATCATTTATTCTATATAATAATTAATTATCTTTTATAAAATACTTCTTATTGAAATTCCATTAAAGGGTGCAACTTTAATAATAATCTATTTTACTTTATTACATATACGTGTTATTCGATACATCTATTCCTATACTAACTATAAATGAGGAAAACCTGAAGGTAAAACTTTACTCATTATTATTTTAGATAAGTTTCAAATTTCCCATGATATACAAAAAAAAAGGCAGAAGCGAGAAAAGGCGAGAAAACACGAAATGACCTAATCTTTAAAAAAGAATATTTAACAATCGTTTCTTGTGTATGGAAAGGCTTATCTCTTTGTCGGATGTTTAATAAAAATTATAAAACACATTATTAATATATAAATATATAAATATTCTTTTTTCATAACAACTTAAGTGGAGAATCTTTAATATCTTATTACTTATTATAAGTGAAGCGGTGTGTTTGATAAATTAATATTTTATTAATTTATTATTATTTAAGTGGAATTAACTTAAATTGAACCAAAATCAATGTAAACAGTTGTAAAATGATAAAATGGATTAACCATGTTATAGCGTTACTAAAAAAATTGAAAAATAAAATACAAAGAATTGAGAAAAGAATCTTAGGTTAGACATTGGCGTAGACAAGGGGGGTAGTGAGTGTACCTACCCCTTCCAGCAGCCAAGATAACATTAAAATTTTAACAAGGATTTAAAAATAATAATTTTTATTTGTGTCCTATTTTTGCGTATATATTGAGTAAATAAATAAATGTATACCCTGAAAAAATAGTTATAATATTATTGAGGTCGAAGTCTTAACTAGTTTCATTATCAATCTAGTTAATCTTAATCATTAGCTTGATTAAGCCAAAATAAAAGCTCCAAATAAGGTGACAAACCCACCTCAGCCGCAGAGACTCAATTGTGTGTTGTAATGAACCTCCCACACGTCTGTAGCCTTTGTTTACTTTAAGTAGCTCCAAAGACACGTCGAAAAACTTTTGAAACTTGGAAACTAATACTGCTTAAATATCACCAACTTTCCATGCTTTTAAATGTAAAAATGTTTGATCTTGAAACTGTTAAGCTCTTAAATTACGTTAACCAGGAGGCTCAGAACTTGAGACACAATTATGATTCAGTAATTATGTAATTTTGAAACTATAACTTTGAAGACTGAAGTTCTAAAATGTTCATACCCTATATAGTTTTGAAAATACGAAATTAAAAACTAAAAATCTAGAATTGCAAATTTCTAAGATTTTTAATCTTCAAAGATGATCTTTTTAACTTCAATATTTAGAAATTTCAAAGATTTTGTAACTAAGATAGATCGAGTAAGTACGTATATAGATTTAATATTTTTAATCTTCACGGTTTATCTTTAGTCAAATATTCCGATATTTTAAAGATTTGGTAGATATGATAGATGGAATATCAAGAATTTGATATTTTTAATCTTTAAAGCTAATCTTTAAGTCCAATATTCAGAAGTTTCAAAAATTTGGTAAATACGATAGATGGAATTCCGAAGATTTAATTTGTTTAGTCTCTAAAGCTGATCTTTAAGTGCAATATTCTGAAATTCTGAAAGTCTTGGTACATACGATATATCGAATACCAAAGATTTGATTGTTTTAATCTGTTAAGCTGGTTTTCAAGTCCAATATTTCGAAATTTCAAAGATTTGCTAGTTACGAGAGATGGAATATCAAAGATTTAATTTGTTTAGTCTCTAAAGCTGATCTTTCAGTCCAATATTCTGAAAGTCTTGGTATGTACGATATATCGAATATCAAAGATTTGATGTTTTTAGTCTGTTAAGCTGGTTTTCAAGTCCAATATTTCGAAATTTCAAAGATTTGGTAGGTACGATAGATGGAATATCAAAGATTTAATTTGTTTAGTCTATAAAGCTGATCTTTAAGTCCAATATTCTGAAATTCTGAAAGTATTGGTACATACGATATATCCAATATCAAAGTTTTGATGTTTTTAGTCTGTTAAGTTAGTTTTCAAGTCCAATATTTCGAAATTTTAAAGATTTGTTAGGTACGATAGATGGAATATCAAAGATTTAATTTGTTTAGTCTCTAAAGCTGATCTTTAAGTCCAATATTCTGAAATTCTGAAAGTCTTGGTTCATACGATATATCCAATATCAAAGTTTTGATGTTTTTAGTCTGTTAAGCTGGGTTTCAAGTCCAATATTTCGAAATTTCAAAGATTTGGTAGATACGATAGATGGAATATCAAAGATTTAATTTGTTTAGTCTCTAAAGCTGATCTTTAAGTCCAATATTCTGAAATTCTGAAAGTCTTGGTACATACGATATATCCAATATCAAAGTTTTGATGTTTTTAGTCTGTTAAGCTGGTTTTCAAGTCCAATATTTCGAAATTTCAAAGATTTGGTAGATACAATAGATGGAATATCAAAGATTTAATGTGTTTAATCTCTAAAGCTGATCTTTAAGTCCAATATTCTGAAAGTCTTGGTACATACGATATATCGAATATCAAAGATTTGATGTTTTTAGTCTGTTAAGCTGGTTTTCAAGTCCAATATTTCGAAATTTCAAAGATTTTGTGGATACGATAGATGGAATATCAAAGGTTATATATTTTGTCCAAAGCTCATCTTCAAGCCCAATATTCAGAAGTTTCAGAGATACTAATTTCAGAGAAGATTTAATAGGTACAATAGATCAAAGATTTAATATAATAGCAAAATATTTGCTAGATGAAATTTAAAATTTTTCAAGTTAGAAGTTGTAATACGTTTGAAAATCTGAATCTTTAAATATTTCAATATTCAACACTTCTAAACATTAACGAATTTCTGAACTTTAGATTGAATCTGAACTATAACTGAATTCGAACAAACTGTTAGAACTAAATGTCACTAAATGTCTAACTCCCAAAACCTGAAGTGTTACTTCATTTAATTAATTACCACTTAAACCCATACATTACAGGGGAAGTTAAAAAAACTAATGAAAAGGCTTTCGTTTTGTTTATACTATGGTGAGTGATCGATGGCACAAACAAAAGATAATTTAAAGAGATCCAAGACAATCCAAGACTTGACTTTGTTTTTTTTTCACCCTTCGGGAAACACCAACACAATAATATTCAGATAAAATCTATATGTAGGGTGAGGAGATGGAAAACAAAAATAGAATAGAGTTAGGGGGATTGTTGCCGATACAATAAATTCATTCTTCGTGGTATGAGAATTAATAAGTAATCAAAACTAAAATAATTTAATTTTTGCTTATTCCGAGAAAAACGTTAACATCATTACCGAAATACGTATTGGCAATAGCCGTACAATTAATACAATGTGTGGTTAGGAGACACCGTTTAAATATTATATTCGGAAATTTATTTTCAGTTTTGTATGACACTGATTAACAAATAAACATCTACCTACAGTGCTATTTATTTATCATGCAATTAATGTAAACCGTATAATCGAGCGTGCTGTATAATTGGTTGCCTATGTGTGCATAATGGTTTGACTCGATTATTTTCAAATGTAACATAGGGAAATGCACATATTGCTATTTAATTTAATGGCGCTGTAGATGTATTTCGTTGTCTCAGTAGCACAAACTTAATAACTTAAAACACTCCAAAATTTTGTTTCGTATCTTTATTTTACATTTTAAAGTAACACTTATTTAAATAGTACTATAACAGATTTGTTTGATTGTTGAGGGCTGAACGGTTCAAAGTAACGTGTTCAAACCATTGCTGTAGGATATATATTAAATTCTATGTATCCCAGTTTTTACTTTTCGGTCTCCTTTTTGTTATAGAAGAATGAATGAACAACAATAGAATACCTCACGGCAGGGATTCCTTAAATTTGCCGTGTTGAAATGTTTCGTTTTGCTAGTGACAACTAATTCTTGTAATAATAGATATTGTTTACAGAGAACTGAAAGGTTTTTAAACGTTTCAGTCAGAAGCTTCTTCTAGAAATAAGCGATTAAAATTTCCGAAGTGACGCTTTCTGTTTAGGGGAAGTGTGTGATTGCCTTTGTAAAGTTGGCAATAAAACAAAAATATAATAATGAATTTAGTAACGATTGTTTAGTTTTGTATGTTTGTAGTATGTGTTTCGAAATTTGGACCATATTGTTTCTTACAAGAGATAAAAAAGATTAAATAATGATATCAAAGAGGAAACTAACCTATAAATTAGAACTGTCACTTTGACAACCAAATCTCAATATTATTCATGATCGATGCCCATCTTTTCCTCTGTAACAAAAAAAAAAGCGAAAGTTTCCTCAAAGTTGCCGCTTATATTTTTAAATTCAAACATTCCTGCGGATTTTTAGATTCGCTTAATCCACCAATTACATTTCCATTCGAACGAATTCCGCCTTTTTAAATTCCCGAGGAATTGTTTGATTTTTGTGTGTGTTTCAGTTTCCATCAGGATATTTATTTTTTATTACCGGTTCATTCGAGGGGCTTTGATTTATTCAAATTCGACCTCGTTGATAGGAATGTGATCTGGTAGAATATAACATTCTTTTCTGGTGCTTTTCCCCCTACCTTTTACTTCGCAGTTTTATATAACCAAGTTTTACCGAAAAGAGTCATCGATAAAATTTAAAAATTCAAATAACGCGTTGTCGCGTTCAAAAACTTGTTATATCCCGTTTCTTCTCGTTCCTTCTTTTTGTTTTTTGTCCTCTTGTCTGACTGGCGTCTGTGCTCAATGTATATATATAATCCTTCTATATAACATTCTTGCATATCCTTAAAGTATACCTGTTTGTCTCTCTTGACACAATAAGACAAAAACCCGCCCAGCGACAAGTGCACACTTGCTTGTGCCGCGCGCGCACACATACACGCGGGTGCACACTCACACACACATACGAGTGATCACCACATAGAGTTGGTTGGTTGGTAGTAGGGGTGGGTTTTAGTACAAAACGAAAAGCCGGAATGTCGAGAATTCCGATTGAAGTCGGTTCTCTCGATTTTATTTTTGGATTATAATTAAATGGAAATAAAATTCTTTACATTCCTCAGACAAGCGAGAAGATGACTCTCCTCCACCCAACCAACCAACAGCCGACCTGGTAAAATCGCCAAAATTTAATTTAGCCCACCACACGATTTTACCGACGACTCTTCGTCGGATTATTAATGAACGGGATGATGATTAAGCTCCTGTAAATATTTCATTAGTTTTGGTTATTAAAATTTTATAATCGATGAATCGCATGAATCTTCCTAGAAGAGTGTGAGAAAGGAGAGTATATTTTCTTCTTGATCGGTTTCTTTGAGAAATATTAAAAGGAGGTTAAATGAGGTATTATTGCGGGTGCCTGCGCAAATAGAGAAAAAGCAAATATTTTTATTACCTACTTTAAGAAGTTTTAAATAGCAAAAGTTAATCCGGGTGCTCTTTGTATTTTTTCTTTGCCCCTGACAGAAACACCCCTTTTTAAAGTATTAGCGTCAAAACCTTTTAAAGCGGGATGAAAGAGGTTCATTTGTAAATTTAAAGTGCTTGCTTGTGATTATTTAATTTGCCGATGGACTTCACTTAAAGTTACTATTGCGGTAACCGAAGTAGTAACAGAAGAAAGAAAAATCCTTTTGGCTAAAGAGTTTTTACATTACAAAATTATCGAATCCTCTCAAAATATAAATAAGCAAATCTTTACTATCAGAGAAGTAACATGAATCAATCGTTAACTATTTCCTTGAAATAATAAAGTGTTAATTGCTTTTAATGTTAATTTAAATTAAGTTCATTCATCTCGTTAAAAACCGAACGAAATCGGAGCAGTAGTAGTAGGTGGTGGCTATGGCTCTACGCTGCTGGATATAATGAAGTATCCATAGCAAAGCAGAAACGCCTGATGCCTGCTTGCTTAGTTGGTTTCATCAGATCTGCATCCAATTTTCTTTATTAGTGATTTTTAATCACTTCTCTCCAGCATAGAAAGACCATTTTATCTTCAGCTGTTGAACCGTTAGTTTCACCGTTTCACTTTTGTTTTATTTTAGCTTATTAATTTTATAGTTTGTTAGCTCTCTTCCTCGACGATTCTAGGCGGCGGCGGATTTTTAAAAGAGCTGTCGCTAATTAAGACTGATAAGATCTTGCATACTAAGCAATAAATCGAACATATTTTAAAGATTTTAAACATTCACATTTGATTATTTGATGGCAAGAATTGAGGACTTTTGGAAATATCGGACCTTTCAAAACGCAATAATAATAATTGGCAATGCGATTTGTGTACTTATAATTATCATCATAACCTATTAAATCTAACAACTAAATTTTAGTTGCTATTCCAAAATTGTATTTCTTAATTTTCGTGCATGAATCCTTTTCACCTCGTTTTTTAACTAAAAGGATTATTGACATCAAAAATTAATCTGACGAATATCGACCAGGGCTCAAAATTACAGGGACCCGAGTTTTGAAATTTGTTTGGAAACTTTTATCTTTGGGTTATCCGGTTGGTCCTTGATTTTCATTAGAAATAACTGCCATTTTAAGTATTATTGTTTTATTCAATCGATTCGCGTCCGAGATTTTTTCCTGTATTTTCAGTAACTGAAATATTATGGTAACACAGGCTACGAAAAACGTATTTCAGCAAAATATCATCCAATTAACAACGGTGCTACAAACCGCCTGTGAATTTAGTTGTTGGGTCAACTGGACACCGCTTTATTTCACAATTGCCACCGTTGCGCATTATAAGACTAAACTGATATAAACTAACTGTGTATTAGAAACATTTCATTAGGACGACACACCTCTATTTCGCTCCTCTGATAGCAGATTAAAACGATGGAAAAAACTAATATACAGCTTGATGATTATGGAGTTTCACCAAATAAGGCTAGAAACAATAAACAAAATTAGAACAAATTCGCTGTCTGGATTTAACTGACGAAAGAGTGAGACAAGTTGAGTTAAGCCACAAGATGTTGGGGTCTATTATGTCATGTCTCCCAGTCGGCCATGAGATTTTCACAACTTTACTGATTTATTTTGAATCAGCTTTTCGCATTAGTTTTCATAGGGGAAATTCGGAGAACTAAAAGTCTAAAAGTAGAAATATGTGAGATCGTAGCCTAAGATCTCTTAAGCGGTTAGTAACCTAGACCTTCCAGAAGCTCTCGGATCTGTGACCTCAGAAAAATATTAAAAAAATGCAAAATAGCCCAATTTTCATTGCCAGCAAGGTAGATTTGTACATCTTTCTAGTACTATGTTTCAGATACGTCTGGTAAAGAAAACTTTCTGGTATGTTCAAACCGTTTGACCATGAGACTCTTTTTCTTGTTTTTGAGATAACGTTGGCATGATAAACTGCGGCTACTGATTGGTGTTTTCTCTATGAAATCCGAAGAGATAAGCAGGGCCGTTCCTGGAGTGCTTTCCGCCTAGGTACAAAATTAAAGTGGCCGCGCCTACGATTTACGAGTTTTGTGTTGTTTTCATCTAAAGCCTTGGTAGTGTATTGTCTAGCGTGCTGGACTTCCACACAAGCGGGCCAGGTTTGACTCCTGGTACCGGCAGTTCTGGTTAAGCTTTTCTGAAGTTTTTCCTTAGTTGTAACAGAAATGTGGGATTCCTGCTGTGCGCTGTTCCATCTGTAAGTCGGCTGCAGCCGCACGTTGGGCCTACATAATAATAATCGCCCCTGCCTCCCGCACAAGCTTCATAGCTTCTGGGGCCTGGTTTCCAGGTTATGGGTTATAGCAATTATTATTATTAAATTCCTTGGTTGTATAAGTTAAGTATTAAACATATTTTTGAAAAATTTTAGCATATTTTAAAATCGTTTTACACTAATTTAAAGTCTGGTCGCGTTAGCTATACGAAAAGCGCAAACAAACCAAATGCAAAGATATTGATGGGGCCGCTTAATGGCTGGTGATTTGCTAGTAGAAGGAATTGCCCAGGTTACTGCAGAAAACTGGCAAAAATGCGTCGAGCACACTCAGCAAATAGAACAAATGTGGGATCTGGATAACAAAGTCGATATTTTAGTGGAAGAAATAATTGTTACCGTGAACAGTGGGGGGGCGTTTTAGACACGGATTAGACTCCGCTATGAAAAATTACCAGCTCGGCCGGGGATCGAACCTGCGATCCTTGGATTATGAAGCAAACATGCACACCACTAATCCACCGAGGCTGGCTTATGAATTATGTATTAATCTTTCTAATCTGTTCACAGAATGAAACTATAATTATTTTATAGTGGGCGTCTACGTCGTAAAAAATGTCCTTTTTAGGACAAACGCCTCTTTTAAAGTCGCTTTTGTTATTGACAATAATATGTAACGAGTCTAATTTAATTGTAATGTTGAACATTTTCATCATCGTTTTGGATTTCGCGCACTAGAACGTATACTCTAGGCGGCAACGAATTATTATATGAACGTAGCTTTAAGCGGTCTTCTGACCACTGCTTGTTTACGCTTTCCGAACAGCTAACGCGACCATTACTTGTCAATTTTGTCTAGTTAAATTTTCAAAATTTAAATCAATTTTCGAAATTAAACATTTCTGTCCACGAAATTAAAAGGGTTAGTTAAAAAAATAGGTCGCTACATTTTGTTTTAACAAAGATGCTCATAACTAAATCATGTATGTGTGTTTTGGTGTTTGGTGGGGTGCAAACATTGTTGCGGTGTTGTCGGTTCTATTTTAAAGGCAGCTTTTTTCTTTAAGTTTTCCAAATTGTGTTTTTTTTTCTTCAGCGATATTAGTTAATTTTATTTGTCATCGGCCGCCCCCATGCTTGGACGCGCTGGTGCAAGAGCACCACCATCACCCTGTCCAGGAACGGCCCTGGAGATAAGTAAACAAGGTATAAACATTAAAGTAAAGTATGAGCAAAAAGCAACTCCATCAAATACCTTTGAATTGTACCTTGAATTGTACAATTCAAAGGTATTTGATGGAGTTACTTTTTACTCATACTTTACTTTAATGTTTATATTTGATTGTAACATCAGAATATTTTAACAACTGTCACTGCCAAAGAATTATTTGGTATAGTCTTCTAGTGTTATAATACACATGATTTCAAAATTCCAAAGACATCTTTGATGGAGTTACTTTTTGCTCATGCGTTAGTTTAGACGTGGATCCCCGTTATATCGAATCGAAAGCATTATAAATTCGTTTGGCATTTTGAGGCGAGCCTAACCTAGCAGCGTACAAACCGATCTATCCTCTAGCTGAAAAATACAGTAATCTAACCTAACTATTTGAACGAAAAAATTAAGAGTTGAGCTTGTCATATAGAAAGCTTTTGAAGCTGCATGAAGAATTTCATTTTTGGAAAGTATATCTCATGAAAAGTCTATTTTTTAGGCTAGCTCGTTTCTATAAAAAAATCATTATTTACCATACTTTAAAAAGCGCTGTTTTAAAAAAGGACCTCTTGTAAATGGGTTACCAATGGGATGGCTCATTCAAAAGCACTTCAAGAGCTTTACCAACCGCCAAAATGATGCTGATATCTGTTCACGCATTTGGCGCCATAATACATGGCGGGATTGCCGCGTAGCGTCAGCCAAGGTGCTCAGTCCAGTGTTGCAAGATGTGCTGAAAATGAAGCTAAAACAATGTTAACTGACGCTTGGCGTTTTTTCTAGCGCTTTTTAAAAAGTTGTTACTGTTTCGACGCTTTTCCGATTTGTGTTTTATTGCTACCACACGAGGGCTTTTAAACAGATGTTTAAACGCGATTTTAAACGTCTGGCAACACTGACTTAGTTCAAAATAACAGCGTCACCGAATGTTTGGTTTGTCAGGTTTGTATTAGCAGACAAAAGTTGCGCCAAAGACAGAAAGATTAAATTCAAATCTGAACGCTGTGGCCAAACCCGCGAACAAAAATTGGCGCCATTTTACTGATTGATGAAGCTTACGGAGCGCTTTCTAATGACTAAAAAAAAGTATGTTATGGCCCAAAAGTTAAGGGTTTTCTATGGTTCTTCCAGAAATTGGTTCATTTAAACCTTAAAAAGCTCCAAACTGGAAATTTTGTTTTCCAAGCTCTGGACCCTTGTTTGGGAGTTATTCACTTAAAAAACTTTCTATTAGAAAAAAGGCTTATCTCATTTCTTAATCTCCTTTACAAAAAAAAAACTGTTTAGAGGTTACTTTTTTTAAAGCTTATTGTTGATCAGTTGTATCACAGAGATGAAAATATGCAGTTTCTTTTAAAATGAGCTCTTACTATAAAAATAGCTAATTTGTATAGGAAAAACATTGTGTTATAAAATAGATTGTTTTAAAATTCTAACATAGCAAAAATCCCCTTCAGTATAGGCAACACATTTTACTGGTATTAGACGCCTACTATATTTTTTTGTTTATGGCACTAACTATAAAGATAGAACTACTCAATTTATTCTGGATAAAAATCATTTAGAAATGCTAAAAATAAATATATAAAGTAAAAGAAAGATAATAAAATAATTATAGTGTTGATTCGGGAGCAACTAAGTGTGTCCAAAGCTGTTCTCTTAATTGATTAAATGGTTGTGTGGGCAACTAGGACGCTCCATATTTGAAATTAAGCCAATTGATAGGTGAAGTCTTGACATTACCTCTATTATTGTCATTATTACATATCAGACACATAAATGTTAGGACATTTACATTAATTAAACTGATCTGATTATGTACTTTTAGACTTTGGAACTTGCCAATAGCGATCTTTAGATATTTTATTTCTCAATCTCGTCACATTATTGTTTATTATACCCAAACAGATGAGAGACATATTTTGGAAACCATCATCAAATGAATTTTTTTTTTACAAATATAACAATGTGCTAATATAATTAATTTTAATAACGATTATATAGAAAAAAGATTTGTCGTACTCTCCTCTAATAATATAACAATTCACTTAATCAGTCTACTGACGTAACATCATTTTTCATGGCCTGAATTAGCCAAGCAAATCTGTTACATCCAATAAATATTATCAATTGATTCACATTTATGATCGTATAGTATATAGCTCTAACCAATTTTCTTGTCAATCTTCATTTCGAAAATAAACACACAGCGAGCTTATAAACTGTAGAATATCAAACCAATTGGTTTGAGGATTGGTAAATGAGATATTTTGGAACTCGCTAACACACTGGAAAAATCATAATAATTCAGGTAAATTCGTGTTCCTTTTTTATTCAAAATGTTTATCTTGCAAGAGACATGCTTCTAATACACTTTCTGAAGCATCACGCTGATTAAAACAGTTTTTAAAACGGACCAAAAAGCCAATTTTTCAATAATTAGCTGATTAAAATGATATGGATATACAGTGCTGTTAATGAGGCATGCGGCGAACGAATTGTTTATAAACATCGTATTCATGTATTTAAACAATAAGTACTAGAGTGGCCTTAAAAAAAATGTTTTTCTACAAACAGGTGGAAACGATCCCAAAAAAAGAAGGTGCAAATTCATTTTAGCGATTTTTTTAAACTGAAAACTGTGCCACAACGGACTCGAAGTTGTGAAATTTACTGAGAAATATTGTTTCAATTTAAAGTATTTTCGTAGAAAAACATAGATTAATTCAATTTAATTTTAACTAATTTGAAACTTTTTACTTTAGAATCATCTAAAAAAGAATTGAAACATTATTTTGAATAGGAGAAAGTCAACGTCTGACTTAAACAAAAAATTACACGCTAAAAACGCATTTTTTCAAAAAAGTCTATTGCGGCACGGTTTTTTGTTTTAAAAAAGCTAAAATTAATTTGCCCCTTCTTTTTTGATCATTTGGGATCGTTTGTAGAAAAAAAATTTTTAAGGCCACCCTAATAAGTACATAACGTTCAGATACGGAAAAGGATAGAGAAGTAAATTTAGGAAGAACAGTCAGATCAATCACAATCTGTGGCAGTGGGATTTTTAAAAACAAGAAAACCCAAAATTGCAATAATAATTTTACCAAAAGATAACGGCTACCCTGAGCCAAACGCTACATCGAACTACTAATATAACGCCCCACGCCTCTGGGACAGACAGGTTTATGTAAATGCTCGGTAATTCCGCTCCCAAAGAGAAATAGTCAACCAAATAACCTTTTCCTTGAAATGGAAAGTTGAGCAGCGTATTAATGAATGCATAAGTAAATTAATTTGTAAAATAAATAAATCAATAAAAAACAAATAATTCGTAACTTTGAATAATAATGGCCTCAAACTCTATTGGAATACAAAGTAAAATATAACGGAATAGAGGCGGTAATTTCCACCAAATCACGCATTTCCTACTACCGTGAACGTTCAAAGCTTACAAAAAGATACAAATATTTTGATCTATAATTATTGTTAAATTCATTCAGTATAATAAAATAAATGCTGCAATTAAAATAGACATTTATCAATTGTTATTTTCAATGATGATAACACAAATTAACGTTTATTTAAAAAAATCTAAGACTGTGTTTATTTTCAACGTTTAGGTTTTTAGCAAAGCTATCAACAAGATCATAATTGAAATTGTTCGCAAATATATTCCTTTTAAATGTCCCTCATCGCATTTTGGACCACTTCTCGCTCGGCAGATTTGGAAGCTATACGAAGCAGTAAGCGTTTATTTTTGTGAAACCTATCGATGAGAAAAATTTGAGTCTTAAGAAGTCTTATACGACTGGAAGAATAATACCGGCTGAAGTCCTATACCTCTTAACATCAAAATTAGATTTAGAACATACTAAATCAATTGTACAGATGAAATTATGAGCAAGATTATTATTTACATGCTTCGAGTTCGAAGTAGCATTTTCTTGACCTCAACTGGGGTTATTATGTGACCTTTGACCTTTTGATGGAACTTAGAGACGAATTTCTTCAGAAACTTACACATCTGAACATTTTTTGAGGTAAGTACCGTGAACTCTACAAGTCAAGATTGTAGAACATACAACACCAACTATTTTGTTTCATATGACCTTTGCTGACCTCCACAGGTCACAATTGAAATTTTGCGTAAAAGTTTTATGTAAATACTTCAAGTTCGAACTAGTATTTTCTGCGCCGAGCTTAAACTGTGGCGCCATCTCTAAATGGCAATTGTCCTTTTGTTTTGACTGCTAATCACAGACGAGTTTTCCGGAAACATTTGACCATTGACAACTCCTGTCTGTACTGCAAATCAAGATTGTTGTAGAACGTACAACGTCAAATCTTCTTTCGTATAACCATTGCTAAGGTGACATATATGGTTATATAATATCATTTTATAGGGCAAGAAGGTCATCTGACCTTCTAGAGATCCCAGTTAAGATTTCAGACAGAAATGATTATCTAAACATGCATCGAGTTCTAAGTGTCTAGAGCATTTTCTAGTCTTCAACTTTGATGGGCGTGTACCATGGCGATAGATGTTGTATCTCCAAGTCTAAGTGTCTTTTGACCTTTTGCAACGACCTTTCATCATAGGCTTTGATTTTCTTGGTTTACGTGGTCTATTTGTCATCGTGAATATCGTTCTTGGACGATATCTTAATAATATCGGTCATCTCTTCGTTAAAGTTGTAGAACTGACAAATGAAGGCGTTAAGTGTCTTGCTTTTCTGACCTTAACTAATCTCTAGGAGTCACTGCGTTACATATTGACATAAACACTACTAAGATATCTCCCCACCAAGGTCGGTCAGTGAATAAAGATTTTTGAAGTGTTTTGCTCCAACTGTTCAAATTTTTACAGGTATGATCACTGAGACCTACTTAGATGACGTAGTCAATCATCAGCGGATGAACTCTGCACTTTTAATGTTTACGCAAATCTTTCAAGATTGCGATAGATCTTTCAAGATCTGTTAGAATATTGCTAATTAATGCTGAAATTTACTGACCTCTGGAGGTCTTATTTGGCACTTCTAAAGAAATTGGGCAACTTAAAACATTTACTACCAAGTGGTTGTATTGTAACAACGGAGATAAGTATTTTGGTTTCGTGTGACCTTGATAGCTTTAAGATATCACAGATAAACTTTTTTCCGAAAATGATTCCGAAATGATGAAGTTATTTAAACATCGCTTACCCCCACAGTATCAACTCTTTATTCCATGTGACCTTTACCTACCTCGTAAGAATCTTTTGCAAAATTTCAACATATCTAACATCGTTTACGACACTACGGAACATTCTTCTCATCAGGGTTGTAATAATATAAGTAAGAGGATCTCCAGTTTCTTTGTTCCATGTGACCTACAGTTACCTCCAGAGATCATTAAGAAATAGTTCACCTACGTGAGACCTATTTAGAGCACAATGCACTACGCGTATTAAGCTCGGATGACGTACGGCAGTACAAATTGCGCTTTGTTTAGTTTTTCGACCTGCGTTAGTAAGACCTTTGGTGGTCACAGTTTCAGTTTCTCACAAAAATATCTATTTAAGACACGTCTTTTAAAGGTCACGGACAGTCCTAAGAAGCACTAGGTACATAAAGTGCGGTTTTCACTAAATCTAAAGGACACTACTCTCATTTAACCTTTGTACTTCTGGAGGCCGCAGAAAGGTCAGTTTCTACAGGATCTATTTAAACAGGAGCACCTACTTTTCGTCAAGGCACACAACAGCAACTGTTGTATGATATGACCTTAAATGACCTCTTCTGGGCACATGAGGTTCAAATAATCTATATATCAGGACATTAAGTTTGATTATTCCCTATCATCTATGCGACCTGTAATGATTGTAGAAGGGATTTGTTGCACGACTGATCCATTCTGAACTCCGAGAGTCGCTTCCTTTTTTATTAAAAGATGACGTTTGCGATAGCGCTAGTTATATTTTGTTTTGTGACTTCTAGAGGTGATATGTGCAATTTCTCGTAGAAAATAACGATTTACGAATATTGCCGGCACCAACTAGAATAAACCTTATGGATCATCTTCGCCTGACTAGCCGAAATTAGGACAGCCCAAATACTTTGTTTCATGTGAGCTTTAGTCACATTAGGTTTAAATATTGGAGGTGACATTGTAACTTTCAACCAATTACAGGAAGCGCACGAAAACGTTATTGGAGTGTCGTTTTAAAAATAGTTAATGCAGAGAGCTGTTCACAACAAACGTACGTTACAATGAGGTTAGATTACGTTGGCATGTACTGACATAACCGTGACGTCACATTTCTTGGAAATATAGAAGTTGATAGGTCACTTACAACATATACACCTTGACTTTTAGTGATTTTTGCAGGTTGGAATAGGGAGAAGAAGTGCATACGTCATACCGTGCCTGACGTCATAATTCTTTCCTCGCAACGCGCATGTTCGCATCGCTCTACTTCAATAAGGCACATTATATTTTCATTTCTGATTATTGATAGTGTTAAAAAGGATGTTTACAAGCTATAAAAACACTTACCCCATGGCTTTCACCCATTGTTGTTTCAATATTTTATTTGTGATAGTACCTATCTATTATTTTAACCTCACAAAGTAGCGTCACGTTTTCTCTTCCAACTGTCAACAGTGTCAAAACTGTCAAACAAACGGTTTACAGCGAAGTAGAGCGATGCGAACATGCGCGTTGCGAGGAAAGAATTATGACGTCAGGCACGGTATGACGTATGCACTTCTTCTCCCTATTATTTCTTATAAAAATCGCTCCTCTCTAGAGGTCGAATAAAACACTAATTAGACTAGGTCAGTATTTTGTTTTGTCCATCTGACCTTTGAACCAATGGAGTGGTTCCTCTCACATATTTGAAGTACTTACATATTTATGTTTCATTTTCAAGTTTTTCGATATGTTTAAGAAATTACATTTATTACATAAAACTTCATCATTTTTATACCGCACCGTATTGTTATACAGTACGCCGACGATAAAGAGGGCTACATTATGGTGTAATTCGACACGTTGGTTCTCAGAGCTCACAATTTAACTCGAAATAATAGTTTGTACATAATCATTGCGATGGAAGGTTTTGGATTTTAAAGCATATAAAAGTAAGGTTATGTATTTTAAGTAAAGTCTAATAACTAAATATTTCATAGCCTACTTCTGAGTGTAGCATACGGAAACGAAAATTGCTTCTACTGCTATTGTTGAAATTGAATTTATTGCTCGGAAATTACCCTCCTATGTATAGTATATTTAAAAGAACTCCAAGAAAAGGAGTTTCCCCCAAAGGAAATTATCTACAATTAAAAGGCAAATTTCATTATAGCAGCCGTGTTAGGATGAAAGTGATAACTAGATAATCCAAATGCAGATTAAGGCTGTGTGTTGGTGTTTTAGAAGGGTGCGGGTAAAAGTGATGATGGCGTATTCTACGCGCGAAGTGAAAAACTAAATTTTTAAGATGGAGGAATTCTTTATTAGTAGAAGTACTTTTTGCTATAAATTAACCCAAAACCCCTACTATTGTCATAGATGTTAAAAGCTGAACAACGATGAATTACTCAAAGGGTTATACGGCTTAATAAGCACATTAAGACGGAATTATTACAGCTTCAAGCCGGAAAGGGGATGGTTAACTTGTGAAGGAGGTATGATTTACGGAAGTCTTGTAAAATTCACGAGAAGGAGAAACGGAGGGAGATCTTTTCTCTGGATCCACGCAGTTTGCTTGGACCGCCTAGCAAGAGCAGAATATCATCAATATTTATAAATTGGACAATTTCTTCGATGAATCCTCGGGCTGGTTTTGATTTCGTACTCCTAAAAGGGTGTTTTCAGAGAGATTCAGGCCAGAAAGAACTGGAATGTGTGCAAACAAAACTGGAATGAATGCGGTACTATCATAAAATAGATGCTGTAGTGTAGTAAACTCGTTAGTACTGCATTCCGCCACCATCTAATTCCTCCTCCGCAAAGTCAGACTAACCCTTGTTGTAGTAACCAAGGCCTAATGCTTTTAGAATTGTGCCGGATCCACTTTATGGTAGACAAAACGCATTTAACAAGGTATGCAAAGCAAATATGCAAACGAGGGTGTAGTTTCGAGTAAATTAGCTTTCGCCAACAGCTGTTGTATTTTGTTGGTCTGAAATAAAGGTTTTTCCCCAACTTCTTCTTTTTCGTTATGCTTGTTCTAGAACTGACAACTACATTAAATAATAAATTTAGTTGAAAGTTTTACAATATATAAATAATATACACAGAAATAAGTCCTTCCCAATTTAGCTTGACAATTCAACGTTAATGATAGTGACTCAAGAAGACAATACGGAAGAAGGAACGTTGTTTAGAATTAGATAAGAGAGGGCACAATAATGTCAGTTAAAATTCGAATTGCATTACGTGTTAACAGATTTTATTCTGGTTCTGAAAAGGTGAAGCTAGAAAGCGATAAATTATGTAGCCATTTTGAGAGGTAGCTTCATCTGAATGCGATTGTTAATAAATGTTGCATCTTAGCGGCTTGAATGGATGCTATTTAGAAAAGGTTAGAATCTTGAACGTTTTTTCCCTTGAAACGGGGAAAAGCTAGATTTTATAAGACGTCACACTAAATATTTTTTGCTTTAATAATCGTATGCTTGTGAAAATGTACACCTGTAGAAATAAAAACTGCGTGACGCGTAACTGTTATTTTTTTTAATTAAGGTTTTGTTTTCTTTTTCAGGTAAGTTTCGTCAGTTGTTCTTTTGTAAGGATCGTCTTTCTACGCCTGTAAAGTTGTAAGTTGCAACTAATATACATTTTGTTTCATTTTTATAAATTGCTTTGTAAACGCTTTATTGCAATATTCTATAATTTTGGTTTAAGCCAGCGATTTCCAACCTGTGGGGTGCACCCCTTTATGGGAGCGCAGAATAACAAAAGGGTGGACGCAGACGTGAAAAAAGACATAAAATTATGATTATCGAAACCAAAATAAGAACAGATACAATCTGTTAATACAAAAATAAAACGTATAATAAAACGCGGGAAATACGGTTGGGGCGAGCGTGTTGCCAAACGTGGCGAAACTTCGCTTGCTAAGCGTAAATGTAATTGTGTCACGTGGAGTTTTTGTGACTGGGGGTCGTAGTCAGAGGTAGAGATAGAAAGTAAACACAGGTCACAATTGATTATATACTGAACAAGACATAATACAATAGGTTACAAATCTAAGTATGAGGACGGTTAGGTCCTCCTATAAAACTAAAATAAACATGAGGGTGATCGGAACCATCCTGTACTAGCACTAAGCCCAACAACTAAGAGTTTTAGTAAATCAGTTAAGCGGTACCCCTGGGTACTAGCTTCTAGGCTCCTAAGTTACTACAACTAAGCACATTAGGGATCAAGTAATCAGTGCCCCTGGACAACAGATTGTAGATCCCTAATACTAAGCGGAGGGGATCAGGTAATCAGTGCTCCTGGACACCATATTCTAGATCCCCTACAATTAATTAATAAAAATGTTTCTTACCAGGCTTGCTTCAAGATGATGGTCGGATGGGAGTCAATTCACGACTAAATGTTTGACTGAAGCAAGCTGTTTATATACTGTATCCTCATGAATATTGCGGAAGCCGTTAATGCATAAATGAATATATTACATATAATGAGATGCTTATATAGATGCATACTGTATAAATGAATAAATTACTTATAATGAGTTGCATACATTATCATATAAATGGCGATTCGCATGCGATGGTTTCTGCAGGTGGTCTTGTCGTGTGGGCAGCCGCTGCATAGACGAATGTAACCTTGGTAACATTTGCACTAAACGGAATGCAAGTTGAAAAATTATGAAATTATTCAATTCGAAATAATTCTGTTTGTGACACTTTTCCCCTCTTCGACGGAAGAGTGGTGGTAGTTGTGACAGGTGATGCGGAAGATGAGCCAGTGGACAGCCAAAAGGTGGTTAGCGCAGAGTTCGAGGAATAGAGTAGGTGTAATTAATAGCTAAAAGTAAAGAGTACGTTTAGAGAATAATGCAGACAACAAAAGGTCTAAATCATAAACAAAAATGAATATCGTTAAAAAATAATGTTACTGACTGTTTCTCAAAAGACGATTGCTGGATTAAATATGAGAACTGCTTGGCTTGAAATTCCGAAGTTTGAATGATAGTGATGCGAAGCGATTGGTGTTACCTATAGCGGCGTGGTGTGGGAGCTGGAAAAATCTCAGTTGTCAATGGAAATCTAGTTGGTTGTTGGTTAAGGTCCCATAAAAGTTATTGTCCCATATTAATAGCATAGCTAAGGTGCGCGGAGCAGACCTCACGGCGCTCACCCGAAAAAACTGGCAGAACTCTACCCAATCCCAGATATCCTGGGTAAAGTGCGATATAGTCAGAATAAAATGTGTGGTAGAGTGTCACGTAAGTGCTCTCGACGGGGACTCATGAACGTTGAGGAGGAAGCTCTTCTAACATGAGTACCAGTGTGGGTGGATTGGATACTCGCCTGAAGGGGAAGCCAATTATGGTGCACCGCTGGTCGCCCGCTGTTTGGACAAGCCTGATGGAAGGGAATTCAAGTGAGGTTTATCCTGGTCGGAGGGGGTAATCTTCGGCCGATAGGAAACTGCATGCCACCAGCCAGAAGGATTCAGAGACGAAAGTAAGAGGATCACGCTTTGACTGTCAGTTCCAGTCCAGTGATCGAAAGAAATTGTCTCGAGCCGCTGGACTTAAGGAGTATGCAAGCGAATCCATAGCCTCTCAATGCTCAAGACAACTTCACCTTCCAAAAAGGTACACACCGGGGTTCGATATAGTTAGTTTTCTAGAGGAACCAAACGAAGCTCTGACGAGGGTACACCAGGCCTATAACTGGTAGGCCGGGGTGGCATAACTGTTCCAAGCCTGTCACATTGAGGTTGGTTTCGGTCAGGCAGCCCCATAAAAGTATGGGGAAAGTCCGAAGCTGGACTAGAGGCCGTCTCCTATGCCGGGAGAAGGGGTCTCGACGAGTGAGTACGTTTATAACTCCGGTACTAGCCTGGAGAGCTAGTAGAGGTCTGGATAAGTATACCTCGCGCCCACCAGTGTGTACTGATAGTTTCTGAATAGCATTAGCGCGCTAATTGAGCGTATCTCAATTCGTGTCTCCGAAAGGGGGACCGTGGTTTTTAGCTTCTAGGTGAGCCACGTTAAAATAACGCTGCCCGCTACAGTTAATTCTGGGCACAGTGCAGTTATATACATATATATTAATAGCATAGAGTGTGTTTAGTATAGATTAACACATCTGTATAGATTATGTTTCTTGGAATTGTTCTTCTTGACCAAACTATTTGATTGCAGTATTGGTCTGGTGACTATGTTCAAATTGTAGCCACAGGTGATGGTTGACAAAAATCTGTTGGTACTGCCAGTGTATTCATCCAGTTGAAAACCATTCAGTATGAGCCAATGCCATTGGAATGTCCATTTGTGCAGGCGAAGATAGAAACAGTACTAGTCAAGTAACAATGCAAAAAGACAAAAATTTTGAAAAGTGAAAATCTGAAGAATTCAATGAATAACAGTATATATAATGATATAAGTCTATAAAGCAAAAATACAAAATAATGAAATCTACTGATAGGTCCGTATTCATAGCAATTGTCAAATAGAGAATTATACATACATAACAAAAAGAAAGTAATTCTTAAAACTAACAGTAACGATATTAGGCGAGTAAGTTAACTAACAACAAGATACAATAAAGTGGTGACACCATATTTGCATGTGTCAACAGCAAAAGAAAAATAGATATAGAAAAAAATATATTAGGACTCCAAGAAAAGCATTGGAAAGGGGGGGGAGGCGTTTAATGCTGACATGAGAAGTTGAGTCTAAATTATTAAAAGGTTGAGAACCGCTGGTTTAATTTATAGAACTCCATGAAACAGTAAAACAATTTTCAAGCTTAAAATCGACAAAAAGTTATCTTTTTTTCCGGTTTGTTGTATGTATTTTGATGATTTTATTTGATAACTTTTTGGGTGCTAGTTAATAGCTTAGAAAATCGGTATTTTTCTTGATAGCTAACTCCGTTTCCCGTTTCTACTAACTTTAAGTATCCAAAAGTATGGCACATCTATTTCCGTTGCATCTGAAGGGAATTCAACATTCCAATCGGACCATAAATAATGAAACCGCAAGAAGATTACAGAATTAATTATATCCAGTTCCGAATGAAAGTCGGACAAAAAATTCACCCATCTCACAAATCCATGAACGATAACA
Source organism: Agrypnus murinus (assembly GCA_929113105.1). Classification (NCBI taxonomy): domain Eukaryota; kingdom Metazoa; phylum Arthropoda; class Insecta; order Coleoptera; family Elateridae; genus Agrypnus; species Agrypnus murinus. The sequence goes on along the minus strand of OV816028.1, from coordinate 153,968,641 downwards.
GTTACGACAAAATGGCGTCGTCATTTTCGTTACTTAATTTTAAATGTTAGGATTAAAAAAAACAAAAATTGAAATATCCCAAAAACTAATGGGTTTTGTATAGGTGACATTATGGCTAATTGCAAATGAGTTCTACTAATAACACCTCCTAAAAGGAATACGTCGACTATCGGGTCACCCTGTATACATAAACAATAGAGATGTAAAATAAATTAACCTCCAGAAAATGACTGATAGCTTTTACGCTTTCTTCTATAGGTACTTATTTCGTGTACTATCGCCCCTTGGAGATGATGTGCAAATGGCGCATTCAGAGAAAAAAATCGCATATTTGCATGTAAAATTTCAATTTCGTCATGTTACGTTGAATGTTGAATGCATTAAAAACAATTAAAGGTTATTCTAAGAATTATTTAAAAAAATGATGATACCGAGGTTGAAGTCTACCTCTACATACGCAGTCAGTCATGCCACAAACCACAACTACACAAAAAATCGTGCTCTATGCGTACTTTTACTTTTTTTGGCTCCTTGATTTAAACACCTCTTGGCACTCTTGACTGCTTCAAGTATATACGTATACAATAAGTATTATATAATAAAAAAATCTATAAAAAGCATTCTGTTTCATCTTCACATTTGCAAGATTTATCTTCTGTTGTCAGTATCGCAAATAATAAGAGGAAAAAAGTTTGAAAAGTATTTGAAACTTTAAAAATGTCCGTCGCGATACGACCCGTGGAGAAACTAACCAAGAATTCCATAAACAGACGATAGTTCCCAAGTTTTCAAGCATTTCTAGGTCATACAAAAGATATTGCTTGCATAAATAGATATGGATAATTTATTATCTCTATCACGAAACATTGCAACGGCAATATTTATTTATTTATTGTTGTATGTATATTTCGCATTCCTTTATTATCTCTGTTTCTTTATAGATACACGTCGTTTTGGTGCTCCTGTTGTCGTGGTGCAACGAGAGAGATATTGCAGCTACAGTTTTATTGCGATAATTATTTTATCTCTTTCAATTTAGCAAATACTTAGAGCTTTGTATTTATTTAAAATCGGCATGCAGTAGCGTGTATTGCAAAGAGAAATCAATCCTTAAAACATAAGTTTTCTACTCAACTGGAAATGTCTACAACTATCAGGATTTCCTTTTTATGATTCAAGTGTTTTAGTGAAATATGCAATATAGAATACATTCTGAGAGATCTCCATTTATTTGTCTATAGTATCTATCTAGCAACAGCTATTTTAAATAAAATTGTATTTGAAAGGAAACATAGAGGAATTCTTAATATGTAAATAGAATTCTTTATTACTTGCAGCCAAATCTTGTACAAAAGTCCCAAAAAATACAAGAATTTCAAAAACCTTTTTTATTGATTGTGATCTATAAAACTGTTATTTTGGTTTGATAGATTCTACAAATTCTGATAGATATTGAATGTAAAATCGAAGTTTTGAATATCTAGTACTTAAAATGCAAATTCCGGAACAAAAACCTATATTGGATTTAATAAATATTTTAATTTTAATCCGAATTTTAAAATTAGCTCTTTAAGCATTAAAAAATCATAAAGACATTAGTTATAAGGTTATAAGTAAATACAAAACAAATCATTTTCTTTAATTCCAAATATGTAGGCAAAATTTAAAAGCCCTAGATAAAGCTTAAATTTAAAAATTAATGGAAATTTTAATTAAATTAAACCTATAAATTTAAAAATTCCCTTTCTACAAATCCTAATAAATCTCATAATTTGACAATATATATTTAAAAATAGAAATCTCTAGATTTAAATTGAAAAGGCAATATTGCAATTTTTTTGCAATATTGCATTTCAAAAAACACTTCGTTATAAATTTCTAATTTCAAGTAGATTCTTGTATATAGAGAAAAAATATCAAAAATCTCTTAATTTAAATATTTCACTTCAAAATAAAAAATAGAAGCAAATAAAATTGAATATTCTGCAAAATTTAAACTTTAACAATAAAACAATCACACTCTCAAACAATTTTAATTCATTCATTCATTAGATTTTAATTTTGCTTGATATATATTATAATTAAACTTATAAAATTTAATATTTCATATAATTTTAAAATTTGATAAAAATATAAATTCTCATGTAAAAAATTAAATATTTTAAAGTTTGAGTTTGTGATTTTATAATTTCTGAAAACAAATTATATTCTGAAAAATGTAAATGATAATGATATTCAATGAACTTAAAAGTTCGCTACTGAAATCCGACGGTCTGTCTGTACGTCCATGTTTTTTGTGAATTTCAAAATTTTAATTTCAGTTTCGGATAGACAATAGAGCATCAAATGTAACTTCCTATCTCTTATTAAGGAACACCCTTGAAATGACGGTCAAAGTGGAAAAAATTAATAAATACTCTACTATCGAGAAACAGTTTTTGCTTTTAAGTTCGATGCAACTTGGGCATTCTCAACTGATTTAAATTGAATTTCAGATCTCAATTTACGTTTAAAGGAATTATATTTAAATGTTGTGCAAAAAATTGGGAATTTAATAAAAATTTAAATAAATCGGAAAGATTTATAACAAATAAATCATATTGATGTAATATTGACAAAACAATTAATAAATCAAATTGAAAATTATTATAAATAAAATAATTCAATATTTAAAATTCTGAATAAATCATTCAGAATCTGTCGACATCTTTTTAAAACTTCAAATTTGTAATGGTTGGTAGAAAAGAAATTGAACGTTGAATTATTCCACAAAATTACGAAATTTGAATATAAAAAATCCTGAGAATTATAATATTTAATATTCAAATCAATAGTTTTAAATAAAAAAATCTAAGCCTTCTGATTAAATTGATGGTAAAGCCCCGGGATACAAACTCGATTTCGAATACAAAGAAAAATCAAAACAATTTATTCCAATCAATAGATTTATACATTTTGATTTCTTTTTATTTCATACTAAACTTACAGCATTTTGCAAATCAAAATTTATAATTAATGAATTGACATTTTATTCAAATAAGAGTTAAAATTCTAGACATAAATATATGAACCCTTATGTGAAAACTTATAACTACTCTACGACACTTCAATTCAGGTACAAAAAAAGAAATGACTCTTTATAAATAGAGGTTCACGTTAAAAATAATTATATTCAATATAAGAGTCTTGTATCAAAAAATTAAGAATTGAATAGTAAACTTTAAATCTCAACAAATAAAAATTGTTAATTTTATAATTCAAAAAATGTGAGATTCTTGTTATACAAAAAAATTCTACTTGTAATTTTAATTGATGTTTTTAATTTTTCTACTAAAAACTAAGTTGGAAATACTTGAAAATTTAAAATGTCAGTTATAGTTGCTCTTGAAGATACACAAGAAAAATCAGATTTTTAAAATGTTAACGTTTAAATTACATTTCCAGAAAAACATTTAAGAAATCTTCAGTAAATTGTGTAATCATGTAATCAAAATTTTAAATTCTTATGACGAATTCAATAGTAAAAAATACTTAAATTTTATTATTAGACTTTTAGTTAAATCTATACATTTTGAGAATTAGCAAAATTGAAATTTTCAGAGTCTGAATATTAATAAAGAACATAATAGTTTTAAAAAACTATAATTCATCAGATAAAACTATTTAATGTCTTTTGATACAAAAAAACAGAATTCTTATAACTAAATTTTTGAGCTGAGATGAGCTTAGATATAAATAAATGCTGTGTAAACGTAATGAATTAGTAATATACATTATCAAGAATTAATACTACGAAATATTCTTGATGAACGTTTAAATAAATATCAAGAATAATTTATAATAAGGTGATTTCATAAAATATAATTATATTTGTCATTAAAAACTTCCGCAAAAATGTGAATTCAATCTAGTATACGAAATCTCTAACTCAGGGCGGTGAGAGATTCTTAAGGTGGATTAGGTGATTCAATCAAAAACAATCTATCCAAAACTAATTATTAAAATGCAATTTATTTTTTCTGTTTAAATTAAATTACTAAGTTACTAATAATTAATTATTAATTAATTATTTTGGGGGACCAAACTTAATTGTAAATAAAAAGGTTTCCTACCGTTGTAAATTAGCCATGATAAACTCACTTGAACACCTAATTTTATAAACAGCTGAGCGTTTTAGTTTTATTATGGTAGAATGCTTCTTCCTTATTTTTAAGAACGGCTAAACTTTGAAATGTGTACTTAAATTCTATGAGTGATTTTTGTTTTACACTTTTGTTTCGCAGAATAGTTTTTTTTAATAAAACACCATTATATGATGTACTTAACATTTATTATAGTAAATTAAATTATTCACTGCGCAGTTTAAACTGTTAATTAATTCACTTTTACACTTTTCAATTCGATTTCAATTACAACTTAAATACGACTCGCTTTAACGAATATAACTTTTTATTATTTAAAATTTTTAAGTAGCAACAACATAGATACCATTTGACTACATGATTACGACTTCTCTTAAATTTAAAAATTACACTATATACAACTTATTTACATAATAACACTATTCTATTTTTACAAAGTATACCTGATTATATACAAAGGTGACTGAATGATGATACAGTTCTATGTAATTGCTTCCATAACAATTATTTTTTTCACTAAACACGATCAAGCATTTAAAACAGATTTTTCAGAATTAGAATAAATAAGATCCTATCTTGAAAACAAAAACCTTTAAGTTTCTTATATCACCGAATCGTTAAAACTAAAAGATTTTAAACTTTTCAAAACTAAGGTTAACGTTTTAGTTGGACCAATTAAATTTATTTACTTTAACTAAATATTTAGTTAAATAAACTACAATTTATTTGATTTACCTAAATATTAAGTTGAATTAAATTTAATTGGTCCAACTAAATGCTTTTCTCAGTGTACGTATTTTTAAGAACACGAACACGTTTATTTAACGTTTAACTTTAAGAGGAACTTTTTCAATTTCAACAATCAAATTTTGGAAAATTTCGGAAATGCAATCCACAGCAATATACAGGGTGGTTTTTAATTGATATGAAAAAAATAATTTTTTATTTTCTCTACAAACTTTCCGACAATTTTAATCCTAGCATTTAATTGAAACGTATTATTATTAGACGAAGTAGAGAATCTTGTTCACACCACGATACCTACGTACATATATATCACACATCCGGAGTTCAAGTCCTTATAATACAAGAAAAACAGGGAAGTGAATAGATCAGACACATAAAAGAAAGATTATGGAGATCTCGTTATAATGAGATATAAAATATAAAAGTCCAATTTAATTAAACCGTTAGACTCGTTAATTTCCTCGAACTGTTTTGATCTCTTAACATTTCCCACAAAACCTGATATTTATGCGTCTACTAGAAACGACTCCACATACATAATTTGTTATCGACTTTATGTTGTTATTAAATAATAATAATAAAACGAGATCAGTGTAGGATAGAATATTAGTGTTGGGTATAACATGTTCGTTATTAATAGAAACCTTAAATTTCCTTCCCAGTACCAACTACAACTACCAACGTGGTTTTTGAAACTTTTTGTTCACATAAACGTTTGTAAATGTACTAGTCTATTTGCATAAGGATTATTATGATGATGACGATGCGACACACACACACACTTACACGATCCTTTAACCTTTCTCACTTTATCCTGAACGACTCAAAGGGCAATTATGTAATGGAGAACGATGTGGAAGGAGAAAATATTCCTTAAATGTGTACCGACCCCGCATTTACATAAAGCTGTTTATGAGAAACCGATACGTGGTTTCTGAACTTAGGAATTACCAGTGTTGTTTAATGAAATATGCACTTTGTAGTTGGAGTCTACTGTAATAGTAGTAGTGAGAGCGTGACTTGTGCACATGTTACTAATGTTCCGTGATTAATATTTAATTGATGCGGAATTTGTTAATTTACGCGTAAACTTCTCCTCGTGTTTGGAATAGGGATGTTGCTGAAGTAATACAAAGTGTAATATTGTTTTTCTGTATTAATAGGGAAATTCTGATTTGCAAATGAGATATTTAAAAAAAATAAAAATACTGGTTTTATAAATAACAGCTTTACAAAGCAGAAATACTGAATAAAGCATCATTATATAATTTCACCTGAAGCTAGGTAAATGTCTCCAACGGAAGGTATCTATCTAAAGACGGAGAATTACACGTTACACAAACACACAAAACTTAACGTAGAATCATAAAAGGATTACTTAGTAAAATATCTTTATGGTTTCAATAGATCCCAAGAATATGAATGGAAATACAGAAACTTGGAAGAACTCCTGATAGATCAACTCTTCTAAAAAATTAAGAATCCTGGAAATAATCTACGGTTTCAGGAGAGCCGACGGCAATCCTAAAGTTTATAAAAATTTCTGAGAGGTCATCTCTTCTTCCATTTTAAAAAACTTGGAAAGGTACAATACGTTTTACAGTTTCAAGAGGTCTCAGCAAAATTAACGAAAACCCGGGAGTTTGAAAATGAAGTCTTTGGAGGTCCACAAGTTTAAAAAGAATCTCTAAAGGGTCCGATCTTCTTCAAGATTAAGAATCCAAGAAAGACAGTATACCTTATACGGTTCAGCAGGTCTCAGGAATGTTTACAGAAGTCTAGAAGTTTAAATGAACTCCTGAAAGGGCAACTCTTCTTAATAATTAAGGATCCTAGAAAGGTATACTATGTTCTAAAATTTCAAGAGGGATCAGGATGACTAAACAAAATCCACTAATTGAAAGGAAAGGAATATGGGGTAAAAAATAAGAATAAAAAGGGTATAAAGGGTTTAGGAAATTCCAGTAGTCTAAAGGAACAACTGAGAGGTCAGTTAGGTAGAATATGTTCTATAATTTCAGGAAGGTTTTGATTTTGATAGACAAGGAAATCTACAAGTTTAAAAGAGTTTCTAAATGGTCAGATCTTCTAAATGATTAAGAGTTCAAGAAATGTAGAGTACTTTTATACGGTTCTGGAAGTCTCAGGAAGGTTAAATGAAGGTTTTAAAGAACTCTTGAAAAGTTACTCTTCTTCTAAGTTAAGAATCTTGGAAGCCTAAAATTCGTTTAACGGTTTCAAGAGGTTCTAAGAAGATTAATGGAAATCCAAGAGCTTAAAAGGACTTCTGAAAGGTCTACTCTTTAAGAATCCAGGAAAGGTAATTTTACCTTTCTTATTTAGCTCTTCTTCAGAGTTTCAGGAAAGTTAAAGAAAGTCCAGAAGAAACTCTTGTAAGGTAACCTTTTTTCAAGACTAAGAATCTTGGAAAGCTAGAATATATTTTACGGTTTTAAGAGGTCCCAGAATGATTCTTGAAAATAGAGTTTTGAAGAGTTCCTGAAAAATCAACTATAATTAAATATTAAGACTCATGGAAAAATAGAATACGTTCTACGGTGTCAAAAAGGTCTGGAATTATAAAATCTTCTTTAGAACTAAGAAGTTTAGGCAGATCAATACTTAGATAGGTTTCAGGTCTTGAGAAAGATAAAGGAAACCCATGACTTTAAAAGAACTCATGGAGCGTCAAGTCATCAACAAAATTAGCAATCCTAGAAAGCTAGCAGCATCTTTTTCAAAATTTAAAAGATCGGAAAATTTAGTATTCGTCAAAGTTAATAAACCTAGGAAGGTATAATACGTTCTACGATCTCAGGAGGTCGCTAGAAGGTGAAAGGACATCCACCATTTTCAAAGAGCTTCTGGAAGGTGACGTCTTCACATTTTAGAATCTTAAGTAGAAATATAGAATACGTTCTACGGTTTCAGAAGGCCAGAAGATTATTTAAGGAAATGTAGAAATTTAGAATAACTCATGGAGGGTCTGGTATTTAGAATTATGAATCCTGGATTGTGAAACGTATTGTATGATATCGGAGTTAATCCTGGACTGTTCAAATCTTCTACAAAATTAGAAATCTTAGAAACGTAAAGTACGTTCTACCTTATTAAGATGAGCCGGGGCAAATTTAAGAGATAAAAGTTTTAAAGTACAATAAGATCAGATATTGAGGAGTATCTTGGACAAGTGGGACACATACATACAAGAACGGTCGCAAAGTCTTAACGAGAATCCAGGAGTTTAAAAGAGCGTCTGGAATGTTCAATTTTCTTAAAAATTACGAACCTTACAAACGTAGATTATGTTCTACCGTTTTAGAACATTTTCGGAAGATTTAAAATAAACTTGTTTAAAAGAAGTAGTGGAAAGTCAGCCTGGAAAGTGAAGATATATTTTATGGTCTGAAGAAGATTAATGAAAATCCAGGAGGTTAAAAGGGTCCTTGAAGGTCAGCTCTTCTTCAGAATTGTGAAAACGTCTTTGTTCTCAAGACGGTTAATGGAAATCCATGTAGTTAAGTAACAATTATTTTTCAAAATTCATAATCCTGGAAAGGTAAAATACATACCACGACCTCAGGAAAACAATTCTAAGAAACCAAACTATTAAAATTGAGAATACTAGAAGGGTTGAAGAAGTTTTACGGTTTTAGGATGCCTCAGTAACATTGAAAGAAACCCAGGCGTTTAGAACTCGTTCAAGGTCAGAATTTCTCTTAATTTGACAATCCTGCAAAGGTAAAACAGATCTATGGGTTCAAAAAGGTTAATAGAAATCGACGAAGTTAGAAGAGCTCTTGTAAGGTCAACTCTTCTTTAAATATATGAATTCTGGAAAAATAGAATACGTTTCATCTAGAGACGGTTAAAGGAAATCCCTGTGGTTAGATAGCAGCTCTTCTCCAAAGTTCATAATCCTGGAAATGACCATGAACTTTATCTACCAGAGAGGTTAAACACGTACCATTCTCAGGAAAACAATTCTAAAAAATTAACTATTAAAATTAACAATCCCAAGAAAGTAGAATACGTTCTACCGTTTCAAGAGGTCGCAGGAAGATTTAGAAAAAAAGGGTTTAAAAAAACCTCAAAAAAAGGGTCAGCATTTCTTCTAAATTGAGAATCCTGCAAAGGGGCTGTCTGGAAACAGTTAAAGATAGTCCATAATATAATCGAAGTTCAGACTGCTGAATCGGTAGAATACACATGACAGCCTCAATGATGAATTGCTTCTGAAGAGGCTGCAGAAACAAAGTAGAATGCACATACTAATGCTGTCTTCGATGGACAGAACCATCACTTGTTTGTAATATGTCGTTAGTAGTTTCTAAGTCTCTATATGTATAGTGTCAGGAGAGTGTTGCGTTGGTAACAGCAATCAAAGAGTACATTCAATACTGGCCACGGTCGCAGTATTGCAGAAGCACACGCGTCGCCCGTTATGGCCTAAGGCCCAAATTACAACCAGTAGCAACATACTTTCAAAGGCCGTACCCAACCCAAACCTGATCACCAACAAATCTGAACAACTTGACCCACCCCCAGAGAAACAAACTCCAAACTTAAAACTAGTGAAAACCAATCCCCCCCCCACAAATCCTACGAGCCCAACCCACACCCTAACACAAAAGACAAGACAAACTACGCCAAGGTAGCTCCACTGCGCACAGGTTCGCGCCAACGGCAGTAGTCACATCCATTGGCATAACTGGGGGTGGCAGGGTGCCCCCCCAAAATGGCCATGCCCCCTCTCAGGAAAAAGCCAATTGAGCGCCTGGATGTTTAAAACTCGCCGCGCTCTATGGGACTGTCCATAAAGCTGGGGCCTGGACTCCTCTTGCTTCGATAAGAGAGCCCAAAGGCTGTCTTTTATCGGCAAGGTGTCAACTTTTTACCGTGGGGCATCCAACCACGAGACGACCCGAGAGCCGCCGATTACAAAAAACAAAAATAAACAAAATACCTAGGAGTCGGACTACCATTCCAAACTAACGAACTAGATGTCGATTTAACACAAAGGGCATTAGATCAACGAAAGGAAAAAGAAGAATATAGGATAGAAGATACGACAATGGGAAAGACAAAGGCCAAAAAGGGATATTCACACACAATTACACAGCAAGGCACAAAAGAGTACGAGCACAGATAGGAAGATAAAAGACAGAGAAGGAACACCAGACCTAGATAGAAAGGTCGGAACATTGACTCGGAAAAGGAAAGCGAGCCAAGTCCCACAGAGACCTACCAAAGCGACACCCAACCAAATCACCCCCAAAAAAAAGTGTTACACAAAACCGGTATCCCAACAATAGCTACATGGGATATAGACATATTGTGAACCGATGTACGTGGATCGATGACGAGTCGACGAGAAACAGTCGAGGAATCAAGATAAAAACGATCCCAAAACACGGCTCGCCAAAACGCTCTACCAACCTAACCAAAATTAATTCTAAATCTGCACAAATGCGTTTCCCATTACTTAACTCAAGAAAAAAACTAATTTAAGATGCCACCAAAACACTGTTTTAAAGAATTTAATTCACCAACGAAGATGTAAGTTCACTTATCAACAGGAAATTACTTCCGAACAAAAATGGTAACTAAACGGAGAGAGAATGCGAAAATCCCTAACGCTATACAATATAACACAAAAGCATAGCTTTACAGGGTGCTACGAAATTAGCATGTAATAATAGTATCTCTGCTCCTTCCTCTAGTTTGAATGGCTATACTGCTAAATAATGTTTAGCGTCGAACATAGCGTTTCGAGAGGGGCTAATATTTATATTAAATCAAATATAATTATTACAAAAAAAATTCTTTTATACAATAAATAAACTTTAAAGTGAAAAATTCGAAGTTGCATATATGCTTCGGAGGGGTGGCTTCAGCCCCTGAAGCTCCACCCCTGGCTACGTGCCTGATGTCACCGGTGCATAAATTGAAAAGCATTGGAGATAATACAGATCCTTGGGGCAGGCCATACTATAAAAGATCTGCTTGCTTTTTCTCCAAGACTAACTTCGAAATAGCTTTCGTTTTACTTAAATACTGCTTTCGTATCCAAAAATGTCTTAAAAAGGCGACGAGCATGTTCTACATCAAGAATTGAAGATAATTCAAATTTCAAATAGTTGAATTGCGAAGCTGGCCTTGGCGCGTGTAATTACGATTTTGTGCAAATTTACAAGTGCAAGGTGCATGCAGTCATTGGCATCAATATTAATAAATATGTCAATGCAATGGGCACATCTGCATTCTCTCAGTTGATAAATAAACAAATAAACAAGCAAGTTTTCATAATAATATAAAACGAAAACCAAAAAACCTATTGAGCAATTAAGTTTTCTACCATAAATGGTAACCAGAGAGAAAGTTGTCAAAACGGTTATTTTTTAAGTACCGCCTTTTGTATTCCGCGCTCTCAATCTTCTACCGCATGGTAGAAAATTAAATAAACTTTTAACGAGGTTTTAATATTATTTTATTCAAAACATCAATACTGTTTTCCCGCTTCTTCAGTACTAATAATAATAATACTTATGTTCGCACATGTTACTTTGATTGAATATAATTCGCATAGTAATAAAGAATTATGCATCATTTCAGCATCCAGGAACGGAAAATTTAGTGAATTTTTCCCGTGTTACGTTTCTCCCTATTTTCCGATGAGATATAGGGGTGATATTTTTACTTGTTTTCGGTCGGTGGAATATACTACCGTCTCGGTTTATTCTGCAACATTTCGCACTTTCAAGATGAATACAGATTAAAAAGGCCATCTCCTCAATTCACCGCTGCTGCCTGCTGCCTGCCGCCGCCTGAGCGAGAAACACTTCCTCGGGAGTCTACTGAATTTTAATGCATCTCTCACCAGTCAGTGAGGAGACGGCTAGGTTATCATCGGGACATTTTAATTATACTATTTATATCAATTTATAAACCTGTCAATTAAAGCTTTCAGGAAAAATAACTTGTTTCTGTAATTGGAAAGGGAATAAAAACAGAATTAAAACTGAAAACGATGAACAGACAACCTTTACGACGCCGTCGGTGTATGTAAAAACAAAAACGGTAATGATTATGAGGAAGAGGAGGATCGGTTAAATATATTACCGATAAATTGCAAATACATGTACTAAGTGTACATGAGTGTGCGTGGTGGGTACTTCTTGTATAAGAAATTCCCTTACATCATCAAGTAGGCAGTGAAAAACAAAACACTGCAAGTTTTGACATATTAAAAGAGATGGATTAGCGACAGCTTAACTAAGTTTTCGTAGTGGTGAAAAGCTTTACAATTTGCGTTTAAAATCAATAGCACTTACGAGATTCATATTCAGCACACTGGTGAAAAGTTTACCAAATCTAGTCTTTCAGGTCATTCCTTCGCAATTTTGGAATTCTTGTGCTGGCCTTTGTAAAACGAGACCGAAGACATCTTTTTAGTATGTTTTTGAAAAGTTAAGTCGCACATACAAGAAAGACTACTGATATCGACCAATCATCTTAAAATAAGTTTTTCTCCTATCTTGTAAATTAATAAAATTCACGGTTTTGATGTCTCGCGCTGATCTAAGCAAGCCAAAGTTACGCCTAAGGTTTTTTCTCAAAATTGAAAATCTGGCAAGTCTGTTGTCTCGTCTCGAATTTGATGGCCTGAACTTTTGATAAGTTGATGACAGTATTGGATGCGTAAAGCAAGTAAATTCACCGTTGATCTCTCCTTATATGATTTTGCTTTCCCAAGCAGCATTTTTAGTCATCGTTACGTACCAGCAACTAGCGGTAGAACTATTAAGTTCTTGTCGCTAGTCACATGCACGTAATTGGTACGGTTTTATTACGTACCTGGAACCAAAACGGGGAACAATTTTTGGATAGCAGGTATATACGTTGCGGTAATCTCTCTGGAACTTGTCTACGTTTCGGTTACGTAGCGGGAACGTGACGGCGTAGTAATTGCTACTTTCGTTGAACTTATCGTCTTTTTGACACATCGCGTGGTTGCTCGCTCTTACTCTTGTAACTTTATTTTCAACTTAATAGTCTATCATTCTCTAAACTAATGCTGTGATCGTGTCACAAAATGGATTACTATTTTATTTGTAATACGTACTTAATAATACAAAGAGCGATGAAACGTTCGATTATTTTGTCATTCCAGTATACCAAAATTATAAACCATTGCAACTTTTCTTCTGTTAAATGTGATGATGATAGATGGAAAAATAACAACGCGCCTTCGCTAAATATATTTTTTAATAATGTCTAATAAAAATTAAAAATTTTAAAAAATGTCTAATAAAATATGATAAAAATACTTATAAGTTGATACACGTGATAGAAACCATTTTTTATATTATTCCTAAGATACAAGTTGGCACCAATTTGTTATTTTAATTGAAGGATCTATTAACAATCATAATTGCAAATTCATTAATGACCTGGTTGATGGTTTATTAATAGTTTACGAAAAATCACTTTAAAGTGATTCTCCTGGGTAGCAAAAACGTAATTTACGTTGCTTTCAATACTCCGTTACTTTAAAGGGTTAAGCAGTGGTTTCAGACAGGTGACAGGAACTTTCAGTACTACTTTAAAGTTTTAAAAACTTTAAAGTAGGTTCGGGCAAGTTACTGCTACAATTATAATACCACTTTGAAGTTGCAACAACTTCAAAGTAATTATACTAAGTAGCAATACCGTTCCACATACTTTAAAAGTTACCAGAAGTAATGGAACTACATAGCTCCAATAAATAGTAGAAACAACTACATAATTACTAAAATATTCCGAATTGAAGTAATTAAACCTATAAAGTCATAAGTTTAGTTGCAGTTACGTAATAACTGCTCATTCAAAGTTCCGATCTCTGTTACTGCTACTTAGATGCTGCTTGGGTTGAGTCCAAACTCTTAACATCAAAATTTTAGATGATTTTGCTGCTAAATAGATCGTTGACTAGTCTTTTTCGTTAAAGCCTTTTTTTGTCACGCTTAGTTTATCTCGCGAAGAGAGGCCTCTTGAGAACTTCCAAAACGACATCCTAATTTTGTAGCTTTTCAAAAATCTTGTATTCGTTTAGAAACTGTTCATTTTTAGAAAGATCTTAATGAACGTAGAACAAACTATCGGAGCATCTTAAGAAACTTAACGTTCTTTATAGTCTTATTGAAAAATTTAGATGCGCTTTAAGTATGTCCAAAAGAACCCCCGAAAGCCTCTTTAATGTTTCAGACGCCTTCTTATAGCCGTTCAGGAGTATAATTCCAAGGTCAAGGTATGTTGGAGCCCTTTACTTTTCTGCGTTTTAGGCTTTATTCCTTAATAATCGAGCCAGAATGTAACTTCTTTTTTTAGTTCATAATCTTTAGAGAGTTCATTTAAGCCTATCGAAAGAAAATTCCTCACTTTCCCGTAACTACTTTATTTAGAAAGATCATTCTAGTCTAAGTATTCGATACACTTCACGAATTAAACTTTCACAATGCTATTAAGTAAGCTTAGCACTCGCAGAAGTCGTTTAGCTGTTCAAAAACGTAGTAAGTCTCCACGACTCCATATCCTAGAAACTTTATTGGTTTTAGAGCAGGCCCGTAGCCAGAATGTAAAAAAAATCTAAGTCGCTTATGTGCTTAGGAGGGGGCAGCACCACGAGCCCCCTCCCTGGATACGTGCCTGGTTTAGAGCCGTCTCTGATCTTTCCGTCTTATATATTGAATTTGAAACATTTTAGTTTATCGTTTGATTTCCCTATAGAGAAAGATTTTATTCTTCTAATAAGTATTTATCTTTTGGAAGTCATAACTCACAAGGAGTTCATAATTCCGCGTCTGTTCTAACTGCGCCCCATAAGACTTTCTTGGCCATCAGTTCTCCAAATTTAACTTTAATTTTCAGAAATTCCTATTTAGCCTACTTCAACCATTCTTAATCTAACCTTCGAGAAGCTCTCCAGAAATATTCTGTTTTCTAGAAATTCTCCTAGCTTTTAATTATTATGACATGGCACCTTAACTACAATTGATTTGAACGTAACCTGATCCACTTAGACGAAACTAGAAAAGCGTTGAAGACCGACAACCTAGGGAAAGCTGATAATAGGCGTCTAGAAAGTTCGGTAGCCTTTTGTCAGATTTCGAAATATTTTTTGATATATGTATTAAAATGGATATTCTGAACACTTACGAATGTCTAAAAACGTCTTTAAGCCCGAGAATAGAAAACTTCTGAAAGACTCTGACGTATCTCCGAAGATTATCACGTTTAATTAACAAAACTTTCGATGAATTAAAAAGATGGTTATCTAGAAAGTTCAGGTTAGAAATGCCTGTAGTGCAGTGGTGGTAGCTTCTGGAGACAAAAACGTTTGTCAAAGGCCGAGACAGTTTGTAGGATCTTCAAACAATTTTTTAGGCCAACAAGGTTTAGGCCTTTAAAATATTTGTGGACGCTTATAGAATGCTTGAAGGGCTGTCTATTAAACATATCAGAAAATAGAAGTGTTTAAAGCGCTTTTGATAGTAGCTAAAATCTGCAGAAAGTATCCAAGAGAGCTTCTGACAAACATGAAAAGCGTTTCAAGAATTAAAAAGAACGTTTTAAGGGCCAAAAGGGTTTATGACAGACGTGAATGAGCTTCTGGAGTTTTTAAAAGTTTCTCGAATGATAAAAGAAAGATTAAATTTGAAAATTAAACCTCTTGGACTTCTTAAAGATTACTTTGTTGCCTTCAAAAAAAAAAAACGTTTGAAAAGCTAAGATGGTGTTCAAGCAGTTGATATATTTTCTAATAATCCACATTTTATGGCAAAATCACAATCTGACAACATTGTATAACAGGGATTCTAAAAGCTTTAAAGATAAGTTGGTATAACTGTCATCTTGTCCGACAGCTTGCGTCTCTACTGTATGTACACCTACATACATGGCCAACTTTTTTTACGTGACTGGATAATACTAGAGTTCCTGAATGAAAACTGTAACTGTTGCTCAGTTCATATTTAGGAACTCTAGATAATACGTATCAATACTATGGCCTAACCTCGACCTGTTAACTTGACAACGATAATCAGATGGGATTTATAGGTTAAGTAAGTAATCAAAGTGCATTGCGTTTTAAAAGATTTTTGTTCATCCAACACAAAAATAACATTCGTATTTTCTTCTTTCTAAATCTTCTCGTTATTTTCTGTCCTGAAAACCACAGAGGGTTCCTTTCACTACTGCTACTGAAAACGTCGCATTTTGTTAATGCGTCTGATGTTATTTTTCACCAGTCTTCTACTTTTCCTTTTCCTTCTTTTGTACATTGTTCGGTATGAAATCCTTTGCCGCCATCATTTCCAGCTAGCAGTAACGAGCGGTACGGAAATTCTGACATTCTAAATAATAATAACTTTGGACATCTTGTGTAAGCATAAAATTAAACCCCTTTCAAGCTTCATGCTGATAGTAATGGTAAGTATATTAAATTACGGTGATGTGTAGAGAATTAAACGCGCCATTGTATAATACATACTACGAAGCTAGGGAGTCCTACTTCCCATCCTCCCTTAAGCTAGAGAGGGAAGGGGGTTCGCCGAAGAGCGAACTACTAACATATTCAGCTTAAACAGGGCAAGAGCGATACTAACAAATAATTTAGTAAAGGTCATGTTTGAAATGAGGAAGGAAAGGCACAAATCGAAAACGGAATCAGCGTTTTCATGTTCTGGGGTAAATATAAATAAATAAATCCCGAAGCTTGATTTTCGGGACTAACTAGGTTAAGTATTAATAATTACAAATGAGTTTTTTTTAGGTATTTTACTTATACCAACTTTAGGATACGCAATAACCTTTCTACCTACCATCGTTTAATAGATATTCATTTTTGGTTGATAATGGCCTTCTGACACTCTTAAGTTACTCCTTGAAACTTTAAGAAGTTTGAATTGGAGTAATTATGGTTTTACTTCCCGTAAATGAAAATTTATTGGCTTAAATGAGCCCAGAGGTTGAAAATCCTGTACATAAAAATAAAATTCTATAAAATCTCGTCTAATTTGGCAAACTTCCAGAGTTTGACCTACCAAACAATTTCTAAAGTAGTTAAAATCGTTCTGATAGTTCATTTGACCTCCAGAGATCATCAAAAGTTATATACCTAAACATAAATATGTACCTTTATTGAATTTCTTTAAACTTCACACAAGTTATAAGCCTTTATAGACCTTCAGGACATTATTAAATGGTTTCAAACCAAGTTCGAACCGATGGTTCGTTGGACCTCCAGAGGTAATCAAAGAATATATAGAATATAAATTATATTTTGCATGCAGATTGATATAGAAAAACCTTCCGCTAGTTACTATCTAGTTACTTTGTATGTTTGCTAAAATATCTAATTATATGGAAAATTTGTCGCTTTACTAAAAGTCGTCTCCCGGTAGCTCAGTTGGTAGAGATACCGCCTAGATAGCGGAGAGTCCTGAGTTCGATATATTTTTCTATATGAATTTACATTCAAAATATAATTTAATGTAAATCGTTAATTAAACAATAAAAATGAACCTTCATCTAAAATTTATAGATATATAAATATATATTTTATAAAATATCATAAAATCTTGTCACACTTAATTTTTTAAATACCTAAAAATCTTCTGATGATCGATTTGACCTCGATAGGTCATCAAAGATAATATACGTACCTAAACATATGTAATTTCATAGAATTGTATTCAAACTTGAGACATAAATTTGACATGGCACTTGTACGCCTCCTGAACATTATTAAATGAACTCAAAAGCGAGCCGAGGTCTGCTGTACCTTGAAAGGTCATGAAAGAAGAGCTACATAAAAATATAAAATTCCATAAAATTTTGATGAACTTTGCAAACTTAATAGAACTTGACCTACAATACAATTTTTAAAGTATGCTAAAATGATCTTAATATTCATTTGACCTCCAGAGATAATCAAAAGTCATAGAATTTCTTTAAACTTCACATAAATTATGAGCATGTAAAGGCCCCTGTCCATTTGACATCCAGAGTTCATCAAAGAACATGTACATAAAAATATAAAATTCTATGAAATTTTAACGAACTTCACATGCTTGAACTAGAACTTGACCCACTTTTTCACAATTTCTGAAATACACAAAAACGTTGTGATGATCCATTTGACGCCCAGAGGTCATTAAATGTCATATATCTAAACATATGTAATTCTATTACATTTCTTCAAACTTAACATAAATTATGAACACTTATAGCACTCCTGAACATTATTAAATGAGCTCAAAAGCGAATCGATTGCTCGTTTGATCTCCAGATAGACGTGCACATCAAAATATAAAATGCCAAGAAATGTTGCTGTGCTTCACAAACTTATAGAACTTGACCTTAACAGTTTTTATAATGGTTCGTTCGACCTCCAGAGGTCATCAAAGATACATACTACATAAAAATATAAAATTTCATAAAACTTGTCGCATTTTGAAAACTTATAGAACTTGACCAACAAATTTTTAAAATACCTAAAATACCTCAGATGATTTATTTGACCTCGCGAGGTCATCAAAGGTAATATACCTAAACATATGTAATAAACGTTCTGATGGTCCGGTCAAATGGACCATCAGACCATTAGACCTCAAGACATCTTAACAAGTTATAATAATATATGTATGTAATTTCATTGAATTCTATTCAAAGCTAACATAAATTATGAGCACATATAGGCCTCCTGGACATTATTAAATGAGCTCAAAATCCAAGCGATGGTCGTTTTGGCCAGCGGTCATCAAAGAACATTTAAAAGTACATTTAAAATTTTGTCTAACTTTGCAAACTTATAGAACTTGGCCTACCAAACAGTTTTGAAAATACCCTCAAATAATCTAATGTTGTATTTGACCTCTCTAGAGGTCATCACAGAACATAGCTAAACAATATGTATTTCCATATAATTTCTTTAAACATGGCATAAGTTATGAGCACTTATAGGTCACCTGGGCATTACTAAATGAGTTTAAAAACGAACCGATTGATTTAGAGAGAGCAGCTTTGAATTGTTTAAAGATCACTTGAAGACTCCTGAACAGTTAAGAAGAAATATAGATTTCAAGATCTTCTATAGATCTACGAATTATTTGTAGTGGTCAAGAACAAGGCTTCTAAATTCAAAAACTTTTTTTGGGCAACTAATATGAATTGCTAGAAAACTAGTAATGCCTCTATATGATAGCATTTGCAAGAAAATAAAAGCTTAAAAAGTGTTTAGAAAACTAGTTCGACTTAACATTGGAGGCCTTTAGAACAATAAATTAACTGTTTCTGCAATGCTCCATAAGTGTAGATGGTAAAGAATAAGGATGATTAACGATCCCGTTATTAAAAAAGCAACAATGATATAAGATAATCGAAGGAAAAGGATTTAAACAAGTTACGAAAGCTTCCGGGACGGTGTGAAATAACCAAGAGGACTCTGCAGGGTGGCGGAATTATGTAAGGAAGAGCTTGTGAAAAGATTAATGAAGAAAAACTAAGAAGGTATCTCAAAGGTTAAAAAACATTTATTAAACCATGAAGGAGGAGTAAAACAGACGACGAGAAGCTTTTAGGAAGGGTTAGTTGATGGCCAATAAAACTTCTGTTATAGGGTCAGATATGTGTGGCAAAAAAAAAGATCGAAGATCGATTGAAGGCCTAGCAAGCACCTGTTATATCTCTGAGAAGCTAGAAAGTAACCCATTTTCAAAATTAAGAACCACCTGGAAGTTTTCAGTTTTAAAAATAATTGTAACCTTAGCCGTAGTCTTGGTTGCTCTACCAAAGCAAAGCCAATAATGGTGACTTTTATATTTTAAAAGTTTTTGATTTTTAAAAACAGTGAAAACTGCATGTTGGTTGCACCAACCGCTATAAAGCATTTCAAAATTGTACCAGAGGAATCCTCCATGACAGTGAAACAGAATCAAATAATCAAGAATCAAATCGTGCATAATCGATCCTTCTCAATCAGATTGCAGCCTGCAATTGATCTTCTTTTGTTTTTGTTTGTACCATTTTGTGTCAGTATTCGGCAATTGGGACGCGCCAACGAATATAGATGGCGTAGTAGATGATTATGCAGGCAACCAATGAGACGCTTGCTTTAGTTGTAACATACTCTTTAAGCCTGCTAATTTGACAATTATCCTACCGTATAATCAGTTTTTATAAAATTCCGGCAGAATGCAGATCAGTCTTTGGCGCGTCTCAATAATATTTGATACTCTCAAATTCGAAGAAATTCAAAAAGCTCAACGAGATTGAGGCTATAGAAAATGAATTGGCTCTATCGAACTTAATTGATTTGAACCTGTTTTCTTGTCGGCTTCAATTTGCAAATAAAAAGAAGAAACGAAAACTTTCCGCATTACCAAGCATAACTTAAGAGAAATTTCAAATTAATATTATTTATATGCCATTTAATTATCATATTAAATATATTTGTTATTTCCAATTTATAAGTTTGTGTGTGTATGTATGTAGATTATTAATAATTACGCCATTGAAACAATCGTAACAAATGCATAAACATTTATTTAAATAATAGCACCAGCCGCTAATAAAACGAGCTACATATTTTATATAATGTTAAATCAAGTTTTATTGTAGTAATTAACTCAAATAGAAATGTCGTTTAATAATAATAACAATAATAAGTTCGCGATTACGTGACTTCATCAGTGTGCTTCATATTATTATTATCAACGCGTCAATTTGTCTATAGTGCTAAATAACTAATAGCAATCATAATAATAGTTGAAAGCGATCACATTTATAGGAAAATCGCGCGCTTAAATGCAAAGAAAACACACACGCCGAAATCGGGGAGGTTGAAACGGGCGCGTGATCTAGAAGAGGATGGAGCTATATAAATAAAAGGATTGCAACAATCACGAGAGCAAGTGGTGTATGTGTGTTTGTGTATGGAAGGCAATTTGCCACATATGTTGAAGATATTTCAACATTAAGAGCTCATTTAAAATTTATTCCAGTACATTTCCGAGGAGAGTATTACGTTATGCAACATAAAACAAAAAGGATAAAAACTTGGCCCATTTTAGTTATACATCATGGAGATTCCTGTGCTCTCCCAAAATATTTATTTTTTGCTTTTTCCTACTTTTGGTAATAAATCCTAGGCTTAGCTGGTTACATTTTGTTTTGACTAGTTTAATCATCTTTTGTTTACACATTGCGATCAATGTAATTTTCGAGAAATCAAGGTGGAAGGGCCGTTAGCACGACAGTGCAGGCATTTTATACTTTACATTCTGAACAAATCTTTGGATCACTATATCTTTTTTTTTCTTATTGAGTGTGTAACCTTCTTATTTCTGAAAAATGGATTATACAATAGTATAATCGGAACAGATCACTGCAAATGTTCAAAATGAGTATTCTTCTATTTGTGGACTTAAAAATGATTTAATCCGTCATGATTTCTTTCAAGCTACGCAGTTGATCTAACAATAATGGATCTTAGTTATGGTTTTAATCTATTTGTCAAAATTGACATAAATTCGGACTTGGCCTAATTGTCATTCAAGTCTTTGTCCTTAACAATACTTCAAGTCTCCGACTAATTGTAAGTTCTGAACCCAAAAGCTTGCCATTTCACAGTAAACGATCTTGCGTAATGGTTTTAACTCACTTGTGAAGCAAAACCTCGTCTTAGCATTGCTGTATTCATTGGCCTTGATCTTATAATGCTTGTCAGATCTTCTAAATCCTCTAAAAATCAAGATCCAGAGTAATGTGGGTCTTTGATTTACAACAAAATGTCCTGGTTATGATTTCAGCTCGCTTGTGAAAGTAACTTTCGGGTGTCTCTTTTAGAGTTTTATGCGGTATGAAGAGTATCTTGCAATGTCACTTTTAAATGTTCTCTACAGAGTCATGCAATATGACTTTCAAATATCCTTTAAACTAAAGAGTGGCATACAAGGTGATTTACGCCTGTCCTCTAAAAAGTCTTCATGTAATGTGTTTTTCAATTGTCCTCTAAAAAGCGTCATACAAATAACTTACGAGTATCTTCTAAATAGTGACACTGTAACTTTTGAATATTCTCTAAAACGGGTCATGCAATGTTCTCTAAAAAGTGTCATACAGGATTACTTTCGAGTGTCCTCTAAAGAGTGTTATGTAATTTGACTTTCAAATAACCTCTTAAGGCGGTGATTCAGTGAGATTTCCAAATTCTCTAAAGAGTGACGTGCAATGTGACTTTCAAATATCCTGTACAAGGTGTCATACAATGTGATTTTCGAATGTCTTCTAGAGTTTCGTTGTAATAGAATTCTCAAATGTCCTCTAGTGAGTGAGTGGCATACAACATTACGTTCGAGTGTCCTCTAAACAGTGTTACGCAATTTGACTTTAAAATAACCTCTTAAGAGTATCATTCAGTGAGATTTCCAAATTCTCTAAAGAGTGACGTGCAATGTGTCTTTCAAATGTCCTGTACGAGGTGTCATACAATGTGATTTTCGAATGTCTCCTAGAGTTTCATTGTAATAGAATTCTCAAATGTTCTTTAGTGAGTGAGTGACATACAAGATTACTTTCGAGTGTCCTCTAAAGAGTGTTATGCAATTTAACTTTCAAATAACCTGTTAAGAGTGTCATTCAGTGTGATTTTCGAGTCCTCTAAATAGTGGCATGCAATGTATTTTTCAAATGTCCTTTAAAGAGTGTCATGCAGTGTGACATTCGAATTCTTTCTAAATAATGCCATGCAATGTGACCTTCGAGTGTCCTCTAAAAAGTGTCATGCAGTGTGGCATTCAAATTCTTCTTAAATAGTGCCTAATATCCTCTAAAGATTGTCATGAAAGTGATTTTGGATTGTCCTCTAAATAGTTATCATGCAATGTATTGTTCAAATGTCCCATCAAGAGTGTCATGCAGTGTGACATTCAAATTTTTTTCTAAATAGTGTTATGCAATGTAACTTTGAGTGTCCTCTAAATAGTGTCATTCGATGTTATTTTCGATTGTCCTCTAAAGAATGATCATGCAATGTATTGTTCAAATGTCCTCTAAAGAATGTCATGCACTGTGACATTCAAATTCTTCTTAAATAATGTCATGCAATGTGACTCTTGAGTCTTCTCTAAATAGTGTCATGCAATGTGACTTTCGAGTGTCCTCTAAATAGTGTCATTCGATGTTATTTTCGGTTGTCCTCTAAAGAATGACAATGCAATGTATTTTTCAAATGTCTTCTTAAGGGTGTCATGCAGTGTGACATTAAATTTTTTTTGTAAATAGTGCCATGCAATGTAACTTTGAGTGTCCTCTAAATAGTGTCATTCGATGTTATTTTCGGTTGTCCTCTAAAGAATGATCATGCAATGTATTTTTCAAATGTCTTCTTAAGGGTGTCATGCAGTGTGACATTAAATTTTTTTTGTAAATAGTGCCATGCAATGTGACTTTCGAGTGTCCTCTAAATAGTGTCATTCGATGTGATTTTTGATTGTCCTCTAAAGACTGACCATGCAATGTATTGTTCAAATGTCCTCTAAAGAGTGTCATGCAGTGTGATATTCAAATTCTTCTTAAATAGTGCCATGCAATGTGACTTTCGAGTATCCTCCAAAGAGTGTCATGCAATATGACTTTCTAATGAACTCTAAAGAGTGGATCTAGACGGGTCATTATCTTTCTGTGTGTTCGGTTAGTTGGTTTTTAATGTTAATTTCAGACTATTTTTGATTCATACCGTTCTTGACCGTTAAATTATCGATATTTTACAGCTTTTTATTTTTAAAATACCGAAAGATATTGCATTCTTAAGACAATAAAATATTTGAGAAGCATTAAAAATGAAAAACACGAAACAATGAATTAATTATAGACCTTACAACAGTTTAAATACGGATTTTTTCCGAACACTTTGAAACGATTAATTTTTAAATATTAGTGCTTTTAGAGTTTTTAACCCAATGAATTATGTATATTAGTATACGAGAGGTTTCAGGTTACTAGAACCTGAAATTTTATGCCGCCTTTGCCGTAAAGGAGGAGAAAAAAAATACAAAATGACTTCGTGTGTGCAATTTTATGTGAGAATAATGCAAATGAAACCTAACGGTTATTTTGTTTAACATATTCGATAGCTAGCTAGCCCGATTATGACTTTTTAATTCGTTTTTTAGTAAAAACGGATTTCTGTAATTTTTGTAATTTATCTTTCCTTGCAACAATCAATTAGTTTACCCCAGGAAATGTATTATTTATACATAACTAGTTAATTTGTTGTCACACTTTTTTTATTGAAGCACGTCTGTTTTTCTTCTTTGCAGGTAAGTTCTACTACTGGTTTTTCCGTTAAGATCTTCATTCTTCAACAGTGTCTATGTCGGCAAAGTCGTAAGTTTGCAAGTTATCTATTTTTATTAAGAGGGTTTTAGAAAAGCTGACATCTAAAAATAAAAAGTTACCTCTTTTATAAATGATGCGGGTTTTGCAATAATTTTATTTTAGAATTTATGAGCAGAGTATAAAATGTATGCAAATAAGTTCTATAAAGTTGCCTTTTATATTTGTTTTCTTTGGCGTTAATGAAGAAAAAATATGCAAATACTGCTGGATGGGATAATTGGAAGGTTTATAACAATATAGGGCAGTTTGTTTTGTTAAAGGTTTATTTTAAAAGTGTTGGACGTTTTTATAAATGCAAAGCAGTATTAATTTAAATTTTTTGCAGATAAGCAATGTCACCTCCTCGCACAAAAAAGTTTGTTTGAGAACCACTGACTTAAATGATTACCCTTTAATTCGTGAGCGAAAATAATAGTTATATACTAAAGAAATGGATGGTCAATTTCAGTTAATTGTTCAATTATCGCTTAATTATACCAATAAATTAGAAATAAACGATTACATTTTGCTATTCCAACATCTTTGTTCTAATGTTTCTCCTTTTGAAACTTTAATTTGTTAATTGTTGGTATTACAAAATTATAATAAATAAATAAATGACGTAATGAACAATAATCAACTAATAGTTTAAGTTAAAAATGGAAATTTTTGAATTTTAATAATCCACATCATTCAATATGTTGCAAACGAGCTTGACGTAATGCAACTCAGAAACGCAGTGCATCTCAAATAATTTTTGAGATTGTGCTACATTATTACGAGGTCACTGTCGATTTTTATAAAATTAAATTGAACAGATGTTTACTATGAATGTTTAATTTTTTTTTGAATTCCACATATTATAGCATTTCTCAAGTGCTTTTTTGAGTTCCCGCATGTCTAGTATTGAAAACTTTCATATTTTGACCTTTACTGACCTTGGGAGTCCACGGAAAGGCTGCCAGGCCTATAATGATTAGACACATCTGAGACACTTCATATGCACTCTCTAGTAAACTCTTATAGGCATTTCATGTCAGGGTTAATACCCTGCAGGCTACTCTTGGAAACATCTCTATTTCTACCTTTCGACATCTTGTAGGTTTCTGGAGGTCGCAAGTGAACTCATATTTTCAGTAACACTTTGTAACACACATGCTGTGTAATGTTGCCTGTTTATATGCATTAATCTACATTACGTAGCCTCCATAAAAACCTTTACATGACTTGCTATCACTATTTATTCTTCGAAATAATTGTGACCTTTTCCTGTCAAATGTAAGGTTTAAGATCTGTTAGGTCTGTTGATTTTTCACAGCTTTGTAGCCCATTCTGAAGTTTCGTTCGAACTGTCACATGATAACTTCACATTTTGACCCTTATAAATCTTTGGAAAAAGTTAAATCAATGTTCCAATATCAATACTTCTACTGCGGTCTGACAGCATTCAAATTATATACATAACAATATGTAATTAAAAGTCATCTACTTACTTTCTTTAACAACCGCTTCAAAGGTCATTAGCATCAGAGCTTATCGGCTTTTCACAGTGGCATTTTTGATGAATCCAGATTTTGACCTTTGCGGACCCTTGGAGAAAGTCAAGGTTCACTTATACTTCTTCGGAGATTTGGGATCATATTATATAAATAGCTATCGAAAAAACCTCTCTTCCAAGCTGTTGTGGCTTTTAAACTAAAAAACACAAGCTATGTACGAGCAGATGTTCTTATGTGGAGTTTAAAATTGTCTGTTTTAGGTAAATATCTTTAATATTAATTTTGTCACGAATACTATTCATGGCTTCAGAGTTTGACCCTTGCGGACCTTAGGAAGAATTAGATCAAGGTTTCCAGTCCAAAGCTTTTGCTATGATCTTGCAACATGTTTTCAACATTTTTATACTGCTCATACTTTTTAAAATGAATCCCCACATGGATGCTTTCAAATAAGGTTTATATTTTGACCTTTTATGACCTTCCAAGATATAGATTAGGATTTCTCATCAATAAAACTTGTAGAATCATATATTACATTTTGAAAAATTTTGAATTAGCTATTCTGTCTTTAGTTTTGATACCTTTCCTGGTTTGGCCTCGCGTTGTGCTTGTAAGGCCAACGAAAGATATTTTGTCCAAAAGTTCTTGGCTAATATTGTAGCAGGCTGTATGTGCTTTTGAATAAGTTGCTATATAGATACCTATGATTAGTTTTATATTTTGACTTATGGTGGCCTTTCGAGGTGACGCAAAGAACAGGTAATATTTTCGGTTAATAGTTCTCGCAGAGATTTCTAGCACGTTTTGAAGGATTTAAATAACTATTTAGCTCTACTTTTGAGAACTTTCGTATATTGACCTATGGTGACCTTTCAATATAATAAGTAAATATACTTTTGCCCCAGTAGGCTTAGACTTAGAGAACGTGTATTGTACTTGCGAATGAGTCCTGACATGAATATGTATATTTAATGAATTTTATATTTTGACCTTCTGAGATAGAGGGGAATATTGAGAGCTTTCGACTAATCAGTTATGGCATTAATTGATTTATTATAAGGCAATAATTTTTATACCAATAACGGTTAACGGTTAAATAATTTTATATTATGCGCTTTTGAATGAGGCACAGTAATGCAGCATTGCGGTTAAAAGATACTAACGTGATGTTGTTTAAGCTTTCAGTTCATGATCTGCCAAACGAATGTTTTTGGACCATACTGTTCTAAAATATTTTAAAGCTCTTAAGTTATATTCCTTTAGAGCGTTGTGTTCATAAGCTCTCTTCTTAAATGATTCGAATGATATGCATCACTTGACGTATTATGACCTTGTAAGGTCAAATACTTAGCTGCGTCTTTGGTGATACACGAGGACAGATTTTGAATTACTAATTCCACAGCCTTAAACTATCGTGTTTATAGTTTTTTAAACCACTGTTACATGATGTCCTAAGATCACACATTACATTGTGAGGTCAAAGTAAGTTATTTGTCCAATAAATCTTTTGGATAAGCTTTTCATTTACTCTTGAAAACTCTTAATCTCAAAGAGAAGGTTTTGTGTCCAATAATTATAACTT
Source organism: Agrypnus murinus (assembly GCA_929113105.1). Lineage (NCBI taxonomy): Eukaryota > Metazoa > Arthropoda > Insecta > Coleoptera > Elateridae > Agrypnus > Agrypnus murinus. The sequence goes on along the minus strand of OV816028.1, from coordinate 153,941,252 downwards.
TTATCCCTTTCTACTTGTGTACCCTCCTCTTCTACGTTTGTTGCACTATCTTTGTGACGTCACACAAAGTTCATTTCGTCTACTTTTGGAGAATTTCGTATTTTGGCCTTACTTGACCTTTAGTGATAGTCAAGGAAACCTTTCAAGATGATGAAAACTTCTGGAAGCTAATTACTTTTTAAAAACTCTTCATGGTTACCTCTAATGAGATAACATCAGTACTTAATGTGTTATGACCTTGTAAGGCCAAAGAAAGGTTTTTGATAAATAACCTTTGCATGAATCTTGTCTTTAAATCATGAAATAAATAAAGATTAGTAAAAGTTTCACAGTTTTATTAAAATATAACCTGACAATATTGTTTCGACAGCTATGCTGTCATTATCAAAGGTAATATAATTATAAACAAACACGTCGCTAAGGTAGATACAAAAATAGGTAACTAGATAAAATAATAATAATAATCAGAATTAAATATCTAATACTTCCAGTAACGGAGAATTACTGAGCTCAAGTTGTTCATTCATTAAAGGTACCCTGAGTTTGTGTTTGTATATCTCAAAGGCTTCTAAAATGTCTAATTTGCGTTTGTTATTACAAAAATGTAGGAATTTAATATTATTTTGAAGTCATTGTGTGATTTTGTTCTAAAAGGCGTAATTCGATTTTTCAGGATGTTTATTTTTGTAATGACGTACGTGTTCTTTATATCTTATGTCAAAATTTCGAAGTGTTTGTCCAATATATACCTACAAAAAGAACAATTTAAACGGTAAATGCCCGATTTCATGATATCATGTGTTCTGTCTTTAGCATTAAATAAAAATGAAAAAGTGTTAGTGTTGGTTTTAAATGTTATTTTATAATTGTTGGTTTTTCTTAGTATATGTGCAATTTTTTCTGATATTTTGCCAAAATATGGTATAGATATGTAATTTGTGTCTTCTGTTTGATTGTCAATGGGATATATTCTTTTGATAGCTAACCTATAATCTTTTTGTTTAATTAAAGTGTCAATCATGTTCGGATTGTAATGATTTGCATGTGCTAGTTGTTTAATGGTTGATATCTCTTTGCTAAAATCTGGTTTTGTTAGTGGAATAGTTAAAGCTCTGTGTACTAATGATCTGTAGGTTGCTATTTTATGTGTTTTATGGTGTCAAGATTCATTTGGTATTGTTATGTCTGTTTGTGTTGGTTTTCTGTATATGGAAAATTCAAATAGATTGTGTGCGTTAATCTTCATATTTAAGTCTAGAAAGTTTATAGCCCTGTTTTGTTCTGTTTTTAGTGTAAAATTTATGTTAGGGTGGATACTATTAAGAGCGCTCTCTACGCGCCGTATCAGCAAATTACCTATCACATCGTTAAAAATTGAGATAGAAAGATGCGATTTTTAACAAAATGTTTTAAGAAATTTTCTTTATGTGGCAAAATATCTAAAGAAAATTTTTATTAAATTTTTGATTTTTATTTTGCTTATTTTTAAATATTTTTGACTTTATGACATTTTGCCACATGAAGGTATTCATTTTATAATTTTCGAGCGGAAAAGTTTCATCAGAAACCTTTTAACAATTAAATAGCAAGTAATTCCCATAAATTTCTTAAGCGCTCAATAAAGTGGCGCCATCCTGTTATATTTCGAAACTAAACTCGGGTTAATTTTATGTGGCAACACTGGACATGAAGATTTGGCGTTGGCAGCTTAAGCGATAATTTAAATGTGGTTAGTTGCAGGATCACCTTTCATTAGTTAATTCATAACAGTTATATAAATGTAATATCAAACAATAACTGCAGTTTAAAGATTTTATTTAAAAACACCTAAGTATTTTGTTCCTGCTTTTACTTGCAATCATAATCTTTTTTAATTTAGACGCAAAAAACTCTTTTTTAGCCATAATTTTACGATCTCGGTACTTGAGCATAATATACGAATTAACTACTATTAACAGCAAATGAAAACATTTATTAAACGTAAAGCAAGAGTAAATTAATAGGGTCAAATAAAAGTATTTAGTCTCGTCTCCACGAAATATATTTAAAACAATAAATTTTAGAGTTGACTGCAGTTTCGGCTTACTTAAGATGAAGTCATTCCCAAAACATTTTAAAACAAAAATATTTATTAGGAACAAGAAACATTTTTTGAACAGTCTATGTTTTGTTATTAGCAAGTTGTAGAAGACTTGCACTTCTCATGAATTTTCTTTAATTATAAAAATCATGAGAAAAAACTTTAAAAAGAGAAAGAAATACAAGATATCAGATTATTCTATTTCCTGATCATGTAGTAGTTTTAATTTTCTTTATATATTTAAACATGGATTGTTTAAAAAAATGTTTCTTCTTCCTAATAATACATATTTTTGCAGTCAACTTTAAAATTTATTATGTTTTAAATTATTTCGCGGAGAAGTTAAAAGCTTTTATTCAACCCTATTTATTAACATTCAACTCCATTAAAAGAAAACGATGGACACTTTCGAAGATTTAATAAAGCGATAAATTATAAGCCACTACCCACAAGGTGCAATGGGTATTAGTTTATTTAAAAACTATAATTTTTCTATACTCCTGGTGCCCATCGTATAAGCAATTTACCTATAACATGGTTATAAATTGAGATAGAAACATGCGGTTTTCAACAAAATCTTCTAAAAAATGTTGTCTATGTGGCAGAATATCTAATACTTTTCTAAAATAAATTCTCGATTTTTATTTTCGATATTTTTAAGTATTTTTGACCAAAACATTTTACTGCAAGGAGGTATTATTTTACAAGTTTTAAATCTAAAAACCTGTCCATAAAACGATTAGCAATTAATAGTTATTTATGTATTAAGGGCATAAAGAAGCTTTTATGGCCAGAAGCGTTATTTCTAGCCCGAGGCGTTAAGGTAAGTACCCACAGCAGCGGATCCGCAGGCGGATGTCTTACGATTGGTCGGTTTGAGTCGATTTGACTCAAACTGACCAATCGTATGACATCCGCTGCTGTGAGTACTTACCTTTAGCCGAGGGCTAGGAAAAGGCTGTAGGGTCATAAAAGCAAGTTATGCCCGCTATACCTACACTATTGTATGCACAGATTAGGTTTTTATCTCAAATCTATTGTTGTGTAAAAAATATAATTAAATCAGTACGTAGGTACATAAAACCGCTGTGCGTATACTTATGTGCTTATACGAAGTACGTTACTATAGTTACTATTCCAAAATTTTTAATTTCAGTTTATTTTCATTGGTGATAAGTTTACAAATTATATTAAGAACCAATCAAGTTCTACAACAAACAGCTCTGACATTTAATTGACGTTTCTTTATTGACCGTCGGACCATAAAGATGCCCTTGGGCCATAAAGAGACGGTTATGTTTAGATGAGTCTAGCAATATTAGGCTACTTATAATGTATCTGTGCATAAACATATTAATTTCCCTTATATACTGATTATATGGAATCTATGATTTTGCTATGCTAATATATTAGTTTATGTTCTTCTATTCTGATAGAACATAACATGAAGATTTTTTGAGAAGTTGAAGTGTTTCTCTTGAGACTTACTTTTATATAGGGTGTCTCTAAAAGGTCTGTACAAAATGCTAAGACATATTCCTGAGACCAAACTAGGACGATTTAACCAAACTTACCTCTATCCAAAAGTGCTTCGTTAATGCGCTATAGAATGTCAAAGATCTTGAAAAAATTTATATTTTTCTAAATAACAAAATATTGCTTTTGCGCAAGATGAGAGTATGTACTGAAAAACTAGTTTTTTGACAACATTTTTTTAATAGTGGGTGTTACGTAAGATCATCTACATGCAAAGGAGCTCAAGTTTTTTTTAACGGTTTGGTCAATATTTTTCAAACTTTTTCTACAGATAGATATTCTAATTTCCAACATTTTTTGTCTGTTGTTCCATCTTGCTGTCTACCATAGTTTAGGCAAAAAGAATTAATTTGATTTGCTTGCTATTCACTGCTGCCATACATTATAGTTAGTTAAAACTTTGCCGAGATATGTTTTCATGCATGGTGGGGCACGCCTTCATTTCACATTTATTATCCGTAACCATCTAAATCAACTTTATCCGAATAGATGGATCGGTAAGTGAAATCATGTTCTCGTAAACTGGCCACCTCGCTCTCCTGATATGATGTCTGTGGATTATTTTTTTCCTCTAACAGTTTAGTCGACCGAGTGAGATAGTTGAAACATACGGAGATGCGCACATTTACTCAACTTTCCTGTTGAATCTTGTCAGAAACCAGAATACGACCGAACTGTTGGCCGACACACACCTTGATTTGAATATCTCGTGTGCGCACTAGATGATTACATAGGCAAGGAACTTCGCTTGGACACTCATTATTACTGTGCTTGAAAATCTCTGCGAACATTGTGGAACAATGTGACTGGATCAAAAATGTATTTATTTATTGCTTATAGAAGATCCAGTAATAATAATAATAATAATAATAATAATAATAAGTTTATTATCCAACAGTAGCAAATCTACTAATTACAGGATAATCTTATTTTAATACAATATAGGTACCAATACAATACCAATACAATAGGTAATGTTTAATACTTCGTCAAAACTTGTGATGCTCATTCTATGGAATCCCAAAAAACTCTCAACTCCTCGTAGAGTTGAAACTGACCCTCCAGTAAGCGTTGGCAGGTTATTGGATGAACCCAATATCTTCTGTTTTGATTTTCTCGGTGTCTAAAGCTAAAATCGCGAAGCAAACTACCTCTACCAAGTTCATTTTGAGAATGGAATACATGACATAACACAACAGTTTACCCGCATTTGTACCAACCACACACATAGTGTGCCCCCAGGTACGGTACACAAGAGGAAAAACTTTTTTATTATTAATTTTATAACAAAGTTATTCTCTATGAAAATTTTTGCTTGATTCAAGATTACTAAAAAGTATAACGGAATTTTTATATTACTTATAATAAAATAAAAAATTTAAGAAAATGCATTTTTTCTAAGGAAAAAAGAGACCAATGTAAGTCTGTATTTACTATATTTTTTATCATGATGTCTTGCTTGAATCAATGCAGTAACAATCAAATAGCAATATTAATAATATTGAGAAATATTACCTTATTTCATTTTACATACGATTTATTCAAGCAACGAGATTTTATTTTTTGAAGATTATTGAACTTAGTTGTCTTTTCTTTAAGAAATAATGCATTTTTTTATTTTCTACTTTATTCTAAGTACCTAATATTAAAATTTCGTTATACTTTTAAGTAGTTTTAAATCAAGCAAAAACTTTTATAAAGAATGTCTTTTTGTCATAAAATTAATAATAAAAGTTTTCCTCCTGAGAACCGCATTTGGGGACACACTGTATGTACTATTGGTTTCATAACTATCTATCGGACAGCAAGGCTCATATGGTTATTTTTCTTTATTAGAAAAAAGGTTAAAAAATAGCATCATATTAGCATTGCTGTTCTAGATCATTATGATACCAGTTAGTGGCAATAGTACTCAAAATGCAGTTTCAGGATTAGTAAATATAAATAATAATAATTGTTGATTGGTCAATCAACATAGAATCACTGTGAATAGAAACAATAATATTTCGACTGACAAGCTCATTATGGCTTTTGTACGAACATATTTTTTGTTTTAGTTTAAACGAGTGAAACAAATTTTTCATAATATGTTCTGTAACTTTCTTGCAGATTGATATGATGATTAGGTTGATTGTAACGCGAAATTTGGTTAAAAAGCTTTAGAATTTACAACTGTGAAATGATAATTATAAATTTTTTGTTTACGATTGATTTCAAAAAACTTGCCTACTATATAACCTTGTATATAACTAAAAGTAACCAAATAAAGTACATATATATAGTAGTCCTTGATAGTCACTATAGTCACCTACAGCGAATTCCAACGAGATAAAGATGTAAAATAAAGTAATATTCATTTAAATAGTTATAACAGTGCACCTAATTATGAAAGTCATAGTTTAAAGAAAAAGAGACTTTCATAACGTGCTGTACACGACACTTTTTTGCATAGGTATTGTAAGCTGAGAAATTTGTCTTAAAAGGATTTATGCAAAATTTAAAAAATCAGAAAAACATATTATTCTTTGACAATAATCTCCAAGGAGATTGAAGTTTGTTTTTTACAAACATAATTAAAAAAGGTGCTACTTTCATTAGGATTTTTGGTTAAAAAAACTTTCATAATCAATATGCAAAAAAGTTTTACTTTATGTTTAAAACTATGATTAAGAAAATGAGATTTCGTCATCAATATGCAAAAAAAAGATATTTTACAATACTTTTTGTTAGGTGCTTATTACAAATTAAATAAAGTAGTATGTATTATTAAAAGGTTCTTTTTATAATTTGTCTGTTTTGCTTTTTCTATTTTTTCAATATTTTATGGTAACCTGGAAGAACTATTACCTAGCATTTTAATTCAATAAGGAGGATGCTGCCACCTAATGACCTAAAGTACATTTATGTATACTCGTATTAAAAATTGGTTAAAATCTCAAATCCGCAATACATCCACTAATAAAATAATTAGCATAACCCCAACAGGTTTAAAGTGTTACTGAAGTTTATCGAAGGATATAACGATATAAGATGCAGATTGCAGTCACGTGTTTGCGCTATTGCCGCTGTAACATTGACGGCCTTGCATCCGAACAAAGAAATTTAAACGTTACGCGTCTTCAGCACTCGATAATTTAAAGAGGAAGAAAGATGCCATAATACAGCAAACGTCTTTTCTTAATTATTGAGTTTGTGGATGGTGAGGGGTGTATTGGTGGCTTTCCATACTTTGATCAGCTGAGCTACAGCGCTCTTAATAAGAATTAAAAATTCATTGATAACCTCAAAAGAACTGTCAAAACAAGCTAAAATGTCATCAACATAACGAAACCAGAAGACAATGTGTTTAGAGAGGTTTAATTCAAATATTTGATCTTCGAACTTGTCCATAAATATGTTAGCTAATAGAGGACTTAGAGAATTACTCATAGGTAAACCATCTTTTTGTATATAAATTATGTTATTAAAAGTGAAATAATTTTGACTTATACAAAGGTCAAATAATTGAATTAACTCTAACCTTTTAACTAATTCTATATTACTATTGATCAAGAAACTATCTAATAAAGGAATACATTCTTGTGAAAACCAACAATTGTGAAAACACAAAGTAAGGCTGGGAACAAACAATCTTGTCTTTCTTCGTGTACTGTTATAATTACGGCTTACACTAACTACATAGTATCTTTGATGACTGATATTCTTACTATCATAAGACGTCTTACATTTCACCCAATTTTGGTTAATTTGTTATTTTGACCCTGCTAGACTTTTGTTTCAAAAGTTCCGAAACTTTTCAGCATTTTTTGTATATGGAGCTTTTTAAAGAAGGTTAGTTGTGTTACCTTTTTAAAAGCAAAAGAATTTTCTCAGTAATTATGCAGAGATTTGTAGTACATCTTGAGGGCTTTCAGAATCTCTATTGCAATGACTATCATATTTCGACCTTTTCTGAGCTTTTAGGTTCAAAGAAAGATTTTGTGTTCGATAATCCTCTTCTTTAAGGGGATACATGCTTATGATTTAAATGTTAACCTTTTGTTATCTTTATGGTTGAATGGTGTCTCGTTTAAGAAAGCATTATGTTAAATATGTATATTATGTTCTATAGCTTCAGGGGCCTGGTTTCTAGGTTATGGGTTGTAGCAATTATTATGTTATCAAATTAGACGGTTTTCTTAGTTTGATTTTCGACGATGTTTCATATCAAGGAGTGTCTTTACCTTGTAAGTTGTATAGCCTGCCTTATTGCTTTTTGATGAATTTTATAGTTTCATCTTGGTGAGCCTTCCCTTTCAAATCTAAAATTCTGTAACTTGATTTTGACCTTTCGTGACCTTCTAAATCAATAAGCGACAAATAAATTCTGTATTGGTAAGGATTTGATTTTGACCTTTTGCGATCTTTCAGATTAAGAACTTACTTACTGTAGCCGTGTAAGTTGTCTACCCTGCAATAGGGTAGACTTTTGATGACTTTTCATATTTTCAGCAAACCATTGAACCTTCATTTGCAAACCCAACATTCTATATGTGTAGGAACTTAATTTCGACCTTTCGGGATCTTTTAAGGTCAAGCATTAATAATCCTTTCAATATTAGCCTTGTAAAATCTGTTTGAATTTTTATAATGGATACTTTCCTGATTATCCGTGATGACTTTCATACTTTGCCCATTAGTCACGTTTAAGGTCAAATAAAGTTTTTTTTGATTAATTATTATTTTTGCACACCTAGCAGTAATTTCATTCGATTTCGAATAAATTCTTATACTACTGTTTATTTTTGTTAAGTTCGTATTTTAATCAAAGTCACAATAAGATTCTATTCCTTAGAAAACTGAATTTTTGAAAATCAAAGACTGTAGTATGTAACACTATTTTTTGTCAGGTGAGACGCATCATCTGTTTGTAATTTCGTGAAATTTGTTTATTGATTCTTTTTTATGGACCTACGAATTCATATGAAATTTATATGGTGTGTATCAATATAACAGGACAGTCGCGGCAACACCGTATGATGAGGCAATAAAAGATAACCCGTGTTTGTGGTTAGAGTATCCAATGAACTGAGGATCTTTTTATTATTACAGACTAGGAGAATATATACAGGGTGTATGCTGAAGATGGAACTGCAAAAAATTTAAGAGGAAAGGATAGTAAATGAAAGTTTAAAATTTGTTTCGATAGTGGAACATGGTGTATTTCAATGTTTTTATTTATAAATGTGTGTAAAATCTATACATAGGGAGTTTAGGGAAAGGAGAGGATTATAAAAGGTTACAGTACATTCGTTAGTACGATTCTGAGTAAAACGCCAGCTAAAATGGAATTGACATTAATAAGTATCTTCATTCACTAAAGTGTTAGCAGCTTAGCTGATGTAATAAAGATCTTGTTATATAAATCAATTTCTTCTAATTTACAAACCGGAACTTGTTACTTAATAAACCAACTCTAATGATAAGATCAACATCATAAATAAATTATCGATGCTTAGTCTACGATCGAATTAAAATATAATAATAGCAGTGTCTTATTACGGACTAGTATTTATAGGTTATAATTATGCAAGTTTCCATTTTTAGATTTTATTTTCAAGGATTTTGCACCTACTGAACATACAAACCCCTTAATTTTCCAATTAATTTTGCACATATCTGTATTGATACAGATCTGTAAAATAGTCAGTCTAACTGTATCATTACGATACCATAGGTTGTGTTTATCTTTCTTACGGCGGACTAGATATAATTGATTCATTTATGCATCAATGATTTCGTCATAATTAAAATTGACAGAGCTACTATTAAGGAAACGAATTAAAACATAACACATTTACACATCTGTCCAAATTCATAAAACCATGCGCAGTATAATAACGTTTTTCCTTACTGTATCCCAGCAAATAAAAAGGACGTAAAATGCTGAATGCAGTTTGGTGACCAGTTTTTTCCTTCTTTTTTATTAATTTGAAAGGATAAAATATTGTGCATTAAAAAAAAAGTTTCGCAAACCGGTCCTGTTTGTATGTATAGGTATGTGTGTTGTTGAGTGCGCGCACCGCACAGTGTCCTCGGTTTCGCGAGGAATTTAAACCTTTACCGGTTAGGTGCAACGATCGCTATTGCCGCCGCCGCTGCTGCTGCATTAACTCCCTCGTTTTACCTATTATTTGAATAAAATTTGCATTTTGTGCAATTTAAAATGGTTAATTGCTCTTTTAGTTTGTTATTTTGTACGGACGAAATGTGAACTAGCCTGCCTATTTTCTGGCTTTCTCTCCCCAGTCCCCTGGCTGCATTAATAATAATGTTTGGGTATTCGAATTGCATGTGCAGTTGTTGCTGCGTTTTATTTGATTGTTTGACGATGGTGAACGTGTTTGATGACAATTTTATGCAGCAATTAATTATGCATACTGATGAGAGGAAGAATATAAAAACTTAAAAGTACTACATGCTCGCTGATGCTCCCATGGCGTAGTCAACAAACGGAAATAATTAAATGCAAGAAACAAGACACATTGGTTAAATAGTAATATTAATTAATTTAGAGGGCACAATTTTAATCCTTAATTGAATAACGAGATAAGTAGATTGTTGATTCGCATGAAGAGGAGCATAAATTCGATCACTCTGTATAGTCACTAATAATACAATCATGAAAATGACTCGGGATTACTTAATAGGAATACCTACTTATTGACTGTAGATATTCATATTATTTCGTTTTATATGTTTTCACTCTTTCAAATGTCTGATACACCCTGTACATATTTCACATAAATCTGTAGCTGCAAATGTATTAGTTCACTTGACGCCACGCCGCTATATGTCTAAAGGAATTTTAAGAATCACATCTGTGATACTTAACAACAAGTCAACGTCAACAAGTCTGAACGATCTGTTAAGTGTCTCTGTGTAACATCGCCACTGACTCACTTTCTAGATACACCTTATATAGATACGTAGATATTTAGATAACTACATGAAGTGGACTCGCTACTTACTATCCAATATAATTTTTTAATGTGTATAATCTAACACTAGGGGATCCGTCACTGACACTTTCCATACTCTTACACCTTCTATACATCTACATGAAATGTACCCAACCGTAGATAAAAATACTAAGAGCCTCCTTCGTTTCCTTTTTCGAACTAAATTGTAATCTAAGCCATCTGTTATTGCAGTTCTTTACAATATCTATATTTCACGTTTTCTTAAAACATATTCTGTACATACTTGACATAGTTAGATTGAATGGAAATGTATTTATTTTTTCCCATTTCTCCACTGTCTCGTTTTTCTCATACACCCTGTATATCATACTCCACATAGAATCATAATTAAACATATATTTCATCTACATACATCATGTAATGTAGATTAAAATTGTAAGCTCGAAAAGTCTTGGGCCTATCATCTAATCTTATTCTATTGTAGAAAAATCATGATTGCGTTAAAACAGTACATTTGACATCTAAAGGTTCATGGTAATACGATTTAATTTACGAAAGGGAGCGGTAGTTATTCCATTTATGTTTTTATAGAGCTCGTGTTTACAGCAAAGATTAAATCGAGCAGCAGAATTGCGTAAGGTCACTTTTGAGAAATCCGTTTTTACACTTTGCAAAGACTTACACCTAAATCTTACTTCTGAGACAGTAGTGGCTGCGTGCGGATTGAAGTATTATATTTGCGAAAAAATAACTTGCATAGGTCACACTTAAATTACAAAGATCAGAATGCGCAGAAGGTCATAGTGGATAAATGAACTTCGTAACTGAAAATTGTGCGACAGACATCAGTTGGGGAAAGTATTGTTAAATCATTTCAGAAAGATTCAAATGTATCTCCAGAAACCGTGAAAGGGGTCACATAAAGGACAAGAGTGGGAGAACAGTGTGAATTATGGAGAGACATAAAAATTAAACTTACTTAACGACCACTTAAAAAGCCAATCGTTTTTGATTTTGGAATTTCCTGGAAAGACTCATTTTCTAACAACTTGAAGATATAGTGGCCGCAATCCTCCGCAGATACCGGATTATAGAATAGACGATGACTTAGAGGTCGCCATAGCTCCTTAAACCTTATACTCGACTGCTTGTTTGATTAAACTTGTCGGTGTATGGCTCAAAACCATAGAACTTAGTAAGCAAACGTCGCGATTTTAACTAATATATAAGACTTTCCGTAAAAGACTACTTACCTCCAGAGGTCAGGAAAGGTCACGCAAAGTAACATTTAAGTTTTAATCCAGATTAACGATATAATCACGGACAACAAGCAGCCGTTGTGTGTAAATCTAAGATTTAAGCCGATCACATTGAACCAACAAGATTGGTTGGTCTTTAGAGGTCGGAATGGTCATATTCGAGAACGTGCCTTACATGGAGACTCGGTTGTCGCTAACAGCTAAACTGTTTTGCTTTGTTTCACAAACATACAACAGTAGAGGTGCAATTGTAGTTTCGATTTAGATCGAGCGTAATACATTACGTTTGAGAAGAAAAAGTATCTCCAAAGGTCACAAAATATCACAGTGACTAAAATGGCTTTGTCTATTAAATAGTAGAACGACACAAACCTTTTGCGGTTGAAGATGCAAATGACGGGAGCTTGAGTAATATTAATTAATAAGTATGTTATGAGAAACACATATACTAACCATAGGTCACCAAAGGTCACATTGATCATTATAGCAGTTTTGTTCAACAGAAATTAAATATGGTGGATATGTAGCCCTTGTGGCTCTAACAATTAATTTGACATTCAGAATGTTGAGGTATGACCTCCAGAGGTTACAAAGGTCACAGGAGGTAGTAATTGTTTGTATAGAAATATGTACATGAATGAAAGACCACAAGTTTTACTTGAAACAATCGGTAAACTGCATTTCAAAAACAAATTTTAAAACCTTTATATCCTTAAGGTTCACCGAATCTCTTTTAAAAGGTGACCTATCTATTCGAGTCTTCGTATGACAGGGATGCTATAATATACAAATAATGTCGAACACTATAGATTGATTATCTGATTTATTTAATCATGTATGAAATAAATTCGAGATAATCAATTCTAATTGCCACTACTATAATGTTGAGGTTTTATCCACCTTTTTGTTAGATCTCGTGTAAAATTATTCATATTAATTCATGCAGAATTATATTCATCTGAATAAGTCGTATCCTCTATTAATACTTTAATCTTATATATTTAATTAGAAAATTCTATATCTATTTGCCAATTAATTTATATATCCAGTTCTTCTCTCCTGCTTTTTCAAGGACGGACGTTTTCGCCTCGTTTTCCGTCTTGCGTTGTTTTTTTTCTTTCACACTACACGGCCGTGCCGCTGTGCTCGGCTACAATGTTTTTTTTTTCATATCAGAACAACCTGCCCTGCATTCGAACTTAACGAAATACCCACTCCTCTAATGGCACTAACAATTTGTTACCCGTGTTATCGTTTAAGACCCTTTTAAAATGGCTCAATTTGTTAGCTCTCTGACACACTGTGTAGATTTTAGCAACCATTTAATGTATTAATTAAAAGCCCAGATTAGCTCTCTTTTAGTACTCGTTGCGCGAAATTACCGCCGAGAATTTCCTCTCTTCTCTCTGCGCCTTTTGAATTTACATTCATCAAAAGGAATTTTTGTTGGAATTGAAAAATAAAGCCAAGTGGTTTATGAATATTATCTGTAGTAAGATGGTGTAAAATTTGTATGTGTTATAATTTGATATATGCAAAGCCATCTAAGCTGTTTTAGGTTTGCAATAAGTCTGTTATTACAAAATAATTAAATATTAATATAATGTTAATTATACATGTTTAAATATCACTGGTGCGTACGAGCTTAACTTTTTATACAGGACCGGATCAATACCGAGGTTTTTAGTACGTATGGCGGGCCCCTTCCATGCTTATTTATGTATTATAAAATTTTTATATGTTATATTTTTTATCTAATTGTTCATCTGAATGCACTGAACTTATTTACATACTTCTAATAGAAAATCGGTTTTTGTATATATTAGTGTTTGTCCCCCCCTCCAATTAAGTGGCGCCCTAAGCACGTGTTTAGCTTGCTTTCATGTTATAATCCAGCGCTGTTCTTTCTAATTTATATTAACTTGTAGTTTCTCGTCGTCTATTATGCATTACTATTTCACACCTACAGTGTTGTTGGCGGTTTTTGTTATATTGGCGGCTGTAAAAGTCAACGAACTCCTCCACCTTTGTTTTTATAGTTTATGTTAATTGCGGATTTTTATGTGTTTTTGACCGCAATATAATTGTTTTCCATAAAGCTTTTTATTAAGGTTTTTTTTTAACTTAACTCTTTATTAGTAAGTATACTACGATGTTTTATTAATTTTATTGTTGTATCTTTTAATCTTTATTATGCATCGCTTTCACATCGATTTAAAATGCAAATATTGTTTTTTGACTTTATTTACATAGAATATTTTAAACTATCTATCTAAAACTTCAAAACTTAAAAGAAAAATATATAAATATATAGAATATACATATACTATAAATATAATATATAAAAATTTAACTTAATTATATTTTTTATGTGGGATCAATGCAAATTCCTTTTAAATTACCTAATCCCATTATTCATTATTAAACACACACTCTATGGAAAATCCAAACACGCTTATTCATGCAGTGTTTGCTTTATCAAAAAGGCTTTATAATATCATCATCGCACTGAAAAGAGGACTGTTGATGGAATGAGTAAAGAAAAGAAATGCGACTCGCACGCGCGCGCACACACACACACACACAGATGAAGTCACTATTAATAAATGTTGATAATAATATGTGCATATGAAATTAAGATTATTTATCTTTAATGTAATTAAAGAGAAGTAAACAGAAGAATAACGTGTGTGTTATCGCAGTTAACGGTACCGAGCGGTTTGATTAAAACAATAATTTCTATGTTTTACCGGAAAAATTGCTTGGGAATTACAAGCTTGTTATTATAATTTAAATTGTATTTTATTTTAATTAGATTCATTAGATTTTAAAAACTTATTCAATTTATTTTTTTAACAAATTATTTTAAATTATATTTCTTAATTACAGAATCCGTGCCATAATATACTATTCGCTAGCTAATTTATCTAGCCTGCTACATAATCTTATTTTCTAAAATCTAATATAATGTTATATTCCGAAATCTGGTGATCCTATAATCTAATTTCCTGAATTTCACTGTTTTCAAATTCAAATCTACTTCCATCATGTAAATCACGAACAACTGGTGAATTAGGTGTGCGTGAATTTAAATATTCACGGTCACACAAAAAACAGAAAATCTTTCTGATATTTAAATCTATTTTGCCACATATTAAGATTATAAAGTTTTTTAAATTTTGTTATTTAAATTTTGAAGAGTTTAGTTATAATTAATAATTGGAAATAATTCCAATTATAATTTTTTTAATTATAAGATCTCTTTGGAATTAATGGTAAACTAAATGATAATTTTAAAATAGATAAAATCAATAGCTAATATTAGTTTAATAGTTATAACTCCAATTTCATGAATCATTTTAGAGTGAAAAGTTTCTAATGTTCAGACTTATTAAAAGTCGTTTATATGTAATTATTTATTTTCATGGTCAATTTATGAACTTTTTTTTATTAATTACTCGTATAAACAAATCTTTATCTTAAAATCACAAGATTTTAACAAATATTAAAAATCTAAAATAAATCTCATTTGAACTATGTATTATTAATAAGACGAATCTATCTATTTAAATTTTTTTTGTCTTCTGAAGTTTTAAATCCACTAAAATTACTATTGAAATATAAATTTTGATTTTAACTTTTTATTCCTGTTTTAAAAGGTTCAATGGATTGTTTAAATATTGGCTATTAGAAAAATTGCCAACGATTAATCTTTTTAAATTATATTCTTTATAGTAAAATTAGAAAATTTTGAAGAATAAGTTATATACGAACTTCAGAAATATTTCTTTAGTTGTAAATTAACTGCTATAAATCTATTGTGAGGTTATTAATGTGTTGCCTAACTAGAAGGCGTTTTTTTTAAATTAAGATTTACATTTTATTTAAAAATTTATTTTACATTATTGAATATTCTCTCTATTATATATTATAATAGTTCATAAAAATTAATTTATATATTTATTCGATTGATTATTTTATTTTGTGTTTTTTTCATTAATTTCCACTCAGTTACTTTAAGTTAGTTTTGTTAATATCATTTTTATTTTAAAATATAATTTCTGGTTATAAATTTTTTTAAAGAGTTTTTACGGATTATAAAAAAATTAAATAAGATTGATGCCAGAATTAGTGATTATTTTAATAGGAATTTAAAAAAAGTAATTTCATAATTTTTAATTCCAAAGAATACAGTAATGAAATCCATTTCAATCATTTGAATATTGAATAATATAATTTTTTACAGATAATTTTTGATAACAAACTAGATATAATTAATCAGTAGAGATTGCACAGTTTTGCAATATCAAACACACATTTGAAATGAAGTGGGACCTAAAAACTAGATAAAAAGCATAATTTTGATATTAGAATCTCCATCAAATAAATGTATGTCAACCAGAAATAGCAATAGAAAATAAAAAATCCCAGAATTTTATTAACAGGTACCATTAAATATATTCTTTACTGTATAGTTTCTGAACTGGTAAGTCGTAGTAATTAAAAAAGAAATTTTTAATCACTTTTACATTTTCAAGTTTTTTAATAGGTTTTATTTTTTATAATATTTTAAAATTAAAATGTTTCTTTAGAGCGAATTTAGAGCTCTAAAGGAGTTAATAAAAACAAAAAACGAAAAATGATTTATTTAGATTACCTTATGTTGAAGTTTTAGGTTTTACTTAAATTCAAATTTAAAATCTTTGCCTTAAAATTAAATAGAATTTGTTAGAAACAAATAAAATATAGGATTAATAACAATTTGTTCATTTATTGCATGTTTCACCCAGAAAGACTTCAAACAATAATAATTCCCAATTCATTTAATTTAATTATTCTAATATTTTTTCTTGCAAAATCATACACGATCCAGCATTTATATAAATATAAACAGATGAAACAACATGTAATTGATAATTATAATATTCAGGAAATTTGAAATATATTTACCTTTATAAATTTGTTATATTTTATTTTTATTTATTGTGAATCGGGAGCTCAAAATAATTAGTTTAAGCTAGAAATAGCAACAAAATTTTAAAATATTTTTTAACACAAATTTAGACAGGATCTGATAATCTTTATTAGAATTATGAAGTTATGTGAAAAATATTATTCCCTGATTAATGTTGTTTATATTAAGTTATAATATGCTTTTGAATATGAATTATTAAAAACAACGCAGATCTCAAGAAAATCCCAAGCTGACAATTATATGAATATGATTTTCCAAATATATGTCAATATTTCTCAACAGCAAACAGTTAAATTTCCTCATGGTTGAGTTCTAAAAAGCTTTATGTAACAAAAATTCTTAAAATTATTTAAATTTGTTGTATCAAAATTAAAAAATTGAAAAAATGTATATCAAGAAAATAAATTATTTGATAGGATTAATTTCAATAAGTAGCTCAAACAAATTGTACGAAGCAAATAATTGAAAAAGTTTTTAATTTTTTTTAGCTATATCAAGCTGCATACAGAACTTAATAACTGCACTTGTTAATATCAAAATATTGCTTGTAAATAAAGAATAATATAATTTTAAATTTCATCATTTTCTACAATATAAATTTAATTAAAATTTAAATTCAGGAGAACAATTCCAAATAATTTGGCGTAAAAACTAATTTTAAATATAGTATTTCTATTTACGGGTAATAAAATTTATTAAAAATTACTTATTATAAGGAAGACAAACGGAACTGTTAATTGTAAGTGCCATAAGTCATCTTTGATTTAAAATGTCTTCATATTAAAAAGCTAAAAACGAATGAAGATTACATAATTCAGCAAATAGTATATATATGTAGGTACTTACTATATGATAATAAGAACCTTGGGAAAATTTAATAACCATAAATGTTATAGTTAAATTCCTTTTTGCCGATGGTTTTTAAATTTCTTTGAAAATAATTTAAATAAGACGATAAGCTGATCTATTTTTACTTTTAAATTTGTTATTATCGAAATTAAAAATAAATTATATATATAAAACGAAAAATTAAGTTTTCTTTTCATTACAAATTTTAAAAAGTAAAGTGACTATTAGCTGGAATAAAAATAATAATAATAATAATAATAATAACTACTACAACACATAACCTAAACCAAGGCCCCAGAAGCTATAAGCTTGTGCGGGAGGGAGGGGGCGATTATTATTATTATTATGTAGGCCCAATGTGCGACTGCAGCCGACTTACAGATGGAACAGCGCAAATCCCGCATTTGTGTCACAGCTAAGGAAAACTGCAGAAAACCTTAACCAGATCTGCCGGCGCCGAAAGTCGATCGCGGGCCGCTTGGGTGAACACGGCACGCCAGGCATTACACTACCATTTTTTTTTTTTTTTTTTTAATTCCAACTAAATTTACAATCTGTTTCTAAAAAAAACATTAAGTAAATGTTATGACAAGACTTACATTCTAAATAAATATAAACTAAAGTTGATATGGTAAGGATAATCCACTGACCATCCTATTACTTGTAGAAAGTAGCCAGAAGATAGCTAATTCGTATAAATCCGGTTTTCTAAATCCGATGGTTTAAAGCGTTTTAGTCTTCGTATTTCATCACTATCGTCCAATAGTTCGTTGGCTACCTCATTAGGGTGTACCTCTAGTCGATCACGATATTTTATATACTTATGTTTAATTTCTTCCCGCACTGTTTTAATTTTTAAATCACTGTGTAATACAAAATTAGGCACATAGAAGGGAGCGTTAGCTATAGTTCTAAGCGTTTTATTTTGGAAGCGTTGCAGGATTTCGATGTTGGAGGTACTAGCAGTACCCCATAGTTGCAAGCCGTAAGTCCATATAGGTTTTAGAATAGACTTGTAAAGTAATAGTTTGTTCTCGAGCGAAAGTTGAGATTGTCTACCAATCAGCCAATACATTTGACGAACTTTGGTGCCGAGTTGTTTCCTCTTGGTAAATATGTGTTTGCGCCACGTGAGTCGCCGGTCTAGATGGATTCCTAGATATTTTACGTCAAAGGTTTGCGGAATTTCAACGTTATTTAAGGTTACTGCTGGACAAGTGCTTCTATTAGTAGTAAATGTGACGTGCGAGGATTTAACTTCATTAATTCGAATTCTCCATTTGTGTAACCAATGTTCAATTAGTGTGAGGGTTTGTTGCAGGTTTTCAGATGCCAAGATAGGATCAGTGTGCGATGCCAAGATTGCCGTATCGTCGGCAAAAGTTGCCATTGTCGTGAATGCTGTGGTTGGTATATCAGCTGTAAAGAGTAGGTAGAGTACAGGTCCTAACACGCTGCCCTGAGGTACCCCGGATTTGATAGGATAGAGAATCGAATATTCATCACGCTGCTTGATCGTAAACCATCTGCATTCGAGATAAGATCGCAAGACTTCATAGAAGTGATAAGGTAGAACTAGCTTGAGTTTGTAGTATAGACCTATGTGCCAGACCTTATCAAAGGCTTGTTTAACGTCGAGAAACACCGCAGAGCAGTAACGCTTTCGTTCGAGATCATTGCTTACTTTTTTAACAATTCGATGGACTTGCTCGATGGTGCTGTGGTTGGTTCGGAAGCCAAATTGAGTAGCTTTTCAAACACTTTAGACAGTACAGGCAATAAGCTGATAGGTCGGTAGGAGTCTATTGCAGTTGGGGCTTTTCCTGGTTTCAGTACCATGGTAATTTGAGCTAATTTCCAGGGAATGGGAAAGTATCTGAGTCGAAGGATAGCGTTATAAATGTAGGTCAGGAATTTGATACATTTCGGGGTTATTTTTTGTAACACTTTGCCAGTGATGAGATCCCAACCTGGTGCTTTCTTTGGATTAAGTTCGGAGGAGATCACGTGCTGGACCTCAGTAGATCTGAACTTCGTTATTGGTATATGCATTTGAAATGGTGCTTCAAGGAAGTTGTGAATAGCAGCTTCTTCTGCTGCAGATATTTGCGATGGATATGGCTGAAAAACTTTTGCAAGATGCTCAGCAAATACAGAGGCCTTTGCTGCATCACTTCTTGTCCATTTACCAGTTGCATCTTTGATTGGTGGCACAAGTTGTGGCGGCCGTTTAAGCTTCCGTGTGGCCTTCCATAAGGAATAATCGGAGGCTTCCGTGGGAGATAGATTGCTGAGGTATTCTTGAATAGACTGATTTTTGAAGTTAAGCAGCAATTGTTTGAGATTTCTGGCAGCTTTGTTAAAGTTTCTTTTATCTTCTACTGTCCTTGTTAGTTGCCATCTTTTGCGTAATTTACGTTTTGTCGCTATTTGCTCTCTGATTATTATAGGATATGTGGCTTTAATTCGTGTTTCATTACTATCGGGAGTGGCTTGCCAGGCAGCATTTTGTATAGCACTTGTGAGCGCATGAACCGCATTATCTACTTCTTGAGCAGATTTTAAGGATACATTGAGCTGGATTGACGCATCTAGGTGCTCTCGGAACATATCCCAGTTAGTAGCAGCGCTAAATAAAGAAGGTTGTCGTTGCTTATGGATAATATCCGTATGTATACTGATTAGTACCGCAGAATGATCTGAAGAGAGGTCGAATAATGATGTGGCTTTGCAGTATTTATTGTTAATATTCTTTAAAATAGCAAAGTCTATAGCGTCAGGTAGTTTCCTAGGATCGGTTGGCCAATAGGTGGGTTCTCCGGTTGCGATGGAATGTAGGTTACTACGTCTCATTGCAGCTATCAGTTCTCTTCCTTTTGCTGTCGTAATCCGTGAGCCCCACTGTGGGTGTTTAGCATTATAGTCACCACCTGCTAGAAACCTGTTTCCTAGAGTTTTGAAGAAGTGCTCGAACTTATCTCTTTTGTTATTATGCCTAGGGGGACAGTACACAGAGGACACAACAAACGTTCCTAAATGATCTTCTATGGCAATGCTTGTGGCTTGGAGATAATCATGGCAGTAGGCTTGCAATTCAAAGTGTTTGATGTTCTGCTTTATAATTATCGCTGTTCCACCATGTGCATTACCAGATGGATGCTTAGTACAATAAACGTAATAGTTCGGTATTTTAATATAAGTTCTCTCAGTGCAGTGCGCTTCTGAAATTAATAGGACATCTATTTTATGTATTTGCAAAAAATATTTAAGTTCTTCTATGTGTTGGCTGAGGCCATTGGCGTTCCATAGGGCTAATGTAAGTGCGACAGCCATTAAGCTAATTTAGCAACGACGGTAGTTAAAAGGTTTAACATTGTGCCTATTTGTTCAACTAATTTTTTCATCATGCCTTTTAATTCGTGCAGCTCATTTGATTGGTCAGGGGTACTAGGAGTGAGGTTATTTATGTCCTGCGAAGTTTGCGCATTGCCTATTACCTGTTGGGAGTATAAGAGACCAGGCTGTACCATTCTTGTGGGTGGTTTACTGGTATTGTTTCGTAAGGTTGGGTAGAGTTTTTGCTGAAGTTGTTTATACACAAAGCAGCCCTTATAATTGGCGGGATGATTTCCGCTACAGTTTACGCATTTTACATCGTTACTTTTTTCTTTTCGCAAGCAGTCCGCCGTTGAGTGACTTCCCGTACACTTGACGCACCTGGGAGGTTGAAAGCAGTAGTTTTTAGTATGTCCAAATCGTTGGCATTTGGCACATTGCGGAATTTCTCGTTTAGTTCTTACTGGTTCAAATTGTATGATACAGTTTTGTAGTTGTTTGATGTTGTAGATTTCTTTGTTGTTCTCCTTACCTTGCAGATCGACAAAGAATAGGGGTAATGGTTGTTTTGTCACTCGGTGTTTAATGTTCCACACATTGACAGCTGTGTGCCCAAGGGCAAGTAGTTCCTTTTTTATTAACTCTTCGCTAGTAGAGGAATGTAGGTTTTTCAAGACTACTCGGAAATTTCTGTCTTTTTTGGGCTTATAAGTGTGAAACTCGGTGCCTCGTTCCTGGAGGACTTTTACGATTGCTACATATTTTTCGCTAGTTTTTGGTTGTATTTTGACTTGCTCAGAGCTGAGCGTTTTTAATACGTAATTGTTTGATGCAATGTTCTCGAGCATTTCCGTTAGTGGTTGGATATTTGTTACGCGTGATACAAAAATCGGCGGAGGTTTAATTTCGTTTTCATGGGTTTCATGTTGTTCATCTTCCATAGTTGCAGTTTCTAATAATGGATCATATCTGTTTGAAGTGGACGCGGTATTACTTAACCAATAATGGGATTTAGGTTGGCCCGTATTGGTACCTGTCAACGCTTCAGGACTTCTTATTCTTTTTTTATTATTAGTTACTAATCGCCAATCGTTATCGGTAGGAAGCGATAACGGTGGAAATTGCGTATTTACTGGTTGTTGTTGACTATAAAATGATACGTTAGGTGCAGGCAGTTGATTGTAATACATACCGCTTTGCATTGATATAGGTTGGGAGTACGGCCCTGGTTGTTGACTCATTTGGAATTGTGAGGTTTGATTGTAGGCTGCAGGTTGCTGCATAGATCCCATTTGCGGGTTTGTATAATTTTGCGAAAACGCCATGTGATTGTGTGCAGTTGTATTGCAGTCGTTTGATAACAATTATAAATACACAAGTAGATAAGTAGATAGACCTTGCGGTCTTCACTTCAAGTCGATTCTGATACCGCAGCGCTAGATACGTCTTTACGCTTCGGAAATCAAACGCGGACTCTATTAAAAAGGATTATTTGTATCTTTTATTTTTTTATCTTAAATTCTTAATAAAAATACAAAATTTTGAAAATTAAATTTCTAATATATAATTTATTTCTAATATAATTAATATGATTTTGAATACTAATTTAATTCTGGTTAGATTTTAATAGGCGCAATATAAGTGAAACCAGAAAAATGTTAAATATTAATTTGGTAATTCAATATTTTTTATAATAAAATATTTTAAAGTCTGGAACTATCGAAATAAATCTTTTATTAGATGTTTTTGAAAAAATCCTCGAACACGTTTCCTGAATTACACTAAATATGTCTCATTTAAGATAAAAATCGATGTGTTGCAGAATTTTTTCAAAAATATTTAATAAAAGATTTATTTCGATAGTTCCAGACCTTTATACGCGCACTGTATAGTACTTTTAACTGTTCCCAAGCAGCATTTTTAGTCATCGTTATGTACCAGCAACTACTAGTGGAACTTAAGTTTTTGCCACAAAATTGGGAACAACTTTTGGGTAGCAGATACGTGGTGGCGTAGTAATTACTACTTTCGTGCAACTTCTTTTCTCTTTGACACATCGTGTCGCGTGTTGCTCTCTCTTACTCTTGCAACTTAAAAAATATTCTATCATTTTCTATACTAATGTTGCGATCGTGTCACAAAATGGATTACTATTTTATTTGTAATACGTACTTAATAATACAAAGAGCGATGAATTGTTTGATTATTTTGTCATTCCAGTATACTAAAATTATAAACCATTGCAACTTTTCTGTTAAATCTGATGATGACAGGTCGAAAATAATTTTTTAATAAAAAATGTCTTTAATAAAATATGACAAAATACTTAAAATAACTTAATAATACTTAAAATAAGTTGATACACGTGATGGAAATCATTTTTATATTATTCCTGTTATGTTATTTTATGTATTTAAATAAAAGATACTCAATTATTGCCATTAATTAATTTCCAAGGCACAATTTAGCACCATTTGTTATTTTTATTGAAGGTTATGTAGTAAAACATCTATTAACAACCATAACAAATTGAAAATTGATTAATGACCTCCAGCATTTTACAAGTAAATATGGAGATGGAGTAGTTTACGAAAAATTACATTAACGTGATTCTCCTGGGTAGCAAAAACGTAAGGTCTACTTTCAATACTACTGTAAAGTTTTAAAAACTTTAAAGTAGCTTCGGGCAAGTTACTGCTACAATCATAATACCACTTTGAAGTTGCAATGACTTTAAAGTAATTATACTAAGAGCTGTTTTACACATCCGAGTTTTTTTGCGAAATTCTTACCCAAATTTTTGCTGAAATTTTTCAACAAAATTTTGATAAAGAAACTTTGACGTGTAATACAGCATTTTTATTCCGAAATTTATTGTGAATAATTTCACAATAAAACTTTGGAACAATTCCTAATACTTTTAGAAATTTGCGAGGAATCCACGCCGAAAAGTGCGCACAAAACACTCGTAGTTGGCATGCAACACATCGGTTTATTTTGTTTTTAAAAATGGTTATTTGCTTTGTAAAATATTATTAAAACAACCATGCAATGATAATAAAGCTAAGTATCAAGTAACATTTAATCGCTAGGTGCGCAAAATGTCTTTAGTTTTATTTTATTTATTGAAGTGGACAAAATGCGAACGGCCATATTGCTATTACAGTAACAGGTCCGGAATTCGTTAAATTTGTTATTGTATATTATAAGTTAATATTAAGGAGGTTACAGCGGATCTTTGCGGGGTGAAGGGCAAGGGGATATCTCCTATGCTTTTACATAGGCTCTAACAAGAAATACCAATCGATAAAAAAATAAATTAGCATTCTTAAAACTGAACAAAATCATTTTATTATGAATGCCTATAATGCATTTATTAATTATTTGTTTCTATTAAAATAATTTAAGTCGATTGGAGTGCATTTGTTTAATTGTTGAAAGTGTAAATATAAATGTAAATAGGTTAAGAATCGTGGCAACACCTCAAAGAAATCAATCGATTTTGTTGGTAGCAGCGTTAGGTTTCAGCTTTCGATTGAGTTGACATCCTAACCTCCAAATGTCAATCCCAAAATATAAGTGGAAACATGTTGAATGTTTTGTAATTTTGTATGCAATTACAGACGGGAATATTCTATTTTAACTTTTGTATAGTCTAAAGATTACAATCTGCTAAGCAGATACAAGAAATATATAAAAAATTGTTGAGGTTTAATACATATATTTTTAAAATTAGTGTGTTGGTATTACTGATTTCGTGGATATTCTGATTGTGATGATAAATTGTATTCATCACATTGCAAAAGGTAATTTTACATTTTGGAATATTTCCGTCGAATTAACATTTGTATTCTGATATTATTAACGCAGAAGACTGAATTGTTCAACATAATTTGATTAATAAAATATATGATTATTAGTTAATACAATAAAATATAGATTATTATAACAGTCATTATATGTCATCTTTCTGTTCTGTTATTTGAATTCGCGCGCTATGTGGTGTTGTCACATCTCTGCTGTCTTTCCACATATGTCGTGAAAAATTCTTGTTTTATTTACTTTAAATTATTATTGTGCATTAACTAGACACAAGATTTCAAAAATATTGGGCAGCATTGTTCTTCGAATATGAGAGTATGTCATTTTAGTTTTTTATCAGATTCCCTACATTTCTTCATCATAATTTTTCGTTAAAACTGCTAAAGGTTAGATGGTCTCCATAAGAGCCCATGTTAAATTCTGGATTTTATTTTCCATTTTTCTCGGTAATGGTACACAAGAAGATTATAAAAAAAAAGTTACCGAATAGAATAAGTGTCAAAGAACTCGAGGTTTAGATTTCACGTCATTCTCTACATTTTTACATTTCGCTGTATCCTCCTTAATTGTACTGTATCCTAAAATAAAAGTTAATTAACTATTTATAATTGTATATAAAATATATTTAAAACTCTTAACACAAATGGCATGAAAATATCACGCATATTTATTAACAACGTTTTTATTACATACAAGGTATAGTAAAAAATTTTCTGAATACACCAACGATTTTTATACGACGTCAATCTGTGTTTACAATGAACGCCCAGCTGATTAAAGTCAAAGTTTCTTTACCAAAACTTTGTTGAATAATTTCAGCAAAGATTTGGTTAAGAATTTTGCAAAAAAACTCGGATGTGTAAAACAGCTCTAACATAAGTGGCAATACCAGCGGTCGTAGCAGAGTTAATTGAAAAAATATGTAAATAGTGACTAAATTTTCTTAAAATATGTACTATTAGCGTCTTTTTTCTAAATATGTACCAAATATGTATGTAGTTTATAAAAAAAATAGTATATTATTCAACAAGCATATAATAATGGCTATTAATCACTAGGGCGAAGTTTAAGTTTATTAGAATCGGCTGAGCGAATACTCGCCATTATATGCGAGTCGAATACTATACTTTGTCCACAACTGTTCCATTCAATCTTAATTCGATTTTTTATTCCATATATGTTGACGAACTGTTTAAACTGCTCAGTGGGTTAGCAATCGAGTTTGTGACGCAGAAGACAAATCCCGTGGTTACGAAGATGATGCATTTTTGTATTCACGGTTGAAGTTTATCAGGCAATATAATATACCCTTCTCAATAGTACATTCTAAATTGCTAATAGCGCGCTACGCTAAACAATAATGGTTCTTATTACCTGCACGACAAGACGCAATTTGCATTTATTTTCTTAATAAGTTTCGTCCAAAATGGCTTGCGTTTTACAATCGCGGTTGTAAATTTTGGAATTTAAAACTTGCTAACAAAATACGTACTTTTAGTGACTAAATGCTAAAAATATATACTTTTATGCACTAGGGTAAAAAATATGTACTTTTATGTAAAATAGTGACCGAATACGACCGCTGCAATAACCGTTTAAAAGCTACTCAGAAGTAATGGAACTACATAGTTCCGATAAATAGTAGAAACAACTACATAATTACTAAAATATTCCGAATTGAAGTAATTCAACCTATAAAGTCATTTTAGTTGTAGTTACATCATACTCATACTATCATACATCATAACAGCTACTCAATCAAAGTTCCGATTTCAGTTACTGCTACTTTTAGATGCTGTTAGCGTTAACGTTTTAGTTTGCCCGATGTAGTGCGTCTGTTTATTATTTGGATTTGGATAATTCGGTTGGGTTAATAATAATTTTACTAAAACTCTTCTTATTTTGTTATGATTATATCTTTTGAGTAGAACTAAATGCTTGACAAAATATAATTTTCAACTTACAATTTCTCTTTCAAGCGTGCGAATCTAATAAGCACATCTATGAAAAGTATCGATTTGCATTCCAATAGATTACAACCTTTACACAAACTGAATTTTATGGTTGCGCATTTAATCCTAGGCATCTTTTTATAAACGTCACACCTGATAAAATCTGCTGAATGCGAAAAGAGTTGTAAACATACTCGCTCCATCCATACGTACCTATTTGTTGATTTTTCACGTTCGCATAACAAATCGACATTTGAATTGAAATGAAGGTTACTACGTTACAGACAGAATTACCATAATGTTATTTAAATCAACTCCGATAAATTTTCCTCGGCTTCATTCGTATTCATTAAGAAAATGTTACCTTCGTATTCTTCTCTTAATCACCTCGAATCGATATACATATTATCAAGAGATGATGCATCCATCCATCCATCCTACGGCACGGGGTAGCGCGAGGTTTCCCGGTGAATACATGCGAAAAAAAATCATCCATCCTACGGTTATTCTACGCGTACTATTTAAGTACTACGCCGTAGAAGGATACCAGCGTAAAAGTGAAAAATCGAATACATTTAGTAGTAACAGTAAAACGCTTGACGATCGTCGAAAGAGAGAACTTGAATAGGGAGATATAAAATAAGAAGGAAGGCCGTTTTCACTTTTTCAGCGGACATGTTTTACGATGTTCATTATACTATGTTTTCTGACAAAAAAAATCTTTTTGTGTGTATTATATATGATGTGGCGTGGCGTTTATCCTGTGCATTGCATGAATGTACGAGATTATCTCTATGTTTCCCCATTACTACATGTATGGGATAGAACGGATAAGTTTGTGCGGGACGGAAAGATGGGGCAGAAAAAAAAACACGATGATGAACAGAATTGAGCTTAATACACAGGGGAAAAAGAAAACCCCTACTAAAAAAGATTTTTATACGGAGTAAAAATTTCCAACCCTGGCATAAAACTGACAATGTTACGTAAATTGGCGTATTTATTACCACGGAAATTTACACTGAACGAACATAAAATATAATCTCACGTAGTTTTAAAAATTTTATCTCATAAATTTCAATGAAGTTTCGTAAATTTTGATACTATACAAAAGCAGAATAGAAATGTATTATTGTGTTAACAGGAATAAATGTTCAATTCTGTTTTAGCTCATCAATTTATTATTACTATAGAATGTATTACGATTTGGCCAGATTTTGTTTAATTAAAATGAAATTTATTTTATTTTACATCGTTTGTTTTTTGTATTGACATAAAAATTACCCAATAAATTTTATTATTGTGTTTTTATTTCTAATCCAACCTTATATAATAAGAATAAAATAATTTACATATGTATATACTCGTACTATGTACGTGGCCTAAATGAATAAAATAAAGCAAGTAATAAAACTTTTATGCACAGTAAGATTTATTTTCTTTTTTAAGTTGTTTTTAGAGAATTATTTATTTATATTTATTATACTAGAACTAGTTCTTGGAAATTAAAACTTGTACGTAATTTTTTTGGATGCCAGTGGGTTTGAAAAATATTTTATAGATGATTCAAGTTTAATTAATAATAGTATTCTCATAAAGTTGCATTTTAAGAAGCATCTCAAAACATAATTAGGTGGTCTCCAAACAAAAACTCGTAAGGTAAAACGAATTGTTGGTATATTTGACTAGATATAAAAAGTATCCAAAGGTTACTTTGAAGATTTTTTAACAACGTAAAAAGGATCTTTTTTAGTATTCAATGCAAGTATTTTGAGAGAAAAACGTATAAATTGAATGTACTTAGGACATTGTATTTAAAACTATGATAATTTAAATAAATCAATAATTGACTCCCCTTGAAATATTTATAAAAAATCACGATTTAAATTATCTTAACTTCTAGCAAAAAAAGGCTTTAAACATGCCTCCAATAGTTGGTTGGTCAAATGTAACTTGTTCAGGTCGCTGGTATGTTGATAAAAAATACTCTGAAGTGGCACGCGAGAAAAATGCACAGAAATTCAAAAGTGGACATACTTTTTTTACAAAAAAGTGGAAAAGATTTTCGAAATTTTGAATTTTTACAATTAAGTCCTTTAGGACTGCAAAAAATAGCGTATATACCACTGGACTAAAGTGCCTTTTAATCCCTCATGTGTTTATTTTCCTCGCTAACGCTCGGAAAATAAATTCACATTCGGGATTAAAAGATGCACTTTAGTCCCTGGGTATATAATATACTATTGTTAATAACTGCATTATATTTAACTAAAATCTTTAAAATTTAAATAGATTATTTTTTTATAATTTTCTACATTCTGCACCTATGTAGTCCGTAAAATGAGAGATTTTTGCTTTTCCGATTAGCATAAACTTGTTTATCTGACTGATGGATTTGACCGTTGTTATTGTTTACTGTCTACCTGGTCATAGAAACACAAAAACGGTAGGGTGTCTAAGAAAAAAAATCCTCTGATGCGAAAAGCAAAATCTTTCATTTTACGGACTATATTGAGATGTGATATAGGATCATCGATTGAAAATTTAAAACATAAAAATTATTTAAACGCTACGGGTAAGCTCCCAATACACAAAAATAATCATATCATGCATTAAATAACAGATAGACATAATAATAATAATAATAATAATAGCTTTATTGCCCAACAGTTTCCATTTATAGGACAATTTACAAAAGAATATACATCGGTACCTAGAATAAGTATGGTGTCTAACAAATTTAGTCATGGCAAATATATCGTAGCTTTACTAATTATTTCTTTCAAAGAACAAGAAAAAATATCACAATGGATACCAATTTTATTGTAATTATTGCACATAACATAAATAGGTGCCTTTAGACTGAGATTTGTTCTTGCTCTATCACACTTAAAAAACATATTTGTTCTTGAATTAAGGCGAGGTACATTAAAGTTAATTTGAGTTAGAATATCAATGCAATCTATAGAGTCATGTAATAGCTTATAAAGAAATGTTAATGAAGCAAGGTTTCGCCTTAATTCTAAACTTTCCACATTGAATCTAATACACAATGTAGTATAACAGCAACCACGTGGTGGATACACCCCATCAGCTTTAAAAGCTAAATATTTTAGTGATGTCCTTTGAACTTTTTCAATATTCTGAATGTAACGGTTATAAAAAGGGTACCAAACAATACTTCCATATTCTAATTTGGGACGCACTAGCGAATTGAATAATAATTTAATAGGTTTTATATCAGAAAAATTTCTACAATTTCTTATTATAAATCCATACATTTTCATACCTTCTGATACTTTCATTTCAATGTGATTAGAAAAAGATAGTTTACAATCAAATATAATTCCTAAATCTTTAATAGTGTTACATCTTTCTAATTCAGAATTCTGAATACTATATTCAAAGAGAATTTTGCTATATTTTCTAGAATAAGTAACGATTTTAGACATGTTAGGACCCTAGTTTTATTCATCTTACGGTTACATGCTAGGTTAGATGTAGAATTATTAGCATAAATCAGAATACAGGAGTACGATTTACTTTGTGAATATTTAACGTTAGTTATATAAAAAGAATATAAGTCAATTATGTTGTTTTATATTAAAACGTATTGTATGTAACCCAGATTACATGTTTAGAATAGTTTATTCACTTTTTTAGAAGGTTTTGTCTTCTTGTTAGATTTCCGTTTTGACGTTAAGTAACGCAGAACAAGTCTTTCTTTCCCCAATAAGGCTTAGTCAGTTTAGGGTACATATTTCACTGGAAATAGCTAAATCAGATCAGTACCTTAATGTTTATAATGTTACAATTAACTTACTAATTCTTGTATTGGAAGATGTGAGGTTAAGTAAATGGAAATATCAGCTGCGCTGATATTGTTTGTTTTTTAAATTTTGAGATTATTTTGATGTTTTGCACTATATTGTTTGGAATCAGTCACCTGGAGTACTGTACTCTGGACGAGAATAATTGATGTTTGAATTCTGTTATGTTCTTGTTTAGTTGGATTTTCCAAAAGCGTCGTTTGATATATGAAACTTTGTGAACAGATTTTTAGAGATTATAAAGTATGTGAACTCCATGTGAGTAGGTTACCTTGAGTAACTATGTATTCGTACTATGTGCAGAAATAGTTGGTAATTCTTGCTTTTAAATGTAATTAGGTAAATATCTCATTAAATAATGAGATCGGTGACAGGTGATCGTTTTTATTGATTTTCTTTGTTATTGTTCAATTTCGACCATAGTGTCTTATGTTAATTTAATCGTCATTTTGCCAGCTATCTTTCTATCTTCTCAGAATTAAGATTAGAGTTAATTATGATCATATGTTCGTTTTGTGACGTCTGACGCCCTCGTTGTGCGATTGTTTGTGTTTTGTGTCTGTTTTTGAGTCAAACATATAAAAGGGCCTCGGAAAAAGAACAATTGAATCGGTCAATGCAGAAACTGAATATGTCCACTTTTTGTGTAAATTGAGTTATACATGAATTCACCATAATTCAAGGGTGCCCGATCGAATGATGCAAAAATATAACATGTCCTACTTTTCTATAATGTAGAAAAGCGATGGTATAGTACAGAAACTGAAGAAACATAGGGCGTGTTCAATCTCTGTAGCGGTATGTCTTATATATATATTTAGGATGCGCTGAAGTAAAAACAGCTTAGCTGATATCAAATGAAGCTATCGTCGCGTCGTTTTGACATATGCAAGTGATATTTTGTTGAGGGAAGTTCTCTATGCAAAAATATCTAAATCAACTAGTAACAGTGTTTACGAACAAGGAAGTAAAACTGAACAACCTAGGAAACAATTGAAGGTATTTCCCACTGACTCCACAACCTCTCCAAAACTGAAAGATTTATGAAGTACATTGAGAAAGAATTTGACGAATTTTACCAGCAATTTTATCCTAAAATGGCCTATGAAAGAGAAAGAGGAAGACAGCGCAGTGAAAGCAGACAATGTTTAAAAATATTTTTATTAGTATTTAGGATTTTCAGATTTCTTTTGTTAATATTAAGTTCAGTTGTTCTTTTGTCTCAAACAGTCTTAGGCCTCTCGGCACCCTCGGGCAGAGTCCTTCAGAGCGCCCTTATTAACTTTAAAAAGTAACTGTTATTGAATGATTTTAATGATATTACCAACTTCGGCTTCCTAAACAGCCTAGCACCCTCGTGCAGCACCCGACCTCGCACTCCCTCAAAGGTCGGCACTGGTCACAAAATAGTTTCTTGCGTATTCTTTGCATTTTATTTGCAATCAATGCAGAAACTGAACATGTCCACGTCTTATATGAATTTTTTTCTCTTAGAATACAAAACTTTAAGTAAATTGAACCATGCGATCTTACCTAATAGATACCCTTCTTTCATATCCCAAAAAGTCACGAAAATCCATAAAAGCAACATTGAGTAATTCAGTTTTTCTTGTTTTTCTCAAAACAAGGTGGTTGGGACATATTCAGTTTCTGCTTCGACCGATTCAATTTCAGTCGATAAAATCTGTAGGGTGAATCATGCTCGACTCCAGATAAAAGTCTGTAAATAAAAGTGAGGTTAAAAGTTTAACCCACATATTTTTTTCGTTTGTAAACAAACTTAAATCATATTGGATTTGGATACTTACCTGTATTATTAAATTAAAGAAAAAATTTTTTCAAAACAATTATTGGGAATTGCGAACGATTTATTTTATTTACATCAAAGAAGAAATTATTATTATTGATTTCCATTTTAATCATTTTGTATGGATTTGGTTATCGACCGGTATGGATTTTCAAGAATAGCTACAACAAATTAAACATTTTAGAAGTGGATTCATTGTCATTTGAAGTGTGTCAATTTTCATATACAAGGTTGGTCGTAATAAGAATTATTACCCACTGGGAATAATTTATTTGAATAATTCCATTTCATTCTTGTTAAAGTCAAGAGGTTCTGTATGAACAAAGTTTGTTGTTTTAACAACAATTTTTTAAATTTGTTAATCAATTGTAAATATTTTATTTGGTTGGATCAATTTGTTTCATATTAGTTTGGTTAGATGAAAGCAGTTGCAACCCCCAATGTCAGGTTGGCAACTACCTTTAATTCATTTAAACAATCTTAAGGAAGTTTATCATTTTTAATATCTTTTGAAGGGTTTTGTTTTTCTTATGGTAAAGTTTTATTTATGATTAATAAAATAAAAATCTGTGTTCTAATTTATAAAAGTGTTTATTATTATTTTTTGTGTGGATGCAAGTATTAAATTTTATATAGAGGGTCAAAGATAATTTCTCGTCCAGACGCAGCGTTCCAGGTGTGGTTGGTATTTTTATAATTTGTTCATCTTATGCTCAATCGAAATAAACCTGAGTTAGCCTATCGGGAAAAAGAAAAGCTATTGGGTTGTTATATTTTCATTTTTATTAAAGCTAGCCAAAAATAAAATGAAATATTTTTTATTTTTGATTAAACATCTCAATATGTTAAAAAATGTTTATCCACAACGTAATTTAATTAATGTAAAACGCTTTAATAAAATTGGCAGTTGTTTTGTTAAGAAACAATCTTGATTTATTTTGTAATTGACATGCTTTATAAAGTTTAAAACTTGTTTTTAAGACAAAATTGAAAATTTGCTTCTGTTATGAGATGCAGCATGACGTTTTTGGGACGACCTTTTAGTAATGCTTTTAAAAATGCTGGGTAGTTTCTACCCTCTCTACTGAAGTAAGCTCCTCCTGCGCTCATTTCGCGTGTCATGAGATGCTGAGACCTTCCATAGTCTCTAAAAGTATTATTCAAGTTTCATTAATAATATTCTCATAAAGTTGCATTTAAATTTAAGCAACTTAAAACATAACACGCTGTGTCCAAACAAAAAATAAAACACATAAGATAAAAACAATGGTTGGTATACTTGACTAGATATAAAAAGAGACGAAAACCATCTAAATTACTTGAGACATGTATTTAAAACTATGATAATTTAAATAATTCAATAGTTGATTTTCCTTGAAATAGTTACAAAAAATTATAATTTAAATTATTGTCTCTTAACAAGAAAATGTTTTAAAGTGCCTCAAATAGTTGGTTGGCCAAATTAACTTCTTCAGGACACTGGTACGTTGATACAAAATACTCTGAAGTGGTTGTACTAACTGTGTTACCTTAAGGATAGGAACACCAAACCAGTTCACACTATTAAACTTAAAATATCATGACCCAAGGCCCTATTAAAAGCCAGTTATAAAGACTCCCGTTATAAAACGAAAACGAAGTATGTTACATCATAACAAAAAAAGCTTTAAAACTGCCTGAAACAGTTGTTTGGTCAAATGTAACGTGTTCGGGACACTGGTACGTTGTTATAAAAAAACTCTATCAAGTGGCTAACGTACTGTGTTACAAATGCCAGTGATTTTTAAAAGACTCCCAGTACCTAGTTAATTATACACAATTAACTCAACAAAGGAATTGATTCTATTTACTAAAAAATGCACAGTCCCCACTTCACTGGTTCAGGTTACATATAAAAGACGATTTGGCAATAGTAAAGGCAAACTAAGTATGCTTAATCATAACAAGAAAAGTTTTTGAAAAGCTTAGAATATCACGACCCAAGATCACATGAATATCCAACATATTTGCAAAATTATTTCCAGAATTACACAAACGACCTTCCATAGTCTCTAAAAGTCGTGTTAAAAGCCAGAGATTTAAAAAAGACTCCCAGTAGTGAATTATATAACGATTAACTCAACAAAGGAATTAATTCTATTTGCTAAAAACACACACTCCTCATTTCACTGGTTCAGATTACTTAGAAGAGACTATTTGGCCACGGTAAACGACAACCAAATACATTATCTTGTTCTGCGAGGGATAATACAACATGATTAATTTGGCTGTCGAGATGGTTCGGATATCATATTTCAATAGTAACTCATCTGGTTTATCATTAACAGCAAAAGCGCTCTCGCATAACAAGAACGTCCCCAGAACGACAAGGATACGATGTGCCAGACAGCCAGTGTGTATTGAACAAGGACGAAAATCAATATTCTCAGTATTCATGAAATGCAACACATATAAAAAATTAATAACAACTATATAAGTATGGACGTTTACGAAGTAAGGCTTGAAACAGTAAATTTGCAGTTTTCCTCTATGAGCATCAAGAGTGTGATGCAAAAATTGCTAATAATGAGGGAGATGGAAAATAATGTCTATATGTTCTGAAAGAACATAGACTAGATCTGAAACTTCACAAGAAAAATGACTGGAATTTGAAAATGATATTTAAAATTAATATAAGAGTATTTAATGAATATTATAATTAGAAAAAGGTTAAAATAACTTTTTAACGGATCAAATAATTATTTGACTGGATAATCTACATGCTGATGGTCTTATTACCTTCCAAAGGTAACGAGCGACGTTTAGAGTTCGCGCTGAGAAGAGGGCAATGGCGACGACCTTAATGATTATTATTTTTGAATTTTGATGATCCATACAAAAACTACAGATAGCCACCAAATAGTGTGCAGATCAAATCAGAAGAATTCACACTTCCACTATTACTTCCGAATTGATATGCCTCAAAACAGTTAAAACCCGTATAGCTAATTTGCAATGGAATTCTTATTATGATAGACAAATTGTAGTTACTCTTTAAATAAGAATTATCTTTAAATCTTTATAAGTCTGGCATGAGTACAACTAATATTTGCTAATAGCTTTTTCTCAAATAAGAGTTTCGTTTAGACGCAATTAAAAAAATTAAAAATAATTTTATTTAAATAAGCTCTTTATCTGCGTTTTAAACAATTTTTCCTTAAATCATTTATAAAAATAATTAATTTGACAACGTTGCAGATTAAATGCAACTCGTTAACATCGATTTCATAACCTCCAAACTGTCTAGCTGGCTGTGGACCTAATTACTCGCAGTTGCCATATCGTGAAAAATATACTGCTTACCTAGAGAATCTTCAGTACAAATCTTAATTTTAAACAGAAGAACGCGAATAAAGAAAAAATACTAATCCTATTAGTAATCGCAACGAATTGATATCCGTCTTATTAAGAATGTCAGATAAATATTGATCGGTCATTTCCTGTATGTGTATAAATCCAGAATTATTTCCAAGATCGATAGATTACCGCCAACATCGTCGTAGCCAAAACCACATTATAAGCAAAGTTAGGAAATTCTTGCCGAGCCTTCCTGCAACCCCACAAACCTCGAAAATGTCATACCTACTTCTTGTAGAAAGGAAATGCTTTTTCACTCTCTGTAGGTATGCATATACAACGTGGTAGTAGAGTGCAAAAGCGACCTACTCTCTAACTAGCAACTTACTACACCAACAAGGAATTTATATACGCCGGGTATAAAGAAAAGAGAGAATTCAAAAAAGATTGATTAATCGTTTCGTTATTTTTCAGTGCCTTTAGAAACACGACAGCAGCAGCTCAAGTAATAATTTGATAACCTTTTGCCTCCTCGCCTCCTGTCTTTTCTCCTTTTCTCTTTCTATTTTAAATCGTCGTCTTTGCTCAATGAAATAAAAGTTCTCCTCCTTTTTCTTTTCCACCCCTCTTCTCCCTTGTGTCTCATGGTAAAAATAGATTACTCTATCTAATTTTCTTGGGCTGACTGAAAATTTAAAGGGATTTACCGTAGCAGGTCGTTAATATTAAACAAGTGTTAGGAATTCTTATTTAAATAAATTACGGTTAAGATAATTGAGTTCTTTTTGTATTGGTACAAGGTGTTTTCTTTGGAAAATCTTTGCTAAAATGTATAATATGTAACAGTTTTGCAAAAATCTTAAGTTTTATTGTAATGTCACACGTTGTTTGTTAACTAATCTCTATTAATTCTTGAATTTTAAAAGCTGTAGACATATTTACGGTCTGTTACATTGTTTCTCCACAACCGGAATTGATTATCAGTAAAAATTGAAACATATATTACCTACATATAACTACATACATACATACACGCAGCTTCCTGCTGTGAAATTTTATTTGCTGAAAACGGTCTGTAGGCACCTAGAGTGTAAAAGAAGTCATATTTATGGACCGATTTTCGTTTAAAACTGACATCCATTCACAAAATTTATCTAATGGTCAATGACACCACTCCTGAAAATCCATCGTTGAATACTAAAATTGAACTATTCGCTCTCAAACACTACCATAGTGATTCAGTTTGTAGTTTTGAGTAGAACTTCGCCATCGCTAGTAATTATCGCAGAATTCCAAGAGAGATCATTGATCATCCTACGGCGACGGCAAAATACCACCCGGTCATCCCCAAAAATGACTTCATTAGGTATCATGATCAGCACAGATGATTGATACGGAAATTGCCGCACACCGCAAACCGCGGCTATAGTATATATCGCTCTTGACATCTGGCAATTTTAAGTCGTTTCCCAATTTACTATTTGGTCTCGATCTCTCTTTGTGTTTTGCTTGATGATTCATAATCAATTTTTGCACGCTTGGCCAATGTAAATGGCGCTACAAGACGCAAGCAGCAGTTTATAACTACCAGATTTACAAGAACGCTAGCATGAATTAAAATTGCGATATTCTTTGTACTCTAATCAAAGATCAATTTATTAATTGATATGGATTATTAAATGGATTTATGGATCAATTTCTGCGTTTTTATTTTCAATTAATTGAATTTATTGTGCCTATATAATAAAAGATCAAGTTATAGAATCAACAACAACAATAATTACGAATCTAACCTAAACATTTTCTTCATTGCACTCCTCGCAGTATAAATCTCTCGACACAAGATTTACAAAAGCAATTACAAGGGGGCATGTAGGTTGATAGAGCGATTAGGGCACACAACACCTTTATATAGAAAGAACATCGATTCATATGAAACTCTTGTGAGAATGGAATGCATATTCTACCTGTTCTAAACAATAAAGAAGTAATGCGTTGGCCGGTTCGGACTGACTGTGTGAAGGTGGATGGTTGTGTGCGAGTGTGTGTGTTGTTGGTTTGATGGCGATCGGTGTAGGGGTGATGCAGCATGAAATGTGTGGTCGGTAGGTCTGCGCTTTATCGCATTGTTCATTCTTATATTATGAATTCCATTCCATTGTGGAATGTAAATACTATTAAATGTTAACGTTTTAATGATCCAAGCATCGTGGAGCTCTTATTGTGTTTGTGCCTTGCCTGCCCTGCTCTCGTACACTTAAACCTTCCTTTTGATTGATGCTTGCTTGCTTGTTTGTGAGGCTCGTTATTATTCCTCTTATTCTCTCTTGTTTTATTGAAACCTGGAAATAATGAAAAGGAAAATCTATTAAACTGTAATT
The DNA here is from genome assembly GCA_929113105.1 of Agrypnus murinus. Lineage (NCBI taxonomy): Eukaryota > Metazoa > Arthropoda > Insecta > Coleoptera > Elateridae > Agrypnus > Agrypnus murinus. The sequence goes on along the minus strand of OV816028.1, from coordinate 153,903,127 downwards.
TATTGGAACCAAAAATAAAATAAATAAATAATGCATCAGTAAAAATCAATAAAATATCTGAATGGTATAAGCAGGGCCGTCTCGTGTCCGGGCATCCGGACAACGGTATATGGGGGACGGACATAATCATTAATTTAAAACGTAAAAAGATTAGCGAAGTCGCTAAATTCAAGTTTATGCAGATTCTTTTGTACAAACTTAATTAATTCGATTGCAGAATCTGAAATTAACGTAGATATTTTTTTATCTGAGATCTAAGGAAGACAAACTAACAGGTGTCGTTTGAATCCAAAATTGTATAAATTTTGAGTGCTTCGGTTCTAGGCGGCTATGATCGTTAGCCAGACACAACACTTGATAATTACATTTTTTAATAATTCTTACCTAATTATGCGATTTCACACGAACCAAGTATCATTTGTGTATATGTTTTATAATTATCAATAGGACTGTGCGATTATGGAAATCAATAACCGAAACTTGATTAAAAAAATAATTATTAAATCGATTAATCGATTGACTAATTAACCGATTCTTTTTTAAATAATCGATTAATTAGTAAACCGATTAATCGATTTAATACATTATTTTTAAATAATTGATTAATCGATTATTTAAAAATAATCGAAAGGTCGATTAATCAATCAATCCATGTAACCGATTGATCGATAGTCACGTGGTTTGATAATTCGTGTCTTCTATGTTATGGTATAAAGCCTTTTCTGGATTAATATAAGTAATTAGTACCGTCTTTTAAAATTTTGCTACAGTACATTTTTAGAAATTCTATTTTTTATGCTTGTATAACGCAAAAATTAATTTAAAAGGGAACTCTTTAAGTGCGAATATTTTACCTTACAAATTATTGATTCAAGTACTTTTTCAATGTTTTGTATTTACGTATTACTTAATTTTTTCTATAAATAATGTATTTGTGACTAATAAGGCTGTGCGATTATGGAAATCAATAATAGAAAATCGATTAACAGAACAAATGATCAATAATCGATTCATCGGACCTTTAAAAATAATCGATTATTTTAAAAAATAATGGGAGACCCGATTAATCGATTAATTAATTACTATTCACAGAATTAATCTTCAGTGGGTTAGGTGAATTATTTTAGTACTGGTAGTTTTAGTGTAAATAAAATTAATTCTGTTTTGAACTTTAGACAAGCGCAGTTCATTTCCTCTTGAACAGTAGACAAGTAAAGTTGCAGTCTGCTTTGTGCAGTATAAAAGTAAAGTTTATTCTGTGTTTATGGTAGCTGTACAGAAGATCAGCAAAAGTTGATTTACATTATTTTCTGATTAAGATATTTTTAAATAGGAGTCACTATTTTAAATATATCAGTTTTTCAAAACGAGTAATATACATAGGGGCCCGGAAGGGGGGCAAGGAGGGCACTTGCCCCCTCCTGAAAGTTGAACAATTCGAATTTTACTGAAAATTTTGTATAATATGCCGTTTATTCTAGACGTGTTCCCCCCTAGCATGCCGTTTATTCTACGCTTGCCCCGCCCTAGACAAATTTCTACTGGCGCCTATGGTAATTTAGTAGACACTGGAATCGTTATCCAATTTTTAAAACGTACAGTTCTTACTTTTAGAACTCGCCGCTTTGGTTTTTTCACGCAAATAATAAATAGAGTTCGCGAATAATAAAAAAACTCCGAGAGAACATAAAATGGAATTGCTTAATTAGAATTTACTAGATTTACTATTTTATAACTTTAAAAACAAAACCTTCAAATTAACCAAGTTTTTGTCGAGATGAAGAAATTATTTAACTAACTTTTAAAACGTTCAATGTTTGTTTTTCGATTTTTAATTTTAATTTAAAAATATAGCAAAACTAAAACAAAAAAATATAGCAAAAATATAGCTCTTAGCTCTATATAGCTATAGAGCAAAGCTCGAATATTTTTAAACTTAGCGGGCATAATTTAAAAAATCTAAAAAATAATATCAAGTGTAAGTCATTTTTTCTAAATTATCTTTTTAAGTAACTATTACGTAATAAAAATATAATATTCATACAAAACAGCATTACTAAATGCTACTAAGATTACGACCTAATCTACTAAGATTAGGTCGTTTTTTATTATATTAATACATTTTTACACAATTTACATTTATCTTTATTACATACTGTTGTGATAATGTGAGGTCAAAAAAAAGAAAGAAATTAATTAATTGTAGTGACTAATAAACCCCCCAACACTTGATGAAATATGAAAGATTATACATTGCAAAATAAACATGTTATTGTTGAAATTCACAAACACAAAATCACGATAAAGCAGTCTGAAAATATACACAACTAACCTTTACACACACTTACCTTTATAAAAAAATTCTCCGGCTATAATTTCTAAACTGGAAAACAAGTTCCATAAATGCATGAGACGAAATCAGGCGGGTCGTTAAATAGCTTCCTATTTAAATTATATCTGTAAACCGTTACTAATGGACCAGACACAAATTTGTTTTTAAACATTTAAATGGATAATTTTATTTATTAACACAGAAAATAAATAAAAATTTAGAATTCCATGAAGACAAAAGAAAACAACTATTAAAAATTAAAATTTAAAAAAATCAAATTAAATCTCGGTGTCAAATAGATTTAACAAAATAAGAATTAAGAGACATTCTAATTCTCTTTGTCCTTTTTAATTCGTATCTGATCAATCCAACAATCTTAAATTACTACTAATAAATAAAAAATTGAAAATTATTTTAAATTTTAAAATTATTTGCGCCACACAAAAAAGTTAATCGCCCTAACTTGAAAGTTAGCAGATTTATATTATAGTTGGTAAAATTACCTGCTTATTTGTTGATAAGATGTTCACATTCCATGTCATCCTTCAAATGGATTTTATTTGTGATTGTTGAAGATAATTATAATTATTAAAGTTGCAACACGTATCTTCTATGACGTGAGTACATACAATAATTCGGTTGTTTGCAACAAGATGCCATCACCTTCCTTTAATTCGTTCCATACAAAATAAATTTCCAAACATTTCTCTAAATAATAATAACAGCCAAACACCAAATTAAAAAACCTGCACTTTTGTTTATTTCACTTTAAGTTCACTTTGATTCTTCATTTTAATTATTATTAATTAAATTATTAAGAACTTATAAACAATGTTTTTAAACAAGATGACATTTGTCATAACCTCACTTTGTTGACATTTAAGTGACATAAAATTCACCAACATAACCTCGAAATTTTATCAAAATAACGTACAAACTGACATGACTTTTGCTCTGTATGAAAATTCAAGAGAGAGTACCCAAATTTTCGTGCTGTTTTTATAATAATTGGAAAACAATTGCGAATCGCTAGTGATTTTCCTAGTTGGGACTAGATTAGTCTGGTTTCTAACTAGAAACAAAACAACATCTTCCCACATCCCACCAAAAACCTTTCTAACAAATTGTTGATAAAAAATTAAATTAATTGTTTAAATAAATGTTATAAAATGAAAGAGGAGAATCTTTCCTTCATTTTGGTACCTAAAACGGCTACTGAAATGCAAGTTTAGAGTTAGGATTCAATGACAATAATCTTGAATTTTCTAACAAACATAACTTCCCAAAAATTCAAATAATAGTTATTTGTGTTACAAGGCCGTGAACTAGGACTTTTTTTATGAGAATGAATATTATTTGGCGAGGCGCAGCCGAGCCAAATAATCATTCGAATAAAAAAAAGATAGTTCACGGCCATGTGGCATACAAAATTTGGTGTGCAACTGTCAAAAATTACCAAAATTAAAGTTTCGATCGAATCTTTACATAAAATTAAATTTAGCAGTGTGCTTTGGTATGGTAACTAGGGCTTGTGTAGTTGCTGTTTATTATTGTCATTTCTATTTAATTGAAAGTGGTGCTGTTTTTTGTGCTTTTTAAGGAAAATGAGCAGTGAAAGTGAAGACGATTGCTTTCCTAATACTCCACCGGAGTTACAAATCGCCGCAAAGGAGGTAGTTTCGAATTTATTACCTGAGAAATCGAAAAAAATTTACGAAGCTACGTATCGACTATTCAAGGACTGGTGTGGCGAGAAAAAGGTTAGAAACATTTCTGAAAGTGTGGTTTTGGCATATTTCGACGATAAATACAAGAATTGTAAACCATCAACGACATGGTCTGCATATTCCATGTTGAAATCTACGATAAACATAAACGACAATATCGACATAAGTAAATTCCCTAAACTACTGCCCTTTTTGAAGAAAAAATCAGTAGGTTACCGACCAAAAAAGTCACGTACATTGTCAGGAAAGCAGATTAAGCAGTTTTTAGAGGAAGCCGATGATGACAATCATTTGCTAATGAAGGTAATTAAAGCAAAGCTGAACGTGTGTATAATTTTTTTTATTTTAGGTAGTTTTGATTTTTGGAATCTCAGGAGCTATGAGAAGAGAAGAATTGGCAAAGCTGACTGTTAATAATATAGAAGATCGAGGATGCGTACTTGTCGTACACATACCTGACTCCAAGACACATCAAGAACGAACATTCACAATAACTCATCAGGATTATATTCAACTCTACCGAAAATATTATGCTCTACGTCCTGCTAACGCGACTAGTCAACGTTTTTGTTTAGGTATACCAGAGGAAAATGTGCTAATCAGGTTGTCGGTATACATAAAATTGGAGAAATTCCAAGTATTATTGCTAAATTTCTGAAGCTGTCAGATGTGAAAATGTATACCGGCCACTGTTTCAGAAGATCATCTGCTACTCTTTTAGCAGATTCTGGAGCAGATATTACAGAAATTAAACGTCATGGTAATTGGAAGAGTAGCACAGTTGCTGAAAACTATATTGAAAATTCAATTGAGCAAAAAAATAAAACATGTAATAAAATATTAAATTTTCATAAAGAAAAAAAAGGCAGTACTTCTCTTGCTCCAACTAGCCAACATCATTTAAAATTTTAAATGAAACAAATTGCGCCTCTATTAATGCTACTGCATCTTCCTCTGGTATCAATGTAAATAATGCTAGCGGTAGCACATTAAATTTTTATTTTAATAATTAAGAATCTTTTGTTCAGTATTATTATATGTATAATTAACAATGCTTGTAATCACATATTAATAAATAACGTTCGAATTATCTAATAAAAGCTAATTTCATTCAAGAGCATGACCCGTAAAAAAAAGTCTGTCGACCGGTAAAAAAAAGTCTTTTTTTTACGTTGTCAAGGCTTTGTTTTACTATAAACAAATGTGCTATTTCACGACTCAAAATCAAGCAAAAAAAGGTGACGTTTTTTGACAGTTGCACACAACAACATTTTAACATTTTGCTACATCCTTTTCTTATCACAAAATTAATCCTAAGATCCTATCAAACAAAAATTACATAAATTTTTACACCAAAATTAAGAATATAAACTAAATCTTAACATTCTAGCAGACCCTGCTGAAACGTTACAATTTTGGGATTTCAAAGGCCTAAACCTTCTCTATAAAAGGTTCCCCACTTTAACAATCTAGTGTCAAATGCACCCTAGAACTTGGTTAACAATATTGCAGTAAAATATTTTATACATATGCCTTTAATAATTTTCAGGTGAAAACATGCTATAAATTGGTTTCAAAATATCTAAATGCGAAAAAATCAACCAACGACAGAAAATTGTTCATCTTAAAATTGAGTTTGTGGGATTCAAGTGAAGAATCTGTTTAAAATTTATCGCTTTCCATCTCACAGTGTTGTAATGTGTATTTTCAACATATTTAATGCAAAATTGTATTGTATTTAAAATAAAAAAAATTATAAAATCCTTTCACCTGGAAGATAGGCAACACATCGTGCATACTTGTTATGCGGGATGCCTATATCACAACAATATATTTAACTTCAATAATTTGCACATTATTTGAATTGATATTTTTGAATCTTATGCAAATGTAATTCATTATTATTTGCTAATGATTTTTATTAAATTTATAAACCAATTTATTCAACAAAATACTGATCGTCTCTATGTTTATATTTTAATATACTAAAAAAAACTTTTAAATTACTAAATAACTTAAACAGTGGAATTGTTATAAAAATTTTAAAACGTACAGTTGTTATTCTTCGAAAACGCCTCTTTGGTTTTAAGGGGGGGAAGTGACTTATAAAAATACGCTATGCAGAGTCTCTGAATTTACATTGTTTTAAGAAAGAATATATCATAGATTTTGTATCCAACATTAGAATCTTGTAGATCAAAGATAACCTAAATTTTCATAAATGAATTATTAAAATTTGTTCTAAAATAACTAAATAAACATAAAAGCTGTAACAATAAGTATAAATATTTTTCTTTCTTTCAACTAAAATATCTCTTTATAATAATGTGAAAGTATCTACTCGAGTAGTTCACAGATCAACAAACTTAATCAATAAATTTTATTTATAACAACAATAATCATGTTACAGTTTTGGTTACCATTATTATCATTTTTAAGCAGTCTTGGTGGATAATAGTTCAGCTATTCTGTAAAGGATGGCGCTGTAGCATGTTTTTACTGTATTTTAGTATTTTTATTTTAATTCACAGCAGTGGTTATTAATCTTCGAATACACATTAAAATTTTTAAATTGGTTTACATTTAAACGTATACATTACCATAACTAGCTTACAAAGATAACTTTAATCAATTATGTAATGCAAACCATAATAATATCCCTAGTATTTTTTTCATAAATTCTAACTAAATATGTAAAAATTATAGCGATCGGCCTTGTAATTTATTCTAAAATTGAGGCGATACCGACGTTTTAATATGAATTCTGTAATATTTATACAAAATTATTATTATTGTTACAAATCATTGTACTTTCCGCCGCGAGGGCCACCTATAGTTTTGTAGTATAATCTTAAAAGTCTGAAACTGTACTAAATGAATTAATGTTTTGTACCAGTAGCGACGCTAACGGCAATTTTTCCGGAGTTTCTGAATTTCCAACCTTAATACAAAAACAAAAATTTAGTTGAACAGTGGAATCTTTGTCCAAATTGAAAACAGTTGATGTATTTCTGCAATTCCAGTAAATTCCAGTTTCTCCAGGTAAATGATTATTATTAGAACAAAATCAAAATATTAGAAAAAAATTAGAAAATTTAATTATATTAGAACAAAATCACACAATGACTCCTCAAAATAATATTAAATTCCTACATTTTTGTAATAACAAACGCAAATTAGACATTTTAGAAGTTTTTGAGATATACAAACACAAACTCAGGGTAACTTTAATGAATGAACACTTGAGCTCAGTAATTTTCCGTTATTGGAAGTGTTAGATGTCTAATTCTGATATTATTATGTTTATCTTTTTATCTAGTTACCTATTTTTGTATCTACCTTAGCGACGTGTTTGTTTATATTTATATTACCTTTGATAATGACAGGTTAGCTGTCGAAACAATATTTCAGGTTATATTTTAATAAATACTGTGAAACTTTTTAGTAATCTTTATTTATTTCATGATTATTATTATTAAATTTATAAACCAATTTATTTAACAAAATACTGATCGTCTCTATGTTTATATTTCAATACATAAACAAAATTACTTTTAAATTACCAAAAAATTTAAACAGTGAAATTGTTATCCAAATTTTAAAACGTATTGTTCTTATTCTTAGAAAACGTCTCTTTGGTTTTAATTAATGCCTAAAATGATATTTAAAAAAGTCTGGCCAAGATCAAAGGGACCGACAGCTTGTGTCCTAGCTGTATCAACATACACATTGGAAACGTATGCAAATAAATGCGTTCATAAGCAACGGTAGTGGGAGAATGGAACGATGCCGTAAAATAACACCCGTTGTAGGTTACAGGGGGCGTCAATATGCAAGCGCAATCCACGGGCAGAAGCAGTTAGTTTATTCTCGTCCGTCTGATTTTACGGTATTTTTTAAATTGTAATCTCAACATAACAAGAATTTACTGATATTGCATGTTTGAAAGATATTCAATTCGCTTCTTAAAATGTGAAGATTTGAGATTTCAAAATCTTACATTAGAATTACATAGAATATATGTTTATTCCATATAACACAGAATCTCAAGAATAGAATTATAACAAATCATAATATTTTTATTTTAAAAATAAAACGTACTCTATTTTAACCAACATGTAGAAGTAATGCCTTTGTTTTTATTTAAGAATTAGTACTTATTTTTTTATCGTAAAGTTAATTTTCAGTTTCTCGTACAAGCGCCTTTAATTTCAGTGCTTACAGTAAAAACACTGAAGAAGTACTTTGTACTTTAAGTTTGCTAATTACTGGCATTATTGTGAATGCGAAGAAAATATTACTTTAAGGTTTAGCACCTAACGTGATAGCGTCGCCGGCCAAATAGTACCTGTCGTCGATCGCTAAATACTTTTAGTTAATAATAATAGGTGTGTTGATGGTAGGAAGAATAGTTGAGACTCCTCCTTTACCGCAAACATCTCACTATCCCACTCTCGTTTTTTATGAACGCTTTTATATACCTATACCAAGCCCATGCGTTTCCAACCTGTACACGTATCGCTGTATCGTTAGAAAGTTTGGCACACCAGCGTCAATTAATACCAGAGACGGTCCTGGTCTGATGTGAGTAATGTAAACTATTAAATGGATTTCATGAATTTACAACAGTGTGCACACAGAACGAAGCCAGTCAGAGTCGGGCACAGTCATATACACCTAAATCTAACTCGAACCTTAGCCTTTTCAATAATGTACACTTTAATATAACTAAAACCCCTCGTAAAGTATATATTTACTATTTCCCGTGCAGTTTTTTTTTTTTTTTGGTAACGTCCACAATAAAAACATGAAATAGATGTCCAATATTTGTTCAACACGACTATTAAAATGCTAGGAACGTTCGTTATTGATATATCAAAATCCCATTAGGACCCTTAGGGATCCGCAATATACTTTTTGACGAAACACGCCCGGAAAAACGAAATGTAATAGTAATAATAATACCGTGCGTTTCTTTTTTTGCAGGTGAAACGAGCTTGCGGCCCGGCCAAACTGTCAGATAGCGAGGATCCAACTTTAATAGATACCACAACGTCGTCTAGCGCGGTCGCCGGCGGTGGTAAACCACGTTTGGTGGGCAATCAGCGGGTATTCACGCCTCCACCGTCTACTCAACTCATGCAGTTTCTCACATCTATCGCGAAAAGCAGGGGTTTTTATGGTAATCTCGCCGACAGCCTATGCAGGGATGATAGCTTCGCCGAGCCCAAAGATCAACACTGCTGGAATGGAGAAAGGATTGGAGAGTAAGTTTACAAAATAACATTTTCAAGCAATTTTGCTACTTTTTGTAATTCTTTTTCTCTCGCTCCTATAGTCTGTCTCTTCATCTAATTTTGCGTTTATTGAAAGAGCTTTCTTTTTTTCGTTGTGTGTGCGCGTGAATTTTTCAAGCGACGTACGATTTATAGGCGAAGTTAATGTGATTTTCATGTTTTGAAGCGGAAAAAACTTGCGAAAAAGAAATTTTAACTTTTCTTTTGAAGAATAAAAACGAATTATTGATTTAACGGATTAGCCAGTTTAATAAATGCTATATTATTTTCCACTTTTTCAGATATACCAAAACTGTAGTCGATGCTGGACTGGACATGCAGAAGTACAATCCAGAAGTCAAACCAACAACCAGCTTGCAAAATCTTGATCCGAGAATAGCAAACCTTGCTGATAAACTGAGGCATGTTCATCAGGTAGGCACTTTTTAGTTTTTCGGGTTTAATTTGAAGTCTTAAACAGAAATTTGAACAGTTCAGTTATATTTCATATGTCAGATACATTAGAAAAGCAACTATCTTGCTGCAATAACCTACAAAATACCATCAACAAGCATTTTGGCCAATTACAATTAGAAATGAGCCGTTTGTACTTGTATTCTAACTTAGAATATATCGTATGAAGAAGTACAGAAAATTCTGAAAGTTTTAATATTAAATATTTGTAAATTTTCGCGTTTCAAATTTTCGAGTTTCGTGAAATTCATCTCAAAGTTTTACAATTTTATTATTTGTAGATTTTAGGCTTTCAAACATTAGAAGCTTTAAATAATTTCGGTTTAGAAATTTAATACACCAGAAGATTAAAAACTTTACAATTCGCAGAGGTCAGCAAGGCATCGAAGCACATTTTGAACGCGGGTCGGTGCGTTAAACTGGTCAACAGCAATAGCCTAGTCCAATTGCCGTTAGGTTGTCCTTAGTGTCTAATGACTGACAACGCGAATAACTTACTCGTAACTTCTAATGGTTTATTCAATAATCGTTGGTCGTCTCCTAAGTCGCAGATATTAAGGATACCTATTAGACTATTATTGACATTCTTTTATTCTTCGACTTCCTTTGATGGACGAGAAGTACTTTGGACGAAAGGCGGCAATATTCTACAAGGGAATCATAGATCGCCTCCATAGACAGAATTGTTAGTACTAATCATTGCTAAACGTGTCGATATTCTGATTACTCATGCGATAATTAGCGAAATTTCGAATTTGTGACTTGTATTGGCCTATTTAAAACGCATCGCTTGCCTACAAAGTTAGCGAGATTAACAATCACCGCCAAAGGCGCTAATAGTTTCACTTCCTGTGACTGATGTTATTATCCTACTTAAGAATCATCGATCGCTTTCAAAGCAATATTGAGGACGAGTCCCAAAAGCGCCGAAATTTAGACTTCTACTGATCGATGACAGAATTCCTCGAATGCCGAATTTGAGTTTTAACGACTTATCCATTAATCATCGATTGCTTCCAAAGTTGACGACAGTGGTAATCTCGCCAAAGGAACTGATAGTTTCACCTTAATGATTGATATAGGAATTACTGTAGGTGATAAATATGACAGTATTGTCCTTAGCTTTTAATGGCTTATCCAAGAATCATTGGTGGTCTCTAAAGTCTGCAATATTACGAATGTTGTGAGAATATTATGCTGCCAAAGTCGGCAATTCTATCCTTGATTTTTAAACCCCACATCCAATATATTCGAACCTTGATCAACTTCGAATTATTATTCAAAATTGCGAAATTAATGTTTCTAGTGACCGAATCAGAAAATGCTGACGCCACCGAACGACGATATTGTCCTTAGCTTAGCTGCCCTAAAGACTTCTTATCAAATTACCATCAGGCGACCAAAAATCATTGGTTATCTCCAAACTCGACAAAATAAGGCTGCAGTCTCACTGAGCCACCATCAACCACCAACTAAAATCTAAACATGCGTTAATCAATGGCGCTGGTCCCACTAATCCACTGTTAGTCACCTATCAAACGGTGTGCACCAGTTTTCCGACGTGTTCGAATTTTGGTGGTTGACAATAATGTTGACCAAGGTCCGTTGATGCATGCATAATTATATCCAAAGTAAAGGTTATCTCACTCATTTCCACTATTGGCTTTTGAAATGGGCTCAAAAATGGCGCCTTTTTGGCGGAAATTTTAATTTGTCATGAATTTGTCAAATCAAATATTTACATAACATACATAGGCCAGTAAAATAGAATCCGTTGGTGGAAATAAATGTTGGAAAGCGGGAGATCGTTTCGATCGCTTCCTTTGAGGTCAAATATAAGTATCCTAGGTTTGCACGGTCCCTCGACTCGAGCTTACCTGAGGGCATCAAAAGAACCACGAAATCTTCGGACCTTTTTTAGTTTTTCGCTTATAACTCCAAAGCGGTGCTTTCCAACGAAAACTTTACTATTACAAGAATTAAAAAGCATTAAATTCTGCGGCGGATGAGTATGCAACACTTCAAAATCGGTCCAGTGGTATCGTCGAAATCGACGGACGAGAAACAACAATTTTACAAATTTTCGTTTTTGCGTCAGACCGGACGTCCAGAGGCTTTCCGTATAAAAAAAACCCGTTAGACTCATTCTAATTGTTAATATAAGTCGAGAAATATCTAACCTTTGATATTATACAGGTTGACGGATTAAATTAATGGCTATTTTTCATCATTCCTCATCATAGCAATTAGGATCAATCCATATGAAGTAGTGCAGTACTGGTCGCCCGATCATTTCGAAAAAAGATAATTTTTTGTGTGTTATCACCCCTAAGTATTAGTAGATCAAAACCACTGTCATTTTATTTTTATTGCATTTGATTGAAATGCGGCAGCCATATTTGTTTCGTGGTGCACGACGTTGCTTGCAGTTTCTTGATGTAAACGTAACTCTTGATATCTCAAGAACGGTTGATCCTAAAGACCTGCGGTAAAAATTATTGTATTGCTCACATGTCAGACTACATTTTTTAATCATAAGCATAATTCTTGTAGGACACTTACTTATGGGTGTGATTTAATCCCGAATATTAAAGTTTTTACAAAGATTTCCGCTGTTATGGGGGCATATTTCATATATCCAGATAAAAATGAAGTCTTAGGGCGGATTTTCTATTTAAACGTACACGGTTAGAGGTAGTCTATGTATAAAATATTTTAAATCTGAAATTTTACTATTTTGGTATTTATGGGCTTTGAAGTTTTCGTTATGATACGTCATATCAATATTATGTTTATGATTAAAAATGTAGTCCGACATGTGAGCAATACAATCATTTTTACCGCAGATCTCTAGGATCAACCGTTCTTCAGATATCAAGAGTTACGTTTACATCCAAAAACTGCAAGCAACGTCGTGCACCACGAAACAAATATGGCCGCCATATTTCAATCAAATGGAATAAAAATAAAATGACAGCGGTCTTGATCTACTAATACTTAGATATGATAACACAAAAAAAAACTTTTTTTTTCGAAATGATCGAGCGATCAGTACTGCAGCACTTCATATGGATTGATCCCAATTGCTTTGATGGGGGATGACAAAGAAATGGCCATTAGTTTAATACGGCAACCTCTACAATATCAAAGCTTAGGTATTTCTCGACTTATATTAACAATCAGAATGAGTCCAACGGGTTTTTCTATACGGAAAGCTTCTGGTAGTCCGGTCTGACGAAAAATCGAAAATTTGTAAAGTTGTCGTTTCTCGGTCGTCGATTCCGACCATACCACTAGACCGAATTTAAAGTGTTGGATACTCATCCGACGCAGAATTTAATGCTCTTTAATTTTTGTAATAGTGAGGTTTTCGTTGGAAAGCACCGCTTTGGAGTTATAAGCGAAAAACTAAAAAAGGTCCGAAGATTTCGTGGTTCTTTTGATGCCCTCAGGTAAGCTCGAGTCGAGGGACCGTGCAAACCTAGGATACTTATATTTGACCTCAAACGAAGCGATCGAAATGATCTCCCACTTTCCAACATTTATTTCCACCAACGGTTCAAAATGGGTCTAATTTTACTGGCCTAACAGAAAAGGTTACGAATATTTTAATTAAAACAAATCAATAATACTATGTATTAACTTATTAACAAATAATATTTTTAGGCATTCGAATTATCTTCTGTTATTGAGTAATATTAACTACTACTACTGAATAAAACCACGAAAACATTAACACATTAAAAATGATGGTCTAAAATGATTTATTAGTATTATAAAGGATTTATTAGTTATATGAACAAAACAACAATAACAACTAAAGCGAATATTTTAACTGTGATAGAACTAATTTATTAATGGTATCCCCCTCAAACAGTATTTAAGTTTCTCTTTTTTGTTATCCAAATATGGCAGAAAGCCATATAAAAGCCGTGGACGGAAATCTAACTTCTGTAAATGTCTGTACAGAATGGAGTATGATGCAAGTGGATGCTGCAACTATTTTTTAAGCTTTTGTAACCTTTCCAACCAGCTAAAAATTAAGAATATATTAAGTAGGTAATTGAAAATTATCCTGCAAATCGTATTTATACTGCCATTTTCAAAATTTCCAGCGGCCACATCAGTATTTTTTTAAACCTGAAGTGAATAGTGTCTCTGTTTCTTTTGAGGTGATGCAAATTTCTTTTGCGCAGTTTATAATAAATTGATGGTTTTTCGTTTGAGGTCCGCTATTAATTTATTTCCATGTTCCATTCCAATTTCATGTTCATTCCGAGTTATTATACTTTCTTCTTTCTCGTCAGATGTTGCCGTTAAATGTCGTCGAAATGTAAAACGGCAATAAAAGAGTGTGCAATCTAAAAACTACATTTTCTCTATCTTAAATAATTCATATTAGTTTTACATGTAATTTTATTAAGGCTCAAACTTGCTTACTTGCATAATCTTGAGTATTCAGTAATTTCCAATTCTGACGGCTACGCATATCTAATCAAATTTATCTTATTTTCGTATCTTTTGGAAAAAGAAACAAACGTTCACCATTTCGGGAGTTGCTAGAACAGTTTGGTGCACTACAATCAGTCACTTTTTGGGAAAAAGACTTTGACGGTTCACTTATGTCAGAAACTGACAGATCGAACTTGGGCTCAAATATGGCCGTCTAAAACTTTGATGAGATGACCTATGTATGTGTACTAGGTATACATACACATGAATGGACCTTGATGTTGACTAGTGGACATGATCAAAATAGACACTAGAAATTTGAATTTCTTGTCTATAGGTTTTTCGTTTTTGGTAATTGGTAGTGAAAACTTTTCTAAACAAATTTTTTCCCGTTTGTTTATTGGGAATAAATATAGTTGCACAACATCAAAATGTCTTCAATATGTTGATAACGTAGTTTTTAACGGTTGTTTTTGCTGTGTTGTATTTTAATAATGATTGTAATTTCGACAGATTAAATTCAACATGAAGTTGAGACTGAAGGTACTGATATTGTCCTTAGTTTCTAAAGACCTATCGACTGACTTATCAGGCAAACAAGAATCATTGGTGACCTCCAAATTTGATAATATTATATTGATATGTTGAATATAATTATACTATGACATAATAGGGATCGCTGTCGAATTTCTAAAATTGCCATAAGAATTATTATTGTGTAATTAATGTACTAAGGTGTATTATTGTGAGATATACAAGATGTAACTAATATAGCTAGAAACCTTATAATGGAGGGTAGCTGTAATGATTTACAACATATTTTCCTTATCGACATGTGTTCACTTCTAGCTAGTTTTCGAGAAAATCGCATTTTAAATTTTAAATACGCCCCTTGTACACATTACATTAAAAATACTAAAAAAAACAAAAAACATTTTTTAAATTTTTAAAAAAATTATTAATGCGATTTTATCAAAAACTAGCAGGAAACGACCAAATGTTGTTAAGGAAAATACATCCGTATACTACGTACTACTATACAGGGTGTCTCAAAAATAACGAACAATAACGCAGAGGGTTAAAAAGCGTCCGAGGTAGAATCTAAAACTAAAGAAAAAAAACTCTACCTTCAAAAAATTTTTTTTGTAAATTTGTTAAAAATTATTTGCAATACTTTTTGCTAATACGGTCCTGTTATATTTTGCATCAATTTGATAATAAATAATAAATCATCCAGCATTGGGATAGTCAAAACATTGTAAAGCGATATGTGTAGAGTTAAGCAAAAATTCGGAGAAGTCGATTTAAAAACACGTATATTGGTCAAGGTCGCGTCTTTATAAACACCATGACATATCACCGTAATAAGCGTTTTTGTTATAAACGGCATAGTTGCAAAAAAGTCTCAAACGTTTGATGATAGTTCATCGAACTAATAATTTTTATTATCAAGAGTTTATTTGAAGGTGTTTTCCGTTTTAAATAAAATAGATTAATGGTAAAAATTGCTCTTATTTAATAAATTGCGACCCTTGTAGTTTTTTGAGTAAACCACAATCGGGCCGCAAATTCAACCTGGCGGCTCCCTAATTATGAAAGTGCTCTTTTTAAAAGCTTAATTTATCTTCTGTTTATTTTCGAATGTTATTACAGAACGTAAAAATATATTTATGTTTTGTATCCTTTTTTTAAATTGCGTTTTGTTTATTTTACATAGATCAAATTTCACTATGTGTATTTTTGCGGAATGTTTAGTCCAAAATTTTATTTACAAGCACAGAATACGAAAGAAAGAATTGCTATAAATAAGGAAAGTCTGCGAAAGGGGATGTTTATTACAAAGAGAGTTTTTGATTATTGACTTACGTTCATTGAGAAATTTCGAGCCCAAGATCATTTTTGTAAAATTTTATTTCAGTTTTAATGAAAAGGTTTACTATTAGTTTTAAATATTAATGCTTCAGATTCGAGTAAAATGTATTAGCATCGCATTTTTTAAATTACGTTCAACGCCGCCACACATAACTTTAACTTATTTAACTTATTGAAATATGATATCAGATGCTCTCTTTAAAGTAAGATGTTTTAAGCTGTTATTAGACCTTGAATTTATTTTAAAATAAACAAACCATAACATGGCAAAACGGAACGTGTCTTATTTACGAGTGTTTTCAAGATCAACTCATTTGGGTATTTTGCGGCATTGACAAAATTGTGCTGTATTGACAAATGCTGTAAAGTTCAACAAACTACAGTCCTCAGCATTATGCGACATCAGGAGATTGTGGAGCAGAACGTGCAGGACCGGACTCAAAACTTGAACCTTAAATAACTCTGAAAGTAAATATTTTAGAAAAAAAAGTTATGGGAAAAACTTTCTCTACACATCATCAACTATCTCGTATTCACGTATTGTCCGTTATTTTTGAGACATGCTTATACACTCTGTATATCTAAAATGTTTGTAAAAAAAAGGAATTTGCGGCATTTATCTATAATTTTGAATAAATAAAAACATCCCCCCCCTCTTTCCTGAATGTAAATGAGAATTTTCCATTGGCGAGCGGGAAGAGTAACTGTTAGGGTCTTTTAATTTGTAATGTTTTTAAACATTTAAAATTAACTGTTTGAAACTTTTCATAATTTTCTTGAAGTTGGCATTAGTATGGTGTAGGGTTCCTAAATATGAACTGAGCTGTGTGTTATTTAGTTAAGTCACACATGTCAAATTTTCCTAGTGACATTTCATATTTTGAAACTATTTATTAGAAGGTTGGTAATCATGAAAATCGGCTTTAATAAATTAAACTGTCAGTATGACAATTATATAAATCTGAAATTCGGTACAATTAATTGAATTAATACTTTATTAAAAGCTGTCGAAAAATTCATAAATATACTGTAGTAGTTTTAAAAATTTTCTATAAACAATAAATAAATGATAATGTACACATTAAAAAATTTTACATGCAAAAAAATAAACATGCCAGCATAACCTAGAATTTATGACTAATAGCTGCTGAATGTTGTCACTAAAGTAAAAAGAGAAAAAAGTATCTGTTTCAGACAGCTTAGTTTTGGCCTAGAAAGAGATAGATTTTGACATCCCTGTCCTAACTCTAAAATAACACAGTTAAAACTTTCATTTAGGAACTCTACTATGGTGTTGTTTGAAAATTGGAAAAACAAACGCTAATCAAACATTTATTAATATTTTATACACATTAAAAACGAAATAAATCATTAAAAATAAATAAAAATTATTAAATCTTGCTAAACTTGATATTTGTTGATACTGACGTGCAGAACATAAAAGATTTGAATGAACTTCAATAGGTTTTTACCATTTTAACATTAGACAAAAGTTTGACAGAAATAAACATAACCTAGAAACTATTTTTTATAACCTAGTTGCAAAGTAGGAGATGATTCACACTACAACAATTTTGCAATTGTTACAAGAGCTCTGAGTACTGTTACACTAAAAAAGTCACTAACTGTGGTTGTTATTGTTACTCTTTCCGGGTGCGAGCGAATACGGCAATCTAAAAGGCATACAAACAGTTTGAAGAACTGTAGTTTTAAAAATATTATCAGCCGTACATATAGAGAGATTTACACGCGTGTAACATATCAATAAACATTGCGTTACACGCGTGTAATTTCTCTATAAGTACAGCTGTTAATGTTTTAAATATCTGTTTAGCGTTAAACTTAAACATCTAATTTTTGCTTTAGCGTATATTTTATGTAAATATAGAGCAATTCATGGTACCATTTGAAATTATATCTTATGTTTGTCCTCCAGTTACTTGATACTTTGACAGAAATCTGGATTGTCCTATAGGTATTTGGTGACCCTCATTAAAATAATGTAGTAGCCCTCATTAACAAAAAAAGGCAAAGAAATATTTCGAATTTGTTAAATTTTTGATGGCCATAACTAGATATCCATATTTGCTTAAAAGCATTGCTAAAGAATTAGACATAGAGTAAATTTCATTGAAATAAGTGGTGTTTTCTTCTAAATAAGAGCTTATTATTTTACAATTTAAATATCTTCTGCTAACTGTTAATATTTTGTTGTTGAGACTCACCAAAGATTGACCTGCTTCCTAGCGGAATTTAATTAAAAAATCAATTGTAAAATCTCTCCAAATAAATAAAGTTATTATTTCTGTTTATCATTTTGTTTATTAACTTAAACAGTACTCATATCCTGAAAATGGTGAAGAAAAATTACATTTAGTCTTCTTTTCTAAAGAAAAAGTATTTAAATTAGTACAACCTACTTTTAAAATAAGTGTGGTGTGGTTGAGCGCCAACATGATAGCATAATTTAGTTAGTTAGCCAGAGCGGGGTGAGAATAATCCAAAGTCACTGCCGCCCCAGGTGTGATTCCATCTGGCAAATTTTTTAAATTTATTGTAAAGATATATAAAAAGGACAAGTTATCTGTCAGTTGGAAACGAGCCTGGAAAGACAGCGAGTTAGGGTTAGTATCGCCCTGCTCCGGATAACTGAACTATGGAATTATGTTAACTCTTGAGCGCACCACACATATTCTAAGTTGCACTAATTTAAATGAATTTCTTTAAAAACGGGGACTGAATATATATTTTTTTCATTTTCGGTATATGATTACCGTTTAAACTAAGAAACAAAATGATAAACAGAAATAATAATTTTATTTACTTGGGGAGATCTTACAAACGATTGTTCAAAAGCACAGGTTAATGTCTAAATTTTATTTGCGTTATTTAGATTTTTTACACTGCATTGTTACTGTATGTAAAAGTTTAATTAATAACTTAACGAGCACCCACGGTTCTTCGAAGCTTTTAAAATTAAATTCACTTCATATAATAATATTGGGGGTATGAACCTTAAAATTGTTTTCATAGCAAAAGAAAGCTGCTTTTATGTAAGGGTTTTTTCTTCGCTTAAACTAACAATTTGTACCGCGTAGTGGTACTAGATATCAGGACCACTCTGTAGGATATAAACCCCGAACAAGCTCGTTATATTATATATGGATGGATGCTTTTCGAAATACTTTTATTTATATGCAGACCATGTTTAGTACGATTGGTAAAACTAATCTTGTAAGGCCTCATTAAAATTTTGAAAAGTTGCCGCCTATGTCTGCATTCTAACCTCAAGCCAGCAAAATATTATTTTTGACATTTCTAAATGTTAAAATATTTACTGGATTTGGTTTCTAACAAAACAATAACTAAAATATATATACACTCGGCTACAAAAGTTTTAGTTCAAATCTAAACAAGCCCACTGGAAGTATTTGAAAATGGGGGAGATATCGCAAATTGGAGATTGCCAAACTCTTGATACATATATAAATTGAACCTTAATAACTTTTAACATCTAGCTTTGAAACTAAAGGTAAAACATTCGTTTTTATGAATTTGAAATGATCGTTGTTGGATCTGATTTTGATGGGCCATCAAAATCGAGTAGTAATGATGTATTCTGCTGCTGCTTTATAAAACGGACATTTAAAAAGAATCTTTTTAATTATTGCTTAATTTTCATTCTAGATGGTAATTTCATCTCTTGGAGCTGCCAGTCTTCCCGAATCAGACAGCTTCATGCAAAGCGATGGTGCAGATGGGTCTGGTTCTGGTGGTGGGCCTGATTTAACCGACGATTCAGACGACATAGATGCTCGCAGTGGTTCCGGATCTGGAATTGGCCCGGTTGTCATACCAGGAAGTAAGTTAACTCATCAATCGAAATTTTTTTTTCTAATTATAATCTTTTACCCACAGATGGCGGTCTCGATACTTACGGTAAAGATACCAGTAATACAGGAAAGAAATACAATACAGAAACTCATTCAACGACGTCGCACAAAACACAAGATGGCACACCTAAGAAAGATACTAATACTAATTCTGCTACTAAACATAGCAGTTCAGCATTGACTAATTCATTGATGCTTTTGTTAATGGTAATAATGTTAAGGTATTAGAAAAGAGAATAATAGGATTTAATTTTTTCATATCAATGTGTTAGTTTTTTAAAGAAAGCAAAAAAGGATAAGATAAAGAAAGTGTGTGTTGTTGGACTTCTTCTAAGATATGAAAGTTAGATAGATTTTTATTTCAATTGATTTCAGAAAAATGATGCATTATCAATCCATATGTTGTTCTTCTTTTTTATGAATGTCTAATTTTTTTGTGTTCTGTTTTTTACCTTTAGGCATTCAGAAACTTATTTGTAGTTAGGACAATAAAATTAATGGTATAAGTGTTACGAAGGTGCTAAAATGAATTTTTAACTGTGCTGCTTGTAAAGAAAAACAGTTTGATTTTTAAATCTGAACACACAAAAGCGATACTATAATTAATTATCATTGATGAGCATAACTTTATAAGATAATAAAATTCAAAGTTAACATTGGAATATAATATCAAAAACAATAATAATATAAAATACTGTATATATATAGGTAATAGCTCATATTTCTGTATATTTATGTTAATCAAGATTAATTTTGATATTTCATAACTAAAATAATCTTGTCTTCAAAACTGTCAGGATTAAGTTTCAAAAACTTTAAACTTAAAGGTATGGTTGGTGAGTTAACCGAGTGTGACTGAAATACCGATTCATAGGTCCATAAACTTTGAAGAACCAATACTACAAAATTAACTCTGATTAAAGATAGCGACTGTGAGGTTATGACAAGATTATATTGACAGTTGTACCCAAATTGCAAACCCATTAGATTGAGTTGCCATTACTCGTAATTCATCGGAGAACGATATTTTGTTTTCAATAATTGTACTTATATTTCACCTGTTGGTCCGTCCTGTAAATCTGTCAGTGTTCAAAGATTCAGTTATGAACCGTAAATAAATTAACATTAACCGGTTCGATCAACTTATGGACTATTACCTTAAACGATTGCTTCAAAAACTGTTGCCAGCCTTGCAAATAAATCGCAGGACTAGTAAGTAGCTATTTATAATTATAAAGTTGTGTTTATGAATGACTTCTTCATCAGGAATAGATAATAGAGTAATATCTGCTTATTATATGTTACAGTACATTTTTGCTCTCTACTTATAAATTTCTGTGTGCAAAATTATACAACAAAACTTTTTCTCTCAGTATTACATTGAAACGTTTTGAAATTGGCTGTTGATAAGTAATTTATTATATTTGTAGTGTGTAAAAAGAAAGAAAAGAATAAATTTTATTAAAGTAATTGTGGAAAGAGTAAGGAATTATGTAAATTTCTGTGACATATATATAAATACTATATAGGATGTGTCAGTTTTATTATTATTATTATTAACTTTTAGAAACCCCAATTGCCATGTATATAGCTGTTAAATTAGTTTAATAAGACTGTGTATGTAGTAGTTTTTTTAATTACTTTTTAATTTATAAATGATGTTATCACTATTTTGAAACTCTCGTTGAACTATTTATTAATCTGTAGCTTCCAATCATTGCCTTTGAGGTATATCTATTATATAAATATAGCATCCCTGTTCTATTTCATAATTATTTGAAAGGATTCAATGTTATTGTTCCATTTTATGAAATAAAACAAAGCGCATGATGATGAGTATGAATGTATTAATACTTACTTCCTTTTGCGATCAAAATGTATAAAAAAAAAGCAAAAAAAGATTCATATAGTGATTATTTTAAAAAATTTATTTGATTACTCGATAAAGTTGTCGTAGTATAATCTTTGATGGTCATGCAGTTCCCAATAGAAAGTAGTAAAAATTTTAAAGCACAAGAATTTTAGAAACAACCTCATGAAATAAATGTAAATTCTATTTTAGCGTATTTTATCTACAGAAGGGGAACTACATGATTTCATTTAACATTTTGAGAAAGATAAAATGTGCAAAAAAGTGTATTTAAGTCCAATCTAATTTAATTACTACCATTAGTGTATTTTTAAGAATACGAAAAGTCTTTCCATTTTAAAAGTAGGAATAAGTCTGAGAAACAACATCACAAAATCAATTTACCGCTAATGAAATCTATTTTGGGAAAAATGTTATCATTGTTGGTCCTACTAGTATGGTTTTAGCATTTATTTACATTTTTTCTCTATTATTATTTATTAATTTGTACAGTAAAAACTCACTCACTGTGCAGTGATTATTCTTTTTAATCTCATTTCTCAATTGCTTATTTTGTTCATTTAATAATTGCTATATTGTAGGACTAAACTAATTTTTTTTATTTAAATGTATTTTGTATTATAAGAGCGAGACTGAGTGATGATGTGTGTAGATAGATTAATTATATTTAGATATTTGTGTAACCTTAAATTATTTTGAGATTATCTGTGATTGATATATTTTATTATTTAATGGTGAGAATTGATTATTAACTAAATTACGTATTATTAAAGAAAGAAAATTAAATTTGTTAAAAAAGTCGAGAAGGTGAAGAAAGGAACATGTTTCGTCCTTTCTATATAGTTAGATTTCTAATTGTTTACATTTTAAACAGTCAGTAGATTTAAACATTTATTTAATAAAAGTGAAGTAAACATCTCACTTTATTAATTATTATTATTAAAATAGAAATTATATATTTAGTGACTGTTGTAGAGAATAAAAAGTAAAAACGTGTTGACCAGTTTTTATAAAAACAAAATTGTGCAGTATATTATTAATTAACGGCAGTTACTATTTTTAAAAATATAAATATTTAAAAATAATAAAAGGGAAATTTTAGTCATCCATCACTGAAAATTAATAATACGAGATCAGTGTGTAAATACGAGCAAAATGCCATAAATTGCTAGAATTAAATTTAAATGAAAAATGGACTTAAATGTGGGTAAAAATAGCTTATAAATAGTATGTGTTTTTTCCTTTTTAAGTTTGTACTGTAATAATAATAATTATGTAATAAGATTAAAGCTGAAATTTTGTTACATTTTTGCACGCTATACCATTTTTTTGTGTATCCCATTTCGTTCATTGCATTCTTTTTTCATTATTATTATCATCATCGTTTTTCAACATTTGCACAAAAAAAATTAAAATAGCAATAAATAGCGACATTACGTAAACTGCTTTTGTGAATCTGTATAATAAAGGGAAAAGTATTGAAGATAGCTTACGTAAAGTCATTGTAAAGGATACAGGAATTTAGTTCAATAATATAATTTTTTAAATAAGAAAAAAATTCAAGGTGTTCAGCATTTTAAGTCTGGTACAATAAATTATTGGGTGAATAACGTTTTAATTATATTTCTTCCACGTTTCAAAATATAAAATCGATTTTAGCAACAGTGTTTAAATTCTTTGTAATGACAATCCATGTTTTGGAGGCTATGCTACGTTATGCAACAAAATGTGTTGTTGCACATGAAAGCGACCAGATCTACCTTCCTAATTTACGAGATAAATTATGTTTTGCAATCAAAGTCCAAAAAAGCAAATGTTAGGTAATTGCAGATTATAGTATAATGGTACTGTCAATTTAAACAAAATCCAATTAAATGTCAAAAACGAATCAAAGTGTCTAACAAAAAGGGATCAGTAATGATATCTTATCTTAAGAACTGTAGTCAATTATCTCAAATGAGTATTTTTCAATTAGTAACTTTGAAGTCGTTTTAAATAAAGAATGCTTATTGAATCTTTTGATTTCTGTATTTTATTTTCCCAAGATTATGAACCCGTGCCCAACTTAAAACTGCACATTACGGTTCCTTTTCATGTGACACAAATATAACCAACTAACCAAAAATCTCTTATCAGAAATGTGACAAACAATAGGTGTGTACATTTATTCAATCCAATTGTTCAAATATACACTCGGGTGAAACGGATAGCGTTCATATATCTTGTCACAGTATTTGAAGAAAGTAATCTGATGAAACAAGAAAGATGCAAATAAAAAAAAAGTAGAACACCTTGATATTTTTCCTTTTAAGGTAGAATTTGTTAGATTTTATATAGAAAAATGCACTTACACTGTTCTTCCAAGTCGATATACTCCCCTGCTCAAATAGATGTATCATCCTGTATCCTTACACACTTTGCTCACTAACAATATTATATTATGAAATTCATCTTATCATGGAAAAAATATCAACTAACTAGTCTTAGCTTTGTAATTTTTTTTAATTTTTAGGTGCCTATTTTATTATATTATTTTTTTTTCATACGTGTATTATACTCCTTATTTTGGTAGAATAAAATCAATAGCTGCCTTTTTCAGAAGAGTGTTTTTGTTGTTTCCTTGTCCTTTATTACAGTTATTTCCTGCACCAGTTGTTATTATACGAGTTTACAATATTGAATTGGGTCGATTACTATTTCTGTCATTACAGACATAGTGATAGTGATTTGATTGTTCCAGTCCAATGTTTGTAACTGCCTGATATCAGACAAGAAATCCTTTTCATGTGACACCCACATTTGCTAAAAGAACAGAGATTATGATGAAGAAAAACTTGTACTAGTGAACAACCTTGCAAAAGCACAAACATTTAAAACTGGAATTTGTATCAGGAAACTATGAACGCAAAGAGATTATGACATTCCTAACCTCTTTCACTTCATGTGATCCTAATCAAAATTTTCTGCAAACCGTGCTCTGGGATAGATTTGTGCTTTTACAAATTTCTTTGTATCCTAACCTCTTTCCATTGATGTGATCCTAATCACGATTTTCTGCAAAAATGTGTTATGGAATGAATAGATTTGCGCTTTTAGAAATTTCTTCCTACCCTAACCTCTTTCGATTGATGTAATCCTAATCACGATTTTCTGCAAAATGCTTTATGGAATGAATAGATTTGCGCTTTTAGAAATTTCTTTGCACCCTAACCTCGTTCCGTTGATGATGTGATCCTAATCAAAATTTTCTGCAAAACGTGCTGTGAGATACATTTGTGCTTTTACAAATTTCTTTGTACCCTAACCTCTTTCCATTGATGTGATCCTAATCACGATTTTCTGCAAAATGGTTTATGGAATGAATAGATTTGCGCTTTTAGAAATTTCTTTGTATCCTAACCTCTTTCCGTTGATGTGATCCTAATCACGATTTTCTGCAAAACGTACTATGGAATGAATAGATTTGCGCTTTTAGAAATTTCTTCCTACCCTAACCTCTTTCGATTGATGTGATCCTAATCACGATTTTCTGCAAAATGTTTTATGGAATGAATAGATTTGCGCTTTTAGAAATTTCTTCGTATCCTAACCTCTTTCCATTGATGTGATCCTAATCACGATTTTCTGCAAAACGTGCTATGGAATGAATACATTTGCGCTTTTAGAAATTTCTTCCTACCCTAACCTCTTTCCGTTGATGTGATCCTAATCACGATTTTCTGCAAAATGCTTTATGGAATGAATAGATTTGCGCTTTTAGAATTTTTATTTTCATATCCTAACCTCTTTCCATTGATGTGATCCTAATTAAGATTTTCTGCAAAATGATTTATGGAATGAATAGATTTGCGCTTTTAGAAATTTCTTTGTACCCTAACCTCTTTCCGTTGATGATGTGATCCTAATCAAAATTTTCTGCACAACGTGCTGTGAGATAGATTTGTGCTTTTACAAATTTCTTTGTACCCTAACCTCTTTCCATTGATGTGATCCTAATCACGATTTTCTGCAAAATGTTTTATGGAATGAATAGATTTGCGCTTTTAGAAATTTCTTTGTACCCTAACCTCTTTCCGTTGATGTGATCCTAATCAAAATTTTCTGCAAAACGTGCTGTGAGATAGATTTGTGCTTTTACAAATTTCTTTGTACCCTAACCTCTTTCCATTGATGTGATCCTAATCACGATTTTCTGCAAAATGCTTTATGGAATGAATAGATTTGCGCTTTTAGAAATTTCTTCCTACCCTAACCTCTTTCGATTGATGTGACCCTAATCACGATTTTCTGCAAAATGTTTTATGGAATGAATAGATTTGCGCTTTTAGAAATTTCTTCCTACCCTAACCTCTTTCGATTGATGTGATCCTAATCACGATTTTCTGCAAAATGCTTTATGGAATGAATAGATTTGCGCTTTTAGAATTTTTATTTTCATATCCTAACCTCTTTCCATTGATGTGATCCTAATTACGATTTTCTGCAAAATGTTTTATGGAATGAATAGATTTGCGCTTTTAGAAATTTCTTCCTACCCTAACCTCTTTCGATTGATGTGATCCTAATCAAAATCTTCTGCAAACCGTGCTGTGAGATAGATTTGTGCTTTTACAAATTTCTTTGTACCCTAACCTCTTTCCATTGATGTGATCCTAATCACGATTTTCTGCAAAATGCTTTATGGAATGAATAGATTTGCGCTTTTAGAATTTTTATTTTCATATCCTAACCTCTTTCCATTGATGTGATCCTAATTACGATTTTCTGCAAAATGATTTATGGAATGAATAGATTTTGCGCTTTTAGAAATTTCTTTGTACCCTAACCTCTTTCCGTTGATGTGATCCTAATCAAAATTTTCTGCAAAACGTGCTGTGAGATAGATTTGTGCTTTTACAAATTTCTTTGTACCCTAACC
This sequence comes from Agrypnus murinus, assembly GCA_929113105.1. Lineage (NCBI taxonomy): Eukaryota > Metazoa > Arthropoda > Insecta > Coleoptera > Elateridae > Agrypnus > Agrypnus murinus. The sequence goes on along the minus strand of OV816028.1, from coordinate 153,876,313 downwards.
TCTTTCCATTGATGTGATCCTAATCACGATTTTCTGCAAAATGTTTTATGGAATGAATAGATTTGCGCTTTAGGGTACAAAGAAATTTGTAAAAGCACAAATCTATCTCACAGCACGTTTTGCAGAAAATTCTGATTAGGATCAAATCAACGGAAAGAGGTTAGGGTACAAGAAATTTCTAAAAGCGCAAATCTATTCATTCCATAAAACATTTTGCAGAAAATCGTGATTAGGATCACATCAATGGAAAGAGGTTAGGATATGAAAATAAAAATTCTAAAAGCGCAAATCTATTCATTCCATAAAGCATTTTGCAGAAAATCGTGATTAGGATCACATCAATCGAAAGAGGTTAGGGTAGGAAGAAATTTCTAAAAGCGCAAATCTATTCTTTCCACAGCACGTTTTGCAGAAAATCGTGATTAGGATCACATCAATGGAAAGAGGTTAGGATACAAAGAAATTTGTAAAAGCACAAATCTATCTCACAGCACGTTTTGTAGAAAATTTTGATTAGGATCACATCAACGGAAAGAGGTTAGGGTACAAAGAAATTTCTAAAAGCGCAAATCTATTCATTCCATAAAACATTTTGCAAAAAATCGTAATTAGGATCACATCAATGGAAAGAGGTTAGGATATGAAAATAAAAATTCTAAAAGCGCAAATCTATTCATTCCATAAAGCATTTTGCAGAAAATCGTGATTAGGATCACATCAATCGAAAGAGGTTAGGGTAGGAAGAAATTTCTAAAAGCGCAAATCTATTCTTTCCACAGCACGTTTTGCAGAAAATCGTGATTAGGATCACATCAATGGAAAGAGGTTAGGGTACAAAGAAATTTGTAAAAGCACAAATCTATCTCACAGCACGTTTTGCAGAAAATTTTGATTAGGATCACATCAACGGAAAGAGGTTAGGGTACAAAGAAATTTCTAAAAGCGCAAATCTATTCATTCCATAAAACATTTTGCAGCAAATCGTGATTAGGATCACATCAATGGAAAGAGGTTAGGGTACAAAGAAATTTGTAAAAGCACAAATCTATCTCACAGCACGTTTTGCAGAAAATTTTGATTAGGATCACATCAACAGAAAGAGGTTAGGGTACAAAGAAATTTCTAAAAGCGCAAATCTATTCATTCCATAAAGCATTTTGCAGAAAATCGTGATTAGGATCACATCAATCGAAAGAGGTTAGGATACGAAGAAATTTCGAAAAGCGCAAATCTATGCATTCCATAAAACATTTTGCAGAAAATCGTGATTAGGATCACATCAATTGAAAGAGGTTAGGGTAGGAAGAAATTTCTAAAATCGCAAATCTATTCATTCCATAAAGCATTTTGCAGAAAATCGTGATTAGGATCACATCAATCGAAAGAGGTTAGGATACGAAGAAATTTGTAAAAGCACAAATCTATCTCACAGCACGTTTTGCAGAAAATTTTGATTAGGATCACATCAACGGAAAGAGGTTAGGGTACAAAGAAAATTCTAAAAGCGCAAATCTATTCATTCTATAAAACATTTTGCAGAAAATCGTGATTAGGATCACATCAACGGAAAGAGGTTAGGGTAGGAAGAAATTTCTAAAAGCGCAAATCTATTCATTCCGTAGCACGTTTTGCAGAAAATCGTGATTAGGATCACATCAATGGAAAGAGGTTAGGATACGAAGAAATTTCTAAAAGCGCAAATCTATTCATTCCATAAAACATTTTGCAGAAAATCGTGATTAGGATCACATCAACGGAAAGAGGTTAGGGTAGGAAGAAATTTCTAAAAGCGCAAATCTAATCATTCCATAGCACGTTTTGCAGAAAATCGTGATTAGGATCACATCAATGGAAAGAGGTTAGGATACGAAGAAATTTCTAAAAGCACAAATCTATCTCACAGCACGTTTTGCAGAAAATTTTGATTAGGATCACATCAACGGAAAGAGGTTAGGGTAGGAAGAAATTTCTAAAAGCGCAAATCTGTTCATTCCATTGCACGTTTTGCAGAAAATCGTAATTAGGATCACATCAATGGAAAGAGGTTAGGGTACAAAGAAATTTGTAAAAGCACAAATCTATTTCACAGCACGTTTTGCAGAAAATTTTGATTAGGATCACATCAACGGAAAGAGGTTAGGGTAGGAAGAAATTTCTAAAAGCGCAAATCTATTCATTCCATTGCACGTTTTGCAGAAAATCGTAATTAGGATCACATCAATGGAAAGAGGTTAGGGTACAAAGAAATTTGTAAAAGCACAAATCTATCTCACAGCACGTTTTGCAGAAAATTTTGATTAGGATCACATCAACGGAAAGAGGTTAGGGTAGGAAGAAATTACTAAAAGCGCAAATCTATTCATTCCATTGCACGTTTTGCAGAAAATCGTAATTAGGATCACATCAATGGAAAGAGGTTAGGGTACAAAGAAATTTGTAAAAGCACAAATCTATTTCACAGCACGTTTTGCAGAAAATTTTGATTAGGATCACATCAACGGAAAGAGGTTAGGGTAGGAAGAAATTTCTAAAAGCGCAAATCTATTCCATAAATCATTTTGCAGAAAATCGTGATTAGGATCACATCAATGGAAAGAGGTTAGGGTACAAAGAAATTTGTAAAAGCGCAAATCTATTCATTCCATAAAGCATTTTGCAGAAAATCGTGATTAGGATCACATCAATGGAAAGAGGTTAGGGTACAAAGAAATTTCTAAAAGCGCAAATCTATTCATTCCATAAAGCATTTTGCAGAAAATCGTGATTAGGATCGCATCAATCGAAAGAGGTTAGGGTAGGAAGAAATTTGTAAAAGCACAAATCTATCTCACAGCACATTTTGCAGAAAATTTTGATTAGGATCACATCAACGGAAAGAGGTTAGGGTACAAAGAAATTTCTAAAATCGCAAATCTATTCATTCCATTGCACGTTTTGCAGAAAATCGTAATTAGGATCACATCAACGGAAAGAGGTTAGGGTACAAAGAAATTTCTAAAAGCGCAAATCTATTCATTCCATAAAACATTTTGCAGAAAATCGTAATTAGGATCACATCAATGGAAAGAGGTTAGGATATGAAAATAAAAATTCTAAAAGCGCAAATCTATTCATTCCATAAAGCATTTTGCAGAAAATCGTGATTAGGATCACATCAATCGAAAGAGGTTAGGGTAGGAAGAAATTTCTAAAAGCGCAAATCTATTCTTTCCACAGCACGTTTTGCAGAAAATCGTGATTAGGATCACATCAATGGAAAGAGGTTAGGGTACAAAGAAATTTGTAAAAGCACAAATCTATCTCACAGCACGTTTTGCAGAAAATTTTGATTAGGATCACATCAACGGAAAGAGGTTAGGGTACAAAGAAATTTCTAAAAGCGCAAATCTATTCATTCCATAAAACATTTTGCAGCAAATCGTGATTAGGATCACATCAATGGAAAGAGGTTAGGGTACAAAGAAATTTGTAAAAGCACAAATCTATCTCACAGCACGTTTTGCAGAAAATTTTGATTAGGATCACATCAACAGAAAGAGGTTAGGGTACAAAGAAATTTCTAAAAGCGCAAATCTATTCATTCCATAAAGCATTTTGCAGAAAATCGTGATTAGGATCACATCAATCGAAAGAGGTTAGGATACGAAGAAATTTCGAAAAGCGCAAATCTATGCATTCCATAAAACATTTTGCAGAAAATCGTGATTAGGATCACATCAATTGAAAGAGGTTAGGGTAGGAAGAAATTTCTAAAATCGCAAATCTATTCATTCCATAAAGCATTTTGCAGAAAATCGTGATTAGGATCACATCAATCGAAAGAGGTTAGGATACGAAGAAATTTGTAAAAGCACAAATCTATCTCACAGCACGTTTTGCAGAAAATTTTGATTAGGATCACATCAACGGAAAGAGGTTAGGGTACAAAGAAAATTCTAAAAGCGCAAATCTATTCATTCTATAAAACATTTTGCAGAAAATCGTGATTAGGATCACATCAACGGAAAGAGGTTAGGGTAGGAAGAAATTTCTAAAAGCGCAAATCTATTCATTCCGTAGCACGTTTTGCAGAAAATCGTAATTAGGATCACATCAATGGAAAGAGGTTAGGATACGAAGAAATTTCTAAAAGCGCAAATCTATTCATTCCATAAAACATTTTGCAGAAAATCGTGATTAGGATCACATCAACGGAAAGAGGTTAGGGTAGGAAGAAATTTCTAAAAGCGCAAATCTAATCATTCCATAGCACGTTTTGCAGAAAATCGTGATTAGGATCACATCAATGGAAAGAGGTTAGGATACGAAGAAATTTCTAAAAGCGCAAATCTATTCATTCCATAAAACATTTTGCAGAAAATCGTGATTAGGATCACATCAACGGAAAGAGGTTAGGGTAGGAAGAAATTTCTAAAAGCGCAAATCTAATCATTCCATAGCACGTTTTGCAGAAAATCGTGATTAGGATCACATCAATGGAAAGAGGTTAGGATACGAAGAAATTTCTAAAAGCACAAATCTATCTCACACCACGTTTTGCAGAAAATTTTGATTAGGATCACATCAACGGAAAGAGGTTAGGGTAGGAAGAAATTTCTAAAAGCGCAAATCTGTTCATTCCATTGCACGTTTTGCAGAAAATCGTAATTAGGATCACATCAATGGAAAGAGGTTAGGGTACAAAGAAATTTGTAAAAGCACAAATCTATTTCACAGCACGTTTTGCAGAAAATTTTGATTAGGATCACATCAACGGAAAGAGGTTAGGGTAGGAAGAAATTTCTAAAAGCGCAAATCTATTCATTCCATTGCACGTTTTGCAGAAAATCGTAATTAGGATCACATCAATGGAAAGAGGTTAGGGTACAAAGAAATTTGTAAAAGCACAAATCTATCTCACAGCACGTTTTGCAGAAAATTTTGATTAGGATCACATCAACGGAAAGAGGTTAGGGTAGGAAGAAATTACTAAAAGCGCAAATCTATTCATTCCATTGCACGTTTTGCAGAAAATCGTAATTAGGATCACATCAATGGAAAGAGGTTAGGGTACAAAGAAATTTGTAAAAGCACAAATCTATTTCACAGCACGTTTTGCAGAAAATTTTGATTAGGATCACATCAACGGAAAGAGGTTAGGGTAGGAAGAAATTTCTAAAAGCGCAAATCTATTCCATAAATCATTTTGCAGAAAATCGTGATTAGGATCACATCAATGGAAAGAGGTTAGGGTACAAAGAAATTTGTAAAAGCGCAAATCTATTCATTCCATAAAGCATTTTGCAGAAAATCGTGATTAGGATCACATCAATGGAAAGAGGTTAGGGTACAAAGAAATTTCTAAAAGCGCAAATCTATTCATTCCATAAAGCATTTTGCAGAAAATCGTGATTAGGATCGCATCAATCGAAAGAGGTTAGGGTAGGAAGAAATTTGTAAAAGCACAAATCTATCTCACAGCACATTTTGCAGAAAATTTTGATTAGGATCACATCAACGGAAAGAGGTTAGGGTACAAAGAAATTTCTAAAATCGCAAATCTATTCATTCCATAAAGCATTTTGCAGAAAATCGTGATTAGGATCACATCAATCGAAAGAGGTTAGGATACGAAGAAATTTCTAAAAGCGCAAATCTAGTCATTCCATAAAGCATTTTGCAGAAAATCGTGATTAGGATCACATCAATCGAAAGAGGTTAGGGTAGGAAGAAATTTGTAAAAGCACAAATCTATCTCACAGCACGTTTTGCAGAAAATTTTGATTAGGATCACATCAACGGAAAGAGGTTAGGGTACAAAGAAAATTCTAAAAGCGCAAATCTATTCATTCTATAAAACATTTTGCAGAAAATCGTGATTAGGATCACATCAACGGAAAGAGGTTAGGGTAGGAAGAAATTTCTAAAAGCGCAAATCTGTTCATTCCATAAAATATTTTGCAGAAAATCGTGATTAGGATCACATCAATGGAAAGAGGTTAGGGTACAAAGAAATTTGTAAAATCACAAATCTATCTAACAGCACGTTTTGCAGAAAATTTTGATTAGGATCACATCAACGGAAAGAGGTTAGGGTAGGAAGAAATTTCTAAAAGCGCAAATCTAATCATTCCATAGCACGTTTTGCAGAAAATCGTGATTAGGATCACATCAATGGAAAGAGGTTAGGATACGAAGAAATTTCTAAAAGCACAAATCTATCTCACAGCACGTTTTGCAGAAAATTTTGATTAGGATCACATCAACGGAAAGAGGTTAGGGTAGGAAGAAATTTCTAAAAGCGCAAATCTATTCATTCCATTGCACGTTTTGCAGAAAATCGTAATTAGGATCACATCAATGGAAAGAGGTTACGGTACAAAGAAATTTGTAAAAGCACAAATCTATTTCACAGCACGTTTTGCAGAAAATTTTGATTAGGATCACATCAACGGAAAGAGGTTAGGGTAGGAAGAAATTTCTAAAAGCGCAAATCTATTCATTCCATTGCACGTTTTGCAGAAAATCGTAATTAGGATCACATCAATGGAAAGAGGTTAGGGTACAAAGAAATTTGTAAAAGCACAAATCTATTTCACAGCACGTTTTGCAGAAAATTTTGATTAGGATCACATCAACGGAAAGAGGTTAGGGTAGGAAGAAATTTCTAAAAGCGCAAATCTATTCCATAAATCATTTTGCAGAAAATCGTGATTAGGATCACATCAATGGAAAGAGGTTAGGGTACAAAGAAATTTCTAAAAGCGCAAATCTATTCATTCCATAAAGCATTTTGCAGAAAATCGTGATTAGGATCACATCAATGGAAAGAGGTTAGGGTACAAAGAAATTTCTAAAAGCGCAAATCTATTCATTCCATAAAGCATTTTGCAGAAAATCGTGATTAGGATCGCATCAATCGAAAGAGGTTAGGGTAGGAAGAAATTTGTAAAAGCACAAATCTATCTCACAGCACGTTTTGCAGAAAATTTTGATTAGGATCACATCAACGGAAAGAGGTTAGGGTACAAAGAAATTTCTAAAATCGCAAATCTATTCATTCCATAAAGCATTTTGCAGAAAATCGTGATTAGGATCACATCAATCGAAAGAGGTTAGGATACGAAGAAATTTCTAAAAGCGCAAATCTAGTCATTCCATAAAGCATTTTGCAGAAAATCGTGATTAGGATCACATCAATCGAAAGAGGTTAGGATACGAAGAAATTTCTAAAAGAGCAAATCTAGTCATTCCATAAAGCATTTTGCAGAAAATCGTGATTAGGATCACGTCAATCGAAAGAGGTTAGGGTAGGAAGAAATTTGTAAAAGCACAAATCTATCTCACAGCACGTTTTGCAGAAAATTTTGATTAGGATCACATCAACGGAAAGAGGTTAGGGTACAAAGAAAATTCTAAAAGCGCAAATCTATTCATTCTATAAAACATTTTGCAGAAAATCGTGATTAGGATCACATCAACGGAAAGAGGTTAGGGTAGGAAGAAATTTCTAACAGCGCAAATCTGTTCATTCCATAAAATATTTTGCAGAAAATCGTGATTAGGATCACATCAATGGAAAGAGGTTAGGGTACAAAGAAATTTCTAAAAGCGCAAATCTATTCATTCCATAAAACATTTTGCAGAAAATCGTAATTAGGATCACATCAATGGAAAGAGGTTAGGATATGAAAATAAAAATTCTAAAAGCGCAAATCTATTCATTCCATAAAATATTTTGCAGAAAATCGTGATTAGGATCACATCAATGGAAAGAGGTTAGGGTACAAAGAAATTTGTAAAATCACAAATCTATCTAACAGCACGTTTTGCAGAAGATTTTGATTAGGATCACATCAACGGAAAGAGGTTAGGGTACAAAGAAATTTCTAAAAGCGCAAATCTATTCATTCCATAAAATATTTTGCAGAAAATCGTGATTAGGATCACATCAATGGAAAGAGGTTAGGGTACAAAGAAATTTGTAAAAGCACAAATCTATCTCACAGCACGTTTTGCAGAAAATCGTGATTAGGATCACATCAATGGAAAGAGGTTAGGGTACAAAGAAATTTGTAAAAGCACAAATCTATCTCACAGCACGTTTTGCAGAAAATTTTGATTAGGATCACATCAACGGAAAGAGGTTAGGGTACAAAGAAATTTCTAAAAGCGTAAATCTATTCATTCCATAAATCATTTTTCAGAAAATCGTAATTAGGAATTAGGATCACATCAATGGAAAGAGGTTAGGATATGAAAATAAAAATTCTAAAAGCGCAAATCTATTCATTCCATAGCACGTTTTGCAGAAAATCGTAATTAGGATCACATCAATGGAAGGAGGTTAGGGTACAAAGAAATTTGTAAAAGCACAAATCTATCTCACAGCACGTTTTGCAGAAAATCGTGATTAGGATCACATCAATGGAAAGAGGTTAGGGTACAAAGAAATTTGTAAAAGCACAAATCTATCTCACAGCACGTTTTGCAGAAAATTTTGATTAGGATCACATCAACGGAAAGAGGTTAGGGTACAAAGAAATTTCTAAAAGCGCAAATCTGTTTATATCATAAAACATTTTGCAGAAAATTGTGATTAGGATCATATCAATGGAAAGAGGTTAGTATACGAAGAAATTTCTAAAAGCGCAAATCTATTCATTCCATAAAGCATTTTGCAGAAAATCGTGATTAGGATCACATCAATGGAAATAGGTTAGGGTACAAAGAAATTTGTTAAAGCACAAATCTATCTCACAGCACGTTTTGCAGAAAATTTTGATTAGGATCACATCAACGGAAAGAGGTTAGGGTACAAAGAAATTTCTAAAAGCGCAAATCTATTCATTCCATAAAGCATTTTGCAGAAAATCGTGATTAGGATCACATCAATGGAAAGAGGTTAGGGTACAAAGAAATTTGTAAAAGCACAAATCTATCTCACAGCACGTTTTGCAGAAAATTTTGATTAGGATCACATCAACGGAAAGAGGTTAGGGTACAAAGAAATTTCTAAAAGCGTAAATCTATTCATTCCATAAAGCATTTTGCAGAAAATCGTGATTAGGATCACATCAATGGAAAGAGGTTAGGGTACAAAGAAATTTGTAAGAGCACAAATCTATCTCACAGCACGTTTTGCAGAAAATCGTGATTAGGATCACATCAACGGAAAGAGGTTAGGGTACAAAGAAATTTCTAAAAGCTCAAATCTATTCACTCCATAAATCATTTTGCAGAAAATCGTAATTAGGATCACATCAATGGAAAGAGGTTAGGATATGAAAATAATAATTCTAAAAGCGCAAATCTATTCATTCCATAAAGCATTTTGCAGAAAATCGTGATTAGGATCACATCAATCGAAAGAGGTTAGGGTAGGGAGAAATTTGTAAAAGCACAAAGCTATCTCACAGCACGTTTTGCAGCAAATCGTGATTAGGATCACATCAATGGAAAGAGGTTAGGGTACAAATTTCTTTGTACCCTAACCTCTTTCCATTCATGTGATCCTAATCAAAATTTTCTGCAAAACGTGCTGTGACATAGATTTGTGCTTTTACAAATTTCTTTGTACCTTAACCTCTTTCCATTGATGTGATCCTAATCACGATTTTCTGCAAAATGCTTTATGGAATGAATAGATTTGCGCTTTTAGAATTTTTATTTTCATATCCTAACCTCTTTCCATTGATGTGATCCTATTTACGATTTTCTGCAAAATGATTTATGGAATGAATATATTTGCGCTTTTAGAAATTTCTTCCTATCCTAACCTCTTTCGATTGATGTGATCCTAATCACGATTTTCTGCAAAATGTTTTATGGAATGAATAGATTTGCGCTTTTAGAAATTTCTTTGTACCCTAACCTCTTTCCGTTGATGTGATCCTAATCAAAATTTTCTGCAAACCGTGCTGTGAGATAGATTTGAGCTTTTACAAATTTCTTTGTACCCTAACCTCTTTCCATTGATGTGATCCTAATCACGATTTTCTGTAAAACGTGCTGTGAGATAGATTTGTGCTTTTACAAATTTCTTTGTACCCTAACCTCTTTCCATTGATGTGATCCTAAACACGATTTTCTGCAAAATGCTTTATGGAATGAATAGATTTGCGCTTTTAGAATTTTTATTTTCATATCCTAACCTCTTTCCATTGATGTGATCCTAATTACGATTTTCTGCAAAATGATTTATGGAATGAATAGATTTGCGCTTTTAGAAATTTCTTTGTACCCTAACCTCTTTCCGTTTATGTGATCCTAATCAAAATTTTCTGCAAAACGTGCTGTGAGATAGATTTGTGCTTTTACAAATTTCTTTGTACCCTAACCTCTTTCCATTGATGTGATCCTAATCACGATTTTCTGCAAAATGTTTTATGGAATGAATAGATTTGCGCTTTTAGAAATTTCTTCGTATCCTAACCTCTTTCCATTGATGTGATCCTAATCACGATTTTCTGCAAAATGATTTATGGATTAAATAGATTTGCGCTTTTAGAAATTTCTTTGTACCCTAACCTCTTTCCGTTGATGTGATCCTAATCAAAATTTTCTGCAAAACGTGCTGTGAGATAGATTTGTGCTTTTACAAATTTCTTTGTACCCTAACCTCTTTCCATTGATGTGATCCTAATTACGATTTTCTGCAAAATGTTTTATGGAATGAATAGATTTGCGCTTTTAGAAATTTCTTTGTACCCTAACCTCTTTCCGTTGATGTGATCCTAATCAAAATTTTCCACAAAACGTGCTGTGAGATAGATTTGTGCTTTTACAAATTTCTTTGTACCCTAACCTCTTTCCATTGATGTGATCCTAATCACGATTTGCTGCAAAATGTTTTATGGAATGAATAGATTTGCGCTTTTAGAAATTTCTTCGTATCCTAACCTCTTTCCATTGATGTGATCCTAATCACGATTTTCTGCAAAACGTGCTACGGAATGAATAGATTTGCGCTTTTAGAAATTTCTTCCTACCCTAACCTCTTTCGATTGATGTGATCCTAATCATGATTTTCTGCAAAATGCTTTATGGAATGAATAGATTTGCGCTTTTAGAATTTTTATTTTCATATCCTAACCTCTTTCCATTGATGTGATCCTAATTACGATTTTCTGAAAAATGTTTTATGGAATGAATAGATTTGCGCTTTTAGAAATTTCTTTGTACCCTAACCTCTTTCCGTTGATGTGATCCTAATCAAAATTTTCTGCAAAACGTGCTGTGAGATAGATTTGTGCTTTTACAAATTTCTTTGTACCCTAACCTCTTTCCATTGATGTGATCCTAATCACGATTTTCTGCAAAATGCTTTATGGAATGAATAGATTTGCGCTTTTAGAATTTATATTTTCATATCCTAACCTCTATCCATTGATGTGATCCTAATTACGATTTTCTGCAAAATGTTTTATGGAATGAATAGATTTGCGCTTTTAGAAATTTCTTTGTACCCTAACCTCTTTCCGTTGATGTGATCCTAATCAAAATTTTCTACAAAACGTGCTGTGAGATAGATTTGTGCTTTTACAAATTTCTTTGTACCCTAACCTCTTTCCATTGATGTGATCCTAATCACGATTTGCTGCAAAATGTTTTATGGAATGAATAGATTTGCGCTTTTAGAAATTTCTTCGTATCCTAACCTCTTTCCATTGATGTGATCCTAATAACGATTTTCTGCAAAACGTGCTACGGAATGAATAGATTTGCGCTTTTAGAAATTTCTTCCTACCCTAACCTCTTTCGATTGATGTGATCCTAATCACGATTTTCTGCAAAATGTTTTATGGAATGAATAGATTTGCGCTTTTAGAAATTTCTTTGTACCCTAACCTCTTTCCGTTGATGTGATCCTAATCAAAATTTTCTACAAAACGTGCTGTGAGATAGATTTGTGCTTTTACAAATTTCTTTGTACCCTAACCTCTTTCCATTGATGTGATCCTAATCACGATTTGCTGCAAAATGTTTTATGGAATGAATAGATTTGCGCTTTTAGAAATTTCTTCGTATCCTAACCTCTTTCCATTGATGTGATCCTAATAACGATTTTCTGCAAAACGTGCTACGGAATGAATAGATTTGCGCTTTTAGAAATTTCTTCCTACCCTAACCTCTTTCGATTGATGTGATCCTAATCACGATTTTCTGCAAAATGATTTATGGAATAAATAGATTTGCGCTTTTAGAAATTTCTTTGTACCCTAACCTCTTTCCGTTGATGTGATCCTAATCAAAATTTTCTGCAAAACGTGCTGTGAGATAGATTTGTGCTTTTACAAATTTCTTTGTACCCTAACCTCTTTCCATTGATGTGATCCTAATCACGATTTTCTGCAAAATGCTTTATGAATGAATAGATTTGCGCTTTTAGAATTTTTATTTTCATATCCTAACCTCTTTCCATTGATGTGATCCTAATTACGATTTTCTGCAAAATGTTTTATGGAATGAATAGATTTGCGCTTTTAGAAATTTCTTCGTACCCTAACCTCTTTCCCTTGATGTGATCCTAATCACGATTTTCTGCAAAACGTGCTACGGAATGAATAGATTTGCGCTTTTAGAAATTTCTTCCTACCCTAACCTCTTTCGATTGATGTGATCCTAATCACGATTTTCTGCAAAATGATTTATGGAATAAATAGATTTGCGCTTTTAGAAATTTCTTTGTACCCTAACCTCTTTCCGTTGATGTGATCCTAATCAAAATTTTCTGCAAAACGTGCTGTGAGATAGATTTGTGCTTTTACAAATTTCTTTGTACCCTAACCTCTTTCCATTGATGTGATCCTAATCACGATTTTCTGCAAAATGCTTTATGGAATGAATAGATTTGCGCTTTTAGAATTTATATTTTCATATCCTAACCTCTATCCATTGATGTGATCCTAATTACGATTTTCTGCAAAATGTTTTATGGAATGAATAGATTTGCGCTTTTAGAAATTTCTTTGTACCCTAACCTCTTTCCGTTGATGTGATCCTAATCAAAATTTTCTACAAAACGTGCTGTGAGATAGATTTGTGCTTTTACAAATTTCTTTGTACCCTAACCTCTTTCCATTGATGTGATCCTAATCACGATTTGCTGCAAAATGTTTTATGGAATGAATAGATTTGCGCTTTTAGAAATTTCTTCGTATCCTAACCTCTTTCCATTGATGTGATACTAATCACGATTTTCTGCAAAACGTGCTACGGAATGAATAGATTTGCGCTTTTAGAAATTTCTTCCTACCCTAACCTCTTTCGATTGATGTGATCCTAATCATGATTTTCTGCAAAATGCTTTATGGAATGAATAGATTTGCGCTTTTAGAATTTTTATTTTCATATCCTAACCTCTTTCCATTGATGTGATCCTAATTACGATTTTCTGAAAAATGTTTTATGGAATGAATAGATTTGCGCTTTTAGAAATTTCTTTGTACCCTAACCTCTTTCCGTTGATGTGATCCTAATCAAAATTTTCTGCAAAACGTGCTGTGAGATAGATTTGTGCTTTTACAAATTTCTTTGTACCCTAACCTCTTTCCATTGATGTGATCCTAATCACGATTTTCTGCAAAATGCTTTATGGAATGAATAGATTTGCGCTTTTAGAATTTATATTTTCATATCCTAACCTCTATCCATTGATGTGATCCTAATTACGATTTTCTGCAAAATGTTTTATGGAATGAATAGATTTGCGCTTTTAGAAATTTCTTTGTACCCTAACCTCTTTCCGTTGATGTGATCCTAATCAAAATTTTCTACAAAACGTGCTGTGAGATAGATTTGTGCTTTTACAAATTTCTTTGTACCCTAACCTCTTTCCATTGATGTGATCCTAATCACGATTTGCTGCAAAATGTTTTATGGAATGAATAGATTTGCGCTTTTAGAAATTTCTTCGTATCCTAACCTCTTTCCATTGATGTGATCCTAATAACGATTTTCTGCAAAACGTGCTACGGAATGAATAGATTTGCGCTTTTAGAAATTTCTTCCTACCCTAACCTCTTTCGATTGATGTGATCCTAATCACGATTTTCTGCAAAATGTTTTATGGAATGAATAGATTTGCGCTTTTAGAAATTTCTTTGTACCCTAACCTCTTTCCGTTGATGTGATCCTAATCAAAATTTTCTACAAAACGTGCTGTGAGATAGATTTGTGCTTTTACAAATTTCTTTGTACCCTAACCTCTTTCCATTGATGTGATCCTAATCACGATTTTCTGCAAAATGCTTTATGGAATGAATAGATTTGCGCTTTTAGAAATTTCTTCGTATCCTAACCTCTTTCCATTGATGTGATCCTAATAACGATTTTCTGCAAAACGTGCTACGGAATGAATAGATTTGCGCTTTTAGAAATTTCTTCCTACCCTAACCTCTTTCGATTGATGTGATCCTAATCACGATTTTCTGCAAAATGATTTATGGAATAAATAGATTTGCGCTTTTAGAAATTTCTTTGTACCCTAACCTCTTTCCGTTGATGTGATCCTAATCAAAATTTTCTACAAAACGTGCTGTGAGATAGATTTGTGCTTTTACAAATTTCTTTGTACCCTAACCTCTTTCCATTGATGTGATCCTAATCACGATTTGCTGCAAAATGTTTTATGGAATGAATAGATTTGCGCTTTTAGAAATTTCTTCGTATCCTAACCTCTTTCCATTGATGTGATCCTAATAACGATTTTCTGCAAAACGTGCTACGGAATGAATAGATTTGCGCTTTTAGAAATTTCTTCCTACCCTAACCTCTTTCGATTGATGTGATCCTAATCACGATTTTCTGCAAAATGATTTATGGAATAAATAGATTTGCGCTTTTAGAAATTTCTTTGTACCCTAACCTCTTTCCGTTGATGTGATCCTAATCAAAATTTTCTGCAAAACGTGCTGTGAGATAGATTTGTGCTTTTACAAATTTCTTTGTACCCTAACCTCTTTCCATTGATGTGATCCTAATCACGATTTTCTGCAAAATGCTTTATGGAATGAATAGATTTGCGCTTTTAGAATTTTTATTTTCATATCCTAACCTCTTTCCATTGATGTGATCCTAATTACGATTTTCTGCAAAATGTTTTATGGAATGAATAGATTTGCGCTTTTAGAAATTTCTTCGTACCCTAACCTCTTTCCCTTGATGTGATCCTAATCACGATTTTCTGCAAAACGTGCTACGGAATGAATAGATTTGCGCTTTTAGAAATTTCTTCCTACCCTAACCTCTTTCGATTGATGTGATCCTAATCACGATTTTCTGCAAAATGATTTATGGAATAAATAGATTTGCGCTTTTAGAAATTTCTTTGTACCCTAACCTCTTTCCGTTGATGTGATCCTAATCAAAATTTTCTGCAAAACGTGCTGTGAGATAGATTTGTGCTTTTACAAATTTCTTTGTACCCTAACCTCTTTCCATTGATGTGATCCTAATCACGATTTTCTGCAAAACGTGCTATGGAAAGAATAGATTTGCGCTTTTAGAAATTTCTTCCTACCCTAACCTCTTTCGATTGATGTGATCCTAATCACGATTTTCTGCAAAATGCTTTATGGAATGAATAGATTTGCGCTTTTAGAATTTTTATTTTCATATCCTAACCTCTTTCCATTGATGTGATCCTAATTACGATTTTCTGCAAAATGTTTTATGGAATGAATAGATTTGCGCTTTTAGAAATTTCTTTGTACCCTAACCTCTTTCCGTTGATGTGATCCTAATCAAAATTTTCTACAAAACGTGCTGTGAGATAGATTTGTGCTTTTACAAATTTCTTTGTACCCTAACCTCTTTCCATTGATGTGATCCTAATCACGATTTTCTGCAAAACGTGCTATGGAAAGAATAGATTTGCGCTTTTAGAAATTTCTTCCTACCCTAACCTCTTTCGATTGATGTGATCCTAATCACGATTTTCTGCAAAATGCTTTATGGAATGAATAGATTTGCGCTTTTAGAATTTTTATTTTCATATCCTAACCTCTTTCCATTGATGTGATCCTAATTACGATTTTCTGCAAAATGTTTTATGGAATGAATAGATTTGCGCTTTTAGAAATTTCTTTGTACCCTAACCTCTTTCCGTTGATGTGATCCTAATCAAAATTTTCTACAAAACGTGCTGTGAGATAGATTTGCGCTTTTAGAAATTTCTTCCTACCCTAACCTCTTTCGATTGATGTGATCCTAATCACGATTTTCTGCAAAATGTTTTATGGAATGAATAGATTTGCGCTTTTAGAAATTTCTTCGTATCCTAACCTCTTTCCATTGATGTGATCCTAATCACGATTTTCTGCAAAACGTGCTACGGAATGAATAGATTTGCGCTTTTAGAAATTTCTTCCTACCCTAACCTCTTTCCGTTGATGTGATCCTAATCAAAATTTTCTGCAAAACGTGCTGTGAGATAGATTTGTGCTTTTAAAAATTTCTTTGTACCCTAACCTCTTTCCATTGATGTGATCCTAATCACGATTTTCTGCAAAACGTGCTATGGAAAGAATAGATTTGCGCTTTTAGAAATTTCTTCCTACCCTAACCTCTTTCGATTGATGTGATCCTAATCACGATTTTCTGCAAAATGCTTTATGGAATGAATAGATTTGCGCTTTTAGAATTTTTATTTTCATATCCTAACCTCTTTCCATTGATGTGATCCTAATTACGATTTTCTGCAAAATGTTTTATGGAATGAATAGATTTGCGCTTTTAGAAATTTCTTTGTACCCTAACCTCTTTCCGTTGATGTGATCCTAATCAAAATTTTCTACAAAACGTGCTGTGAGATAGATTTGTGCTTTTACAAATTTCTTTGTACCCTAACCTCTTTCCATTGATGTGATCCTAATCACGATTTGCTGCAAAATGTTTTATGGAATGAATAGATTTGCGCTTTTAGAAATTTCTTCGTATCCTAACCTCTTTCCATTGATGTGATCCTAATCACGATTTTCTACAAAACGTGCTATGGAATGAATAGATTTGCGCTTTTAGAAATTTCTTCCTACCCTAACCTCTTTCGATTGATGTGATCCTAATCATGATTTTCTGCAAAATGCTTTATGGAATGAATAGATTTGCGCTTTTAGAAATTTCTTTGTACCCTAACCTCTTTCCGTTGATGTGATCCTAATCAAAATTTTCTGCAAAACGTGCTGTGAGATAGATTTGTGCTTTTACAAATTTCTTTGTACCCTAACCTCTTTCCATTGATGTGATCCTAATCACGATTTGTTGCAAAATGCTTTATGGAATGAATAGATTTGCGCTTTTAGAAATTTCTTCGTATCCTAAACTCTTTCCATTGATGTGATCCTAATCACGATTTTCTGCAAAACGTGCTATGGAATGAATAGATTTGCGCTTTTAGAAATTTCTTCCTACCCTAACCTCTTTCGATTGATGGGATCCTAATCATGATTTTCTGCAAAATGCTTTATGGAATGAATAGATTTGCGCTTTTAGAATTTTTATTTTCATATCCTAACCTCTTTCCATTGATGTGATCCTAATTCCTAATTACGATTTTCTGCAAAATGATTTATGGAATGAATAGATTTGCGCTTTTAGAAATTTCTTCGTATCCTAACCTCTTTCTATTGATGTGATGATCCTAATCAAGATTTTCTGCAAAAACGTGCGTTGGAATAGATTTGTGCTTTTACAAATTTCTTCGTACCCTAGCATCGTTTTCTAACCTCTTTCCATTGATGTGATCCTATTCAAAATTTTCTAAAAATTAATCTATGGGATAGATTGTATCGAGGTACTATGAAGGGAAAGTGATATGATGAAAGAAAATTTGTATTGGTGAAAAGCCTTATCCAAGCTTATTTAAAACAGAAATTTTTATCAAGAGATTATGAAGGGAAAGAGATTATGATGAAGGAAAATTTGTATTGGTCGGATTAGTCAAGTTGCTCAGATTACAGATACATACGGTAATGATATCCACAAGTGTAGAGGGCGTTAGAAAGCTATCGTAATTCTCATAAAACTGATTGGGAGACCTATAGGGTGGACCTGGCCAGTAATCCGGAGCATACGATAACCAAATTAAACAATAATCTTGAGCTGGAAATGACTGAGGAGCAAATCACAGACTTTTAACGACAACTGTCCCTAATCTTATGGGATTCTAATAGAAAGGTTCCACATTTTCAGACAACCCTTCTTGGAACCGAAAGACTTGATCACACATCCAGTAAGAAACCTGTAACTATTGATACTATTACACACTGGTTGTGATCAACTTGTTATAGGACGAGTACAATAAACCTTCCAGGTTGCAGTGCCACCGGTACTAACTGGCAGACGAAATCCTGAGAAAAAAAAAAGCTAAATGTTTCATCATATATACAAAAAAAATGAAAGTTTCATTATTTTCTTCATCAATATTCCCAAGTTTATTATTCTGTGCTATGGAGGCTTTCTATTTAACTACATAGTAAATAAATCAATCAATGGATTATCCGAACATATTTGAAATTCATTGAATTCTCATCATTTTTTAGTCACTAACAAACATCGTTAGACTGAGAGCATGTAGATGCAACTTCACAAACTAGTTAAAAATTACACATAACATACAAACTTACCTTTAAACTCTCCATCAAATCCTAATGCCTGGATATGTCTCTAAAAAGGACCAAATTTTTTTCTTATCATGAATTTCCTTTAGTAAAGTGGTCATTTTTCTTTAACCACTTCTTGATGTGAACCTTCTTATCACAATACCAATTAAAGAGGTTAAATAAATATACGGAGGGCATCAAATGCAAAATAGCCACATTTGTAATGCACCATAACCCAATAATTAAATAAAATACTGAAACATTCAAAATACTTATCGTCCCCAAGTGTCAGTTTTCATTTAAGTAATATTGCCAAATTGCAAACCTAAATAAGAAATTGAAAAGAAAGAGTTTCACACTAACTTCATTTTTTTTAATGGTGATGCTGATAAAAATTACGTCTGTTCGTAATTTTATTTTAAATTAATTAATTGCATAAAATTCAATTAGAATTTATAAAATGATATTTAATTTGTTGGACAATTTATTTTATATCATTGTCCATAGTTCCTTGCATTGCACTATGGCATCAAAATTGATTTTCGCGTTCAAAAATCAAATTATCCCTTTAATTTTTCCATTAAATTGATCATCTATTCGCATAGAATATATGTCCACGTATCATCTATTTTTCAAGTGGCAGTCGTGAATGTTAAGAATAAAAACTAAGGAAATTGGTATTTGTATACGCAATTGAACTATCATTCTGGAAAGTCCGAAGGTAGTTATTCAAAGATATAACAGGATGAATTAATTGCTTATCGAATTTTGAGAATAATTTCTTCAAAGAATGAGAAAAGTTAATTACAAGGCAATTTGTTTAAACTTTATATTCACTTAAGCTTACAAAAGTTTTGAAGTCGTTTGTAAAGTAATATAAGATAGTTTTGAAAATGGCAAAGTATGCTGAACAAGCTACTATACGATATATCGCTTGAACCTGCTCTATAATAACAGTGTACAAATAATTGAAAAATGCAAGGGAGGAAGTTGCCTTATGTACAGTGCCGCTCATTTGAAAGTGAACATACAAAAATATACAAGGATAGATCGGAATGTTTCTAGAATGAATCACAGGATGGTATTGTATTTATAACAGTTGCCAAATTTTCAAACAGATTGGAAATAAACACACGCAGTTACTATTGATTCAAGTAAACAATTTGGGCATTTTCTTAATCATGAATAAAAACGAGTTCTGTGCAGTGATAAAACATTTCTATTTTAAAGAAAGGCTTAAATGCTAAACAAATAAAAACGGAGTTAGATGAAGTTCATGGTGAGTATTCGCCTTCGTATACAACAAGCATAGAGGATGCACCATGTTCTGGCAGACCAAAAACAGCTACCGATGAAGAAACAATGAAAAAAGTCCATGAAATCTTGATAAAGGATCGCCGAATAAAGTTGAGAGAGATAGCAGAGAAAGTAAGCATTTCATACGACCGTGGTACATTGCATCTTACATCTACATTTGGACATAAGAAAGCTTAATGCTAGATGGGTGCCGCATCTGCTGACAATCGACCAAAAGCGAGTTCGAATGAACCATTTCTCAGCAATGTCTAGACATGTTCAAATGTAATGAAAAAGATTTTTTGTGAAGTTTTATAACTGTTGACGAAGTGTGGATTCACCACTACACTCCGGAGACCAAGGAGCAGTCAAAGCAATGGACAAAACGTGGTGAGCCAACTGCAAAGGCAGACGATTCAGTCTGCTGGGAAAATCATGACTACGGTATTTTGGGATTCCCGAGGAATAATTTTTATTGATTACTTGCAACACGGGAGGACAATAACGGGCGAGTATTATGCGTCGTTATTAGACAGACTGAACAAAGAAATCAAAGCTAAAAGGCCTTATTTGGCAAAGGAAAAGGTCTTGTACCACCAGGATAACGCCCCATCCCACAAGTCGGCAATTGCGATGGCGAAACTGCACGAACTACAATTCCAGTTAATTGAACGTGACCCTATTCGCCAGACTTGGTTCCATCGGATTTCTTCTTGTTCCCAAATCTCAAGAAATGGTTGGCTGGAAAGAAATTTTCATCAAATACTGAAATCATCGAAGCTGTAAATGGATTGTAAAATGATTAAAATGATTTCATCATGATAAAATCATTAATTTGTTCAACTTGTTTCAAAAGAAACTTGCAAAAACGGAAATTTAGGATTAGCAGCAAATGCAAAGGATTTTGGTAAACAATAAACCCTTCTGGTTTTTTCTACTTTTACTTTGCGGAACTACATAATACAGTTTGTACTTACTGAAATTATAGTATAATGTTTTTTGTCGGCACTATTATTTGTCATCGAAAGCATATAAGCAAATTTCTTAATACAGAAATAATTATTTGGTTTTAAATTTTGATAGCTTGTGCGTCTATAGATCTTCGCTTAGTTGTTTGGGTTTTATAGTTTGCAATTATTGTTAACATTGTCGTATTGTTTGTTGTAACTATTCGTATTGTAGTATTACATAACACACATAGTACATTATACATAAGTATGGCGGATATTGTTAAAAACAGAATGGGTTGTGTACTAAAGGTTGGTGAAAAACAGATTTTGTCAAATTTGATAAAATATCGGCAGTCATTATCAATAATTATTCGACAAGTTTCTAAAGAAACAGGTATTAGCGAAAAAACTTTGGTCTCGGTACGTCAAGAAAGTATTTCACCTGATGGAATAAAATCTCCAAGAAAAAGAGCGAAGAATAAAAATACTTCAAAATCATGCAATATAACCTACTGTGATGGAATCAGGAGTGAAATTAGAAGAAAGGTGCACGAGTTTTTTTGCAAAATATACCACCAACGATGAACAATATTGTAGCAGCTGTAAATGACGATGAAAACTTGCCCAACTTTAGTAGAAGTACGTTGAATAGATTATTACGTGATATGAATTTCCAGTATGTTAAGAGAGGACGACGATCTTATTTAATTGAAAGAGAAGAGATAATTGCATGGTGTCATCGTTATTTAAGACAAATTAAAAAATGTAGAGAAGAGTATTACAATACAGTTTATTGATGAATCTTGGGTCAACCTTGGCCACAGCGTCAAAGCTCAATGGGTAGATATGTCAATTAAATCATATCGGGACGCCTTTATTCGAGGATTAACCACTGGTTTGAAAGATCCCACAAAGCGTAGCCCTCGTTTTATTTTACTTCATGTTGGCAGCAAACAAGGTTTTATAAATGGGGCAGAGTTGACCTTTCCAGCAAAGAAGAACAGTGCGGAATATCATGATGAAATGGATGGAGCTACTTTTGAGACTTGGTTTAGAAATTCTTTGTTGCCCAATTTACCTGCAAAATCAGTTATCAATGGATAATGCACCATACCATTGGCTAAAAATTGAAAAGATACCATATCAGTCGTGGAAAAAAGAAGAAATATGATCATGGCTTTAGTCAAAAGATATATATTTTGACGATAATTACTTGAAAGCAGATCTATTGGACGTGGTGAAGGCTTTCAAATCTAATTACGACAATTACATTCTTGAAGAATGTGCAAAAGAATACAGCATTCCAATAGTAAGATTACCTCCGTACCATTGCGAGTTAAATGCCATTGAATTGGTTTGGGGTGATGTAAAACAGTATATTGCTAAACAAAATACCACATTTAAAGAAAGAGATGTTCGAAATTTAATTAGTGAAGCATACGTTCAAGTGACAGCGGAAAATGAAACAATTATGTTAACCATGTAATTAAAACAGAAGATAACATGTGGCAAATTGATGGATGATATTGAGCCAATACTTATAAATTTGGAAAGTGATAGTGAAAGTGACGTAGAAGATGAAAGTGATTTTGAGTGATTTGTGCTAATGCTGAACTTTTTGCTGTTGTACTTTTTATACTCATATTATTTGTTTTCAATTTATCACTGATTTATATAAAAGCTGTACAATTAAAAAAGTGTAGTTTGATATACAATTTGATAGTATACAATAACACAGCCCAACACACATTTTGGTGCCAGGGTTTTTGTAACCGTTTCTATGTAAGTTTTGGGTGCAGAATCCAAAACTGTCCTCAAATTTGGTCTATTAGATCTAGTTTTTGAGATACTGTATATTGGCCCTTTTTTAGAAAGAACATAACATTTCTTAAAGGCCAATTTCTGTTAACCCAGTGCTGATCCTTAGCTCTACTGTTGGGGACTTGCTAAATCTGTTTCAAAATTACTGTCGTTTTCTGATTCCATACATTGAATTTCATCAAACATGGGTAGTTCTGCATTATCTTCAGGGAGCGTAGGCAGACTGCTGAATGATGGAATGGGTATTTCTTCACTATGCAGTACAGGCCTCTTTGCTGAATCTAGATCAGGATATGTCCATTTCTGTCTATTGTTCCGATTAATTCCTTTGATATTTACGAGACAAAAATAGCAGTCATCGCGATGGTTTCTTGGTTCTCTCCAAACCATTGGTGCTCTAAACTTTAGGAATTTTCTCTTTCCAATTGTCCACTGACGCAAATGTTCAACACATGTTTTACATACGAAATGTGGAGCCCAAGATTTATCCTGGTCTCCCAAGTGAACACCAAAATAGGCCAGATAACTTCTTTTCACAAAGCCAGAAATAGGTTTTCTACTTTCTTTAAAAGTGTACTCGCCACATATACATAGCAAAAAACGTCTGGATGATTCACACAACTACGTTTACTTCTGAATGCCATGGTTTTAATTAAATGTTTTATCACTGAACAATCCAATTAATAAAACTGTGAAACTTTTAATAATCTTTATTTATTTCATGATTATGGAGTTCCACAAAATAAGGCTAGAAACAATAAACAAAATCCAAAATGATACCACAACTTCACCTACATAAACTAAATAGGTAAATGTACTTCGTAAAGCAGAGATACGAGTTAATATAGCTGCGTGTTAATTAGGTTTTGATGGGGGTAATTATAAGAATGTTGGGTTTTACACTAATGAATAATACCAAGTAACTCAAACTAGCTCATCAGATTTTAATTATTTATGTATGAAATTTCACTTCCTCTAAAGATATCACTATTTCAATATTTTTGCGTTTTATCAGAACCAATATCAATTAGCCCGTATCTCAAAAACTGGAGCTGCTACGAAAAAAGCCAGGTATTTTTGGAATCAGCACATCAAAAATATTCAAAATCAGTTCTTACTTTTCTGGCACCAAGTCAAAACTTTTATTTTGTTGGACTGTGATAATTTATTAGTTTTAATGTTTCTTTATTTAATAAAAACCAAATAACTATAACTTGTGTTGTACTTTTTTATTTACCTAAAATTAGAAAAATTGAAATAAAACGTTTCTTTTAATTATACCTACTCAAAATTATTAGTTTTGTAATAGTACTGGCGTTAACTCATAAAGTATGGAACTATCGAAATAAATCTTTTATTAAATATTTTTGAGAAAAATCCTCAAACACGTCGATTTTTATCTTAAACGAGACTTATTTTAGTGTCATTGTTATTTGCAGATCATCTTTTGTTTCCGAGTTATGGTGATAGCGAAAATATTTTTAAATGGATACCCTGGGAAAAATCACCCATACTCTGGATCGAAAAGAGATTGCGGTGGCAGCTTTCCTAGACATTCAAGGAGCTTTTAATAATGCACTAACCGACTCCCTTTGTAAAGCGGTTACAGCTCGGGGAGTGGCACCCACCAGGGCAGAACGATAACGACATCACTGTACGGAGAGACTGTCAGGTTTAGGGCAACCAGGGGATGTCCACAGGGAGGGGTTTTATCCCCCTTGCTTTGGACACTCCTGGTTGATGACCTATTAGCGATCATCGAGGCACATGAAGCCGAGGTTCAGGCCTACGCTGACGATATAGTCATTCTGGTCAGAGGCAGAGATGAAGAGGTCATCTTTGAAATTCTGCAGGAATCTTTGGATGCAACGATAGGTTGGTGTCAGGGGGAGCTACTCAGTGTCAACCCCCAAAAGACGATTATCCTACCGTTCACCATGAAGCAAAAGACTGATAACCTCAGACCACCAAGTATCCTTGGTGAAACAATCCCATTTGTGGAAGAAGCCAAATATCTGGGGATTACACTAGATAAGAGGCTTAACTGGAACTCCCATCTGGATAACACTATCCGCAGGGCCAGGCAGGATCTTTGGACCTGTCATAGAATCTGCGGAAAATCCTCGGGATTAAAACCCAAACAAATGCACTGGCTATATGTGACGGTCATCCGACCTATAGTCACATATGGATGTGTTGTTTGGTGGCCTAAGTCCTCACAAAGGACGGCCAAAAGTAAACTCTCTAGTTTACAGAGAACAGCCAACCTGGCGGTGACGGGAGCTTTAAGCACTACACCGGTCGGCAGCTATGGAAATGCTACTGGATCTACCACCCCTACACATTGTGTTAGAGGGAGAAGCCAGACTGGCCACATATCGATTCTATCAAGCGGCAAGACAAAAGCCGGAGACAGTGATCTTCATACCAAACCGACTATTACCTGTAATAGAATCGGACAACCTTCTAGGTATGATGACCGACACAATGTCTACCAGATATAACTTCAGCAAACCGTATAAAGTCCTATTTCCTAATAGAGACGGGTGGGAGCAATCGAAGAATGCTCTGCAGAAAGCTGACATCGACTGTTACACTGATGGCTCCAAAACCTCGGATGGGGTAGGAGCTGGAGTGTACTGCAACAATCCAAGAACTGAATTGTACTACAGTCTTGGAACGCATACAACTGTCTTTCAGGCAGAGGTTTATGCCATCGAGATGTGTGCAAGGACGTTAATTGACCTGCGTTATACAATCAAATCTATAAAGATCTTCTGTGACAGTCAGGCTGCTCTCCAAGCCCTGACAAACTGTGGCTGCATATCCGCAACAGTATGAAGCTGTCAGGAAGCACTCTCCAAACTGGGGAAAGCCAACAAAGTCACCCTAATCTGGGTTCCCGGTCACTCTGGCATACAAGGGAATGAGCTAGCTGACCTTCTTGCCAGGAGAGGTGCCAGCTTGAAGTTTATTGGCCCAGAGCCGGCCCTTGGCATTTCAAGGGCCGAGGCCAAAAGTGCTGTAACAAGCTGGATGAGGCACTGTACACAGAAGCTGTGGCATAGTTGCCCAGGGATGGCTTATTCCAAGGCAGCAATAAAGGGCCCATCCAAAACCAGCCGGTCTTAGATACCATATGCATAAGCTAGGCTTAGCAGACGAGACCGTCTATGCTTAGAGGCAGAAGAAACAGCAGAGCACGTCATATGTACCTGTCCCGCAGGGGACCGCACCATATTCTCACTGTTTGGCTCAGTGCAACTGAAGCTTGAGGATCTGACCAATCTCTCACCCACCAGACTACTCACCTTCCTTAAAAGAATGGGACTGGAGGGTGAACTCTAACCTAGGTGTGAACCACAATAGACCCAGGAGGTCGCAGTGGAGGGGCGGACAGGATGCCACACTCACCTTTAACCTAACCTAACACTCACACTTTGAACTGCCTTACACAGTTTTCCTTTACTGTCTTACGTGTTCTTTCTTAAGTGCCAAGTTACCTCGAAAGCTAATAAAACTTCAACGACTAACGTAACCGTAATAAATGCTATTTTTGTATGTACGTACACTGGCTTGCAAAAAAATCGCATACACTTTAAAAATCAAGTCACCTAGTTTTTATGTAGTTTTTGCTATGTAAACGTGACCTTTCTGACTTTTGACATTACATTTTTGACGGATAAATATGTCATTACGAAAATAAAACAAAATAATTTTAACTGATTGGCACTGACAACTTAAAAGTTAAGACTGACTCAATACAATCAAAAATAGGTGTACGCGAATTTTTTGCAAGCCAGTGTACATGTATGAACTAATAATATAAGTATTAATAAAACATGACTTCAGCAAAGATTATCAAACAAAAATAAGATATAACCGACAGTTAGCAATTTGTTTGTAAACAATTATTATATTATAGTTTATTTGATACTTTTTGGGCATGTTGCATATTGTAACATGAGTTACCTACCAGTAACTCATGTTACAAAATTACATGTGGTTTTTAAACAAATTAAAGAATAGAATTACAATTTTGTATTAGAATATGAACAAATAAAGAGAGTATAAATGGATAAGTATGTACGTTGCCTAATACAAGTGCAAACTAAAAATGTATACCTTTTGGTCACTCACATTACATTTTTTTGGTGCTACTTTTATTTTTCTAATAACAAAGCAATACATCATTTTTTTACCAGATATTTTACAGCTAGTGCAAGTATGTGATTTAATCTATGCCACAATTTTCTTAAACTAAACAGTTAAATTTTAATTTTTAAATGTTTTAACTGTTTTCAGAATTTGAATGAAAGGCAAGGTTTTTTTTGATTTTGAAGTAAGTGTTAATGAAAAATGCATTTTATAAACTACCAGTGACCTAAGTATCTTAAAGGATTATCACATTTTATTTTGAACTTGCCATGTCGCATTTTCATGGAATCACCCTGATTGTTTTCAAATTTTTGTTTTAAAACTTTAAAAGCAATTATCTCGGAAATTTCTTAATACAGTATAATACTTTTTTAGCATATTTGATCTTAGCATTACATTATCTTTCCAAATCCATTATAAAAAATTAGGGTTTTCATTTAAAAAAAAATTTCGTTATCGTCATAACTCGGAAACAAAAGACGATCTACAAATAACGATTACACCAAAATATGTCTCCTTCAAGCTAAAAATTGACGTGTTCGAGGATTTCTCTCAAAAATATTTAATAAAAGATTTATTTCGATAGTTCCAGACTTTATACATGAACAGCAGCAAATTATTAATTAAATTAATTAATTATTAATTTTGTGTTACTACCGCCGTCAGAAGAAGTGACTACCTGCAATATAACTTGCTCGAACAATAGGATTATAAAGGTTTATGCAGTTACAACTGCAATGTTTAGAAAGTATTTTTAAAAGTTGCTTGCAAGATGTTTGGCAACCCCGTTGTCCATAAGAACACACACTGTAGTCTCAACGTGATAAAAATATATTTCAACTTTAATTATAAACACTGCTGATTTCACCTTACTAAAATAAAAGAAATTGGGATAAATAAATTTGTCATTTGTTTTTCAAATAAGGTTCGAAATTCAGAGTGCACTTATATCATGTGACCATGTTCCAACTTCTGTCCTTTAAAACGGTTAAATGAACATAATTACAACAAGCGCCCACAAGGCCGCTCTATATTTATTTAACCTCTTTGATACTTATAACAATGTACGTTTATGTATACACACAAAACAAGAATAAAATAAAGATTTCATATATTTAACTTTTATATTTGGAATAATATTAATAATAAAATGATGTTTTAAATGTAATAAATGTTACTTCATTTAATAAAAAAAAATCACACATATACCGATTCTTTGGAAAGATGAATAGAAAAGAGCAACCTAAGTTTACAGAAAGGCATCGCATGCTTATTATTATATAAAGAACATATGGATTACTTCTTGTTGGGTTACTTATTTATTTCTGACTTACGATTTAAATATAAAAAGCATAAAATCGTATGTCAATTAAAGAAACAAAAAAAAGGAATAATAAATCAATTAATAATCATATAACAGTCTTAATTGCACCAAAATACATAAAAAGAGAAAAATAAAATAAGTAATAAAAATGAATTATAATAAGACAACATGATCCGACACATACATGGCAAATTCACTAATGTAGTAAGGTATTCTTGTTTATTTAGTATAAAATTTGTTTTAAAAGATTTTTTTCGTGTTTTTTTTCTTCTGTGCAAATTCTGAAAAACCGAATACAAACAGTTACAGGCTTTTACAATATTGTATAATAATGTGCAGTACTTTATTGTGCACAAATTCACTTTAAATTTGCACACAAGTTACTGAATCATATAATTTATATATACAAAAGGGGAAATCTTCAATAAAACTTGTATGAAATCTACAAATTCTATTAAAGTATTTACTCACTCACTGTGAAATGTTAATTTTATTTACTTTACATTACGCTGGGCATTTTTCTTAAATTTCTACACATACTGAGCATTTTTTTTTTAATTTTCACAACGTTCTACTAATTTTCATATTTCGCTGGTTGGCACCAAATCTATTTTTTTAATAACAATAATAATAGTAATAATAATAATAATATTGGTAATAAATGCTTTAAATTTTTTTCTTTTATATAAAAAAAAGTATGTATGTAGCACAATTATAATAAATTAAAAACTACGCCTGATCTATGCGACAAAAATTCCTGAAAAACTAGAAAAGTGCTAGAAAGTAAAAAAGTGATGTGTCTTTTCATAGTTAATTGACCAAAAATCAAGCGCAGTTTTTAATAATAGAAGATTAGATATAATATTATTTATACAAGGCTTTTCTAAATTATTTATCAACTAATAGATAGTTGTTGTCCATTCATTCATAATATATTCAAATAGCCTGTATTTGAAAATTAATAAATTTCAAAAATTAAGTTAAGATACATCAAAATAGCTTCTTCTGAAAGAAAAAAAGGAATCTTTTAAATTATTGCTATTTTAAAATTGTACATTATGTTTCTTCCATATTTTTAAGACAGTCATATGAGAGGGGAAATAATAATAATACATAGTAGTAGTAGCGGTAATAAGTGGAAATTCAATCTAATCTAATTAATTGTACTCTCTTTGATTTGATAACATCTTCATCTTTTTTTTAATTTTCCAATACAAAACGGTGTGTCATTGTTGTTACTATTATTTCTCAAATTACTCATCTTTCTCTCTTTACTCGTGATCTTAAAACAGACATAAAAAATTATAATAATTACAATAATAATAATTAATAATAAATGACACTATTATAACCTTTAACAAATTCTCGTTTTTTTAACAGTTTTTAATCTTCTTCTGGAAAAAATTCCAAGTCATGTTGTTGTTACCAATTCGCCATACCCGGTTTATTTAGTGTCATAAAGTATATCTGACAAGATGAGCCACTTTTAGCACTGGAGAAAAAGACCTTGTCGTTCCGTTCGCATAAGAATTTTAACCGCTGAGCTTTCTTGTGCATAAATACTCCGTCTAAATGTCCTGATTCAACTGATCGGATTTCTATAGCTTTATTACCCCAACCCATTATTTGACCTGTACCTATATATGCTACAGACGTAGGCATTTCACCCCACTGGAAAAAAAAAACAAAAGTAAGTACATAATGTCTGTCATAAAATTTGGTAAAATTCGTAAAATTAGGTTTAACAAAATAGTTTGTTTGAGCTATAATACATGAAAAAGCGTTATTACCTGAAGTATCACATTTTTTGAAACTCTGCCGTATGTATTAACATAAACACCTTCATTATCGTAACATAGTAAAAGCTGCATTCCATTACTATTAGGTAGAGTTACTATGCAATGCGGAGTTATTGCACCTTGTGTCTGGAAAAAAAAATTAGTTAGATTTAGCAGATCAAAATGTTATTTAATAGCAACTATTGTATAATAGAATCCAATAAAGAAAACTAAGAAACAAAAAGAGGAAACTGAAGACAAAGAAATAACCCAAATAGTAGAGGATAATGAAATGGAAGAATTAATAGTATATTAAAGAACGATTTTCATAAGGCAAGATTTATTGCACGAGTTCAAATTCCACACTGTTTTGGGTACTTTAACAGCTTTATTGTAGACGCAAAATAGAAAAAGAATTTTAAAGTTGGTAGCACCTAACAGCTGTTCTTAAAATGTCAAACTTATTTATTTACATTGTAAAATTGGAGATATTTTAAAAGCAAGATATTTTTGTATTATTAAATTTTAGTATGATTTATAGACTTTATGGTATAAATCAATATCTTTAAATTGTAGTACCTATATCTTTAAAATGAAGCGTTTTATATTATATTAACAATTAACTGAAAGTGCGGTTATGTTGTTATATGTGACAAGATGCTGAACTTTTGAAATAAACATACACAAAAGAGAACATATTTTTATTTCGTTATAACCAAAACAAATTAAATTAAAAATTATTTAGTAAGTTTACAAATTATTAAAAACTAAACATCTTTTGTATTAAAAGTGCAGTTATTATACACTTTGATGGTAACGGCAGAAGTGTCCTGGGCATTAATGAAGGTAAATTTTGCCCCTCAACAATGTTTTGTTGACTCATTGGGTTGCTACTAAAAGTATGTGATTCTTCATGTAAAAATGCAGCAGTGGAAGACTGATCAATTACCGCTTGAGCTGACGAAGTGGAAGTACATGGCTTATTAGATAGCAATTCAGCCATCTCCATCTTTTTTTGAACTGAAGCATCAATATAGCCCTCAGCCACAGCTGTGAACTTCCAACCTTCATGCTGTTTTAATCGCCACCTTTGTTAGCTAATTGAGAAGCACTTGAACGCCGAAATCAATGGCCCGTAAAAAGCTTCGGGTTGGGTAAATGCAAATAAGCGGCAATAATAAAAGGAACTTTTCCCATGGTATTTATACCGATAGGAGTAGAAATACATTTTCCATTGCGGTAGGTTATAAAAAAACGCCTATGGTTTATTTTCTTAGGCCTTAGACTCCAATATTGTTTAATTAAATCAATCCACAGTCTTTCTGTAATTAAGAATTCTCTTCAAACTTTATTTTTTGTTTTTGTTACAGTAACAATGATCACATCTAGAGTTCCTAAATGAAAACATCAACTGTGTTATTTTAGAGTTAGGACACGGATGTCAAAATCTATCTCTTTCTAGGCCAGAACTAAGTTGTCTGAAACAGAGATACTTCTTTTCTCTCTTTTTACTTTAGTGACAACATTCAGCAGCTGTCAGGTATAAATTTTAGGTTATGCTGTCATGTTTATTTTTATGCATGTAAAAATTTTTAATGTGCACATTATCATTTATTTATTGTTCGTAGAGAATTTTTAAAAGTACTATAGTATATACATCAATTTTACGACAGTTTTTAATAAAGTATTAATTGTACCAAATTTCAGATTTATATAACTGTCATACTGACAGTTTAATTTATTAAACCAATTTTCATGATTGCCAACCTACTGTTAAATATCTTCAAAATATGAAATGTCACTAGGAAAATTTGACAAGCGTGACAACTCTAAATAACACACAGTTCAGTTCATATTTGTTCAGTTCACATCATCTTTGGCCACAAAATCGTCTGTTAACATGTTGGTCAATTCATCTCTTCGGTAGGCACCACTGAATCCAATCATTAATGCAACCTTAAATAATATAAATATTTGAAAAACTGAAGGTATTCAGCACAAAATTTTACATACTTTCATAGCTAAATGTTGTTTATTTTCTGTATTTGTTATAAATTTATTAATATGGTTAAATTCCAATATTTTAGATTTTTTGGGCTCATAACCATCAGAGTACCTTTTTAAAAATGCCTGTAGTTTTGCATATTGTTTTATATCTACGTTTTTATAAATATTTATGCAAGATCTAAGCATGGAGTAAATCGACCATAAAGTAGAAGATTTGAATTTCTTGCTTAGCTGTTCAAAATAAGCTATTAGTATATTTTCAGAAATTAAATTTACATTTTCTCTTGACACCAATTTTCAAATTTGGTGTACTCTTTTTTGTATGCATCCTCTGACTTTTTTGGAAGCAACTTGTCGATAGCCCCTTGGGCTACTTCTCGTAATTCAGATGGGGTACAACTTATTTTATTTAATTCATCCATTTTTTGTTTCTTGTCAGATAAACTAATAAACTAAATTAATTTTGTAATAAAAACAATAGAATTTAAATAACAAATGCAGAAGTTTAATTTTCAGTGTAGCCAACTGTCAAATGTACTTAAAAATTTCACTAATAAATTTTATTTAAAGGTTAGGTTTAGTAAATTAGAGGTAGAAGTAAAAAATCCCTATAAGATAGGAAGGAGATCTGGTAAAACACCTATCGTGTTTTAGAATTAATGTAATATTAATAGTTCATATAAGTTCGTACTTCAAAACAGTATTAGTAATTGCATATGATTCTTGTAATTTTATCAGTTCATATTATGTAATTAAAAATGTGCCGTTAATTTTAGTTTAGTATTATACAGGGTGTATTATCGATTTTGTAACATAGGGAAATAGCATGTAAAAACACAATTTCTCAAATATTGGCTCCCCTAATTATTTTGGAAAAAAAGTTACTGTAGCAAAGTTGTAGACCTTATTGAATACTGCTCAAAACACCTTCACTTTAGCATCTGTGTTAAATAGGTTCCAAGATATAAGTGATTTTCTGGTATAGGAAATTAACTTTGTGAATGGGAAATTCGCTAATAGCAATTGCCACGTTATATTTAGACCTTAGGTGTACATGCAAGAGTTATTAAGCAGAGTTTCATGGAGCAAAATTATTCATCAGAATGTTACAATTGCTACCGGTGTGGAAGAAATACATGAGAATTCTCCAAGAAATCTATTTTTATAAAATCTTATTAGCCATGACAATAGCTGTCAGATTAATCTCAAAAATCACATAGAGGTTATGTTCTGCTTTTGTATTATGAATATATTTTATAAATTGATTCTCGTTTTTGCTTTTTTTATTGTTTGTTGTTTAATTTTGTTAAATTACTGTAATTGTTAAATAATATAAATGATGTTACCCCATAATAAGATTAATAGTAGATTATGTTATAGGGCGTAAAACTGGAACTTTGTGTGCTGAAGCTGACTGTTGTCTGCCGAATGCTAATGAGGCAGACATGTCAGCTGAAGCACACAAAGACAGTTTTGTGCCGAATGACATATACTAGTTTATCTTCAAACGTCTTAATTTAGCACATTTTTTAATATTGAAAAGTTTTTAAAAATTAAAATTTTAACTGATCACAATATCTTGGCAGTACTGTTTCCTGGCGATGCAAAAAACAAAATTCAAACATCGGAAAAAATTAAACGCCAGTGTTTTGTGAAATCGTTAATCAGTTTATTTCACGCTTACATAACGAATAAAACTGTACGATGTCGAGTTCCGACCGACCTTCTACTCCTCCTGAAGTCGTTGAAGCTGTGAGAGAGTCTATCGAAAAATTACTACCGACTAAACCGGCAAGTGTCTATGAAGCGGCCTACGAAAAATTCTTAAAGTGGTGTTCCGCGAAAAATGTGGAAGTGTATTCGGAAAACGTTTTATTAGCTTACTTTTTGGAATTATCTCGAACCTTGAAAAGTTCTTCTCTCTGGTCGCAATATTCAATGGTGAAGTTGTCCTTAAATTTAAAGAAAAATGTCGATATCTCAAAATACTGCAGACTGCGCTTGTTTTTGAAAAAACAAGGAGAGGGTTACAAGCCAAAAAAAGCCGAAATCCTATCAAAAGAAGAATTTGACAGGTTTTTGTACGACGCTCCTGACGAGATTTATCTAGGAACAAAGGTACTCACGATCCTAAGACTTTGTATAATTATTATTTAAATATTTCATTTCTTATTTATAGATTGTTTTGATCTTTGGAATATCTGGTGCATGTAGATGTCATGAACTTGCGAAAATGAAAACTGATGATATTGAAGACTGTGGTTCGTTGCTGCTAGTAAAGGTTCCTGACACCAAACCAAAAAAGTCGCGATCTTTCACGATTTTGGGGGAAGAATATTTGGGCAAATATAGAAAATATATATCTCTAAGACCTGCAGGCTTTCAAGAACAACGTTTTTTTTCTAAAATATCAGAATGGAGAGTGCTTGAGAATGTTAATGGGTATTCACAAGCTTGGGAACGTAGCGAAAGAAGTAGCCAAGTATTTAAAACTTCCAAACTGGAATGAATATACCGGTCACTGTTTACGCAGAACATCTGCAACTATGCTTGTGGATGGAGGAGGCGATATTACCATGCTCAAAAGACATGGGGGCTGGCGTTCCAGTTCTGTAGCTGAAGGGTACGTAGAAGAGTCTTTACGAAGCAAGAAAGATATTGCATGCAAAATTCTTGTGTCATCCGACAAAGAACACTCATTTAAGGAAGACGTAAGAAGTGACTGCGAACCCAGCACCAGTGAAAACGCTAGAGAGATTAAATTCAAATAATATTGTTAATAATTCTGCAATAGATGTTGTTGGCGCTAGGGGATTACTTCAAAATGCTAGTATTACTAATTGTGTGTTTCACATTAACGTTAACAACTAATAATTTGTAATATGATTAGTTTGTAATAAATTATGTTTACATTGTTGAAAATTATTTTTGTTCATTTTGTCTGCCTAAGCTCATAAAAAAAGAAAGAAGCGCCTAAGCACACAAAATGCTTATTTTTACCTTGTCATTTGAGTCACAAAATCTGTCACTTTTGTGACGTTTGAAGATAAAATGTTTTTTCTTATATTAGAATCATTCTTATAATATGTTTTAAATTTATAATACAAAAGCATGACATAACCTATCAGTGATTCTTGAGATTACTTTGACAACTATTGTCATGGCTAATAAGATTTTATAAAAATAAATTCCTTTGAGAAATCTTATCTATTTCTTTCAACTAGTGGAGAGCTCCGTGCTGCGAAAATCGTTTAAAAATCACTTCCGTGGGGGTTTCGGTGTTACAAGCTGAAATTTTCAGGAATCAAAGATATTGGCCTTATAAATCCAAATTTCGAAGTTGTCAAAAATCTGAATGTGCAAAAGGGCACAATTCGCGAAATTTGAGTTATATACACAGGAGAAAAGTAGAAACAAATCTCTAAATTTTCATGTTAAAAAAGTGTCTAAGTTTGTACGGCGTCTATTTTTAACGATTTTTTGAAATTTTGTGAGTACATATAGGACTCAAAGAGATGCATTTCTTTAAATGGAAATATCTCGAAATGAAGCACAGAAAAAAATGTAGGAAAATTGACCAACTTTTCTATTTACACACTATTATCTCAGAAAGCAAGGCCTAAATCAAAAAAAGTTATTCTTTCAAAAATATTAAGACGTCATTTGACAATGCGATGGTCCATGTTTCATAATTTTCGGCTGCACATTAAGGTAATTATGTAGCAATCACATTTTGAACGATTTTGCGGGCAATATTTGCCTCGCGTCCCCACTCTTCTGCAGCGTTGTCTGTCTCTACATTCACCGTAGCTCGATCGCACTCCCACTGGTTAAGTACCTGTTTGGAGTGTGTGTGTTACAGTGAGAATATTGTTGTCAAGTGTTATTATTACTTATTATTATACCTCTCCTTTTCAAAACAGGTAAGAAAACACAAATGTAAATTCAAGGTAATTATAACTAGAAAAAAATCTAACAGATTATGGATAGTACGACCGATACTACAAGTTCAGGCAGCGAGCTTGATTCTGTATTAAAATTTGAAGTTAAACAAGGTCCCGCTTGCATACTTTGCAAGAAAAAAGGAGGCTGTACCGTAAATTTAACAGCAAAAACGTCGGTTACATTTATTAAAGCTGTTAAATTACGAGAACTAATAACAAAAATATCTGAGAAGCATATTCAGAAAATAGTGGACGACATAAAACAGTCCAATTGGCAAAATTTGCAATGGCATAAAACATGTTATGCAAGCTATACTAGCAAAAAAAATATAGAAGTTTTAAAAGGTAAAGTCCAAAGAGAGCAGTACTATCAGGAAATTGGTATTCATCCACCTCCCCCCGTCGGAAGATCGCTAAGAAGAGATGTTTTTAACATTAACAGATGTGTATTCTGCCAAAAACGCTTAATTGGAAAACGTTTGTCGCAGGTTATGTCAAAAAATATTGAAGATAAAATTCGGTATATAGCAAGTAAACAAGTACACTTATTAAAAAAATCGGTAACAACGATCTGATTGCTATGGAGGTCAAGTACCATATTGGGTGTTTAGTTGGCGGAATGCGTACCTCAGGGGCTCACATTTTGTGAGTACGGGGATTGGCAAACCCGAGGTTCCCGAGCTGGGCCTGTCTATACTTCAACTAGTCTTACGGACAGACCCCTCTCTTTTATCTTTCCATTTTGGTCTCTCTTGACCAACTCTTGTTTTTCCGATCCCTGTTGCTATTAGAGTACTCGAGGGCCAGGGATCTCTATTTTTCCGAACTTTCGACTGAAATTAGCGCAACGACCGTAGCAGGATTTTGGATATGAGCAGGTTATGATATGGACTAGATGCTAAGAGCTGGCGCTACGGGGTGTAGCTTCCTGTAAGTCAAGCCTCCGTAGGTCCCCGGCCTGGCAGGCGCCTTGGCGGGTACCTGCGTCGTCGGAGGCGTGGGATCCCTGAAAGCTTCGTGTGTAGGGGACTGGAGCCCCCGGAAGTTGAACTATCCTTCCACAGGGGCATATCCTGGTGCAGCGGGTGAACTCGCTGGCAGAGGCGGTGATCCCGACTCTGTGGGTACACCCCACCAGGGCAGCCCGTCAAGGTTAGGGAAAGTAAAATAAAATGAGTAAAGATTTAAAAAACTGCAATGTAGTAGAGATAGAAAATGAGGAGATAAATTGGGATAAGTTTAAGGAAGAGATGGAAAAGCAATCGGCTTATAATATAGGTGACTTTGAGGCATTCCAGACGGTAATACAAGAAAATTCACCCCTCACAATAAGCTCAATGGAAGCGAGCAGCTCACCAGAAGAGGCACAGAACATTAAAAAAAAAAGACTGGAACACCACAGAGGAATATATTAGAAACGCAAGCAGAAACAGAAGTCTCTGAAATAGACCCATTTAGGAGGAGAGACTCAATCCGTAGGACACCACCAGAGTGTAGGGAGTGCCATAAATATGGAGAGGACAGGGACATAGAAGGCAGGATGAATGAAGCAAAAACAGATGCTTCACAAGACAGTCAGGATGAAGGAGAGAGTGAAGGAAGAGGGCTGAGTAATCTAGACAAAATTGAAAAAGCTAAAAATATTAAAGAAGGACAAAGGGACAATGTAAAAAAGAGAAAACGCACAGGAACCCAAATAATAAAAGGTAAACAGTGCATGCAGGAAACCAGAAAAATGGAAAACTACATACAAGCAATAATAAGCAAAATAGAAAGATTAGCAAAAGAAGTAAAAGAAAATATCAACACCAAGAGAGAAATAAAAGAAACATCCGCAAGGCTAAGCTACATCACGGAGAAGATTAAGGCAGAAAATATCCTTGAGCAACTCAAGAAAGCACAGATAGCATCAGAGAGGGATGAAGCTATTCTCAAAAATGACACCCAAACGGAAGGTACCACACAGAATACAGAGTGTGGGTACAAAGAGTTAGAAAGCAGCGAAGAAAAGAGTAAGAAAGCTACAGCCAAAATGAGAGACATTGGAATACAAACAGAAGAAACCACAAAGACAAACAGGCAACAAAGTTATAAGGAAAAGGAGGAAATAGAGGAAATCTTGAATAATGAAAAGATAGATCTCTACAACTTAACCAAAGCGATCAAGTCTAAATGGCCTGATACGCTATATAAAAAGACAGTTTTGATACCAGGTAGTATAATGAAGACAGGAAAGGAAAAAAACATAGTCGTGGTCACAGACGTGGAAACTTTAAACAAAAACCCACTTATAAAAAAGATTATGAATGTGCAACCTCAAGTAGAAAAGTTAGTAAGGGAAGAGCTCCTAGAACCGGGAAAGGTGATATATACTAAAAATAGGTCGCAGATGATAACGGAAAATGTTCTGCAATGTGAAGACTGGGAACAATATATGTTCTTAATAGGAACAGAAGAAAAATCAACAGAGGAGGGAAACATAAAGCAAATATATAAGGCGCTAAGAAAAACTAAAGAGATTTGTCAAAGCAAAGGAATAAGAAATCTGACATATACAATAACAAATGTAGAAATGGAAAAGTATACCAGAAGACTACTAGAGTATATCTATAGAGAAGAGACGCAGGAAGCCCCTATAGAAATATACAGTACAAATGGTAGAAAAGAAAAAGATGAGAAGACAAATGACAAACATATTAGGCTGCAAAAAGGGGAGAAACCAAAGAACCAATAGTGAAACCAAAAGAACAAGGCCTGACATACTCGGAAATCGTCTGTGAAATGAAGAAGAAAATCGACATAGAGCAAGTTGGTGTACGAATAAGCAACATAAAGAAAACAGAAGATGGCAGCATCCAGCTCAGCATAACAAGGAAAAAAGGAAATGGTGAAAACCTGAAGAAGGCGGTAGAAGATAACTTTAAAACCTGGTAAATGCTGAACTAATTACCAGAAAACGAAATGTTATAATTATTGACATAGATGACACGACCACATTAGAAGATGTTAAGGGTGCAGTTGAAAAAGAAATGGGAAGCGAATATCTGAAAGGGATTAAAATGGAAATTAAGATGACGCAGAAACCAAATAAAAAGGGCCTCCAGTATGCTGTAGTTACACTACCACTGGCAGTAGCAAACCTACTGCTTTCCAAACAGAGAATTAAAATAGGATGGACCCGGTGTAGAATAGTTGAGAGATTGGCGCCAATTAAATGCTACAGATGCCAGGGATTCGGACACTATGCTGAAAAGTGCCAGAATAAGGAAGAAAGAAAAGGTATATGCCTAAAATGCGGGGAAATGGGACACATAGTCAAGGAATGTGCAAATGAGATGTTCTGCTATGTCTGCAAAACTAAAGGACACAGGGCAGATGGAATGAACTGTCCTGTGTATAAGAAATTAATGGTAGAGTTGAGGAAGGGAAAGAAAATACCAAAACCAAAACATGAAAATACTACAAATCAATGTTGACAGGGGAAGGGCGGCAATGGATCTACTGAACAAGACAGTAGTGGACAAGAAAGTCGATGTATGTATCGTAGCTGAACCAAATAAAAAACTGACAAAGGGAGGTCCATGGTTGATTGACCAAAATTGCGATGCAGCAATAAGAATATATAACCACAACATAAAGGCTCTAAGATGGGGTAAAAAAGACAAAGGTTTTACATGGATTGAAACAGAGGACTATATCATATACTCTTGCTATTGTTCACCAAACATAGATATAGACGAATATGGATACTTTCTACAGAAGTTAGGAGACAGTATTAAAAACCACCGAAAAGAGGTAATAGTAGCAGGAGATTTCAATGCGAAAACCCCATTATGGGGATCACCGCGTGAGGATAGAAGAGGCAGAATATTGGTAGAGTGGATGGCAGAAATATCCCTGACAGTAATTAACCAGGATAACACTCCAACTTTTGTCAGAGGAAATAGTAGAACCCATATAGATCTAACCCTGTGCACAGAAAACCTTGCAAACAAGTTCCAAAATTGGCAAGTACTGGAGGAGGAAACTTTGAGTCTCCATCAAAATATCATATATAACATAGACATGCCCAGTAATACAATTCCCAGGCGAAATGCAGGATGGAAAATTAATGCAGCACGACTACCTGAATTTGCAGTAAACCTAAGGCAGGAACTGCAGAACATAGAACTATTCGATGAAAACACTAGCAATAAAGCAATACAAAATGCTTTAAACAAGACCTTCCCAAAGAAGATAAAAGGCAAGACAAATAGAAGGGTGTACTGGTGGAATGAAACCCTAACCGAACTACGAAAAAACTGTCTAGCAGCAAAAAGAAAAGTGACGCGAGGAAACAGATGCAGAAACTTAACGGAAGAGGAAAAACAGATTTTAAAAGGAGAATATGCAGATAAGAGAACAAGGCTGCGAAAGGCGATAATACAGGCTAAAGAAGAATCGTGGAGAAAAGTATGTGCAGAAATAGATCAAAATGTATGGGGAGATGGGTACAAAATAGTTAGGAAAAAATTTAACCTACTGCCATGCATTACCCTAAAGGACGAAAGGCAAAAGGAGATTGCCGAAGGGCTGTTCCCAAGGCAAGAAGTGACAAAATGGGAGCACATCCAAGTCATGGAAGAGGAGGTACGCCCATATACAATTGAAGATATTAAAACGACTCTTAACCGCATTAAAATAAATAAGGCACCGGGGCCAGACCTGTTCCCACCAGAAATAGTAAAGATGACAATATCTATGTGCCAAGAAGAGTTCCTGGGATTCATGAAGATTAATCAAGAAAGGCACCTTCCCTGAAATATGGAAACAGGCAAAATTAATTTTGATTGAGAAACAAAAGTCACAGGATGAAGAGATTAAGTATAGACCAATCAGTTTGTTAAATGTGATTGCCAAATTCTTTGAACACCTAATAGCGCAGAGATTGTTGGAGGAGGTGGATGACAAACTATCACCAAACCAATACGGTTTCAGGAAAAACAGATCCACTATAGATGCAATGAAAAGAGTGACTGATGTGGTAGAAGAAGTAAAAGAAGTGGCATACCAAAACAGGAAGATCTGTATACTAGTGACTATCGACATCAAAAATGCTTTCAACTCAGCGCCTTGGAGGGGAATAATGGATGCCCTGCAAAAGATAAATGTTAGCCCATACCTTAGAAAAATAATAGGAAGTTATCTATCAAATAGGAAAATACTCATTGGAGACAAAGAGGAGTTAGAAGTGACCTGTGGGGTGCCACAAGGATCAGTCCTGGGCCCTTTGCTATGGAACATCTATTATGATGAAATATTAAAAATAGAAATGCCCCCAGAAGTGACAGTATTGTGTTTTGCTGACGATACGGCACTAGTAATAACGGCGAAAACAGAAGAGATGGCTACGGCACGTGCAAATACGTCATTGCTTAGGATAAAGACAGCGATTGAAGGTAAGCAGCTGGAAATAGCAGACCATAAAACTGAAGTCCTTATTCTATATGGTAGAAGGAAAACAAAAGAAATTACACTGGAATTAGAAGATGTCCAAGTCAAATCAAGTAAGACCATAAAATATCTAGGGGTGCATTTCGATCGCAACACGGAAATTAAAGCACACATCATAAACACGGCTATTACAGCAGAAAAAGCCATCCTAGCATTGCTGAGACTCATGCCAAACATCAAAGGACCTACAGCTAGTAAGAGAAGGATACTATGTTCGGTAGGACACTCCATAATATTATATGGAGCTCCAATATGGGGAAAGAACATAAGAACACAAAAATATAAAGACATTCTTACGAGACTGCAAAGAAGGATGGCAATCAGAATATCCAGTGCATACCGCACGGTCTCTACCGAGGCAATCTTAGTGATAGCGGGCCTGCTACCAATGGAGCTGCAGGTAAAACAAAGAATGCGAATGTATGGAGTAGAGAAGGAAGCTAGAGAAGAGATCAAGACAAATGCCCTACAAGAATGGCAGACACAATGGATAAGCAACACTGGAAAAGGAAGATGGACTAAAATCCTGATTAGAAATATAGAGAGATGGATATCAAGAAAACATGGTGAAGTAGACTATTATCTAACCCAATTTTTAAGTGGCCACGGATGCTTTGGGACGTACTTAAAGAAATTCAAACTAAGTGAAAGTGATCTATGTCGTTATTGCAATAACATGGACTCGCTAGAACACACATTCTTTGAATGCGATAAATGGACAAGAGAAAGAATGCACCTTAATACAGAATTAGGAGAAGAATTAAATATAGACACCATAACTGACAAAATGCTGGATAGCCCCAGAAATTGGGATGCAATACATAAATATATAAGAAACATCATGTCAACTAAGGAAAGAGATGAGAGAAATGAGGAACAGGAAACTAGATAAAAAGATGAAAAATGGAAACATTCACCAACACTGAAGTAATACAATGTGGTTCCGGTGCTGGTTAAGAGGAAAGGAGGAGGGGTTTTAGTTGGTAGGTCCTCCCTGAGAAGGGAGGGAATCCAACACTTCCCAGTAGTGCGGGCTATGGGAGTCTATGAAGATTTCCCCTCCTCCACGAAAGAAAAAAAAAAAAAAGTTGGCGGAATGCGAGAAGTAGAGAAAATATTGTCACCAAAATTGAGCATGGAGGAAACTCACCAAAGAATCAAAAACGAAAAAGATGAAACCTTAACATTAGTGCTACATGAAATACAGAAAGGAATTGAAAAAGGGAAAGGATTTGCTGTAACATCTATTTTCGAAAGATATTTAACATTAGGTGGAAATAAATCAAAATGATCCTTAACAGAAGAAATTAGAAATCATTTCGGTTCCAAAATAGAAATAGTGAAGTCTAAAAAAGTGAACGAATCATCAGTGATCATACCATCAGTCACAAAATCTGCCGTTGTATACAGTTTTATTGAAGCTGCTTCTACCTCAACAGCAACTAATTCATCTTTGTTCATTGGCTCGTCAGAATTATCTGAAATACACAAAATTTGCACGGATATTGGAAAAGAAATAGACAACATGCCAGATCATGTAGATTACCGGAACTTGAGTGTTGATTCTTATAAGAAATATATACCACCGAGCCTTGCTTGGGTCATTGGTTTATTAATTTCATCAGATGGAAATGAAAACAACACCGGAGTGATAAACATCTGTGAAGACATCATTTACAATCGATTTAAAGGGAAAAGGTTAACACCTAAACACATTGGGCTAGGCATTATGGTGCATCAAGAAACAAGATCCAAAAAAATTATTGAAGCACTCCATACATGTGGACATTCCGCCTCTTATAAGGATGTATTAAGGTTGAGAAATACTATTGCACAGGAAGAGATAACTAGGTACTGTCGCAACGATAATTGCTATATTTCTAAGCAACTTGTTCCCAATAGATTGGTACAGTTCGCAGCAGACAATATCGATATACTGGAAGAAACGTTAGATAAAGCAGCGACTTTTCACGCCACACAAATGATAGCATTTCAAAAAGGACCACCTAGCGTAGAAACAGAATCACGTACTGTACCAAAAATTTTACCATACAAAATCAAGCTTGAGATTCCTGAACACTTTCACTTACTACGAAAAATTAATTACAATAAATCAGGAAAAGTAACACCTCTAATAAATAACAAAAATATGCTCTGTGAAAACGAGAAAAAAACATTCATCTCTTCTTACAATTTAGCGTGGATTTTTTGTAGAACGGCAACCAGCCGTGATATTTCACAAAAAGCAGTAACGATACCACAATGGTCTGGATTTAGTAGACTGATACATAAGGATGATACTAGTGTCACAACCTACGGTTACCTTCCCCTTTTGCCCTATGTTGCATCTGATTATGATACTGTTTGGACAACAATGAAACGATGTAGTGATATTGCAGCGAAATTAAACAACATGTATACAATTATCACGTTTGATCAAGCTATATACCATAAAGCAAAAGAAATTCAGTGGCTGAAACCCGATGAATGTTCAAACTTTATTATTCGATTGGGGGGATTTCATATAATGATGAACTTTTTGAAAGCTATTGGACAACATATGGACAATTCCGGTCTAAGCGATGTGTGGCTAGAATCTAACGTATATGGAGATGCTACTGTTATCGGTATAATGCAGGGAAAAAAGTGGAATAAGGCTATTAGGGCTCACAAATTAACATATGAGAGTTTGTTAAGGATATTACTTTCAATGTTTGAAACATGGCTGATGGACTGTAAAAATGACAATATTCACGTCGTCAATAAGAGTAGATTAATGGCAAGTAGTATTTGTAAAATAATGGCGAAGCAGGGAATCATTAACA
Organism: Agrypnus murinus; assembly: GCA_929113105.1. Classification (NCBI taxonomy): domain Eukaryota; kingdom Metazoa; phylum Arthropoda; class Insecta; order Coleoptera; family Elateridae; genus Agrypnus; species Agrypnus murinus. The sequence goes on along the minus strand of OV816028.1, from coordinate 153,832,136 downwards.
ATTTTTTTGAACTGGTCAACAATGTCAGTGAATTATCTGAGGCATTTAGGGAGTTTGTAGAGAGTCAGCCTCCTACTTTCCAGTTTTGGTACACTTATATGGAAATGGTGGAAATTTTGTTAGAGTTCATGTACAGTGAAAGAACAGGCCGGTGGGATTTACACTTGCAAAGTTTCAGAAACATGTTGCCCTGGTTTTTTGCTTATGACCACAGCAACTATGCTAGATGGGGTTCAGTGTATCTATGTGACATGCTACTTTTAGCATATAAAGCTCCTACAGTGTATCAGGAATTCTGTGAAGGAAATTTTGTAGTAAAACGGCGATATGGTGGGTTCAATAGAATTTCTGTCGATCAGGCCCTCGAACATGTAAATAAGGTTTCCAAAGATGCAGGGGGAATTGTTGGCTTAACGAAAAATAGTACTAGGCTCGACGAATGGTTTTTGAGCTTTAATGAAATTGGACGAATGATAGAAACCTTCACTGTTGCATTAAAATTAGATAGCTGTATTTCTAGTCAAAATATCGAAACTGGAAAACAACGAGTAATAGTAGATGAACAAACTGCATTGAAGTTGGTCGACCAATTTCTGAAATTTGGTGTATTTAATGACACTTCAGATGCCCTAATTTCTCTGTCAACAAAAGAAGTTTATCCCATAGCTTTACAATCTTTTCGACTAAATGCAAAGCAAATCGGTGAAACGGCACTTAAATCTTTCTCTGAAAGTATGGACACATCAGGATTTTACAAACCTTTAAAAAAAAATAATGTTGGGGACAAATTACCTACCAGTTGTAGAGAAACTAAATCTTCTCAGAAAACTCAAACTTTGGAAGGGCAACAGTTCTTACAAAAAATCCTAGCAGTTAAAGAAATGGGAAGAACTGTAAACTACAATCTTATCTTTCGACATGAATTAACTACTTTTCCCATGTCTTTAACAGTGAATAGACAACTGGCTACACCGTCTAATAAAAGTGCTCTAGGGGGCATTATTGAAAATTTTACCAAACCCGAGAAGACTCTTCCTGATTGCAAAGACCTCAAAGTATGCTTTATTATTGATGGGATGGCAATGGTGCAAAGTATAGGTAAACCACCAAAATGTAACACATTCGGAGAATATGCCGGTATTTTTGCTGACAGAATAAATTATTATTATAATAAATTGGGAGCACAAAGAATTGATATGGTATTTGATCATTACAAAGAACACTCTATAAAAGGAATAACACGACTTAAACGTGGACAAAGAAGTACTATAAACAAGATTATAGCAAACGAAGATACGCCGTTACCACAGCGCTGGAATCTATTCATACATTCAGTACTTAATAAAAAACGATTGACCAATTTCTTATCCGAAAATTTATCAAATTACTTCAGAGAAAAACCTGTTGAATTTGCTACTAGTGGGGGTTTCAACTGTGTGACAGATTACAAAACCAACTTTCAAGTAGATGCTCCTGAATTACTAATATCTGATCATGAAGAAGCAGACACACGCATTTTATTACACATCCTGTCCGCAAAGAGATCAGGTTATTCAAGGTGCATTGTTGATTGTAACGATACTGATGTCTTAGTGTTATTGTTACACTTTAGACAACATCTCACTCCTGAAGTATGGATAAAGACAGGGAAACATGATTCTATGCGATACATTCCCGTTCACGACATAAGTCTACCCGAAAACTTGGTTAAAAACCTGCCAGCGTTTCACGCCCTCACTGGGTGTGATACCACAAGTCAATTTACAGGAATGGGCAAAAAGACTTGTTGGAAAATATATCTGGAATATAGCGACTATTTAAATGGAGTCGGTGTAAAAGAATTTTCTGATGAAATGTTTGCTAAAATGCTAAGTTTTGTCATTCAATTATACTCCAAAAGAACAGACATTCAATGTGTAGATAAATTAAGGGGTATTATGGCCGCTTCAACACCAATATCCAAATTACCACCAACTGAAGATGCTTTGAAACAGCATTGTTTGCGGTCGTATTTCCAAGCACTTGTGTGGGAAAATTCTTTGACACCGTTACAAACACTTCCAAATTTTGAACAGTTTGGTTGGCATTGCAATGAAAACGGTGAGGTCATTCCAGTTTTAACAACTCTTCCACCCTTTCCGTCTGAGTTAACAGCACTATCTTCATGTGGATGCAAGAAAGGTGAATGCGTAATTATTTTGCAGATGAGGCAGTTTCTAAAACGCTTTTTTCTAGAATGTGTTACCAAAATTTGTAAATGCAAGACGCGCAAGATGAGTTGTATTAGTTCCTGCAGATGTGTTATTCAACAATCTTGCAAAAACCCCTGGACTATTTCAAACACATTAATGGATGCCAGCGTAATAGAATCTGAAAGCTCAGATGATGAATAACAATTTTTTAGGTATTTTATAACTATTATGTATTATGATTACAAATTAAATTGAACACATGTACCTACGTTAAATTGCGATAAAGTACAGTCTGTGCCAGTTGCAAATGTCCCTTTGGGGTGTTGCAACCATAATTTTCTCCCTACCTATTTAATAATTTTGAGTACAATTTTGATCAATGCTTAGCTGAATGAAAACAAAATTTTCAGAAACAAAGATTATATCAAAGTCTTGATAAATTGATTTTCAACATTAGAACTGGACATTTGCAACTCTTGAGAATATACTCTGATTTAAAGGAGTCCTTTGGCTGCCTAACAACATCGATATCTAAGTTTTAAATGTATTTACCAGTCTTTTTGTACTATTTAATTTATGCGAATGAAGGGACAGTTTTTACAGTTCAAAATGTATTTGAAATTAATAAATTTTAATGTTGGTTTCCTGACTACGATCGTGACTGCGAATCGAAAATCCGACTATTTTATTATTACCTTTTAATCTCAATTAAAAATTGGATTTACGTTATACATATCAACAGACCCTTATTTTATTAACAAATCGTTAACCAGTGGGAGTGCGATCGAGCTACGGTGAATGTAGAGACAGACAACGCTGCAGAAGAGTGGGGACGCGAGGCAAATATTGCCCGCAAAATCGTTCAAAATGTGATTGCTACATAATTAATTACACTCTAAAAAATTCCCCTTGAAGTTGCCGCCATTTCTTGGGGTAAATTTACTTCAAAGTGTAATTTTCATAGGAAGTGGGAAATTTCAATATTAGGTTAAATTTGCATTGTCATGTTTCCTTTTTAAATAAATTTACAGATTAAAATTACGATCTCAATGCAATCTTACATTTCATTTTAACATTAAAACACCTGCGTAAAGTTATAACTTTACCTAATATTGACCTAATATTGAAATTTCCACTTCCTATGAAAATTACATTGGAAGTAAATTTACCCCAAAAAATGGAGGTAACAAAGTATACTTTATAAAAGCTTGTGCTTGTTCTAGAGCACAATTTCACTATAAGGTCAAGTCCAATAAATATAAATATTTAAAAATAGGGTACATTCTATGTAATTATTATTGAATCATTGTTTAATTGCGTATAGAATGCATATGTTCAACAAATTCGGTATTATATGCCATGCATATATAATATTGAAATTTCCCACTTCCTATGAAAATTACACTTTGAAGTAAATTTACCCCAAGAAATGGAGGCAACTTTAAGGGGAATTTTTTAGAGTGTACATAATTACCTTAATGTGCAGCCGAAAATTATGAAACATGGACCATCGCATTGTCAAATGACGTCTTAATATTATTGAAAGAATAACTTTTTTTGATTTAGGCCTTGCTTTCTGAGATAATAGTGTGTAAATAGAAACGTTGGTCAATTTTCCTACATTTTTTCTGTGCTTCATTTCGAGATATTTCAATTTAAAGAAATGCATCTCTTTGAGTCCTATATGTACTCAAAAAATTTCAAAAAATCGTTAAAAATAGACGCCGTACAAACTTACGACACTTTTTTAACATGAAAATTTAGAGATTTGTTTCTACTTTTCTCCTGTGTATATAACTCACATTTCGCGAATTGTGCCCTTTTGCACATTCAGATTTTTGACAACTTCGAAATTTGGATTTATAAGACCAATATCTTTGATTCCTGAAAATTTAAGCTTGTAACACCGAAACCCCCACGGAAGTAAAAATAATCTTACCCGAGCACTCTACTAAACCCCGGTAGCAATTGTAACATTCTGACGAGTGATTTTGCCGCATGAAACTGTGCTAAATAATTCTTGCATTTACACCTAATGTCTAAGTCTAACGCAGTAATTGCTATTAGTGAATTTCCAATTTACAATGTTAATTTCCTATACCAGAAAACCACTTATATCTTGGAAACTATTTAACACAGATGCTAAAGTAAAGGTGTTTTGAACAGTATTTAATAAGGTCTACAACTTTGCTATAGCGACTTTCCCTCTAAAATAATTAAGGAGGCCAATATTTGAGAAATTGTGTTTTTACATGCTATTCTCCTATGTTACAAAATCGATAATACACCCTGTATGTTTTGTGTCGGCAGTACGGCAGGGTGGTTATAGTGGATTTATATTGCTTAACATAGTTAAGTTGAGTTTGCACCGGTCAGCAGTCGTATGGGTAAACCACGAGAGCAGTGTACTTGCTGACATGGCTCCGTTGCCTCGTCTCATACACACACATGTCAACTGTGCAGCTCGGTATGTCCACACCTCGACACCAAAAGGTATAAGAGGTTAAATATTATATACACTTCTCCAAGAAATTAACGCACCACCAAAAAATAACCAAAAGTTTGAAGTTAATTTGTATCTAGACCATGTGTCCGATTTCAATGATTCTTTTTTGTATGATACGTTTTTCATTCGAAAATGTGATTATTTTTTTATGAATACAGTGTGTAACAATTGCAATGTGCTTTTTTTTTATAAAATTTGTAACACCCTGTAACATTTAACAGTTACATCAGCAAGTTAGAATTCATATCGTAGTCTAACCTTATCGTTTTTTAACATTCTCGTTTTTGATTCACTTTATTATCCCTATTAGTATCGGAAAAACACAATTTTATAGCATAACATGATTTACGTAAAGTTAATATCAAAACAACAAATTAAATGAACATAAACAAAATGCCAAAACAAAAGAGTGTCAATAGCAAGTATTTCCGCCTCTAGCACGAATAACTTCTTGGCAACGCCGATTCATACTTAAAATAAGCAACCGTATTTCATTTTGTGTCAATTCTTCGCAAATTTGAAGCAGTCTCCGAGCAACGTCTGCTAAGATGTTTAATTGATTACGTTTCTCTTGTAATCTTCTACCTAGTTTATCTCAGAGATTTCAATTGGATTTAAATCCGGGCTTCTGGCTGGCCATGCCATAGTATCAATTCCGACTTCTTCCATATAGTCTTGCTGAACTTGAGCAACATGAGATGTGGCATTATTCTGCATTAATATAAATTCTTACCCTATATATGGCACATATGGAACCATGTGGTTATCTAAAACCTGTAGTATGTATTGTTAAGCTGTAAGGCTTCCAATATCTATGACGACAAGTTCCGTGCGACCGGTCAAAGAAATACCTGCCCAGAACATCACAGATCAGTCCCCAAATAATGTTGTATTGGAGAAATTGCACTAAGAATATCGTTCATTGGGACATCTATATACACGAAGACGTCTATCATTATTGTAAAGACAAAATCGGGACTCATCTGTAAATAACACACATTCCCATTTAGGTCTTCACGAGTAAGATTTCATGTTTCACGTACCATATTGTCAAAAATATTGGAAAAACACAGCTATCAACTCAATAAACACACTCCTCTCAACTGCCTTTTCACATTTACCTGTTTTTCATAGCATGCTATAAACTTGTGTTTTTCCGGTACTAATAGAGATAATAAAGTGAATCAAAAACGAGAATGTTGAGAAACGATGATGATTTGATTTTGAAATCGGACGATGTTTAGGGGTGCCTCAAAGCCCTTAAAGGTTCCAATGTATTTTATATGGGAAAAAAACACTTTTTCATAGGCTTGGTATAGAATTTTAGAAAAATCAATATTTTTCAATGGGACTACTCTGTTTCTCTTCAGAAAATGACATCCAATAATTTATTTATCAAAATATTTTATATTAAAAAATAGTAATAAATATTTTTTAACGATTTTTCTGTTTCTTTCATTTATGGGATTTTTTGCGGGTCTGTAAAAAATAGTTAATATAAAAAAATTTATGAAATAAATTATTGGATGTCATTCTCTAAATATTTCTGAAAAGAAACAGAGTAGTCCGGTTGAAAAATATTGATTTTCTAGGATTCTATGCCAAGTCTACGAAAACGTGTTTTTTTCTCATATAAAATACATGGGAAACTTTAAGGGCTTTGAGGCACCCCTAAACATCGTTCGATTTCAAAATAAAAAAATAGAGGTACTTCTTTTTTCGATATACAATAATCCTAGGGGGTGAGAGTATAGGATTTCCGACTTTGCTTTTTTGTTGGACCACCCTATTGTACAAACACCAGATGGTACACAATATCGAAGAAATTCATGGTTCATCAAAAGAAATCACTCAGAGCCACCAGATAAATAAATCATGGCGATGATGTTAATAAAGAAGAAGCACTTGACAGTAGTGTGTCAAATCAAGAACCAAAAGCACAAGCAACGAATGATCAATTTCTTCAACAACAATATACTTATATCAACATATGGTAGAGTAATTAAGAAACCAAACAGACTGAATTTATAACTGCAGAATTAGTTGATGTGTTGTGATTGATATATGTTATTTGTTAAATGAATGATGTGTAATTTATTTATTTTATTAGAAAAAGAGAGATGTAATACAGGGATCTAGTTACAGATAGATAAACAAACATTGTACTAGTTTGACATTAGTAAATCGAACACGTTAATAAATTAATTATTTAAATAACATGTTTTATTGGGTAATTATTATTATAAATAATAACATAAAACATGACATTATTTAATGTCAATTCTACTGCTATTGAGAGACAGTACCAACAACAGTAATACTGTCAGGTGCTTTTTCAAAGCGCTTGCGACTTCTGCAGAAATTACAGAAATTAAGACAGAGATAATTTATTAATAGATTTGATATTATGCAAACAGTTGCATGTTGATATGAAATAAATGTTGAAAAGCTCAAGATCATTCAACCAAGGAAACTGCAGAAAATGTTTATGGTACTCTAACTAACCTTCGAGGCATAAAATGCTGGTCCATCAAAAAGATACAGATGAACAGTTAGCGAAGAAGCGAGAAAAAAGATTTCAAGCTATTTAGAAGAAATAAATAAAGCTTAATTAATAATAATAAATAATAAATTAGTTAATTTAGAACAGGCCATCCATGCAAATCTTCCAGAGAAGAAACTAATGAGAAAATTCTCAACTTACGTTTGGCATCTTCGAATCCACTTATAGCCAATTTTGAAGCATAGTCGAAAACAAAACTGAAATCTTCAAATCTTTGGAAATATCCAAACGTAGGAAACATTAATGAAAAAGAAGATTTAGATGAAAATTCCTCTGATGAAGAATGCTTTTCAAAATAATAATAAGAAGAAACAGTTTTGCATTCAATTTTGCATTCAAAAGTTTTTTTTTAGGGGCAAAGGGAAAAATTTATTTTTCCCTTTGCCGAGAAACGCTGATAAAGTGTCGCAACTAGTAAGAGCACGTAAAAAAGAATTTAGTCTTCCAAAAAAAAGCTTACTAATCAGTTTTCAAAAATTAAAGAGCACATTCTTTTTTCACGTTGCCAGAAGTAGATGAAGAAACTAACAGTGCTTTACAAGAAACACAAGTAAATAATAATTAATACAATATTCTTTATTTAAATCTGACGATAAATAAAGTTTCAGACTTAAACGGAATCTGGTTAAATTATGGAATTCCATTCCATCAATTTGACTTTTAACTAAATAATAATTGCAAGAATCTTAAAATTGTAACTACTATATTAATCCATCTTAAATAAACTTGTAGTAGAGATTAAACATTTTGAATTTTATTCATATTTAGTTTCGGTGGCCATTTTGTGACAAGCATTTTGCATCTGGGTCAGTTTTTAGCTTAACAGCACAATTTGCTACTTTAAAAACCCCCTGGTACGATTTTTCATACGAAATTTCAAATATTAAGCTTTGACACCGGCGGCCATTTTATAGCCACCATTTTGCACTTTGGACCAATTTGGACCACGGATTCGTAATCTACGACCCTAAAAACCTATAAGTAGCCAACTTTATTCAATTATAATAAAAAATATTTAATTATTAATTAGCCCCTTATGGAAAAAATAAAAATTTGTTAATAACAATTAAACAGGGCATTAGCGAACAAATCTAACATTTAGACTTTGAAATATAGTCGATTACCTACAATTTAAAAAAAAATCTTTTCAAATAACTACATTTCAATCTTCACTTTATTATTTAAAAAGTTAATTACAGCGAAAAACCTATGTAGCAAATTATAACTAATTATTGTAGAATTCTTACAAAAAGCCTACATGACCCTATTTTATTAGAGATATTGTTCAAGAAATAAAATATGTACCTAATATCACCAAAAAATCAACGAAAATATAAAATGTATAATTAGAAATTTTTAAAATTCCCTATCTGCAACTACAAATACTATAGTGTGGGTTTTGTTTTTATAATAAATAGCTATACAAACTACCAAATTAATATAATAATAAATTAAACATTTTCATGAAGAAACGGAAACTTAGGAGATAATTTAAAAAAAAATACAAGTTTGTTACAAAAATCAATATTAAATGTGTGCAAATGTACAAATAAGCAGGAAACGAATTTGCGCGGGAACCAGTTCCCCTACATACGTTAACCACTCTTATGGTATAAAAATGTGTGCAGTTATACAAAAATCAATAATTCAAACACTTGACTTTCAAGCCCCATTGCCAGATCGCTGGGACTCGTATAATGCGTGTAATTTGCATCGCGCATAAGGTCACTTGGATGTCTACAGTATATATACAACACCGATCGTTGGCCCCCTATATTTATTTCGCTTGAACTAAACGTGTGTATTTTGAGATATATGACGGTCTTTACCCGCCATTTTGAAAATCGAGATTCCGCATCTCCTGATGATGCTTAATCAAGAAAACACTATTATACACATAAAATTTACGAAAGCCCGGAACCGGGCTGCGTAAGTTGGTGCCGGGCTTCGTATAGATAGGAGAACACTCTGTTTTAGGCTTGGTAATATCGCCTAATGTGTGTGTGTGTGTATATATATATATTAGCTTTGATAATGCGTTGGAGAATGGCCCAAAACGTCAGTAGTTATGTTAAAATAAATCTAAATATTGGTCCACAAAATAGTTAAAAACTATTTCTTTACCTTTCTGTCTCCTAAAGGTCTTTAAATAAAAACAGCTTTATTAAGTTTTGTATTGTTTTTATATTAGTCTTAAAAAGCGTAATCTAATTATTTTTCATAATTGGAAGCTCGTTTTTATTAAAATACATGTTAAAACAGTAGATGGTCTCTCTAAATGTAATATAATTCGATGATACAAAAATTATTCAAATATAACCTAGCTTTTTAATTCAAGCTAATTTGTTATTTCATCAAACAATCCACCATAAGTACTTGAAATGCAGAAAAAAAGATTCAAGTTTACAAAATTGTTCATTTTTAAAATTTACAAAGATCATACAAAGTTTCCTATATTTTAAAATTGAAAGATCCATTACAGTTAGGGAAATTTATTGGAGAGATTGGCAACGTGATGCTTTTTGAAATTTAAACTTGACATTTTTGAATTGTAGGTTAGTGTTAAAATTATCACAATAATATTTACACATATCACATATATTATATAATATTAACATATCACAATAATACATAACAAAAATGTGGGATTTGCGCTGTTCCATCTGTAGTGTCGGCTGCAGCCGCACATAGGGCCTACATAATAATAATAATTGCCCCCTCCCTCACGCACAAGCTTCTGGAGCCTGGTTTCCAGGTTATGGGTTGTAGCAATTATTATTATTTTATTTCAAGTAGAAAACAACCAAAGTTGAATTTATATTGAAAAATATTTCACGAAAGGCATAACTTGTTACAACTTCATCAAATCATTTTAAGAAATTAGAAAAAAATATAAAAATGTAACTTTTTCTAATATAAAACCTCACTACTTTTAACTACCAGTGTTTTCTATAAATTTTTTTGCAAGAGGAATACTTACATGTTTAGGCAAGTAAATGTCGTAAACACTAGCAGAATCCAAGTCAACAGCATGAAAACCATCAGCACTGCCATATATCACCTTTAAACGTGTACCTTCCTCAACCGTCAAGTCAACAAGCAATGGCCGATGGGTTAATTCGGCGAACGATTTGAACGCCATGAATTTATGATATGGTTTTGGTGCCCAAGCATAGATTTCAATACTATCTTTTAAGGCGATAACCAGGAACTTGATTCTTTCATATTTGACTATTTTAAAGTGCACCGCTCCCTGCAGATCACCAACGTTTATCCAGCCATTTCTACGTTCCACTTGCTATGTAAACATAAAATTAAATCCAAATTTAATATACAGACACAATTAAGACATGTTAATAATACTTACATCACTCAAACCATCCGTACGAAGGATTTTACTCTTTAGCCAGCTAAGATAATATACACGAACACGATTTTTCTTACCGGAAATTGTAACAAGTATATTTTGACCTTCCAACACTTCCATTTGTTGAAAGCGTCTCCTAGAAATAAGTTGATATACTTTTCCTTGACCACTACGATCTAACAACATCAATCCATGTTCAGTCCCAATTAATAAATTAACGCCTAAAAAGAAAACAATTTTATAAATTCGGTTTTTAGTAATATATTTGATTTATACTAACCCCATAAGGCCGCACATAAAATTTCACTATTGAACCTTTTCTTATATTTTCTAATTTCTGGCGTATCTGAGGACACGTCATGTGAAGTAGGTGTTACATTAACGTTAACATGAGACTCTCTTCTCGACTGCGCCGAACCAGCCCCAAAACCAAATGTGAGGAATGATCGCTGTTTCTGTTGCAAGGCAAGAGCATGTGCATTAAGAGGTGTTGATTTATTAGGGGATGGGGTTGCTTGGGATGACATTGCCTGTCGATACTGTAATAAAATAGATAAATTATATTTTCGTAACTTGTGAAAAAAGAAATTTCAATCAGATGCTAATTTCCTTAAAGAGAAACTATAAAAGCAACTCAAGAAGATTTTAAAATGCATTTTGTAAAAAATGTAATCTTCAAATATATCGTACGTATATTAATATGCATCATCAGCTTAAAAATAAATAGCAAAACGTATTGTGTAACATTTAGCATTTGGATAAAAGCCCACTGGCAATGAAAGGTAATGAACTTTTCCATTAAAAATAATTTTTTTTTAAGTGGCTGTACTTGAATTTTATAACCTCTTTTTTTAAATGAATTTACCACATGTGCAGCAAGATCTGTATTTACATATGTCATTTTTAAAAGTACTACTTTTAGCATCATTATTTTGGAAGTAAAAGTTACTTAAAATAGAATAGCATTTAAAAGATAATTGTTAGGTTATGTCACACTTCAACATTGACAAATAATATGATAATAAAATTAAAAGTTTGAAGATTAATCACATTCTGATGGTTAATGTAACCTACTAATATACAGTCGGTACATAACTAATAATCTTACCTGACGTAAAGGTAACAAGAAAATACAGATTTCACTGCTTTTACAAAAATGCTTTCTTGAATTGTGTTACCGCATATGTTAAACTAACTAATAAGTAATTAGTAACTTCTAGATAACTCACGTATTTAACAATTAACATGTAAACAACCCTTAGTTGTCTAGAAGCAACTACAATAAAAAAATTAATAAAAACCAACTTGTTTGTTAGTATCATTTACATATCCAACAAAACATGGTTAGTTATTAAACAAAACAAAAAATCAAATAATTATAACTAAAAAAGAGGAGAAAAAGAAAAAATAATAAAACTAAAAAAAAATCAAAATTCATTAGTCTTTCCCGTTAGTTTCTTCCCCAACCAAATATAATAACATAAAAATACAAACTAACAATAATAAGAAAGTGTAAGCAATATCTGTTGGAAGCAGAATGTTTATTATTATTATAATAACATAATAAATACATGCAGCAAGTAGCTAAAAAAAAACAGGAAGCCTCCAACAGACTCTCAAAAAAAAAGCTTTTATGTATATGTAAATGGAATATAAACTAACATAACAACGTGCAAACGGAATTATACTTACAGTTACGTTAACGGATGTTACGGACGTCACTCAGTTAGGCAAAAACCAAAGAGAAAGACACAAACATTAGTGAGAAATACTCATTTTATTATTGTAATTGGGGAGTATTTTTGATATGTTGAAAGACTGTTACTTAATTTATATCTTAATCTTAAAAAAGAAAATAAAAAAATAATTAAATTGGGCTGCCTGCGCATCTCTATTTTCACGGATGACAATGGCACTATGACAAGACGTCTTTGCACAAGACATTAAAGCGTAGACAATTTAGTGATGGATATAACAGTGTAATCATATAATAGGATGGATGGCATATAGTTGAAGCTATAATTAATGAAAGCTTATTTAAAATTTGCTTACCATGCAATACAATTATCCACAATCAGCTAATTTATCATGAATGAAAAGACATTATGTTATTCATAAAAGACTTAGCCACCAGCACATTTGAACTCTGGATCTCTCAGTAGTCATCCAAATTCTTTGGTTTTTTCCCATTTAATGACAGATTTGCACTTCAGCACTGCAAAAACCCTTTAACTAAGGCACTATTGAAGTCAGTTCTCTGACACAACCATCTGATTGTCTTTGCACTACCTCTACCTTCGTCAAAACTTTTTAATATAACACATCGTTCAATAAGTCCCGGGACTAACCCACAGATGGCACTAGTAATATCAACTCGACTTCGTTTTCCGAAAGATCTAACCTTCAAATGACACGTGTCTGATTTTCACGTCAATCGGATCATAAACAGCAAAGTTACCGTGGTGAAACTGACGCTACTTTTGCATTTGTAGAAAAAATGGACAAAAACGAATTTCATGTATTGATAAAACATTGCTTTTTAATGGGAAAGAATACCGTGCAAGCTCAGCAATGGATTGAAAAACGTTATCCGTACTCTGCCCCGTCGAAAACAACCATTTGCCGGTGGTATGCTGATTTTAAGCACAAATGATGCGGAACGCTCAGGTAGGCCAAATGAAGCAGTTACCCCAGAAAATGTGAAACAAGTTTTAAAAATCGTGATGGATAACCGCAAAGTGAAAGTTCGTGAGAATGCTGAGATGGTGAACATATCAACTGGAAGTGCGTGGACGATTTTACAAGAAAAGTTGGGCATGAAAAAAGTCTGTTCCAAATGGGTGCCGCGTTTCCTCACAATGGAACAAAAGCAACAACGAGTCGACGATTCAACGAGCTGTTTGTCACTGCTTTTCACTCCAGAGTCGAAGCGGCAGTCATCTGAGTGGCGTGCAACCGGTGAAAGCCGTCCCAAGCATCCAAAAACGCAACAGTCAGTTTTTTGGGATGCGCAAGGTGTAATTTACATCGACTACCTTCAACAGGGAAAATCCATCAATAGCGACTACTACATTGAGTTGCTGGTGCGTTTGAAGGACGAAATCGCAAAAAACGACCGCACATGAAGAAGAAAAAAATCATTTTTCATCAAGACAATGCACCGTGCCACAAGTCAGTCAAAACAATGGCCAAATTGAACGAGTTGGGCTTCGATCTGCTTCCCCACCCACCATACTCTCCAGATCTGGCTCCGAGCGACTACTGGCTGTTTGCTGATCTAAAAAAATGCTGCAAGGAAAAAGATTTGGCTCGAATGAGGAAGTCGTCGCTGCAACTGAGGCTCATTTTGAGGACAAGGACAAATCGTTTTAAAAGCACGGTATTGAAAAGTTAGAAAAGCGGTGAAATGACTGTATAGCCCTTGAAGGAAATTATGTTGATGAATAAAAGTAAGTTTTTCGAAAAAAATGTTTTTTTCTTAGTCCCGGGACTTATTGAACGATGTGTTATTATCTGTTTTTACAGTAGGGTTTACTAACCCAAAATCCTGACATGCATATGCTTTTTTTCTGCCACTGGCAAGCGATGGCTTTGATAACGGCCACTTTATTGTCCAAAGTTATGACGTTTTCAATTGGGTCCTCAATTGCAGATTGCTCTGTGGTTGCTCGTAAAACGGGTATAAAGTCATTGTTCTTACATTTATCGAAGAGTGATTCACAATAAACAACCGAATAAAATCATTTTGAGCGCCATAAGTTTGCGTGGCCATTATTATATAAAATTATTTAACCTAATAAAAATAAAACTCTCGGGCAATAGGGCAATGCTGTTTTGAACAGGAACAGGAATTTATTTATTAAATGTGGTTGGCAAAAATGAGCTAAAACGATTAATAAATTATTATTATAGCAAACCTACCGATTAATCAGAAAATGAAATTATTATCTCCAGGAACTATCATTACGAACTTTGTATAATGGTTGTTGCTCATTTAAATATTCCATAATAGCTTCAATTTCTTCATTATTAGACGAATCTGATAATAAAATTTCTAATAAAGCCAAATAACACCTTTCATCAACCATAACAATACTTTGAATGCGTTTTGCCAGTTGAAGTAACGCAGATACGAATGAATTAGAGCTTAGGTTTTTTTTTTTATCTGAATTGATCTGTCCCACGACACAGATGTGGAGGGTGCTTTTACACAGAGCGTTCTACGCAATCTAACACGCAAATATTGATGACCGTAATGCTAGATAAACCAATCGAATACGAAATTTGTCAATCTAAGAGCACTTGAGAGCAGTCAATTGAAAACACTATTAGAACTTTTAGTTTACAACTAAACATTTAAAAATTTAAATTGCCATAGTAGCGATGAATTCACCAAACGCTTTCGAGCACATACCGAATAAAACTGAAAACTGCCCACATTTTTTAATAACAATTTAACCAGTAAAGAGCAATTTATAGATTTCAAGAATTAATGTTAAGTGTTAAGTTTTTAAATGCTGCCTCTTGATGATAGGCACAATTCACGAGTCTGTACTGTAACTAGAAAATTTCGTTACTACCTAGAGATTTGTTCATTTAGGCAATAGGAATACAGTGAAGCCTCGTTGATCCGAATCTACGTTAATCAGAATACCACTATAATCCGGACCAGCATTTTATTTAAAGGTTTTGATAATCCGAACTTTCAAATTAATTGTTTTTAGTCCTCAAGTTTTGTTTATAGTAACGAATGCAATGGATATTCAGATGTGTAATTTGATACAAAACTACCGTTGTAGATAAAATAAATGATTTTATTTTATTTATGTTTACGTTATATAAATTTGTCTGGCAAATTCTTATCATAAAAAGTTACGTATTTTTTAGAAGTGGTTACATTGGAACTTCACAATTCATATTAGTTACAAAGGTTTATAAGTTAAAAAAGAATTGATACTTCTTTTACGAATTACGACTTTATGTATCTCCGCCATACATAAAAAGATTTTCTCGTAAATTTAAAAATTGTTAAATGTTTCAAGACCGCATTGTAACTTTAAATATTAAACATTTCCAGATTTGTTACAAAATCTGAAGGATCATATATATATATATAACAGGTTGTACACTCGTTTTGAGTTTTAACCACCCTTTATTGGGTTCTGTTGACCTTTTTCGTGTGGGGGGTCAGTCCACTGCTTTCTTCCTTCTTTTATTTATTTCTTTACAAATTGATGTGTGTTTTTGCTTTTTCCACTATCTTCCTCCATGCTTTCCGGTCTTGCATTTCTTCACGCAATCTTGTTATTCCTAGAACTTTAATGTCTTGTAATACTTGATCTTCCCATCGTATTTTCGGTCTGCCTCTTTGCCTATCCGCCTTTGGTTTCCATTTCGTAATTCGTCTCAGTAAGGATGCGTCTTCTTTACGATTTAGATGTCCATACCAACGTATTCTTTGTGCCTTGATTGTTTTTCCTATGTCTTCCCCTTTCAATAAATCATTTATTTCAAAATTCATGAGTCTTCTATATTCCTCATCTCCTATCTTTTTTGGGCCAAATATTCTTCTGACTATATTCCTTTCAAATATTTTCAGTTTTTCTTCGTCTCTCTTAGTCAAACACATAGTTTCAGCTGCATACATTACTACTGGTCTTATTGCTACTTTATATACTCTTAATTTAGTCTGTTTGGTTATTGTTTTATCTTGCATGAACATCTTGTACTTGTAGTAGGCTTTAAATCCCGACTGTATTCTATGTGTTATTTCTAGACTTCTGTTATTTTTGTTGTTAACTGTTATTCCTAAATATCTAAAGCTTTCAACTTCTTCAAATTTATATCTTCCTATCTCTCTTTCTTTTTTGTTGATGTCGAGATCTCTTCTACTTACTCTCATATATTTGGTCTTGTCTTCATTAATTTCTAAACCTCTCTTTTTTGCTTCTTTCTCTATTTTTAAAATTGCTTCATCTAGACATTTTCCGCTTCTTGATATTACTACAATGTCATCTGCATACGCTACCACTCCTACCATCTTCTCTACAATAGATCCTTCAAATTTGCAGTCTCTAATAATGCCTTCAAGCGTGATGTTAAATAGTGTTGCCGATAATCCATCGCCTTGTCGTACTCCTGCATCAAATTCAAATCTTTTTGATAGTCCTGATTCTGACATGATTGCTGCTGTTGATTTTTGCATTGTTATTTGAATTAATCTTATTAATTTATTTGGTATTCCTATTTTCTTTGCATCTCTTATTATCATCTCGCGCTTTAGACTGTCAAAAGCTTGCTTGAAATCAATAAATAGTATTTGTAGTTCGATGTTATTCTCATACGATTTTTCTATAGTTTGCGTTATTATATGTACTGCATCTATTGTCGATCTTCCTGACCAAAATCCTTGCTGGTACTCTCCTATTACTTGTTCGGCGTATATTTTCACTTTGTTTGGAATTGTAGATGTTAATATTTTATATGCGGTGTTTAATAAACTGATTCCTCTATAATTATTACACTTCATTGGATCACCTTTCTTCAATATTGGTATAATTAATCCATATCTCCACTCCTCTGGCATTCGTTCTTCATCCCATATTTGTTCAATCAAATCAAAAATTCTGTCTTTTAACTGCTCTCCACCACTTTGAATTAATTCATTACATATATTATCAGGTCCTGCTGTTTTGTTTCGTTTTAAGTTTTTAATTATTTCATAAAATTCTTCTCTTGATGGCTTGATGTCTTCGCCTAATTCTCCGTGGTTATGTCGCTCATTGTTCTGTTCATAATCTGTCTCATCACTCCCTTTATTTAGTAGGTCTTTGAAATGCTTTTCCCACACCTCACTTTCAATGTAGGCTGTTACTGGTTTTCGATTTTGTTTTCTTATTGTTTGGTACAATTTGGCATTGTTTTTATTTTCACCCTCTATCTCATCCATCATTTCCTCTAACCATTGTGTTTTTTTCTGTTTTACTATTTTTGTACCCTCTTTTCTAATTTCTTTGTATATTTCATAATCATTATCTTCCTTTGTCCTTAACCATTTTAGTCTGGCTTCCCTCTTTTTTGTAACCACTATTTCGCATTCTTTGTCAAACCATTCATGTCTTCTTTGTATTTTTGCTCTTCCTAGTATCTTCTCTGATGTATTAATAATGCTATTCTTTATCGTATTCCATTCTTCATCTATATTGTCATTCTTCTGTCTTTGACTTATGTGTTCTTGTATTTCTTCAACATATTTATTATTTTTTTGTTCTATTTGTAGATTTTCTATTTTCCATTTCATTCTTGTTGTTCTCTTCTTCTCGTTAATCATAATTCGTAACATTACTTCTGTTATTACCAAGTAATGATCGGAATCAACATTTGCTCCTCTATAGGATCGCACATCTTGAATCATGTTTTCCCTCTTCTTATTTATTAACACATGGTCTATTTGGTTTCCGTATGTTTTACCTGGGAGAATCCATGTTTCCTTATGCTCTCTTTTATGTTTGAATTTTGTACTAGCTATAATCATGTTTAACTCTGTAGCTAGGTTACATATTCTCTCTCCATTGTTATTGGTTTTATCATGTAGTGTTTGTTTTCCTGTCACAGTACTCAGATATTCCTCTTTCCCTATTTTCGCATTTAAGTCCCCCATAATTATTAATGCCTCATGTTTTGGTACTTTGTCGCACACATTTGTTAGTATCTCATAGAAATAATTCTTTTCTTCATCATTTGCCTCCTCCGTTGGCGCATACACATTAATTATTGTAATATTATATATTTTATTCTTCATTCTTAAATAAGATATCCTTCCATTAATTCTTCTAAATTCTAATATTCTCTTTCTATATGTTTTATCTACCATAAAACCAGTTCCACGTTGTCCTTGTTTGTCTTCTCCTCCATAGTACAATGTAAAGTCGTCCTTTTCTATTTTACCCTCCCCTTTCCAACGTATTTCTTGCAAGGCTAGTACTTTTATATTATATATTTTCATTTCTTTAGATATTTCTTTCATTTTTCCTATTGCTAGCATTGATTGAATGTTCCATGTTGCTATTCTTGCTTTGTTCTTTTCATTGTTTCTTTTTATTTCTTTTCTTTTCTTTGTTTGCTTTAGTATCTTATCCAAATTCATTTCCCTTTTTCTCGCCATGTCGTTGTCTTTGAGTTCTTTCAATTTTTTGTCTAATAGTTTTTTGAAAATGTTGATTGTTGCTCTTGATCTTCTTCTAACCTACAGTACTTCACCCCTTTTCCATCTTCTCCCTCAGGTGATCTTTGACTTGTTGTCCTTCCTTTTCTACCATCCGTTTTTCCTTTAATATTTGTCTTTTCTTGAATTTCATTTCCTGCTACATTCTTTTTAAGATCCTTTAGTGTATATACATCTCCAGATATCACAAGCTTATCATATTTTAAATATGCCATGCATCCTTTTTCTCTTGCTTCTCTCATATAAGGTAGTAGTTGTTTTCTTGTCTTTCGTACCTCTTTAGGTAGGTCCTCATTTACATATATGTTTGTTCCCTTCAACTTTTTCACTGCACTCAATATTTCCATTTTCTTTTCATGTTTTCTTAGTTCTATTAGTACTGGTCTAGCTTTTCCATCCTGCTTGAATCCAACTCTTTTTGTGGTACTTATGTCATTTTGAATGTCTATTTGAACTTCCATTTTCTTTACTATTTCCTCAATTTTCGCCAAAATTATTGCTTCATTCTCCTGCTCTTCTTCTTTTATTCCTTGAATAACCAAATTTTTCCTTCTTATTTCTCTTTCTACACCTTCTATTCTTTCCCATTGTCGTTTAATTATATCTCTGAGTTCTTGATTTTCCATTTTGATATCTTCATTTTCTTTCTTGAGTGATTGGATTTCTAATTGCACTCCCTCTATTTTGTTTTCTATTCGACCCAGTTTTTCATTTATTTCTTTAAGAATTACTTCCATTTTGCTCGTAACACTGTAAATGTCTATTTAATCTATACTTCCTATTCCCTAATTTACTTTAATTTATGAGATTATTATTTACAGAAACTAATTTTAAATACTAAATTTTATTTTGAAGGATCATATAACAACGTTAAAAAAAACTTTAAAACCTGCGGAATATCCGGAGATGGAAGAAAAGTTGTTTGGATGGTTTTTGATATTATGTCACTGATGACCTCCGAAATTTTGGACGAAAAGGCAAAGCATCATTATCCAGCAGCGTGCGGTGCATACGAAACAGTGGAAGCAGTCGCGATGCAACATATGCGCTATCACACTGGTACGCTATGGTTCCACTGATTCGTATACTCTGCACGCTACTGTGACTTTTTTAAAGATGGTTTCATAACGATGACGTCAGGGCGAGTAAAGATTGGATACTTAATTTTAAAAAGACAATTTGTGTGTGTTAAAAATTGCGGAAGAAAAGCTGTTCAATGATTCACACGCAGTGAAGCCCTTAAAGAAATAGTTGCAAAGCGGTGGCTTTGCAATGGGTAGTAGAAAATTTGAAACAACTGTGATACCGGAAGATTTAAAAGAAAAATCTATCTAACGTATTAAGTTCAAAAAACAGGAAACAAGTAAAAATCACTGCCTTTTTTGGTTAACGATATATTAATGCAGAATATTATTTCTTGTGTTTTTTAAAACGGTTTTTGCGTAAATATTTTTGTACTTCTTTTTAAATAAATGTTTTAAATGCATTTATTTACAAATAAAACATTGTAACTCTACAAACGCGGTAATCCGAAAACCGCGATGATTTGGATTACCCCTGTTTTAATTAGTCCGAATTAGCGAGCCTTCACTGTATCTGTTTCTACAAATGTTTTCCTTTGTACAGCATTCAGTATAGGATCCTGCTTATACGAGGATAGATTGGAATGTTTCTAGAATGAACCACAAGATGGGGTTATGCGCGCGTCCTGATCACTTGTTTTGAAAGCGCCATTGTCCGTACAACAGTTGTCAAATTTTCAAACGGATTGGATATAAACACGCGCCGTTACTATCAATTCAAAAACGTGTTCCCTGCAGTGATAAAACATTTCTTATTTAAACGCTTAAATTTTAAACAAATAAAAACGGAGTTAGATGAAGTTCATGGTGAATCTTCGCCTTCGTATACAATAGTTGCAAACTGGGTTGCTGAATTTAAACGCGGTAGAACAAGCGTAGAGGATGCACCACGTCTGGCAGACCAAAAACAGCTACCAATGAAGAAACAATTGAAAAAGTCCATGAAATCGTGATGAAGGATGGCCGAATAAAGGCGGGAGAGATAGCAATGACAGTAAGCATTTCATACAACCGTGTACATTGCATCTTACATCAATATTTGTACATGAGAAAGATTAGTGCTAGATGGGTGCCGCTTCTGCTGACAATCGACCATTTCTCACCAATGTCTAGGGACGTTTAAATTTAATGAAAAAGATTTTTTGCGACATTTTATAACTGTTGACGAAATGTGGATTTACCACTACACTCCACACTGACCAAGGAGCAGCCAAAGCAATGGACAAGACGTGGTGAGCCAACTCCAAAGAAGGCAAAGACGATTCTGTCTGCTGGGAAAGTCATGGTTACCATATTTTGGGATTCCCGAGGAATAATTTTTATTGGTTACTTGCAACACGGATGGACAATAACGGGCGAGTATTATGCGTCTTTATTAGTCAGACTGAACAAAGAAATCAAAGCGAACAGGTCTCATTTGGTCTTGTACTGGCGTACAGGTCTTGTACCACCAGGATAACGCCCCATCCCATAAGTCGGCAATTGCGATGGCAAAATTGTACGAACTACGATTCCATGTAATTGAACATGCACCCTATTCGCCAGACTTGGCGCCATCGGATTTTTTCTTGTTCCCAAATCTCAAGGAAAGGTTGGCTGGAAACAAAATTTGCATCGAATACTGAAATTATCGACGCTGTAAATGGATATTTTCTTTCTTATTTTTGCGAAGGGTTGAAGGGTCTTCAAAAGGGTTGGACTAAATGTGTAGAGCTGAAAGGAGACTATGCAGAAAAATAAATACGACGTCTTGTTCTAGAAATTTGTCTTGTCTAGAAATTTTTCCATCTATTCTCGTAAATATCGATCCTTCAAGATTTGACATAACATGTTTACTAACATTAAGAAACTGTATTGTTACTTTCAGATATTAATAAGCAGTGTATGTTTCAACTATGAAAGATGACATTAAAAAAGGGTTTTCTTACACTAAAACATACAGGTATTGCACGTGACCGCCAAAAAATGTGTTATATCAGAGGTGACACTATAATCGAGTTCTACTGTATGTTGTCAATATTAATTTTTAATTTATATTAAATGAGTGCATTGAAGGATTTATGGTGTTTACCTATATTTATTTAAATCACTACTATTACTGCTACTAGAAAGAATCTATAACTAGTGGTGGGGAACAAGCGAGTAGGGGTTAGAGACAACAAAAATGAATCAAACTGATGCAGTGGCAAAAAAATTCATGTAAATGTGATTCTAATGTATGGCTATATGCATTGATATTTTATGCATGACGTCTCACTTTCTATCAGTAAAAGTTACGAGTAAGTCATTTTTCATATTTCAGTAGAATGTAAGCTCTAGAATCCAACTTACATGTTTCTATAACCTTTACAAGTGGTATTAGTAATCGAACCAGTAAGTTGCGCTCAAATACCTTGTGCTTAGATGTCTGTGCTTAATTGTCTGAGCTTAGGTGTCTGTTCATATCATATGAAATTGCAACTTTATTTCCTCTCATTTTAGATAGTACAGCTGATTTCAAATAAATAAGTCTTGATAGTAATTTTTGCATTGTTAACATCACGTGGGCCAGGCTTTAAATTATATTTTCATAGTTAACTAAACTACATAAAATTTATTAAAATCAAGGGACAGAAAAAACAACATTTACACTATGGAATACTGACTATGCTAAATTTGTTTGAAATCAGCTGTGCATGTCCAATCATTATTGCCCAGACCTATCTGAAATACTTACCTTTTGTGATTGCTAAGAATTAACATAATCTAACGTAAAAATATTTCCTGAATCATTTCAATTTCTGTATAAGAATCAACGAAACAGTTTCATGGAATTAGCTTTCCAAAGTTAAATTAAGGTACGTATTAAGTAACAGCAATCTTTTTCGGAAATTTATTAATAAATTACTATTATTGTTCAAACACTGATTCCTAGTGTGGTGAACACATCTTTAAACTCCTATCTTTTAGTAAAATTTATTATTAACAGTCTAATCAGTGATTTAAGCAAAAAGCAAAACAACAGTCGCTTTTTCGTGTTTTGTATTCTTAAACCATTTAACGCACATACACGCAGTGAACACACAGACGCACAACAGCAAAAACAAAGAGGCAAAAATAAAGTTGAAACAAATTTACACACCTCTTCACTTTGCGATTTATCCCTAGCTGATGGTGTTCCAGGACTGCCACTAGCTTGACTCAGAAGATCTGGTAATACACTACTTTGGCGAGCATGATCACTACTTCGTCCATTCTAAAAATTATAATAATAGTATAATAAAGATTGTTTTTATTGGAAAGAAAATTAAATTTAAATAAAAACATCACAAACAAAAAGACACAAATAACAAAAGCAATTATTTACACGGTTTTCTAAATTTAATGAACTAATTCTAATAGAACAATACCTACTTTTCCTACATCTTGTAAATAATATATTTATTTATAATACATATTTAAAACGTACCATGCGTGAATATCCCAATTCATCTCTAATGATATTAGTAATTATCAAATTATTGTTTTATAAAACAAACACGAAATTGTACAGCAAAACAAAATTATTATTACATGGCAGTAGCTGCAGCCAGTCTCGAGAAATGTATACGTAATTTTTATTATATTTATGTATCTATATGTATCTATACTTTTTTATCTTCATGCTCTATGCAGATTCCAAAACATGCTTGTTGTAGGGCATCGATAACATTGTTGAAGTGACAGGAGTAGGCTTCGATGTTGCATATCCAAAAATTTGTTACATAAGTTAAGAGAACAGTTCAAGAGTTAGTTATAAGCAACACACAAGATTATTTACTATGGGATGCTTCATGAATATACTAAAAAAAGGTAGTACTATCATTTTATTGCCTTCAAATAATGCAAGAGGATAAAAAATTTCAATTAACTTATGTAATTTCTAACCTAAATTAAAAAAGTTTGACAAGTACATAACCTAAAACTCAAAGAATTTACATCGAACACATAACCTCAATCAAGATCAAAATATTTCTATTGCAAACACTAATAAATACTTGGATAGACATTATTCAATTGAAAGTACACATTTGGCATCCCATAATAAAATTGTATTGTTAGAAAACAAACAAAGAAAACAATTTAAATTTCTCCGTTTAAAAACACTTTAGTTTATTTTACAATAGAATAACATGCACTCTTTTTAAGCTTACAAAAACAACAAATTGGTTTCAAAATCTAACGTAAAATTCCAATTTTTCTTTTTTAAGTTCTTTTAAGCCCCGATAGTATTAAAAATAAAATTAAACCAAACTAAAAATTACCTGTTTTAAATACAAATACTCTTCCCCATCAATAGAATTAGTAGCAGTAGAAAGTGCAACTGAACTAACATCATTTGATCGTGAGCTACGTCTTCTTATAACGTCGGCTTCTCTTAAAAATTGTGACTCTATATCCCTTCTTCGTGCTTCTAAACTTTCTCTTAAGCCCCTTCTCACTTCCGAATGACGTAATACAATATCCGATTCAGTCTTTTCACGTCTAGGTTTTACGAAACTAATATCATCTTGTTGCTGCGATATATTTTTTGAAGAATTTTCAATACTTTTCTTAGACCTTTTACCATTACTAGATGTGGAATTAGGAGAATCTAAATTTCTTTTAATGAAATCAGTTAGAATAGGTTCACCTATGTTCTTTTTGTTGATACCAACATCCGAGCCACGCCGATTATTAAAGATACCACTAGATCTTAAAGGATTCACATTGCGATCAACAAATATTGCAGAATGTCGGGAACTAAGAGGAAAAAAATCGGAATTCTCTCTACGGAAGCCTCGAAAGAAAGGATGACTAATTTTCGAATCACTATCCATTCGACGATGGCTTGGAGATTTCGATGATAGCTTCGATTGTTCTTCTTTACCTTTAATATTAGCTGCACTATTCGACGTTGTCGATGAAGATGGGTTATCTGCTTGATGTTGATTCTGAACTGAAAATTTTGTAGGGAAAAACCTTGCAAAATCCCAGTCCTTTAATAAAGTTGCTTCATCAATTTCATTTTCATCTTTTGTTATAGCTTCTGTTAGACTGGCTGCAGACTGCTATCATTTTTTAAGTTTTTTAGGAAAATAAAAACACAAATTGATAAATTAAAAAAAAAGATAATAAAATATTAGAAAAATAAAACTCAAACAAGAAGAAAATCCAAGTCCTTATAATTTTTGAATCTAGTCTAATCTGACCAATTTAAATGTCCTAGAAATTAAGTGGAATTAAAAGCTAAACTTTACATACAACTTTTTTAATGTTATATTGTGGGTACTATACACTGAACTCTTATTTACTAGAAGAGGCATTATGTATGAAGCAAACGTCGTCAACATAACCTCTAAATTTGACTTATGTTTGTTTACATCTCCCACAGCACCAGTGGCGCCCTGTCAATCAAGGCTACAGTTATAATTTATAAATGCCAAAAAGTTAGCTTAAATTAATAAGTAGCAATTTGGTTAATTTTTCACTGTTATAATTACACTAGTATTAGTAACTGTGTAAACAGTAATGCAAGTTGTTTCAATAAAACATATGAATTGTACTCTTCTCATTATGCAATGCATTTGTAGATATAATTATATATCGATTTAGGTAAAATCCTCATGTAACGCCTATGGCAATTGTGTCAATCTACACAAAATAACTGAAAATATGTACTTATGAAAAGAGACTGATGTTCCTTTTTTTGTATAAAGTTCCACAAACACTACATGAATTCACCATTTTATTAATAAACTATTCACAGTTTACTATACAGTAAAACCTGTAAATCTGACCACCTGTTGAAACTGACCCTCTGGTCATATTGACCACTTTTTTTCAGTCCCTGCAAAAATCCCATTACTTTAATGTAATTTATACTGTATAAACTGACCACTTCTCTTTTGTGACCATTGACCACATTTACCTCGAATATTTGTTAAAAAATGTTTGTGTAATGTGACCATTAGCCAAGGGATTACTTATAACAGTTAAAACTAATCTTCTAAAAGTTTAAGTAGGCATGTACATGTAAATTGCATTCAAAAAAATTCTAAGGATGCATCATAATCCCTTAACAGTGACCAGTTGGGTTCAGGTATTTCCAAGTTTTACGATTTTATTTCTGCTTCTGAGAAATTCATTAGCTGCAAACTTTCACATTAGTAACCCTTGGATAGTTTTAAAATTGTTTTATAAAATCAGTCTTGTTTCATCTGTTGATTGAAACCATTGCGTTAATTAGTATGATCAAGATGACTTCAAACAAAAAAGTTTACAAAGAACTAAATTTTCAAAAAAAACAAAAGGCGTTAAGAGTTTTTAAAAAACCAGTGAAAGAAAAACAGCGAAACATTTTGGTATTAGCAAAACAACAGTAAATAATATTAAAAGAAAAAATTAGAATATCAACAACGTTACGAAGAAGATGCTTTAGACTTCTTCAGAAAAAGACATTCAACAGAATTTGAAGTGGTTAATTGATTAACTTTAAATTGGTTTTTAAAAATGTGCAGTGTAAATGCAAGACTTTCTGGACCAATGTTACAAGAAGTAGCATTAAAATTTGCTCAGCAGTCAAATATGCCTAATTTTAAAGCACCGTCGGGTTGGCTTGAATCATTTAAGAAACGAAACAACATTTCCCAGAAAACTTTAGTTGGTGATGCAAATGAAATTGATCCTGCAACAGTAAGTGATTTTCGTATTCGTTTTACAAAGTTTGCAAAGGGTTTTAAATCAGAGGACATTTTTAATACTGACGAGTGTGGGCTGTTTTGGGCAAATTGTAGTGTATAAAGAATTCACACTTTTACAAAGTGACCACCTGCTTAAATTGACCATTTTGGGTCAGTCCCAAAGGTGGTCACTTTAGGCAGTTTCTACTGTATTTCTTTAAATTTACGTATAATTAACAAATTATTTCTACTCAGCTGTTGCTGATTGGTTGTTGAAGGTCGTATTTGCGTCACCTTACTGAACAAACCAATCGAAAGCCGTGTACACAGTAAACAAATAAAGAGGTTATCCGGGCTACAAATATTCCTATCATATGCCGTTTCTAGTAAATAAGAGTTCAATAGTATTATACATTCAGCAAGCTTTCTTGTTCAGCCAAGTTTTCTTCTAATCAGATTCAATGATACTTAAATATGTGAGGTTAGCCATCTGTTGAAAACAGGGTAATTGCTTCTCACCTGCCAAATGATTAGTTAAATGCACACTTTCGTGTAGTCGAATGTATACGTATAAAATTATGGCGAATCCAGGTTTTTAAACTGTAATAAAAGATAAAAAGTAAACCAACTGTTCAACAATTGTCTATTGAAGAATTGGCAAAATTTAAATGTATGTATGTATTTTGTCACAATTTATATCAATCAGAATTCTTCACACCAGTTACTTTGTTATGCGTGCATACGATTATGTAAATTGAATTATGAAATGCTTATTCTAGAGCAATATTTAGAAAAATATAATTTTTCTATTTTGCGTCTATAATAAAGTTGCTAAAGCACCCAAAACAGTGCGTTAATAGCTCATTTGAGTGCTTTAATAGCCCAACTTTTTTCAAGTTGGTAGCATTGAAAAAATAATTGAAAAAAAACAGAAAATTGACAAAAACTTCATTCAATTTTCTGTGGTAATCAATGAATTTTCAAATGTCACATCAGTGTTATCAATTACCACAAAAATCCCAAAATTTTGAAATTGGGATTTTTTTATTTAAAAAGGGAATAAAAAACGCAAAATAGAAAAAATAGCATAAAAAAACTCGTTTCATAAGTCATTATTGCACTCGTCCTTTAGAAAACTCGCCGCAAGAGGCTCGTTTGGATTTTGGACTCGTGCAAATAAATCTTGCCTTATGAAACTCGTTCTTTAATATACTATTATTAATTGGGTTAATTTTTAAAATTTACTAAACTTATCTGGTATGCAGTTTGCATGTGTAAACGATACGGCCCAGACCGGCTGAATGCAACTTATTCTTTGTTCTACATTGTTTTACATTAGTCGCCAAGACAACATCTTTGTTTAAACAAATATAATAGCAACCTATTTTTTTTAACTAACCTTTTTAATTCCGTAGACAGAGATATTCTTGAAAATTGATTTAAATTTTGAAATTTATACTAAACATTCCTGCACTTATGTGCATGTAAAAGGCTGAGGAGGTGGAAAAATTATAATTTAAATTATAAATATGGGAAATATTAAACCTTATGCGTTAATTTACTCTATGATAAAAAATTGTAGTTGGTTTAGTTTTTATATTTTATTACAGTTTAAAAACCCGTAATCGCCGTAATTTTATATGTATACATTCGACTATATGAAATTGTGCACTTAACTACCCATTTAGCAAGGTCATGGTTGCCCCTGATGATAAGCCACGTTTTTGATTCACTGCTCAAAAATGCATCTTTAAATTATCCACTGAACTTGCTCCAATCGCGATCTGTGTGTTCAAATTCGACCTTGCACCCCATTAAGTCACTTTTAGAGTTTGCTCAATGTTGCTGTGACACGTGAGACCAACATCATTCAATTTGCATAATTGGTTAAATATAACCTTTATATCATAAGATAAAATGCGTGTTTCTGTTATTATGTTTAAAATACATTATACAACCTTACAAATTTGTAAATTGCTACAGAATTGAAAGCATTCTGTACTTAGTACAAGACATTGAATAATTTCAGTAGATGAAAGTGCTCGCAAACTGCAGCGAAGTACTTGAGTAAGGTGCTTGGATTACAATATGCGACATTAAATACATTAATTTCAAATATTCACATATTCTCCACATTT
The DNA here is from genome assembly GCA_929113105.1 of Agrypnus murinus. Classification (NCBI taxonomy): domain Eukaryota; kingdom Metazoa; phylum Arthropoda; class Insecta; order Coleoptera; family Elateridae; genus Agrypnus; species Agrypnus murinus. The sequence goes on along the minus strand of OV816028.1, from coordinate 153,803,384 downwards.
AGTTGTTTCTAATTGCGTGCTCTCAAAGAGCAGCTATAGAGCAAGCAGTTCACGAGCAGTTACATAATTGAATAACTTTTTAGCTCTCTGGGAGCAAGTTGAAAGCGGTGAATAGAAAACGCCGTAAGTTATGATAAATTTATTTTTTGAACGGTTTTTAGGTTATCTTCTACACAAACCACTTGCAAGATTGCCCAATTTGTAATAAATATGACCATTAAATCGATTTTTTTACGAACAATTGCTTCATGACAATTACACTTTTGCACATTAATCTTAATACTCTGAATAAATCCATAATAATTAGAATGATAATTAAATAGTGATCGGTGTAACATAATAAAATTGATTTGTACACCTAATTAGAATATAAAAATGTATAAAACAGAGTCTTACTGGTTTTTTAAGGTACTGTAGGAAATTAAGAGAACTTTTATGAGCTTAGCTGTTACTTTATCTACTTGCCAACTAACCAACCTCAATTCTTAACTTGTGACATTTAACTGCTAATTCATAGAATTGATTGTAATTCATTGCTATGATTAATTTAAGTTACCTAACCTGTATGGTATAATATTCTTGCAACATAACCTCAAAAAAGATAACATTTATTATAAAAACGAAAGAAGCCGCATCTACTTGGCCCAACAATCCAAGCCTGTAATAAAACTATAAAAATATATACCATTTTTAGTTATATGTAAACAATTTTATCTCCTGTTTGAGCGCATATTTTAAATACATATAATACAAGTAATATAGACATATGCATTATTTGGTCCATTTACTCATCGCAGTGATGTATTAACCATAGTAGTTAACATGCATTTAGTATTGAGATAAGTGCAGTGAGATTCTTAAAAGTTTATTTTTGTTGCACTGGCTCATAAAATGTGCTGTGAAAAATATAAGCATGGTGTATAATAAAGTAACACAAAATTCAGACATCATTTGTAATATGTAAATAGACCTTTAAGATAAGTCCCTACTCAGTCGTATAAGCAGCATGCAGAATTAAGATAGTACTTACTCTTCTGAGCACTAATGTCTTATCTCCTTGTGAATCATCGTCATCGGGAGTAGGGGGTAATGGCCTATTTGGCGCACCTCCCGATCCTGTAGCACTTGGACTTGAACCACTAGGAGCACCTTCAGCTACTACACCTAAACCGGATCTGTAAGCGAATTCAGGACTAACAAAACCAAACAAGAAACAAAAAATTGTCGAAAAAACAAATGAATAATAATTGATAAAAACAAAATGGGGATTAAAAGTTAGAATGTTAGTGTTAGTATCGTGGAATTCACTCTTACAATTAACAAAGCTTACAGTGGTTTTGGCGGATCGCTCGCTAGTAAAGTACCATCGTTTCTGCCGCGGCCATTATCTTCTGGTTCTGAATCGCTTTCACTATCAATTAGAGGTTCTAGAATATTACCGGTTGCTTGACTACTCGACTGATTGTTTGCTGATCCAGGTGTGTGATTTGCAGAGCTTGGAGTGTGATTACTTGCAGTTGCTGGTGTTGAACTATTGTTAACCTGAGCTTGTTTTCGATTGTTTCGAGGCGGAGCTTCCGGTTGAACGCCGAGTTCGTTCAAGTGAGCAGCCAATACTTCCAATTCCTTAATTTATAAGAAAAAAAAATCGATATTGATTCTCTAATTAAAATGTTTTTAAATTATTTTAAAATTTACACTTAACTACAAAAAAAACTGTTATAATTAAAAAATAATAACCAGAGAAAGGGAACGAGTGAATACATACCTCAGGATTGCGAGGTGGCAACTTGAAGTAGTAAAAGTAGGTGAGACATGGACATGAAATAAATAGAATAGCTAAATTAGAACAAAAGCAGCGCTACTAATCATTTATTCTAATAAACTAAAAAGCATGCATTTTAAGTTTTAAAAAAGTCGTCATGTTTGAATTGTGTTATTAAATATCAATCATAGCACAGTCAAATTATCATGTCTAAGGATCATAACAATAATCTAAGACTAAATAGAAAAGACACATTTACATAAACTTTATTAAATTATGTTCAAATGTATTGACTAGGATTAGAAGCGAAAATATGTACATCATCGGTGTACAAATTAACTATTTTTGATCGGTAACATACCATAGGTTTAAACATATGTTGAGATTGTGAATTCCTTTGTGGCTGTTGAGATCTGGGAACAGCATTTTCTGGCGGTGGAGGAAGTGGCCTACAAAAAAACCTCAATATACACATATAGAAAATTCTCTGTAAAGAGAGCTAAGATGCGCTCTCATTCATGAGCAAGGCTGGTGAGTGCAAAGTATTTCTGGTCGTTTCATTTTAGCTCTCTTTACAATAATTTTCCCGTAATGAATCATTTCCACATTTGGATATTTGAACATAACTTCTATGTTCAATCTCCCAAACAGCTAATGATTACGCTATGTGAAGTTGATTCATCACCTAACCATGTTGTTACCCTAACCTAACTTTTATAACATTTTCGTTTAGATTATCTAATTTTGTATCCTTATTGAATCTGGTTGACATACCTTTTATTTATGTTTAATTATGTCTTTTCTTTTCAAGTTGAAAAAGGTTAGATTACGTACTTAAATTGAGACTGTTAATTCTTAATATTAACACTTTTTTTGGGAATGGGAGTTCGTGTATCTACGCTACTCAAATGCAGACACATACATGTTAAGGCAACAATAATTATTTGTTTAATTAGTACAAAAAATGCATTTATTTGCGATGAATAAAGAAGTTGTCGGACGACACATTAACGGAGTCTGGCAATCTTATGAATCCGTTAAATAAAAAGGTTAGGAATGTTTTTGTTTTTTATGTCTTAAGAAATCAATTTAATATTATATTACCAAAAAAAGGATAAATGATTATTATTTAATTAAAAATTTCGCATTATTAATATAAAAGAAAATCTTTTAGAGCACCGCGGAAAATAAGTCATACATAACCTCAAACTACTTTTTGTTCTAGTACTCGATGATTACTTTTTGTACAGTTGCCATGGTAACCAATAACAGTTCCTAAGTGGTCTACTTTTTATTCAAAATAATTTGATATTTAAGTGTCATTTTCGTGCGGTTGGAAAAAAAATCTATTTTCAACAGACTCAAATCTCATCCTATGCATCGCAAAAAGACGGCACTTCTTTGTCGGTGTGAGAAAGATTACTGCCGAGTTAAAACATGATTTGCATAAGATACACAAATGCGTCTTCAGCTCTAGTCAGGGCAGTGCTGGACACATGTGCATTTTGCATGGTGAAAGTGTTAATGTTATAACATAACAGAAGTTTTGCAAAAATTCAAAGCATGGACTGAAGTGATGTTTATATTTATCGTTAATGAAGTGTCTACTTAGTTGTTTTCAGTGATAGATTTACTTCTTTTAAAATCACTTCTCAGCCATTAAAATTGTTTTTGCAAATCTTGGTTCCATTCTATTTGTGCACTCCTGTCGTCCGATTTGAATGCGGCTTTTTGTTTTACTCCTAAAGATAATACTAAGGCGTGTTTTTTATAATATTGTGCTTTGACATCAAAAGTTGGTCCCCAGGGGGACGTTTTATATGACCTATAAGTATCACGCTTTAGTGTAATGTAATAACATAAGCCGGAAGCTATATGAAACTCTAAGTTTTATGAAACAAGTCCTATTTTTTCAACCCATTAATTGTTAATTTTAATTGGAAACTTAAAAGAAAACTAAGATATCTAAATCACTATAAAGCCTCGATCCCACTACTTGTGTGGTTGGCAAATATGCCAATATTTGTGAATTCGATAAGTGAACATTGTGTAACTGCTCCCACACTTGTATATTTGGCAAACATTTGTACTTGAAGATACACATTTTTAAAGAATTTATTTGTCAAGTCTTTGATTTGTGTTATATTTACCGACAACCAACAGAAAAATACAAATGGCCAACATTTGCACGAGTAACATTCCCACTACTTAGCAAATATCCACAAGTGATGAATATTTGTCACATACATGAGAACTGGGATTTAGGCTTAATGTGCTAAACTTTTTTTAAAATAATCTGAAATTTAAATGATTTATAAAAACAATAGCAAAAGACAAGTGGTCTGTGAGATTTTGATGCCATTGTGAGGTTACGTTGTATTTGGTGGAGATTTTAAAAATTCATTTTAGTTATATTTCTTAAACTATCTTAACAAATATACTGCCTTGATTACATACAGTCAAACATTTAAAGCTACTGGTAAATAATAAATGAAACTACTTCATGCTGATTATGACAAATTACATAACCTCAACTTACAGATCAAGATTTTCAGCCTCCAAGAATAAAAAGTGAATAATTAAGATAATCTTCAACATTCATTCAAGAAAAAATAAAATTTGCCAACAACTGAGAAATAAATCCTTTTTATTGTACCCTAACCTAACCTTAGTTTCAATCCACATGCTACCATCTCATCAACCAGCTACAGTATTTATAGTGTTTAAAATTATAAATAACAAATTAAATAAGCTTTACCTTCTAGGAGCTGCTGGAGGTGGATCAGGAACAACAATAATCCTCTGAGGAATTGGTGGTCGTGCTGGCGGGCCTGGTTCGGGTATTTCTTCCCTCTCTTTATCTTTATTCTTACCACTCCTTATAACAAAAGAACAATTAAAGAACTTAATAAACATAACACAAATCAAATCAACTTTTACCTTGGTGGTGGTTCAACAGCCTGATTAAGTGTTCGACCTTCCTGAATTTGTTGGAAATTCCTACGTAGGGTATCTCCACCAGGAGCTTGTATGATACTGCTAGGTTCTCCTGCAAGTGCAGGTTCTTCCTCTTCATTCTCAGATCCAGAATATCTAAAATTACCCGTATATTTTAATTTGTTACAAACTTTCAAATAAGTAAACCTCACCTATAATCTTCTCGCTCCTTTTCTTGCTTACGTTTCTTACATCGATCAATATGGTCTTTCAGTTGAATACGAACTTGACGTTCAGTTGGCTGGTCCCTTATAAATGGATGTTTCAATAATTGTTCTGTGTAAGGGCGTTCATGATAGTCTTTAACTAATACTGTTTCAATGAAACCTGAAGATTATTTTGATTTATTAATAAAAGTCGTTTAGCAGTCAATAAATACATACTATGAAATTTCTTGTTCCACTTCTTGCTTTTTAGTCTAGGAGGAGGATTACGAGGGATAAGGAACAGAGCTCTCATAGGATGTAACTCGCATAAAGGCGGTTGCGACTCGGCCATCTCCAGTGCTGTTATACCAAGAGACCACAAATCACTTCGATTGTCGTAAGTAGCATCAGGATTTTCATCACACGCAATTACCTCAGGTGCCATCCAATATGGGGTGCCAATGAATGTGTTACGTCTACCTATTGTACGATCTAACTGTGCCGAAACACCAAAGTCCACTAAAAATTTATAAAAGACATTAGAATTTCGAATAATACAATAGTTGTTTAAGCATACCTAACTTAACTTCAGCATTATCTGTAAGTAATACGTTTTGTCCTTTGATATCTCGATGGATAACCTTATTTGAATGCAAATAAGATAGACCGCGTAAAATCTCTCGACAAATATAAGCAATCCATTCTTCTTTCAAAGATTGGCCCTTAGTTGATTTTACTAGATCCGTCACAGACCCTACACACATACAAGATTAATTTAATGATACAAGTTATTGCGGTTAGTTAAGTGTTTTGAGGTTAGATGCATGTCAAAAGATAATGACATAACCTGAATATTTATTTTTAAATCAAATTAAGGCTTGTCCCAGATAGAGTTCCTAAATGAAAACTTTAACTGTGTTATATAGCTCAGTTCATATTTAGGAACTCTAGTCCCAGAAAGTTTTGCACGACTTTTAAACTAGGCTAAAAATACACGGAGAAGATTTTACTTTGATTGATGTTTATTACATGTTTACTACCTTAGGCTAATACATTATAATGAATTTAGTTTTCGTTTACTAATGGTTTTCTATTAAACAATCAAACTTTTCTCTTGACACCTCACATTAATTTTTGTGCACTTCAGTTTTCCACAAATCTTATTAAGTTGATTCAACGTGCAAACTTCTTAACAATTACAATATCTCTTATAATTTACCTGCTCCACAATATTCCATAACTAGCCATAGCTGATCGTCTTTACCAGGTGGTGATTTTTTGATAAATGCTCCATAGTAAGTAGCAATATTCCTATGATTAGAATATTTTTTTAGCACATTTATTTCGAGCTTTATTTCTTCCTCTTCATCTTCAGTAACATCCATAACCTTTATGGCTGCTAACTGACCTGTCTTTGTGTGTCGCCCCTAAAAGTGACAATCTTGCGTTAATGATAATTCGTATGTAAAATCTAAATCAACCGTGGATATGTTTTACAGCACCTTCAATTTAACAACTCTGAGATTTTTCAGATCATAAAAAATGTCACTACTTTTACAGATCCTCCTAAACATGTTCTCGGTTTGTGTACAACTACTAATAATCAAATAGAAAATCAAGAAATTTAAGTGTTTTTGAGTCACTCTCTCAACTCGCCTATTAAGTAAACAGTAAAACTGACTCAAAAATTATGGAATCATCGCTGCACTTTAATTATTTTTCAAGAGCATATGACAAAAAAAAAAACACCAAACACGGAATAACAGGAGTTTGTAATGTTTACTTTGTGAGGTTCTGTAATGGGTTTTGGATAAAGAATCTTAACATGACTAACACCGTCTTTCCACACTTTCGTTGTTGTTGGCAACGTAAATAATTTTTTCGCCTACCTGATCAGAAAGTGTTTTCTAAATGTCCTGTTTTGAGGACAGTTAAGGCTTCTTTGCGGGCCTCTTATGTCAAACTTTTTACTGCCCTCTTATGTCAAATACATAACCTCTATACTACTACTAGATGAAAGCACGATTTATTTATGTTAAGTTGGAGATACTGTAAAAATTGTAATGTTTTTTAAATTGTCATACTTTGACCACTCCTGTGCATTACCCTAAAAAGATTTTAATCAAAAAATGAAATCATTAGTTTTTTAACATTAAAAATATAACTCATTCGTAAAACTTTTAGCAATGGAATATGACGGAAAATGTAATCTCAAACATATTTTTACTTAACCTTTAAAAATATAAAATACGTCAAATTCTTCTAGGCTTCTTAGATCATAACTTTCGATTTTCATGTCTTCGTCGATAAATTTGTCGTTTGTTTTTTTCTTTTCACAGTGTCATTGTATGTATAAATGGAGGTTGTGACTATTAATTAATAAAAAGAAAATTGTAATTTCAATAAATTATACAATGACAATTTAACAGCCTTGGTAGTGTAATGTCTGGCGTGCCGGACTTTCACGCAAGCGGCCCGGGTACGACTCCCGGCGCTGGCAGATCTGGTTAAGGTTTTCTGCAGTTTCCCTTAGCTGTAACACAAATGTGGGATTTGCGCTGTTCCATCTATAAGTCGGCTGCAGCCGCACATTGGGCCTACATAATAATAATAATCGCCCCCTCCCTCCCGCACAAGCTTATAGCTTCTGGGGCCTTGGTTAAGGTTATGGGTTGTAGTAATTATTATTATTATTATTATGGATTAATTACTCATCCTAACTAAAAGTCATATCCTGTTCCTTTTATTTACCAATAATAATAAAACATTTACTATACGGCCGTGTTGTATGTAGTGTAATGATTATTAGGTTAATTTAGTTAATAAATTACTAAAAACGTCTGGCGTTATTTTCATTTTCATTCATTCCCTCTAACATATGCCTATTTAATTTACTAATAAGTTACGTTACTGTTTAACTTTTAAAATTCTTTTTTAAACTTTCAAACAGGTAGGCGAAAAACTTCTGTATGTCACTCGGACGGAAAAGCATTTGTAGCCCTAAGTTGTCCGCTGCCCTCGCTATGCTACGCTCAACAACTGCGGGCTACAAATGCTAATTTTCTGCCCTTGAGACACAAAAGACGATGATGTTGCATTATAGCCACACGTGATATGCTGCTTTTTATCTCCTTGGTTACACGTATGATGACTCAGACAAGGCAACTTGCTTCTTTATGCAATAAATTCGGATGCATTTTAAAAGAAAGAAATTAAGATTGAAATACGAAATAAAATAAAACAACTTATGCAATAGGGAGATCAAGCTTCTTTAAATCCTCGAAGATGTTATAACGCCTCGGAGTTATAATACATCTTCTCGGATTTAAAGTATCGCTTGATCTCCTAATTACATAATAGATATTAAAATAATCTTGGGTTTCTGTGTTAAAAAGTGTTCTACCAAAGATATGAAATCTTTTCAAAGTTTGTAAGATTTGTTTGAATGTCACAATTTCTATTTTTATTTAACATAACCTACAAAATAACTGTCATAGTGACAGATGAATTGTCAAAATCTAAAAGAGCAAATTTACACTAAAAATTAATAAATAAATAAATTTAAGTATTTATTTTCATGTTTAATAATAATACAAATAGTAAGTATTTTGTTACTAATTTCCATAAATACACTTTAAATACAATGAAGCTCATTATCATCAAAAGCCTTTCATGTCCTAACCTTCCATTTATCTCATTAATAATAACAAGTAGTTCGCAACAGATAAAAACTAATAACAATCACAAAAATGACCTCCACAATAAATACACATTAATACTCTACAATCTAATAGTTTTTAAGTTTGTCATGCTCAAATTATAAGTTTGGTAAAAATATCACTCGCAAAAAGCAGAACATGTGAACATACTGTTGAGTTTCTATTATACAATACTACTTTTTTCCCATCATTTAAATCACGTTTAAGCTCATTTTTTGCAATCTCTATTTCGTCATACAAATTTTAAAAAAATTAAAGAATAATGGTGACTAATTTCTGCTATTATCATAGATTAATTTGAATTCCAAGAAATAATTTATACTTGCACATTAAGAAAAAAAAAACTTATTTACCTTGTACACTTGCCCATATGTACCATTTCCTACAACTTCTATCAGTTCAAAGATTCCAGCAGGGTCCTATAATAAAAATAAATAAAAGTACAAAACACCGAAAATTTTTTATGCCATTATTAGAAGACATAAAAGAGTGAATGACTCACACCCAAAATAAATGTGTTGTTTACTTTTAAAGATTCAGACGGAAGGGTCAAGAACTCGATAAAGAATTCGAGCCAATACGTAAGCGTAAATATTGATTATGCTATCCTTACATAAATTCTAACAAAAAATACTTACTTTTAGTGCACCCAAATCTATTTCATCCAGTGAACAATTCACTGATGGGGGCATTTGATGCGCCATTTTGTTCTTGAACACACGAAAACAAAACTAATTCTTACAAATAAAAATTAATAATTTTAGCTATCCTACAAAATACATTGGTGGTAAAAGTGATAAGTTCATTTAAAATCTAATATCACACTAATATTAAAGTTAAAACAACACGACATAATTTTTAAAGAAGGAAATTGCCCCCGTACGATGACACACACAACATGTTGATGGCGCACCTATTTTACGTATCCTCCTCTTTCTTTTTATTTTCATACTCGCCTTTTCTTTCGATCTGCGCCTGCGCACACACCAGCAATACAAACACTGTGCCCCCTTGCGAAGTAAATTTTAATGAAAGTAGTAATGACCTCTGATATACGGGGGACGTCTGTAAAGAAAAACGACGTTTCTTGCATATTATTGTCTTCCATATTTTGTTTCCAATTATAAGGAATGATCTCGGGGATAGGCGCCAGAATGTATTATAACTAACAAAAGCTTCGTTGTTCAGAACAACTTGATCCATACATTTTTGTAGATGGTTGTTAAGAATCCAGGTGACCAGAAAAAAAAGAAATCGGTAGTGCAAAATAGACGGTAAACTAGGATAATGGGCCCTACGGGCCTAAGCACTTAAGTATGATAGAAATGGCATTTATCGATTTTTTTTAAAGTAGGTCAGTATTTACATGACCTACATAAATCTCCAATCGATTCTCTATCGATAGAGCACATATTAGTACCAAATAACACTCAATAGCACTAAATAGTACGATAGAATCAGCATTTATCGATTTTTTAAAACATAACCTAATTTAAAAAATTTTAAAACATAACCTAATTTAAAAAATTTTTTGAGGCTCGGACACTCAACTTTAGTAGTATTGGAGTCGAATCAGCCCATCCCATCTCTAACATGACCTACTTTAAAAAATTTGCGGTCGTGCATTATCCTCGGAAAATTACGCGTCGAATGAGCCCAAGCCCATCTCTCCAGCCCTTATAGAACGTGAGAATGGGGCTCGGACACACATACAAATCAACTTTAGTAGTATTGGATAAAAACATCTTTAAATTTTATTCTCAAATTGGTTAAACTAAAAACTGTTGTACATAGCTGTCAGATCAATATTAATTTACTCACTAAATCATGCGTCACCTGATTTTTACTTTCGGATTTTTAAAATTCCAGGTTCTTTGGCGTCTTAAAGTTAACGAAAAAAGGGTTACCCATATAACCAAAAAGTCCACACACTGTGAGTAGATATGACAATGTATTGATCAATAAAACATGGGATGTATTGGAACGACCATCAGTTAATGCTCAAACAATGAAAGATATAAACCGACTCGATCAATAATCTGTATCGAGAATCAGTCGCTGCCAAAGCATTAAGAAAACACGGAGCTATTGCAAGGCTACACATGTTGCTAGTTGCTTTAATGTGCGCGTATGAGCATGATAGCGATATACGTTCCATTGCCGCAGTCCTGGGTTGTACGTGCGGCGCGACCGCCACTGTGACGAGAATCAAATTAAGCAATGAATTCGTCAGCGGCCAATTTTGTTGCGTAACTAGGACTTCCGATCCAAACAATGTAGAAAACACCAACGCTTTTCTAATGGCGGAATAGTTTGTTTGGATCGGAAGTCTAACTTCCAACATTAGAAAAGACTTTGTAGTTACCAAAGGCGTACTACAGGGTTGTAGTTTATCACCAACCTTGTTTGAAACGCACCGAAACGAGGCACTAAGAAATTACAGAAATGGCGATTTCGATAAGTGACGACATAACACTTTATACATTTCATTTTAAGAACGATCACTTTGTTCTGACACAAGACATAGAAGATCTTGAATTTATGGCTAGAAAACCAATTGCGGAATACGAAAAGTTGTACATGTATCAAATATGACAAAAACCAAATATATGTGTATTGTAGTAGAAGACAATAAAAATTAAGACAAGATAATAGTGAATAATTATGTATATCTCGAAACAGTATTAATATTACCAACGGAAGAACAAAGATCGTTTGCAGTTATTCGAAAGTTATAATTGAATCCGTATTCGAGGCTAATGTTACCATGTCATTGGCACATCATGTTGCGACGCTAGTTCCGAGAGCTGTAGGCAGATCTGAGTATAATAAATAGAGAATTGGGTACAGACACTATCTTGAGAGACCCCAGCTTGGATTGTTTGTAGCTCTGAATATATACTTTGATATCTTACCCTAAAGTGTCGGTCTGCCAAATATGATTTTAAAATTGTGTAATAGTTTACTGGCAGCAAACACTTAAGTCTGTACCTGGCTGATCAGCATGCCCGACTTTATTAGTAAATCTAGGAAAGCTTCTAAACTAGGTTTAAACAATATGATACCAGTCCGCCTTGTATCTATGACGCGACCGCCAACACCACAATCTTTCCAATGTGACGTCGCGCCCCTCGCCTTCAATTTCTTGACGCTTTTCCATAGGGGCGCGTTTCGCAGCTTGAAAACCACTGCTATAGAAACTCACTTAGGGTGTATACTTCTCACGGCTCCCTCGATTTGTTATTACACTATATTTAATTACATGGAAAAGTTTTCGGCAGCTTTAGTATTTATTTTGTAGTAATTATTCTAATAAAATAATAAGTTTCATACATTTAAAAATTTGGCTTGGCACAGTTTAATTTCATTTTTGTAATCTCTAATTAATGATATAGATACATTCCAGCTCTATTGTCCAAACTTCATCCAATGTGTTAGGAAGAAAACCGTTTTCAAGGCCTCATTTTTTTATAAAGAAAAGAAATTCCTTTAGCCGGTCGACTGACGAAGGTTTGATAAATAACCTCTCCTCTCATGAACTTAAGCCATCTACAGTTATGTTTGTTTGTCTTGTTCTGTAGAATTTCCTTTTTGTTTCCTTAGCTTTTATAACTAGATAAATAAAATAACACAATATAAAAGCATCTTATTTTATGAAAGATTATTATGTTTTCTTATAAACTTTGAAAATTCGCAACCGGACAGCAATGTAATATTTCCAAAGAGTGAACGATAATACGCAACCTGAATATTTTGTATTGCGGCTCGCTTTTCAAAACAGAAATAATGCCTGGAACTATATACAGACGCAGACGGTCGTACTGTTTGTTTTCTATTTGTCAATTCAAGGTCACAACGTCTACGGGAATCTAACTGACATTGTAAACAATAATGTCGACGCCCAAGCAACACAGAAATCTGCGTTGTACGTGTATTCAATCATATTTTGGTAAATTTTTAGTTATGGTATATTTATTATACTATATATAATACTATATGTTTTGAAACGTGTAATATACGTGTATTGTTAACCATTTTGATACAGGCAGGGTGAAAATTTTGTGATATTTTATGTACTGGCGCCAGATTACTATTTCTTTGTGTCTTGCTGCATTTGTGGTCAACTAAGGTTCACCAAAAATGGTACTTATAATACACTAATAAATGTTTTTCATTGAGGTATACGCTATACGTAATTTAAACGTCTACATTCGATCATGTTTATTGCCATCTTCGGTATTATTCGCATTTTTTCGTTTGCCTAAACCAATAGCGTTTGATGGTTTCAACACGTGATGATTTCACGCGTCATCGGCCTCCCCGTTAGCGTTACAATTTGTTGGTGTCATGCGGCGTATACATGTATGTAGTGTTTGTGCTTTGTTACTGTAGTTTGTAGCAGTAGGTAATTAAAGCTGGAGTGGAGTATTAATAAGGTGAGTACTATTATTATTATAGTTATATGTTGTCATGACGAATCTTTTGTTATGTGCTACCTACGAGCTGGTTCTGTAAATTTTCACACCATATTACGATAATCATTATTCCGGTCTCATGTTATATAGCATGATAAAAACGTATACGCATTGTTAACAGCCTTCGCAAATTCTATAAATTTCAATAAAAAAACATTAAAGACCAGTAACTTGACAGCTGAAGGTAAGAAAACCAACGCGGCAAATTCAGTTTAAGGTTAGGTTTACTGCCTAAAGTGACCACCTTTGGGACTGACCCAAAATGGTCAATTTAAGCAGGTGGTCACTTTCTAAAAGTGTGAATTCTTTATACACTACAATTTGTCCAAAATAGCCCACACTCTTCAGCATTAAAAATACAAGATACGTATTAGGTTAAATCTAAGTTTATAAAACAAAGAAACTCTAGAATAATATATTAAAGAAGATCTTATAAATAGAGTAAGTAATTCATAATTAAAACATTTTACCCTCTCTGACCTCTTCTACACCCTTCATGAGTTCGACCTCTAAAACAAAACCAGATTGAAATTGAAAGATTATTATTGCTACTATTTATTACTGACTCAACGTTAACTAAAACAGAACCAAAGTATACACCGTGACCCATTAAGACATGCTCAGACTTTGCCAGTGGTTAGATAACCATTAAAGAAAGAAAATTCCTATATACCATTTTTCTCGTATTTCTATATTTTTGGAGAAAAACGGCATCGAAGTTCAGCCGAATGTTTTCAAATTTAATAGTATGAATGCACATGACACATATTTTAGTTCAAGCAGATATTCAATACTACTAGAATGTGCAAGGATAGCGTAAAGTAATAAAAACGTCTTTATTTTGGCCAAGTGTTTCGTAGAATAACAACAGATAAACAGAATTAAATAAACAAAGCATGTTGAGAACGACCTCTCGATGGATATTGTTTCAAAAATGGTATTTTTGTTTTGTGTTGTTTCTGATGACTAAGACAATTTCAAATTCTTTTAATAGACACATTAACCCCTATGTGTAATACAATACTGCAGGTTTGTGAATAAAAAATTATAGTACTCGTGATAGGGACACATCTTTTGAGGTCAAGATCAAGGAGATACCCGATACTATTTGGTTTCTCAAATGATAACAAACTGCAAACCCCTTACACTGCAGCTTTTAGTAATAAAACGTATAACAGTACTTGTACTTGACTATGTAAACAAATCCATCAATCATTCAGGGTCGTTGAATTAAAACATAAAAAAAAATAATAAGGTTTTAATAATGAAACATTCTAGAATTCCAATAAAAATAACAATACCTATTGATGGATAGATCAAATTAGCTAAACATGTCTTTACTTAATTAAAACTAATATCTGTTTATTAACGCATACACATCGAATTTAATGATACATTAAATGGGTCAGTATTAAAATGATGTCATTTCTGTCTGCGTTTACTATTAGAATAAAGGGGAATCCCCCGGATTAATAGATCGTTTTGTTTTAACATCTAAAAAATGGAATGTGCATCGTTTGCATCCTTGTGCTTGTTTAAACAGATGTCACGTTTTTACTGATGGTGTCAATTTCTAAAGATCTTGCATTTATTTCTATTCGACTTAACTACACTGACCTGCATCAATTATACGTACTTTTCTGAAAACGTCGGTCAAAATTTTCGAAATTTTCAGGTTCATTTAATCAAAAAAAGTTACTAAGGTTTTATGTTTCTAATAACCAGAGAAGCTTATCCTCAAAGTCCGATCATTGAGTACTGAATCACCGTGTATACCTCTATTTCTTTTTACACTTCTGACGTTTTATTATCTTAAAATGGGCAAAGTGTAATCCCTTCCAGGTCGGGGAATGAGGATCCTTTACATTTATTTTACCCCAACCTATCACCTCTACTGTTCTTCTAGGGAGAGGCTAAAATTGTTCTAATTTAATTAGCTAAAATAATATTTTTAGTTTGGTACTAAAATATAATTATAGAAAATTCTGGAATTGAAGTACTAGTGCACGATATGATAGTGTCTGTGTAGTATAATTTATTTAGATGATGACTTAAAGTAAAGTTTTTAATTTAATATAACTAACTAGCTTTTATCCCATGCCACCAACGCTAATCCAATAGTTTAGCGATAATAGTTAATTTTTGTAAATGAACACCCCACAATCTTTATCTCGAAGACCTTGCTGCACGCAGCCCAAAAACTACGTTGCAAATACTCGTTATTTATTGTGTTGTAACACGCTCCTACAGAAATCTATAGTTTCTGGCCTAATGATCCAAATTACTATTGAACATAACTCGTGTTGGCTCTGGTTGTAAAGTAAACACTGAGCGAGCGTTGCAACCGATAATGCCCGTTTATAATGGCCTGGTTGCAGTGGCGTGCAGTGAGAATTTACGCTAGGGAAGCAACCACGATTTTAATTTTAATATACCTAGGTACAGGCGCGGATTCACGGGGGGGATAATTTCCCCCCCCCAAATTTAGAAATAAGTATACATAGAATAGAAACAAATAATGTTTGCTTAATTATTATTTATTAAAACAATTATTTTTCCAAAAATTTCCCCCTCAAAATAATTCTCTGGATCCGCCCCTGGTAGGTACAATAAAAAAACAGTGTTATAATTGTTAAGCTTAAAAGTTTTTTTAAGAAGAACTTTTACACTTTATACTTATGGAATTTATTGACTATTATTCTTTATATAAAAAAAAACTACTACTATGTATTTATACTGCAACTCGATTTTCCAGTCTTAGCAAAATACCGATGCAGGTTTTAATCTTTGTTGTTAAATTTGAAAGTTCTGGTTTTGATCTGCCTTTCTTAATAATTTGTAATTTCTCTCCAAAGCTGTATGCAGAAAATTATTTATTAATAACTTACAAACTGAACAAAAAAAAAACGCGATTCGGATCTCGGAAGTACTCGAACCTTCTACCGAAGCAGCTGAATTTGCAGTCCTGACGATAATGCAATTTTAAATTTGCATACTACAGAGGAAACTAAATGGTCTTCATTTAATTAACTAAATTTGTCTTTAAAAAGAATCCAACTTATATAAATTCAAATAATAAAATGTGACAAAATACAGTCTCATTTGCAAATTTACATTAAATTTAACAAACACTAAATCAATCAGAAGAAATAACCAAATTATAATAAATAAACATTTGGACATGAAGCACACTAAAAATAACGGCTAAACAATGCTAACAGCATCGTCTGTATCACCACGCCAAGGTTAGGAGAAGAGCAGTTATAAGCAACGAAATCAGTGCTTATATGCAGTGTATGTAACACATTTGAATCGGTATTACCTTCCGTGCAAGTTTAATGAGCCTAATTTAAAATAGTACTCTAAATAATTATACTTTTTGCTGTACGGAATTGATATTGAGCATTAAGTTGATTAAATATTACAAATTTAAATAAATAATAACCATAATTTTATAAAAATATTTTTGTTAGCATTGGTTTTTACTTTTAATAAATTCTCAAGGGAAGCATTGCTTCTATTGCTTCCATGGACCGCACGCCACTGCCTGGTTGTTATGGACTTATTTATATAGTTCGTATGACAGCTATAAACAACACGACGCAAGTGGAACATAAAATAAATTTAATCGTACTGGGTTAATGCTTTTGTAAAATAATCTAAATGTAGCTTCTGATGTAAAAAATTGCTTTTATACCTTCGTTTTTTTGAGCCAAATTTATTTTGCGTTCATACTGCTTATCGAAAGGAAGTTTGACCTTCAACATGCCGATATCGAAATCCATTTTCGTAATATGAAAACGTGGATGCATCACTCTTCTTACTACGACGTGGTGAATGAAGTGCTTTTGCCAGTAGGAAGTGTTACTCCGTACAGCGGCATTTTTTAATACCTATAACTATAACAGTCAAAACGTTTTTCCTGACCAAAGTATTATTGGATAATGATACTCCTGGATCATATATGCAATGTGCAGCAGTGAGTGCCCAGTATTTGCTTATAATGCTACAGCCGCAGTGGTACCACCAATTCCCGGCCTTTGTCTTATCAAAACGCACATAAACGGATACTTTTTGACTGTTGTAGGCTTACCACCTATTATTCTGCTACTGTCAGTGTCAGACCTTTTATTGTTAGATGATGGTGCAAACACCCTAGACACATAGCTCAGTTGCAGATGGTCTGGATTCAAAAATTGAAATAGTCTAATGTTATGTAGTGGAAGTGGCAGGGTTTTATGTTACTTACAAAGCAGAATCACTTGAATACGTGTCAGTTTCATGGTTACAGTACAGTTATTGTGATAGAATTTTAGTTATTATTACACTTACCCAATCATTTTAACACGAACGACTATAAAATCTATGGGTGTTATAATTTAATTAATTAAATAATGACAAAGTTTTTATACGTTCCCGTAATAGCAAATTACGAGCACTTAATTACCTACCTATTAATAAAGTTTGAATCGTAAAAATAATAAATCTTTTCATGTTAACTACTCATTCTGTAAAAGAAATATAATTTTCAAAACAAATTGAACTAGGCAGAGCTTCTAGAAATACAAAAACGAAAGAAAAATAACATCATGGAGACCGGTATCTATAGTTAAACCAGTAGGAACTTCCATTTTACGTCCGATCTGAAAATGGTAAAACTATATACAGTGCGAGTGTAAAGTCTGGAACTATCGCAATAAATCGTTTATTAAACGTTTTTGAAAAAAATCCTCGAACACGTCAATTTTTATCTTAAATGAGACATATTTTACTGTAATCGTCACTTAAAGATCGTCTTTTGTTTTTGAGTTATGACGTAAGCGATAATTTTTTTAAATGGAAACCCTAATGTTTTATGATGAATTTGGAAAAAGCATGAAATTCTAAGACCAAATATGTTAAAAAAGTATGGTACTGTATTTTGAAATTTTCGAGATAATTGCCGTTAAAGTTTTAAAACAAAAATCTAATAACAATCAAGAGTTCCAAGTTTTAATAAAAAAATCAAGTAGCCATATAACAATTGACAGCGTTAAAATTATGACAGTTCTTTATCAGTTTGTTTATGTTTTTATTGTGGGCTTTTTTACGTAATTCAGTAAATAATGGTGCGATATTTGACTGAAAAGGAGCGAATTGAAATTTTAATATTGAGGGGATGTGGCGACCGTACTAGAACACAACAAGAGGTTTGTGAGATATTTAATAACAAGTATCCTGATAAAGAACCTATCACAAGAGCGACAGTTTCCAAAATAGGAAGAAAGTATTTTGAACTCGGACATGTGAGAGATCGCCATAGGGGTGGTCGTCCAACAACCGAAGAAGGTAACGAATTAGATATTCTGTTGTCTCTACAAGAAAACCCCCATGGAACTAACGGGTGTTCGAAAAAAACTGTGGTCAAGTGGCCTATGGAAAAATTTCAAACATAGGGCGCAGCTTATGTGTTACAATTGGAACATAACCCTATTTATGAATGTCAGAAAGCTACGAACTAATTAATAAATGAAACTTAGTAAGTAAGTAAAGAAATTATTTCCTACTTCAAAACACTTTACAGTTGTACGCTTTAATGCATTTAACACATTTTCTAACATCTGTGGAGTATTGTTTATTTCTTGAATCTTCTGCGTAATGCGTTCTTTAAGTAGATCTAAATTATTAATTGGAACAGAAAATACACAATTTTTAAGGTATGGCCACAAAAAAAGTTACATGACGTTAAATCACAAGATCTACTAGGAAAAGGAATTTCGGTATGTCGGCTTATAATGCGATTATCGAGAAATTCTCGTAGCATTGCAAGTGTTTCAGCCGTACAGTGAGGAGTTGCACCATATTGCTGGAAATAACCTTGCTGGATTTCATCATCATGTAATTGTTCCAAAAATGGTTGCAAAATTTCTTGTCTATATCGCACTGAGTTGATGTTACCTTCAAAAAATATAGGTCCAACTATTCTTCTTGCACTGATGGCAGCCCAAACACCTATTTTTTCGGGATGTAAAGCAGTTTCAACAAATTCATGAGGATTTTCGGCACTCCATGTTCGCATGTTTTGCGAATTAATGTATCCTGTCCTATGAAACCCTGCTTCGTCAGTAAAAAAAGTTCTTCGTAACGCATCGTCATCATTATTAAGAGTGTTTAAAAATCACTGGCAATATTGTAACCGTTGCGGGATATCAATGGGTAGCAGCTCTTGCAGCACCGTTACTCGATAAGGATAAAAATGCAAGTCTTTACGTAATACAGTATGACATGTTCCTGTAGAAAGCTCAGTTTGTTGTGATAAACGTCGAATAGAAGTTTTAGGATCGTTTTCCATTATTTCTCTAGCTGCAGCTACAGTTTCTTCAGTGCGTTTTAATGGTCATCCACTACCGGTCTTTCGGTTAACGCTTCCTGGCCTCCGAGATCATCCGACCTAACTTCGATGTATTTTTTTTATGGGGCTATCTAAAGAGTAAGGTTTACATAAACCGCCCACAGACAGTAGAAGAGCTACAGCAAAGAATTCGCACAGAAATAAGATTAATTCCACCTGAGACTTTGCGTAAAGTTCGTGACGAATTTCAGTACAGACTCGGGTACTGCCTTGCACAAAATGGTGGTCAGTTCGAACATTTAATTTAATTGTTTTTCTTTACTTTGTTATATCTTGTTTCTTTTGTATTTCATAATAATTTCAATACATTATACGCAATAAAACAGTAAATAAGCTATCAAATCATTGACCTATTTGACGTGTTTTCGATTTTTCATTACTATTATGTACAATATCTTCCAAATAGAAAAATGCAATATCACACTTTTTATCATATTTGGTCTAATTTCATGCTTTTTCCAAATTCACCATAAAAGATTAGGGTTTCCATTTAAAAAAATTATCGCTTACGTCATAACTCAAAATCAAAACACGATCTTTAAGTGACGATTACAGTAAAATATGTCTCATTTAAGATAAAAATTGACGTGTTCGAGGATTTTTTTCAAAAACGTTTAATAAACGATTTATTGCGATAGTTCCAGACTTTACACTCGCACTGTATATCAGCTGCTTGCAAATACTAAAGAACCATAGAAAACCAGAAACCTCGAACTCGGAAGAGTAAAAAAAATTGTAAAAATTGAAGTTTTTATCTACGACTGCTTGGATAAGAATTCATTATGTCATTCATTTGAGTTAGGTAATGAAGTTCATTATAACTCTAATGAGATAATGAATTCATTACCTATCTCAAATGAATGACATAATATGGCATCCGTAGATAAGATTTTATATGATTCACATGGGATAAAGGCCATAATTGCACTCATTGTGCTTTCACGACACAGTCTTGAACGTTTGACACTCATATAATGTTGCCTGTATCCCACTAGTAACATAAATAACTATTCTTGTTTATTGTTTCCAGCCTTATTTTGTGGAACTCCATAATCATGAAATAAATAAAGATTATTAAAAGTTTCACAGTTTTATTAAAATATACCTGACAATATTGTTTCGACAGCTATGCTGTCATTATCAAAGGTAATATAATTATAAACAAACACGTCGCTAAATACGACGTGTTTGTTTATAATTATATTACCTTTGATAATGACAGCATAGCTGTCGAAACAATATTGTCAGGTATATTTTAATAAAACTGTGAAACTTTTAATAATCTTTATTTATTTCATAAATAACTATTATTACAGTTACTGAGCGTTGTGTTACAGTGGCTGTTACAATTTTATGATCGTTCGAGTATCTATAAAGGTATCAAAACTGCATGTTAGACTTGGTGTCTTCACTTATTTTTCACTAATTAAATTAAATCAATCACAATTCCCACTGATTGTTCACAAATGAAAACAAATCTTCTTTGTTCCAAAACTATCAAGGTAAATATCAAACAAAACTTCTATTCTCGTCCAGAATACAGTATATTACCAACAACAAACTTCTCTAAGTACAATAAAATAAACAAACTAAATACTTAACTAATTCCTCAGCACCGCTAGCTCAGTTGGGCTGGGTTTCATCATATCAAAAATGCAGTGGACGGCGAAATGAAAAACAGTAGGTTGTTTACAAAATGAAATAAATGGTGATATTATGTTACCGATAAGATTCACAAATCACTAAACAAATCTTAGTCTAGTATGAGTTAATTATAAACTAAAAGTATAATTAAGAACCCCTAGCTACCTAGATTCTACCTATCTAAAGAGTTCTGCTGAATATAAGGGTTTAAAATTCAATTAAATCAAATGTAAACAGTAATCTAATATCTTGTTTATTGTTTCCAGCCTTATTTTGTGGAACTCCATAATCATGAAATAAATAAAGATTATTAAAAGTTTCACAGTTTTATTAAAATACAACCTGACAATATTGTTTCGACAGCTATGCTGTCATTATCAAAGGTAATATAATTATAAACAAACACGTCGCTAAGGTAGATACAAAATAGGTAACTAGATAAAATAATAATAATAATCAGAATTAAATATCTAACACTTCCAGTAACGGAGAATTACTGAGCTCAAGTTGTTCATTCATTAAAGAATGAACAAACATTAAAGAATGAATGAACAACTTGAGCTCAGTAATTCTCCGTTACTGGAAGTATTAGATATTTAATTCTGATTATTATTATTATTTTATCTAGTTACCTATTTTGTATCTACCTTAGCGACGTGTTTGTTTATAATTATATTACCTTTGATAATGACAGCATAGCTGTCGAAACAATATTGTCAGGTTGTATTTTAATAAAACTGTGAAACTTTTAATAATCTTTATTTATTTCATAGTAATCTAATAAATATAAAAGAAATTCTATATCACGTATTTATTAACAAACCATTACTAATATATGTTATAAATGAAAAAATTAAAAATTACTTAAAAAATTGTTACTCTATAATAATTTCACTTTGTTGTAATTTAAGTTAAAAATCGAGATTATCGTTATAGGAATAGGAAATTATCGTTGTTTTGAGGAACGTAAGAAAAATAGTGTACATACCTCGCTAGAAAGTGTCTTTCGCACCCTCGTGTGATATCCGCACTCGGCTGGCGGCTCGTGCGTCTACATTCACACTCGTGCGAAATATGTCACTTTCCATGCTCGTTATGTAATATACTAATTGCAGGGTTCTACTAAAAAACTTAGTTTCCATGCTATGACTCACATCCCGCGAAAAGTTGCCAATATATGAACTACCTTTCCCGGCGATAATGTTCAAACCAACTACAATAATACCTTCATATTCTGAAATTCCATCATCCAATCAGACTCTGCTCAATTCAATTACAAGTCGTTATGATAATTATCTTAAGATATACACAGATGGCTCAAAAACTAAAAACGGTACTGGATACGCAATATACTCCGCAAATCGTATTGAGATACAACAAAAAATACCAGAATTTTGCTCAGTATACTCCGCGGAGATTTTTGCAATTGAAAATGCCCTAGAATGGTTAATATCTCAAAATCACTCACATAATGCCCTAATTATGACGGACTCCAGATCTGCCATAGACGCAATTAATAACATTTCACTAAACAACTTATCCACATCCAATTCCATGTGCAATATCAAAAAAATGCTTTATGAACTCCATCTATTAGATTATCGAGTCGTTTTTATCTGGGTTAAAGGCCATGCAGGCATATCAGGAAACCAAACTGTAGATATGTTGGCAAAAAATGCAACCACTCTTCCAATTATGAACAATAAACATGAATACAAAGACGTAATTAATATTGGGAAGAAAGAAATTCGTTTTATTTGGAATAGGCAGTGGAAAGAGTTTGTTGAAACATCCAGTAATCATTATACCATAATTCACCCCACGTTACCAAACCGAATCCCACACATTGTTGATTATAAAGTGCCAAGAGCTTACTCCGTTACAATCACACGTTTAAAACTAAATCATGGAAGATTCCCAGCACACCTTCATCGAATAGGTGTTGCCGACACAAACTTGTGTTCGTGCGACGGCCAGTCAACTGCCGATCTAAATCACATCCTTTTTGCCTGCACAAATCATTCTCAACAGTGCTTAGGACTAATAACATCATTAAAAAATAATAAAATTCAATTCCCAATTAATTTAACTGCGCTACTAGTCACTAAGGAAAAAAAGATATTAGACACTTTAGTTGATTTCCTCCGTCAAATAAAACTCGATATTTAAAGTAGCTTAACTACGAGCTCTTAAAATTTGTGTTAATAGGTTTCAAAATTAAACTAACTTAAAAAAAAATCTGTGGCAAATGGATTCTCCAATGCCAAGCACTTTCTTACACACACACACACACTGTGTATGGCATGCAATATATAAAACACACAAGAAAATATATTTTGTTTACTGTGGGTGAGACGTAACTTCAAACACGCAGTATTAGCGTGCTAAAATCCCTTTCCCTTTACCAACAGCAAAAACGAGACGCGGTATTCTTTACGTAGTTTTGCAAATATCTTTGCTTCCATTATACCTATGATAAAAATAAAAGCGCATTGTGTTCACAAAAAATCAAAGTAAACGCATTCCAGACATTTTTTTCAAAATATGTACGAAAAAAGGGCTTAACTTGGAAAATGGAAGTACATGCGATTTTTTATTTCCAGCATGCAGAAGGGGCCTAGAAAAGCTTAACTTGAAGTTTTCGACCTCAAATTCATATGAGCTTTTTCCGCCATTTTGAATAGAAGAGATGAAGTGTTGTTTTGAAATTATCTCTGTAATCGTAGGTCCGACAAAAATTTGTATAAAGCATTTTTGTCGGCAATACGATTGTGTACAATTTTTATTGCAAACTTTTTCGCGTAATATAAAAAATTAAAAAACTGTGAGGGAAAAACATTGAAAATTGATGTGGTGGAAATTGTTGCTTAATTTTGTAGATGGTATAACTATTTCATTATTAGTGGAGCAAAAAAATTATTCATTCGTTTTTTTGTAGAGCATTTCATGACGAACACTATTTCCTAATGACTTTTTTCATTCGGTTTATTGGTATAGGTCAAGTCAATGCTCGAAGGGAGGTTAGTGTACGTGAACTGGTTGGTACTCGTCGCGTACTATCACATATTGTGCATCGTAAACCTTTGTGCATGGGAACAATTATCGTCTCATAGTTTGCCTAATTTACATTATCTTATTTAATACTTATATTTATAGTACATGTAATTAATAATTCTTCATCGACAGCTTGGTCATATTTAGTGACGTTTTCGCAGGTCTGCCCACTGCAATGCAGACAAATAGTGGAGCACTTAACGCCTGCTTTTCTGCACCCGCAAGTTGCTTCACATTTCCCTTTGCATCTGCAGGCGATGAGTTGTAAAAGGTTCCCTGGTACGGGTTCGGCGGCGCTTGTGATAGGTTCAAGACCTCGTTGAGTTCTTCGCCAACCCCATTCCTCTGGATCCTTTTCAAATCCTAACCATGATTGAACCTGATGGTCAGTTCGGAAAATATGCTACCGCGCTCGTGCAGAATTTTTTTGCATCTCAGTGAATTTAAGGATTTCTCGTTCTTATCGGCCACGTACAAGGCCATCAAAAAATGCTCTCCAGTGGCAAGTAGAACTTGGGTGTCGACAATTTTCGCTTTAAATAATTAAAGCGTTGAATGGAATTCCTCGTATTTGAGAAGACATTGACCTGTTGGTTTTGCTCACTGGACTCGCAGACAATAAATGTAATGTTTTCTTCAGGAAACCGGCAAAAGGTAAATCGGCCACCACAATTTTTATTATTTTCCCTCGCAACTTTTTCATTTATTATATTACGCGCAAAAGTTTGAAATAAAATTTGTAGACAATCGTATTGCCGACATAAATGCTTTATACAAATTAGTAGATATGCTAGGAGAGTTCTGCGGCAATCCTTATGGAAATTAACATGGGAAATCGCTAAAGTCCAACGTAGAAATTTTGGTCAATTTCAAGGTCATCCGCGACCAGGCTCAACGCGCGCCAGCGCAACGTATACGCATTAACTTTACATATTACGCAGTGATTGATGCAGTCGTCTGAGATCATAAGGATTTTATAATGACGACATCACGGCATTCTAGGGCTTCACCCCCCCAGAAACAGGGCCCCATGGCAAGCGAAAATAATTATACTTCTACGCTCACATCTAACTACCCACGTGATCAAGATCGTGTTTAAGCATTTCTAGCCGATGAGATCATGAAATTTAAAGAAACCGACAGTCTTTGACACAACTGCGAGGTTTGCAAGCTCGTCTAACCGTTATATCTATGTCAGTAGCTACCATGCGTGAAGGGCTTTCGGATCTCAAGCTTAAGAAAAATATTATTATTGTAATATTATATAATTACTACGTTAATAAATACTAAT
Organism: Agrypnus murinus; assembly: GCA_929113105.1. Classification (NCBI taxonomy): domain Eukaryota; kingdom Metazoa; phylum Arthropoda; class Insecta; order Coleoptera; family Elateridae; genus Agrypnus; species Agrypnus murinus. The sequence continues at coordinate 153,777,902 of OV816028.1, read as the reverse complement.
CATGTGCTGACGGCATCAACTACACGCCAGAGCTGGCTATCTATTCTCACTCGGCATGTAATACTTATATGGCTATACATATATTATTTAATAATGAGCTGTAAATAAAACACACAAATATGGTTTATACACTTTTTATTTTTTTTAGCTATTGTACATTTCAAGCTAAATATATACTCAACTAACCATAATTAAAATGTTATAGCAGAAGATCATCATTTGTTTAAACTAATCTACCTATTAAGAAATACTAATTATCAAGCCTGAGTAAGGACTTTTAGTAATATCATACAGAGAAATAATATTATAGACATTCATTATCGTAGAAACATCAAACTAAACAATCATGTTTTGTAAATATAGTAAATATACAATAGTAAGTAAATATACTTAATTATAATTAAAATACTAGATGATATGATTAACATTATCTTATGTTAAACTACTTATTAGGAAACAATAATTAAGGAGCACAATGCTTTTATAATATCTTACATGAGAAGAAAATTTCATTCAATCTATTAGCTCAAATTGAAACATATAACATTAACATAGAAGTCAGATATTATAATGAATATATTACATATTAAAACCTACATACAATATACAACAAACATCCACACAGATTACATTAATATCTAACCTTACAGAATTTTATATTACATATAAGATTTTCGGTGAGGACATACATCAGTCTACATTAATTTGTTCTAATATCGAATAATGACCCAAAGGCAGGGTTTCATAGGAGCCAGGTATGAGGTAACGTTTATCATCATACGGACTAAGATCAATCTTTTGCTGCGTAATTGAATGAACATTATGCTTATCGGATCGGATTATATTTTGATGTACACGTTTTTCTATATAGTTTTCGAGACATTCTACGTAGTCTTCGAAGGTAATTTTTGTGTGAACAACAGATTTTTTAACTCCTTTAGCCTTTTTGGTTAAATTATAATTAGATATAATATCGGAGATTTCATCATCATCATATTCTTCTTCATGTAAACGATTTCTTAACGCTTCTACGTCATCTTTTGAAACGGTAGTTTTTATAGTGTATAATTTTGATCGGAGCCCTACGTAATGAGTCATTGGTACCCCATTACACTCATCCTTCATCATACCCAATACTTTTTTATTTACACGCGGTATGTCATAGATGTTATGATCGGGGTAGTCACTAGTATCGAAATACTGCAGACAATCACGCTTCATAGCTACATAAGGACCCTGATTACGAATCTCGTATACTAGAGAATCAGTATCCGAATATAGCACAGAACACCTATCGCCAAATGTGTTCTTCATATAGCCATAATGGAAGTCGTAGATGGTAGTTTTAGCGAGATCCAAAATGCTCATACCAACATAAATCGGTTTGTTCAGATAGATTTCAGATTTTCTTAACTCGATTGCTATTAAATTCTCATTAAATATACTACAATTTTTAAATTCAGGTTTGGAGATGTAAGACTCCGCTCCATATCTACCCGCCCACTTAGTTAAAAGACGTATATTTACATGCTTACGCAAATTTTCCATCGTCTTACCAAAGACTGCGTTATTCGAGGGATACCTTTACCGCGTCGCCACCGACACCGATCCGCAGACGCTGTACGTGCCACCCGCAGCCCGAGAAAAGGTACTCAAACAATACCACGACGACAGTGGACACCCCGGCCGGGACGAGACCCACACCGCCATCCGCCGGAGATACTGCTGGCCGCAACTAGCTCGCAACGTCGCCCTCCACGTCCAACAATGCGTGACCTGCGCCGCCGTGAAAAGAGGTAAGTTACAGACTAACGCTCCTTTACAGGCACGACAGCCAACCCGACCCTGGCATACCGTCAACATCGACATCATGGGGCCCTACCCACCAACAGCTTCTGGAAGGAGATACATCCTGGTGATCGAAGACGCCTTCACGAGATGGGTCGAGGCATTCGCGATGCGGGACGCCACCAGCCAGTTCATGTGTCGACTAGCGGAAGAGGAAGTCTTTCATCGGTTCGGCTACCCGAAAGTCATCCTCACGGACAACGGTACCCAGTTCACCAGCGACCTCTGGAGAACCACGTGCAGAAGATGGGGCGCGACCCACCACACGACGGCGATCTACCACCCCCGAGCGAACCCGGTCGAACTATGCAACCAGGAGATCAAGAAGGCCCTCCGCACGCGACTTCAGGGACAACCCCACGACGAATGGGTCCGCCATCTACCCCGAGTCCTCCACGATCTCTGCCTCCGGACCAACGCCGCCACGCGATCGAGCCCTACCAAGCTGCTGTTCGGGTACGAGCCACTTCAGCCAGGGGACCAACAGCTTCCGGAACAACAGGAACCGCCATCCACCGAGGACCGACAGAGGGAAGCCAACGCCAACCAACTTCGGTATCACTGGAGATACCAGGGGCAGCCGGCTGCACCAGTCGCCCGGGTAGGAGAGGATGTCATGGTACGCGCCCACATCCAATCCAACGAGCCGGTTTCGCGCCGAAATGGTTGGGACCCTACAACATCCGGAACATCTTCGACGGTAGGGTCTACACAGTCGACAAAGGGGGACAGCAGGTGAAGTACCACGCAAACCACATCCGGCCAGCACCACGACGCCCAGCGCTTCACACACCGCCTCCGGCATCACCCCCACCGCACCCGGAAGAAGACGCTTTGCAGGCCATGCCGTCGTCTCCGAGGGGGGGCGAATTGACACCGACAACCAGGTGCTCCACAACGCCAGCAGCCTGCAATTGGAGAATCCGGCCAGCCAACCACGATGCAGCACCAGCCTGGAGGAGGGACCGACATCGTAACATATAAGCGCTTCACGCGAGACGCTCGCTCTCATTATTTCTCCGACTTTGCCTTAACTATTATCATACTTTGTTAACGTGTATATTTGGATAAATATATGACTTTATTTTGTGTTATAATACTGCCGTATTATTTCTTTAACCTCTCTTTCCTTTTAATAGCTTTATTTGGTAACTCTGAATATCTACGAGCCGTTCAACGGTAATAGATGTGACACCAACAACGACCAGCTACAGGACGCCAGCAGCCTGCAATTGGAGAATCCGGCCAGCCAACCACGATGCAGCACCAGCCTGGTGGAGGGACCGACATCATAACATATAAGCGCTTCACGCGAGACGCTCGCTCTCACATTTTGCACTGACCTACCTTACTTTGTTACATTATTATTATTCGTATTGTTGATATTATATATTGGAGAATATATATTATTATTTGTGTTATAATACTGCCGTATTATTTCTTAACCCTTTTCCTTTAACAGCTTTTAGTAACTCACGATATCCGGAACGAGGAAGTTCCATCTACGAGCCGTTCTACGGTAACAATTGGCGCCCAACTACAGTGTGTGTTTGGATAAACACAACAACCGACGACCCAGCCGATGGTGAACACCCGATCGACAACCCGAGAGGACAACAAACCGACAGCAGCACCCATGGACCCGTCTTCGGCGTTCTTCGCAGCCCTGCTGGACCGACTCACCGCTCTGACACCGACGGCAGTCAATCCAGCCCTACCGACCTACGGCGGCCACGACGATGAAGACCTGGAGGACTTCATCTCCCAGATGACTGCCAACATCGCGACATCCCCGGACCAGCTGAGGCTCATCTTGGTCCAACTGCGGGAACCAGCAGGCGCCCTCGCCCAGAAGCAGCAGCCAAGGACTCCGGAACACCTGTTCGAGCTTCTACGTAGGGCCTACGACTCCCCCGTGCAGCGCGTCCAGCTGTACCAGGAGTTATACGCGAAGACCCAGGCCGACCGTCAACCAACCGCGGAATTTTTATCACGGAAGATGTCTTTGTTGCAGAAGCTGGCACCAGGAATGCGGGAAGCAGACAAGGTGCACCTACTGCGGAACCTGCTCCGGCCGGACATAGCAGTCTACCTCAGCGGCCACTACGACAAGCTGCAGGACCTAGCTGACGCGGCCATCGCCACAGCGGACACCCTCCAGTCCACCAAGGCGACCAACCCCTTCATCAGCGCGGATCAACTTCCGAAATGCCGCTTCTGCCCGGAAAGACACTTCCACCGCGACTGCCCCGTTAGGAATTCGGGAAACCACGCAAGGGGGGATTAGGCCGGCATAAACCCTCCTTAACCGCCATGCCCGGCATACAAGTACCCAGGATTCAGGTGCGTATGAATAATGGCATTTGTTTCAGAGCGCTAGTGGACACCGGCGCCTCCATCAATGTCATCAACACGAAGTTCGCCCCGGGAGCCCGTAAAATCGCCACCAAACTCCCACTGGCTAGCGGTAGCCAGAAGATGTCTTGCAGCGGGGAAGCGGAACTCGCCATCATCATCTCCGGATACGAACACGCCGCCACGTTCATCGTTAGCCGCGACCTCCGAGAGCACTGCATTCTGGGGATGCCATGGTTACAAGAGCAGCAAGCGACGGTGGACATCGTCAGAGGCTGCCTGTACCTGGGAATCGGGGAACGGAAGACCGTCTTCTGGACCAAACCACCCCCTAAGACAGAATTAATAAGTATCGGGGAAATTGATCACAGTTTCCCAACGGACGCGCAAACCCGGTTTAAAAATTTAATTTCATATTTCCCCGCGCCATTCAACACCACCCAGGGGATGACGACAACGAGCAGCACCAGGCATAAAATCGACGTGACGGAACGGAAGCCAGTCTGCCAACGCCCCTATCGCGTGTCGGATGAAAAGAAGCGGATCATCCAAGAACAGGTGGAAGAAATGCGGTCCCAAGGCATCATCGAGGCTTCCACGTCGCCGTACTCCAGCCCGGTGGTCCTGGTGAAGAAATCCGACGGCACACCCCGGTTCTGCGTGGACTACCGCAAGCTGAACGCGATCACCACCAGCGAGCCATCACCGATGCCCATCATCCAAGAGAGCCTGCGTGACCTGGGGGATGCAGCAGTGTTCACGCGTCTGGACTTGAAGAGCGGCTACTGGCAAATCCCTATGGACGAGGGATCCAAGCAGTTCACCGCCTTCAGCACCCCGGATGGAGGCCACTACCACTTCAAGGTCATGCCCATCGGACTCCTCAACGCCCCGGCGACGTTTCAACGCCTGATAAGCCAGGAAGTACTCGCAGGATACCTTCGTAAGTTCTGCATGGTCTACCTGGACGACATAATCGTTTACAGCTCCGACTACGAGACCCACCTCCGACATCTAGCGTTAGTTCTGGAGAGGCTATCGCAACACCGCCTTCGTTTGTCCACCAATAAGTGCGCCTTTGGAAAGGCGTCCCTCGACTTTCTTGGCCATACCATCCACCCGGGAATCATCACGCCGCAGCGGAAGCACGTAGAGCAGATCCGACAGCTGCCCGTACCAACCAACAAGGACAAACTCCGGAGTTTCCTTGGCGTTTGTGGATGGATCCGCCAATACATCCCCGACTTCGCGACCATCGCGGCACCACTAACCGATTTGTCATAGGCAAAGAAAACGTGGGAGATCACACCGGAAGTCATGGGGGCATTCAACCGACTGAAGACCGCATGCAGCCAACCGCTCCAGCTACACCATCCTCGCCCCAACCAGCCCCTGGTGGTCCAGACCGACGCGAGCTCCATCGGCATCGGGGCCATAGTCTACCAGGAGGACGACGACGGGACCAAGAGGATCATCTGCTTCGACAGCGCGCGCCTTTCACCAACGGAGCAGCGGTACCACATCAACGAGCAAGAATGCCTGGCCCTGACATGGGCCCTCCGACGCTACCGACCGCTACTAGAGGGGAAACGCTTCAAAGTCCGGACGGACAGTAAAGCCCTTACCTGGCTACAATCGTTCAAGGAGGAAAAGGTAAAATTACTCAGATGGGCTTTGTTTTTATAGGAATCCGACTTCGACCTGGAGCATTGCCGCGGTACCCAGAACGAATTCGCGGACGTTCTATCGCGAGACCCCGAGAACGAGACCACCCACGACGCCCTAACCGACGCGCGACCAGCAACGCCGGAGCTCCAGGCCCTACCGACAACGGAGACAGAGGTGGCAAACGCTTTGACCACCATCGTCGACGAGATCAAGCGGGCCCAAGACCAGGACGACGAGACGCAAGAGTTCCTGAGACGCTGGCGAAACCCCTTCACCCCCGAAGATGAAGGCATCCGATCCGCGTACGAGCAATTCGAGGGATACCTTTACCGCGCCGCCACCGACACCGATCCGCAGACGCTGTACGTGCCACCCGCAGCCCGAGAAAAGGTACTCAAGCAATACCACGACGACAGTGGACACCCCGGCCGGGACGAGACTCACACCGCCATCCGTCGGAGATACTGCTGGCCGCAACTAGCTCGCAACGTCGCCCTCCACGTCCAACAATGCGTGACCTGCGCCGCCGTGAAAAGAGGTAAGTTACAGACTAACGCTCCTTTACAGGCACGACAGCCAACCCGACCCTGGCATACCGTCAACATCGACATCATGGGGCCCTACCCACCAACAGCTTCTGGAAGGAGATACATCCTGGTGATCGAAGACGCCTTCACGAGATGGGTCGAGGCATTCGCGATGCGGGACGCCACCAGCCAGTTCATGTGTCGACTAGCGGAAGAGAAAGTCTTTCATCGGTTCGGCTACCCGAAAGTCATCCTCACGGACAACGGTACCCAGTTCACCAGCGACTTCTGGAGAACCACGTGCAGAAGATGGGGCGAGACCCACCACACGACGGCGATCTACCACCCCCGAGCGAACCCGGTCGAACGACGCAACCAGGAGATCAAGAAGGCCCTCCGCACGCGACTTCAGAGACAACCCCACGACGAATGGGTCCGCTACCTAGCCCGAGTCCTCCACGATCTCCGCCTCCGGACCAACGCCGCCACGCAATCGAGCACTGCCAAGGTGCTGTTCGGGTACGAGCCACTTCAGCCAGGGGACCAACAGCTTCCGGAACAACAGGAACCGCCATCCACCGAGGACCGACAGAGGGAAGCCAACGCCAACCAACTTCGGTATCACCGGAGATACCAGGGGCAGCCGGCTGCACCAGTGGCCCGGGTAGGAGAGGATGTCATGGTACGCGCCCACATCCAATCCAACGAGCAGCGGAAGATCCACGCCGGTTTCGCGCCGAAATGGTTGGGACCCTACAACATCCGGAACATCTTCGACGGTAGGGTCTACACGGTCGACAAAGGGGGACAGCAGGTGAAGTACCACGCAAACCACATCCGGCCAGCATCACGACGCCCAGCGCTTCGCACACCGCCTCCGGCATCACCACCACCGCACCCGGAAGAAGACGAAGAAGACGCTTTGCAGGCCATGCCGTCGTCTCCGAGGGGGGGGCGAATTGACACCGACAACCACGTGCTCCACAACGCCAGCAGCCTGCAATTGGAGAATCCGGTCAGCCAACCACGATGCAGCACCAGCCTGGAGGAGGGACCGACATCGTAACATTTAAGCGCTTCACGCGAGACGCTCGCTCTCATTATTTTTCCGATTTTTGCCATAACCAGTATCATATTTTGTTATTGTATATATTTGGATGAATATATGACTTTATTTTGTGTTATAATACTGCCGTATTATTGCGTTAACCTTTCTTTCCTCTTAATAGCTTTATTTGGTAACTCTGAATAACTACGAGCCGTTCAACGGTAACACATCTTTGCATCGTTTTCTCGGCGGAACGTGTAGAGAGTATCTAAGAAGCGTTGTCATCTGCTCTAGCTCATTGTTAATACAGCCTTCGTGTTGACAACATCAGTTGTTACGTTCATTAACAGGTATTAGTTCTCTTATCATCATAATATCAAAGATGTCTTTAATTGATGCTACAGTCTGCAGTATTGGAGCTTTGTTGGGTAATCTATCCATCGCTCCGGCTAATAATCGCATCGGAGAAGGGGTTAAGGAATGTACGCGAACTATTAGAAAAATCCATCGTGAGCTTAAGTGTGTTAAGTCTGTTGGTGAAAAGCAGCATCTCATGACTCAATTGGCCCGAGTAAAAACTTTTAAATGTCAGTTCAAATCGCTTCAGAGAAGTGGTGCTGGATCTATGAAGGAAACTAAAGAAACCGCTAAACATCGAGTTCGCTGGGATGATTCCATATCAGCTTTTGATAATAGAATTCGAAGTGGTGTAATCAGTAACCTTAAACATAAGTATCCTCAAGAGTTCTTCACGGATTGTAAGAGTCTTTTTAAACGAAGAATTCCTAATATCCTGAGAGAGTATGAAGCAGTAAAAGTTAATGTCATTTTCATGGGAGAATGTGACTGTAAGAGGGGAGACCTGCTTCTAAATGAAAACAAACATTTTACGACCTCGAACTCTCCGATATATAGAGATACAGATCTAGATGGTTTGATGAAAAAGTAACAAAGCCGATACTAACTGAGCTGGAAGAATTCCAAGAGCGACAGAGTGGGTGGTCGCTTAAATCTATTATTAACTTACAAGTTAATATTAATAAGTACACCCCTCAGCTAGGATCGTCGTACATCAAACTACCAAAGCAAATCAAGATGAGGAAAGTCTGCATCAATGTACAGAATCAAGATGCCGCTTGTTTTGTATGGTCCTTGGTCTCGGCCTTGTATCCTGCGCCTAGTGATATAGCTAAAAGGGTGAGTAGCTACCCTCACTACTCTAAGGTTTTAAAACTTAAGGGTATTCAATTTCCAATGACAATCAGGCAGATACCTAATTTCGAAAAACAGAATGACATATCGGTTAATGTTTATGTTCTACAAAAGAAAAATGATGATTATGTAACATTACCAACATATCTTACTAAAAACAAAGTAGAGCGACATGTGAATTTACTGCTCATTCAGGACAAGTACTGTGATGAAAAAGATGGAAATGAAAACTACACTACGCCTATTCGTTATCACTTCGTGTGGATAAAGGATTTAAGTAGACTTTTATCATCTCAACTTAGCAGACGTAACGGTAGAAAATATTTCTGCGATCTATGTCTTCACTATTTCCGTACACAGACGAAATTGAGCGCGCATATAGAAGACTGTCAGCAGGTCAATGATTGCGCCATCAAAATGCCCAAAGTAACCGAGAATCTGGTAAAATTTAAAAATTTTAAAAATAAAGAGAAGGCTCCTTTCGTAGTATATGCTGATTTGGAGAGCATTCTGAAACCGTGTAATAATAAAAATCAGTATCAAGAACACGTCCCAGCTGCTGTAGGTTATTATGTCAAATGTTCATATGATGACTCATTATCTTTTTACCGTTCCCATCGTGGTTTGGGTTGCATGGAATGGTTTGCTGATGAGATTCAGCAGTTGGCCTATGATTTGGAAACAGTATTTCTTTGTCCTTACGATATTGCTATAACACTTGAACAGGAAGCAGAATTAAAAAAATCTAATCATTGTCATATTTGTGAAAAACCTTTTGGACTGGATGATAAAAAAGTGCGTGATCATACGCATCTGATTTCAGAAAATAATTACAGAGGGCCTGCCCATGAAGAATGCAATATTAACTACAAAGATGCACGGGTTATTCCTAAAGTCTTTCATAATCTAAGCGGTTACGATGCTCATTTTATAATTGCCGATATAGCGACTAGAATGCAAGGAGCTGTTGATTTACTTCCGATTACTAAAGAAAAGTATATCTCCTTTACTAAACATATAAACGATTCTCTGATCCAGTTCCGGTTTATCGATTCATTCCGATTTATGGCCTCCTCTTTAGAAAAGTTAGCTTCATATCTACATAGTTTTCCGAATTTGGAATCACAATTTTCCGATATATCTCAGGATCTCTTCAGTATGTTAACAGAAAAGGGGATAATGCCATACGATTATATCGATTGCACTGATAAGTTTAGTGAAACTTGCTTACCACCTATTGAAGCTTTTTATAATAAGTTGGAAAATAAAAAGTGTTCGAGAAAATTGTATAGAAGAGCTAAAGATGTATGGTCTGAATTTAATTGTAGCAGCTTGGGCGAGTACGTTGATCTATATATGAAAACAGATATACTGTTACTAGCAGACGTTTTTGAACAATTTAGAAATAGTTGTTTGAAAACCTATGAGTTAGACCCTGCTCATTACTTTACACTTCCTGGTTTCACCTGGGATTGTATGTTAAAGCATTCAAAACAAGAGTTAGAGCTCCTAACCGATCTCGATCAAGTTCTCTTTGTTGAACGTGGAATTCGAGGTGGTCTTAGTCAAGTTTGCTCTAAAAGGAGATCTACAGCTAACAATTAATACATTCCAACATATGATCCAACTAGTCCTGAAAGTTATGTAATGTACTATGATGTCAATAATCAGTATGGATGAGCGATGTCGCAGTACCTTCTATATGGAGGTTTCGAATGGGTCAAATCTGATAGTATTGATGTACTATCCATCTCTGATAATGCTCCTGAGGGTTATATATTTGAGATTGATCTGGAATACCCTAGGGAACTACATGATGCTCATAAAGATCTACCTTTCTGTCCACAGCATGTTAATCCGAAGACTGGAAAACCCTGCGCATCTTCTTCTCAGGTAGCTAAGTTGATGGCTACTCTCCATCACAAAGAAAAGTATATTATCCATTATAGAGCTCTAAAACAGGTGTTGCAGCATGGCTTGAAGATTAATCGAATTCATAGAGTACTTAGATTTAAACAATCAGCATGGCTAAAGTCATATATCGAGTTAAACACTAAGCTACGCCAGAACTCAAGAAACGAGTTTGAAAAAAACTTATTTAAGCACATGAATAACGCAGTCTTTGGTAAGACGATGGAAAATTTGCGTAAGCATGTAAATATACGTCTTTTAACTAAGTGGGCGGGTAGATATGGAGCGGAGTCTTACATCTCCAAACCTGAATTTAAAAATTGTAGTATATTTAATGAGAATTTAATAGCAATCGAGTTAAGAAAATCTGAAATCTATCTGAACAAACCGATTTATGTTGGTATGAGCATTCTGGATCTCGCTAAAACTACCATCTACGACTTCCATTATGGCTATATGAAGAACACATTTGGCGATAGGTGTTCTGTGCTATATTCGGATACTGATTCTCTAGTATACGAGATTCGTAATCAGGATCCTTATGTAGCTATGAAGCGTGATTGTCTGCAGTATTTCGATACTAGTGACTACCCCGACCATAACATCTATGACATACCGCGTGTAAATAAAAAAGTATTGGGTATGATGAAGGATGAGTGTAATGGGGTACCAATGACTCATTACGTAGGGCTCCGATCAAAATTATACACTATAAAAACTACCGTTTCAAAAGATGACGTAGAAGCGTTAAGAAATCGTTTACATGAGGAAGAATATGATGATGATGAAATCTCCGATATTATATCTAATTATAATTTAACCAAAAAGGCTAAAGGAGTTAAAAAATCTGTTGTTCACACAAAAAATACCTTCGAAGACTACGTAGAATGTCTCGAAAACTATATAGAAAAACGTGTACATCAAAATATAATCCGATCCGATAAGCATAATGTTCATTCAATTACGCAGCAAAAGATTGATCTTAGTCCGTATGATGATAAACGTTACCTCATACCTGGCTCCTATGAAACCCTGCCTTTGGGTCATTATTCGATATTAGAACAAATGAATGTAGACTGATGTATGTCCTCACCGAAAATCTTATATGTAATATAAAATTCTGTAAGGTTAGATATTAATGTAATCTGCGTGTATGTTTGTTGTATATTGTATGTATGTTTTAATATGTAATATATTCATTATAATATCTGACTTCTATGTTAATGTTATATGTTTCAATTTGAGCTAATAGATTGAATGAAATTTTCTTCTCATGTAAGATATTATAAAAGCATTGTGCTCCTTAATTATTGTTTCCTAATAAGTAGTTTAACATAAGATAATGTTAATCATATCATCTAGTATTTTAATTATAATTAAGTATATTTACTTACTATTGTATATTTACTATATTTACAAAACATGATTGTTTAGTTTGATGTTTCTACGATAATGAATGTCTATAATATTATTTCTCTGTATGATATTACTAAAAGCCCTTACTCAGGCTTGATAATTAGTATTTCTTAATAGGTAGATTAGTTTAAACAAATGATGATCTTCTGCTATAACATTTTAATTATGGTTAGTTGAGTATATATTTAGCTTGAAATGTACAATAGCTAAATAAAATAAAAAGTGTATAAACCATATTTGTGTGTTTTATTTACAGCTCATTATTAAATAATATATGTATAGCCATATAAGTATTACATGTCGAGTGAGAATAGATAGCCAGCTCTGGCGTGTAGTTGATGCCGTCAGCACATGATTAGTATTTATTAACGTAGTAATTATATAATATTACAATAATAGTATATTATATACCAAGGTTGTGAAGAGTTTTTTCTAGAGCCGAGCATTATTAGATCCCGAGATGCGCAGCATCGAGGGATATAAGATGAGAGGCTCTAGAAAACACTTCACAACCGTGGTGTATATATTATTTTTTTCACTACTAGTACTTTTATTCCTTTTATTCTTCTCACATAAAAAACGTACTATCGCGATCACGGATTTTTTCCTGGATGCCAGTGTATAATGGGATGAATTTATGCCCCGTGTTACACTAAAATCTGGATTATTGACTAGTAGTCAATAATAAAAAATTATTTACCACTAGGCAAGAAGGCTAACTTCACAAGGTGACAACAGACTAGATAATAGTATGTTTTAAAGCTAGTAGTGAAAAATAATATTTTTCTTAAGCTTGAGATCCGAAAGCCCTTCACGCAGGGTAGCTACTGACATAGATATAACGGTTAGACGAGCTTGCAAACCTCGCAGTTGTGTCAAAGACTGTCGGTTTCTTTAAATTTCATGATCTCATCGGCTAAAAATGCTTAAACACGATCTTGATCACGTGGGTAGTTAGATGTGAGCGTAGAAGTATAATTATTTTCGCTTGCCATGGGGCCCTGTTTCTGGGGGGGGGGGTGAACCCTAGAATGCCGTGATGTCGTCATTATAAAATCCTTATGATCTCAGACGACTGCATCAATCACTGCGTAATATATAGAGTTAATGCGTATACGTTACGCTGGCGCGCGTTGAGCCTGGTCGCGGATGACCTTGAAATTGACCAAAAATTCTACGTTGGACCTTAGCGATTTCCCATGTTAATTTCTATAAGGATTGCCGCAGAACTCTCCTAGCATATCTACTCAAATTCTTTGTCGGACCTACGGTCACAGAGATAATTTCAAAATAACACTTCATCCCTTCTTTTTCCAATGTTTTTCCCTCACAACTTTTTCATTTTTTTATATTACGTGAAAAAGTTTGAAATAAAAGTTGTAGACAATCGTATTGCCGACATAAATGCTTTATACAAATTTTTGTCGGACCTACGGTTACAGAGATAATTTCAAAACAACACTTCATCCCTTCTTTTCAAAATGGCGGAAAAAGCTCATATGAATTTGAAGTCGAAAACTTCAAGTTAAGCTTTTCTAGACCCCCCCTACATGCTGGAAATAAAAAATCCCATGTACTTCCATTTTCCATTTCAAATGTTTAGTTTGACTGGACTACTAGATTTGAAGGTATTAAGTGTTAAATGTAATTATGTTAAACCTTAAAAGTGCTGTTTCGAGAAAATCGACTTTAAAAGTAGGAGTACTCGTGAGAAACAATGTAAAGGAATATCTTAAATGTTTTTTAACAATTTAAATATCGATGTAATCGTCTACAGTTTTATCACAACGTAGCGAGTGACGTCCTGCAACAAATAACACAAACATTCAATTTTATCCCTTTTTTACTAAAACCCCCACTTCTGCCAACGCACAGTTATTTTTTACAACTAAATTCTGATTAATTTAGGGATAGACTACAACATGAGCTAGATTGGAAGTTTTTACAAGGTATGCCTAACGGAATGAGCGATCTCAGCCTAATAAAACTCTACTATAAAAGATCGGGTAGTTTTACGTAGAAACAAAAATAGTATTTTAGATGATTATTTGGTAAACTATATTTAAAAATAAATTAAAGATCTTTTCATTCTCCCCTTTACGAAAGTGTAACGCTCTATCTTGATAAGGCAACCGAAAGCGAAAGTAAAACATGCGAGGTGGTTGCTAGGTATGAAAAACTTTCGGTCCCTGGACAACGAAGTAAATCTGTCAATTTTTTTAAAATATAACATTATAAGGTGGCTGTTGTCAACATTACCTTGGTAACAATACTGTTGTATATACAAACATTATTTTATTATAATCACTGAACCATCATTTTATTTATTTATTTACGGTGGTTAATAAATGTCAAGGGGGAAAATGAAAAGTTTAATACATTACACGCTGCGAAAGCCCTTTCCGGTGCTCGGTGTTCTTAACTAACCTCGGCTACGCTTACACTTCGCCTCGGCCAATCAAAAACACCTTGCACCTAAAAGTAAACTTTCGCAGCTTGTAATGTAAATAACTATTGCTGATTTTGTACTGTTGTGCAACTTCTAGACAACGAAACTATTAAACATAGTGGGTTTACGTCCTCTAACAAAAGAGAAATTCCCTATTTGTGTTGTTTATTATTAGTATTTCGTTTTCAGGCCAACCAGGTCAAGGTCATAGCTAAAAGCTTTTCCATAATGCAATAATAAAGATTATACATATAAATGTAAACACTCGATTTTATTCTGCCATTTCATAATTCATCACTCAGTCTCAATACACAGACTAAATTCACACACACAATTAAATGTGATACCGTTAATGTGTATAATTGCCCAAATATCGCCTTTAAATGACATACGAATTTTCTGTTCCTATTGGCGAGTACTATCACACATTAATTTATGCTAAAGTTGTTAACTGAAACACCTTGTGCATAGTTGGTTAAATGTTTTACATTGCCTCAGCATGTTTACTTTTATAGGAGAGTTTCGTGGATTTAGAAATATTCATAGTGTCACCGGTGTTTTCCGGTCATAAATTATTATTAAATACTAAACTACTTTAAAATAAAATTTTAAGTAGAATAAATCTATTTTACTTACTTGCAAGATCAAACAACTTAAGTCAGAGCTTACTGAACTGTTGAACCTTTTTTCTATCTTAATTAGCTTTCGAGTAATTTAGAAAAACCATTGCCATATCTGGAAACCTTGCTTACGTTTCTGAATGAGATAAAATGAATTTTTAAATGTAAAAAGAATCCGATTTTACCCGTAAACAATTAATCATACGAAAAAATTTTGTTAAGTTTTTTTTGTTGTGCTAGATAAAATGCATCTTCTGCCATACATCTCGACATATCGTTTCGGTCAAACAATATCGCTTGGCTTGTAAAGATGTGCTTTACCAACTCAACATGTAATATACTATTATTATTATCGATTTCAGGATATTTAAGTTTTGTTTCTATATACAAAAGTAGGCTGGTAACTAAATAATAGTTGTATTTGTACAGTAATATTACCATACTGACATGTCAAAAACAAGCCAACAAAATAAAATAAAATAAAATAAAATAAAATAAAATAAAATAAAATAAAATAAAAATAAAATAAAATAAAATAAAATAAAATAGAAACTTGATAAGAGAATTTCAAAAATTAATATTTATTAATAATTTATATTTATAAAATAGTTTATCCGCGGCAATTATGATACTCATAACATCCCTAGGTATGTTAACAACTATAATAAGGCAGTAAATGAATAAAGTAAGAGAAATAGTAAGTAAAGTATAAGGCGAAATCTACAGTAAAGTATTTCATTATTGTATTTTTGCATACTAACAAACTCTAATAAACTGTAACCAATTCATATTTCATTTTTTGTAATTTATTTTTCTTCTCCCCCTTACGTATGTCAAGTTTACTGGTTTGACAAGACAACTGCAATCGAAAGTGAAACATACAAGGTTCTCGTTGCTAGGTACCAAAATAGTACTTATGTGGCCAGAACAAAAATGTGAATTATAGCTCATTTGTATGCGGAGAAATCTGTTTGAAAATTTTGAGGGTTGCTGGGTGGGTTACCAAAGTTCTCACAACTAATCATCTCATAATTTTCAGCCGCGATTTTAGTTTCAATTAATCTTTTTCAATATTATCAATTAAATGTTGGGGTGAGAAGGAAAAATTTAATACGATATTCAGGACCTTTACGGAGCTCCGTTTTCCGCCTCGGTTCTTAAAGTATCTCCTTGACAAAAAAGTTTACATACGCATCACGCAATGTAAATAACTATATTGTTCTATAACTATAAGTTCTTGAATTTATTTGTTAAGTATATTTTAAGTCATCTACGCACTATATTGATTATTTTTGTAGATGATTTAGTAGATATCCAACTACTTACCATGTGCTAGTATGCACTGTCTATGAACTATATGAACTACATACATAGTTATTAAAAATACGTAGGGGAGAGTATGGAACAGTGGCCATGCAGGAACAGTGGCCACCTTCCCGCCATTTTCTTATTTATAAAGATTAGGTGCTGTCATCTAGCACAGAATGTACCAATAGCACACTGAGTATATTAACAAGGTTTTTCCATTTAAATCTCAAGATTTTTATTTTAAAACAAACTCAACCTGAAATTGTGTACTTGAAGTAAAATACAACAGGCAAGTGAAATAATTGTTAGTGGCTAAATAAATAAACGTCGAAAGGAACTAGCGTTGACCGCTTATACCTACTACATGTAAATATTTATTGGTATAATAATATTTTGATTGTGTTGGGTAGTTTTTGTTTTTTCCTACTTTTTTTTTAAATCATGTAGTTGATGGTAGGTACAGTGGCCATGTTAAATGTAGGTACAGTGGCCACTTCTTTGTTGTATAGATCACTGTACTATCATTTAGTACAATATTTTATTTATTTCAGATATTATTTCCTAGATGTTCCTGACGATTTGTACATTATTTATCTCAACCTGTAAAAATAGGCGGCACTACTAGAACAGCAAATCTGTTTTTTTCCATTAATTCATCTATGTACATAATGTTTGTTAGCTTTTGGCTGGTTTTTAAAATTTAAGTTGCCTTTTTTTTATACAAATTATTTTTTACAAAATAAATCATTATTCTGTAAATGTCTATATGCTTGTTTTTACTATTCCCATCTCCTACACAGTAGTGGCCACAGTGCCATACTCTAATGGCCACTGCACCATCACTGTAGGTACAGTGGCCACTTTTATCTTAAATTCTTCCAACTCCAAAATCTTTGTTATAATTTTATTTTTTCAGTTCTAGAATGTAATGGTGTAGAAGTAAAAACAGTGTTTGTTATCTAACGGTAACAGATTCTATAAAAAGGGTTAATTTTGGTTGTTATTGATGTTATTATAAAAAGGTGGCCACTATTCCAGACTCTCCCCTAATTGTACATTTTTTTAATTATTGAATAAAATTATTATTATTATTTTTATTAAAAAACAATTATTCAATTACATTAAATAATATGTTTATAATTGATACCTTTTGTCAGTTCTTTTGTGTAGTTACCTATACCTTTTCTCAAAATTAAGAGTAGCTGAAACAAACAGGTTTACATAGCTTAATAGAAAACATCTTAACGGTAAATTTTGATCATATTACAATACAATACACGTTACATACACTCGATGGAGACTTTTTCTGCTGAAAAAACTCTAAACAAAACGGGGGGGAATAAATGTGATGATCACAGCGATGCCTTGGATAATTTATAGTATCCAAGGCGACAAATGTAAACAAGTCAGAAATGATTCACAAACCAAAAAGTCAAAGCATTCATTTTCTGATCTTTAAAAGTAAAAGAATAAATCTTATATACCATAATCCGTCTTTTACTCCAACAAACGTCGTTTATTTAGTGCAGTCAATTATATATTATATATTATATTATGTCGGCTGGCGCCTCGGCGTTATAATACATCTTCTCGGATTTAAAGTATCGCTTGATCTCCGTATTGCATAAGTTGTTTTATTTTATTTCGTATTTCAATCCTAATTTCTCCCTTTTAAAATTCATCCGAATTTATTGTATAATGAAGCAAGTTGCCTTGTCTGTGTCATCATACGCGTAACCAAGAAGATAAAAAGCAGCATGTCACGTGTGTCTGTTATGGAACATCAAATGATTTTGATTTTTGATTTTTACGTTGCCAACAACAACGAAGATCAAGAACGTCTTGAACTCCGGTGTCATTGACAACGGAGATCAAGTTATACTTTATTTTACTAATTGTAGTATATAAACAATTGTTTGAAATACGAAATGAAATAAAAAATTATATAAAACTATTTAATATAGTAATTTCAAAAACATCTGCCGCCAATATACGCGTTGCTAGACTACAATTCCTAATCCTTTATGTAAGCAAAGTTAGTAAATTTACTGGGTTTCAACTTGGCTTTGTGAGAACCAATCACAGCAACGCATTTTTGCGGGAATAGTACGAATCACTCCTCCTAATCTTGAGACAAAGTATAGTTACGTATGAATTACAGTACACCTAACCTAAAACATAGGTTGTGTCAAACTTCTTATAATTTTACGCATTCAAATCTTTGATTAGCGTACAACTGTTAAATAACAATTGTATGAAAAAAATTCAAAAAAATATTGCTTTCTGCCTGTTAAATAAAAGCGCATTCGGTTATTTTTGAACAGAGTTTGGTCACGTGATCCTAAAATTATAAAAGCACGTCCTGTTTGTTTCGAGTTAAGAAGTCGTGTAAATTCTTATCGTTCTGAAATGCATTAGATGAAAGTGAAGGCGTTTGCTCTTTAAGTTTCGTTTTGTCATACCAGAACCGTCCCTAAGGTCGGTCAGCCAGGCGTAAGCCCGTTGCGCCGAAGGCCTAGTGGGGCCCCACACCCAGCAACCTTATTTTAATCAACAACACCAAGGTGTTGGAAAATAAAACGGTTGTCTAACACTCGAGACCCAAATGCACGTCTATGCGTACGCAATTGCGCATAAGAATGGATGGTAATACCCTTGAACGTCGTTTGAATTGCTAAACCAGTGGAGCGATAGAAACAGCAATATATAAAAATATGTATTTAATATTAAAATAAAAATGGATATACTTCATATTACAACGCTTCTCGTAAGCAAGTCTCACAACGCAATACTTTCGAGAAGCATCGAGAAGTGTATGCGTTATCTTATAACCCATCACCAAAGATTACCCATCACTACTGCTTCGTAGTGCTTACAGGTTGCACCGCCAGTCGTCCGAAAACATTTAGTATAGAAGGTGTAACTAATATAACTAGAAACCTCGTAATGGGGGAGGATCTCCAATGATTTAGAACATTTTTTCTCTATAAATATGGGTCGCTTTCTGCTAATTTTTGAGAAAATCGCATTTTAAATTTTAAGTGCGCCCATTGTACTCACATTACGTTAAAAATAATAAACAAGCAAAACGATTTTTTAAACTTTTTAACCCCCCCGCCCATTACGAGTTTCTAGTTATATTAGTTACACTCTGTATACCTATTTGTTTATAAATTAATTTTTATTTACTGGGAGCCCCACTCCATATTCGTGTCTGGGGCTTCAAAATCCAAAGGATGGCGCTGTATAATAACCATAAAACGAATGCAGCTCTTATATCAGGAAATATTATTTTAATACAAAACTTGGCAACGCTGCATAAATCACTTCAGCCTGCGCATTGTTATTTAAACAAAAGTGAGGTTAAATACATTAAACATTCAGAGATATTCTAAAGAAATAATTTTCTAAAATGCCTTTTATGAAAGGGAAAGCCCCAGTTCGAAGGACACTTAAATATCTAGAATCTGGAAAGTTAGTGTTAAAGGATGAAATAAAAATATTCACTGTAAATTATAATATCTTCGGACCCCAACATCAAGGCGCAAAGTAATTTTCACAAGGATCTTATAACTAGCTTTTCTTAATGAGTTTTTTTTTAATTTTTGTTGTAAATTTTAGAGAATTCGTATTTTGGTACCTACCACTAATTCAATATAAAAATCCTCATGTACAGATAGCAACGTTTAAAAATATGACACCCTCTCCTTTTATTAGGTGCTTTTATGGTATGTATCATTTATATAATGTGTATTATAATACTTTATTAAAAAAAAACATTGTATTTTAGAAACTGGAAAACAAATGTTGATTGATTGTGATAGTAAATCGAAAGAAGAAATACATGAACATTTATTGAAAGCCATTGGAAAAACGAAGTAAAGTGTTTTCACAGTAAGATGTAAATTTAAAATTCATGTTTTAAATATTTTTAGGCAGATACTTGAAGCAGAATCAATAGCAAGAGAAAAGAAAGATAATCCAGCTAATATTGGCGTAGGCTGTGATAGACACTGTATTTGTGAAATTCCTGGTCAAGTACCATGCCCACAAATAGTTCCACTACCAAATAGCATGAGAGGAAAGTTTATATATGCAAAAGATTGATTAATGTAGTGTATAGTGTAGTTTAGTTATTTAATAAAATTTATTTGCATTTAAGCATTTTTCAACTTTTAGGTTAGGTTTGTAATTCTATTGTTGACGTTTCGAATATAGCTACAAATCTCAGGTTATGTAAGTGTCAGTTTGACTAGCAATAATTGAATCCATGTTAATGAAAATGATAAAGGGCCGTATTTTCATGCCATCGTTTGCTAGGTTCGGTATTTTAACTCTTTCTGTTCTGAAAACTATTGCTATGGTTACAATTATTTACAACAATGGATACCATAGAAACCAAGCTCTTCAAGTAAACAGATCTGACATACCGAACACAGCTATTAAAGGTGTCTTTAACTAAGGTTATGATTAAGATCAACAAGAAAAGAGATAGGTTTATCTAATTCTGATAAGTTGGAAAAGATTAAACATGTTGTTAACTTAATAGTGAGATGTGACTACAGCCCATTATCTTTAAAATGCTCATGTTTACTGTTACAAAACTGCTATAGGGACTTTGAAAGCATTTTCTACTAACATAGCTTTCATTGTTTTTGATAATTGCCAGTACTCGCAAGCTCTTCTGTAAAAGCTTCAATGGAATAATGTTTTCACAATCCACACAACACATGTTTATGATTTAATGTTTACACAATTAGAATGAGCTTTCATTTCAGGATGTGACGTTGAACATGAGCAATGAATTTTTTGGTTTAGCTAACTAACTAAACGTATCTAGAAATGTCAGCGGTCGTATTCGGTCACTATTTTACATAAAAGTGCATATTTTTTACCCTAGTGCATAAAAGTACATATTTTTAGCATTTAGTCACTAAAAGTACGTATTTTGTTAGCAAGTTTTAAACTCCACTATTTTACAACCGCGATTGTAAAATGCAAGCCATTTTGGACGAAACTTTGTAAGAAAATAAATGCAAATTGCGCCTTGTCGTGCAGGTAATAAGAACCATTATTGTTTAGTGTAGCACGCTATTAGCAATTTAGAATGTACTATTGAGAAGGGTATATTATATTGCCTGATAAATTTGAAACCGTGAACACAAAAATGCATCATCTTCGTAACCACGGGATTTGAACTCAAGTCTTCTGCGTCACTTAAACAGTTCCTAAACATATATGGAATAAAAAAGTCGAATTAAAATTGAATGGAACAGTAGAGGACAAAGTATAGTATTCGACTCACATATAATGGCGAGTATTCGCTCGACCGATTCTAATAAACTTAAACTTCTCATAAACTTCGCCCTAGATTAATAGCCATCATTATATGCTTGCACCGAATGATGCAGAGTGTCAACAAGTATATTTCCGCATACAAATCCCAATTCTGTAGAAAAGTGGAGATACCCGATTCTTGCAGTGGACCCCTCAATTAGAATTTAGCACTCCTCACAAGAATCCGTCAATACAAAGCACATTGTTAATATCCTTGAAATTTTTTCTTTAATAACGAAACCGTTTAACGGAATTGCAACTTTAATGCTTTCAGGAAAGGATGAAGTGTTGACTGAAATACTTAATTAGTAAAGTTTTAAGTAAACACCTACGACAGTTTCCATTAACATACATAAGTGATGTAAAACCTTAATAAGCTCTTAGGATTAATTGTGCTACTACTAATTTGATTTCCTGTTTGCTCTTTATCATTATTCTGTGTTGAATTTAGATATTTGCCTTTAATCTAAATGTAATTAAATGTACGGACTCCAAAAATAAAGAGAAATGAGGTCCTTTGTGGCTATGAAAGGATAAGTTTCATATTCGACTCTTGCAATAATAATAGTTCAGATAATTTGCTAATAGCATCCACGAGTACAATTTTCCAATTGTAACTAATTTAATGTTATATTTATGTAGAGATAATTGACCACTTTTCATTGAGCTTTTGTGTAGTGTGTATACTAAAGTGGTACACTATTCTTGAGCTCATTTTCTTACCTTTGAAACAGTTTGAAGATTTACCATAATTGAGAAATTTTTAATCATGAGCGATATAATTATTGTTACAGTAAGAGTGTCTTATTAAGTTTTTATTCCTTTCATTGGTTTGGTGTTATAAGTTGTTGAATTTGAATTAGTAGCCTGAACTCAGAAAAAATGGAGAATGTGGAGAAGTACTTCGATTACCTTGATTACACAGTGTTCGCTGCAATGTTGCTGATATCTGCTTTGATTGGAGTTTATTTTGCCTTTTTTGCTAAAGTAAAGCAAAATACTACATCAGAGTATTTAATGGGAGGAAAAACTATGGGAATATTTCCGATTTCAATGAGTCTTATTGCAAGGTGAGTAAGTATTCTTAAAATTTTTAAGAACAATAAAAAATGGTAATGAAGGATTAAAACAATTTAGTTATTTATCTTTCTATTGAATCAATATTTACAAAATTAGTTTTATCTTGCAATCCTTACTTGTGCTTGTAGCCAGCTCTGTTAGGATATTGCTACATATGCGATCGCAAGGAATGTTTTAGTCAAAGTTTCATCAAAATCGGTCCAGTACTTTTGAATGTTACCCGAATAGACAGACAGTACTACGGACACTGACGTTTATATATTTTAGATTTTACCTAGATGTTTATATTTTTAGGTTCGAGGATTTCAGTTTGCAATTTCTGATAAGAATCTAAAATTCTATTTGCCAGTCTATTTTCACATAATTATTTGTTTTTATTAAAATATTAATGCAAACTCTAACATACAGTTTAGAAAATTGTAGATGCTGAAATCTTGCGGTGATTGTTGTGGCACTCCAATTTTAAAAATGATGGATGTTAAATTTTTTTAAATTATTCTTTTATACTAGTAAAGTAATAAGAGCTTTAATTGTATATAAAATAAAAATAATAGTCATTTTTCTGAAATCGTCAAGAAAACTTGTCATGACAGAACTCAGGTTGGTCATGAAAGTGTCACTTTAAAGACTAGTCACTTTCATGATTTTTACAAGACTCCTGTCACTTTACAAGACTCATCTGTCATTTTTAGACTGCAATTGAATTAGAAATCGTCACTTATCTTATGAAACGTTTATTTAATATAATTAAAAACACTAACAATCAAATACAACAAAATATTTTTGATTTGTTGTTGATTCATTGTCATGGATATTAACTTCTCATACGACTCTGATGTTGATATATTTTTTCAGTTTAAATCTATTTTTAGTTTTGAAAAACGATTTCAGAAAAAATATAATACATCACTGGTCATGAAAGTGTCTCTGCTCGACTCGGAGGCTTTAAAGAGATACTCGGATGCTACGCATCCTCGTACTCTTCAATAAGCCTCCTCTTCTGCAAAGTTTCACTTTCATGACTTGTAATGTAATACACTATTGTTATAATCCATTAATCAAATTATTCTAAGTAAACAATGATTAGTTTTCCAGCAATGTAACATAACCAGAGGATTTTTAACTTTGTTTATTCTAGGTACTCTAGTTTTTGGACTCTACATCTAAAATCTAATTACAAAAAGTAATGTCAAATAAATCACTTCAAGGTTAGAAATCAATTTATTGAAATTAAATTGATGTATATACAGATTATCCAAAAACCACTAAACATTCACAAATTAATGGATGCAACAAGGAAGACATTAATAATATGGGTAGCATAACAAAGATAGAATGCAATCATGTCTAGGTAAATTTTTAAACTAAAAATCTCCAATAACAGGCAAGCAAGCAAAAACACCTGTCATATTTTATCTGTCATTAAAATAGCATAAAATCCATTTAATAACTTGAATTTTTTCTACCTGCATATACGACATTTTGAACTTTCTAAGATTCTAATGGCAAATTGTGATAAAATTGATTTTTACAACAAAAGCAATTTATTTAGTAATATACTATTATATCTACATAATTATTTTAACCCCACTTTATGCTTTTAATGACAAAATATTTGTGACAGATATGTTTGCTTGTTATTGCTTATTGCTAAAGATTTACCTAGCTATAATTCCAGTCTATCTTTGTTTTGCTAACCATATTGTTTATGTCTTCCTTGTTGCACTCATTAATTTTTGTTTAGACTGGTTTTCGGATAATCTGCATATTTATGCAGTGGCGTATTAAGGAATTTTTTCGTTCGGGGCTACTTTAAAAAAATTCCAAATCAAAATACTAAGATTTTCACATAACATAGATTTTGACACTATTACAAAAATTTCAGGGGAGGCTTCAGCCCAAAATACGCCACTTAAGGAGGATACAGCGAAATGTAAAAATGTAGAGAATGACGTGAAATTTAAACCTCGAGTTCTTTGACACTTATTCTATTCGGTAACTTTTTTTTATAATCTTCTTGTGTACCATTACCGAGAAAAATGGAAAATAAAATCCAGAATTTAACATGGGCTCTTATGGAGACCATCTAACCTTTAGCAGTTTTAACGCAAAATTATGATGAAGAAATGTAGGGAATCTGTTAAAAAACTAAAATGACATACTCTCATATTCGAAGAACAATGCTGCCTAATATTTTTGAAATCTTGTGTCTAGTTAACGCACAATAATAATTTAAAGTAAACAAAACAAGTATTTTTCACGACATATGTGGAAAGACAGCAGAGATGTGACAACACCTCATAGCGCGCGAATTCAAATAACAGAACAGAAAGATGACATATAATGACTGTTATAATAATCTATATTTTATTGTATTAACTAATAATCATATATTTTATTAATCAAATTATGTTGAACAATTCAGTCTTCTGCGTTAATAATATCAGAATACAAATGTTAATTCGACGGAAATATTGCAAAATGTAAAATTACCTTTTGCAATGTGATACAATTTATCATCACAATCAGAATATCCACGAAATTAGTAATACAAACACACTAATTTTAAAAATATATGTATTAAACCTCATCAACTTTTTATATATTTCTTGTATCTGCTTAGCAGATTGTAATCTTTAGACTATACAAAAGTTAAAAAATAGAATATTCCCATCTGTAATTGTATACAAAATTACAAAACATTCAACATGTTTCCACTTATATTTTGGGATTGACATTTGGAGGTTAGGATGTCAACTCAATCGAAAGCTGAAACCTAACACTGCTACCAACAAAATCGATTGATTTCTTTGAGGTGTTGCCACTATTCTTAACCTATTTACATTTATTTTTACACATTCAACAATTAAACAAATGCACTCCAATCGACTTAAATTATTTTAATATATACAAATAATTAATAAATGCATTATAGGCATTCATAATAAAATGATTTTGTTCAGTTTTAAGAATGTTAATTTATTTTTTTATCGATTGGTATTTGTTGTTAGAGCCTATGTAAAAGCATAGGAGATATCCCCTTGCCCCTCACCCCGCAAAGATCCGCTGTAACCTCCTTAATTTACCAAAGATTTATAAAGGAGCAACGGAATTTTGATTCAGAGAAGGCCTTGTAAATTTTAGGTTACATCTGCACTCAACGACCTGATATTAATTTTAAGTAGGTAGTAGAACTACTACAGATCATCAAGAACTACTCTGTCACTAACTGACATACCTACTTTAAATGGCGCTCACGCGTAGCATTTTAGTTCGAATTTCTGAGCTATCAACAATCTTTAATCAAAAAATATTTCTTTTGTACTTCATTAAATATGAATGCCATTATTAAAAACTGATTTTTTTTAAACAGTTAATCAGACAGCTCTTTTCAAAAAGTGACAGTTTAATTAAACTAATTCATATGATCCCAAACCTTGACATGACAGATATGTCTATCTCTTTCTTTCAAGGCCAACTCTGAATCAAAATTCCGTTGCTCACACGTTATAAAACTAGTGAGAATGCGCAGAGCTAGCATTGCCATGATGAACAAAAACAACTGTATCACAGTGGTTTGTGAACTGTATACTTAATAAACTAATTTATTTTTGAAAACTAATGTTGACGTAACACATTAGTTGTCATAAAAAGTAAGATTCTAAGTCCTAAAATTTTTCGTTAAAAAAAAATTTGTTGCTATAAATGTTTATTTTTTCGTAAATTTTTCAAAAATACAAAATTTTTCATTTTTCAAAAATTTACCGAAATTTTCGGTGGTCATCTTAACCACTTTCCCGAAGAGATACAAAAAAATGTTTCAACCAAAAGCTTCTTAGAATTTGATGTACTATAAGATTCCAAAAAGAAAAATTCAAAAAAGTCAACAGGAAAAAAGGCGACAGACAGACCGACAGACTTCACGAATTCAGAGACGAACTTTTTGTTCGTCGAAAAGTAATTTTCTATAAGGGAAGGATAGCATTGTCTGTAGATGAAACACATTCAAAATCAGAGTGTAAATCTTTCTGTCATTTCTAATTCTTCAAACAGTACTGCACTTATTACATATTCCTTTTTAATTTCATATTTTAGCCTACTTATAAGACTTTTTTTTGTTTAAAATGTTTGCTAAATATAGATAGAATTCTCGATTTAAATATAAATAGAATTTTCTCTACAATGTTGACTTCTAACCTAAAAAGTGTTTTATTTGATATTTGAATCTATTTGGTTACTTTTCATATAACTAGATTTTGTATATAGTTCCACTTGGTTCCAATTATTTAAAAAACTATAGTCCCCTTATGGACATTAATCGAATAGATTTTTAATTAGTCTAAAATTTAATATTTTGGATTACAAACAGTTTTATGACCCATCAAATGTTTGTTAGTAAAATAAAAATTTAATACTAACTTGTTACTAACAAAAGTAAAAACTGAACCTAGAACAGTGTTATGTAACTTATATCTTGACAATTTGAAAATTTTGGTTATGGTATTATGGACTCGTTATTATGCACGACTATGCATACAAAGTTTTCAAGTAAAAACATTTTTAGTGAAGAAAAATGAGACCAAAAATTAAATGTAAGGTTATCATTCCATTGCTTATCATCAGTTTTATTGTATGGAAAGGATTCAATTATTTTAGTGCATTTTCAAAAGACTTACTATATAATACTGATGAACACTCCAGTAATCCACTACAAGTAATAAGCACTGAAAGTGTAAATGCAAGTAATAAAATTATTGTGAATGTATATTACGAAGCATTGTGTCCAGATTCCCGTGCCTTCATAATCCAACAATTGGTACCAACATACTATCTTCTACATGATTACATTCAACTTGATTTGATACCATATGGCAAAGCTAGAACAATCGAACAGAATGGTAAGATTACCTTTCAGTGCCAACATGGCGACATAGAATGTGTAGCTAATAAAATTCATGCATGTGGTATAGAATATATTGAGAAACCTCTCACACAACTTCAATATGTTGCTTGTATGATAGATAATAATCAAAGACCTCATAAAATTGGAAAAAAATGTGCCCAGATATTACGAATAGGTTGGGGTCCAATTGCAAAATGCTCTAATGGCCCTATGGGATCTCGTCTGTTAAAAGCTCATGGTATACGAACTGATGGTGTGACTCCTGCGATAACCTTTATTCCGACCATACAATTTGATGGTTCACAAGGAGTTTCACTAGAAACTGATTTGGAAGACTTACATAAAGAAGTATGTAGTTCATTTAAGACTAAACTTAAAATGTGTTTGTAATAATATTCTTGTTATTAAATCGTGTTGATTTCTATTCGTTTAAATGTATTTTGTTTTTTCTGTCTTTGGCAGCCTATATAATGTGCAACCTTTAGTTTGTGGTCTATTGTCTATAGATCTATACATACAGTGTGGTGATAAACTAAGGAACAAAATTCATAATTGTATTATTGAATGTTTTCAAGCAAAACGCTCGGACAGGTCAATTTTATATTTTAATTAGCCACCTTGACATAAAAAATTTTCTTATGGCGTCATGTATTTTTGCACAATGACGTCATCATTAGTTTTTTTTAAATGACAACCCTAATTTTTTTGGTGGTTTTTATAGATGGTCCAACTACTTAAATGATGGTGTAAAAAAATGGTACCTTATATAACTATTTTTTTGAGAAGATAACACTCCGTAAGAAATAAAAATGTAACTTTAATGGAAGAAAATCTTAATTAAACTCCAAAAACAAACAAAATTTAGCGCAAGTGTTCAAATTTGATACTGACCGATACAAGTGTAAACACTTTGTAAACTTCGCTCAAGGACTTAAGGAGTAATGTGCTCCACTTCAACGCGAATTCTTTGCCGTAGCTTGCCTAAATTATATGGGCAATTAAAATAAACCTTTAATTTTAAATAACCCCACAGAGAGAAAATCTAAGGGAGTCAAGTCTGGGGAACGCGGTGGCCACTCAATTGCTCCTCGACGTCCTATCCACCTTCCAGGAAATGTGTCGTCAAGATATTGACGGACGTT
This sequence comes from Agrypnus murinus, assembly GCA_929113105.1. NCBI lineage: Eukaryota > Metazoa > Arthropoda > Insecta > Coleoptera > Elateridae > Agrypnus > Agrypnus murinus. The sequence continues at coordinate 153,749,078 of OV816028.1, read as the reverse complement.
GAAGGTGGATAAGAGAGAGCACGGAGACGGAGAGCAATTTGAACACTTGCGCTAGATTTTGTTTGTTTTTGGGGTTTAATTAAGATTTTCTTCCATTAAAGTTACAGTTTTATTTCTTACGGTGTGTTATTTTCTCAAAAAAATAGTTACCTAAGGTACCAATTTTTTTACACCATCATTTAAGCAGTAATCTAAATCTATAAAAACCAGCAAAAAAATTGGGGTTGTCATTTCAATGATGACGTCATTACGCAAAAATACATGACGTCATAAGTAAAATTTTTATGTCATAAGGTTTTGCTTGAAAACATAAAATAACGCAATTATGAATTTTATGTCCGATTGCATTATAAAGTACTGTTTATTGTATTGTTTTGCGGCAGTGAACTGGCTTATTATTGTACTCGTAAAATAAAGTGGTAGTAGTAAAATAAAGTATATAATAGTAAAATAAAGTATGACAGCTGTATATTACATGTCAAATTTTCTTCTGTCAAGAATAGATATCAAATTTATAAACTGATTTTTTTTTTATAATTAGCCAATTTTAGGAATCGAACATAAAGGTTTGTATGCAACTCTTACATAATCGGACCTTATAGACGCGCCCTTTTTATAGGCCTTGCTCGCTTCGCTTGCTCGGCCATAAACTGGGCTTGTCTATAATGTCCTACATTATGTACTTGTTACATAAATAGCTATTATTCCTTACTTTATCACCACACTATATAATCAGGGGCGGCAGACGCCTAAATCAACAAACGTTCCGCGAAGATTTTGAATAAATGGCGTTCTTTGTGATCGATAATCCCCTACGATGGACGCCGCCTATGTAACTAGTGAATAATATTTATTCTTTTACACTTATATCTACAACAATTACATCCAGATTATAGATTGTAATCAGAAATGTTCAATTCAACTATGTAGGTAATTCAGTAATTCAAAATTTACGACGTCGTTTATAATCCTTTTGGCTGTCACGATCCTTACTCGAGCTGTGTTTCTTAAGTTTTTTATGCTTCGAGTAGTCTTCATTCTTACAATCTCGTTCATCATTAGAAAAACTATCAGAACTCAAAGGACTTACACTTCTTTTATTTTTAACCTCATTTTTCTCCTCTTTCTTCATTCTCTCCAACAATTGATTCCTATAATTATTCAATTCATTCTCTAAACTCTTTCCCTTCTTCAATCTTCGCTTTCCGCATTCATACTCATCCTGGTATTGCATTACCATTACTTCTACTTTCCTCAACGTCTCTCTTTCCAATTCCGGCAATTTCTTGTTTCCAAGATTTCGACCCTCCGCCTGTTTTCGCTTTTTTTCTTGCAGCTGCCTTTCAATTTCCAAATCGTAAAATTTCTTCGTCGACATTGCTTGAGCCTCTACCTGTTCGGGATCGACAGTTTCCCATTTTGATGGAATAAATCCCGGCAGGATTTGTTCTTGTTTAGTTGGTACCGCCGTCGTTGATTTCGTCGTTTTTTCTTTAGCTTCTTCTTTCACAACGTATTCAGATCCATTCTTAATCGACCTTTTAATCAAATTGGCCCCATCTAACGGTTCATCTCCGTCGGAATCATCTTCAATCTCATTCTCCGAATTTACACCCAGAAAGTTATTCTCTAAAGTGTTCAAGTATTCGTTTGGGTAGATCTTCCAAAGATCCCACGACCTTAATACGTTTAATACTTTCGATTTAAACATTTCTTTATCTACACTTGCATTTAGACCTGAATATGTAATATGTAACTGTTGGAAGATTTCTAGGAGATGCTTCTCAAATTCCGCTCGGTAAACAGGAGCATAACATTTTCTCATACTCGAATTATAAAGTACATCGGATAACAGGTAGAGACGGGCAATTTTCTTAAGAGCTTTCGTAGATTCATTCGCAAAAGAATCAATGATAACATCCACAATATCCTTAACAGCATCTACATGATTTAAACAGAAAACCATAGCTTCTCCTACTTTCTTTTTTGTAAGATTTAAGGTTTGAATTAATTGGATGAACCGTGTCTTCTGAGCATCTGACAGCATGCTTTTATCGACTTTCGACGAAGAATTGATCAAGTGTTCGGGCATTCCTTTAGTGTAGTTTGGAATAACTGGAGGACACCATATAGATCCATTTATGAACATACGAAACTTCTTAGTCGACCAATTTTTTTGACTGTCTCCATGCAATAAGGAGTACAATTTCCATCTGTAATAAATATGTACGGAATTTCTATTATCAAATAAAAACTGATACGTAGGGTTGTTAATTTCTTGATTCATAATCATGGCTTCAAAAAGAGGTCCTTCGCGAATAACAAACTCAATCATACGATGTACAGTCATTAAAATCCTTTTATCAAGAGGAATCGTCACTTTAACTATTGAATTATAAAGCAGTGCTTCCATTTCCTGATCGGTTGTAGGACATTTAAATGGTTGCTTCAATGGTTGAGCATTAAAAGGAAGGCCTGTATAAGGTGGTGGTAAAGATAACTTTAATAGTTCCGGCGGTATATAAACAGGATTGGTAGGTAACTCCACTGGTTTTCCCCAACCCACCCTCATATCATCTCTATCTTTCAAATCGTGCATAGCCCTTTCTCCATCGTTACGACTCATAAACGCCACAAAACCACAATTGGTGGTTCTGTTTTTATCATCGCACCTAGGCCACATTATCTTCACACTCGCCAAAGGCCCATACGCACCAAAAAGTTGCATCAAATCTTGCTCGGTGATCTTCGGATTGATGTTGGCAATAAACAAATTCGTAGTATTTGGGTCGGTACTACCTAAACTTCCTAACGAAGAATACAAGGCAAGTTCATCTTTGATCTTACTTCGTTCCCCGCGTTCTATATGGCGCAACTTTAATTCTTCCTTTAAAAGTTCCAAATTACTCTTAGGCTTTTCTTGGCCTTTAGCGCGATCCATCTTATTCTCTTTCAAGAGCCTCGCACATTCTATAGCATTCTTTATGGTGGTACTGGAGCTTTGCTTGAAGAACGGTTGGGGATTATAAATTTGACCTTTTTCCGATTCGATCTCCTGACCTGTTTTTACGTTTAGTATTCCCGACTTGACGAACATTTTGTTGGGCGGTCCGGACGTGTCTTGGAAGGTTTTTATGAATTCTTGAAACGCGTAAGCGGTCGCTTCCTGTTCTTCGCGTTGTTTCCTTTCTAATTCTTTTTTGGACATCTTGAAATAATCGCTACAGTAAAAAATAATTGTAGTATTTCTAGAATTTTGTATAAAAAGAGGTTAACTTACATATTTTGGTTGATTCAAATAAATTTGAAAGATGCTGATTGCCTTGTGACGTGTATGATGTAACCGTAGTAATGGTTGAGTAAGATTGACAAAGGTTAAAAAAATCTTGTTTTTAACGTGGACGGTGTTTCAATTTAATATTTAAAGCTGCTGAAGAATTTTCATAAATTATGTTTTAATTTTGTTTTACAATTAGTAACTATAAAATGTTTTTGTTTCTTTTTCGGAGACCTTTATAAATGGTAATATCAAACTTGTAAAAAACGATGGGTGGACATAACCACAAACATTATGCTATTTGACAACAGGTAGTGTCATTGCCATTTTATCTAGAAGGCAATGATAATAATGTCGATAAAAGTAGGTTTTACACGATATACCGTTTACTAGAATTGGATGTCAACTGCCTAGAAGAGGTATTGTGATGCTTACGTACCTCTTTAACGCATCATTCCGACTAAAGCACGTGCCTACAATCAGTGCCGGATTACCGCATAAGCAGACTAAGCAATTGCTTAGGGCCCCCGCCAAATTGGGGCCCCTTCAAAACACGAGATTTATTTATGTTTGTTAATATTTAAAAAAATAGGAATATTATTTAAATAATTAAATTTGAAAATATTTCTAAGTATATACACTCGAGGAAAAAAAACGCACCACTTGAAAACGCACCAAAAATACCAAAATTTCAAACCGTCATAACTCGGCGGATTTTGGAGGAAAATGGATGTACCTTTGAGTGCTAAAAAGTTTGAAGTGTCTAGTTTAAGGGCGTGCCAGCGAATGTTACGTAAAGGCCTTTCCGCCCCCCGCGATTACTATTACATTACTATTGGTTAAGTTTGAATCTTTTCTTTTGCAAATTCAAAAATTTTTAAAAGTGTTTAATTATTTATTAACGTTCATTTTTTTTAATGTGTAACCGCCGACAACGTTACCCGATGTGCTAGTTCCTAAATTAATGTTTTGATTTTTATTTTACTATGTTTTGAAATTAATCAGTATCAGAAAGTTATTCGAAGCGTTACAATGCCGCAATTAACGGACATACAACGTGCACGAATTGTGCTATTTTGGAGGTAGGAGTTAGTATGCGACTAACACACACGATGTGCAAAATCCGACTGACAACCTGTTCATGGTGCACATCGGTAACGCTGATGTCGGCGGTTACACGTTAAAAAATTAAAGTTAATAAAAAAAATGTTTTTATTAATTAAAAACATTTTTCAAAATTTTTGAATTTGGGAAAAAATGTTCAAACTCAACCGGTAATAATGTCGCTGGCAGAAGACGAAAGACTCCCGACAAAATGCAGGATAAATTTCAAAAATCCATAACTTCGCGCCAAGTTATCGTAGGCAATCGAAATTTTGAGAACTTTACAGAAAAAGTGCTGAACTTTACTGCCCTGATGGTCGATTGGGTTCACGATTTTTTTGCTACGCCGTACAAGCTGTTAAAGTTTGACATTTTTTGAATCAAAAACATTTTTTATTCTTCGGGGGATGGCGGGGAGCAGAAAGGCTTAAACGAAACATTCGCTCACACGCCCTTAGACTAGACACTTTAAACTTTTTAGCACCCAAAGGTTCATCCATTTTCGTCCAAAACCCGCCGAGTTATGACGGTTTGAAATTTTGGTATTTTAGGTGCGTTTTCAAGTGGTGCGTTTTTTTTCCTCGATTGTATAAGGTTGCTTATATATACTTAATAATATTATTAATATTTATGAGTTAAAAAATGTCAATTTTCCCATATTTCAAACTTTGGGGGATTAAATTTGTCTATCCAAGAATACGATTATTCAAACCAACCGCCCTTTTGTTTAAGTTCAAGTTCATTATTGGCTTACGGTGCTGCTGTCGGTATTCTCCGAATTTCATGTTTAAACTTGAAACGATAACGATGACGAAACAATACACAATTTCATCATTACATACTTTTGAAAATGAACGAAGATGAAAGTATTCATGTCAATTACATGGATTTCTATAAAATCATTATAGATGATAAACTCCAGACAGTTTTTCCGAACTTAGAAATCTGCCTTAGAATGTTTTTAACATTGATGATAACAAACTGTTCTGTAGAGCGATCTTTTTCACAGTTAAAAAGGATAAAAGATCCTCTGAGGACGACGATGCGACGAGATAGATTGAGTTCATTGGCTCTACTATCATTCAACCTGATGTTATGCATCGCTTAAATTTTGACGATTTAATAAAAGAATTTGGTCCGCAAAAGTGGAGAAAGGAGATGTTCTAAACGAGATATACAGTATGTTTTTTGTAAACGATAATATAGGAAATCCAATGGAATTTTATCATTTTCCTGGTAAGTTTGTACCCTTGCAAATGTAAGTAGAAATTTTGGTATCAATCGAAAGAAGAATTCATTTTACGTCAAAGAAATATTAAACTTTATGAAGAAAACCAAAATAGATTTAGAAAAAGACTTAAAAAGCTTAGGGATTTATTGCTTTTTGTAATAAGCTATTAAAAAAAAAGCTGGAAGCTGAACGCCGATTGGTGTAGCGGTTAACGCTTCAGATTTCTAATCAAAAATCTCGAGTTCAAACCCCATCATCGTATACTTTTTTTTTAATTGTATTGCTTACTAATTATTATTTTTAGTACTTTATTACAACGAATATTAGTTTTATGCCCTTTTTTCATTTGCCTTTTTGATGGATAGTTAAAATTGTACAAAAAATAACGGTAAACCCCCGTAGCAAAAATATCTAACAATAAGAAAAATTAATGATCGTTGTAATAAAGTTCTAAAAATAATAATTAGTAAGCAATACAATTAAAAAAAAACTATAAGATGATGGGGTTTGAACTCACGATTCTTGATTAGGAATCTGAAGCGTTAACCGCTACACCAATCGGCGTTCAGCTTCCAGCTTTTTTTTAATAACTTATTACCAAAAGCAATAAATCAATAAGCTTTTTAAGTCTTTTTCTAAATCGATTTTGGTTTTCTTCATAAAGTTTAATATTTTTTTGACGTAAAATGAATTCTTCTTTCGATTGATACCAAAATTTCTACTTACATTTGCAAGGGTACAAACTTACGAGGAAAATGATAAAATTCCATTGGATTTCCTATATTATAGTTTACAAAAAACACACTGTATATCTACTGTACATACGAATAGTCATGTGTAAATCAAAAGTATTGATGAATGTATATTTATTGATTGATAAAATTGATTGATAACTGAAATGCATAAATATTGTATTAATTTTTTAGTTAAGTTATATTGCAATTTGTCATAAATTTATAAACAAAATGACAAAAATCCTATTTAGATAGATTTTAAATTAAAAATTGCAGTTTAATGTATACATTTGGATAAAAAAATTGATCAATGGGGCCCCAAAGTATTTACTGCTTAGAGCCCCGCAGACTGGTAATCAGGCCCTGCCTACAATTTGGAAAGTCGCAGAAATGATTATGCTGCCTAAACCGGGTAAGTCACCCAATGATGTGAAGTCTTACAGGCCTATTTCTCTGCTTCCTATTATTTCAAAGCTCTTCGAAAAATTACTTCTTAAAAGACTGAGACCTTTAATAGAGAACAATAGGCTGATTTCAGATTACCAGTTTGGCTTCAGACAGAAACATTCCACCATAGATCAAGTGCATCGAATCTCAGATGTCATCGAAAAAGCTCTCGAAGAAAAGCAAGTCTGCTCAGCAGTCTTCGTTGATGCGGCCCAGGCTTTTGATAAAGTCTGGCATGAAGGGCTCATTCACAAACTGAACAAAATGCTTCCAAAACAATATGTGGAAGTTCTCTCCTCGTACATATCGGATAGAAACTTCAGAATTAAACAAGAAGATGAATACTCGGAACTAAAAGAAATTAATGCAGGTGTACCTCAAGGTAGTGTCCTAGGGCCTATCCTCTACCTGCTATACACCAGTGATATTCCGCATTTGGGCGATGTTAAAATTGCAACTTTGCCGATGATACGGCACTACTCGCAATAGGTCAGGAACAGGATGTGTCCACCAGTAAACTACAAACAGCTAGTAATACAGTACTCGAGTGGACAAAGCAATGGAAGATCAAGCTGAACGAGCTCAAGTCTATCCAAGAATCTTTACGAACAAAAGACTAGTTGATATACAGCCACTAGACATAAATCGTACCGTAGTACCATACGCGAACAATGCCAAGTACCTTGGCATGACGCTAGACGCTAAGCTCCGATGGAAAGAGCATGTAAAGAAGAAAAGAACCGAACTTGGTCTAAAATATAAACAATATTACTGGCTCCTTGGAAAAAATTCTAAGTTGGCACTAAATAACAAAATCCTAATCTATAACCAGATCTTGAAGCCGATATGGTTATATGGTATACAGCTCTGGGGTTGTACCAAAGCTAGTAACATTAAGCCCATTCAGACCTTCCAAAACAAGGTTCTGCGTAACATGGTAAAGGCTCCATGGTACGTCCGCAATAGTGACCTTCATCGGGACCTTGACATTCCAACTGTTCAAGATGAGATTAAAAGGTTTGCTAGCAGGCATGAAGCCAGGCTACATAATCATATCAACGCCGAAGCTCTTCAGCTGCTGGACAATCAAGATCTCGTCTGAAGATTGAAGTGGACAAAACCATTTGAGCTTGTGTAGTGTTTTGGGTAAAAGCAGAGCATTGTGCGCGGGTGAGAATGTTTAGTATAGTTTCAACCAGAACAAACTACAGGACATTAATGGATGAACTCTGGCTTATAAATATTTAGTTTAAGATTTATTAGATAAAAAGTAATGGTTGATCAGCTTTGATCAGTTTTAATGCAAAGCACCACACAGGTGTCTAATTAGGAGGAAAAAAATGTTACCAACAGCCATGTAACAAAAATAAAATAGTATGAAATACACGTTTCATAAGACATTTAAAACGAACTTGTCGCAAGCGGCTCGTTTTCTAAACCTGAACGCCTGCGCTAAAATTATATCATATGAAACTTGTTCATTAATATAACTATTTTAAGCGGCACCATTTGTCTACACCTAACACAATCTAAAGCTTTGATAAAACTGCGGTTTGCCATAATAACATGCATAACTGCATAATAGATCCTACGAAAATTTGATATGATGTAAACAAATTATAAAACCATTTAATAATTTTTTTCTTTTCCAAGAATCATAATAATGTAATAGAGTAAAACTTGACAGGTTTATTTGTAAACTCTTCGAAATGGAGTGGCCGGCTTCCGTTATGAACGCATTTAAAAATAAAATGCATGCTTTATTATCACGAGTCATTTTTTATGTCATGAATCTTTTCTTCTGCTGCGTTAGCAATTCTATTATTCTACCAACTTCATTCCTAAAGTGATAAATTTATTTGAACGTTGAACCTCTGTAATAAAATAAACTAACGGAAATAATAACTTGTATAGATAGAGACACAATTCTGAAAAGCGCCGTCACTCTATTTGGTTTTGTATACACGGTGATTCAGTACTCAATGATCGGACTTTGAGGATAAGCTTCTCTGGTTATTAGAAACATAAAACCTTAGTAACTTTTTTTGATTAAATGAACCTGAAAATTTCGAAAATTTTGACCGACGTTTTCAGAAAAGTACGTATAATTGATGCAGGTCAGTGTAGTTAAGTCGAATAGAAATAAATGCAAGATCTTTAGAAATTGACACCATCAGTAAAAACGTGACATCTGTTTAAACAAGCACAAGGACGCAAACGACGCACATTCCATTTTTTAGATGTTAAAACAAAACTATCTATTAATCCGGGGGATTCCCCTTTATTCTAATAGTAAACGCAGACAGAAATGACATCATTTTAATACTGACCCATTTAATGTATCATTAAATTCGATGTGTATGCGTTAATAGACAGATATTAGTTTTAATTAAGTAAAGACATGTTTAGCTAATTTGATCTATCCATCAATAGGTATTGTTATTTTTATTGGAATTCTAGAATGTTTCATTATTAAAACCTTATATTTTTTTTTGATGTTTTAATTCAACGACCCTGAATGATTGATGGATTTGTTTACATAGTCAAGTACAAGTACTGTTATACGTTTTATTACTAAAAGCTGCAGTGTAAGGGGTTTGCAGTTTGTTATCATTTGAGAAACCAAATAGTATCGGGTATCTCCTTGATCTTGACCTCAAAAGATGTGTCCCTATCACGAGTACTATAATTTTTTATTCACAAACCTGCAGTATTGTATTACACATAGGGGTTAATGTGTCTATTAAAAGAATTTGAAATTGTCTTAGTCATCAGAAACAACACAAAACAAAAATACCATTTTTGAAACAATATCCATCGAGAGGTCGTTCTCAACATGCTTTGTTTATTTAATTCTGTTTATCTGTTGTTATTCTACGAAACACTTGGCCAAAATAAAGACGTTTTTATTACTTTACGCTATCCTTGCACATTCTAGTAGTATTGAATATCTGCTTGAACTAAAATATGTGTCATGTGCATTCATACTATTAAATTTGAAAACATTCGGCTGAACTTCGATGCCGTTTTTCTCCAAAAATATAGAAATACGAGAAAAATGGTATATAGGAATTTTCTTTCTTTAATGGTTATCTAACCACTGGCAAAGTCTGAGTATGTCTTAATGGGTCACGGTGTATTGACCAGGCTGTTACGAGCCCTTACAAGCGCCGTACCGGTCCACGTGCTACGCAAACCTTCGAACACCTGACCTGATACACCTTCCGAGATGCTGCAACGTTGCCGTATTTATTGCCATAACTAAACTACCATCTAAGAGGTATTTTACACTTTTATCCGAATTTTAACCAGATTTTTGCTGAAATTTTTCAACAGGATTTTGGTAAAGGAACTTTGATGTGTAATACAGTATTTTTTATTCCAAAAATTGTGAAAAATTTCGCAAATAGCAAGATCTTCAGTTTAAAATATTATTAAAACAACCATGCAATGATAATAAATCTTAAAATCAAGTAACATTTAATCGCTAGGTGCGCAAAATGTCTTTAGTTTTATTTTATTTATTGAAGTGAACAAACTGCCAACGGCTATATTGCTTTTACAGTATCAGGGCCGGAATTGGTTAACTTTGTTATTGTATGTTATAAGTTAATATTAAATTGTACTGTATCCTACAATAAAGGTTAATTAACTATTTATAATTGTATATAATAGCATATGAGACTTGGAAACTTTACCAACGAAACATGTATACCATTTTATTCACAATCATTAGACTTAAATAATCAAAATAAAAAAGAATTATAAATTTTAATTTTTTTTTTGTAAAACGTCATAATAAATTCTAATCAGTCATCTATCGACCAAAAGAAACTTTAAGTAATGTTTCATTGGTTGTCGCTAGATGGCAATGTATGTTCTCCGTATTTTAAAATTGGAAATTAATTATTCCATTTTATTTATTAAATACAAAATACGGAAAAATACAACGCACTAATATTAAATAAAAAAGATATTTTCAACGTTAAATACATTTATAAAAACCTAAATTTAAATCGGACAAAACGCCTTGTTTTAAATTATTCACAAAAAAAGTTGGCCAAGACTTTACATGTCAATTTTACATGTCAGACATGTAAAGGAAATTTTTAACCACTTTGGTGTTGCTAGGGCAATAGCTTACTTTCCAAGGTTTTTACAATGGCTGCGTCCAACACAGCGCTGCAGCAGTTTTAACAGCCGTTTTAGATTTAAAAACTAACATTTAAAATTTTTATTTTTTATTATATCACTTATCTACTGTCAAAATTGATGTTCTGACATCGTGATTATCGACATTCAGTAAATCAGTCCTCTAGTGTTACTTGTCAGCGCTTCAAGTGTTTTATACATTATGTATAAAACGATGACGTATTTCAAATGATTTTATTGCTTCAGTAGTTTTATAATCTAAGACGGCTGTGGAAGCTGCTGCAGCCCTGTTTTTCCAGCGGTGTGTTGGACGCACCCATTGACAGAAATGTACAGTTGCGGCCGAAAAATTTTCAACGATAATTTATCAAGCTGGCACATTGTTCTGATACTGACATCGAATGAATCTGACTTGTGTACCATTTATGACATTTCAGATGAATAAAAGTGACGTATTTTATGAGAATAGAAAAGTAAAAGTTACGTAGCCGCAATAGAACGTTGAAAACTTTTCGGCCGCAACTGTACATATTGCAATATGATTGTAAATAAAATATATTTAAAAGTCTCTGAAACAGCCTGCATGAAAATATCACGTATATCTATGGACAATATTTTTGTTACAATGGATTCGAACAAAATTTTTCTGAATACACCAACTATTTTTAAACGATGTCATTCTTTGTTTACAATGAACGCCCAGATGCTTCGTAAACACGCGTGCGTATGACCATATTGAAGATAATTTGTGTTGTATTTTATTGCATGTATAAAACGAGACGAAAGTGCCCACAAAAATATTATTCGCAAAATTGTAAAAATTTTGTCGAAAATCTTCATCAAAGTCTTGGTTAAAAATTTCGCGTAAATTCTTGTATGTGTAAAACAGCTCTAAACCAGTATGATTGTGACTTGAAGACTTATCACCTTCGTTAAAAAAAACTTGTTAAAAGAAACCAGTGTGTATCTTTTATAACCGTTTTTGTACGACCATGCTATTTCGGATTGTTTACCATACGTGGTTTTAGAACAGTAGGTTATATTTACTGGTTGCTAAGCAAAAACGCGTCGGTAAGTAATTACTTACCGTTCAGTTCTGTCAAAAACAGAACGGTAAGTAAATTATATGTAATTTATAAAATAAATGCATGATCTTTAGATGTCTCTTTCGCGAGAAATCATTTATTTTCTAAATAATTGGACTATTTAAAAAAATGTATGTTGTTTATTTAAATATGCTCAGGCCTCTTCAATATCCCAATTATATTCGTTTTCAGATTCACTCATTCTCACGAGTTTGACAAATATCGTGACATTCAAAAATAATAGTAATTACAAACGTATCCATGGTAACGACAAAACCTATTTAATGTTTGGTGGATATACAGGGCAAAAATAAATTATCTTAAATCTATTTTTTTCGGGGATATTTCCCTAGTTAATACCTTTGTATTATTCATAATGGTCGTACAAAAAATAGTATAAGCATCTCAAACAGTAAGGAGTTTACCGATCTCCTCCAATATTGGCGACTTCGCTTCGCTCAGTCTGTCGTCGATCGGTAAACTGTCCTTACTGTTCTTGATACTTAATATACTATAATCTGTGTTTTTAAGATAGATGCCTCTCCTTACTAAAAGAGATAATAAATCTATTTTATTTCATTTCGTATTTCAAACAATTGTTTATATACTACAATTAGTAAAATAAAGTATAACTTTATCGTTTACTTTTATATTGGCCAAACACTTAGAAATTTCGACATAAGATACAAAGAACACGTACGCTCTTATAGACTTAAACATCCAGAAAAATCGAATTATGCCAAACACATTTTGGAACAGAACCACCCAATGACACCTCAAAACAACATTAAATTCTTACATTTTTGCAACAACAAACACAAATTAGACATTTTAGAAGCTTTTGAAATATACAGACATAAACGCACAGTACCTTTAATGAATGAACAAACTGAGCTTAGTAATTCTCCTTTATTAGAAGTGTTAGATATTTAGTTTTTGTTATGTATTGTATCTAGCTACCTATTTTCTGTATGTATTCATACTTAGTAACGTGTTTGTTTATCAATCTTAACCACCTTTAATAATGACACAAAGTGTCGAAACAATATTGTCAGGTTAAGATATTAATAAAACTTGTGAAACTTTAACTAATCTTTGTATTTATATTATATTTTATAACTTTATCTCCGTTGTCAATGACACCGGAGTTCAAGATGTTCTTGATCTCCGTTGTTGTTGGCAACGTAAAAATCATTTGATGTTGCATAACAGCCACATGTGACAAGCTCCTTTTTATCTCCATGGTTACGCGTATGATGACACAGACAAGTCAACTTGCTTTATTATACAATAAATTCGGATGAATTTTAAAAGAGAGAAATTAGGATTGAAATACGAAATACATAAAATAAAACAACTTATGCAATACGGAGATCAAGCTTCTTTAAATCCTCGAAGATATTATAACGCGGATAACGCCTCGGCGTTATAATGCATCTTCTCGGATTTAAAGTATCGCTTGATCTCCTAATTACATTATATTATTATTATTTATATAAAAAGTTGTTTATTACTTTGTTAATGTTTGTTTTACAGTTACATTTCTGGCATTACCATCCTGGGAATGCCTGCTGAAATGTATACGTACGGAACCCAATTTTGGATGATTATCTGTTCAGAAGGTCTGGTATCTATCACTATAGCCACTGCGTATCTGCCAGTATTCTACAAACTGCAGATTACATCCAGTTATGAGGTAAGTAAAAAATATTTGATTAAAAAGTCTTTTATTTTAACTTTTTAATTTTTGTTTTAGTATTTAAATTTACGCTTCAATTCAACAGTACGTCTGTTGGGATCAATTTTATTTCTAACAAAGATGTTACTTTACATTCCAATAGTAATATATGTCCCGGCTCTTGCTTTTAGTCAAGGTAAGGTGTTTCTAATAACATTAGGTGTAGTTCTTTTTATCTTCTATCTTCTTTTTCAGTCACTGGAATAAATCTGCATTTAGTTACTCCGGTTGTCTGTATCGTTTGTATATTTTACACAACACTGGTAAGTAAAACGTTCACAAAGCATGATCAACATACTCTTAAACGGTTTTCACAATGCTAGATGAATTAAATGCGAACATAATAAAACCAGTCAATAAATATCTCATATCCTGCAAAGAGATTATTAAACCAGGTCCAATCACCGCTAATAATACAAGCGAGATAATTAGTGGTCCTTCGGTGATAAGTGTCGGCGATATTACTAATATAAACGGTATTAACACCGACAGTAATAGTGACACAGCTAGTAGTGCTAAAATTGCTTGATCCTCTTCGTTTAATCCTTGATCCGGCGTTCCACCACCATTCATCTTTTTATTAGTATTATTTTTGGATTTATGATTAATTGGGGATACATTTTCTAACGGTAGAAACTTATAATAAAGAGACATTGTTATTGAAATGTTACATTTGAACGGAGAATTTTGAAGATAACCACTTTTAGTTTTGCGAATGTCAAAATTATGATTGGCGTGGAATTTTGTGTTTTACATGCACGGAAGAATCAGCGAGCTAGATCGAGAAACAACTAATTTTATGTAAAGTTCCTGAATGCAAACTTCGAAGGTTCAGTTCAACTGTTCATATTTAGGAACTCTAATCTTATGTTATCCAAATTAAAATTCCTTGATGTATAGAATGGATCCATGAACAGACTTTAGTGTACCAGGCAGGAGCTGTAAAAAAGCAACATTGTAATTTTACCCATATTTTCAAGAAGTATTAGATTATATTTGTTTAAAAATAATGCAAAACAAAATTTGTCATCCAATTCTTGGTTAAGGTAGGTACTCACAGCAGCGGATCCGCAGGCAGATGTCAGACTTTGGTGGTCTCGAATGAGATTTTGATTCGGCTACGCCTCGTCAAATGACTTTCATTCTTGAGCACCAAAGTAGCATTTCCGGCACTAAATACACAAATAACTACTATATCTACGACCGCTATAGAAAATTACACATTTCGCAGTCTAGTAACCATGAAAATGACTCATTGCTCGCAAACTGTCTCCAAACTGAACGGAAATGACCAATGACCGTGCGAAATGATATCGCATAGATAGATGTCAGCACATGCAATATTATAATATTATCTATTATTTCAAATATAAAAGTTATACATTTTAGACAAAAGTTAATTTATTTGTTTCTTACGAGAACTCCTATTTGTAAAATAACGTAAAGAGTACCGCATCTCAGTTTTGCTGTTGGTTAAGGGAAACGGATTTTAGCACGCTAATAATGCATAATTGAAGTTATATTTCATATCATATATTTCCATATCATATATTTTCATCCACAGTAAACAAATAGTAGTTTGTGCAACAAGAGTGGATATGATGCCTATATCGCACGAGGACGAAGTTTTACAGTTTACAAGGCGATCGTAAATTGTTCGAGGGCGATATAGGTATTCCACTCAAGTTGTACAGTATCTTTGTTTTGACTAAGCAAAAAATTAAAAAAAAAGTAGATTGCATGTCTCCTTGATAAATCGAATATAGAGATTAACCTATGCTTGTGTTTATGCTAAAATATGGTTTGTAAAATCCTCCTGTAATTGTACAATCTTTAAGAGAATTATTAAAACTTTGCAGAAAGTCAACATTTTCGAAGAGAAAATTATTATTTTAAATTTTGTTTTATAAAAAAAAAATAAAAAAGAGTTATTCTCCTAGCTGGAATCGAACCTGCGTACGAAATAGCTTCAGTTTACTTATTGCTTCCTTTACCTTGCTTCTACCGACTGAGCTACCAAACCACATCACAGACTGTGTCTACTATACTTATTATAAAAGTAGACTGTATTTATTTAAATTATTTAATACTTATGTATTTTTAATTATAAAAGTATAATTGTTAAAGCTACAATTTCACAAATCACGTTGTTATTTTCAAATGCTTTAAATGTTATTGAAAGAAGGAAACATTCATTTAACTTACTTTTACTTCTATATTTATGACAGGAGTTGTCAATAAATTAATTATAAATGAAGAAGCGTCAAATTGAAACCCTTTGATTGGTTGTTTTCATATCCACACACTGCGTTGATGAAATTAGTGATATGAAATTATATCCGTACACCTTGCTGGAATTGCATACTTTTCCATTGCGTGAAATGTGAAGAAAACAGGCGATTTACAAGTAGGAAGAGAAAAAATATATTTATCTACATACGACCACAATAGAAAATTACATATTTTGTACAGTCTAGTAACCATAAAAATGTCTCAATGCTCACAATCTCCAAACTGAACGGAAATGACCGTGAGAAATGATATCGCTCGATCAGTAGTACTATTAAAACGCCAGATATCAGCACATGCAATATTATAATATTATTATTTGAAATATAAAAGTTATACATTTTAAATAAATGTTAATTTATTTTGTTTCATTAATGTTTAACATTAAACTATATTTTAAATGCAAATCCATTTAGAAAGATTATCACTCCAGCGCGGCGAGGAATCGAACCTTGGACCGACTGCTTACTGAGCCAGATCTCCTACCGTTGAGCTATCGAGGCGACTTGCCATAATTTAGTTATTTTCACTATATAAAGTTATTATAAAATTGTTATTGAATTAATGTAAAATTGATCAATTTTTTACATTATTATATAATTGTTAATATATCATTCATTATTATTATTGCTAAATTACAATAAAAACAATGAAAGCTTTTATAATTTGCTACATAATTCACAAGTGCAAGCGAGATGGGTACACTTATAGCTATCTGTCCTTGTCATTTAAAAACAAGCACATGCGTATGATTGTTTAGCCGTACTAAACAGTAGATTAACTTAAATTATACAGTCGTTTTCTAAATTCTAGATTTATCATGAGTGAATTCGATGATGGAAATTTGGAGTGTACACTTATACACCTCCCAACATTTTGGAAGTTGCTCACATTACATTTCTTAATTTATTGCCAGAGGTTTCACGTAAAAAATATGAATGCGAGTATGAATTCTAGGTTAAATATTTCTCTTAACTTTTGGTGTTTTATTACTTTCTGTGGTCGTAGATAAAGTATAGTGTGTAACTCGTGCAAAAACGCCAATTTCACATTCGTGTGATTGCATCATTCGACTTCGTCCATGCCGAAATTGGCATTTTTCTGCACATGTAACACAATATTATACTACTGGGAGCGTCGTTTTTCAATATTACAAATGCAAAAACACACAGTTGACATTATTGTAACCAAGATTTGAAAAGACATTTTTTGTTTTATATTTTCTGAAGTAAATATACTCCAGTACTCCTTCAAGATATGGGTAAAATCACAATGTTGCTTTTTTATAGCTCCTACCTGGTAAAATGTTATTAGAAATAGATTTCCATATTTTAACAAATAAGGCCATTTTTCACCCATTTGAAATAAGAATGGCGACTTTGACAGATACCTAATGTCACCTGTCAACTTGGACATAGCGTATTTCAAGTATTTTTGGAAGCAGAGGTGATTGCCCCACAAAGTTTTTCCCAATCAGAATATTAAAAAAAATTTTCATATAGATTCAACTTTATGGCAGACACTGTATAAGGATGGTATTTCTAAATCTAATTCAGCTGTGATTGTTCGTTAATGATTCGCAAAATGGCGAACAACTAACTTTACATAGCAACTATATAAATAGTATACTTAATAAGTGCTTACACATATTTCCAACTTATATAGAAGAATTGTCGTTTCCGCTGGCAATCATCTCGGATAGCTCAGCAGTAGAGCTTCTGCCTGGATTGCAGATAGTCCCGGGTTCGATTCCCGGTAGGAGATGATAATTTTTCTATATGTTTATAACTTCTTAAATGCATTTTAAATAACTTATTTTAAAGAAATTCTTCGGTGTGTTTTCCATTTTGATTTATACACACCTCAAGGCGAGTAGTAAACTTTTGTCCGACATTTATCAACGCCGCTTGTATAATATTTGGAGAACTTCCCACATTATTTCTTTCATATAATCTATGGTAGCAGCAGGTGAGCGATATACCAAACATTTTGTATATGCACATAAAATAAGTTCATACTGGTCAGATCTGGAGATCTGGCACACCAATTAGTTGGGTCTTGCTAGACCTATCCATTCACTTCCGAAAGAAGGATCAAGATGGGGTTCCCTATGAAAATATGATCAAAAAAATCCCTAATATAAAAAAATGGTCCAATTACTACAGAATCATGAATTATACCACAAATATTGAGCAACTACTAAATATTAGTAAATTTTCAAAATTTTTTTCGAACTCTAGAAAATTCAATAATAATTAAATAATAAAAAATAAATTAAATTAAAATATTGAAATTTCTAAATAATTTTTATATGAATAGTGAAAACCTATTTAGAAATTAAATATAACAAATTTTCTTTATTTCGTTTTCGAACTCTAGATCGAACATTTCATTAATAATAAATAACAAAAAAATAATAATTTTTTAATATTTAATTTTTAAATAATTTACAGAAATATTAAGTATCTTTAATAGAGAAAAAACCATTTAGACATTAAATATTAGGAAATTTTGATTTTTTCAAACTCGATAGTAATTAAATAATAAAAAAATAAATTAAATTAAAACATTTAAATTTTTAAATAATCTACAGATTACATCATAAAAAACAATACTGTACAAATTTACAGTAATTTATTTATAATACTTAATAAATTTAATAAAAATTTTAAATAATTTTATTTTTAATATATAGGCTGTCCGCATTTATCAGCGCACCATTATTTTCAAAAGTAACATTTTTTTAAATGGAGTCCCTGTATATTATTGTAGAAATGGATGGACAGCGACATTATATGCAAAAGTTTACGTTCATTGCCTCTTAAAAATGATAAATAAAGAAGTTATGGGCCATTGTTTATTTCTTATCTAATTCATTGGCAAAACAGACAATAGACAAAAGTTGAACCCAAGCCGAAACATTTATTAGATAGAAATTAAAAATAAAAATCAAGATCCATTACATCAGGAGAACGCGCAGATCACTGTATGGGTCCTTGCGTTCCTATGCATGGTTATCGAAGAATTCTGTAAGCAAGTTCCGTGCTGCATTGGAATTGTGCGCAGTGGCTCCGTCCTGCTGAACGTAGATCTCTTGATGTCTGGGTTTTCCAGAAAATCATCCAATATTGGTGCCATGAACTGAACGTATCGCCGGGCCGTTAAAGTGTCCTCATAAAAATATGGGCCAACAACCCTTGATCCAAATAAACCACACCAAACATTTAAACTAAAGCGGCGTTGTGGATTTCGGGGATGTATGTATTTCGAAAGGATTATCGGTAGACCAATAATGGGAGTTTTTACAGTTCATCATTCCATAAGATTAGTCTGTAAAAGATGGGATTATGATTGCAACAATTAATAAACCATTGACAAAATGCTAATCTTCGTTGGGAATCGTCCTTCATCTGAGTATGCACCGGTGTAAGTTTGAATCATGTTGCTATTCAATCATTGCTACAAAAATATATAGGGTGTCCCATTTAGAAAAATATTACTTTTGAAAATAACTCGAAAACGCGACGTTCAATTGGTTTTTGCTTTCGCCATGTTAATCAGCAGAAAAGATACTGCTAATTTGCTAGTTTAACCGACTTTTCGTAGCGCCAATAATAACGGAGATAGCAATGTTGCGCGGACAACTGCGAACAGCCTGTGCTATAGAAAGTATAAAAATTAAGATCGTTTCAACTTGTACAATTATTTTTGTTATTCAGGGCGGATTGAAAGCTGTTGTTTGGACGGACACGGTGCAAACAGTCGTAATGTTTGCTGCTTTAATAATCGTAATAATTATGGGCACCGTAAGCGTTGGAGGATTTAACGAAGTGTGGACACGTAGTGAACAAGGAGGGCGGTTGGAGTTCTTCAAGTAAATATTACTGTACATTGCCTGTCAGTAATTACGTTATAATTTTATCCAATTATTTAGTATGGACTGGGATCCAACTATAAGGCACTCATTTTGGACAGTAACAATCGGCAATTACTTCTCATGGTTAGCATCCTGTTCAATAAACCAAGCCATGGTACAAAGATGTTTAGCTATGCCATCTTTGCCATCCGCAAGAGTGTAAGTATACTTCATGTTCGAACACGATCAAACTAAGAACAACATTAACAGCAATATTTTTTTCAGAACCGTACTTATTCTTGTTATTGGCATCGTGGCTCTTGTAACCATGTGTTGTTACATGGGACTTATAATATACGCGTCCTATTATAAATGCGATCCAATAACCAGAGGGTCAATCGCTAAATCAGATCAGTTACTTCCTTACTTTGTCATGCAAATAGCTACAGTTATGCCGGGTCTTCCTGGACTTTTTGTAAGTGGCGTCTTCAGCGCAGCCTTAAGGTAAGCTTCTAAGCAAGATCGTACAGTTAGGAAGCAAATTAAAAACTTATTTCAGTTCAATGTCTACCGGCTTAAATTCTATGACTGGCGTCATTTTCGAGGACTTAATCAAACCCCGAATGAAGAAACCCTTAACGGAAGCCCAAGCAAGCTTCCTCATGAAAATCATAGTTGTTATAATCGGAAGCATCTGTGTCGCCCTTGTGTTCGTGGTGGAGAAGATGGGCGCACTTATACAAGCTTCTGGAAGCATGGGTGCCATAACTGCAGGACCCTTGCTGGGGATATTCACATTGGGAATGTTTTTTCCGTCTGCAAACTCAGCGGTAAAGAAAACAAAATCAAACTCCAACCCGTTTCGATAATTATTTTCTTCATTCCCAGGGTGCTTTAATCGGAGGCCTCATCAGCGGCTCACTGATTGCTTGGATCTCAATAGGTACTCAATTAAAGATGGCGAAAGGCTTGATTAAATTCCCACAAAAGCCGATATCGCTCGACAATTGCGATTCGCGTTGGGTTCTGGAATATCTCAGTTTGACACTGACCAGCGATGTTACCGAAAAACCGTTAGATCCACCGTTCGCACTATTTCGGTTATCTTATATGTATTATACAGCGTTAGGAGCAATAACGGCGATAGTAGTAGGGATAATTGTAAGCTGGTTAACTGGTTGCAACAAAAATAATGTGATACACAAGGATTTGCTGTCGCCAGTTATACATAGATTTTTAAGTGAAAATAAATGTGATTCAAATGTAGTTAATAAAGATGAGGTTTTAATTGTAAATAGTAACGACGTCCAATTAAAATGTATAAAAGACTATCAATTCTTTTATTTGTATCTTTAATCTCTTGCTATTATTTAAATTTTAAGATGCAGCGTTTATGACCGACTGTGTATTGATTGTAGCAAGAGGTGAAGTATCGTCCCTCAAAGACTGCTGTTTATAGAAGATACATGCAGAATAACTCTACACATGCGAGAGAGATACAGATACAGAGATACATACAGATTTAGAGCAGAAGAGCACAAGATCCATATTTATCCGCAGTACAGATACTGACGTGTGGATTATTGCGCTCTTAAATTACAGTTCTTTTACTTGCAGTTGCTTGGACTGAACGTGATGTGAATTCTCTAATAGTATCTTGTTCCTTGAATAATCAATATCGTATTTCAATAGAAAAGCATCTACTTCACCATTTAAAAGCAGAATCGCAACTCTGTTGTTACCAATACTTCGACTATAATGCAAGTTTTCTGCACAGAGAGAAATACTTCATAAGAGCTTTGCACAATATTGTTCAAAACGGTGTTGGAGAAATTTATATTATAATTATAGAATCGTATTGTCCAGCGTTGTGTAGGTTTTCGTTACTGAATTGTCTAACAGGAACTTACGACAATTATTTAACACAGTCAGATTTAGTTCTGCATTCTTTGGAACAATGTTGTAGAGGATAAGCTAGCATATTATATTGAAGTATAATTGTAAAAAATGTTTAGAAAAATACAATATTTTGTTTGAATGAAATCATAATCCAGTGTTCAAACTGCTTGCTACTAATTATTGTGTTTCGCAAAGTTTATGGATGACATCCTATAGATGTCACCACTTGTAATTGTCGCTATTAATGTAAATTCGAGATTTATATATAAACAGCCGACGGCAAAAGGAAGTTTTAGTGTTATACGTGTATATACTACACGTTGTATAGTATGTAAATACTATAGATTGTATAGCTATATACATATTAGTTACATATATTTTAATATATGTAAAAATATATATTTTATTTGTGATACCTAACCTTCTGTATAGAAAATATTTGTGCCAGAGTATTGCACAATTTGTATAAATGTGAACAAGTAATTGTGTTAAATACTATTAAGCAATTGTGGCACAACTAGCACAACAATTGTACAATTTTGTATAAAATTGTATGCAATAACATTACACATTCTGTTTTAATAAGTAACACAATTTGTTATGGAAACATACACAACTATTCATTTGATTCTACGAAATTACTATTGACTTCCACAAAATCTTGACAAACTAAATGACACAATCTTGTTTTATAATTGTACACAAATTGTCCCTGTCACTTTTTTAAGACCAATTTGTTTTACAATACCACACAATTGTTGATGAAATTTAAATACATTTTTCTCTGTGTGACGTCACAAGACCTAATTTAATGAAAATTCAAAAAATCAATATTTTAATTATGCCACCAAACATTACTAGTAGAAGGAGCTGTATGAAAGTAAATGAAGGTGACAGAGAAGCAAATCCAAAAAAGTTTTGCAAAAATTGCAAGAGGTACTGTACACGGTGATTCACTACTTAATGATCGGACTTTGAGGATAAGCTTCTCTAATCATTAGAAACATAAAACATTTTTTGATTAAATGATCTTAAAAAATTTCGTATGATAAAAAATGATAAAAAGTACGTATGATAGATGCAGGTCAGTGTTAAGTCTAATATGATTAAATGCAAACTCTTTAGGAATTGACACCATCAGTACAAAACGTGACATCTGTTAAATGAGCACAACAATCATACAGACGGTGCACAATCCATTTTGGATGTTGTTGAAACAACCTAAAGCGTTCTATTAGGAATAGTGTAGTCAAAACAAATCCGGGGATTCATCTGTGTTCTAGTAGGAAACTCAAGCAAAAATGACATCATTCTAATACTGACTCATTTAATGATATCATTAAGCTTGATTTGTTATTCGTTAATAAACAGGTATTAGTTAATTAAGCAAAGACATGTTTAGATAATTTAATCAATCCATCAGTAGGTATTGTTATTTTTTATTAGAATTTTAAAAAGTTCCATTAGTAAAACCTTTTGGTGGATGATAATTTGTTTACATAGAAAATAACTACATAATATGAAAATAATGCGTAAAAATAATAACTAAGAATTCTAACTAATAACTACACAAGGGAAAAGATTAGTTGGAAAAAGCCTTTTTTTTCTTTTTTGTGGTTCGAATGAAATGTAGATATAAAGGAGTAAAGACTAAATTTAAAATTCCAATAAATGGAACTAAAAGATTGGAAGAAAGATAATAAATACAACAAAAAAGGTGCACAACTGTGTTTGGGTTGATTGAAAGAAGAATAACAAAACGGTACGTAGTGTATTTATTGCTGATTTATCTTTTATTACCTGCTACTATTATGCACATTTGAGAAACCAAATAGTATTAATCTCCTTGCACTTCAAAATATGTGTCACTATTACACGCACTATAACTTTTTATTCATAAACTTGCAGACTTTTATTTCACATAGGGGTTAATGTGCCCATTAAAAGAATTTGAAATTGTCTTACAAATCAGAAATCACAAAACAAAAATACCATCTTTAAAACATAATATTGTAAGAGCGTTTCGGAGTGCCCCTGGGTTGTCTCGGTATTTGTAAGGGGCCCACTTACGTAGTAACGCTGGTGTGGTTTTCGGTGATCTTGGTATCGTCGGTAACTGTCGGGCGCCAGTTATTTTAACGTGGTATGCTCCACGGAACCGGGTAACTGCTAGTGGAGAAAGGATAATCCAGGGAACTGCTGGGGTTGCTGAGGTCGGCCCAGTCTGGATCCCTTCACCTGTCCCTAAAGCTCTCACTAAGAGGGTATTAATACTAATAAATAAAACACACAATATTAACCAAATGGTTTTTATTAATAATACTAGTAAAGCAAACCATTCAACTCAACCCCTACTATTACTCTGCACTACTCTGCCGTAGCCACAGCAAGCTGGTGCAAAACAGCAAATACATACGTTACTCTACGGTAAGGTGCAGCAAGCGGGTGCAAAGCGTAAGCAGCAAAATCAACGTGCGGGTGAGGTAAGGTATGTTAACGGGAGGGTACAAGAGTCTACTATCCATTTTTTTTCTAGAGTCCTCTGACTTTGAAAGCGTATTGCTCGGAAACTAACGAGCCAAATTAAATGTTTTGAAAACGAGCAAATAGTAAATTTATTT
This sequence comes from Agrypnus murinus, assembly GCA_929113105.1. Lineage (NCBI taxonomy): Eukaryota > Metazoa > Arthropoda > Insecta > Coleoptera > Elateridae > Agrypnus > Agrypnus murinus. The sequence goes on along the minus strand of OV816028.1, from coordinate 153,724,645 downwards.
CTACACGCAATAGTAAAATATTGCAATTCTAAGTACTATAGTTTTGTTTTTATCGGGCGATATGCAATAAAAGGTACCCGTTTTTACGGACATTTCCTTAATGTGTTAATTAAACAATTTTTTTCTCAGAAAGTATATGCAATATATCTATGAAATCTCTGTAGGGGTTAGAAGAAAACTTTGCCTTTCATATGCTACTAATTTCCAGACAAAGAAACATTTTATTGGAGATTTATATGAAAAAATAGCGAACTATGTTTTCTTGTTTATTAATAGACACATATTATTGTTTATTAATAGCTAAATGGACACTTTTCATATGTAGGCATTATTTTCATCAAAAGAGTTTTCCTAATTTTAACAATAAAAATGTATTAAGAAGAAAACGATTGTTAGTGAGATCCGATGCAAAAGCGTCAAGGGGGTCAAGACGCGCGGAGTGTCCTGTGAGCCTAACCATGCTAAGAATGTAGCGGCGTTTGTTTATTATTATATGCTTTCTTTATGATAGTAGTATATATGTAACCTCCAAACTTTTGTATTAGTCACTTGCTGTTTTAAATTGCATTATATTGATAATCTTACTAATTAAGATGGAGTGAGTGCAATAACCTACAATCTGATAAATAGAAGTAATAAGTATTGAAGAGAAAAGTAAAATTATTTATGTAACCAGCCAGAGTTTTGCTAAAAGAAGCATGTTAATACATATCATATTATCATGTGTATGTAAACTAAAATGCTTTAAAATAAAGCAAGTCGGGTTTTTTTCTTTAAATAGATATTTATTAAATATATCTCCCAACGTATTATTCTAAATAGTTTAAAATATAATTAGCATAAAATGTACATAGTAGTTATTATAATTCAACGAATCTTTACAAATCGTTTGATACATCATCCATATCACTGGGTGCATCAGAAAAATCAGATTCTTCGTCGCTGTCTTCACCGAGATTGATTATTAACGGTTCCACCGCAACATCAACGAGATGATCTTTTTCTCGATATGTTTCCTCAAGTTTTTTAGCATGTTCAATACAATTCTTCCACACTGATGTAGGAATATTTTGTATAGTTTCTTGACAAAGTCGCAAAACGTCTGCTATTTTAAATATTGTGTTTAATTTAGCAACACTGTTTTTCACATACGCCCAAATTAGCTCTATGGCATTAAATTCGCAATGTGCCACTGGTAACCATAAAAGCTTCACATTATCCCCTCGGAGCTCTTTGGTTATCGTTTCCAGTAGATATACTTTCTCAAAATGGTAGGCTCTACTTATTTCCAAAAGCCTTGGTTTCGTTAAATCTTCGAAACGATTGATTTCATCAGGCAATGCGACATTCCTTTTTGCCATCCAATCAATAATTCTTTGCTTCCTCCATGCTGATGTTGGATTTCTAAAGTTGGGATCCAGCATTGTATGGTATGGAGCTTGATCAATTACAATAACTGATTTTTCTGGTATTACAGATAGTACAAAACGAAACCATTCCCCGTAATGTTCTTTGTTCATTTCGTTATGGTAATCTAAAGTAGCAGCTTTCTTATTCCCAACAAAGCACTTTAAGCACCCTTCCAAAAATCCATTTTCGTTTCCAATATGCAAAATTATAACTCTTTGTCCAGATCCAGACGGACGTTTTATTCCGCCCCTAAAACCATTGATTTCTTGTATGCCCCCACGATACTGGTCAAAATTTGCACGTACTTCCGGATTAATGCGTTCAACCCATCCAAACATTTTTGAATGGTTTGCGCCACACCTCGTCTCATCGGTGTGAAAGATATTCCAATCAGTCTGTCGATAGTTCTTAATAGCATTCAAAAACTCTGATCGCTTTGCAGCTACACTGTTTTGTTCCATTAGAATCGGCTTGTTGCTTAATTTTTTATAAGAGAAATTAATTTCTTTCATCCATTTGTACAACGTTGATACGGAAAATTCTGGCAAATCTTCCACATCCCCTTTAAATCTCTGATAAACTTCTTTGATGGTTGGAAATTTGTGTTCCAAATAAAAATTCAAAATCGTTCTTCGCAAGACACCTTGCAGAACCTCATCGAGTTTAATTTTCTTTCTACCCCCCATGGGTTTTGGCGGAGCTAAAGTGCCGGTATTTAATTCTTCTGCTGTTACTCGTGTCACTGTACGTACGTTAATACCCAAACAATCAGCTGTTCTTTCCACCACTTGATTAATATTAATCTTCTCCAGACCATTTCTTCTTTCTTCTTCAAAGTAATTTCTAGTTTTTAATATTATTTGCTTGAGTGACTCATCACAATGCGTTGGCATGTTGAACAACTGAATTATAATAGTTGATGCCGGTTTCTTTTTCACAATGATTGTAATTTTGGGTAGCATTCCTATTTATAATAACTAGTACATTGATTGAAGTTACAAAAACACATGACAACAAAAAATATTTTTGGCTTATTTGTATGTACATATTATTTATATAAAGTGGTGTTTCAACCTTTATCTAATTTCCTTCAAAAATATTTTAGTAAAAACAAAACTTCATTACCTTGATTCCGAAATAAATATTTTCTGCAATATTATTTGTCGTACAATACGCAAGACAAGTACATACGTAAGATTATTTATGAAAGATTTCCTTTTAAACTTTATCTCAGTTCCCCAGAAAATATTTTGCAGTAAACGCAAATTAAACAAAATAACAAAAACCACAACCGCAAAACTTACTATTATTATAAACGATATCGTTCTAATTTTATGTAGACATTATAATATGTGTATTGATTTGAAAAATAAATAGATGTCTAATTTACAATGCAAAAATTATCTTAATCTAATTAGGAATATGTACTAAATGGAAAAAAGATTATTAATAACCGTTGCAATTTATGTACGACAGAACGTAATAAAATAACAACGCTCCGTATAAATACTGGCAGGAGGAGATCTGCTATTATGGTATTTTATCTCACTCTTATTTGGTCGATTTTATATTTATTTTTTTTTAATATTTGTAATTAGATTTTTGAAATTATTTTTCAAGAAGGGTCATTTAGATATGAAAAATTTTCTATTAGTGAAAATTTTTTGACGCTATCTCTATTAATAAACAAGAAAACATAGTTCGTTATTTTTTCATATAAATCTCCAATAAAATGTTTCTTTGTCTGGAAATTAGTAGCATATGAAAGGCAAAGTTTTCTTCTAACTCCTATAAAAATTCCATAGATATATTGCATATACTTTCTGAGAAAAAAATTGTTTAATTAACACGTAAAGGAAATGGCCGTAAAAACGGGTACCTTTTATTACATATCGGCCGATAAAAACAAAAGTATAGTACTTAGAAATGTAATATTTTACTATTACATGTAGAAATAAATTTACTATTTTCTCGTTTTTAAAACATTTAATTTGGCTCTTTAGTTTACGAGCAATACGCTTTCAAAGTCAGAGGACTCTAGAAAAAAAATGGATAGTAGGGATTGCGGTAAGGGTGGAAGTTCGGGTGAGACCCCCAGGCATACGAACAGCGAAGTCTAGGACAAGAGGGTGGATTTAGGATGAAACCCCCAGGCATACGCACAGCGAGGTCTCGGGTAAGATACGGACAAGAGGGCAGATTTGGGATGAGACCCCCAGGCATACGCACAGCGAAGTCTCGGACAAGAGGGTGGATTTAGGATGGGACCCCCCAGGCATACGCACAGCGAGGTCTCGGGTAAGGTACGGTAAAGCGGGTCGTAGAAGCAGGATGAAATCGGTGCGGAAAGGGGAATCGTACTATACGGTTAATAGTTCTTACTCTAATCTTCCTGGCTGGCTGCTAGACTGCTCGGTAGGCTGCTGGCTGGTCCAGGCTGGTAGTTCTGCTGGAGATGAGTTCTGGAAGCGGACTGAATAAATCGTCGCTCCGCACCTGTTTATATAGGCGCTCTCGGAGCGTGGGGGAAAAGGTAGGAGTAAAACGGAGCGGCGCACTGCAAAGTTTGGTTAAGGAAGGGACGCGTGCACTCGCTTGAGTCGGCCGCTTATCCGAACAGTTTGAAATTGCTCGGGAAGATAAACATATTTATTCATACACCCAAAATAATTAATAAAATTTAGTAACTTCGTTACAATATCAAACGATGGGTCGTTGGGCAACATGTTTTGTTTATTTAATTTTGTTTATCTGTTGTTATTCTACGAAACACTTGGCCAAAATAAACACGGGTTCATTACTTTATTACGCTAACCTTGCATATTAACTGAAAACAAGCAGTATTGTTTATCTGGGTGAACTTCAAAATATGTTTTATGTCCGTTATTGCTATTCAATTCGAAAACGTTGGGCTGAACTTGCCGAACGATGCTGTTTTTATCCAAAGGTATATAAGTACAAGAAAAATGAGTTACCGTGTATACATAATAACCCTTATAATGGGCTTCTTACTTAGTAGACTTACCGGTCTGGGTCACCGGTAGTTGCTTTGTTCACCACATTTTAAATACGGTTTGTTGACATATCGTACCGGTACAATTAAAGTGTGGTTACAACAGCGCCCCTTGACGTTTATTTTGTTGTGCTTAATAGATAGTTTTACGATCTCTTCCGAAAAAACTGTTAATATTTACAATTTAGATTTAAATTATCATCTAATATATTAGCTGCCCCATTATTATTACTATTACATATGTATTTACATATATTAATTATTATGGTTATTATTAATGGTTATGTCACTCTATTATTTGATAAGTAAATTTAAATGTGTCAACCGGTAACCAAGTTTTCATAATTTAATTAAAATCTACCGGTGAGCAGCACCGGTAAATCAGCGGTAAGTCTGTTGAATGCGGCCATTTTAATTATATGGATTACTAGGGTTCCTAAATATGAACTGAGCTGTGTGTTATTTAGAGTTAAGTCACGCATGTCAAATTTTCCTAGTCACATTTCATATTTTGAAACCATTTATTAGCAGGTTGGTAGTCATGAAAATTGATTTAATAAATTTATTTGTTACTCACTTGTAAACGTCATTTTATGCGACGGAATACAAACAACGAAAGGTTACTTTTACAAGCTACTGACTTGTAAAACTGACAGCTGACCTGTAAAAAGTTTGACAAGTTAGTAGAATATGACATTCATAGACAAATTGTCATAATAACCTCTACGTCTACGCACACTTCCACGGCTAATAAAATTATTAAAAAGTGTAACATTTTATTGTGATTGTTACGATTAGGGCCAGGTTTTATAGATACAATAAATGTTGTGTGTTGTTTACAAATGAATAACAAATAAAATATTATACATTATACGCAAGGTAACTGTTTTTACTAGTAAAAACAGGTTTACCTTGCTAATAATGTAAAATACTATAAACTGTCAGTATGACAATTATATAAATCTGAAATTCAGTACAATTAATACTTTATTAAAAGCTGTCGTAAAATTGATATATGTACTACAGTAGTTTTAAAAATTCTCTACAAACAATAAATAAATGATAATGTGCACATTAAAACATTTTACATACATAAAATTAAACGTGGCAGCATAACCTAAAATTTTTAACTGACAGCTGCTTAATGTTGTCACTAAAGTAAAAAGAGAGAAAAAAGTATCTCTGTTTCAGACAGCTTAGTTTTGGCCTAGAAAGAGATAGATTTTGACATCTGTGTCATGGCATACTTTAGTGTACCAGGCAGGAGTTGTAAAAAAGCAACACTGCAATTTTACCCATATTCTCAAGGAGCACTAGATTGTATTTATTTCAAAAACATACAAAACAGAAGTTGACATTTCAAATCTTGGTTAGAATAATGTCAAACAACTGTCACTGTGCTATCTTCTTAAGAAGTATTACTGGCTAATAGACCTGTGCCTGTGCAAATTAAGAATATCTCCGGATTAGTGTTTATTCCTTGTAAAATTTTAAAAATTGTATATATAAAAAATGCAAATTTATATTTAAGAGATTTTATTAATAAGAATGAATAAGTTTATTATGAAACTAACCTATTTATATAGTAAGTGTAAATCAGTGTAAGTTGAATATTTCCCAGTCCACCTAAATCGAAGAAGATTTGAGTTGTCTAGAAAACAACAGGTTATTAATGGCTGATTGACATTTTTCAATTACATATTAGCTTAAACTAAAATTCACAAAATAAACATAACCTATAATAGGTATATAAATCATATTCATAAACATTCTTACGTTATTTAAACAATATGACGAAATTGTACGGATTAGTTAACCTTCCCTTGTTAATTTGGCTAAAATAGTCATTGTCAGTGGTAACGTATATGACTCACTTTTTAAAAAGTTAAACAAGTATTGCAGTTGGTTTTACTACAAATTTTGAAAGCTGTACAATTCTCCAACAATATATATGGTCACTGAGAGATCTTCGTTTGAAATTTCAAAATCAGCTGCTGTTAGTTCGGAAATTAACACTGATTTATATACCTACTATGTAAAGAGGGTTAGTTTCATAATAAACTTTTTCTTATTCATTCTTATTAATAAAATCTCTTAAATATAAATATTTATACAATTTTTAAAATTTTCAAGGAAAACACTAATCCAGAGATATTCTTAATTTGCACAGGAGTCTACTAATCTATCTATCTACTATTACTTCTTAAGAAGGATAACCTGTGACAATTGTTTGACATTATTCTAACCAAGATTTGAAATGTCAACTTCTGTTTTGTATGGTTTTGAAATAAATACAATCTAGTGCTCCTTGAGAATATGGGTAAAATTGCAGTGTTGCTTTTTTACAGCTCCTGCCTGGTATACTAAAGTCTGCCATGTCTGTGTCCTAACTCTAAAATAACGCAGTTAAAGTCTTCATTTAGGAACTCTAGGGATTACTATATACAAACCGTAGAATCGCTTTATGCACAATACACTTTCACGTCATTTGTTTCAAACCCTATTTTATAATAAAGATATTAAAGAATGCCATAAGAAAAAAAATGAATTAAATGATGCCTTTGGTTACTGATTGGATTTGATTGTAGTTTAAAACTAAACTGGTTAGAAATGTTTTAAGGGGAAGAAATTATGAATGTATTAACAAGTGTTTCTATTGTTTTCTCTCAATGCACCTGGTTAAAATTGGAATTTTAGTTTTGGATTAAGTTTTTAAAACTCAATGGAAATTAGAGAAAAATACCCATGAACCATAAGATTATTTGCCACGCTACAAGAATATGGAATAGATTTCTTTGTAGAATCGACTGGGTAGGTAATATTCCATCACCTGTAATATCACATTGGTATAATGCGTACCCTATGGTGCGTCTCCTCATGCAACACCCGACATAGATGCATTTATTGTTACGTTTTTTTAAATAATACTAAAAATGCTGTTTTAATCGTCTATTAACAAAAGAAATATTATTAATAACACTAATTACAAACACTACAATTATAAACTGTTAACGAACTTAAACTAGATTATTAAAAGACTGTTTATTTACAATAGAACACTTATTTCTAACATTTATCTTATACTATTTTATATTCTACTAATTCAGCATGCGCGTATTCAATTCACTGGTTTACTAATAAATGGGTTCTTCCTTGAGCGGCGGCCCCAATATATGCATACAGAAGTGTGGAGAACGTACTAGAAATTTCCTGTACGCCGCGGCTCGTTCAACGGTCAATGTGTCATATATTACTCACGCGAGTTCTCGAATGCTGTAAAAAGCTGTCGATACGGCGAGAACCCTCGCGTGGTTCCCCCATTCCGCCATTCGTTACATTATTAAGCGAATGACCCATTCGTTCCTGCACGCTTACGAATTTCTTTGCTACTGCCATGATTTGCTGGTTTCGCTCCTGTTTCATAGAACTTATGCCAACACATCGAAGAATTTGTACACGAAATCGTTGTATGTAAGTAACCAGGCAACTCCCGTAAAATTAGGAACATTCCTATGATATTCTATTCATTTTTCACCTTTTCCTCATTTCGGGAACAACTTCCGATAATAAACATTTTGTACTCCGTGTACAATTTGAACGAGAGTTCCATTCTTACTAAAACGGCAGGTTAGGTTGTTGGTTTTAAAGAACATAACCTCAAACCGATCTATACTATATCTCGACTCGCGATATTTTGTTAAAAGTAATTATGCGGTAGCTATGTTGCAATATGTACAATAATCATTAATCAGTACAATAGTCATATTATTTCGAGTAATCTATGAATAATTCAATTTTACTGGCATTGCAGAAATTGTAAAATCTAAATATTTTGCTTAAAATTATAAATATTAACACGTTCCGTGAAATCTCGGAGAGCAGTGCTGAAGATGATTATAAGAATTACTACCGCATGAACGTCTCTTTAACAAATTACTACGCAAGATAAGCCGCAACTAGACCAGATAACAGTCATAAAAGATTCTATATCGGTAGAGCAAAGATTGGCGCTGACTTTACGGTTCCTACCCAAGTAGTACTGGAATAGAAATTCATATGAAAATTATGTGCCTCTCATTCTTTTTGCATGCCACAATTAATATACCGAAGTAATGGCCAATGGCATATAGTCATTACGTACTCCATGGTATATTTTTGACACGTTAAAATTGATACATAACCACATCCTTTTCACATCTTCGTCACTGTCATGCTATTGTTATACTTTTGAGTATGTGAATGGAAAGACACCTGTTGTTAGTTGAGTAGGCTTCCCCTGTTCTACAGATTTTACTTTTGTTTATCGATAAATGTGCTTGGCATTGTATAGATGTCGCAGCGGTTATTTGTTGTAATTAGTGTTAATTCCGCGTTTGTATTTCAGCCTAAATAAACTGTATGGTATTTATTATTGAAATAGACAAATAAGACAAAGATAATAATCTCGAAATGGTGATATCGTAGGTTACTGATTGTGCATTTCACACTTCCTTATTGTAAGTCTAATCACTATAAGTTGTACAATATAATATCTTTTTTTAATAAAATATATATGTATCTTTTGTAAAATTATATTTGTTTGTAAGGTTGTACTGATAATGCATAGCTATTTTACGTAAATAAACTGATTTGAACAAAATCCACAAATAAATTGTTTCAGAATTCTAAAAATAATTTAAGTACTAAGTGGCATGTAATAAATACATCCTGTTTTAATCATCTTTGTACATCACAATGCCATGTAAAATGAATGCAAAAAAGACGGACATTTACATTCTTTTCACGTATCCTATATTTTTTAAATTCTGAAGATGTATTTTGTCGCATGCGAAATTTACGTAATTTTCATGTAATATCGCTACTTGGGTAGCGACTGAGCGAAGTTTCGAAGATTTAAAATCATTTCTCGTTCAGTCATTTCCCATTCCATTTTAGAAACCTGTGAGGCACGTTTCTAAATATGTTGTCCAGGTTTATATCAAGGTAAGTCCATAATTGAAATGTTGTAAACATGTTTTATATTCAGGCATAGCTTTTTATTTTTAAATTCGATTACTTACAATTTAAGAAGTAAAAACAGTACAGTACATACACAAAAACTTGGTTTATGAAGAACACAGGTCACTCGGCGCTGTGTGCGAAACTTTGCACAAATTCCCCATGTCCGCTTCAAATAAAATGTAATGTTCGTATAAAATAAAATTGACCGCATCCACAGCAAACTTCCTTTGAATGAGAAGATGGCTTTTCAATTTGACTCAAATCTTGGCTATATTGAGGTAGATCAGGATGTTCTGTGTTTGTAGGATAAGCAGACAGGTATTAACATGTTAACTAAAGCAGTTGATTTTTTGCTGTCTTTGATGGCTATATATTCTCAATACTTGGTCATTGCTATCACCAGTATCAGGAGACTTGGAAGACAAAGACTGGCTAGCATCTTCCATTGCACGTACTAGACTGACGGAAAGATTGATCGCGAGCCACAACACCGTCAATCAGAATGACAGTCGTCTCCCACCACCCGTGATTGAAGCTCGGATTTCAAAATATCCAGAAATCCATCAATCTCATTCATCAATCCATCAATCTTGACCTTACACGATCAATCAGATTGTCAATCCTTGACCGGACTTAATCCGATTGATCGTGTAGAGGACCTATAAGAGATATGACCTATCTTTCTAAGCCTGCTTAGACATTTACGGACCTTGATCTAGTGACGTCCTACAACGCCATCTATATTTATTGGCCCTTCCCAATAGAACTAGCAACATACTAAAAAAAATAATAAATTTGAAGTCCTCCTGACTGAACACCTACCTACATCAGAAAATCATTGAACTATTAATAATAATATTAAACTTTACAAACAACGTTGTAATAACAACGAGATGATTTAACCCACCCCGTAGGAACATATCGTATTAACTGACGGATACACATAAAATGTGGAAGAGTGAGATAATAATGCTCTATAAAATAATAATTGGCGACGAGAAGCATAGTTTTCGGGTTCATAAAACATTTTCTGCTGTATTACTTTTTAAATGTGGAGGTGTCTTATTAATATATATTTTTAACGCACCCAAAAGAGGCAACGAACGAAAATGATTTAAAAAACATTTTGCCTGCCAGCAAACGATCAAATGCAAGTTGTAAAGAACTGGAGCGTTTAGCAGAACTACATAATTAATGATATTCTACGGATTCTAGGCAACGCTTAATTGCTAATTATAATTACAAAAGTGCAATTAAATTATATCAACCACAGGTAGAACAGTAAATTGTGTTACTTTTCACCCCATTTAACATGACGTAGGCCTCGTGTTTTTTTATATAATATTTTTCTTTCTTGCGCAAAGTATTTTCCATCAATTAGAAATATCTTTAAATCTTGTTAGTGTAAAATATAAATCCCATAAACATTTATTTTTATTAACTAGCGCTAAAGCTACATACGCGCCTACTTCTAAGGATCTAGTTAAATAAAGATATGATGTATGAGCATAATCTGTTTAATTGTTGTAATAATTGACAATTCGATTATATCAACACTTAAATGGAAGAAGTTAGCAGACGATGGAAGTAGTTAAAAATAATAATAATTAAATTGTTAATGAAATCTCTTGTATAAAACGTGAACTTAAAACTTTGATGCTAAGTCAAGCATATAACCCCGAAAAGTTTAATAGCAACAATTTTATGTGTGTAATTTATACGAAATGGTTTGGTAAATAACACTCTTTAATTATTTATATCTTTAGTTAAACCATCTGATTTCTTTTATACTTTACTTACGGAAGCTTAACATTTCTATTTTTTATGTAGGTGTAATGTACTTACAATTTTCCACTGATGAGCAATTGCTGGCACATTTAAATTATAAGTCGAAAATAATAGTAATTAAACTAATCACAAAATTTTCATGATGAATAGTAGGCTTACCTCCACCACTTTTGCAACAGTGTAGAATTTGACCAGAAAGTAACACGGTGGTAAAATTGAAAATTAGACTAAATGAGAAATGTCATTAACTGACATTGGTATGTTTTGGTCCGAATGTCTGTGGTCACATTTTTTGTTTAAATGCCGCAAAAGAATTTCTTTTGTAAACGGCCAGTTTTCCACTTAAAGTAGATATTTTTTCTATTATAAAAGGCACCATAGAAAATATTTAAGTAACATTTTTTGCAATAAAATTCTGAAAGTGACGTTTGTTTTTCCATTTGCAACATTTGTGATTTAAAACAATTGGCACAACATGGGTTAGAAAAATATTTTTGTAAGAAATCATTTAAAAACTAATTATTTAAGTAATTAATTAAAAGATATTTGGAGTTAATTATTTATATGAACAACTTACCTTTTAAAATGAACGTACCTACTGTGCTCGAATATAACATCACTCATTTCTTAATTAAAATCGATTCTTACTTCCAATCACGTCAATTTTACTTATGACATTCTCATCGCAGTGTGGAAAATTTAGTTACCAACAAAAAAACAAAATAAAAAAGTATACACAAAATATACACATTGCTACAGAAGTTTTGGTTTAAAGCTCTCTCTGGAATGAATAGTTTCAATGAGTTTCTACAGTTGCAAAGTCTGGATGCTACTCTATTTTTTAAGTTTCCTAGATCACTATAGGTGATTCTGAAAATGGAATTTTGTCAGTGACACCATCAATATTTATTCTTACACTATTCTGGAAACATATTCTGAGAGTGTCTAACTTGGCGTTCCAAAATTTGCATAAATTGCTGATCTTCCATCCAACTTAAACTTTGAAGTTCTCTTAAGTAGCCTTGCTTGGTGTGTATGTTGTCCCATGTATGTTGCTAGAGACCGTTGCCTTACAATTAATTATATTTCTATATTTCTGTAATATCTGATTGGTGTAGTCTATTGACTATTGATGTTTTCTCTTTTGCTCGAAGGTTCAATTGTTAAGATGACTACCAAACGCAGTGGAGAATGATCTTCGTTAGTTTGTTTTTTATTCCGAATGCCGCTAAGTAGTTTCATTCATGAGGAAAAAATTCAGAAATCTTTTATATATGGGAGGGATCGGCAAATCGATTGACTAGAATCTTTTCTGCAAAGACTTTAAAAGACCCATCCGAGTTCTGTAATTCATTTGACAAAGCAAACACTGAAGTATTTTTGAGATTGTTTTCCGATGGTGGGTGGTCGATAGATTTTGGAATATAATTGAGATAGAGTAACATAAACCAATCGGCAATAAACTAAATTATGAAACTCCAAATATGAGGCAGCTCGTTGTAAGAAATCTGCAGTTATTTGTTCAACATTTCATCTTCAGATAAACTACATCTCTAGTACTGCACTTTATAGAATTTTTCGAACTTTAAAAGTAAACTTCTGAAACATTTATCCTTTGGTGGCGAGACGTTATTTCTATAACTCTTAAGCCAATCAAAAAATGATTTTAATGCTGCTCTATATTTCTTTATCTTTAAACCGTAGAACACCATTTAGGGGGCAATGACTGCACTTGAGAACAGTATCGCAACGGCAACAGCACCGCCTTTAGCACCAAAAGGTAACTTCTGTTTATGTACTGTTGTGAATGGCTCACAACTTGCATTCATTGCGTAGATACGGAATGGCACTAGGCAACGAGAATAATAAACAAGTCGAATAAATATCTTATAAAAGTTATTGTGTTTTATTACCTCCTACAAGAAATACATATAGGTAGCCCTAACACTACATTAGTGCTAAACCATCGCTACATTTGGTGACCCTACGTTCCTGAAGAAGAATTTAGCAGCACTGGTCTTTGCCTGCTGCCTTGAATTCTCCAGGTGAACCACTACTAGTTCTCCCTTCATCGTCTGTCATCGGCTACTACTCGACTTCTGTCATCGTGAGATCCTGTTACCTGCTTCGCTTGCGTGACTGGTCGTGGCTGGTTAGATGTGACCGTTGGAACCGGAACTAGTGCTCCTTCTCATCCGATAAGTTTCAAATTATTTTTACTTACTTATTTAATATCTCAAATGGCGACTGTCAAAGTTCCATTTCCAGTTTTTACGAGTAACGATATCGACCTGTATTTTATTTTGGTGGAAAGATACTTTACTCGTAGGCTGATCAATGATGAGCTCGCCAAATATAACTTGTTAACACAAAACTTACCTTTCGACGTTTTAGGAGCTCATCGCGACCTGACCATTAATCCCCCTAGACAACGACCATACACTACCTTGAAACGGGCAGTGATAAAATCTGTCCTAGGACCACGAGAATCTCGAATTAATAACCTTTTGGAGACTCTTCAATTCTCTGGTAGTGTCAAAGAACTACTTTTTAAGATCCAAAAATTGGCAATTGATCTGGATTTGACTGAGGAATTAACCAAAGACTTTTTAATAGCTAAACTACCATCAGAACTTAAGATTCAATCCTTAAATTTCAATGACTTACCGTTAATATCCTTTGTAGAAAAATTCAATGCAACAGGCACCACAACCTTTAACTACTCCCGCATTAGAAGCTAAGCTAGACAATTTGACGACTAATCTTACTACCATTTCCAAGGAGCTTTCTACCATGAACAAGCGACAATCCCCTGTAACGCCCACCATCTCTCCGAACCCCCAAAATCCTCAGCATTTCAATAAATACCGTTCCATGCCTTCGGGCAATACCAATTCCCAATTGCAACCGTGCTATTATCACAGACGCTTTCAAAATAATGCACGTAATTGTACGGGAAATTGTTCATACTAAACAAAAAAACTAACTTCGCACTCTCCTGGCCTCCAGGGAGGGCCATGCAGGGTTAATTGAATCCCTCCAACTTCTCCTTTACCAATCACTTATTCTTCAATCTTTTTACAGGACCTAACCTACAAAATTAATTTTGTGGTTGACACTGGTGCTGATTATTCCATTTTACCCACCCACGTTGTAGTTTCCTGTAACCAAACCATCACGTTTCTCAATTCACAACTGACCTCCAATATATCAAAGGTCAAGAGAATATTCCGGTGGACGCTCTGACAAGAGTTAATCTTATTAACGTCCCTGGATCTGATCTTAATTACGACGAAGTCGCTCTATCTCAAGAACAAGATCCCGAGTTAAACCAGCTCCGATCTCGTAGTAATTTTCAATTCATTTCCCTTCAAACTGCCAACAAATCAAACCTCTGGGTGGATGTTAGTATAGGCTAACCACGACCCTATATCCCGCTCAAATTCAGGTATCCCTTATTCCAACAACTACACAACATCGCACATCCTGGCATCCGTGCTACTAAAAGATTGATTACTCAGCGATATCTGTGGCCATCTATGCACCACGATATTCAGAAGTGGGTCATATCTTGTGCTGAATGTCAGAAACATAAAGTTCGGCGTCATACGAAAACCCCTCTACAATCTATTGTAGAACCAGATGAACGTTTTACTAAGGTCCATCTCGACCTAGTACACCTTCCTTCTTCGGGAGGTTATAAATTCCTCCTTACAACTATTGACCGCTACAGCCGGTGGCCGGAAGCAATTCCTCTGAAGGATTCTTCCGTGAAGTCAGTAATCACTGCATTTGTCGACACGTGGGTGTCCCGCTTTGGAATTCCCAAATATCTCACCACGGACAATGCAAGAATATTCCTTTCTCATGCATGGATCAACTTCATGGCCATGTTAGGAATTAAACACGTCAAATGCACGGCCTTCCATCCGATTAGTCAGGGCGTTATCGAACATTTTAATCGGACACTCAAGCAATCCATTCAAACCACAGGAACTTCCTCCTGGTTAACAAAGCTCCCTAGGATTCTCTTGAGCTTACGTGCAACCCTGAAATCGCAAGTTAATGTTTCTCCTGCAGAAATTCTGCATGCTACCCCTTTACAATTACCTGGAGATTTCTTTGAAGAAGAACAACTGGCTAACGACATGAACCTCCCTAATTTCTAGCCAATGTCAAACGTCGTATGAGGAAGCAGAAGCATTTTTTTACAAAAACGTATTTCGGTCAGTCCTTCGTCCCCAGCGACTTGACCAACTGCACACACGTGTACGTTCGTAATGACACGCACACTCTGGGCATGAAAGACAGTTACTTAGGCCCCTATAAAGTGTTAGAACGGACAGTTAAATACGTCACTTTAGAAAATCGCACTGGCCCTATCTCTTTAGTTAGGCTAAAGCCTGCATATTTTTTAGATTAGTTACTTTATAATGTTAAGCCAACAATGAACTGATTTCAAATGCTACGCGAAGGCATCTTTTGAAAGCCTTTTATCTGTTGGCTTTGAAAATTTGAACACTTTTCTGTTTTTTCTTTCTGTTTACAGGTTCCAAGAGCTGCCGTCGCAAGTTCCGTATTGTTAGTTAACTTAAGTTTTTTATTGTATACTACCTAGTGGAGTTTTTGTAGCTGGAGCATTTTATAACTTATTCAAGTTCCTTTAAAATACTCCATTTTTTCTCCAAAATACCATTCCGTATTTCTTCCTTTTCATGTATTACCCTCGTTTCAGACCGGGCGGGGTAAATGTTGTGAATGACTCACAACTTGCATTCATTGCGTAGATACGGAATGGCACTAGGCAACGAGAATAATAAACAGGTCGAATAAATATCTCATAAAGGTTATTACTTGTGTTTTACTACCTCCTACAAGAGAGACATATATGTAGCCCTAACACTACCTTAGTGTTAAACCATCGCTACAGTACTAAGAATGCTAACGCCATCACATTTGGCACTAAAGAGTAAGTTGATGCCTCGATGTGCCACCATCCATAAAAACTTTCTAATGTAATTACTTTCGATGACAAAGTTAGAGCATACTGACAAGTATTGTAACGTCTTTTTTACGGCTGTGGTGGGAAATGGTTTTGGAGGCAACATCAGTGAATACTGACAGGCATTGTAACGTGATTCTCATGGCTTTAGTGGAAAACAGTTTCTTCAAACTTTTTAAAAGCGAACCGTTAGAAGCTAGTAACATTACCTAATACAGCACGGCGTGATGAACATGCAGAAACGGTAACAATGTAATCCGTGTTGTAAGGTAAAAATAAGTTAAATATTGCTGGCTGCTTTGACGCCTAGTGTTTATTCTTCATCATCATCAGAAGTTACAAACTTTCCCTTTAGTGACAAATGCAACACGTGTATCAATATCGTGAGGCAACAAAAAAAAGTGAATATCAATAGCTCAGGTAACTTCTGTAACAACATTGAGAACGACTTTAGTATCGTTCCTTTGGCAACGAAGCGGTTGATGAAGGCCCGTATCCTTGAGTTTCGCATACAAGTTTCGCATACGAGATGACGTAATGCTCTATTACCTTCTAACATTCGATTGGCTAAGTTGCATCTTTTGACGTAAAAATTACGTCATCTCGTATGCGAAACTTGTTCATATTAGAGTTCCTAAACGAAAACTTTAACACAGAGCTAAGTTCATATTTAGGAACTCTAGTTCGCATGAGTTCAAGAATCCGGGACCAGAAACCACGAGCGGTCCATAATGTAGCCGATTTGACAGCAAGCGCAGTCTGTAAAATCAAGCAAGTTAATGCTGACATCTTAAGAAGCGATGTTATCCTTATATGACTTACCAGATCAAAAACGTTGCTAATGTAGTCACCCTTGACGGTAATAGCAATATATAAGGTAAGTAAATCGCCGGCTTGAGTGGGGAAAAGTTACAGCATGTTGCTAATCAAAAATAATCAGTGTCGAATAGGACCGCCACATACGAAAAAATATATAATTATATGTGCGGTTTAACGGACGAAGAAATTTGGAGGCAGCAGCCTTAAGGCATACTAAAACAATCTTAGAGTACTCCAACAAGATTTAAAATAGTTAAACTGACAGATAAATAAACACCTTCTACGCATCCATTACCAATTCCTCTACCATCTACATTTCTAGGTTTCAACTGACGCAATAATTTAAAAATATTTACAGCTTCAATAATCTAGAATTCAAAAGTTTTAGAATTTCAAACATTAATAAAAGTTGTAAATATTAAATTAGATGCTCGAGAATTTAAGGAGAATGTTTAGAAATTGCATGTTTTAAAGTAATGCAGCTTATCAGATAAACTTTTAAATTCCCTCTTTTCAAAGTTTAGTGTCAAGAATTCCAAATTTCAAACTTCAGAAATAGAAAGATGCATTATTAACAATTCTTTGTGCAGATTTACCGAAGATTGCAATGATACTTTTAGAATTTTGGCGATGGAATTTTAAATCATACGAATAAATTCTACCTGCTTTTAAAATTAATTAAAATAAATTGCATTTTTATAGTTTTTAAAAATCTTATAGTTTAAAAGTTTTGTTACAATTTGGCAACATTGAATTGTTGATACTGGAAATCAATTTTAATTTAGGTTATGTTAGGTGTCAACTTAACAAGTAGAATCATTAAAAGGTTATGCGTACAGCAACTTATCATTTAGATTCGCTTATTTGTATTGTAAAAAGAAAACTTAATATAAAAGTGTTTTTATTCTAAATAACATATTTAAATAAAACAACAATAAAAATTACTTAAATATAAACATTTTATTTAGTGAATTTCCATATTTTCCAAAAGTATTGCCAACTTCTGTTTTTATCCTTGTATAGCACATACAATCGTATGTAACTCTCTCACTTGCACCAAAATTTGCGACAAAGATAACAATTCTGATGGCATATTAAATGTTGCCAACACAAAATCAAACTTAAAAAAACGCACAAAATTTATAGATATTTGCCGGCAATACAATACGGTTTCGTTTAGAATTTTGAAACTGAATTGTTTGTTAATGAATGCACGTTGGTTCATTGTTGGGTATTTTCAGGACTGCTGCTAATTTATTAGAAGCACCTTTACAAAAAAAAAGTTAAAAGACAATTGCGAAAATTTGAAAAAAATTAATCTCTTAGACCCCCCCTTACGGTGGGCTGTGCTAATAAACAGGATTCGACGAGCCGAGTTCAATGGCACCAGCTTTATCGACCAGAGACAAACCTAATCTAACCTACCACAGCTTATCGTAATCTAATCTAACCTAAATTACTCTAGCCACTCTTAACCACAATTTCTGATGAGAAACTTAGTTCCCGTATACCAGCACCATACGAAACAGTGGAAACATCGCGCTCATTCGTAATGTGTGCGAGCGTAATAGAGCATAGGTCATATGATATCGGACTTCCACTGTTTCGTATGCACCCACGCTGCCGCCATAGACTTAACATTGAAAAGGTCAAAAATTTAGATTTTCAATATTTCCAAGTGATCTTTACCGAAGAGATTATATCAACGTTTCTAAAATTCTCAGACTCTCTCAGTTTATTCCCGAGTTTTTATTATAATTTATGCATGCCCAAATGGTTCATAATTCCATTTGGTGCCCGTCACAACTGTGGTAAATATATGGCCAAAATTAAATGATTTTTAAGACAGGTATTTGCCATTGAGTTATCAAATTTATTGTGTTCATGTTGCACGTACTTCTTGTATTTCTCTAATGGAGTAGTCCAAGAATAACAATATAGTTATCTTATTGTATAAATTATATCCTATACATTAACAGCTCAATTAATATCCGCTTTGGGACTCTAGCCTTATCTGTTTAAAGAATGACAGAATAGTCACTAACGTCAAATTTAACATTTTTAGGTTAGAATTCGATTTTTTTTTATTCTAAGGCTATTTAAATTTTTTATTCTCATTACATATTACGATTAAATCTCACTTTTGAAAAATATGAGCAATTATTATAGTTTTGTTGGTCTTGCTGCTTGCATTTCCTAACACACTTGTTATAATAACACAAAAAATAACCTCTTTATCTGATCTTTTAACATTTTATAACACACATGTATGCCAACTTACTTCAAAAGTCTCAGTTAATGTTGATTAAAGTTCCTAAATGAAAATTAGTTAGCTTTACAAATAATGAACATTTAGGAACTAAATATTCAGATTTTTAAAAAATCGAGTTCTTGTAGTTGAGTTAGAAAATCGAGTTCCTGTTAACAAACAATGCACTTCCAATCTTCGCATCTTTATTAGGATTGGAAGAACTTACAGTTACAGCACGAAAATTGTCATTTGTTGGGAATTCATGAAAATCGAAAACATCTTGATAAATATATTAGGTACCTATTGGAAAACTTTTAAATCATAAAAATTATAAATATGTATGCCAAAGAAGTAAGTCGTAAAGGAATTAATATTCATGTTCAAAAAAGAAAACAATAAAAGCAGATATTCTTATATTTTCCAGAATCGGTAAAAGCAGTATACTTTTTAAATTTATTGGAGCGTCTTTAATTTAAATAAGTAATGAGCTTATACGTCTTTTAAATAAATTGTTATGCATATTTGCTTTAAATATTCATAGAAAACACATCATCATATCTCGATATATATCGTGCAATTATTTATGCATATTTATAATGAAAAAAAATCGAAACGTTTACATGCATACTTAACTTTTTCTTTCTTATTGTATGATCCAACCACAACGAAAATGAAAATCGTCATGCAAACCATTTACATCAAGTAATATACTATTAGAAATCGAATTCGTGTCAATTTTTTTTACGAATTACTAAACAGTGCAAATTGTTTTATTAGAACGCTTCTTGCGCATCTTTAATACATTTTAACGGTAATTTATTAAGTTAGAGAAGGGATTCCTCATACAGTAGGTATAAAAGAAAATAATTAAATGTTACGAGTCAGTTATTTGTTGATTACCAAAGGTAGCTAAACATCCATTTCAGTTTTTTTATAAGGTGCAACAAAAATTATAATTTTCATTAAATGTGAAAAGTGGTTTTTGAAATTTAGTGATGAAAAAAGTTAATTGTTTAAAAAATATTTAACAAAAGAGTTTGATCGGGATTACCAAAACGGAAACGAGTGTTGGTGTATAACATATACAACGGTTCAGGACATTTCTTTAATTACTGCAAAAATTAAAAGTTCAAATTAAGAGAGGCAATGGAATAAAAGTGCTTGTGACGTCACATTGTTCAGTACTAACTTGTAAAATATAAGCTTCTGATTACATTTCATTATTACGAATACATCTTTCCTTTCGTTATTTTTAAAAATTCTTAGATGTGGCAATGGTGTACGTAATATCATTTTGTTTTGAGAGTGACCAATGATTACTTTTATTAAATATTAAGTTGAGTTGAACTACCTCATACAATTGGGGACATTCAAACTATTGATTTAAATATCGTAGATCAATTAACTCTGTATATCTGCAGCGTGTGATGTCACTTCCATAAATTTTATTGTTGTTTTTTTTTGTTTTTTAGGATAAAATTGAAACTTTTTTGATTAAGAAACCATTTAATCAAACCATATACAGTTATTTAAAAAATGGTTACCATTTCTAAAGTTAAACCACTTTTTGCTAATGAAAACACATTTTTGTTGCATCTCAAACTTTTACTTTCTTCTAAGATATCGGTTCATTCATTATTCTTAAGATCTCTTTCAGCACCTCCCGATCTCCTCCACAAAAACTCAAAATGTGCGACGACGATTTAGCCGCCTTAGTTGTAGACAATGGTTCCGGTATGTGCAAGGCCGGTTTTGCAGGCGACGACGCCCCACGAGCAGTCTTCCCCAGCATCGTTGGCCGCCCCCGTTACCAAGTAACAACACCGTTTCATACCAATTAAACAATTCCTTATAACATTCTACTTCTATATTTTTAGGGAATTATGGTAGGAATGGGCCAAAAAGATTCGTATGTAGGGGATGAAGCTCAAAGTAAAAGGGGTGTACTAACAGTGAAATATCCAATTGAACATGGCATTATCAGCAACTGGGATGACATGGAGAAAATTTGGCACCACACCTTTTATAATGAATTACGAGTGGCTCCCGAGGAACATCCAGTTCTTTTAACTGAAGCTCCTTTGAATCCAAAAATTAACAGAGAAAAGATGACTCAAATCATGTTTGAAACATTTAGCACGCCTGCAATGTATGTAGCTATCCAAGCTGTTTTATCCTTATATGCCAGTGGTAGAACAACTGGAATTGTTATGGATTCCGGAGATGGCGTCTCTCATACTGTTCCTATTTATGAAGGTATTTACAGGTACACGCAAATTGTTATAGATAGTTACTCAAATAAATTGTTTCTTCAGGGTATGCTCTACCACATGCCATCCTTCGTATGGACTTGGCTGGTCGAGATCTTACCGACTACTTAATGAAGATTCTCACCGAACGAGGATACAGCTTCACCACAACAGCTGAAAGAGAAATTATTCGGGACCTCAAAGAAAAAATCTGTTACGTAGCCGTTGATTTTGAACAAGAATTGGCATTGGCGGCTAGTACTAACTCAATTGAAAAATCCTATGAATTACCTGACGGACAAATAATTACCATCGGCAATGAAAGATTCCGTTGTCCGGAAGCGATGTTCCAACCCTCATTCTTGGGTATGGAAACGTCTGGAATACACGAAACCACATACAACTCCATCATGAAATGTGACGTGGACATTCGTAAGGACTTATACGCCAACACAGTACTTTCAGGCGGTAGCACCATGTTCCCCGGTATAGCTGATCGTATCCAAAAAGAAATCGCCGCTTTAGCACCATCGACGATGAAAATCAAGATCATAGCGCCTCCAGAGAGAAAGTATTCCGTTTGGATCGGCGGCAGTATCTTAGCTAGTTTAACGACCTTCCAACAAATGTGGATTTCAAAGCAAGAATATGACGAATGTGGACCTGTTATTGTACATCGCAAATGTTTCTAGACTTGATTATTATTTATGTTGTGTTATATTTAAATTATTTTTTATGTTTGTTTTCGTTGTTTTGATCATTAATTTTATTAATCAAATTTAACGAACTGTGCTGTTGTTTGTTTCATTTCTGTAATTGTAATGTATTTCTGTAAAAATTACTACTATATGAAAATAAAAAACTTTTGTTTTAACACTTTCTTTTAAAGAAAGCACAAGAAGATTAATTTTAGAAGATGTCTTCCATATATTGAACATCTGATTATCAATCAATATTTTTTTACAATTATATGTCAAGATTGCCATAATAGGTATTACAATGGGTAAGTTCGGCATTCAGATCTATTTAACTCGAAGAGCTCGGTTTTCATAGTATCCATTATTGCAAAGAATTGTAACTATGACAATAGAGATTTTGGAACAAAAGGAGTTGCATTGCCGAACTTACCCCAGGTCACAGTGCCGTAGCGTCATAGAGCTTTAATGTGAAACTGTCATAGTTCTATATTGCAATAGAGTTACAATGCGATGGTGTTGTAGTATTATAGTGCAATATCAGCATCATAGTGCAATAGTATCGTAGTGCCACATCGTCATAGCGACAGGTCTAAACAGATGAGCTATGGCACTATTGCTAATACAATGCATTTTAACATGCCCTCTCCATTCTTCTATACAATCTCCATCATAGAAATATATATTTCACAACAGCAGCCCATCCGAGTTCTGTTTGCCAGCTCGGTTAACCATCTGGGAAAGACGAAACAGACGGCAGTAAATTCCTTTCACTTACTACTTTCACAACTAAAAAACATATTCCGAAGGCTTTAACATGGGAATATCTATTAATAAGAAAATGATGTCCATAAGAGTTGCTTTGTGATATTGAAATTGAATGAAACGACTTTGCTGGATATAACATTTTTCTAGTAAATCACAGTAGTCGCTTTTGCGGCTTATTTCATTATTCCAATAACAGAGAAAAAACCTAATTCAAGCTGATTATTATTTAAACTTAGATAAATAATTATAGAGTGATGCATTATAGAACGCACGCACTGTAGAACTGTAGAGGTAGAGTAGTTAGTACTACAGTGATAATAATTCGATCTTTGATGGCGCTATGCTGTAATAGTCCCATTGTGTCATGATGTAATGGTACTAGAGTGCATTAGTGCTATAGTGCAGTTACCACATAGTGCTACAGTTTTGTATTACCGTAATATTAAGCGTCAGCGCTAATAAGTGTTACTTTTTAATAATGTTATAGTTCAGTGTCGTAGTATTATAATATACTTACTAATTTTACATAACAAGGTTATAGCAATACAGTGTCAATTTTATAGTGTGTCATAAATGCATAGTGTCATAGCGTCCTAGTCTTTGACTGTTTAGTGAGTATAGATATTTATCCAAATTACCTGCTTCAATTATGTTTCTTTTTTATCAGAATGCGAAAAAATGTGTATTGCGTAAAAATTCGTATAAAAGGACCTGCACTTTGAGCAGTTTTAGCACAGATAAGCCCTTTTAACTGGGAAAAATATCTGGGAGAACAGCATGTTGAGGTATATCCTATTACAGTCGTGGTGTCAAAGCGTTACGGCACTGAGATGCTTTTATACAGCTTTGTAATCATACTATTGTAACATTCTTTTTAAAATAATAACAAAGTGCTGTTTAATCGTCTATTCACAAGAGAAATATTATTTACATACACTTAATTAAATAATTAAATCACTATAATTATAAACTGTTTAACTAACTTAAATGCTAGACATTTACAACTTAAAGTAGGCTATTTATTTTTAATACAACATTCATTTATAACATTTATTTATTCACTAAATATTCGACTATTAACAATTTACACAAAGCACATTTCAATTTACCGGTTGAATACTAACTGAACTCCTTCTATCCGCGACGTCAATTTATATCTCCCATATAAAGTTCTGGAACGTACCGGATTAGACTAGTTGGTGTATTGTTTTGTGCAGCTGTCGATGACTCACGCCGCTGAATCAAACATGCAGGTGTTGATGAATCATACATGCAGGTGTTGATGAATCATACATGCAGGAGTTGATGAATCATACATCTTGCCGCCAGAGTCTAGAATGTTCGATGACGGCATAAAGGGATTTTCCCCATTAGTTATAGAAGGCCGTATTCAAGGGGGGGGTTTAGGGGGTCTGAACCCCCCCGAAACTAAACTTAATACTAATAAATGACAACAAAATAAAATTATTTTTCTGTTCTGCTTCCCCCCGAAAATAAATTCCCCCATAATCCACCCGAAAATAAATTTCTGGCTACGGCCCTACACTATCATAATATTATATCGGAACCATGTTTTTTCATAACATTAAATAACCTTAAAGCTATGGCGCTATACACCAGTATAACACTACATTACATAACAACTATACACCACTATTTATAAGCATATGCCACTATAGTACTACACTAAACACATCATGGACGTACATCACATGCACGTTCAACTGTGACTCTCTGCTGTATATAGATCGACAGTTTTGCAGTGTTACCATGCGATTCAACTATAGGGTCATAGTATTCTGTCATAGTGCTACAGTATTCTCGTGCTATGCTTTTTCCAAGCTATCGTACCATAGTGACGTAATATCTACATATACAACATAATTTTCTATCTACTATTGATAGAAAAAACAATTTTTTGTTATCATTTTTGTAACCCTTGGCCTTGGTCTCTAATGTGTCTAAAGGTGCAATTCCACTGAGCCAACATTTAAGCAACATGTGGCATGCGGCAATGACGCATGCTATACTGAATCTTTCAACCGAAGCAGCATGAAGCGACATAAAGCATGCGTCTTTGCCACACGTGGATTGTCTTTGCCCGTCACATGCGTCAGTAACGCTAGACAACATGTGGCTCGTGACATGTCGCCTGGTGTTGCATCAGTGGAATTGCACTTTAAGTAATGTGTTTCTAGAAATTATTTTACTTGTCATTTGAAATCATAGTGTTCACGAATGGCTCATATTAAAAGGGTTGCGGAGGAAACCCTGCTAACATGAGTACCGGTGTGGGTGGATTTGATTCTTACCTGGGATGCGACCATCTAAGGTCACCGCGAGGAACCCGCTGGTTGGCCGAATCCTTAGGAGGAGAATCGAATTGAGGTTTATCCCGGCTCAGGATGGGTATTCCCTGGCCATAAAGGAAAACCGCATGCTACCAGGTATTGCGTTCCGGAAACTATTCGGATCACCCTATGACTCGCTAGTACGAGTACTGTGATTAGAAGCAGTTCTGAGACCTTACATTAAAGGGAGCGAATCGAAAATGGGTATCATAGCCTCTCACTCTCAGACAATTTCACCTGAAAGGATACATACCGGGGGTCTATTACGTGTAGACTTGAAAACGAAGCTCTGTCAAGGGCACACCAGGCCTATAACTGGAAGACTGAAGTGTGTAATCACACAAAGGTCGAACAGCGATCCCCCAACTAAGTTGGGCACGAAATACCCGGGGGGGGGGCGTTGCAGACCGAACGGCGCTTGCCCATAGAACTGGTCCCACCTCTCCTATCCCAGACTTATCTGGGTAACGGTTATTTAGTGAAAAAATGCCTAGGTTCCCCGCCTAGGCCTCCCAGGATCAAATGTGTGGGAGATAAACACGCAAGTGTTCTCGACGTTTACTCATAAACGTTGCGGAGGAAGCTCTGCTAACATGAGGACCGGTGTAGGTAGATTTGATTCTTACCTGAGACAAGGTCAAATAAGATCACCTTGAGAAACCCGCTGTCTGGCCGAATCCCAAGAAGAAAAATTGAAGTGCGGTTTATCCCGGCGCAGGGTGGGTATTCCCTGGCCAAAAAAGAAAAACCGCATGCCACCAGATATTGTGTTTCCGGAGCTATCCGGATCACCCTATGACTCGCAAACCGAGTACTGTGATTTGAAG
The DNA here is from genome assembly GCA_929113105.1 of Agrypnus murinus. Taxonomy (NCBI): domain Eukaryota; kingdom Metazoa; phylum Arthropoda; class Insecta; order Coleoptera; family Elateridae; genus Agrypnus; species Agrypnus murinus. The sequence continues at coordinate 153,698,471 of OV816028.1, read as the reverse complement.
CAGTTCTAAGACCTTATCTTAAAGGGAGCGATGCGAAAAGGGGTATCATAGCCTCTCACTCTCAAGTCAACTTCACCTGAAAGGGTACATATCGGGGCTCTAGCACGCGTAGACTTGAAAACGAAGCTCTGTCGAGGGCACACCAAGCCTAAAATTGGAAGACTGAAGTGGGTAACCACGACGGTCGCACATTGATCCCCAACTAAGTTAACAAGACAACTTCACCTGAAAGGGTACATACCGGGAGCCTATTACGTGTAGACTTGAAAACGAAGCTCTGTCGAGGGTATACCAGGCCTATAAACTGGGAGATTGGGGGTGGCGAAACCATTAAAAAACCAAGTCCTGTCACATTTGAGGTTGGATTCGATCCGGTGGTGGTCCTCAACTTAATAAGTTGACGGATAGTCCGAAGCTGGACGAGGTAACTTCTCCTAGGAGAGGAAGCCACTGAGGAAGGTGAGCACGTTTATCATTCCGCCACTAGCCTGGAGAGCTAGTAGAGGATGGATAGTAACCTCGTTCCAACTAAAGTTCCTAAATAAAAGCTTTAACTGTGTTATATTAGAGTTAGGACACGGATGTCAAAATATATCTCTTTCTTGGCCAAAACTAAGCTGTCTGAAACAGAGATACTTTTTTCTCTCTTTTTATTTTAGTGACAACATTCAGCAGCTGTCAGTTATAAATTTTAGGTTATGCTGTCATGTTTATTGTTATGCATGTAAAACTTTTTAATGTGCACATTATGCTTTATTTACTGTTTCTAAAGAATTTTTAAAACTACTATAGTACATAATTATATCAATTTTACGACAGCTTTTAATGAAATATTAATTTACCGAATTTCAGATTTATACAATTGTCATACAGACAGTTTAATTTATTAAACCAATTTTCATGAGTACCAACCTTCAAATAAATAGTTTCAAAATATGGAATGTCACTAGGAAAATTTGACATGCGTGACTTTATTCTAAATAACACAGTATTCAGTTCATATTTAGGAACTCTAGCTCCAACCAGTGAGCTACTGGTAGCATCGTAAAGTGTAGGCGATGCGCACTAATTGAGTGTATTTCAGTTCGTGTCTTAGAGATAAGACGGGATGGAACACCCGGACGTTCAGTGAATATTAAACTAACATACTACTAAAGTATCAAGTGCGGCCTATTGTATATTTACAGGTAATAGGCTATAAGAGCTGCAAGAATGGTTGACTCCGTTCGAAGTGCAGAGTTCTGAGTTGTATGTATGTATTAAAAGGGTTGCCAGGTTACAGTTGCTAAGCAATATATAATTATTCTTTTGACCGGGCTTTCGCACGATTCAAATGTTAGGTTTTTCCTACGTTTAGAAAGATTAGAAAAGATAATTAATTAGCTTTGCCCTTATCGTCCAAGGGATCGCCGTTTTGAATCATTTATTTGCGTGTTCGTATTCGCAATCGTATTTTCGAATCGTTTCGTATGTATTCGTAATAAGACAGCTGCAGTGTTGTCAGATCCTAAAAACCAGAAATTGGGAAGCATGTGAGGAGACTGTTCTGAGAAGTGAGAATAAAAGAAATATATATGTGCAAAAAAACTAGTTGATTTTTTTGTATTTGCTAATTCAAGGTCATATTTTTTGCCATAAAGTTGGTACAAGATTTGAATGTGAATTTCTTGATGTTTTGAATTCTTATTGGTAGAAATGAAAATAACAAATTTGAAGGTTAGTTGTTGGACGAGTGCTTTTTCTAGCTACTGCAATTAAAAATACAGAATACCTACAATTTAGTAAGTTATTTTTAATGTTACAGTTTATTTCCACACGAATACTATTATTACATTACGTTTATTTATAATTTGATTGTTATACCAACATTGTTTTTCTGGGGTGAAAATCACGAATGCAACATTTCCCCTAGATGCCGTGATATTGAATTGGCAAATAAAAAATAAATAAACTGTATTGGGACGCGCCAAACAAAATCTGCACTCTCGCGTAATTTTGTTGTAAGACTAATTATTCGGTAGTTCTGTTGTAATATGTATAATCACTAGTACAGCAAACATATTGTTTAGAGGAATCTATTAATGACAATTCCATTTTACTGATATTTCAAAAATTATAAAATCTAAATAGTTTACCTAAAATTATCATAAATATTAACAATATTAAATATTAATAATAATAATAATATTAATATTAAATAAATATTTTTAATCTGTCAAAATTTCAATCGCCATTAAAATACAACACTGCAATAACCACCGCTAAAAGCTACGTCGTTAACTACCGCATATTGAGGACATTTTGATATTGTACAGCGCCATCTATATTTACTGGCGCGTCTCATTGAAATATTTTTAAATACATGGTGTAACTAATATAAGTAATAATCTGGTAATGAGGGTAGCTGTAATATTAATAATAATAACTAACTAATTGTCTAAAAATAATTTACAATAGTAATAAATACATAGTTACCATACAAATACAGTTATTATTTAGCTACCAGCCTACTTTTATATAAACAAAAGTTTAATATTTTGAAACCGATAAACTTTATTTAGCTATGCTATTTCAAATACAAGCACAGGGTGATCCAAAATATTGAGGACGGTTTAGATTTACCTTCGCGTTAAATTATTGTCACGTTTGCAACACTCATACGTTTTAGACGTTTTTATCCTTTTATTTTACAGTGGCGTCTCAAAAATAATATAGCTTATAAACTTAGTTAATTTTAAATAATAAACTTATCTGACAATAAATTCGTCTAACAAACTGCAGTTCTGAAAAAACTGCTTTGTAAAATAAGAAAACAAGTGAAATAAAGCAAAAACTCAATGAAAACCCGGAACAACGTGGCAAAGCACAACGAAGTAAACGAACGACGAGTTGTCGCTGCAATTTGACACAACACATTTCAATAGTTGTACACTAACAACGTGAAATACACTAAAACCTACGACGCGAAATTCAAACCGTCCTTACTCATTTTGGATCACACTGTACTTGACAACACATCACACAACTAGAAACCTCGTAATGGGCGTTAGCTGTAATGATTTAAACATATTTTCCTTATTAACAGGTAGTCGCACAGTGCGTTGTCCTGTGGACAAAATTCGAAAATCAAATCAACGAATTAGATCTAAATAATCATTTAGAAGTCATTAGGAGACTTTAAATATCCCGATAATTTCTATAAATAATTTTCTTATTATGTCCTAACTATACTAAAAGCTATTCAAAACATTGATATACATAAAATGTATTATGTGTAATATTCTACAGTGCAGTTGTTAGTTGCACATATCGGTCGATAGTGACAAAACTAATCTTGATTGCAATTTTATTTTTTGTGGAAAATATTGTTAAAGGTACATTCTGCCGACAGTAATAATTTTAGTCTAGTTTTATTTATTTTTAATTAAGATATCCACATTTAAAATGTCCCACACAATTTTTCAAATACAAGAATGTCTCGTCAACTTGAGCAAAAGATATCTCAAAAAAGGTAAAACAGTATATGAGATTTTTGTTGTAAATACTAAATTGACTATTATTCTATCCAAATTGCTAATTTATAACTGCAAATATTTGCAATTCTGATCTTCATAGAATATTTCAGGCATTCCATCAAAACTGAATAACAATGACCTTTTCGAAGAGTGGAGTTTTAGCGAACACTTCAACAAAGTATCAAATATTATTACTTACATTCTTGATTCTTTTGGTGTAGAAAATTGCTCGAAAAGTCTTAATAAAAGTCATGTAAATAGGGATTCGGCAGCGGTTCAGGGTATAAAACTTTTAAACAAAAATTTTCTGATACCAAAAATACTGATACTTTTTTTTGTAATAGCTTTTGTACCTCTGAAGTTGGTTGATAATACTTCTGGAAAAGATATGAGTATTAATAATTGCCCAGAATCAACAATTTTTTCGGAGAAGTAATTGCTTCTCCCTCGGAATGCAATGGTAAACCACCGAGGTCTACTTTGTCCAGGAAACTTTCTAAAATTAATAAAAAATCCAAGTTATATATACTTAGGGTGATTCGGAGTCCATTTTAAACTGTAGGTCTCGTATCCTTGTAATCATTGGACACGCACAATACAAGTGTAGGAGGGAAACGCTAACGGTCTACAACAGAAGGTGCGCGGCACTCGCAAAAAAAGAACTAGTGACTGTACAACTGACTCTAAATTAAATGTTTTAGTTTTGCGTATAATTTTATGATTTAACATCAAGTTGTAGTTAATTTATTACATCATGATTTTTTTTGTTACCAGTTAGTTTGATTTAAATTTATTTATCTCATTTTACAGGAATATTTACAGAAAAGAATCTTACTCTATAAATTATACAGCATCTAAGTATAATCTACCAATTAATGTGAGAAATTGCACAGATTTTGTACAAAAAGACACACTTTTTATTTTTGACCAGACTTTCCATTTAAACAACGCACTGTGAGTCGCAGAGAAAAACGCATTTCAAATTTTTTAAGTATGCCCCTTGTACTCACATCATATTAAAAACGTTAAACAATGCTAAGCAAAAACATTTTTATTATCACTTTATAACTTAATTTTTTCCTTTGAGTACGTTCAGTTTTAAATTAGATTCTTAAAACAAAGCAGGTCCGTATTTACTCTTATTATTTCATGCGGATTTCAACGAAAATTGTTAAAATTTTGATAGATGTGCGACGGTTTTGATGGGTTAATGCTCATTATAAATATACACCCATCTTTCACCCTTTCAAGGTTTATAACTTTCCACAGATACACCCTGTATATAGAATAATACTGATAAATATTTCAATGGAATAGAAATAATTCTTAAGGTTATGTTTATGTGTATATCAAGTTAAAATTAATATTACTTAGGAAGTTGCGAAAAGTAAAATAACACGTAAAGACAAAGCTCAAAATAAGCTGTACAATAAATAAAAGAGCATGCCTATAAATGCTGCGTTAGGTATTTCAACTCTTTTTGCTCTAAAAGCTTTATTACTGTAGTTACAATTATTTACAACAATTGATATTATTGAAACCGAGCTCTTGGAGTAAATACATCTTGAAATACCGAACGCGGCTAAAAATAATGAAACACTTAACTGTACTGATGCATCATCATGTTCTTTCGAGTTCCGAGTCAGAACTGTGTGTATACGTTCAAAAATTCAGTTTGAATACAAGAACTACTATATGTGTATGTAGGTGATGACTCTTCTTACTGAGTAGGAAATTTTTATATTCATACGTTTTTCAGTTATAGTCCTTATCAGCTCTTCTTCTCCAACCAGGGAGTCGAAGCTTTAATATAACGTTTAAATATATAAAATGTTTTAATTATATTTTATTATATTATCCAATCGTGACTCGTGTTCAATGTTCACACATAAAGATGAGTTTACACGTAGATACTTGAAACAGTTGAAAAGACAAACTTAGTGGCACCGATAGTTTATTCAGTCTATTAGTGCTTGCCTCACAACCCTACATTAACAAAAGTTATCGTGTGTGACGTGTGTTTACTTTGTTTGGATCTCAGGCTCAATTTACACAACTAAAATGACCGCTGTGGCGTCCCTCTTAATATAGAGCGAATTAACAATAACAAAATTACTGCGATATATTATGTCAAATTAATTGACATAATCCATATTCTTCCAATATACATTACAAATGATTTAATCCGGAGTTTGCAGACATAAAGCTTATTTTTAAAATAGGAAGGCTCCTTTCTAAAGGCACTAAAGCAAAAAATAGAGAGGATAAGAATGGAAGGCTAACGACCTCAAAAATAGTAACGCCATCTAAAGTGTTGGATGTTAACTGATGGGAAGAGGGGAAGACGGTTATATAATGACGTAAGTTTGCATGCTGTTGACACGTGTTGAATCAAATAGGTTAAGAAAGGTAAACATTTCGTGGTTAATAATACTTGTTAGATAGATCTTTTTATGGAAAGTATTATATATATTGTTTTTTTTATGTATTAAAATTTTAAAAATGTTTAGCGATTATTACGCCATCTTTACGTATCAGGTGTTAACTATTACTGTAAAATATACGGCTTCCTCGATTTGTGAGAGACAAAGGTCTCTTACACGGCCGTTCGCATTTGTAGTTCCAGGCATGATTTCTGCTTTGAAGGGGGCACCACAATAAAGAACATCCAGGTTGCGTATTATCAAACTTTCACTTATAATATACCAAGTGCATTGATTATTGCCGGAAATTTTTTGAGTGACATTTCTGCAACGTCATAATTGCACGACACGAAGTGGAGTGCAATTAGTTGCAGAAATGCACGAAAGTAAAATTTCCAGGCATAATCAATGCACGAGGATATATTCGGAAAGAAAATCGTGCCGACACAAACCATTTCTACCTATTTTAAATTTTGATTACCACTGTCAAGTTGTAACATAACATAGTTAGCCGTGGTATCCAAAATTAAAATTGACAGGAAACGTTTATTACAATAGTTGTGTATTTAATTTCAATTGATTTGTTCTAGTTTTTTGTAATTTGTTCAGTTGTATAGTTTAAATAAATTTGACATTTTTGACAGAAAAATTTCCACTTATTAATTTCAGTTAGGTTGGTCTACCTACAAAAAATTTCCAAAAAAATTTTTAGTTGCCATGGTAACGGCTCCTGAGCTAGTTTTTTATTGGTCACTACTGAGTGTCGTACGATTTTCTTTCGAAATATTACATTACTACCCGGTTGGAAATTCTAAAAGTTGTTAATAAAACATAACCTCTCTTAAAACTCGCACTTGCATATTGTAATAAGTTAATATTAATGTCGAAATTCGATTATAAAAATGAAAAATCGTAAACAGAATTCAACAAAAGAAACAAACAAAGCCTTCTGTAGGTCTCTTAAGCTGGCTCAGCCAAAATAGCACAACACAAAAAGATATATATAATGATTTAGTGCTAATTAAATGCTATTTAATTGCTCTAAATAAAAATTTATTGATCTGCTTTTTTTAAAAGAAACCATGGCTGAGCTGGCAAAAACCGTATGCTGGCTCAATCGAAAAAAAAAAGGAAATACATATTTTTTGATTTAGTGAGAATTAATTGCTAATTGCGCTAAATAAAAATGAATAGCTCTTATTTAAAAAAAATCATGGATGAGCTGGCAAAAATCACATGCTGGATCAATCAAGAAAAAACGGAAATACGCATTTTTTGATTTAGTAAGAATTAATTGCTAATTGATTGCGCTAAATAAAAATGTATTGCTCTTACATGAAAAAGGAGATGCATTCTGATTCGGTGATAATTAATTGTCAAAATAAAACTATATACCTCTATTTTAAAGGTGTAATAGTATAATTAAACACAAGTGGTTGAGCTGGTCAAAATAGCAACAGGCAAATCATGGAACCTACAGTAGAATAAAGATACCACGATTGTGTGCTATTCATTTGTTCACTTAAAATTTAACAAAATTGAAAAGATTGTGATGAAACAACAATAGATCAACTACAATAAAGCTCATCGTTAATTAACATTAAATGCTCAGAATTCTTGAGTTCGAAACGTTAAATGCATAGAATATTTAATTACTCCAGCATAACACACTGACATGTGATTTGCCAAGAACTATCAAATCTACAATACACAAAAATACACTCTTGTATTTAATTGCCACTGGAAAACTGCAGAATAACGGCGACTAAAGCCGTAATATGAGGGTGAACAGTAAGTAAGTAGTGCGACTGACATAGGTGCGGTAGAATAATTAATTTCTCCAGCACAACACACTAAAATGTGTTCTACCAAGTACTACCAACTCTAGAATACTTAAAAATACACTCTTCGATTTAATTGCTACCAAAAACTGCAGAAAAACGGCGGATAGGGCCGTCATATAAGGTTGAACAGTGTGACTGGCATAGGTGCGGTAGAATAATTAATTGCTCCAGCACAACACACTAAAATGTATTCTACCAAGTACTACCAACTCTAGAATACTTAAAAATACACTCTTCGATTTAATTGCTACCAGAAAACTGCATAAAAACGGGGGATAAGGCCGTTATATAAGGTTGAACAGTGCGACTGGCATAGGTGCGGTAGAATAATTAATTGCTCCAGCACAACACACTAAAATGTATTCTGCCAAGTACTACCAACTCTAGGAAACTCATAAATATACTCTTTGATTTAATTGCTACCAGAGAACTGCGGGGAAGCGTCGGATAACGCCGTCATATTAGGTTGAACAGTGCGATTGGCATAGGTGCGGTAGAATAATTAATTGCTCCAGCACAACACACTAAAATGTGTTCTACCAAGTACTACCAACTCTAGGAAACTCATAAATATACTCTTTGATTTCATTACTACCATAGAACTGCGGGGAAATGTCGGATAACGCCGTCATACAAGGTTGAACAGTGCGACTGGCATAGGAGTGGTAGTATAATTAAGCTAAGTACTCACACCAGCGGATCCGCAAGCGGATGTCATACGATTGGTCGGTTTGAGTCAAATCGACTCAAAGCGACCAATCGTATGACATCCGCCTGCGGATCCGCTGCTGTGAGTACTTACCTTTAATTGGTCCAGCACAACACACTGAAATGTGTTCTACCAAGTACTACCAACTCTAGGAAACTCATAGATATACTCTTTGATTTAATTACTACCATAGAACTGCGGGGAAACGTCGGATAAGGCCGTCATATAAGGTTGAATAGTGCGACTGGCATAGGAGCGGTAGTATAATTAATTGCTCCAGCACAACACACTGAAATGTGTTCTGCCAAGTACTACCAACCCTAGAATACTTAAAAATACACTTTTTTATTTAATTGCTACCAGAGAAATGCAGAGAAACGGCGGATAAAGCCGTCAAATATGGTTAAACAGCGCGACTAGAATAGGTGCGGTAGAATAATTACTTGCTCCAGCACAACACACTAGAATGTGTTCTACCAAGTACTACCAACTCTAGTACTTAAAAATACACTGTTCGATTTAATTGCTACCACAGAACTGCAGAGAAACGGCGGATAAAGCCGTCATATATGGTTAAACAGCGCGACTGGAATTCTAGAGTTGATAGGATTTAGCAGAACACATTCTAGTGTGTGGTGCTGGAGCAATTAATTATTCTACCGCGCCTATGCCAGTCGAACTGCTCAACTTTATATGACGGCTTTATCCGTCGGTTTTCTGCAGTTTCCTGGTAGCAATTAAATCGAACAGTGTATTTTTAAGTATTTTAGAGCTGGTAGTACTTGGTAGCACACATCTTAGTGTGTTGTGCTGGAGCAATTAATTATACTACCGCTCCTATGCCAGTCGCACTGTTCAACCTTATATGACGGCATTATCCGCCGTTTTCCTGCAGTTTCTTGGTAGCAATTAAATCGAAGAGTGTATTTTTAAGTATTCTAGAGTTGGTAGTACTTGGTTGAACACATTTTAGTGTGCTGTTTTGGAGCAATTAATTATTCTACCGCATCTATGTCAGTCGCACTGTTCACCATCATATTACGGCTTTAGTGGCCGTTATTCTGCAGTTTTCCAGTGGCAATTAAATAAAAGAGTGTATTTTTGTGTATTGTAGATTTGATAGTTCTTGGCAAATCACATGTCAGTGTGTTGTGCTGGAGTAATTAAATATTCTATGCATTTAACGTTTCGAACTCAAGAATTCGGAGCATTTAATGTTAATTAATGATGAGCTTTATTGTAGTTGATCTATTGTTGTTTCATCACAATTTTTTCAATTTTGTTAAATTTTAAGTGAACAAATGAATAGCACACAATCGTGGCACCTTTATTCTACTGTAGGTTCCATAATTTGCCTGTTGCTATTTTGACCAGCTCAACCACTTGTATTTATTTATATTATTACACCTTTTATACAGGTATATAGTTTTATTTTGACAATTAATTATCACCGAATCAGAATGCATCTCCATTTTTCATATAAGAGCAATACATTTTTATTTAGCGCAATCAATTAGCAATTAATTCTTACTAAATCTAAAAATGCGTATTTCCATTTTTTCTTGATTGATCCAGTATGTGATTTTTGCCAGCTCATTATTGATTTTTCTTAAATAAGAGCTATGAATTTTTATTTAGCGCAATTAATATGTCACTAAATCAAAAAAATATGTATTTCCTTTTTTTTTCGGTTGAGCTAGCATACTGTTTTTGCCAGCTCAGCCATGGTTTCTTTTAAAAAAAGCAGAGCAATAAATTTTTATTTAGCGCAATTAAATAGCAATTAATTAGTACTAAATCATTATATATTTCTGTTTGTGTTGTGCTATTTTGGCTGAGCCAGCTTAAGAGACCTGCCTTCTGTTGAATCTGTGATTAAAGTGAATTAAAGCAACAGCGTTTACTGTCTCCAGCCTTACTTTGTGGAACTCCATAATCATGAAATATAAATACAAAGATTAGTTAAAGTTTCACAATTTTATTAATATCTTAACCTGACAATATTGTTTCGACACTTTATGTCATTATCAAAGGTAGATAAGATTGATAAACAAACACGTTGCTAAGGATAAATACATACAGAAAATAGGTAACTAGATACAATACATACAAAAACTAAATATCTAACACTTCTAATAAAGGAGAATTACTAAGCTCAGTTTGTTCATTCATTAAAGGTACTGTGCGTTTATGTCTGTATATTTCAAAAGCTTCTAAAATGTCTAATTTGTGTTTGTTGTTGCAAAAATGTAAGAATTTAATGTTGTTTTGAGGTGTCATTGGGTGGTTCTGTTCCAAAATGTGTTTGGCATAATTCGATTTTTCTGGATGTTTAAGTCTATAAGAGCGTACGTGTTCTTTGTATCTTATGTCGAAATTTCTAAGTGTTTGTCCAATATAAACCGAGTTACAAAAAGAACAATTCAAACGGTAAATGCCGGATTTCATGATATCTTGTGTTTTGTCTTTAGCATTGAATAAAAATGAAAAGGTGTTGGTGTTAGTTTTATAAGTTATTTTGTAACTGGTGGTTTTTCTTAGTATAGTTGCAATTTGTTCTGATATCTTGCCAAAGTATGGTATTGATATGTAGTTTGTGTCTTGTATTTGAGTGTCAATTTGAAATATTCTTTTGATAGCTAACCTATAATCTTTTTGTTAAATTAAAGTGTCAATCATGTTATGGTTATAATGGTTTGCATGTGCTAATTGTTTGATGATTGAAATTTCTTTATCAAACTGTGATCGTTTCATTGGAGTAGTTAAAGCTCGGTGTACTAAAGATCTATAAGCCGCTAGTTTATGCATTTTATGATGACATGAATCGTTAGCAATAGTGACGTCTGTGCTTGTGGGTTTTCTGTATATGGAAAAATCAAATTCATTGTTTGTATTAATTGTAATATTTAAATCAAAAAAATCAATAGCTCTATTTTGTTCTGTTTCTAGTGTAAACGTGATGTTTGTGTGAAGATTGTTAATAAGAATTAAAAATTCATTGATAACCTCAAAAGAACTGTCAAGATAAGCTAAGATGTCATCAACGTAACGAAACCAAAAAATAATGTGTCTAGAAAGATCTAATTCAAATATTCGGTCTTCTAGATTATCCATAAATATGTTAGATAATAGAGGACTCAGAGAATTACCCATAGGTAAACCATCCTTCTGTAAATAAATTATATTATTAAAAGTGAAATAATTTTGACTGATACAAAGATCAAATAATTGAATTAACTCTAATCTCTTTACTAATTCTACATTACTATTAACTAGGAAATTATCTAACAAAGGAATTATCTAACACACTACCACGAAAACCATGTAAGTGATTAATGTCCTAAATTATATTGTCTTGTTATTACAATTTTTAAAGAAATATTGTAGATACATAGTTAACCACGTTGTTAATAAATGAATCTTTTGTGTTGTGATCTTGCTATCGAACAATAAAATGTAAATCTGACAACACTGTTGAGATCAGCTGATTTCTGGCAGGACAGGTAATGGGCGGCACGGGCGCATGTTCGTAAGCAATTTTTAATCACCCACGTCTTTTTTGTTGCTATTAAATATTATTATTGTAGAATAATTATAATCTATTAACTGTTGAATCATAAAAGAAACAATAATTAAGATTCATTTATAACAATGGCCACAAAAGTGGACTGGGCAAAATACCTGGAAGAGCAGGAAAAGCAGGAAAAGCTAGCTGGCAAGGTTAGAAACTTCGCAAAATAAAAATTGTTTTTCGTTTCATAACCTCAATCTTTTTTCAGATTTCCGAAATAGAAGTTTCTAATAATGTTACTGAAAATCAGAAGGGCGGCGGAGGAGATGCAAGTTCGGAGGATGGCCCTGATCACTTTAGCCCTGCCGAAGTTAGCTTACTACAGAAAATAATTCGGAAAGGTTTAGTTGAAAGTAAATGTGATCTGGAAGTGCAAAGACAGGACCCTAACTCGCCGTTATATTCAGTTAAAACATTCGAAGCTTTACATTTGTAAGATATATTCATTTCATTCATGTAATTTTATTTGACTGCAAGTTTCTTACACAGGAAACCAAACCTTTTAAAAGGTGTTTACGAAATGGGTTTTAATGCACCTTCTAAGATACAGGAAACAGCTTTACCTACACTATTAGCAGACCCACCACAGAACTTGATTGCTCAATCACAATCGGGTACAGGTAAAACAGCGGCGTTTGTTTTAGCTATGTTGAGTCGTGTTGATCCGAATAAACACTATCCACAAGTAAGTTTTGCTGCAATTTGTTGTAACTCATCAGTTAACATAATTATTTTAGGTTCTATGTTTATCACCGACTTATGAACTTGCAATTCAAAGTGGTGAAGTAGCAGCTCACATGGCAAAATTTTGTCCGGAAATAGAACTAAAATTTGCAGTTAGAGGAGAAGAGAGTATGTTTTTCTATTATAAAATTACACTTAAAAAAATATATATTAAAATATTTTAGTGCCAAGAGGAGCTAAGATTACCGAACACATAATAATTGGCACACCCGGAAAAGTACTAGATTGGGGAATAAAATATCGTGCTTTTGATCTCAGTAAAATAGCAGTGTTTGTACTTGATGAAGCAGATGTTATGATTGCAACGCAAGGACATCAAGACCAGTGCATTCGTATACATAAGTAAGACCATGAAAAAAGTGAAAATTTGTTTTTAATTCTTTACTTAACAATATTTACATTTATTCTTATTAATTATTTTCTTTTTCAAGGTGTTTAAATAGAAAATGTCAAATGATGTTCTTTTCTGCAACATATGATCAAGAAGTTATTGAATTTGCAGAAGTTATTGTACCGAATCCATTAATTATAAGACTGAAACGTGAAGAAGAAAGCCTTGATAATATACAACAATATTATGTTAAATGTGCAAACAAACAAGAAAAATACGATGCCGTTACTAATATATATGGAACTCTCGGTGTAGGACAGTGTATTATTTTTTGTCATGTGAGTAAAACGTTTATGATGTGACAATTAACATAACATAAATGATTGTTAATCTAACCTGTAAAAATATAATTTTTTAGACAAGGCGAGCAGCCAATTGGTTAGCAGAAAAAATGACGAAAGACGGTCATGCAGTGGCCGTTCTCACTGGTGATTTAACTGTAGAACAGCGCATTGCAGTATTGGATAGATTTAGAAATGGACAAGAAAAAGTTCTTATTACAACTAATGTGTTATCACGAGGTTCATACTCTTCAATGTTTGTTAAACATAATTAATACTACTTGAATTTATTGTAGGAATTGACGTTGAACAGGTTACAATAGTTGTTAATTACGATTTACCTGTTGATATAAATGGTAAACCTGATTGCGAAACATACTTACACAGAATTGGTAGAACAGGAAGATTTGGTAAAAGGGGGATAGCAATTAATTTAATTGATTCACCAGAAGCCATGTTGATTTGTCAAGCGATTGAGAAACACTTCAATCGAAAGATTAAGTTCCTTAATGCGGATGATTCCGATGAGATTGAGAAGATTGGAGCATAGTATTTAAGATTTCCATATTTTACATACATATTACATATTAAGCTTTTCCAATATTATTTTGTTCAAGAATTAAATATATGGTTCATACAAATTTAACAAGAACTTTTGTTTCCTTTTAGCGTTTAATATTAGCAATAATTGAAGGGTTGGCCGTAACAACGTTGTATGTAACAAAAGGATTGAACAGCAACACAATCTGACAACAGATGTACAGCGTTGTTAAAAGCCACACTACAAATTCAAGCTTTAAAAACTAGCATTCCAGGAATCTGTTTAAGAATATTTTATATCTCTACGATGCCAACACCTTCCAATCGGGACATACTAACATTGCTTTTAAGGCAACACCTCATTTCAGCAAAATGTTACAACGTTGTTACGACTGACCCTTCAATTATTGTAATTGATTGATTAGTGCTAAATTAAATATGACAAATGAGGTTTATTATCCATTAATTTTGTAAAAAAATGAAAGGGCCATGCTTCATTTTTATAAAAGTGTCACTACTGTCAATTTTAATTATTTTTATGGTTGTATAACCTGTCGAAGCAAGTTTTTTAAAGCAGTGTTATCATTTTTATGAAAGTATAAAATTCAGGAGCTTCTATCTAACTGAGATTGTATTATTTATTTCAATTTTATTTACTTTATTCTACAATTGTAGAATTTTCATTGCCACATAAAAATCTTAAGAAAACGTCAAAACTATTTTGCTATTGCAACCTTACAATTTGTGATGGCAAACATTGGTTAGAATCTGCCAAAGAATCATGGCCAGCCATCATTTTTACAAAGGGAATGGATTATACATTAGGAGTATTTTTTATTTATTTTTGGGCAAGGAATCGAGGTGGCAGAGCATCCCTTGTACCTCATGGCACCGATTACTTTGATCATCTGCTCGATCCTGTTAGAATTTAGCTGAAACTGGGGGAATTCCCTTCCCTTTAGGGATCTTGGTCAGGTATCGAACCTGCGACCCTTGGATTATGAAGCAAACGTGCAATCCACTGAAGCTGACTATACATATTATTACAGATACAAAGTACCTATCCAATTCATTTTGGTGCTCACTGTATAAATAAAAAAAAGAACTAAGAATAACAGACTTGCTTTTAATTAAAATTTCACAACAGGTTTTCATGAGTGACTTTACTCCAAAGCTCACTTTGAGTGGTAGTGGTAGTGTTTGTCACTTTAGAGTAACTTAAAACCATGAAATACCTTTACACTTCTCATTAGTTGCGGTTTGGTGTACGATTTCAGCATCAAGAATAATCGATCTTTATTATTTTATTAAGAGAAAGCAAACAGTGACGATAAATTCAGAAAGATATGCAATTATGCTTGAAACCTTTTAATACTATTAAAGTGACCACTAACCTGACCATTAATGTACCATCTCTTACGTGTTGCAAGAATGCAAAAATAAAACTTATTATTGATGAAACCATTCCCTATGTTCTTGTCGAACCATTAGAGGTTGCAGGAAAGAAGTATCATAGCTTCGATTCTGACGAAGTACTAACCCAACCAATAAATCAAACAAAATAATGACAATAATATTTACTTTATATCAAATGTCACATATAACCTAAAAATTCTTTATCTTTATTTAATTCATTTTCTATAAGTTTATTAATACTTGATGTACAGGGTGATACAAATTGATTGAAGACTGTTTGAATTTACCGCCACGTTAAATTATTGTTAAGTTGGCAACACAAATATTTTTCAGGCATTTTTTACCTTCTTTTATTTTACAGTGGCGTCTCAAAAATAATATAGCTTATAAACTTCATTAATTTTAAATAATAAACCTACCTGACAATAAAATCGTCTAAAGAAACTGTAGTTCTGAAAAGAACTATTTTCTAAAATAAGACACCAAACAAAATGAAGCAAAAATCCAATGAAAACCTGGAACAACGATGTAAATGACAAAGTGTTGAGTTGTCGCTGTAATTTGATGCAACACATTTCAGTAGTGTTACACTAACAATGTGAAATACACTAAAATCTACGGCGCGAAATTCAAACAGTCTTCAATCAATTTGGATCACCCTGTAGTACCAATTGTATATTGTAACGTGTGAGCAACGGAATTTTGATTCAGAGTTGGCCTTGAAAAAAAGAGATAGACATATCGGTCATGTTAAATCTTGATCGTATGAATTAGTTTAATTAAACTGTCACTTTTTGAAGAGAGCTGTCAGATTAACTGTTTTAAAAAATCAGTTTTTAATAATGGCATTCATATTTAATGAAGTACAAAAGAGAAATATTTCTTGATTAAAGATTGTTGATAGCTCCGAAATCCGAACTAAAATGCTACGCGTGCGTGCCATTTAAAGTAGCTCTGTCAGTTAGTGACAGAGTAGTTTTTAATGATCTGTAGTAGTTCTACTACTTACTTAAAATTAATATCAGGTCATTGAGTGCAGATGTAACCTAAAATTTCCAAGGCCTTCTCTGAATCAAAATTCCGTTGCTCACACTTTATCACCTATCCAATAAATAAAACTTTATTATCAAATTTACTTTTAAGATTACGTCATGCATTTAAAAAATTAAAACAAACTTGATGATCCAAAATGCCTAAAATTCATTATCCAGATACTGCATACGACTAAATTAATGTGGGCCATTGTCAGGTCCAATATCACATTCCAACATAATTATTTACAGCGTTGACAGTGCATTGTCTAGCGTGCTGGACTTTTACCCAAACGAGCCAGGTTCGACTCCTGATACTGGCAGATCTGGTTAAGGTTTTCTGCAGTTTTTCCTTAGCTGTGACACAAATGTGGGATTTGCGTTGTTCCATCTGTAAGTCGGCTGCAGCCACATGTTGAGCCTACATCAGGGTTGCCAGATGTCCCGGATTCTGCGGGATTGTTCCATGTTTAATGCTTCTGTCCCGTGTTCTGTGATAGAACCAAATTGTCCCGCAAGCAAATTTTTCTTGTACATATATATCTCTGTTAGTTGTTTATTTTGTGAACCCAAAGCGTGGTATTTAGTTAATAGGTAGATGCTATAGGTCTAAGCGGGTTACAGAAAATGAAGACTAAACGTAGTTCTATCGCAGCATCGTTTAACAGCAGCCATGTCTGTATATAGCATTTCTCGTCCTGTTTAATTATCTGTTGTTAGGTTGGACTTAACTACACTTATCCAATAGTAGTTTGTACAACGTGAGTGGAAATAATGCCTATATCGCAAGTGGACGAAGTTTGAGGCACAGAGGCGATGGTGGAGTGCCTCAATCGTATTGGGCGATATGGGCGTTCCACTAAAGTTGTAGAGTATATCTTTTTCTCGACTAAGCAAAACAATTAAAAAATAGATCGTATGTCTCATGTCAAATAGAACATTTTCAAAAAGAAAATTGATTTCAATTTTGTTTTGTTAAAAAATTTAAAGTTATCTCGCAGCTGGTGTCACCTACAGTGACAACGACTTTAGTTTACTAAGTAGCTCCTAGCTTCTCCTGACTAATCTATAAAAACATATCAGCAAGTGTCTAAACTACTATACACTTATTTTAAAAGTAGGTTGTACTTATTTAAACGATTTAGTATTTATTTTTTTAATTGTAAAATTACAATTGCTAAATGTATAATCTCACAAATCGTGGTATTTGTCAAATGCTTTAGATATTATTAAAATGAGCAAACTTGGATTCTACTCACTACTCGCTTTTATTTTTATGACAGTATAGTTGTCAAAAGATAAATTACAAATGAGCAAATAAAGTTAACTTGAATGTTTATCTTTGATTGTTTTCCTATTCACACATGTGTGAATATAAAATCATATGCGTATAGCTTGCTGGAATTGGCTACTTTTCAGTTGAGTCAAACGTGAAGTAAACATGATTTACTTATAGGAGTAGAAATAGTATATTGTGTTACACAAGTGCAGAAAAGTGCTTGCACGTGTTACACACTGTACTTTATCTACGATCACAAAAAGAAGTAATAAAATGCCAAAAGCTAAGAAAATTATTTAATCTAGAATTTATACTCACATTCATATTTTTCACGTGAAATTTCTGGCAATAAATTCAGAGATGTAATGTGAGCAGCTTCCGTGTGCGCTTCGATGATTGGAGTTGTATAGTGTACACTCCATTTTCCCATCATCGGATTTACTCATGATAAATCTAAAATCTCGAAAATAAAGTAACTATTAAATTTTTAAAGATAATTTAATTTCAATCAATCTAGTAAAGCTAGACAATCATACATACGTACTCGTTTTCAAAAGTAATTTTTTATAAACAATCACCATTCAATTGGCAATGTTATTTTTCAAAGCAAAGTTTAAGAATTACTTTTTTTTATAATTAGAATTATAGAACAAAATACGGCTATAACCAATATGTTATGCTAGACGTGCCATCTTTTTCTGCCACCTACATCTGTACAGCGCTATCTTTTAACTAATCCTTTTTCGTGAAATGTAAATATATTCCGGCATGCATTGCAGGTGTTGTGAGTGACAAGCAAAGAGAGCTTTAAGTGTACTCATCGTGCTTGCACTTGTGAATTATTTAAATGAAATGTTGCAAATTATAAACGTTTTCATTGTTTTTATTGTTAATTAGCAATAATGAATATTATTAATAGATATTAACAATTATATAATATTAAAAATTAATCAATTTTATGTTAGTTCAACAACAACGTTATAATAACTTTATACAGTAATAATAAATAAATTATGGTAAATCGCCTCCATATAGGTCAGCGGTTACAGACCTCGCTTAGCAAGCCCAGGGTTCGATTCCCCGCCAGAGTGATAATTTTTCTACTGTGGATTTGCATTCAAAATATAATTTAATGTAAAACGTTAAATAAACAAAAATAAATTAACCTTTATCAAAAATCTATAACTTTTATATTTCAAATAATTAATAATAATATTGCATGTGCTAACATAGCGTTTTAATAGAACTACTGATCATGCAATATAATATCCCACGGTCATTTCCGTTCAGTTTAGAGATTGTGAGCAATGAGTCATTTTCATGGTTACTAGACTGTGTAAAATGTGTAATTTTCTATAGTGGTCGTAGATAAAATGTTTTTCAGTAATGTTCAAGTCTCTTTTTATACAACAGCCAGAACATATCCCTAACAAGTTAGTCATATTCGCTGTGGAGAATGTAAAAGTGCATAAAAGACTGCGCACACCTATGAAATAATTTAAATTTTAGGTTATGTTTACCAGTACATTTTTATTTACCGACTATAGATCTTGACCCACGAATCATGGATCCGGTAGATGTAACGGGTATATACAGTGTATTTAAACGAATCCTGGGTAAATGCAGGCCATAGTGTATCAAAGGAATGAGTAGATCAGTCGATTACATTGACTGAACGATAATAAAAATGGCAACGAATTATGAAGTGCTTGCTGAATCGCTCCCCAATAAAGCATGTAATTATTGTAAAAAAGTGTCAAAAAAGGGACTCAAGTGTGTCAAATGTGGATCAGTTATCCACCCTCATTGTGTAAAACTTTTAAATCTGGTGAATGTTTATTGTGATAAATATTTAAATTGTTGTGAAAATAAAACAAGTTTGGTAAGTGATGACAACGTAGACCTTGAAAATCCTTCCGCAATGATATCTGACGAATGTAATATTAATTCATATAAAGTTGAAATCTTGTATTTAAAAAAACTGTTAATGGAAAAGGACTGTGTAATTAAAGCTCAAGAAGAAACAATAAATCTATTAAAGGAGAAAATACATTCTAAAGAAGCATCGGTATGTAATACCCAGAACAGTATCCCTTATAATCAAGTAGGAAAAACGAATGAATCATCAACTACTACTAATATCAAAAAGATCTCCAGTCAAGATATGGGGACGGCAGTAAATCTTGCACTGAACTGTATTAATAAAGACAAAAAAGAAAAATTAACCAAAAAAGATAATATTGTAGTTGGTACCAAACAAACTGCACAAAATTTTGTTGCTGAGAAGAAAGCTTGGGTTTTTGCTAGCAAGTTCAAGACATCCTTCAAAGAAGACGATATGAAATCTTATCTTGATTCTGAATTTAAACATAAAGAATTTATTATAGAGCAAGTTAAAAACCGTGGGGATTTTAATTCATTTAAAATAGGCATCGATGAAAGTTTGATCCTGGATGTCTTAAACCCTATCAAGTGGCCTGCAGGAGTAGAGATTTCTCGTTTTGTACACAAAAAGTTTTTTCGTCGAGGAAGCAATTCAACAGCAAATCTCTCACAGCCCCGAACTCGGAGTCGAGCAGGAACTCCCAACCATTAGAATTGTTAACATAAATATCTGTAGCATTCGCAACAAAACAGAACTGCTTGAAGTTTTTCTTCATTCGCTAGATTATCCAGAAGTGCTATGTGTAACAGAGACGTGGTTTACTGAAGACGAGCTGATCTCATTTAAATTAAGTAATTATAACGTTGCAGCGTATTCCTGTAGAAAAAAATTGGGCATCAGGGACCGCGGCGGTGGTACTATGATCCTAATTAAAAGTAATATTAAGTCTAGTGAAATTAAGTATTTTGACTCTATCGATAAAACGTTTGAAGTTTCGTCAGCGAATTTAATATTCAAAAACACGCGTTTTAATATATCCTGTATTTATCGTAGCCCAGATGCAGATAAAGAGCATTTTGTAATTTTGTTAGAATCACTGCTTCAAATGGTAAACGAACATCAAAATAACGTGTTCGTAGCAGCCGATTTTAATGTTGATTTCAAAAAAGAAGATGATAAATGGTGTAAGCATTTGATTAATCTGTTTTCATCTTTTGGTTTTCAAAAAGTTTTTACAGAATTTTCTCGTGTTCAAAATAATGCTAAAACTACAATTGACAATATCTTCACTAACGTTGGTACCGATTTCTTAACGAATAAAACTTTAAACGTTTTATTTTCCGATCATAAGGCTCAATACATCTCGTATGCCTTAAATGTTAATTCTAATTTAAGAAGTTCTTTTGTGTATAATCGATCCTTTTCTAAAAAGAATATAACTTTTTTTAAACTCATGCTGTCTGATGAGCAATGGTCAGATGTCTTTTTAGAACACGATCCTCATACAAAAATTGACAATTTTTTTCATATTTTTTATAATATTTTTGATATAGCTTTCCCTATAGTTAAGCAAAAAATATATGAGCGAAATATTAAAAAGCCGTGGATTACACCACAAATCGTACAAAATAGCAGGTTTTTACGAGATCTTCATGCAGTAAGTAAATCATTTAATGATCCAGTTTTAAAAATTAGAATAAACATTTTAAAAAAACAGCATAGATTCATTATCAGTGACACAAAAAAGGCTTATTATAATAGTAAGATTTTTCAAGCAGAAAATAAGTCACGGGAATCTTGGAGTATTATTAAAGATAATGTACAAATAGGCACAGGAAATAAAAAACAAATTCCTCTGAAGATAGGAGATGGTAATTTTGTTTATGAAGATGCAACTAGCGTTGCAAACGCATTCAATAAATATTTTGTGGAGTCTATCAATTCTCTTACAGCAAATACCACAACAAATCTATCTGATGTGCGGTTCAACGTTATTAAAAATTCCATTTTTTTAACTCCTGTTGATTATGAGGAGATTTCACAGATAATCAGTAGCGTATGTAAAAAACGATCAAGTGGAACAGACGAAGTTCCCTGTTTTCTGATAAAGGAAATTTGCGATGAAATATACATTCCACTAACATATTTAATTAATATTTCTTTAGAATTTGGAATTTTCCCGAACTGTTTAAAATCAGCTCAAATTGTTCCTATTTTCAAAAAAGGGGATTCTTCCCTTTTTGGTAATTATAGACCTATTTCTTTGTTGTCAGTCTTCTCAAAAATATTTGAGAAAGTTTTTTACAATAGATTGATTGTCTTTATTAATAAACACGCGATTCTATCGCCCCAACAGTTTGGTTTTCGTCATAACTATACTACTGAGAAAGCCGTGATGTCATTTTATAATCACATTCTACATAATTTTAACAATAAACAAAAATGTGCTGGGATATTTTTTGATCTTTCCCGTGCTTTCGACACTGTCAAGCACGAACTATTGATTAATAAATTATTTAATTATGGAATTCGTGGACCTGCTATAGAATGGATTAAGTCATATTTAACAAACAGATCACAGGTGACTAAGATTTCAAAAAATCATTCCACAGTTATTTCTGACAGTATTCCAGTTGCTTTCGGTGTACCTCAGGGAGGAATCCTTGCGCCGATACTTTTTATATTATTTATTAACGATACCCCTCTAAATATTTCGCGAGGTAGTCTCACGTTATATGCTGATGATACAACTGCTATTGTCTCGGCAAATGATTATCAGACTCTTTGTACTGAAGCAAATCAATGTATTGCTGAAATGGAAACTTGGTGTCGTAAAAATGGGTTAACCTTAAATTTCCAAAAAACAGAACTGCTGGTTTTTTCACCAAATAAATTTTCAAAAGTGGATCTCCCACTTCCTGTATCGGCAAATGAGCAAACATTAGAACAAGGTCTGCATACTAAATTTCTAGGTATGTTTTTGGACCAGAATTTAACATGGAACATGCATGCAGAATATCTAGTTAAAAAATTAGTAGCCAGGAATTTTGTTATTCTTAGGTTAAGAAGTATTATAAGCAGAGAAGTGCTAATTATCTACTATTTTGCCTGCGTACAATCATTATTAAATTATGGACTGATGTGTTGGGGAAACGGATCGCATAATTTTCAAGTATTCCTTATGCAAAAGAGAATATTGCGAACATTGTTTAATTTACCCGTCACAGAATCCTGTCGTCCTTTTTTCAAACAATATGCAATACTTCCACTGCCGAGTCTTTATATTTTTAAATGCGTTTGCTATGTTAAAAACAATTTAGACGATTTTCTAAAATGTGGTGATATTAATAATTACTCTACTCGATATACCGGTGACATTTATATTCCTTTTGCAAGGTTAGAAAAAATTCGTAAAGGTCCCTTAATACAATCATTTAAATTTTTTAATCACTTACCTGAAGATCTCAAAAATATACAATCAATTAACGTATTCAAAAAGAAAGTAAAGGATTTACTTCTAGTTCATTGTTTTTATTCTAGTCAGGAATTTCTAGCATGTATATTTTAAGTGTTATCGTTAACTTTAAGTGTTATTGTTAATTTCAACTAATTATTTATATATAACTAACTGTGTAGTTTCTAAATACTATAGTTACATATATATGTACTTTGGACGATTTCTATACTGTGTATACAGTCTTCGAAATATATGCATATTATTATTATTATTATTATTATTATACGGGCTAATTTCCGAATTACGGTAAAGAAGCAGTGGTACAATTCTCAAATGCTTTTGGTGCATCAGTATATCATATCCGATCATTTTCGTAAACACCTACTGATTCAAGCGTTATGAATTGAAATCAAGCGAAAACCTATGAATTTTATTATTAAGCTTTTAAGTGTCCCGCAAAAGACTAAAGCAAATCTGGCAACCCTGGCCCACATAATAATAATCTAGTCTCGCACAAGCTTTAGGGGCCTGGTTTTCCGGTTATGGGTTGTAGCAATTATTGTTATTCCTAAAATTAATATTATGTTAAGTATCTAAAAGCGAACCATTGTCCAATCGATAGCATAAAAAGCATGATTGCATTTGTGTTTCCACACCAGCGTATGACATCGTACTGTAATGATCTTGCTATTTACATGATTATCAATGGGTGCGTCCAACACACCGCTGAAGATGCAGCGCAGCAGCAGCAGCTTTCACAGGCGTCTTAGATTTAAAAAACCACTGAAGTAATAGAAACCTTTGAAATACATCATCGCTTTATACATATAAAACGCTTGAAGTGCTGACAAGTAACACTAGACGACTGCTTTACTGAATGTGAATAATTAGAATGTCAGAACATCAATTTTGACAGCAGATAAGAGATATAATAAAAAACTAAAAATTTTAAATGGTGGTTTTCAAATCTAAGACGGCTCTGAAAGCTGCTGCAGCGCTGAATATCCAGCAGTGTGTTGGACGCACCCAATGATCACAACAATCAATCATTACATATATAACTTCCAACAGGAAGGCAGTGAATCACGACACCCAGCCAGAAAAATCTTCTTTGCTGGGTAGCTTGCATCGCGTTTTTCTTTAATTAATTTTATAAAAGATAAATATCTAATCGGATTTAATTTTTTTATTAATTACAACTCAATGTTAATAACCTAACATCTAGAGTTCCTTACCTAGATATAAGAGTTCTTTTGCCAATATACACAGCACAATATTGCAGTTTCACAGATCTACTACTACATTAGAAGAGGATCAAGTGTACATACTTGACCTTTCTATATGCAACCACAGCTTAAAAATATACAGCATATCTACTCCAATGTCGGCACTTGGAAATAGATAGATAGCTTTTAATATCGCACACAACAGTGACAATCCACGATCAGTTTGCCAATAGTCATCGTATTGCATGCTGTTAATAATAAAGAGCGCAACCACAGCATAACTGTTGTTCCATAGCCCACCAGCCATTGTTTAACAGCCTGAGAACACAGCAAGGTCACACGGTGGCTTACAGTATTTTCGAGGCTGCACCTAATGGTTATAACTAGGTATAGGATTTCTATGCATTTGCATGTTTTTTCTGCTTATAGCAAACATATGCAGAGTTATATTTCTACATGGTTAAGCCACATATGAATCACATACGTCAATTTGAAAGTGCATATAAATGCATATTTAAGTGTTTTTTATAAGTGCATGCATATTTTAGCATTTTTGAACGAGTGTGCATATTTTACCACTTTTTGAGTGTTTTACATGCTTTAATTATGAAATTTCTAATATTTTTTAAATAATTTTAGCATTTTAGACAACCAATCAAGGGCGGCTTAGTTGAGTCTAGGGGAAACCCATAATTTAAGCTTATTGTTAAATACTAGGCTTTAAAATATTTTACTGCCTTAACCATCTGTGTACTTGTTAATATTTTCTAAGAAAGAAAAAGTTTCAACTAAAATTTAAATAGTTACATCCTGCGATATTGTGATAAATAGGTATTAGGAAATTCCAAAGACCCTTTGACAACTTCCTGTTCATAGAAAGTTTGCCTGTACTTTTGTTTGCTAATCTTGTAATCTTTCAATTAAGACAGTTCAGAAATTGCAAACTGCATTTCAGTTTGAAATTTTAGAGTGTAAAGATGGTTAAAGAAAAACGGTCTGTGTCTGTTACACTTCGAAGTTATGTTAAGGAATTCAGTGTTCTTACAACTGACGATAAGGTGTTGTATTGTACAGTGCGCGACGATAAAGTGACTGCAGCGAAACGCTTTCAAGTTACACAACATCTGAACACGGTTCGACATCAAAAGTGTGTTGCCCTGAAATCAAAAAAAACAAACATTGTTACCGGGGTACCTTAATAATTCGCGCCGTGAGTCCAGCAAATCGATCGAATTTAATAAAAAACTATGTAGTGCATTAGTGGCTGCAGATATCCCGTTTAGTAAAATTAATCACTCAGCATTTCGTAATTTTCTGGAAGAAATTTCAACACTGCCAATACCCGACGAGTCTACACTCAGGAAAAATTATTTACCTCGTTTATACGAAGAGACAATAAAATCAATTAGAAAACATGTAGCGAATAACCACATATGGGTTTCCATTGACGAATCTACTGGAAGGTGCGTAGAAACTTCATTTCCTTCGTTTTGTTAGTAAAATTTAACTAATTAAAGACAGCAGAGCAATTTACGGATGTTTTATTTTCTATTTTGTTAGTTACATATTTAATCACAATATTTTTGCTTGATTAAAATATAATTTTTTTAAATAACTGTTTTGCGCTAATTGTTTGTAACCGACTAATTATGTAGTTCGATAAAATAAAATAAAATTTTTGTTTTCAGATACGTGGCTAACGTTATAATTGGCGTTTTAAATTCGGAGAACAATCCCAAATCCTATCTATTAGCAATGGACGTTTTCAAGAGCACCAATCATTGTTTTGTGGCAAAATTGTTTAATGATTCGATGGCTATTTTGTGGCCGGACGGCATACAGTACAACAATGTACCCCTGTTCGTCACCGACGCGGCACCGTACATGATCAAGGCTGGAGCAGGCTTACAAGTTCTGTACGAAAAAATGATCCACTTAACTTGTCTTGCCCATGCAATGCATAGAGTTGCGGAAAAAGTGCGGGAAATATATCCTAACGTAAACTCTATAATTTCAGATGTAAGAAAAATTGTTTGTAAAGCTCCATATCGCATACAAATATTTAGGGAAACTGCTCAAGAAGTGCCTCTCCCACCTGAGCCTGTAATAACAAGGTGGGGTACTTGGCTTTCTGCAGCAGAATATTATGCACCTTATTTTGATATTATTAAAGCATTTGTAAATAAACTTAATAAACACGATGCACTATGCATAAAAAGCGCACAGGATGCTTTTAATACTAAGGAGGTGAGGGCAGAATTATTGTTTGTTTTGACAAATTTTGTGCGTTTAGCTAAAGTAATTCAGAAATTAGAAAGTCAGGGAAATTCATTAGATGAATCTCTTGAGCATGTAAAATTGTTAGGTGTTTCTTTCAATAAAGTAAAAGGGCCAAAGGGTTTGATAATAAAACAAAAATTTAAATCCGTTATAGACAAAAATTCTGGTTTTCACTTAATTAAAAGCATAAACGATGCATTATCTGGCCGAGACATTTTAGACGAGCTAAAACATTATTCGCTTGTAGAATTAAACAATTTTAAGTATGCCCCAATTACGTCTTGCGATGTGGAACGGAGTTTCTCAAAATATAAAACAATATTTAGGGATAATAGGCATATGTTTACTTTTGAAAATGAAAAAATATACGTCATTGTGAACTGTAACGCTCTATGTTTAGAAAATATAATTAATTAAATTATTGCATAGGATGTCTAATTAAAATAATTTCTGTAAATAAAATGTAAATAACGCTAAACAGGTGTTTTTTTAATAATGAAAGTGCTAATATTTATTAAAAATTTCTAATAAACGCATATATCATGATTTTTAAGTGCATATTTCACGTTTTTATAGTGCATAAGTGCATGCATATTTCAGCATTTTTAAGTGCATACAAATCCTATACCTAGTTATAACTATACTGTGATGCTACACCATAATGTTTACATTCTTTATTAACTTTCAGATTGCCAAAATAAGATCACTTTCAATTGTATAAAATTTCATGCAAAAATTGACACAAAGATTGGAGTTTAAACTTTCCACTTCTGCTGTTTTCTAATTTATAATTTATCTATTATTTTCAAGCTGTCGTTCTAAACATTCTTAAGTGTGTTGCATAGACAAAAAGGTTAGAAAGCTTTGAGCAAATCACATTTACCAATGAGAACTGCTGTTCATCAAGCTTTAGCTATCTAGCGGATATATACATTCTATTCATTATGTGAAATTCAATAAATGCACAACGTATAAAATTAAATTCTTTATTTATTTTCGATCTATTATTACTTTGTATAGGTTACATTATTTTGCGTAAGAATTATGGAAGACCAATTTTCACAACCACCATGTAATGGTTTTTCACATTTTGGTTTTATCGAACGTAATAAGAAACAATCAATTTATCAAAACAATAACTAGGAGTTAGTTAAAAACGCACAAGAGGTATATTTCATAAAAATACAAATAAATAAATTTTCTATACCTAACAATAATACGTTTAGGAATCAAATTAAGTGGTCTACTCTACATTAGGAACTAATCTAGAAAAAAAGAACATTAAAAGACTTTAGTAAGACGTAGCTTTAAAAAACGTTTTGAATTCAATACAAAGAGATAAATGATACAATTAATCCATTTTAGGTATTTCTATGCTACAAAATATGCAACAAATGTAACATGGAATTAAGAAGGTTAGCGACCAAAAATTTAATTTTGGTTTTCCTTTATTTTGATGTAAAAAATATACTCTTTTGAATGAGGCTACTCTCAAGATTGCAAAAAGATTTTGTTGATTGAAGTATTAATGCCTAAAGTTTACGAATATTTATAACAGAGTTGTTTATTTTAGATCCCGAGAATTTGTTTTCGACCACTAACCTCCTTTCTTCATTCCAAGTTACATATATAATTTACTATCTGTAGATGCAGAGAGATCATAAAAGAGTACAACATAGAAAACATGCACTATTGGTATGGCTACCGAAGATAACCTATTATATCAAATATCACCAGTGGCATAATATTAGATTCAACAACTAAATCAAATTAGCTTTAATTTTCTCAAAAATAAATTGTTTAAATTAATGAATGTAATAATACAGTCTAATATCAGTGTAATAATACACTGAATGTAAAAATTACTTGTAAAAATTTTTTCTTGATTTCTCTGCATAATGCATTCATAAATTATTGTAAAATATCAGGGTAGTCTATGATCTGCTTGTATTGGCAACAATGGTAACAACAAAAATATAATCTAAAAGACAATTCTAACAAAGTTTCATAGACTTATTAAATCTTAAATAACATATCTATAGGTCAGTATAAGATTTCATAATGTGAGTTAAGTTGATATTATCCACGAATGAAAAATTGAAATTAGTTCATTTCTCTGATTGGATAATATCATTAACCCACGTGTGCCATAAAACATTTTATCCAACACCTTTATTTTATTTAAGTTCGAATATTGAATTTGAATTGTATAGTTTAGTCTGTACTTTTTGATGGTAATAATCTTGGCCCTCAAACCCGATGACTGGATTTTAATAATATTACGCAACGTAAGCTGGTGATTGGTTGCTACCTACAATAGCAGCAATCACCATTCTACAGTGAGTAAAAAGTCTTTTCTACTCACCAGCGAGTAAACTTCAACTTTAATTGCTTAAAAACATTAAGCTAGAGTGCTTTTTTTAATTTAGAAGTGTTGGATAAATATTTTTATTCTAGTAAACTGTGTTGCTTATTTTGTTAACTCAATATTGGTTAATTGTTTATTTTAAGAAATGATCAATAAATAAAAATTAAAACTTACGATACAAATGCATTCACTTCTAAAATATTACAAATAACAACTGCATCCTCTTTTTTAACTGTAACTTAATTATGTAGGCATAACAAGCCTCTCAACGCCTCTATAATTTCACATAAAGCTCAGGTTTATCAATCGTTTTTATATCTTCTTGAGATGACTAAAAATAAAATAAAATTTAAGTAAAATGAATTGATTTAAATAATTAAGCTGCAAGTAATGAATATAACAGAACTAATGTACAATTACGAAATTAAATAACAATAATTAACAATGGACACAAATAATGTTAAACTGTTAAATGCTTAGGTATAACAAATACTGATTTATTTAGTGTGATTAAAGAAGGTTCTAACACGAAAATAACTTTGGCTATTTAGGAGTAATTGCAAAAAGCTTTCATATTACCATTTCTTCTTAATCACACTGTATGTTTATACGCAACTAATGTCATGAGTAATACGAGACAAAATATAGGTAATGTGTATGTAGAACAGAGTAAACTATATTTATTAAATGGAAGGATAAAAGCGGATGTACAGAAAACCATGGGGAGATGTGAATCAACCTGTTACAGGAATTGAATTTACGTTCTTACGAAATACCCAACATAAACAGATAATTTTTGTGCTAAATACATCTTGTAAAGAACTATAAGTAATTGTTATGTGTAAGTTTTTAAAAATAACCTATAAACGAACTATATAAGTGACAAAAAGGTTATACCAACAACAACCTGGTTTTATATAAATAGAGAATTTGATTGCATGGTAATCCATAGTAGTTAAACAAAAAATTGGTTAAAAAAAGAAATGTCATTAACCAAGGTTAATTTAGGTTAGCATGGGTAAATTTAATTGATTTCTAATACGATTCAGAGTTTAATTAAGCCATGCTTAATTGGAATAGTATGTGTAGAATTCCTAAAAAAAACATTATTTTTGAGAGCAAAATAAATTGTCAGGAAACTTAAACCATAAATTAAAACTTTGGAGAGTTGAATAGTTTGTATTCTTAAGTCTGTGACACTGAAATTACAAAATACATGCAGATGTATATTTTTTGTTAATCAGTAGTGTACGTACAAAAGTAAAAAAATAAATTGCTTATTTACTCTACAATATTTTTATATAATCAACTTTTTTTTAATATTTAATAATTTTTATTATCAGTCTAGTCATGGACTGATATGACAGATAACCTTAAATTTCAATTGACTAATTTGTTACTAAATATGTTGCTATATCGGAAGAAACAAAATACAATATACCTCTTGTGTAACTGCCTAATAGGTAAAAGTATACGTTGTCACTATACTCTTAACCCTAGAAGGAGGTGGTATTGTCAAGCAAAGTACGATATTGCAAACCTGTAATTGAAATAATGTATAACGTATTATGTATATACGTGGAAATAAACGAAATTATTCTGTTTTTAAGATTTGAATATATTCAGTGAAAAATTAATAGTAAAAACAGTTTAGATTGCAGGTACTACTCACAATCCCTGTATACAATATTCAGTTTGAATGATCATTCCATTTAATATATACAGTTTCATACACATATTAATTTTATTTATACTAAATATCGAATTTTTTGAACACCAATAAGAATTTTAATAATGGACCTATCGGACATAATTTACGTAAATATAACTACATATAACAAGTAAATAAAAATTCCATTTTAGTAAAAATTTCCTACTTAAAACTATATTAATTCAATGTTTGTAACAAAAACAATTACAGTAATGTCATGGCTGTAAACATTACTACAACAAAACAATGTCAATACATAATGAACGAGTTATTTTGTATCATTTTGATTTGAACTATATTTTTACATGATTTTAAGAAAAGGGATAGTAATAATGTCAAGTTATCCATTAGAATTACCTTATTGAAGCCTAATGTGGCCGTATAAGAGTCTGAAATGATTAAGAAACTAAGAAGAAGTCAAGGAATTGTTTTGAAAGGTAGATTCATTAATCTTCTATCAATTCAGTGAAAACTACAGTCTAACCAAATCTTAGATTTTATGAAAATTTAAGACGTACATTGTAATTTCTGGTAATGATGAAATTTACAAAAGTAATATTATACAATTTTTACAAAGACCTCTTTTTATGAAAATTCGATTTTAATTTCAAACTATCCACAAAAATATTTAAATGAATAGTTTAGGGTGTCATCTGTTTTATGAGTAGGTATAATACATTTAGATCCTTAATAATCAACTCGTTTCTAAATTTCTTACTTTAATCAACGTATAATAATAATAAGTACAGATCCTTGTTGCCAATCTCTTTGACCTCAGTAGATTAATTACATTTTATCCATAGTTGTAATAGATTGCACAGTTTATTCTTCTGAGTAAATGAATGAATAAATTCTGAATCTTTAGTAAAGTAAATATATAGTCTGAAGTAATGTAAGTCAAAATCATTAGTAGAGCAACCAACAATTATCAATAAATGCAAATTGAGCTTTAGGACTGAAAGATGTGTTCGAAAGCTTCAAAATGATGGCAACTAAAGTTTGTAGTACAGAGATGTTATAACATAACCTCAAATATTTAGTAATTATAGTAAAAATCATAATATCTATGGCAGACCAATATTACCAGCATGTTAAGCAATTCTAAATTGTTTGTTGTTAAGTAATAACTAGTGTGAGCAACGGAATTTTGATTCAGAGTTGGCCTTGAAAGAAAGAGATAGACATATCGGTCATGTGCAATCTTGCATCGTATGAATTAGTTTATCTAAACATTTTAAACTATCACTTTTTGAAAAGAGCTGTCAGATTAACAGTTTTTGAAAAAAAAATTAAAAAAATCAGTTTTTAATAATGACATTCATATTTAATGAAGTACAAAAGAGAGATATGGTAGTAATTTATCTAACACAGAATTAACAACAAAATTGAAGAAATTAATAACACACCTTGTATCCTCCATAATGTTATCGATTCCGTTAAAAGGAGAGTTGCATTGTGTAGAGATGTAGGTGGGGGCCATATAACTCATCTTCTTTAATAAATTTTTAATTTAATTGTATTATTTAAAAATTTCTTGATTAAAGATTGTTGGGAGCTCCAAAATCAGAACCAAAATGCTAAAATGCATTTAAAGTAGGTCTGTCAGTTAGTGACTGAGAGTAATTCTCAATGATCTGTAGTAGTTCTAAATGATCTGTAGTAGTTCTACTACCTACTTAAAATTAATATCAGATGTAACCTAAAATTTCCAAGGCCTTCTCTGAATCAAAATTCCGTTGCTCACACCTTATAATCAGTTATTAATAGATTATCGAAAAGTAAGCAGAGAAGAGTGAATGGTAGTGCACCTACAAAGCCTGTTCTGCTAATATAAGATTTATGAGTAAAGAAGTGACAGCTTTACATTTGAGGTTTCTGACAGAGGTGTCCTGTCATTTCAAAATCAAATTAAAATATGTAACGGTCATAATAACCCAAGGTCTGTTAAGTCCCTGGGGCCTTGTGAAAATTATTCAAAAAAGTTTCTAAATAACTTTTATTTCATTTCATATTTCAAGCAATTGTTTATATACTACAATTAGTAAAATAAAGTATATCTTGATCTCCGTTGTCAATGACACCGGAATTCAAGACGTTCTTGATCTCCGTTGTTGTTGGCAACGTAAAAATGATTTGATGTTGCATAACAGCAACACGTGACATGCTGTTTTTTATCTCCTTGGTTACGCGTATGATGGCACAGACAAGGCAACTTGCTTCTTTATACAATAAATTCGGATGAATTTTAAAAGGGAGAAATTAGGATTGAAATACGAAAAAAAATAAAACAACTTATGCAATACGGAGATCAAGCTTCTTTAAATCCTCGAAGATGTTATAACGCCTCGGCTGGCACCTCTGCGTTATAATACATCTTCTCGGATTTAAAGTATCGCTTGATCTCCTAATTACATAATATATATTAAAATATAGTCCTAATAAAAACATTTATTAGTTAAAACTAAAATTAACATGCTAAAAATTGCAAAATCTTAATTTTCACATCAACTTGTTTCTCTGTCAAAACATTTCGGCATCTGTCTTTAAAATTTTGAACGACACCTCAGTTTCAAATGACCATAGTCTACTATATTGCCAACAGAAATTTGTGGAATACTCTTAACTTATTATTATACGTTGTTTTAATTACTTTAAGTAAAATGCGATTCTATTAAGTACCAGTGCTAAAGCCTTTTTATGTTAGCTGTGATTTGTTTTCCAAATGTAGTCTATAATGAAAATAAAATTGCGTTTATAAAGTTCTGCAAAAAGTTGTTTGTAAATTTAACTTATATCAATATAAAATCAAAGAACATGATACAAGTAACTGCAAACTAAACTATTTAAACTTGAGCAACAACGTTGCAATTTGTTGTTAATATTAAATAAATATACAATTTAACTAAAATCTCTTTCTAAACAGTACACAAATTTGACACAATGTGTTGGTAATATGATATTACCAACAATGATATCACTTCACAGCTAAAATAAAAAGGCTTTATCAGTTGGAGGGTATTAAGAAAAATTATTATGTATTACGAAAATGAAAGACAAGCCACATTTTCTTTAGACGAACACAAATGACGTTCATCGATGCAGCTCCATCAACTTCGATTCCTGTTAGAAAGCATAGTAGCATTAGATTCAATGACGATTGTGACAACATTCAATGAAAATGTTATTGAATTAATAAATACAAGTTATTCAAAAGCACCATATCTCCTCAGCTATTTTTAGAAAAGACTTACCTCCACAGAATTTAAAGTCTGGTCCCATTTTCGTATTCTTCTTGCAAGTGGCGGTACAAAGAGGTTAGGATCCATAGATTTTGGTTTTTCATTAGTGAGTTTGGAAATTATAAAACTTACGAAAAAGCCAACAATGAATGTACTTAGCAACCCCACCACTCCATTGTAAAGGTAAGAGAGTCGATATAACCAGAAGTAGTCACTGTAAATTATGTTTAAATGATTGATATTATGTCTCAACGCCATGTAAATCTACCTATTATCTGATGGTTGTGTCAGAGCTGCCGCAGAACTATTTGAATGATGGTTAATAACAGACATTAGAAAAGAAGTTGTCTCATTACATCCATCTGTTCTAACTGGTAGTTTAGGTAATGGTGGTTTTGGTCCACCAAAGGCTATCCACATTGATAATGATAATCCTACCACTAATCCTGTTAATGCTCCCTAATGAAATCACCAAAATCTTATTAAAGTCAATAAAAAATTACAATTATTTTCAGTAAAAACTCGTTTCGGACAATGCAGAATTTTCAACTAACCCCTCGATGCTCACAAAACACTCAAATATTTTTAACCTAACCTAGCTTCTAACCTATTTCTTAATAGAGCAATCCTGATTGGTGTCAAAGTATCAAGTTCCTGGACGAATAACCTTAAATAGTACCATAAATTGCTTTCTATGTTACATAAAATATACGCTAGCAAAAATTGGATGTTTAAATTAGTAACATGCAATACAGATATTTCAAACATTTAATATTTGTTTACTAACCTGTTTTTGTTCTGATTGCTCTATCCAATCTCAAACCTAACCTTACTTCTAACTTAACCTCTAAATCTAGCTTCTACCATAACCTAATATTTTTCTACTACTGACTCTTTGCTCTTTTGTCTTTAGCATTTTCATCCAAAAACAATCTATATTATATAGCCCCATCCAAACTCAGAAATTCGTAAACAAAAATGTTACTAATTGAACCAATTGACTCTGTACCTCAAGGTTGGTATCGTTAGACTCCACACACTGAGTGCTTTGAAAGACAGTAGGGGTTTATCAAAAATTTCAGATGCCCTAAAATAAAGTTTATCTTTTTTACCTTTTGATTAGCTGTCGTAGTAAACATTCCTAACGAAAAAAGTGCTAATAATGGACCACCTACAACACCAAAGATTGTAAGTGCCGCTTGTAATACTCCACCTAAAAACTGTGCTAAGAATGCAACTGCAATACACACAAGCCCATAGATTAGCGCTATTAATTTTGTACGTAATGAAAGTCCTTTTTCTGGAAGAGGTCTCCCTTTAATTGCTAAATATAATGGCTGAAAAAGGTATAACAATCGAATTACATACAAAATTGCAATCATATAAACTTACTTTAAGGTAATCTTCCAAAGTTACAGCCGCTAAACTATTTACCGATGCCGATACAGTTGATAAAGACGCACTAAATATGCCAGCAACAAAAAGTCCACTTAATCCTGGAATATGTCCCATGGAATCAACAACGAAGTAAGGCATTAACTAAAAAAAACTCAAAATATATTCTTTGCTTTTAATCTTTAAAACAAAAACAACCTGATCGGAAAAATCAAGAGTTCCAGATGCAATCGGATCGCATTTATAGTACTTAGAATAAATAGCTAATCCAGAAAATGAAGTACTTAAACTAAGCATAGTCAGAATAGGCCAATTAAGCCACAGTGCCTTTTGGGCTTGCTTCAGGTCCTTTACTGTTAAATATCTTTGTACTTGTGTTTGGTTTACAGCATAGAGCGACAAGAAAGTGACTCCACCACCTATTATTAAAGACCACCAAGTGTGACGAACAGTTGGATCAGGATCAAAACTAGGAATTGCAAAGTTCAAAAATTATCACGTACGTATTTGATAAAAACATACTTTAAAAGGTTAGTTCTATTCCCCATTTCGGCTATTCTCCAGATTTCAGAAAAACTACCGGCCTCAATGGTGGCACAAATGATCACACTGAATACTGCAGCAAACATGAGAAGTGATTGAAATAGATCTGTCATTAATACTGCTTTCATTCCACCTATTGTTGAATAAAATGTACAAACTAAACCTGCAATAGTCAACAGTTAAGAGTTTTCCAATAAACAAAAATGTTATAGTAAACGCACCTACTGATAAAATAGCAGTAACTTGAGTAATACCCGTAAGAGCTTCCAGTGTAAGTGCTGGTGCATATAATACAATACCCATGTATAAAATCATTTGTAGACTGTAAGAAAGCGAGGCTGCTAGTCTTGCAAGTTTACCAAATCTTCGCTCTAAATACTAATAAAAAAAATTATTTTCAATAAAGAGAATTCTTTAAAATTTTAAAGCTTTCTGAATAAATGTAATTTTCTAATTTATCTCTTTACCTCATATGCGCTGGTTGCTTGCAGTTGAAAGAAAACAGGCAAATATAAATATGCAGCAACCGGTGTAAATATTCCATAACTAATATTAATAACGATAAATTGAAACCCAAATGTATAATTTTCACTGGAAACACCTAAAATTGTAATAGCGGACATAAACGAAGCCATAAGTGAAAATGCGACTGGTGCTATGTGCATATTTTTATCAGCCAATAAGTACTCCTAGAGAAAGATTATTAGAATGTTTTATTTAAAATCTTATAGTACACATTACTTACTTTTACTGTTCTTTGTTTACCTCCTGTAAATCTATAATATAAGCCAATAGCAGAAGATATTACCAAAACTGCAGCTAGTACTACATAGTCCCACGGTCCAAACAGACTCAATCCAGCAGTCATTTTAATAAATTACTTTATTTGTATTATTGTCTTTTAATATTAGATATTTCTGATGAGATCATTAAGTACACCCTACAATAAGCAAAAAAAGGTATAATTATTTTTATACAATTATTATTGATTGAGAAGATAAAACAAATAAACATAATTATGTACATGCATAGAAAAATGACTGCAATTGATTTAGATTCTGATCGCTTTAATAAAATAATTAATATCAATTGTTCAATAATACAATACATACCAATATACCAAGTTAGATTAAAAGCCTTAATAATAGCCAGCACGAGCTTTTATACTTCTAATAATAATGTTGTAGAGTAATTGTGTACTAATTTATATCTTTATCTTTGTATTGTTCTGGTTTATATGAGCTAATTTAAAAGATTAAGATATTATTATTTGCGTTTTTCTTAACATTAGTATGTATTCATTTTGGGTGGTAAATTAACAAGTATATACTTTGAAAATAAGTAGCGTTTAATGTAAGAGTATATAAACTTCTTTATAATAATCTTATTTCTTTAAACTTCCAAAATACTATTATGTCAAGAATAGTTCTTGAGTTTTAATAAGTTTGAAATTGCCGCTTTTTTTAATGTAGTCCTGACCGGTCCTGACATCGTAACTGAAGAGGTTATTGGAACTACTGCATCTTATATAGTAGTTCATTTTGAAAAATATAATCTAACTTTTATATTTATACTTATAAGAATATATTAAGTAATGCAAATTACTTTCAAATATGCAAATAATTAAATTAGCCTATAAAATGCTTAAAATTGTAGGTACTGTAATGATATTCATTCATAAAATCAATCATTACATACATATACCCTCAAGAAGGCATTGAATGCTAAGGATTGCCATGACAACAAGAATAAACAAGAGTAAAAATAAATATCTCATAGAAGTTACATGTGTTTTATTATCTTCTAGAAGAGATAACTTATAAGATAGTGTACAAGAACCACATAAACAATCTTGTATTACTACAGTACCATTTTGACAAATTGACTTAACCCTAATGAAAGAAGTAGTTCACATGCAACACTGCGTCGCGCTGCCTTGATCTTCAACGTATTATACAATCCTTTAATTAGAAATAT
This sequence comes from Agrypnus murinus, assembly GCA_929113105.1. NCBI lineage: Eukaryota > Metazoa > Arthropoda > Insecta > Coleoptera > Elateridae > Agrypnus > Agrypnus murinus. Next base: position 153,660,646 of record OV816028.1, on the reverse strand, counting down.
CAAAGTGACCCATTGATCTACTTATATGTTAATTTGGCGGAATTTCCAAACTTCAAAATCTTTTATTCCTCAACTTTTTAACAAAAACAAACCCTTTTTTTCAGTGTTTATAAATTTCCCATTTGACAAAGAAAATTAATAGAATGTTAATTGTTTCTGAATTTGGCTACTCGGTATGATGCAGCCTCTGTTTGCTAAAGATCTTTAGTTCCTAGAATTTCAAAAATTGATCCCAAACAAAGATAAATACCCTAAAATTTTGATTCGAGAGAAACCATGTATTATATTCATTGCAAATTATCAAGTAATAGAATCGTAAACCGAAGACAATAGATACATCAAAAACTAAAGATTGCGATAGAGGCTACACCAAAAATGTCTCTCAACATTCTACCTTAGCTTAAGTGCTTCTTATTGATAAGATGCTGTGCTGAATATAGATGTGCTGAAATGCTTAAATCTATTTTTAAGGATCTTCCGACAGAGTTTTGTTCGAATCTAAAGAACTCCATAACAAACTTTCTTGATATTATTTATGCAAAGTGAGGGCAAAGTGGGGTTACAGAACAACCCAGCTGATACTTTTAAAGCAACTCATTAACGAATACAGCTCGCTGAATGATTCCATAACACCAGATAAAAAAACAAAAACGCGAGCAGTGCTTCCACTTTCAATGGAAGATAACATTCCCATCTCACAAGTTGGTCCGAGGTCAGCCAGCTACTTCGGCTCGGAGAAAAAAAAGAGGTAAATCGATGATTCTTAGGTCATCATACTTAAAAGAGCTAAAAGAGGAAGTTGCAAAGATAAATAAAGCAAACGACTAAAAAGGAAATTGTCTGAGTCTAAGTCTGTCATTAGAAAGACCAAGAAAGACGGAGAATTTTCACAAAAAAAAGAAGAAAGACCATATACTGACACAAATGGCAGAGACAACGAGGGCAACGACAAGTCTAACAGATGATAATGATGAAGATTATGTCGCCTCAAATTTAGATCTACAGAAGGAGAAATCGCTCATAAAGGAGACTTGGGTTCTTGTCATCTAGACAGATGAAATTAACGCTGGAGAGACGTTGAAGAAGAATAAAGACGGCTTTGAAGTAAGCTGCCTCGAAAATCTTCAAAAATACTTCAAGTGACTCCAAAAAGAAGAACGAATAATCTACTATTATGAATAATTGAAATTAATTATTAATCGACCTAAATAAGATATAGAGAGGTTATATATGTTGAGAAATGTTTTGTTTTTGTTTTCTTGCAAACCATGGAAACCGTGGAACCGTACAAATACTCCACTTTACCATTAGTACAGGGGCAAAGTGGAATACTGATATGAGTCACGGGTAAATATGTGATAATTGTCATGTAAACCTTAAAAGGGTAAACTATGTATTGCCTAAGAGCATTGTAAAGTATAAAGTAGCCGCTTAATCAAGAAGAAGCAAAACATAAGTTTATTCCTTAGGTATTGAAATACCTATTGAAATACTTTCTCTACTGATTATAGTATTGCATATCAGCACGAGAATTAAGATCAGATCGTATATCTTTATAAGCAAAAGGCAAAAAAACCCAAAGTTGCAATCAAGACGGGTTGCAAGGAGTAACTACCGCACTTCGGTTGCAGAATTTAGGAGGCGGGAAAATTACGTAGTCCGTCAAGGATTTGGGTATTGGATAAAATCTTGAATGCAACTATTCGAAAGTAGAAGTCAAACATAGAAAATTAATTTTTTACTGTTCTTCTGTATTCTTTTATACAAAATGATTTTAAAATAAAAATTAAACTCACCCATTAATACTAGAATATAATTGCCAACCAGTATATCTCATTTACTAGTTTAGCAAAGGCATAAAATTGCATTAGTAAGACATTCCGTTTCGATAAAATTAACATAAAAGTCATAATAGTACATATCACGAATTACCAAACAATTAAATGGTAAAAGCTAATTAAATAGTAATAACGATAGCAGTAATCATTACCTAAACTAATAATTAGTCTACTTATTAGAAATAAGAAAAGACATGGGGTTTTGCGCTCGAACGAAAATAGTGTATCTACTAAAACCTATTTTAATTAAAATCGTGACAGTCATCACAAGTTACGATAATAGGTACTTATTGGAAATGGCGATCAGTTATGCTAGAGCCGAATGTGCAAGGTTACGAAAGGTCTATAACATCGCCTTTAATTGGCCAGAATGAAAGACAATACTAAAAGATGTCGCCTTCGGTAACGGTTAATTGAGAGGTCCCTCACTCCCAAAAATTGTGTTGAAAAATCAACGAACCCGTCTCTGGTCGCATCAGATATCAATGCAGTAAGAAAAGAGATCGAGTTACAAAAGTTGAGCTGCTGGCAATGTCACCGCCGGCAATCTGCGTGCATAACACCAAATACTTCATTGTTCGTAGGTGCACGCGGACTCAAACAATTGCAATTAACTTGTCTCCATAAAAGCTGTTGAATTTCGAGAATCACTGAATATATTCTAATGCCGTTTTCACCATTTCTTGGAGAATGTTTAAGTTGTTAAAGGTTGTTCAAAAAGTGTTTCGAGAGTCGTATAATGAGCAAAATGTAAAAAAATAATCAATAAAATTGGCAACACAAACACAAAACGCCTTACGCTGCGAAAACGGTAACAGATAAAGGCAAACTGCAAGTGGACGGATTGTAGGTCTCAAAAAGATCTAAAAAAAGTCCGGAGAGACATATATGTATCTCTTACAGATTGTACAGATTACTCACAATCAAGGTTTCTTTAATATTATTTTTCCAAAAACTCTTTTCCCCCTGGAATGTTGTCTTACTCCTCCCTGGATGAAACGTCGGTAATTTCTTTTACCTTTAGAATTGCTTCGAGTATAATCCGTGAAAAATTGAGGATTGTAGCTTACGTCATTCAAGTGATATACCTATAGCCATAATGATTTTTGAAGAAATGCCTCCCCCTGCGACCCCCTTGGGTTTTTTAGAATTAAGAATATACTCATGCACCCCTTCGGGATAAGGCCCACCTGCCTGTAAAATTTCAGCTTATTGAGTCTTCTAGTCTTCAAGATATTTTTCGGTGGACATCGGAACTGCCTATTATTATATATTACACAAAGTAAGGCTGGAAACAATAAACAATATTATATAGTTGATTGTTCTTCGCTTCCTTCTTCCAAGGCTGATATATCTGATTCAAAAAATGTATCGTTTTCTGATTCTGATGCAAGTGAAATTACTTTCGAGGATTATCTAGATTTCGCTGTAAGTGAACATAGGTCTCGAGCGTATAGAAATGCATCGACTATAAATAACGCTTCTAAAAATGTAAATAATTAAAAAATCGCAAAACTAAAAGTATCTGGCAAATCTACAACATAAAGCCTTTAACCTGAAATTGCGATGGAGTTATTGAGTGTTTAAAATTCGAATTGTTCTGATGTATAGGCAAACCCTTGCAAATTCTTGCATATTTCTCTTTTGCGAGTTCTAAAAGACCGATTTGCTAATTCTTTTACATTATATTTTCTTCAGCCTTTAGTTTTTTTAAACCATAAATTTAAAATACTTTCTAACTACTTAATACCCAAAACTTATTTTTGTTATGCTTCGTTTCAGAGTTCTACTGGGCCGATCTACGCAATTCTAAGTTAAACCTCTCCTTAGTTTTGCGATTTTTCTAATTAGGTATTTATGTTTTAAAAAGCGTTATTTGTAATCGATGCATTTATATACGCTCGAGACCGATCCTTTACTAACAGCACTCGCTTTGTCACGTCTCGGAACTAAACATGCTCTCTCTACTTGCTGACTACGTCACCGATCGCTTGCTTTACTAATCTAGACTAAGGGCCGGTATTATAAAACTTTTTACTTCCTAGATAAAATTTACTTTGAGAGTAAACTCATTTGTTCTGTCAATTTCATATGCAAATTGACAGAATAAATTAATTTACTAGGAAGTAAAAAGTTTTATAATACCGGCGCTTATACTACTTTAATACTTTGTCTGAAGATGGCAATTTCAAATTGTCGAAAACATGTTTAAGAAAAAATAAATAAAGGTGTTTTAGACAATCCCATTTCGTGTTTTATTAAAATGGCGGTCCACGTTCCCAACCATAGTCACATATATAAATATAAATAATGTATTATATACTCATTGGGACGCGCCAATAAATATAGATGTCACTGTACAGCATCAAAATTAGACATGATGATGTAGTAGGTGATTATGCATGCAACCAATTAGAGGCATGCTTTTGTTGCAACATAACCTTCAAACTTTCCAATATGACAGTTATCCTACCACTGTAACGGTTCGTTTTTTCAACTTGAAATTGCAAAATGCAACTGAAAAATGCAATTTTGTTTGCATAATTGATAAAAGTTCTTAATGCGATCCTGCATATTATTGTATATTTTTCTTGATTTAAAATTACAGTTGGTATTCTGCATAAATATGAGTCCTACTAAATATCAGAGGTTACTTTCAAAAAAATATTCTAATAAAATTTGCTTCCGAAAAAATCTGCAGATTTCGTTTTAAAAAGTACCGCCTTTGCAAGTGTAAATGTTTATTATTTCATGTGCTGATGGACAATAGGAATTGTTCTTGTGGAATAGAATGTTCTCGAACAAAATTGTTTTCAATATTGTATTTATTTAGGGCTAACATATAATATTCGCTTTAACAAAAGTTTTCTTATGGTTAAAATGCATTGAACGTCGAAATTACAGCTTTAAAACACATTGAGTTGAAATATCTTCTAGTAAACAAAATACCGACAAACAGAATCTTCTAGAATAAAATTGTCTAGACAGCCACCTGCATGTATAATGTGCTTTGGGTAATGTATAAATTCAAAGGCGAATCCTCGAAAGTTTTCGTTGGAAATGTTCTGGAACAATGTGACGTAATTATTCCTCATTGGCTTAGGAGAATCCCGCCATTTCTTTTACTGGTCCTTTTAAAAATATACCCTTCCCAAAACCACACGATCGTTGAAATATTTTCAATTTAGTCAGTCTAAGATAGTTAAATGGTAAGAACGGACCGAGCGGAGGGTAACCTCCCGCGTTGCTCTGGGGGGCTCCTACCTCGGAGGAGTCGCCAGTGGAATTCTATGTTTGTTGGCGTTTCGAAAATTATAAATTTTACGTATAAAACAACGCTACAGTTTTGAAATAATTAACTAGTAGTGTTATTACCGTTTTGTGTTTTTTTTGTTCAAATATAGGAAGCTTACTTGCTTCAGTTTATCGTCTCAGTTTCGACTTAATAAAATTAACTAAATAATCCGTTTCCCGTTCATTAATGTCTGTGGTGGAAATTCAGACTGATATTGAATTTTAAGGTTTGTTAGTCTAACGAAGAAAATAATACCGTTCTGTCGTACTGAAAAATTAACTATAATTTAGCATTACTGATTAAAGATTTGTTAAGCAGCCTTCAAGTAAATAGTGTTAAAAGGTGCCGTTACCGTTGTGATTTTTATTGCACGGAAGCTATTGCAAATAATTATGTTGAAGTCAATGAATATCGTTAAGACAATATAGTTCAGAATTCAATAAAATAAAGAAATGTTCCCGCAATTTTCAGGTCGGCAGTTTGTGATTGTGTTTTGTGTATGTCATTATTGTGCTTTCAAAGAGTAGCGTTTAAAGCCTTCCGTTTGTGTAAGAAAGTTTTTATGAAACCTTTACAGGATAAATGAAAATATTGTAAGGTATTGATTTTTTTATTATTAAGTTTTTATGTAAAGTTTATTTGGGATCTTGAAATTTAATCAAATTTTTTGTATGATATTTTTTTGATTATGATGTATTTTGTATTTCCATTCTTATTTCATTTTTTTATGTTTCAATATATAGATTTCAAATTAATTTACCGTTTGATATGGTTAGGGTCAACAAACTGCGAATGTTTTTTTGTCAATAAAGATTTTTTTATTGTTTGATAAATGTATGATTAATTTAAATGGGAAGTTAGTTCCAAAACTGATAACTTCCCGGCCTTTTTTCTTAAAAACCTAAGAACATGTTTTTTTATTTGTTCCTGATTCCATTAATTAATTAGAAGCGTTTGGGGTTAACGCCCACACCTGTATTCAAATTTGCTTAATAGCGATCTCAACAGCGGGTGCATTTATGAGTTGTACAGTAAGTATTACATTTTTTGTTTTTAGAGGAATTTAGAGTGTTATAAACGACGTCTGATCGTGGGGCCATTTTTTGTGTTAAAATGTATGTATGTATGTTTCACTACATAATTAATAAAACTCCGCTAGAATGCAGGTAACTGTTTCGTGCGTTCCAATAAGGTTGGAAGAAAATTACGTATGATATACGTGTTAAAAGTGAGTGTATTTTATTCGAAAAGATGGCCCACCACTAAGGTGACCAGATTTCTAAATCAATAAAGCGGGACATTAGGGAAGCCCTCACTTCCCCTATAAATAATTTATTAACCAAGCTTTTCGAACAATTTTTGAATAATTTTTAGATGTGCAATCCATTGACGGGAAACTCTGATTTTTATTAATAGTATGAAATTCAAACAGTCGTTCAGCTAACGCTAATTGCTTTTCTTTGTTTCCAAAATTATTTTTACGGAAAAAATCTTATAACTTAGAAGAAGAGGTAGCAACATTTAAATATCTTTTATGTGTATCGGTAGCTTGATGCTTTGTGCCCAAGTAGGGCTGGAATAGAAATTGATATGAAAACTACGTACCTCGAATTCTTTTTGCATGCCACAATTAATATTCCAAAGTGATGCTCAACGGCGTGTAATAATTACGTGCCTCCCGATATATTTTTGGAGCGTTAAAATTAATACGTAAAAAATACATCTTTTTCATGGCTTCATCATTGCCAAAAACACCTGCTGTTAGTTGAGTGGACTTCCCTTTAGTTTACAGATTTTACTTTTGTTTGATAATAAGTGTGATTGGCGTTATAAAGATGCTGCTGCGGTTATTTGTTGTAATTGTTAATTCAGCGTTTGTATTTAAACCCAAATAAAGTGTGCGATATTTATAATTGGCACGGTCGAATTAAAATAAGATAATGATAACTAGTTTTTGAAAAGATTTATAACTCTGTTGGATACCAATATGAAATATAGTTTACTGCAATTTAGAAGTTAGAAAAAAATTACTGCTAATATTTATTTATTAATTGCTTCATTTTTATGTTTTTAAGTTTTGGTATTCAATTAAAATCGCTATTAGTTTATTTAAAGCCTATATTTCGACTCATTTTGAGTCTTCGTCAGGGTACACTAATATTATGGCGGAACTTAATAATAATAGGTTTAGATGTCAATAACAAAATATTTTTCAGATGTATCTGTACGATGTTAATTTATTATTTGTTATTGATCTTTTTTTTTTAAGTGTTCTTGCTTGTTCACCATATTGTTCCTTTATATCATTGAAAAATACCATTTTATCAATTACTGCTAATATTTATTTATTAATTGCTTCTTTTATATGTTTTTTAACTTTGCGTATTCAATTAAAATCGCTATTAGTTTATTTAAAGCCTATATTTCGACTCATTTTTAGTCTTCGTCAGGGTACACTAATATTATGGCGGAACTTAATAATAATAGGTTTAGATGTCAATAACAAAATATTTTTAGATGTATCTGTACGATGTTAATTTATTATTTGTTATTGACCATTTTTTTAAAGTGTTCTTGCTTGTTAAGTTCCGCTATAATATTAGTGTACCCTGACGAAGACTAAAAATGAGTCGAAATATAGGCTTTAAATAAACTAATAGCGATTTTAATTGAATACGCAAAGTTAAAAAACATATAAAAGAAGCAATTAATAAATAAATATTAGCAGTAATTGATAAAATGGTATTTTTCAATGATATAAAGGAACAATATGGTGAACAAGCAAGAACACTTAAAAAAAAAGATCAATAACAAATAATAAATTAACATCGTACAGATACATCTGAAAAATATTTTGTTATTGACATCTAAACCTATTATTATTAAGTTCCGCCATAATATTAGTGTACCCCGACGAGGACTCAAAATGAGTCGAAATATAGGCTTTAAATAAACTAATAGCGATTTTAATTGAATACCAAAAGTTAAAAACATAAAAAAAAATTAATTAGAAAGTTCTCATATACGTTTATTGTTTCAAACAATAAACGTAATGTAGATGTTTTGCTGTCTATGTTCGTAAAATCGTGATAATATCCATAAAAAGCGGAATATTTTGAAGATGTGTTGAGCAGCGGAACAGGTGAAGCAAAAGAGGGACGTAGGTCACTTTACCCACCACGCGCCAGCGGTGGGCAAACTTCTCTTGCCACAAAATAAACATTTACTTTTGATAGTTATACAATAAACTTGAAAACCACTAGATCGATTTCCAAAATTCTTTGAAGTTATACATAGTGCGTAAATGCAGCCATTTATAGCCTTATTTTGGTTTTAGGCCTAGGCCCGCACACAGGGCTGAGACCTGATTCTAGCCGATCAAAACTCCAAAAACCAATGTTAAAATCAAAGGTATTCTAAGAAATAGTATTTTAGTAGAAAGCTTAGTGAACTCATAACTACCTGCCGTTTACCGTTACGGCAAATAATAACCATAAAAAAAATCCGACAATTCCGGTAAAGTGCAGGTCAGTGTTAACACTCCCGAAGGCGCCTATCTGTGTAGCTGTATTTGTAGTTTGTTCGTTAACGTGAAAGTGTTTTTTTGTGGAACTGTTTTTTTATTGATTTCAATAACTTATAAAAACATAATTAAAGTGCTAGAAAGTCTTATAAAAAGGTCAGTTGATACCCTTCTAATATAGAAAACGGCGAGTTTTACTTTCCGAATAAAGTGTTTTGTTTTGTGGTTTATAACTTAGAGCTCTTGCAAGCTCTTTCGTTTGTATTTTTAATATTTTTTGCTATAGTATAAAGAATAGCATATTTAAAAATCAACATGCATAATGTTGCATAAAATGAAATACAATCGAAATGAAAAGGGAATTATTAAACGATTGGCGATATAATTTTTGCACGTTATTTCATTTAGATATTAAAGAAGCATTTTAAGTTGTGTAATGTTTCTTAAAATAAAGAAGAATTAGTGTAAATGCTATTTATTTTACGTCTGTACCTTATTTTTTAATAACATACGACAATTATGTAAATAACTTTTTCTTGGAAAAAGTATAAAAGTATCAAACTGATCCAGTTCTAGTAGCTAAAAAGATTTGTTTTTTATTTCTTTTTTGATTAGTTTATTATTTTTATTCCTATTCCAGCCATTTGCTTTCAGTTAAGCGTATAAAATAATTTTGACCGGCTAGAATCGGTTCCCAGCCCTGTGCGGGCCGGCAACAAGATGATTGTCAATCTTGCGTCTTGTGCATTGAATGTTTTTAACAATCTAGCAAATGTTATAAATCTTTAAGCTAAAAACCTTATAAAATAACCGTAATACAAACAGCTTATTTTAGCATCAAATGTTAGTATAATCTTCTCTAGTATGCACCGGTGCAACTGATCAATTATATCTGACCAAATTAAAAAGTTTAATAATTAATATTAATATTAAAAATCCAATCTGACATTTAAACAAAAGATCTAAATAATTATTCTAACCACAACACTTCTCATTGTCAGTTATAATGACATATCTCATTGTACCTAATTTTAAATTTTATTGTGAATTTAGTCTGTAACCAAATTCTTCATTGGTACAAAAACATATGTTTTTAGTAATATTATTAATACGGGCGCATAATTTCTAAAATTATCAGTTCAACATATATGCTCTTGAATGACCCGATAATCTTAAATTTATCTAATTTTCTATTTGTTTATACTCGTTGCTTCTTTATACAGAGCGATCGAAAATATACTTAACATATAATATATAATAACATTTATTAGGTTTACCATGTATGAAGCTTACATTCTAGAACTGTCAACATTTATTTGAAGTTTGAACATTGTGCCGTAAATCAAATGCACTTTTATAAAGCGCAGTATAGACATTCATCTAATATTTTTCAAGGACTCCCTCGATCAATCTTATTTTCGATCTGTCCTTAGTTTATAAAGTGTTATAAAAGCAAAGTCTACTATTATTGGTGAAGTTTTTTGTCTTGAAATTTTATACTTTAACTTGTTATAACTTTCACAACAAAATTTTGAAATATTTTTGCTTATTCTTTTCTTCTTACGAAAACGCATATTGCATATTACAAAATTATTATCTGTGCCAAGATTGTTTCAATATTACCTAATGTAAGGACCAAAAAAAGGAAGAAAACGATAGTATCCATCGTAATATGACGATAAAAAGTGTACAACGTTTTTTCTATTAGCGTAATAATTAAATTATTTTAGTATTACAATGTATTTATTTAATCTTGAGAGGATAACACTACCGCTTGAATAATAATGATAACGAAATGGTTTTGTAATTGTTGTGGTATTATCATATAGAAGTTCTACTTAAACACGAGTTCATATGACAACTTCAGTATGATGCCTAATAATTATAATAAATATGTGTATTCTATTAATAATTGATTTGCCCATGAACCTAACACATACTTAAAAATTTTAACGCATTAATTAAATTTTGTCGAAACAATAATAATAAATGTGTAAAGTAGCGAATTTATAAGTTCATTAATCAATACAATGGAATTTATGGTATCGTATCAGTTTATGTTCTATTGTCGGCGATTCACTAACAATTATTATTTATAAACTAGGAAATAGTGGTGATAACTTCGTTAATCTTTTACAACGTTACTATGTGAAATTCCATCTTCAGGAAATTGAACTCAATGTTCGAAGTTCACATAATGAAAATAAATGCAAATAACTGCATATTTATTGTTTACCTGACCACTGATTCGTCATCAAAGTCCTAATCTCTTCTAGTTTTCAATACCAATATACTACACTGTGTACATAAACTATGAAATAAATCTTGTTTATTGTTTCCAGCCTTATTTTGCGGAACTCCATAATCATGAAATAAATAAAGATTATTAAAAGTTTCACAGTTTTATTAAAATACAACCTGACAATATTGTTTCGACAGCTATGCTGTCATTATCAAAGGTAATATAATTATAAACAAACACGTCACTAAGGTAGATACAAAATAGGTAACTAAATAAAATAATAATAATAATCATAATTAAATATCTAATACTTCCAGTAACGGAGAATATACAAACACAAACTCAGGGTACCTTTAATGAATGAACAACTTGAGCTCAGTAATTCTCCGTTACTGGAAGTATTAGATATTTAATTCTGATTATTATTATTATTTTATCTAGTTACCTATTTTGTATCTACCTTAGCGACGTGTTTGTTTATAATTATATTACCTTTGATAATGACAGCATAGCTGTCGAAACAATATTGTCAGGTTGTATTCTAATAAAACTGTGAAACTTTTAATAATCTTTATTTATTTTATGAAATAAATTATTTCGTAAACAGGCAGTTTTTTAACAAAATCCTCAAATACGCATTTTTTGACTTATCTGCCGAATTCAGTACGTCATCTCTGTCAAAGCTAGTGACGTCATAGCTAGTAGTTATTTTAAAATAGAAACGTGATCTTTTCTTAAAAGACCTTTTAATTTCCTATCTAACCGTACCAATTAATTATTTATTTATTGAAACTTACGTGTTTTTTTGCATATTTTTTACATATTTTTGTCCACCCTGTATGTCTTAATTAACTGAAAGTTGTTTACATAAGCAATTAAAAAACTTTAAAAAATACCTATATCACACGACCAGTTTCTATTATACTTTGACACACATGACGTCATAAATTCGTCGTGTCAAAATAGTAGTAGTAGTGCAACAAGGGTGGATATGATGCCTATATCGCACGAGAACGAAGTTTGAGGACGACGCCGAAGGCGAAGTACCTCAGTCATCCGAGGGCGATATAGGCATTCCACCCGAGTTGTACAGTATCTTTTTTCTTCGATTAAGCAAAACAATTACAAAATAGATTGCATGTCTCCTTGAGAAATCGAATATAAGGATTAACCTATCCTTTTATCCGTGCTAAAATATGGTTTGTAGAATCCCTCTGTCATTGTAGAGTTTTTAAGAGAATTATTAAAACTTTGCAGAAATTAACATTCTCGAAGAAAAATTATTATTTTAAATTTTTTTATAAAAAAAAATTAAAAAAGAATTATTCTCCCAGCTGGAATAGAACATGCGTCGCGTCGGTCAGCTTCAGTTTATTTATACCTAGCTCCTACCCGACTGAGCTACCAAGCCCTATCACGAACTCTGTCTACTATACTTATTATAAAAGTAGGTACTAAGTGTTATTGAAAGGAAGGAAACATTGATTTAACTTACTTTTACTTCTATATTTATGACAGGAGTTGCCAATAAATTAATTACAAATACAGAAGTGTCAAATTGGACTACGTTGATTGGTTGTTTTCAATCCGTACACTGTACGGATATGAAATTATATCCGTACACCTTGCTGGAATTGAATACATTTCCATTGCCCGAAACGCGAAGAAAACGGGTGATTTACAGGTAGGAGTAGAAAAAATATAAATCGCGTCTTATTTTGCTAGTTTTTCTACTCCATATTTACGTAATAATTAATTTATTGCATATTTTATCATTGACGTTTTACAACCTAAAAGAAAAGTTGTTTTCCAAAGTAAAATCCCTCTTCTTCCCCACGTCTCCACCACACCTTATCAACATCCCATTCTTCGAATAAAAATGATGCCTAATAATAGTGAAGGGGATTTTCCCACCGTAAAAATTTGCAGTGATAAAAATATTTTTTATTGATTATTTCATTCTAATAAATATTTAAAGTTTACTGAAGTTTTTTTTTATTGAAACAAAAAGGTAATGACCATAGTCATTACCTTTTCAAGGTTTTATGGTTTTCAAGGTAAAGTTGTAACTTTAGTTTGAAAACCCGTTAATTTTAATTTATACAGTCTATATACAATCATTAATTTAGAAAAGGTAAGTATGTAGCTACTCCTAAACAGAAGTAAATAATTATTAATATATTTAATATTTATTTACACATGTTTTATCGGATTGAAGAGTCACAACACGCTTTTTATTAAAACCAAAAGATAATTAATTCTTTCTTTGAAAAAACGTTAATTTGGATTTGGTCGTTTGTGTTTTTTAACTTATATAATCTATATGCAATCATTAACTAAAAAAAGTTAATTATGTATTTATCTACTTCTAATCAGAACTGTAATTAATAATATATTTAATATTAATTTGCACATATCCTATCGAATTGAAGTCAAGACGCTGCACAAAACGCATGCGTTAAGTTTGGATTAGTTTATAACTCGGGGGCTAGACGCTTGTCTCGGTAAGTCGGTAGAATTTAAAATGTTAAAAACTTGCATGCGTTTTGTTATTTTATTATTATCCAGCATATTCTCTTGTCCGTTGGACGAGTGCTGGAATCAAAAAATTATGACAATGTCAAAATGAAAAGTATAAAAAAATACGTTATATTCTACTGCCATGTATTTATACTGCGTCGAATTAAACGTTAATAGCGAGAGCACGGCCTACTAGATTTATATAAGCTTCGCTTATATGAATCTAGTAGGCCGTGGCGACAGAGTGCTGTAGCGCCACCTATCACTGCACTTATAAATTCTCGCCGTTTAAATCGTGGCCGACTACGATTAATAATAAAACGTTAGAGTTCTATATGGCTGACCCATTCAATTGTGAGGACGCTGGTTAACTGGACTTTCTTGCCAACTTAAGTTTCAAATTTTGTTTGACTTTAAAATTTTGCAGGTTATGAGTGTCAATTTGAACGTCACTGGTATCGTGAACGTCTTTAAGTCATTATTATTTTTTAACAAAATCGAATGGATTTAGTGAATTTCTAAAAAAAAATCATGCCACTTTAACATGTATATAACTTTAGTTTAATAAATTACGATTTTCTTATAATCCTTTACACTTATCTTTTGACAATTAACTTCTATCAGTAGTGCACCAATTCTCTTCTAAATAATTAACGAAAGTAAAGCTCACGTCAATTAAAATTCATTTAAAACTTTTCTACTTAAAGGTTCATTTTGTTTTAAATGTAGAGTAACCCATTAAATGTAAAATCGAAATTTTAATTATTACTGATTTAATATGATCAATTCCAATTGTGAATTTAAAACTTGGATAACGAAGTTTGCCCTTTGGGAGATAAATTAAAGAGTTTTTACAAAGAATTAAATAAAGTAAAGAGAGGAGTAGTTTTCTCAGATGCTCTCAGGAAAAGAAAATTCAAGTATTTTCCAGTAGAAACAATTCTAACCATTAACCATGACCTTTGGTTGGAAGGTATTTCATGCACAAAATGTTACGTTACTTATACCGAAGCACTCTTTAATACATCACTTTCTTTTACTTATTGTAGTTAAATATTTGAAAAGAAAACAAATTTAGTTTTAGTTTTTAAAGTTACATTTAGCTTACAGTGTTCTACTATACCGACAGACTACAGAAATTAGTCGTCAGATGCCGCTGGCTAACGGGAAAATTAGTGCGAAAGAAAAAGTGAATGGGCCAGCCATATAAAACCTTTAAGGTTTTACTAATCGTAGTCACCAATGGTTTAAATCATCACTGATTACGGATTAATAAAACCCTAGGCCTAGAGGGGTTCTGTATGGCTGGTCCATTACCTTTTTCTGGGGAACTAATTCTCACGTTAGCTGGCGGCATTTGACGATTAATATCTGCAGTATGTCGGTATAATAGAACACTGCAAGCTAAATTTGCAGTCAATTTCAAACTTAAAAACTGGTTTTGTGTTTTCTAACTACATTTAACTTAATAAAGTAAAAAGAATGCTGTGTTAAACAGTGCTTCAGTGTCAGTAATATAATATCAATGCATTAAATACCTTCCAATAAAAGTTTCAGAAATGTATGACTAGAATTCCACAATTTTAATTGACCATATTCAGTAATTTCGATTTTACATTTAATGCGTTACTCTACCTTAAAATAAATTTTAATTAATGTGAGCTTTACTTTTTATTGATAATAAATTAATGTATTTTTATAATATCGTGTATGAGAATGCAACTAATATACTTCTAATAATTAAATATGGAATAAGTATTCCTCAACAGATGGATTGGAAGCCACAGATCCCTGGAGTGGGCAGCTCGGTTTCAAAGAGACAGAAAAAAACGAAAAGAAAAACGAAACAGATATTTATTCTTCGATCTTAAAAATACAAAAAATTGTATTTATTAAAACTGCTTCTTAAGAATCTGTTGATAAAACCAAAGGTAGTTTGGAAATTAATTAAGAATACTGTATATTCAACAAACATCGTATCAGAATGAGAGGGAATAACAACTGCAAAATCATCGATCGAGTATAGTTACCGATAGATTAGTTACTGTTATAACCAAAAACTCGACTAGGCATGACTAGGCATAAGCTTGAGTCTCTAGTGTCCTTATTTATATATAGGTTAGAAAAAGTGGCAGAATAGGTAGATGATAGGTAGAGATAAGTTTAATCTGATAAAGGCTCCGAGTATTGTCCAAATTGTGCTCAAAACCTTTCTCTTAATAACGTAATCATCTTAATAAATCTTAATAACGTAAGTTAACCTCTAACCTAGCCTTACCTAATCTAACCTGAACTATCCTAACCGAAACTAATCTAACCTTACTTAAACCAACTCAACTTAACCTAAAATAATCTATCGTAACCTAATCTAATCTAACGTATCTATCCTACCCTATTCTATAGTATAATCCGAGATATAACATTACCTATTAACCGAAAACCTAAATATCCATTGGTCCAATAATGAAGAGACCAGGACGTACTGTAAAAGCTCGTACTCTATAAAGGTGAGTTATAAATCTCGCTTCACCATGGCTTGAAATAATTTAGTTTGTATCCCAAGACTTGAGAATTTAGAAAACTACAAAAACCTACTCCTGCACATACCTTACAAGCGGAGAGATTCAAAAGTTTTATTTGCAAACGAATAGTTTAGAACTAGCGGTGTGTTGATTACGCTAAGTTTATTAAGCTGGAAAATTTTATTATTGTATTTATGAAATACCAACAACAGATTAATATTTGACTTCTTAGAGCAACATTTCAAACATATTTGAACACAAGTGTATATAAAATTTTTACATTTTAATTATATTGGTACACAATATTAGTTTTTTTTACTTTGCTGAAATATTGAAAATTAAGAATTTTTTTAAATTTAAATCTACCGAATCTTTATAAAGTTTACTGAAAAAAATCCGAACTTAACTACAGAAATTCTTAATGTATGACTTGGTAACGACAAAGATTTAATAAAAGAAACCAATTTAATCATCTACAGCACATTTGCTAACATGCTACGACATACAATAATATTTACAATGCAATAAAGTGTTTTGCAATCTATTCAATTCCTATTTAATTAATAATTTTACTACTCAACGTTATTTTTTTGTGAGTCTTCAAATATTTTATTACCTTGCGGTTTGTTAATACTTCACTAAATAAGAATTTAAAAAATCATTAATTTAAAATTATGTATTAACACTAAACTATTAAATAACGATAAAGTTTTAAACTGTCCAGACTTTGTTCTCGCCGGTTTAAAGAATTCCCATAATCCACCCCTGATCATTGAGGTTAAAAAATCGAAACAATCAAAATTTATTTTCGCAAAAACTACTTACTATTAAGTAAAAGCTATCAGAATCTAATAATAAAGCTCACAGATACAGAAAACACAAAAAATACCTTCAACTGAAAGTGCAGCCAATATAGGTTAAGTACGTCAACACCGAGAATCACATGTTACGTATTATATAGAAATACTGTGCAATATTACACGATCATCACTTAAACGCGGTTCTCAATCGACTGACTGACATTGTAAAATGTAAATACATAATCATGACGTTTGCAGTTTGCGCTTAGACAATTCGGCATTTTTCCCTCTCATTGATTAATTTTGTTTTAAAAATGTTGACCGATAAAATCGAACTGATCTTTTATTTTAAAAATCGGACACCTTATATAACCTTGAAAAACAATACGTTTCAATTTTGACCTCCTTTCGTTATGATTATTATTACAATATTTTATTTTACACATCTTTGACCGCGAAGACGAGGGTTTTACGTGGTTTACTATTATTCAGTGCTCCACTACCATTCAATAAATTGAGCTGCGAATAGTACAGGGTCGACTCTAGGGTCTTTATCGCCTCGAAGCAGTTTTACCTAGAGTGGCCTGTCTGCTTGCAGTTATTACATCCACATCCAAAGTCGTTTGTTAATTAATTTTAAACTTATACAGTTTACTACATATACATTATTGATTTTTAACATACATTGTATTCAATTTATAATCTAATATTAGATTGTAAGGCATTTATTTTCATCTTACGTGCATCAAGATATAATTATTTAGCACTCATTGCTTTTGTTGTCTAAACTGATCTACTGACAAATGCTTTTTCTGATTTGTTCATAAGTTATACCTGAAGATAATATTAATTATACAAAACACTTATATAAACACTTGTTCGATGGGGAACCGAACCTAGAGAAACCAAAAGAAACCTAGTTTCAAAATGTTTCAATATATCGTATATATATTCGTTTGTTTAAGGTGTATGAATTCCCATCCGATTAAGGTTGCTCACTTTAATATTAGATCTCTTTTGCCTAAATTGAATGAAATTCGGGAATGGATTATTAATTTAAAACTGGATATTTTAGCGATAAGTGAATCATGGTTGACTGAGGATATTGATAATGAATGTATAAGAATAGATAATTTTCAGTTGGTTAGAAGAGATCGCAATGGACGTGGTGGTGGTGTGTGTATGTATATTCCTAACTGCTTTAATTATAAAGTAATTCCTTCTAGTTATAGTATTGAACAGGTCTGGATAGAGCTAAGGCTTCATAGTACTAGTTTTATTATTGGAGTTGTCTATAAACCCCCCTCACTTAATTATAAACTTTTTATTGATGAACTGGAACAATCTCTTTCGCATAGCTCTGTTATCTCTGACAAAATAATTTGCTTAGGAGATATGAATATTAATTTATTGCAACCCTTTAACCCTGATTCTTCTTACTTTAACGACATGCTTGAATCTTTAAATTGTCAACAAATTATTAATGAACCAACGCGTGATCATTCTCTTTTAGATTTAATATTAAGTTCAGATGGAGACATTGTTACTGATTCGGGCACTGTTGATTTGCAACTCGCGGATCATGATATGGTCTATTGTGAACTATCTCTTCCTAATCTTAGTAATCAATCTCATTTTATAACCTATAGAAATTTTAATAATTTCAATTTTAACCTATTTTATAACGATCTCAACCAACTCCCGCTCCATCTTATTTACGATATGGTTGATGTTGATGATAAAGTTAATTTTTTAAATTCTTGCTTATTATCTGTGATAAATCTTCATGCTCCTTTTAAAACTGCTAGAATAACCAAAAGCAGAGCACCCTGGCTTACTACTAATGTCAAATTGCTAATGTCCCTTAGAGATAAAGCTAAACAGAGATTTAAAAAAACTAAAAAGTCCTCACATTGGGACTACTATAAAACATTGCGGAACTTTACAATCTCAGCAATTAAAAATGAGAAAAAAGCATATTTTGAATTCACTTTAAACAATAAGAGCTCTAAGGCTATTTGGTGTGAATTAAAATCCTTAAATATTTCTAAAAATAATAATCATGTACTGCCTAACAATCTTCTTAACTCTAATGAAATTAATAATTATTTCTTAGATTCAATTCCTATTCTAAATCATGATATCACTGACCTTTCTCAATATTACCTTAACAATAGTTTTACTAATAATCTCATTATCAAACTTAATTTTAACCTTGTAACCGAAGCTAATGTCTGCTCTATTATTAATAAAATGAGAAGTAATAGTACTGGTGCAGATGGTATCAATCTACAAATCATTAAACTTTGTATTCCTATGATTATCCCTTATATCACTCACATCATTAACACTTGTTTAACCTCTAGTAAATTTCTTACAGCTTGGAAACAGGCAGTAGTTGTTCCTATCTCTAAAGTTACTAAGCCTGTAGATTACAAAGACTTAAGACCTATTAGCATTATTCCTACTTTGTCAAAAATACTTGAAAAGGTGATTGATAATCAGCTGAGACAGCATTTGGAGAAATATTGTAACGTTCTTTTAAAAATAATAACAAAAGTGCTGTTTAAATCGTCTATTAATAATTAATATTTATTTATAAACACTAATGAATACACTATAAATTAACGCTATGATTATAAACCACTAAAACTATTATGAATTTTTTATACAACATTTATCTTTACATTTACTATTTATTTCGTGATACCCATTTAACTACTCGCTGTTGACTCCTCTCTTTTATCCGCGTAGTCGATTATATACCCCCATGTAAATGTTCTAGAAGTCGCTCGATCATACCGGTATATATCGAATACACTAGAAGGTCGAGTTTATTGCGCTGCGGCTCAAGAATGTTCTACAACCCATTGACGGCCGGACCAGCAGGGCGAGGCCTTGCACTCGTTACAATATAATATTTTACCTGTTAATCAGTCTGGCTTTCGACCTAATCATAGTTGCAGTACAGCTTTGGCACACGTCTTAGATGATATCTTAACTTCTTATGATCAAGGTAAAATGTCTGCACTAGTGTTATTAGATTTCAGTAAAGCGTTTGATACGATCAATCATGAACTACTTTGTGCTATACTACATTATATTGGACTATCTGATAATTCTGTATCCCTCTTGCAAAGTTATTTAACCGATACAACTCAATTTGTAAAATTACCCAATGGTACATCTGACTTGAAAAACGTCTTGCGCCCTCAAGGCTCCATATTAGGACCTCTCCTCTATATTATCTATACTTCTACCTTTCACAAATGTCTAACCACCTGTAATGCTCATATGTATGCTGATGATACCCAGTTATATCATTCGTTCTTGGTCGGTGATTATGAGCATGCTTCACTTAAAATCATTGAAGATCTGAATAGTATTTCAAATTTTTCTAAGGAACACTATCTCAAGCTCAATCCACTTAAATCCGTAGCACTACTATTTGGTAACAATACTCAGCTATCACTATTAGAACATAATTTCAAATTATCTGTCTTGCCTTTAGTCAAATAAACCCGTAATTCGGGACTTATTGTAGATAATAGCTTCAGGTTTAATTCGCATGTAACTAATTGTGTAAAGAAAGCATATATTAACTTAAAGTTAATTTATCCTCACAGACAATCATTATCTACTAAAATGAAGTCCAATTTATGTGAGGCCTTAGTTCTATCTCAATCTGCACATTGTTGCCTGCAACAATTTGAAATTTGAAATTATGTTCTAATAGCGATAGCTGAGTATTGTTACCAAATAGTAGTGCTACGGATTTAAGTGGATTGAGCTTGAGATAGTGTTCCTTAGAAAAATTTGAAATACTATTCAGATCTTCATTGATTTTAAGTGAAGCATGCTCATAATCACCGACCAAGAACGAATGATATAACTGAGTATCATCAGCATACATATGAGCATTACAGGTGGTTAGACATTTGTGAAAGGTAGAAGTATAGATAATATAGAGGAGAGGTCCTAATATGGAGCCTTGAGGGCGCAAGACGTTTTTCAAGTCAGATGTACCATTGGGTAATTTTACAAATTGAGTTGTATCGGTTAAATAACTTTGCAAGAGGGATACAGAATTATCAGATAGTCCAATATAATGTAGTATAGCACAAAGTAGTTCATGATTGATCGTATCAAACGCTTTACTGAAATCTAATAACACTAGTGCAGACATTTTACCTTGATCATAAGAAGTTAAGATATCATCTAAGACGTGTGCCAAAGCTGTAGTGCAACTATGATTAGGTCGAAAGCCAGACTGATTAACAGGTAAAATATTATATTGTAACGAGTGCAAGGCCTCGCCCTGCTGGTCCGGCCGTCAATGGGTTGTAGAACATTCTTGAGCCGCAGCGCAATAAATTCGACCTTCTAGTGTATTCGATATATACCGGTATGATCGAGCGACTTCTAGAACATTTACATGGGGGTATATAATCGACTACGCGGATAAAAGAGAGGAGTCAACAGCGAGTAGTTAAATGGGTATCACGAAATAAATAGTAAATGTAAAGATAAATGTTGTATAAAAAATTCATAATAGTTTTAGTGGTTTATAATCATAGCGTTAATTTATAGTGTATTCATTAGTGTTTATAAATAAATATTAATTATTAATAGACGATTTAAACAGCACTTTTGTTATTATTTTAAAAAGAACGTTACAATATTTCTCCAAATGCTGTCTCAGCTGATTATCAATCACCTTTTCAAGTATTTTTGACAAAGTAGGAATAATGCTAATAGGTCTTAAGTCTTTGTAATCTACAGGCTTAGTAACTTTAGAGATAGGAACAACTACTGCCTGTTTCCAAGCTGTAGGAAATTTACTAGAGGTTAAACAAGTGTTAATGATGTGAGTGATATAAGGGATAATCATAGGAATACAAAGTTTAATGATTTGTAGATTGATACCATCTGCACCAGTACTATTACTTCTCATTTTATTAATAATAGAGCAGACATTAGCTTCGGTTACAAGGTTAAAATTAAGTTTGATAATGAGATTATTAGTAAAACTATTGTTAAGGTAATATTGAGAAAGGTCAGTGATATCATGATTTAGAATAGGAATTGAATCTAAGAAATAATTATTAATTTCATTAGAGTTAAGAAGATTGTTAGGCAGTACATGATTATTATTTTTAGAAATATTTAAGGATTTTAATTCACACCAAATAGCCTTAGAGCTCTTATTGTTTAAAGTGAATTCAAAATATGCTTTTTTCTCATTTTTAATTGCTGAGGTTGTAAAGTTCCGCAATGTTTTATAGTAGTCCCAATGTGAGGACTTTTTAGTTTTTTTAAATCTCTGTTTAGCTTTATCTCTAAGGGACATTAGCAATTTGACATTAGTAGTAAGCCAGGGTGCTCTGCTTTTGGTTATTCTAGCAGTTTTAAAAGAAGCATGAAGATTTATCACAGATAATAAGCAAGAATTTAAAAAATTAACTTTATCATCAACATCAACCATATCGTAAATAAGATGGAGCGAGAGTTGGTTGAGATCGTTATAAAATAGGTTAAAATTGAAATTATTAAAATTTCTATAGGTTATAAAATGAGATTGATTACTAAGATTAGGAAGAGATAGTTCACAATAGACCATATCATGATCCGCGAGTTGCAAATCAACAGTGCCCGAATCAGTAACAATGTCTCCATCTGAACTTAATATTAAATCTAAAAGAGAATGATCACGCGTTGGTTCATTAATAATTTGTTGACAATTTAAAGATTCAAGCATGTCGTTAAAGTAAGAAGAATCAGGGTTAAAGGGTTGCAATAAATTAATATTCATATCTCCTAAGCAAATTATTTTGTCAGAGATAACAGAGCTATGCGAAAGAGATTGTTCCAGTTCATCAATAAAAAGTTTATAATTAAGTGAGGGGGGTTTATAGACAACTCCAATAATAAAACTAGTACTATGAAGCCTTAGCTCTATCCAGACCTGTTCAATACTATAACTAGAAGGAATTACTTTATAATTAAAGCAGTTAGGAATATACATACACACACCACCACCACGTCCATTGCGATCTCTTCTAACCAACTGAAAATTATCTATTCTTATACATTCATTATCAATATCCTCAGTCAACCATGATTCACTTATCGCTAAAATATCCAGTTTTAAATTAATAATCCATTCCCGAATTTCATTCAATTTAGGCAAAAGAGATCTAATATTAAAGTGAGCAACCTTAATCGGATGGGAATTCATACACCTTAAACAAAAGAATAAAATATACAATTGATCAGAAAAAATAAGTTTATTTGTACAAGTTATTAAGAAAAATTAGGAGAATAAAATAAAATTAAGAAGCTTTTTATTCTTGTATACAAGATTACGACACTTATACAACACAAATTATTAATTATTGTAACGTTCTTTTTAAAATAATAACAAAAGTGCTGTTTAAATCGTCTATTAATAAGAAATATTTATTTACAAACACTAATGAATACACTATAAATTAACGCTATGATTATAAACCATTAAAACTATTATTTACAGACTATGAATTTCTAATACAACATTTATCTTCACATTTACTATTTATTTCGTGATACACAGTTAATGACTCGCTGTTGACTGATCCTCTTTTATCCACGAAGTCGATTTTATACCCTCATATAATCGTACCAGAAGCCGCTGGAACCTACTATGTATTTCTGGAAGGCACTAGATAAACCGCGTCTGGTTTACATGCTTGGTGCGATGCGTCATTCTCTCGAATGCTGTAGAATATTCCATTTGTTGTGTGAAGAAGAGGTTCTTTCTTTTTCTCTCTTGTTACACTGCCCCCCTCTTCAAGTCTGTTCTGTCCCAGAACAGGTTTTATGCTCTGGTTCCTGTAGAACGGGTCATGACGATATCGACAGTCTTCACCTCGACTACACGTTCCATTACGGTAGAAATAACAGTCTACACTCTTCGTTGGCCTTAATGCGGGCTGTGGGTCAAAACTGCAGACGAAGATCTTGACGTCCGTACCTCTAAAGACAACTTCCAGCATGTTTCTAACGATTCTCCAATCCAGCTGGTCCCGCCCACAGTCGAGTTTGGGAACTGCCAATTTGTTAATTCCCCTGGTAAGCAACTCGATCCTCAAATTCCATAATGCCCTCCACAAGTCGGCGTAACTCGGTTTCTGGTAGTAAAACTGCTTGGTTACCAAGTAGTAAATGGATCGGTCATGATCAGGCAAGCGTAAGGATTTACCAACAGAGGGATTGTGTTCTCGAAGTTCATTCAGCCGTCCAAATTATTTCTAAACACTACTGCGATTCCCCTGGACATACGGAGATCCTCGGAGACACAGTGGGCAATGGAATAATCACCAGGGACCCGGAAGAGATCTTGTTGCATCTCAGTCGTGACTCCGAATCGCGATTTTCTAGTTCCAGAAAACGCAGCCATAAATTCTCTGAAGGTTGGCTGATCATCTCCAGGCCTTACGGTATTGATAGCCACCTCAGCCTCATCTACCCGATCCGGGACTGCGTCATTATTTCCCTCATAGTGCGCCAGGCGATTGGAGTGTACCACCTTTGGTTTCCCTCTTGGCAATTTCTGGATGCGATAAATCAAGTCATTTATTCGTTTCTTCACCTGGTATGGGCCCTCCCAATTCCGCTGTAACTTTGGGGAATAGCCACGACGTCTTTGCGGGTTGTATAACCAGTCAAGCTTTCCAGGTTGAAACCCTCCTTCTTGGGCTCTCACATCGTACGTAGCCTTCATCCGGTCACTCGCGATTCGACTATTGTTTCGGGTTCGGTCGTGAATATCCTCCAACTTCTTCTTTAAGTTGATGACATAGTCATTCCCGGCTACCTCCTGCTCTATAGGTGGAGACCCAAATTCCAGATCACACGGTAACCGTAACTCGCGTCCAAACATCACAGACGCTGGTGACTGACCGGTTGTTTCGTGGACCGATGCACGATAAGCCATCAGGAACAGATGCAGGTATTGGTCCCAGTCTCGTTGATGATTGGAGACGACCTTGGCCAAATATTTGCCCATTGTCCGATTCATGCGTTCTACTATTCCATCGGACTGCGGATGTAACGGTGTAGTCCGAGTCTTGCGAATGCCCAACAATCGACAGACTTCTCCAAATAGTACAGACTCAAAGTTGCGGCCTTGATCCGAATGCAGCTCCATGGGCACTCCGAAGCGACTGAAAAACTCTTTGACTAGTACGTCAGCAACAGTCGCAGCTTCCTGGTTTGGTAGGGCATATGCTTCTGGCCATTTGGTAAAGTAGTCCATTGCCACTAATATGTATTTATTCCCAACGTCGGTTTCGGGAAATGGTCCGGCAATATCTATAGCTATTCTTTCCAGAGGACTACCCACATTGTACTGCCTCATAGGTGCTCTTCGTTTCCCCAAGGGTCCGTTACCAGTGGCACATAGTTCACATTTCCGGCACCACTCCTTCACGTCTTCTTTACAGTTGACCCAATAAAAACGCTCCCTAACTTTCTCCAAAGTCTTTTTCACACCGAAGTGTCCTCCTGAGGCACCGTCATGGAGATGTCGCAACACTGTAGCCACTCGGCTTCTTGGAACCACGAACTGAGACCTAATGGTGGTGCCATCTTCACTCTCCAGTACTCGCTTCAGGAGATCGTCTTCCACCTTCAAGGACTCCCATTGGGCCCAATATGCTTTGAGCGTTCTGTTGAAAGGGCTGACGGCCTCCCAGGCAGGCCTTTCTCCCACGCGCTTCCATTCCAGTACCATTTTTAGTTCGGTATCAGCCTTCTGCTGTCGTTGCAATTCTTCCGGCAACCAATTGTCGTTGACGATGGTAGTTCTTAATACTTGGCAAACCCTCTCTTCCAAGCGAGAGCAATGACGGCAATCCGTTGGACAGGGTCTTCTTGAAAGAGCATCGGCATTTCGATGACTAGTGCCCGCTCGATGTTCTGTGTCAAAGTCGTATCCTTGTAATCGCTCGATCCACCTTGCGACCTGGCCTTCAGGATTACGGAATTGTAGAAGCCATTTCAACGCTGCATGGTCCGTCCTCAATAAAAACTTCCGTCCGTACAAGTATTTGTAGAAATGCTCAACGGACTTCACGACGGCCAATAGTTCTTTTCTGGTCACACAATAATTCCTTTCGCCTTTCGACAAAACCTTACTAAAATAGCCGATGATCTTTTCTTGTCCATCCTGTAGCTGAGAAAGTACACCCCCAATAGCCAGATTACTTGCATCTGTGTCAAGTATGAATTTCCCTTTTCTGTCCGTGGATAGCTCAATATTGGTGCTGTTGTCAGGGCACGCTTCAACTGTTGGAAAGCTGTTTCACACTCTCCGCTCCAAACATACTTGCGCCCATCTTCAGTTAACCTTGTCAGAGGTTTCGCTATATTGGCAAACCCAGGAACGAAACGCCTGTAGTAGGTACATAACCCAAGAAAACTACGAACTTGGTGTTTATCTTTCGGTGTTGGCCACTCTTGAACTGCACGAATCTTATCGGGGTCGGCTGCCACTCCATTTTGTGATACGACGTGCTCGAGATATTTCACTTCCTTTCTGAATATGTGGCACTTTTTCGGACTCAGTTTCAGATTGGTTCCACGTAGTCTTCGGAACACTTCCTCTAGCTTTTTCAAATGTTCGTTGAATGATTTTCCGACTACAATCACATCATCTAGGTATACCAGGCAGGTCTTCCACGACAGCCCTCTCAGGATGGTCTCCATTGGACGCTCAAAGGTGGCCGGAGCGTTACATAGACCGAAAGGCATAACTGTAAACTGCCATAGTCCGGAACCAATAGTGAACGCGGTCTTCTCCCGGTCTTCAGGTTCCATTTCAACTTGCCAATAACCACTCTTCAAGTCCAAAGTCGAAAACCATCGTGAACCAGACAGGGTATCTAACTTGTCGTCGATGCGTGGTAAGGGATAGCTGTCTTTCTTGGTCACGTTATTGAGCTGCCGATAGTCCACACAAAATCTCGTTGACCCGTCCTTCTTACTGACCAGGACCACCGGTGATGCCCATGGACTGTTGGATGGCTCGATGACCCCTTGTTCTTTCATATCGGTAATAATCTTTTCGGCTTCTGCTCGCCTTGCTAGAGGTACACGCCTCGGCTGCTGACGGACAGGCTTAGAGTTGCCTGCATTGATTTTATGTTTTACTATATTTGTTCGTCCCTTCTGGCTATCGTCAAGAGCGAAGATATCTTGGTATCGGTGAACCAAACCCTGTACCTCTTTCACTTCCGTTCTGTTAAGGTCTTCGCACGAACTAGTAACCATACCCACTAATTTTCCACCGTGGTCTTTGGGCGCTGGTTTTGGAACATCAGCCATACACCTGGCTACTCGGAATACTGGCACACACTGTCCCACAAGGGTACTCTTCTTCAATGTCACCGGATCCACATTAAAGTTCATAAGCCTCACCGGCACTGTCTTTCCAACTTTGATCAGCGCTTTTCCCACCAGTATGCCACTATGGATCTTCTTATCACAAACAGGCTCCATCATTCGCACACATCCTACCCGAAGATCTCCATCCAAACCTGCCTCGACAACCATCTCGCTTTGACCCGGCAATATCACATCTTCTGTCAGCAAAACCCTTACGACAGGATCTTCTCGTGGGTGCAACGGAAGTTCTTCGTTACCAACCTTCAGAACACCCTCTTTCAAATCCAACGTAAAACCAAATTTTCTCAGGAGGTCCATTCCCAAGATGAAGTCATCAGTGATATCGGCTACCAGCACCTCATGATCACGTTCTTCACTTCCAATGCCAATCTCTCTTCTCCATTCTTCTGGATACGATTCTTCACTTGCGCGTGATACACTTGTTGAAGATGCGCGTTTCCATATCTCATCTCCAATCTAGACACTAACAATTGGTAATCATTTTCCTGTCCTGCTGGGATTGTTTGCAGGACGTTCAACGCGTCTCCACGCAAAGCCACAGTTAAAGAAACGGCCTTTTCCTTGCCTGTCCATCTGTTGGCACCAGCAGCCGCCTCAAACTGTTTGTAGTAAGTGGACCAAGGTATCTTTCCATCGAACGTGGGTGGTTTTACTTTTATCCCTACGGCAGGACCCTTTTCTTCTTTAAACGGCCACTCAGAAGTTGAGGAAAACCGTAGTTGACTCATTCTCTCTTCCAACAGTTTAGTTACGCTATCTTTCTCAGCTGTAGGTGGTAATTGCATTTGGGTCATTTTCTCTTCTACCATCTTTATTACCCTATCCGGTTTTTCCAATTTCATTTCTAATAGTCCTAACGCACTGGAGTTTTCCAACAATTCTTCGAAAACTTTATCTTCCAACGCTTTGACATTTTCCAGCAATTCTCCTTTAAGCCTTCTAGAACTTTCTTCAGACTTTTCTAATAATTCTGCAAACCTTCTAGAATTCTCTTCGTGTTTTTCCAGTAATTCTTCTTTAAGCATTCTAGTATTTTCAAAAACTTTTTCTTCCAGTGCTTTAGTATTTTTAAGTAATTCTTCTTTAAGTATTTTAGAATTTTCTTCGGACTTTCTAGAATTCTCTTCCATTTTACTTAATAACAAATTAGTATCAACTTCGGGTCCAGGTATTTCGAAGAGGAAACTTTCAGGGTCTTCTTGCTGTTCCAAAAGCCATTCTCTTAGCCGATTTATTAACACGTTTTTAAGGCCCGTTGTGTCTAAATCTCGTTCTTCAAGTTCGTGTTTTAAGTCTATTACTTTAAGATCTTTTAACAATTTCATCGCCATTTTAATTGTTTGTTGAAATTATTTTTAACACTAAAAATTTAATCTCAAAGCACTTTATTTAATTATTACGCGATTTTATTTATTTTAAAACTCCACACCTGACAACACTGTAACGTTCTTTTTAAAATAATAACAAAAGTGCTGTTTAAATCGTCTATTAATAAGAAATATTTATTTACAAACACTAATGAATACACTATAAATTAACGCTATGATTATAAACCATTAAAACTATTATTTACAGACTATGAATTTCTAATACAACATTTATCTTCACATTTACTATTTATTTCGTGATACACAGTTAATGACTCGCTGTTGACTGATCCTCTTTTATCCGCGAAGTCGATTTTATACCCTCATATAATCGTACCAGAAGCCGCTGGAACCTACTATGTATTTCTGGAAGGCACTAGATAAACCGCGTCTGGTTTACATGCTTGGTGCGATGCGTCATTCTCTCGAATGCTGTAGAATATTCCATTTGTTGTGTGAAGAAGAGGTTCTTTCTTTTTCTTTCTTGTTACAGTATATTAAAACTGTATTTTGTTGGAGCTTAGCATTTTGAACAAAAAGGGAAATTCTCTATTTGTTTAGTTTACTTTACATAAGATATAAAGAACACATACATCATCCTGAAAAATCTAATTATGCCAAACAACTTCTAGAACAAAATCACACAATGACTCCTCAAAATAATATTAAATTCCTACATTTTTGTAATAACAAACGCAAATTAGACATTTTAGAAGCTTTTGATATATATAAACACAAACTGAAGGTACCTTTAATGTATGAGCAGATTGAGATCATTAATTCTCCGTTACTGGAAGTGTTTAGTTTGTTCAATTAAGAAACGTGGCAACCTTGCAAAGTATTTAATACAATCTGTTCGGCATTCTCCTTATGTCGTAGGAGGACTGCTCGAGGAAGTAGTATGTCGAACTTGAAATAATTTTTCAATAAAGCACGCTTATCTATACTGCTATTACTATGATAAAGAATCTAGGTCAACCCCTGATACACACCTGTATAAATAATTCCGTTTTAGAGTGAGATAAGATAAACAATTTGTCAAAAAGCTCTTTAAATCATAGACGCCCGGCATTATTTTAGCTAATTAAATTAAAGAAATACTAATTTTATAGAACTTACTGAATGTTGTATTAGATTAATTGATGTTTTAAAAGGAGAAGAATTATTAACGAATTGCACGTATTTCATCTAATACATACCTTTAATGCAGCACATACAATAAAATTCGTGATAATTTATTCGTAAATAATTTGATCTGTTTGATCAACCATGTAATGATTTCAGAGGGTGCAAACATAAATGTGTGCCACTTTGGTCCCCAATTAAATACCTTATGAAACAAAATTCGGAGAAAAATTGTATTTAACATCGAATTTCTTTTAATGGAAAAAATATTTTAGTATTAAATGAACAGTTGGATTTTACTGTTCTCTTAAAGCATTTCAAGCAACCTGTTTATGCATGTAGAAGCCCAGAATAACTAAACTATTTTTTTTGTAATCAAAATTTTGCAAACTTCTACTTAAATGTTATATTTGATTTATTAAATTTCATGAATTCCAGAAATTCATGTTAATTAACAAATTGCATAAACAGATGTGGTATTGTTTTTGTTAAATTGATTTTTGTATTCCCCGTATTTTGTACTTTATTGGATTATAACTAAGAATTTGCGTAATTACTTTTCTTTAAATGGCTTCATTGCACTACGACACTTAAAACATAAGACTTTAATTATAACCTGTTATTAGGATGTATATATTGATAAATGACAAGCAAAATGTTATAAAAGTAAAACTAGTACCATACGCTGCCGTTGGCAGTTTTTCACAGCAGAGAAAACAAGAGCGCTGCTTGTAATCTGATCTTATCTTATATTTACACAGATGTTGATTACGTCCTGGGCTAGATTCTTCATTCAATATTTTTAAAAACATTTTGTAATAAAAAGCAATAAAACGTGCTTAATTTTGTTTTACAGCAAAACAAGGATGTGTCATTCAACAGAGTGTACTTCAAAATTAACAAAGATGATTGGTTTGTTTAGACTAAACGATTTGGAATCTAAAACAAGGTCAAGCCCTTCAGCTGTAAAATGCGATTGTTTTAAGCAAAGTTGCCAGATATAGCAAAGTTAATTAAAATAGAAAAAAAATATTAAGATTTCTTTGTTTCTTTTGATGTTTTGTATCACCCCTTACAATTAACGGGTCGTACTCCCTTCTACGCTACAGCGTAGATATACATATCGATCCCCAGTTGAGGTGGAGATTTTTACTGCTGATTAAAAACACGAGGTCACATGGATGATGATTTACAGGGAGGTATAGCATTTACTTGCTATCAGAAATTTAAGAAAAATATTCTGCTAATTAGATACAATAGAAAGTTTAGGTTTATAGACCATTAATTTTATGATCGTATTAAATTCATTGGGCAAATTATTGCTGGAATAACTATAATTTTCTCTTAATAAGTCTGTACTTATTGCAATCATGAGATTACCAGGGATAATTCTTTGTACGTAAAACTTTTTCTTCCCTTAATTACTATTCTGACTAATATTCTTATTATTGCGATTGCGAAACCCAGGCCATCTAATTTACGTATTAGATGTAACAACAGCACAATACCAAAGCAGAGAGGCTGCCTATAATGACGATTCCGACGAAAGAATAACTGGAAGTAAACCTACAACGGTTGACTATCATCCATACATAGCTATGTTAATGCCAAACGGCGGCTACAGGTGTGGCTGTTTCATTGTAAGCCCAATGTGGGTTACCACTACTGGCCACTGTATATACGATAATCGGGTATGTTACCCAAAAATACCATATACTATATTTCTTAACAAGTACTTATATTTGTAGCACGAGAAGAAAATGTATGTACGGAGTAACACTTCTTTCTGGGGTAGGGGGACAGAACATGTTACCCACCTTGTAGTTAAGAGACTAATCAACAAGAACTTCAACACCGCAAATTTGGATTACGACATCGGTATGTTGAAGGTTCAAAATGCGTTTATTGGGAAGTACGAGAAACCAATAGCGTTACCTTCACAATTTTACAAGGTATAAGAAAACACGTCTTGAGGTGTCACGTCTCACATACACACCTTTCATTCAGTCATATGAAAAAAATATAGTAAATGCCTTTATAGGCCAGTAAAATTAGACACGTTTTGGACCATTGGTGGAAATAAATGTTGGAAAGCGGGAGATCGTTTCGATCGCTTCGTTTGAGGTCAAATATAAGTATCCTAGGTTTGCACGGTCCCTCGACTCGAGCTTACCTGAGGGCATCAAAAGAACCACGAAATCTTCGGACCTTTTTTAGTTTTTCGCTTATAACTCCAAAGTGGCACTTTCCAACGAAAACTTCACTATTACAAGAATTAAAGAACATTAAATTCTGCATCGGATGAGTATTAACACTTTAGATTCGGTCCAGTGGTATGGTCGAAATCGACGGCCGAGAAACGACAATTTTACAAATTTTCGATTTTCCGTCAGTCCGGACGCCCAGAGGCTTTCCGTATAAAAAAACTCGTTGGACTCATTCTGTTTGTTAATATAAGTCGAGAAATACCTAAGCTTTGATATTATAGAGGTTGCCGGATTAACTTAATGGCCTTTTTTTGTCATCCTCATCATAGCAATTAGAATCAATTCATATGAAGTAGTGCAGTACTGGTCGCTCGATCATTTCGAAAAAAGATAATTTTTTGTGTGTTATCACCCCTAAGTATTGGTAGATCAAAACCACTGTCATTTTATTTTTATTCCATTTGATTGAAATATGGCAGCCATATTTGTTTCGTGGTGCACGACGTTGCTTGCAGTTTTTTGATGTAAACGTAACTCTTGATATCTCAAGAACGGTTGATCCTAAAGACCTGCGGTAAAATTGATTAGATTTATAAATGTAGTCCGACATGTGAGCAATCCCACGTAACACATGGACGTCCAATGGACATCCATAGACAGTCCGCTTTTGGACATTTGGACCGTCCAGTGGACGTCCAGTTTGCAACTAAAATGGACGTCCATATGGACGTTTGCTTGGACGTCCATTGGATGTTCATATGGACGCTTACGGAATGCTTACTGGACACTTACAGGACAATTTCTGTACGATCACGGGATATTTACTGGACCTTCAGTAGACGCTTACTGGACTCTTAGTGCACGTTTACTGGACGTTCATTAAACGCTTACAGGGCCACTACCGGATGTTTACTGGATCCGTTTGGGACGCTTAATGGGCTTTACTGGACGTTAACCGAACGTTTACTGGATCCTTACAAAAGTCTTACAGGACGCTAACTGGATCCCTATAAAGACGATTTCTGGACATTTACTGGAATTTATTGGACCAATACGGGAGACGCTTACTGGGCATCCAGGAATTAACGTTTTAGGATTCGAGATGTCATTTTTTAGGACATCTAACGATATCACAGTTATTGACGTCTCTTTAGATTTCGCTTAAGTAACAATAAATATGGGATGCACACGCATATTGACAACTACAAGTATTCAGTATAAATTAAAACAATACACGTTCCATTATTGACGTTTATTAAAATTAAAATCAGTTATTAGCATCATTCAATATAAATCCACCATAAGTTCTAATATGGCATATACATTATTGTAACCTATTTATTTTGATTTATTATTCGAAATTCGCTCTTTGGATCTTCGTAGCCATTTCCCGATTCCGTCTTCGACCTCTTTCTCGGATGCCCCGAATTTACTTAGTTTAACACTTTCTAAAAAGAAAATATTTATTTATAATAGGTTGTTAAAAAATATACAATACTTACCTCTAATAACAAAAACACTCTGAACACTAATAAAAATAAACAGAAAGTAAAATAACTGGAAACACTGTTCGACACACAATATGCCGATTTGCCGAATGTCGTTTTAAGAATAAATACGAGAAGGAAAACCGTGGCGGGCACCCTCAACTCAGAGACTCAAAGCATGCGCAAAGAATTACAATTCTCCACCGTGGGTGATGTTATTACCCGGATACCCGGACATCTGGCATCGAGGTCAAAGTACCTGCTCTCTAATGCATATTTGTTATATACGTACATTTTTTTCCTAAAAATTTCTAAATAATGTCAATTAAAATGTAAGGACCTTGTTAACACGATAACGTTTGCAGATATGCTGATATTACTTTCTTAATACTGATGCAGATGATATAATAATATTAATAATATAAGTAATGTAATAATAATAATTAGTGAAGATGCTCTCTTGGGAAGGAACTTAATGAAATAAACTTAATTGTTGTTATCAAGCCTTGATAAGCCCTTGAAAAAATCACGGAAAAGCAGTGCTCGAAACGTTGGCCCAACA
This sequence comes from Agrypnus murinus, assembly GCA_929113105.1. Lineage (NCBI taxonomy): Eukaryota > Metazoa > Arthropoda > Insecta > Coleoptera > Elateridae > Agrypnus > Agrypnus murinus. The sequence continues at coordinate 153,626,712 of OV816028.1, read as the reverse complement.
ACCGCCCTGAAGTTTATTTTCTAAGTCCCTTCCCAAGAGAGCATCTTCATTAAGAGAGAAGAACCAGAACTTTGACATTATAATAAAAATTAGTTTAACATAATTCATTTTATAGAAAATCTAATTTTTTTATATTTCCAGTCTTCTAAAACTGCCTTTTTATCTCTTACGGCAAAAGAGTATATATACTAGTGTCCTACAAAGAAAGCAATAGCTTCTGGTCTGTATAAATGGTTAATCGAGAGTATATATACGGTCATTTGTAGATCAGTTAATGGTTTGACTTATTAATAAGTCCATAAATGTCTGTACATCCAATGGACGTTCATGTACATCCGTTTATAAACCGTCCAATTTAGATCCACAATTGAACAATTGTAGTCCAGTGGATGTCCACGTACATCAATTTATAACACTATCAAATTTAAGTGCGGAACTGTACTTCCAGGGGACGTCCAGTCAGATCTCTTTATGGAAGGATTAATTTAAATACATAAATGTAATGTCCATTGAACATCCATGTACATCCGTTTATAGACTGTCCAGTTTAAGTCCGGAACTATACGTCGAGGGGACGTCCATTTGGATCCCTTTATAAAAAGTCCATTTTAGGTGCATAAATGTATGTCCACTGGACTTCCATGCATATCCGTTTATGGACTGTCCAATTTAGTTCCACAATTGTACGTTCAATGGATGTCCATATTCATCCATTTATGGGCCGTCCAATTTAGATCCACAATTGTACGTTCAATGGATGTCCATGTACATCCATTTATGGACCGTCCAATTTAGATCCACAATTGTACGTTCAATGGATGGCCATACACATCCATTTATGGGCCGTCCAATTTAGATCCACAATTGTACGTTCAATGGATGTCCATGTACATCCATTTATGGATCATCCAATTCAAGTCCATGAAAGTACGTCCACTGGACGTCCATGTTGTGTCCATTTATGTACCGTCCATTAATAGATAGATTTGGACATCCATAGGACGTCCATTAGAGATCCATTTTTGGACCGTCCAAAAATGGATTGAAAATGGACCAACTTGGACGTCCAATGGACGTCCTGTGTTACCTGGGATACAATCATTTTTACCGCAGGTCTCTAGGATCAACTGTTCTTGAGATATCAAGAGTTACGCATCAAAAAACTGCAAGCAACGTCATGCACCACGAAACAAATATGGCTGCCATATTTCAATCAAATGGAATAAAAATAAATCGACAGTGGTTTTGATCTACCAATACTTAGGGGTGATAACAGACAAAAAATTATCTTTTTTCGAAATGATCGAGCGACCAGTACTGCACTACTTCATATGGATTGATCCTAATTACTATGATGGGGGATGACAAAAAATGGCCATTAGGTTAATCAGTAACCTCTATAATATCAAAGCTTAGGTATTTCTCTACTTATATTAACAATCAGAATGAGTCCAACGGGTTTTTTTATACGGAAAGCCTCTGGGCGTCCAATCTGACGGAAATCGGAAATTTGTAAAATTGTCGTTTCTCGATCGTCGATTTCGACCAAACCACTGGACCTATTTCAAAGTGTTGGATACTCATCCGACGCAGAATTTAATGATCTTTAATTCTTGTAATAGTGAAGTTTTTGTTAGAAAGCACCGCTTTGGAGTTATAAGCGAAAAACTAAAAAAGGTCTGAAGATTTCGTGGTTCTTTTGATGCCCTCAGGTAAGCTCGAGTCGAGGGACCGTGCAAACTTAGGATACTTATATTTGACCTCAAACGAAGCGATCGAAACGATCTCCCGCTTTCCAACATTTATTTCCACCAACGGATTCTATTCTACTGGCCTATTACTATATATTTATCTATCGTATTCTTATTAATTAAAAAATCACGTCTTCTTCCTCTATTAATTCAAGTAAAAGCATTTGTTACATTTTATTCATATGACCCATTGTGTTGCTAGGAAATTGTTGTTACCCACATGTTGGTAGTTGAAGTATATACTTTCCAGATAATTTCACAGTACAGTGAGAAATACTGAATAACTGCTTTTAGAATTATCAGGATTGCTAGTGTTGTTTTAGATAATTATTATCTAAATATATTAAGATACTACTACGTGTATGTACTAGAAACAATGATCGGTAAATATACCATAACATTTTCAGTTCGTAACTGGAAGTAAGGCAGTCATAGTAGGTTGCGGTTTTACGAAACCCTATACTGGGGGTGTTATACAATTAAATTATGCCGAGATTCGTCTAGCATGTCGCGACGGATGTCATGCCCAGTGGCGGTATGTATTTTCGTTGTGTTTCGGTTATTCTCTATTAAGTATTAATAGTATCAACTTAATATTTTTTTCTTGGTTTTTGTTCTAGTGGTCGTTGGCATGAGGGATGTAGAAGAGCCTATTATCCGTAAGTGAAGTGCTTTTATTAATCTTTGTTCAGTAACAGCAGTAACTATTTTTTAGTTGTTAAATATTTCTTTTGTCTTAAAAGAATATTATCTAAGATTCTTTAATACTTCAGCATGTTTATACAGTGAAATGTTACAGGAAAAAAAATATTAAGAAAGTAATTGGCAGCAGACAAATATGTGCTTATGAACCTGGAAAAGACGCTTGTTTTTTGGATTCAGGTTATCCATTAGTGCAACAGTCGGTTGCTATTGGTAAGATTCTAACATGTGAAACATTTCATGTTATTAATGATATTTTAGGTATTATATCATGGGGGTTCTGTAACTGCGGCCAATCATCCCTTCCTGGTGTTTACGTAAACGTAAGATACTACCTTAGGTGGATAAGAACTGTAATGGCGCTTTAACTAAAGCTTAAAAATTACCTTCAAAGCAATGTATTATCTGTATTTCTTTGTTCTTTGAAATAAATATGTTTAAGATGTATTACTGTGTATCTATCATTTTATAAAATTCCAACCTTCTTATCTCACAATTCCCAGTTTCATTCAGAAGTGTTTTGAAATTCAAGACTCTTACCGTAGAAACTCAACATGCTTTAAAATATGACTTCTGGATTTGCATTTATTTATTTCAGAACTGTGTACAATTCTGTAAGAAATCTTCATAAAATTCAAAACGGAACTTAAACTTTTACATCCTTCAAGGGTGTTTTATTAAGCATGCACCAGACCTGACCAGTGCACATCTGATGGCATTTGGAACAAAAAATCTTAATAAGGTTTTTTGATTAGAGAAAGTCCAGATTTTTAATAATTTTGACAGACGTTTTTACAAAAGTAGTACCTATAGAATTATAACGCGCTGATAGTGATATTGATATCATTAATAAAAAAATAAAGTTAACTGCATATGTAAGTTTGTAAGTGCAAGGTTTGAAGTTTTGAAGCCAGACAAACATGATGAGATCACATTTCACTGTATATTTTTCTAGTCCAAACCCACCATTTCCAAGCGCCCAGTTGTGTTACATTGCTTCGTTGACATGCCGGTTTTTGCTTTACTAAAATGCACGTCTCAAATGATGGCTAATTCTAATACAAAACGTAAATGTACAAAATTGTATATTAAGCTTTTAATTTTTACAAGACGTTTGTCTACAACAGGATTTTAATTTCACTTAACCGTGACCTTGCATATCTTTTCACTGTAAAAGTGGTTAAATCTAACAACTAATTGAGTAATAGTTTTCCCACATCGAATTCCAATCGCCTATGGAATTTACTAATTAGTGTGAATTAGTGATGCTAGCCTAGACAAGAAAATGAAGAATCTGGGTCACAAAAATCACAAGGGCAAAAATGCAAAATTCAAAAATGTTATTTAATTACAATAACATTAATTTAGTTAATTTTTGGAAGAGAAGTAAAATGAAAATGAACATCTATTTCCCCTATCCATTTTTAATAGTCATATCGTACGTCGCTAACATTCTTAGCAGCTTAGATAACATCAGAATGTTGTTTGAAATCTGATCTCAATTTATCTGTTTACACAAATGTTGATCACGCGTTCTTCATTTACTTGTTTATTAAATTATAATATCCGTGATTCAATTCCCCTCATTGAATCACGGATATTATAATAATTTGCATAATAAACAGTATTCATGGCGGATCCTTTCTAGATATAATCGATTAGGAGAACACCCTGAGCATCCCAAAATACTGTACCCATTAGCTTTGCCTGCACCCTTTGGCTCTTAAATTTTCGTGGCGCAGTTTCTCCGATTTTTAACCATGGCATCGATTCAAGTTTCGATTCCAAATTGTATTCGTAGATTCCGGTTTCATCGACGATTATTATGCGCCGAATAATTTAATCAAGATTGTTTACGCACAGATCAAGGTATTGCTGCGAACATTGCATACGGCGCTGCTTATCGAGCGGTGTAAGCATTTTAGGTATCCAGCGTGCGCTTACCTTAGACACATGTAAGTGGTTGTGAATAATTTCATGTACCTCGTTCTACACTAATCTCCACTGCCTCTGCTACCTCCCTAACCCGAAGTGCAATCTTGAAGTGCGACGTTCTTTACTTTTTTCACAGTTTCTTCTGTGACTGCAATAACCGGCCTTTCGGCATGGTCGTCGTCTTCATTGTATTCTCGCCCTTTCTGGAATAGTCGACTACAACGTTTAACTGTAGCATATGGGTCATTCCATGTGAAAGGCAAAATTGATGAAAATGAATGAATGATTATATATTTTTTAAATATCGGCTTCTTTAGCATTTTTCGACTGTGTAATTGAGGCATTTGGATCTTTAAACTGATAAACCAGTTTAAAGATTCAAATACCCTTCCTACTGCAATAATCTTGGTATCATTTTAGAGCTGATTTCACAAGCTTTCATACGGTGTGCATTATTCCAGCACATAAATGTAATGTCATTCTGTTTTAGCCACCTATTCTTAGAATTTTAATACACCGTATGAAAGCTTGTGAAATCAGCTTTAAAATGATACCAAGATTATTGCAGTAGGAAGAACTTTGACTGATTTACATCAGTTTAAAGATTCAAATACCTCAATTACATAGTCGAAAAACGCTAAAAAAAACAATTTTTAAAAAACTATGCTTGTATGTCAGGCTCAATGATTATCAAACATCCCTCGTAGATTCATTTCCTCTATTATTGTTTTTAACATTTCATACTATAAAAACTACCTGATTTAACAAAACCTGACTTTGTACAGGTGGGTCCAATCATTTAAATTCATTTATAGTATCGAGATTTGTGAAATATCTAAAATTCTTCAAATTAGTTCAAAGGACCTTGAAGCGAGATATAACTTCCCGTAATTTCCATATGCAATTCGTGTAGTTGTCCGCCCGAACTTCAGCTAAGACAGTTTTAAATATTCAATAATAATAATATGTCTGGTAGTATTTCATTAGAGCGACCGTAATTATATGTTTATGTCTCAAAACAAAATTCTTAAAATTATTCACAAAACCATGTTTTTATTTTTAAATTACAGCAACATAACTGTTATACTTTGTGCAAAGTTTCAATTTCAATCTTTCCCGTCTCAAACAGCACATATCAGCATTAATGAAGGAATAATACTCGAATGCAAATTGCATTCGCATTTTATGTACGAGGGATGCTCTGTTAATAGTTAGTAGTAGGCCATGGAAGCTCAATTGGCTAGAAACAATTGCAATAATTGAATGTCGCATTAGTGAACATTCGTTACCTATAATTGTCAAACGTTCCGATTTCCTTGTGAAACGTAGTTAATTTTGTAAGATAAGTAGTTGTGCATTTTTAATTCAGTTAAGATGAGCATTCCGCGAACTGCCTTGAGAGCTATGATTTTCTACGACTATAAAAGACAGTTAGGATACCAGCAAAGCCATGAAAATTTGATATCAGCTTTTGGCGATGCTGCCCCTTCATTATCCGCTGTTAGTCATTGGTTCCGCGAATTTCGACGTGGGCGAGAGCTGCTATAAGACGAATCAAGACCTGCAGAAGCTGCCTGTTCAGAAAATGTTGATCGTGTGGCGATCCAATCGAAATATTACTTATAGGGAGATTCAGGAGGAAGTGAAGATTGGATCCTCGGCGGTGAATACCATTTTGCGTAAACATCTTGTGGTAAGAGAGCTAACAAGCCGTTGGATACCGCATTTGTTCTCAGAAAGTCAAAAACAGGCTAGAGTAGACTGGTGTAAATTTATGTTGCAAAAATTGGACGGAGGAGCTTCCAAGCAAGTGGCGTACATTGTAACTGGTGACGAATCTTGGGTATACAGTTACGACCCTGAAACTAAACAGCAGTGTAGTGTTTGGGTATTCGAAGATGAAGACTTGCCCACAAAAGTAATGCGTGGCAGCAGCGTCAATAAGAAAATGATTGCTTTTTTTTCCGCCGAAATGGTCCTGTTGTTGTTATTCCACTTGAAGATCGCAGAACTGTTAATTCTGAATGGTACTGCGAAGTGGCTTTACCACAGATGTTTGCAAAATTACAGACAGGTCGCCAAAGTATCGGTTTGCGTAACATCTTAGTCCATCATCCTCCCACACTGCTGCCAGAACATTGGATTTATTGAAAGATACGGGAGTTCAATTGGTAACTCATCCTCCGTATAGCTCAGATCTGGCGCCGTGCGACTTTTTTTTGTTTCCAACTGTTAAAAAAATGATGCGAGGTAAAAGATTTTCCAGCGCAGATGCAGCAGTTACAGAATATCAAAGAATTTTTGAGAACCTTTCAGAAAATGAATTTTCCGAAGGTTTTAAAAAGTGGTTTCAAAGAATGCACAAGTGTATTAGTCTGAATGGAGATTATTTTAAAAAACAATAAAGATTTTTTGTTAAAAAATGCAACGGTCTTTTTATAACTAACAATTTTCAGCGCAACCCTCGTACAAAAAAAAAATAAAATTCGATTTACATCTTCGCGTCGGATGTTTTAAAGCAGATGCTTGCAAGGAGGGCTGTATCCCCTAAGGCGCGTACTGGCCCACCGGGATACTGGGAGTTTCCCGACGGGCCTTTATAAAGTTGCGTCGAAGGTTCCTACGACACGCTTGAACTTAGGTTATCAACAATTAAATTTATTTAAGTAAAAACAATATATCTAGCCGCTGTTCAACTACACCACACCTGACGAATAGCGACGATTTAATCTAATCTTCTTCCCCGTTTTTAGCCTTGTGTACCATTCAAGAACTTGCTAATTTAGAAGAATCGAAGTATCCTAATGTTGCAGACACGTTGCGTAATCATATTTGTATTGATAACGTAATTTGGGGATATGATTTTGTAGGTTCTGTCCAGAAACTTCAATTGAAGTTAATACAGGTTCTGCGATCTGGTGGATTCGAGTTGCGAAAGTGGACAAGTAAGTGTCCGGAACTTCTTGCCGCTTCAATTCGGCAAAGAAGAACCTACCCTGATTAAAGTTTTAGCTCTTCATTGGGACCCCATGGCCGACCTTTTTTTCTACTTGTGTCACCCTACAGATCGTCTTTGCACAAAAAGAAATATCATATCGGAAGTAGCATGAATTTACGATCCTTTAAGATTTTAAACTCCAGTGGTTCTCTTTGGAAAAAGGTTGATACAGCAATTATGGATGGCGAAAATAGATTGGGATTACCTTGTTCCTGAAACAGTGATCAATAACTGGAATTTGTTCAAGTTGGAAGTTCCTAAACTTTAAAATTTAAAATTGTCTAGATGTATTATATACCCGTAAAATTAGGTCCAAAAAGGGACTGCCTTCCAAAAACGGATGGAATTCTGAAAACAGTTTTAATCACTTAAGCAGGTCTCTGATATGAATAATCTGAGTTTGCCCCGGTTTTCGAGTGGAGCTTCAACCGTGATGTTAAAGAAACCTCGAAATTTTCGGATTTTCTCCGGTCTTTCTCGAATTCCTCTGAAACTAAGCGCTTAATCGAAAAGTCCATTATCACCAAAAATGTAGAGCATTAAATTCTGTGAAGATTGAGTATCAATACAAATCTGCCTGGCCGTCAAAAAAGAACTTCATGCATTCTCGGATGCGTTCGAAATTGGTTACAGTGCTGTAGCGCAGCGTTCCGCAACCTTTTTTTATCTAGCGACCCAAAAATATCAATAAAATGATAAGGCGACCCATACGAGAGGGAAAAGGGGGTTATTAAAAAATTACTGTGACCTTATAGCATACATTCTTAGCATAAACCTAAATGATATAATAAAAATAAATATTTATGTGACCCATTTTTAAACTTTTGCGACTCAAAATTGGGCCGCGACCCTATCGTTGCGATCCGCAGCTGTAGCGTATTTAAGGGTTCAATATACTGACGGCTCTATCAGAGTTTTCTTGATGTGCGGGAAAGTTAGAGTTATACCTCTCAAAACTATTTCCATCCCACGTTTGGAATTGTGCGTTCTGTATTGCCAGCAGAATTGGTGAAAAGTCTCATTGATGCTTTGAAGGAGCTGATCACGTTTGACGATACGATCGCTTGGAAGACTTCTAGACTCCAACACATTTGTGGCTAACCCAGTAGCTTTCATTCGTCATGGTATTACGTTCTCAGCAGATAATCCGGCTGATAGTGCCTCACGGAGACTTTTGCCCTCGCAATTACTAAATCATAGTTTGCGGTGGATAGAACCTCCATGGCTCTTTCGTCTCCCAGACTCGTGGCCCCAACAACCTTTATTCGCTGCAAGTATTTTGTGCAAGAGGAACGTAAAATTGTACTGACAGTTACTAATGAATCCCATATAATGATGATCTAATAATTAATCTAAATAAATAAATGATCCTTAAAAAATTAATCGAAGTGGGTTGGTGGGGGCCTCTAAGGTAATATTTTCCCGTGCCCTAGAATTGACGCAGCACGCGCCTGTATCCCCTTTATTTCAAGACAAATTTTATTATTTTAGGAATTCCATTGTAAAACCCCCAATATTTGCTAAACATCTGACCCATCTTTTAAAGTTTAAGAAAAAACTTTTAAGAATTTTTATACTATAAAGCAATTTACAATTTATAGGCTATTAAAAATTTAATTAACCATATCCTAGAATTAAAATATTTATTAATCTACAATATACATGTATCGATATAAAGAAACTTAAAAAAACAAAAAAAAATTTCCGTATCTGGGATTCGATCGAATAGTTTACTGCACTATTCCCAACTTCGCTATGGAGAAACATGACTGAAGAGATTACAGATATGGTCTATTTTCTTACTGTCTACTTTACATTCATTTTTTTTAACTTAATTTCAACAAATTTTGTTTTTTTTAATAGATATCGCTTTCTTTTATTTTATATTATTGTTTTCGTATATAATTTTTATGTTATTTATATTCTTTATAATATCGTAAAATTGTGTGTTTCGTCTAATTTAGTAAGATGTGTTGCATATATCTAAAATTCGACCAAATCATTTTTAAAGTCCCAGAGTGTACATATGTACTCATTTAATTATATCTTTTTCACAACAATAGATTTGAGATAAAAACTTAGTCTGTGCATAAAATAGTGTATGTGTAGCGGCATAACTTGCTTTTATAGCCCTATTACTATAATACGTCGAATATATGCTCCAAATAAACAGTATCAAACAGTTAATGAATTAAAAGTATGGAGTCTTTTACTTAGAATAATTTTGGACATTTGGAACTTTTAGAAAATCTTATTCATAGTATGATCTTTTGAAGTAATTCGAAGAAATGGGAGTACTATCCATTGTTGAATTCATTTATTACTTATTTTCCACATGCCGAGGACTGAAAATAGTTATTTACATTACAAGCTGCGAAAGTTTACTTTTAGGTGCAAGGTGTTTTTGATTGACCGAGGCGAAGCGTAAGCGTAGCCGAGGTTAGTTAAAAACACCAAGCACCTGAAAGAGATTTCGCAGCGTGTAATGTATTAAACTTTTCATTCTCCTTTTGGCATTTATTGACCACCGTAAATAAATAAATAAAATGATGATTCAGTGATTATAATAAAATAATGTTTGTATATACAACAGTATTTTTAACAAGGTAATGTTGACGACAGCCACCTTATAATATCATATTTTAAAAAAATTGACAGTTTTACTTCGTTGTCCAGGGACCGAAAGTTTTTCATACCTAGCAACCACCTCGCATGTTTTACTTTCGCTTTCGCTTGCTTTATCAAGATAGAAAGTTACACTTTCGTAAAGGGGAGAATGAAAATTAATTTTTAATTGTGGTGGTTAATTTATCCGCGCAACAAAGTCACTCGTCAGAAAAAATTTCGAGAAGTATTTCTTTAGAGCCAAACATTTATGTTTTGGGTATTTATGTTTCATTCTTTAACTTTAACAAAAAAATAACCTAAGAGTAAATCTACTGAACATTGTTTACGGCCGTTAATATGTGTAGTATACTTTTACTTTTGTAAGTTTATATTAAAAGTGTTTTGATTAGATGATCGTAGTAATTCAAACCCGAAGTTTGTTTTAATTTGCTTGCTAGAATTAAAAATTCATATTTAATTAGTCACAACAATTGTATATTAAAATAAATTTAATATGAAATACCTAAATAACAGTTATTTTTTATCTGCAACGTAAATTCATATACTTCAAAGAAAAACTCAAAGACTTACTTTCCGCTTTAACGAATGAACAGTTATAATTTTATAATCTTTTCATTCTTGAATTGACAAGAAACTTTCATTCGCCATATCTAAGGATTTGGAAATTCGAAACCTGCACTGGCAAAACCTTTACCCTCTTCTTTTAAACTAAAACGGTAAAATTAAACTGTAAGATAACAACAAAATGAAATATTTTTAAGCATTTTTGCATATGTCGTGGTTGTGTTATATTCCGTATTATATGTGTTTTCTTCATTTAAAGATTTCTTAATATAAATATTATATAAGTAGTGTTCTTTTGCTCTCTAATGATTAAAAATCAGATTGGTGATTTTTTAGCACATAGTGAGATACTTTTAGCATGATTGGTAATCCCCTTACCCCTTCTGCGATTGACATAATTCAATTATAAAAAGTGCTGTGACGAAGTTTGTAATTATTGCCAATGTTCTTTTGTGATAAAACATTCTCAAATCATGCTAAAATTTTTATAACTGTTTGGATTTAATTACAGTGTGCAAAAGAATACGTCTATTAAATCAGTAGTGTCATGGCAAAACAATTTTGTATTTAGCATGTATCAAAGTAACTAAACCGTTTGATCAACTTAAAGTATACTTTATTTGTGGCCATTTAATGCCAAAAAGTGCATTTTGACAAAAAAAGCAGATAGCATGTTTTGCCATAACGCTATTGAAATGTTTAAATATGCCTCGTTTGTATGGCCAATCCGATTCTACTTTGCAAACTCGGGGAATGATTATTAGCGTTGAGTGAGAAGACTCTTCACTCAACGTTATTAGTATGTGGGAATGACTCATTGTTGTCACTGGCGCATTGTAGAGCATTCTCATCTATTGTAATATTTTTTATATTAATTTGTTTTGTAAAAATAAAAGATAAATCATTCTACCTTACTTTTTATAATTGTTAATTTTGATTATTTATTATTTTTAGTATTTTTTACAATAAAAACTTATTACAGTTAGTACAAAAAATTTAGTTTTTTTAGTGTTTACAAAATAATTAAACTTTGTAAATAAACAAATCAGACTCGTAAATAAATTAATAGAGTTTATATTAAAGTAGAAAAAAGCATACAATATTTATTTCTTAAAATAGAAGAAACGATAGTAGAATTGAAATTGCTGTTTTGTACTCAGATTAAACAAGAAACTCACTTATAGAAGTTTTTATTACTCTATTGTTGCTATATAAAGTCACTCTAGGTAGGGTAGCAACCTTTAAAACTGATTATATTTGCTGTGTTGTTTGTAAAGAATGGAAAAAGAAACTATGCTCCGAAACGTATGTCGTTTCTTTTACCAGATTTGTTAAATGTTTGTTTGTTTTTGGGCGAGGAATCAGGATGGCGGAGCATCCTTCGTACCTCATGGCACCGATTGCTATGATCATTTGGCCAACCCTACTAGAATTTAGCCGAATCTGGGGGAATTCCACCCCCCAGTAGGGATCTTTATCGTGTTGTCTGCTCAAGACAAGACATTTTCTAAAGACTGCACATCTAATTCTAATGCTCGATTTGGGCCCATACTAAAATAAGAGCCAACATATCCAGAAGGGGGCATCGGTTGATGTTAAGCCGGTCCTGTCTGAAATCATAAGCGAAAATAAACATTCCGAACAGATGTAATAAAACATCTTGCATCTCGCTTGCGAGTTTCTTTACAAGTCTGGTTTACAAAACGGGCTTATTATCTGCTATGGAAACGCAAATTGCATTATTTTCCCTCCTAATTCTTCCTCCTGCAAAATTGTTTTGTTTACGCTTCGAATTTACCGCCGAAAATCCGGAAGCAATTAACACAAAATAATTCGACCGTGCGTTTGCGTGCGCCTAGTAAATATATATAAAGTGGTGCGTTGTTTGTATCAAACGCGGAAAAAATCCTGTATTAGAAATGCATTTGTATTTCTCCCATAAGGTCACTTTCTTCTCCATATACGTATCAAACTGAATTTTCACGGGATTCGCATGGGAAATGCGAGATTTAACAGTGGTGAACGCTTGCAATTAACAAACATAACCTCAAAGCCAGGAGCTTTGTGACATTTTACAAGAAGAGTGATTGAAAGATTATTTAAACATTTTTGTTATAAAATAGCGTGTTTGAATTTAAATGAGTTTATAAATTGTTAACGTTAAAATCGGCGGGATATTCCTGTTCGATCGATGTTTTATTCACTAATGGACCATAAGAGGAGGGACTTATAAAACAAATGCATAAATATGAAATCAGATGCTGTAAAGTCGTATGAATGTACGTGAAATAATGAAATTCCTTCGTTATACGTCGCCGTAATTGTTCTGTTATGATTGGAATAGTTGGGAACTTGTTAACGTGAAGACTAGTGTTTAAAAGACAATTTAATAACATGAAAATTATTTCAAAATCTTGTATTTTTGTTTTCTTGTATGATGCCAATAAAAGAGCCGAGCAATGATCAAAACATAGACCGATTTCGTGCGAAGATGTCCGAAGAATGCTGCACTAGTCAAAACAATAATACTGCTACTACAAAATTGACTGTAGATGCGATAAATAATTATTTAAACAATATAAGCAACTCTGGCAGCAACACTAAAGACGATTTAAATCTCTCTTATGATCATATGTACGCATCTAATACAACCGATGGTGTTGATCTATTAGATCCGGCCGATCCGAACTGTCAAAACACCGAAAGTGAGGTTAGGTTCCTAAAGGAATGGCTATTGTTACATTTAGATTTAATACAGCAACAAAATGATGAAATATTAAATAAAGACAAAATTATCTATTCTCTAAAACAAGAGAATGAAATGGTACTCTTAAATTGATATGTGTAGTTGTTTAATTTACTGAGTGAGTGATGTTCTTTTTTGCAGCTTAAAGAGCGTTTGAATTGTCTGGACCGAGGGATAACCTTTCCAGCTAACACCTTTAACAATCACGCTTCACGAGAGTATTCTTGTGAAGAAACCATTGAAGAGATGACACAAGATGCTGGACACATTGAAGACGATAATAAATCCAGTGTTTATTTTGTAGAACCTCATAATAGCAGTAGTATAAATAATTACATTGATGTAACTAGTTATGATGAGATTGATCATGAAGAATCGTCTCAGGATAAAGAAGTAGTTACAGAAAACTTTAATGATAATTCTTCTCAAAATACGTCTGTTAATTGTGATAATAAAGGTGGGTAAATGTGTGTTTTACGTTAAGGTGACATTTGATGGTTTGAGGTTATGAGATTTTGAAAGTTGTCAATACAAGGAATTTATTGTTTTAATCAATTGTTAATGATTTATTCTGCAAGATTGAGTTTGGTTTGGTTTTATGTAAAGTACATTTTCACTATGCCATATATTCTTAGGACAATATTAAGTCTGTAAAATGAATTCAGTATGACGATAGAAGAGTATGTAATCTTTCTGTATATTAGCATCATATTTATACAGTTCACAATGATTAATTCAACTAAAAATATATCATTTTAATGAATACTTTTAAAAATAAACAGTTTTTAAATTTGAGAATATTTTAAATGGTAACAATCAGTGCTTTTTTAATTCAACTTTTTAATCCATTCTAGATAACTATGACCTATTAACCTCGAGGAAACAAATAATTTTTCTAACTGTTTGAAATTGAATAGATAAGTGTTTAAATTAGAAATTTTTAATATTCTACTTAAAACATCTCAAATTGTAGCTCGTTTTAAATATTCATGTATGAGCTGAGTGAACAGAAGTATTTGACTGACTCACTAAGGGAAGTGTTTATTGCCTGCCAAATTAATGAACTAGCATTTAAGTGAAGTAGCAAGTTAGGTTAGGTGTATTAATTAATTTTATTGTTTATGCCTTACATGCGATATGTTTAAATAAAATGCAAACCTGGATAATTCAATTAAGACAACTTGTGACTCTTTACTTACACATAGTCAGGAATTTATAAAATTATTCATTTATAATTCCATTGGGACGCGTCAATAAATATATGTAGCTGCATGTTTTAATTGTAACATAGCCTTAAATCCTCCAATGTGACAATTGAAGGGGCGAGTGGATAAAGGCGTTAACTAACAAATTATTAATTTTCCAGGAGAGCACTTTTAGTGAATTATTCTGGACGTTTTTAGCTATAGGATTTTAGGACAAATCATTTAGTTAAAACGATAGGGATTAAAATTACGATTTTTTTTATCACAGAGTAAAATGTCAGGTATATAAAAAATAAGCTCAAATTAGAAAAAAAATCTAATTAGTTGCTTTATTCATTAAAAAACGCACAAATAAGAACCATTTCTGTAGTAGTAGCTAGGCCCTTTATTATCTAATATTTCTGTAACTATACATATAATCGTAGCAAAATCAGGTCAGAAGTTGTAAAATAGCTTTAGCACCATGTTTTACTAAAAATATGATTTTTTAAAAGAATATTAGTTAACCCCTTTTGGCACTCGCCCCTTCAATTATCCTATGCATAATTAGATTTAATAAAATTGCACTCCAATAGTGATTTTTTCTAATATGCGTTTGTAATACATTTATTAACGTCTATCAGTAGGAGTCGTTTATGGCTATCTATAAAAGTACACTGTACTTTAATGAATTATAGGGTTATTTAGTTTTTAAGGGTTGGATGGGTAATGTGTGGAATGTGACAACTTCAAACTACAAGTATCTGTCAAAATTGTCAACCTCCGATAAATTTTTAATTAATATCGTTGAATTGGTTCGCTGTTTGTTGATTGTTACTTACATGAAATTTCACTTGAAGTTATGGTCTATTTTTACTTGGAAAGAAGGTTAGGTTTTGGATATTCCTAATTAGTAACATAAACAAGTCTCGTACCTACATCAAATCTGCTTGGACAAATCAGTAAGTCCAATTCATGTTTGTAATTTTATGGTACTATAAACAAGACACGTATCATCGATTTAATCATCTTTGCTTTTTTTCGCGAATTTCTGGCGGAGTGCAAATTAAGTTGTCTTCGCTCATATTTTATTTATTTGTAACACTAATAAAATAACAAAAGTAATAACTAACACAAAATTCTCTAGACGACCAAAATATTTTTTTTTGTATTAAAATAAGAAAAAAGGGGGCGCAAATTAGAAAAAATACTCGTTTTATAAGTTATAGAAAAACTCGCCTGCGGCTCGTTTTCTAACTTGGGATTCGTGCGCCAAATCAACCCTTATAAAACTTGTTCTTTAATATACTATTCTAATATGTGAGTTTATAAACAAAAAAAATGAATTGACATTTGCTAACTATTTGATGTATGCCTACTATGATTGTGATAAAAGTTTACATAATAAAGTTGATTTTTTCTATTTTCTAATTCAAGGTCATACTTTTTGCCATGAAGTTGGTACAGGATTTGAATGTGAATTGCTTGAAATTTTTCATTCTTCATATTGGCAGAAATGAAAATAACAAATTTGAAGGTTAGTTGTCGGACAAGTGCTTTTTCTAGCTACTGCAATTAAAAATACAGAATACCTACAACTTAATAAGTTATTTGTAATAATTCAGTTTATTTCCACACAAATAGTATTATTACATTACGTTTATTTAAGATTTGTGCCATGTGAAACTGAAATTTTGAACCGTTGACATTATTGTTTACAATTGTCACTTTGATTTGGAGACATTTTTTTTGTAACCGGATTGTTATACCACCATTGGTTTTTTGGGAGAAGCAACTATCACTGCATTTAGTTATGCATATTTTTCAAATAGGTCAAATAATCTTGTGATTAATGTTATATGCAAATTCGTTGTACTTTTATTAGAATTTATAGGTTATGTCAGTCAATGTAAACAAGTATTCACATTCGAAAATTCGCCATTATAAACCTGATGGGTTTGCCCAACCAGAGTTAATTTCTAAAAACTCCTAGGATTATTTGCATAAACCAGAGTTAACCACGTTAACAAGCAACCTGATTGGATAAAACTGAACAGCAGGCTTAAGAGAACCAATCACACTACAACAATTGCTTCGAATTAACCAATCACATATCTAACAACGTGTCCAAAACCATGTAGTTAACAATGCTTTATGCAATCGTCCCCTAATGTGTTACATGTACGTCAAATCAAAGAAACAATTATGAACTCGCACAGCTGGCAGTGGGAAATGTTTTTAATTTGAATTGTTTATTGAAATTTACATGCGCTGGAAATGAGTTTTATTAAAACTAGTTATACGGTAGGACGGCTATAATAATAATAATATAATATGAGTGATAAAATGAGATTAACTGAGATCATTGAAAAGTAAAAAGAACATACAATTCAACATGTTTATGTAAACAAACAGAAACACACAACATAACCACAAATTTGTAATCGTTTGTGTTTTTCACAAGGATGAAAGAAAAATAATTAAATAAATAATGTAATCATTATGTTTCTGCAATATAATATAACTGCTGCAGCTACTAGATGTATTCATTTTCAATAAACTACACATTTACATATATTTTCTAAGATTAAACATTTGTTTACATTTGACATAACCTCAAAAATTCCATCTCACTTCGTATTTTCAAGCTAAATAAGGGGCAAGGGGGCACAAGTTATCTCAGTACCAACTCACTTGTGATAAGTAAATACAACACACAACTTTACTAAGATAATGAGAATAAGTAAGAATCTTACTTAATTCCCTTTAAAAATGGTAAAAATAATACTAATATTTTGCATATTTTTTTGTAAATTCAAGGTGTTGCTAACATTTTAAAACTTTATAACTAAAACCTACATTTAAAAGCATCACCAGATCTAGGGACTCTACAATTCTTCCTTATGCAAATCGGTAATTCGGTTAAAATAAATTATGCGGTACAATGTGGTGGCTATGTTGCAATATGTATAATTACCAGTAAACATACTATTAAGAGAAATCTATGAACGATACTTTTATTTTACTGATATTTCATTAAATCTAAATATTCTACTTAAAATTATCATAAATATTAACAAATCATTAATAAATTTATTGTCGAAATTACAATGGTCATTAAAATACAAAACAGCAGAAACAACCGCTAAAAACTATGTCATCAGCTACTGCATATCCAAGTCATTTGGATGATCTACAACGCCATCTATATTTATTGAAGCGTCCCAATATATCATTGATTCTGTATATTCTGCTGTCATCATTCTATTTTATTTAATAATCTAAAGGTTATGTTTTTTAGCTGTCATCATTATATAAAATTAAGTTTGTTTAATATAATTTAGGTACTCGAGCATTATACGATATAAAAATGTAGGAAAATATGGATAATATTTTATACTTACAAAGCTGTTCACAGGTAAAATGGGGGCTTAGTTTTTTTTATTATATTCCAACATTAACTGTTTACTCTTAGTATTGACAACTGATTATGCTTAAAGCCTGGATCCCATTACTTGTGTATTTGACAAACAATTGTCAGTCGCGGATATTTGCCATGTAGTGGGAACGTCACTTGTCTTTTCCTGTCGTTTGCCAGTAAATATAACACAAATCAAAGACTTTTAATACTTGACAAATATATGAATAGAAATATTAATGCGCGTAAATATCCCCTTGTTTCTTGACAAATATATATTATAAAGTGTATATCTTCAAGTACAAATGTTGGCCAAATATACAAGCTGTGGGAACGGTTTTCACAAGTGTTTACTTGCATATTTGTCAAATTCACAAATATTTCTGTATTTGCCAAATGCATCAGTAATGTGATCCAGGCTGTTGCTTAAACTTCAAAAAATTAAGAAATTGTTTTAAAAACTATTACCAATCTTGCAAACTAATCATTTAAAAATAGTATCATAGGGTAGTTAAAACATTATAAAATTCCCCAACAGTGATTGCTAGTAAAATGAAACAAAATTATACATAGCAAAAAAAAATGCATATGACCTACTTTATTAACTAAACGAACTAAAATAAAAATAAGACTATTAAAGTGACATTTATGAATTATAGGTTATGAATTATGAAGGGGAAATAAATTTTTGCAAAATACTTTTGGGGCAAATTATGAAAATATTGTACTAATGGCTCTGTCTACATTTAATTATAAAATTTTTAATATAAACCTCATATTTAGAATTTGCCAATGTTGCCAATCTTGCAATAATAAATAGTTTGAGGTATTACAAACTAATAATTTTACTAAAATTTTTGTCATTTTCCAGATATAGAAGTTTATGTAAAAAACGAACAAACAAGTACCGGAAATAATAAAAAGGAGAAAACCTCAACAAATGAAACTTTCAATTCCAAAGATTCAACAGTGAATGAATCTGCAAATAATTCCATTTTAAATTTGAACAATAGTAATTTTATAGTTAATAATTCTATGGAAGATACATTAAAAAATCTAAGAATGAGTATTAGAAGAAAGAGGCTGTGTAGTAGCTCGTCTGCTTTATCAAATAATGAAAATAGTCTAGATGAACCACGAACTTCACGTAAGAGAAAGAAGAGGAAAGGTGTGTTTAGATTGTTCTTAATCTCTAAATAGTAATTTTTTCAAATTATAGGAGTAATGAAAGACGAAAAAATCCTAACATCCAGTGATCAGTATGTCGCATTATCTAGTGAAGTTGCTTTGGGAATTCCAACAGAAGCCGAACTATCAGCTGAATTAACGCAAACACATAGTTTAGAGGTTACCTAAAAACTTTCCATCAGTTTTGTAATTCATTTTATAACGATTTTAATATTCTAGGTACCACGATGGAGAGTTAAAGTGTACACTAGTTGTTATGCCATGGAAGGTACAGAAAATTTAGATGATGAAGTTTACAATAAGCGACATATGAGATTAGAAAATGATGAAAGAAGACGAAAAAGGTTAGTGTCATTGTAAAAACTTAGGTTATGTACTATATATTTGACAGTTCTAAATCTAGGTTATGCATTATAAATTTGAATAATTTTATTTGATTTCTTTAGATGGGATGTACAAAGAATTAGAGAACAAAGAATGGTAGAAAAATTAAAGCAAAGGCAAGAAAGAACTGGCTCGGGTTCAAAAGTGGATGAACACGCCGATGCTGTGCAGTCGCTGTGGCCCACACTAGAAGAAATTAAATTCCTTGAAGTTGGTGATCAGTTACCTGTGTCAGCTTTTGGAGCCCCTATACCTCGTTTTAATCCCAGGTACCGTTTGAATTTCTTAAAATATTATAAATTATATTAATCTAATCTCAAATTACTATGTGTTTTTTATTTTTAGTGAGTTCAGCCTTCCATGGTTAAATAATCCTCATGCATCTTTCAAAAAAACCAGCAATAGAAAATCAACTATCAGAAGGAAAGCAACAAAGAGATAAGTTACTGTATTTATTAGAGCATTTTTAATTCTTTATAATAATTATAAAGAAAATAGACTGTTTCAGTATGTTTATAGTCATGCTTTAGAGATCTCTCTGAATTTAATTTTAAATCAGCTGTGAAAATACACCTTTTAAGTGAAACTGAAAGTGAATAATAGAAACCAAAAAAAGAAATATAAGTATACAGGATTATGTTGCGGTGCAAGACCAATCAATCTTATTTCTCATTTTTATTGTTAATTTAAAAAAAGTGTTTTTCGATAATTTGTAAAAAAGCATTTTTTTCAATTAATTAATTTATTTCATTTGTTTTTCGTCTATAATATACAGTGATGTTGATATAGAATTTCTTGTATAACTATATTTTGTAACTGTAAATAATTGTAATTCAAATAAAATTTTTACAAAAATGTTCTTGTGTTACATTTTTTTAAGTGGTTGTAAACTTTGTAAGATAAACAAGGTAAGGCTCATTAGTTTACGGTAGTGTAAAATTGATACAATAGAGTACGGACAGAATTGAATTTAAAAACCAAATTATATAGTGATTACCAAAGACGAGAATGAAAAGCTGACAACGAAATAAATGTAAAATAATGAAATTTGTGTCCAAAGCAGCGATGTGTTTATAAATGGAATAAACACGTGTAAACAATAATTCAAATTTGAAATTTTACGCACACCTCATCTTGTTTTGTAAATGAAGTGCGAATATCAAGAAATGATACATTTAGATAAGCGTCTAAACAATTTTATATGTTCATTTAATTTATAAAGAAAACGCATTGTCTTACCAGTGTTCCACTGCAGAGCATGTTTGTTTTGATTTTCTCATTATCTGCTCAAGTATATAATATTTAAATCTGAGACAGTGGCATGGAACTTTTATATAACACTTTTATTCCATCTAAATCACATAAAAAACATTCTAGTCAAAATTGTTAGTATGTCCATGGTCCGACATAACTGCATAGGCTTATAAGCAAATCCTTCTCGTCTCTGATTACCCTTCTCTAGTCTAAAGAGAGGCTACTAGTGTATTATTCAATGATGGCTATTACTTATGAAGATGAATTGTGTAATGCATTCGTATGAGTAATAGCCATTACATGCAAGTAGAATACTATACTTTTTCTATGACTGTTCAATAGAAAACTGCACTTTTCAAATCTTGACCTTGCATGCTAGGATGGTCATTTTGTTTTGGCAAAGTCAAAATTTTATTGAACTCAAAATGTAAAAATCTTTAAACAAGAATAACCCGTGCTGGTAGAAAGTTGAATTTTTAAATGTATTTTCAATGCGATTTTAATGTTTTTAGGGAACATAAGGCATAACTTTTTGAACATTCAATGTTTTGACTTGAGAACTTGTACAATATGGTTTCTGGAGTCGCTGAACAGGAATTCGGGTCAAAAATGACTTGGCAGATGACAGCTGTCAAATTCGTTAAAAAAAGCTATAAAAATGCAATTTGCATCTGTCAAAAGTTATTTTTGACACCGAATTCGTGTTCAGCGGCCCCTAAAACTATGAGGTACAAGTTTTTAAGTCAAAACAAAATTTTGGAATCTCATTTTCTCAACAAACTAACCCATATCTTGAGGTGAGATTGATAAAATCTGGGCTTTGCCAAAATAACGACCATCCTATTGTATGTCGTTTTGTTAATGTATTAATGTATCACTTAATAGGAGTAGAAACAATATATTATCCAAGACCTCTATAAATACCCTAACTACTGCGGTTATTATAAATAAGGAAAGCAATTGTTTACTCTTTTATTACACTATATTTTTGAAAATCTTACTCCTTCATAGAAAGTCTTTTGTTTCTTGATAGTAATAGAAACATCAATTTTTCACTTATTAATAATTATAATAAGTGTCTATTCAAAATTGGCTTACTTTTAATCTAAAAGAAGAAACCTCAAACTAGCAACTATTTTGTATTTTCACAGCCACCTACTATTACATCTGCTATAACAATATAATACATTTCTAATGTATAAAATCTTCAATAATAGTATATTATTCAACTAGCATATAACGATGGCTATTATTCACAAGGATGAAGTTTACGACACAAGCCGTTTAGGCGAGTGTCATAAATCATCCGAATGAATAATAGCCATTATAGGGCCGGCGGTGGACGAGTGATGTCAGTGCATCACTCGTGTTCCAAGGGTCGTGGGTTCGAATCCCACTTGGGGCGACGGGATTTTTCTAATTGGAAAATTCCATCACCTCAACTATGGGTGTGTGTATTCGTGTTGCATGTTAGATGGGGGACAGATGACCTTAGCTGTTGGTTCTCCCGTAGTGTAGGTGTGAAATTAAAAATAGCCATTATATGCGAGTAGAATACTATAGTTTGTTCACGACAACTAAATATTAATGTACTAACAATAGGTAGTTGTAGCCAATCAGCAACTAACTAGTAGTGATTAATCATTATTCACCGCTGGTAGTGCATAATGTATATAATCATAATTGAAAATAGACAACTATAATGAGTATTTTATAACAGTCGTGGACAAATTAAATTTTTATGAAATATAATGAGGTGTGATTATATCTTACTTAACTCAGTAGTACCATAAATAACTATTTTTTGTACAATTTGCCCACAATTATGAGATATTTAAGTGACTCATGGAAACTGCGATTTATGATTTAGGTTAGGACCTAACCGTTAGGTTATGATTAGGTAAAAGTAAGTTTTTTTGTTATATGTATATTTCATCGTGTTTCATTGTTAGTTTGGAGAAACTAATATACTTTTATTCAAGATTTACTAAAATATTGCACAAATGACAATACGGGTTGCCAAAGTTTGACAATAATTTAAGAAACCAATCAGAATTTGTAACCTTAGAATATAAAAGTATAGAAGGAACATAATCATCTACCAAATGCGACCAGGATGGAATCTCAGTATGGCGGTGTAGGTCTTTCTGGTTTTGTAATGAGATATTTCCATTGGCAATTCCCGCTGTCTCGAAATACGCACATAAACTACATAACCTCAATTTTAAAACATAGTATTTTGAAATTACTCTTAGAATACAAATTTAATATTTTAAACCAATGAATACTTATGAAATGTAATTCTCTGCTTCGTATTTGTCGAAGTTTGAGAGAAAAGCAGATTTAGATGGTGTCTAATGGCGGCCAGTGTGACTTCATATCCGTTGCTTTTAAAGTTCATTGCGCCGGGTAGTTACGTTCCTTCCTACAGTTTTATACCAACGCTACATAAATAAATCATGGCTTGCTCAAATATCTAATCATCATGGACAGATCTTTTTTTGTAAATAAAGTTACAAGGAACCAGATTTTGTTATAAATTTTATACTATACAGGGCAACTAAAAATTGTTCTGCATCTTAAAGGCCTGTTTCTTACATGAAAATAAGAAGAAAAGTTTATATTAATGTGTCCACAAATGCCCCTTCATCAAAATACAGGACATTGAGAATTGCAACAAAATAATTGTTTTTTTTTCAATTACTTGTAACTGATTGCGAATTAAATTTTACAATATGTTTGTATGTTCATGTACAGGGTGATCCAAATTGATTGAAGACTGTTTGAACTTACCGCCACGTTAAATTATTGTTACATTGGCAATAAAAATATTTTTCAGGCATTTTTTATCTTTCTTTTATTTTACAGTGGCGCCTGAAAAATAATATAGCTTATAAACTTCATTAATTTTAAATAATAAACTTTTACCTGACAATAAAATCGTCTAAAAAACTGTAGTTCTGAAAAGAACTGTTTTCTAAAATAAGACAACAAACAAAATAAAGCAAAAATCCAATGAAAACCTGAAACAACGATGTAAACGACAAAGTGACGAGTTGTCGCTGTAATTTGACGGAACGCATTTCAATAGCGCTACACTAAGAATGTGAAATACACTAAAACCGACGGCGTGAAATTCAAACAGTCTTCAATCAATTTGGATCACCCTGTTTTATGGTATGGATCAGAGCAAGCAGTTTTATCTTACCAGTGTCATAGAAATAGGAGTGTATGTAGTTATTTAAGGAAAAAAAATGGCATGCCACTGGTTTTTTCAAAGTTTGATTTATTTATCACGCCGAAATAGTTTACTTTTAAACAGGTCTCTGGGGTTTTTTCGTATCTTTAACTGTTTTTGTATTAAACAGGCGTAAAACATAAAAAATGTGGAGTTTTTATTACCTATATGATTTTTAATAATCAATAATGCTTAAGAGGATACAGGAGAACTTTTAAGTCTATACTATCTATACTAGCAGGTTTATGAAAGGGATGAAAGCTCAACTTAAAAGTAAAAAAAGGTAAAACCTGTCAAGTAAAACCATAATTATAGTCACCCTGTAGGTTTCTATGTAGCAATTGGTTAGTAATTCAATTTTCTGAAAAATAACTCTCAACAATTATCTGTAATTGTCTTCCTTGGGAGAAAACATTGTCTAATAACATTTAGTTGCTTATTACTTAATCTAGTCTGCTGCTGTAATGCTTACGAATGTTGGTCATAACCAACAATATTAAACTTACACAGGATTGCCCGATCTCTATACTGTAATTTGTATGATAGTCCTAGTGAGACATCACATCGAGATCTAAACCGACTGCTCTACCTCAAAACTCCTTTCATTCAAGCAAAGTTTTATAGTTAATAATAGAATAATTTTTACAAATCATTCTGATGCTACCAGGAAGAAACTACGTCAATTAATCAAAATTATAACTTAAACGTACTTGTATTCCAAAGATCACGTCTCACTTGGGGTGGCAAGATTTTTCTAAACTGGAGAATTTGGCTGTCTAAACTATGGATGTTTGTGATTGTGTTGTATGTTAGCTGCGGGACATACGACCTTATCTGTTGGTTCCCCCGTAGTGTAGGTGTAAACTAATAATAATAAATGTAGCTTGTCCAAGTTTTTAGTTTAGTCAACAGGCATGTCTTCCTTTTGAGTTTATTAATTTCCAGTTTTTTTTAAAAACCTCTTTATTATCTATGCATGACAACGTTTCGAGACTTAGTGTCTCCGTATCAAATCTTTAATTAAAGAATTATCTAATTATGTTAGCTTTATATTTTAAAATAATCGTTACCAATTTTTCTTACATTGTTATTTTTATTACTGGTACATACTATTCTATTATAAAGTTTCAAGATTTTAATTACATGTTGTTTTTAACATCTGGAACTAATATTAGTGTTCTAATTAGTTTACTTATTGTGATGTAATACATGTTTTGTGGTATAAATACCAATGTTTAATAATTTCGTTTTCTTGTTCTGTAAATTGACCTATGCAACTGCTAACTTTTTAAATTTATTTGATTAATTTTAAGTGTTTCAGATTTGTATGATTTTTATTTTTGTGTGCATGAAGTGGTTTTGCTATTTTATTTGGATATAACTGGAGCTGTGCGCTGCTCGAGTACAAGTATTTGAAGTAATTTTCATTTACTCAATACTCAGTCCACAAGTACATTATTTGAAATGTACCTGTACTTGTATTCGACACATTTTAAGTAAGAAGAATGTACTTGAATACAATCCACTATGCGACGCAAGTACCTTTTTTATGCAAGATCGGACATGTGTACCACTGACTGGAGGTAGCCGATAGCTGGTCACCAGCCCCAAGAAAAATGCTTCTTACAGTCTTGCCATGTTAAAGTTCAATTCTACAGTTTATGTTTTGTAATAAAAGACTGTCTGATTTGTGATGCGAGTAGTCCTGTATGGTGTTCATGTTCATCTATTCATACCCATTAGACAAGAGTCACGAATTCTAGATAAAAAGAAGTCCACAATTGAACTTGAACTTCTACATTATCTGGAAGACAAGTGAACTAATTCATCAGCTGATCGATTATACATATGAAAAAAACTTTTCATGCGGTATAATACATGTATGCCATCTTCGGCTCTGCTGGGACATTGGATGATGAACGGTCATCATACCCTTACAGACAATTTTGAAAAGTTAGTAATTCTGAAAGCCAATAAAATTTAAAATATTTTTTAAGTTAACTAATTTAATTTCTATGTACTCTATACTAACTTGTAAAAGTACCTAAATACATACCATTGTATATTTGTACTCAGTACTACTTGATTACATGTTGTGTAAAGTATTTGTACTTGAGTATTTTTTTCTTGTACGCAGAACACTTCTGGACTTGTAATCTTCTAGAAATCGAATCAATGACTTAATTTGTTCGAATATACTTTTATTTTTAAGGGTTACAGTTCATTTTTTGTTATATCTGTGTGTGTGTGTAACTTATGTTATTTTCTTTCTAGAATTAAATTGTTTTTTCCGTGATATACACAATTTAATAAAATATTTTGTTTATTTATATTCAGTCTCGTTCTTTACTCATTATATTTAATTATGTGTTGATACTTATTATATCAAATTCGAAGCAAGAATGAATATATTATTGTTATTACTTTTTTCATACCTAATGACTTTTCTGATTGGAATAAATACCATCGTTTAAGTGGCAATTTCAGGTGTAAATATTTATCTGCGCATCATCTTCTATGTCTCTTGTTTATTGCTGGAAACTTAATATGTGATTGTCAAATTTAATTAATTAAAAAAATTCCTTTTTCTGTTTCCCCTTCTAATAGTTCTCATGCTGACGTCATACATTCGCATGCAGCCAGTGAATTTCTGGATGGAGCAATTCTCTACCGATAGTAGTCTAACATTCTTGGATCATAAGCAGAAGCTGTGTCTGATATTGTATTCAATATTGTTCTGTATTGAAATGCCCTTAAACAATTGTTCATATTGCAGATTCCATACACAACAATCTACTAATTGAAGTCCATGTCTTGTAGTTCATATATTTTTAATTATTCATAGTCCGATATTTCCAGAATATAGTGCATAATTAAATCTACAGAATCTATAGCCAGTAGGACTCACTCTTGTTTCACACTTTATTGTGTTAGCTATTTTCCATAATTTGTAGTGAATTTTGTACCATTTTCAACTTACTACCTCCGATCAAGAATTCATAGCGACAATAAGCAGCGACAGTCTACAGTTTGTGATCTGTAGTTTACAATTGTAGTGTATGCGACTATGTTTAATCCACAGTCTGTGGTCTTCTAAATTATAGCATTTTGTTATACCAAATCAAAATCACTCCAATTAACACTCGTTACCTGTATTAACTAACTACTGCTATCTGTACACTCTATAACCTATGGGTCTTATGGTCTATAATCTACAGCCTATTGTTCCACTCTATGTCTAACTGACATGTTTGGCAAGGGTGTCAATTTTTGATTTATCATCAATAATATCCAAATAAGGCTTGAACAATTATCTTCCATCCACTGACTGCCACGTATAAGCTTCTTTATTTTATTTGGTATTTCAAACAATTGTTTATATACCGCAATTAGTAAAATAAAGTATATCTTTATCTCTGTTGTCACTGACACCAGAGTTCAAGACGTCCTTGATCTCCATTGTTGTTGGCAACGTAAATCAGTTGATGTTGCGTAACAGCCACACGTGACATGCTGCTTTTCCTTGGTTAGGTGTATGACGACACAGACAAGACAACTTGCTTCTTTATACAATAAATTCGGATGAATTTTAAAAGGGAGAAATTAGGATTGAAATACGAAATAAAATAAAACAACTTATTGCAATACGGAGATCAAGCTTCTTTAAATCCTCGAAGATGTTATACATACATACATACATCTTCTCGGATTTAAAGTATCACTTGATCTCCTAATACATAATATATATTATGATCAAAGTATTTAGCTGGATGTCAGTAATACAGTATGAAAGCTTTTGTTATCTAATTTATTTAAATTATCAAACAAAATGTAAACAGATTTGGTACTAGAGCATACTATCACAAAGCAATAATTGACTGGTATCTAAGGAACTATAATAGATCTGTTATGTTTGAAAGGAACTAGATGCTCCCAACGTCCCTTAACTAGTCCTCTAGTCCTCAAGACTAATAGAACACTATTAAGTTGTTATGAATGGGAAGTTGGAAAAGACAGGAAAACTATTAAAAACATAAAAAAAATCTGAAAATTCCTTGAAATAGAATCAGCATGCAAATGGGAGAAGCAATATATACGATTTTTTATGGCAGGTATTAGAGAAGAGATCAGAAATTTTATCAATAATGCAGACTGAGACGCAGCTTTTTAATTAAGTTGTTAATTTTAAGTTATGTTAATAGTTTTAACTTCAATAAATAAATTAGTCAAATATACTTTTTTTATTTCCTAAAATGGTTTTACTTTTGGACAGAATATAAGTGTTTAAGTATTATAGTATAAAAGCCAACGTTTGACTCACCATGCCAAAAATGTCATTAAGCTCCTCTAGAACTACTCAACGTATAAAGACAATAAAAACACCAAATGGAAGTTCTAACCTTGAAAATAGCTTATACATATATATTTTTAATTTGGATATGACCGGAGAAAGGTTAGAAACTGGGTTCAAAGATGGATATGCCCTCGCCTAACTTTCAATCAGATCAGCATATATATATCAAAGCCCTAATCTGAATATTGCTCATATGTATTTCTAATTTTGATGTGACCTTGGCAAGGATGCCCATGCATTTTTCTCATTGGATGTGGCTTTAGAAATGTCAAACTCTGGGATCAAAGGACGGGATGGACTGAAAGAATTCTAAGGCCTGCTTTATTAAACAGAGGCTGGGATCCATATATGTACTTTCTTTTATAGTTACGTAGTGTTTATTAATTTTTTATCAAAATTCTCTTATGCTCAACTTATGAAAGAGTAGATCGCAGATGTATTTTTACTGGCAAAGTAGATCTTATGCAAAAATTAGTTGATACCCCTGTCTATGGTTTATAAAGCGATTGGAGAGGTTGTTGAAATGTAAATACAGATCATGAGGTATTCATTTCCTTCATTATCTTTCGGTTACTCTTACTTAGGAATGTGAAGTTCGAATGTATTTCGAAGTTAATTCGGAAATGTATTAATCAAGAACGAACATAAGCTGAAAGCAACAATAATAGATGAATATTACAACATTAACTGCTTTTAGTCAATAGTGGTTTCCTCTA
The DNA here is from genome assembly GCA_929113105.1 of Agrypnus murinus. Lineage (NCBI taxonomy): Eukaryota > Metazoa > Arthropoda > Insecta > Coleoptera > Elateridae > Agrypnus > Agrypnus murinus. The sequence goes on along the minus strand of OV816028.1, from coordinate 153,597,652 downwards.
ACCAGCTAAGTTGTAAACTGAAAGACAAATTAAATGAGACTCGTATAGGTACTTAAAAAATCAGCTGCGTGCACAGGTGATTGTTGGGTTGCCTAGATATATCAGGACCGAACTTAAACTTAAATTGAAATATTTTTAATTCAATTTATTTTCAAATTTCATCAAATTCGTCGGTTTTATTTGAATTAGAATACCTATACGAGTCTCATTTAATTTGTCTTTCAGTGTACATAAGTAGGAAGTAGCTAACTTGCCAAACCAATTCTGTATACCGTACGTGTACCTAATGTTGCGGGACCGACCGGGCGGGTGCGTTCGTACGTAGTTCCTACTAGAGTCACTGCATCTAGTCACCTAGGCCAGCTGATCGATTAGAGTATCGCAAAACGCCGCCATATTGGGACAAAAGAAATTCAAAATTGTTCATTATTTGTATCTGATTGCATTTAATCAAATCCACGTTTACTTTAAAAAGTTTTTCTTATTCTGAAAGATCAAGCCTCTAATATGTCAAATACGTAAAATATGGTTTTAATTTGTCCATTATTAAAAATTACCCTTTTCTGCCCCAATATGGCGGCGTTTTGCGGTACTCTGATTGACCAGCTGGCTTAGGTGACTAGATGCAGTGACTCTAGTTCCTACTTCACATAGTGTATACAGGGTGTTTTTTAAATAATGATTTTTGGCTTAATGGGTAACATATGAATAAAGGAAGAAGGCAAAAATGCATAAAATTCCGCACTATCTCAAAAATAAATTTTCACTAAAAATTGTTGGGCACCCGGAAAATTAAACAAACTGAAGACGGCCTTAGTGTCTGGAGCAGCAAGTAGACTATACAATGACAGCACCTAAACAAATAGGGTTTTTTGTTATTATTACAACTACTGCATTTCCGTATTAGGTTGCAAATCGTTATTTTTATTAATGATAATGAATTTGAATTGTATTTAATCTCGGACATCGTTAGAAATAATAAGTAAATCGGTAGCTTAATAAAATGAATTAACAGTTAAAATTCCTGTAAAACGAAATATTAAAAACATGACATGTCCTTATCCCGAAATTATCATTCGCATAGCTGCAATTAAACTACTAAAAACATACAAGATCGTTTATTTTAAAAATAACAATCGTATGGTAATGGTATAATATCATTTCTATCGATTAAAACAACGTAATAATTAATGACTTGACGTAATAATTCATTCATTCAGAAGATACTTAATTAGATGTAAAAAAACACTCCAGGCTTCACTAAATGCATAAATCTTTATTTTATTTTCTTAACAATAAATTGGTAAACAGTACAGAGGGTTAATTGGCAATACTTACTATATTTTGTATGCTTTTAAAACGGAAATTACAAACAGTTTTATATGATTTTTCTGAAAGTCGACCGCATTGAAAAGAACTTTAGTTATATTTTAAATATTAAACAAAACACGTATTAAGAATTCACAGACGGGAAAGTACCGCATCCATTTCAAATGTACCGTGATCTGTTTATCAAATTACTAGTTTTCAGAAATTATTGCCATCTGGATTTGTATAAAAGTTCCTTGAATATGTTCTTACATATCTAATCTACTTTAAAATCGTTGGAAATATGATACCATTCGTGTAAGAATTAATTACACCCGATTGCGGTAAAAGATGAATTGAAAAACCAACATAACATATTAGTAATATGTAATTACTAATTACCGTTAGGTGTAAAAAATAAATGCCATGTTTCTTTCCAACATTTGTTTTAATATCAACACAAATGCATAGTTAAGGTTTCTAGATCGGGTCATATTACTAAAAACTTTATTTACTCCGTAATAGCTTCCGACCACATTATTTATACGTTAAACCATGCAGACAGCCATAAATTATCTTTTTTATGTGACATACAACAACAATTTTTAAAAGCAGGTACATCTGAAAGGGTATCACATTTTTAAATTAAATTTGTACAACTTAGGGCAGGTTAGTGTTACAGACCCGGACTCGAAATTTAATAAAACCTTAAAATTCATTTTCTCGAAAACTATTCTTTTGAAGAACAAACTTTATAAGGAAAATCTGCTCTACTATATTCCACCTCTCTACCATTCATGACCTCTTTACCTCTCTACCTGACCTCTCTATCTACCTCTCTGATGTAGAAGCTACCAGTACAAATTGATTGCCAGTTCTTCGGCGACTAAAGAAAATTTACCGCTGACTGTAAATCAGTTTTAATAAAGTGGCCACAGCCGAGAAATAACATATCGAGCTGATTCATAATATAACTCTTTGGTAGTAAACGAAAGACGTGAAAGGAAGTTGAGGGATATTCTAAATATAGTCACTTTTGGTGGCAAATGGTTTCCTCTTTTCACCATTGCAAGTAGACGTTTACTACTTACCAGATTATCACACTGGTGTCTATGGGGACTAAATGAGTATTTATTATTGATTTTCATTCCCATCATGCGATGTGGAGAGTATATAGCCATTGATATAAAATGTATACACTTCATAGACAAGGCAAAAGAAATTCTAGTTCTTGAAATATTAAATTTATCAAAAGTATTAGAGAAAGTAACCTTTAGCTTAAATTTAGGGCAACAATCGAAAAACTAAACTCTAGAAACCATATAAGAGAAAAACATTTGCATACGAATCTAGTTAGTGACTAAATATACGAAAATGTTTTCTTCTTGACGTTGTCATTTTTAAACTGAGAACTTTTTTCTCTAATAAAAAATGCAACCAAAAGCAACCGGCCTTGCTGCTCTTAGACACTCCTTGAGTGGCTTTACTGGACGGTCAAACACGAGAAGACCAACTTACGTTGTTTCGCAAACTAGTATACCTAGTGGTACAAGTACATATACAGGACTCACAAGCTTCAGGGCTGAATCTGAAATTTCTATAGATAGCGAGGTACATAATAAAATGTTCTAATAAACTCGTAAATTATTTGTACAATTCTACCATTCTGTTTTAGAAATCCTATGAGCCGCTGTTTAAGAAAGTGCAACTTTATGAAACATTAACTTATTTAACATTCAATCTGGTGTGGATGTTCGTAGCAGCTTTTGTTAATGTCATTTTATTTGTCTTGCTGACTTATGAAGTACGTAATATTAGTTCATCAATATACATACATCAGTAATATTAGACCTATAGTCATAAAGCTCTGAGTTAGCGCCGAGGAAGTTAATTTATATTGAAAACCACTTTAGAACCTACTGATTCCAAAAATCAGAACGTGGAGATTGTCTACGGTTTATAAAAATATTTCTGTTTAAAGTCTACTTTTGAGAATTAATTTTTACTTTCTTGTTAGAAAATTAGAAACAATCCAATTTTAAACAATCCTTATGCATTCATATGTGTTACACTGAAGGTAAATTGATAAATTGACAGAGGGCTTGTCAATAAACTGTCTAGATCAAAAAGATCTACAAGTATTCTGTCCAAAAGTAAAATCAGTCAGGAAATGAAAGAAGTATATTCGCAGTTTGTACTAGGTACTTACAAATAAGATTTCTTATTTTATCCAACACCGTGAGTTATTAAGCCCATAACTATAGTGATTTTAGCAATTTAAAGTGACCTATAAGTCACTAGTGAGTTATAAACCATAAGTCACTCTTGCCATTGTGATCGCGTCACAGCCTTCCCATAAATTGAACTATTTTTTTCTCAAATAATTTGTCAAATAAAAATGTCACAACTGTCATCAGAAAAAGAATGCGTTTTAACGAAATTCTGACGGTGTTGGATAAAATTATGTATGGAACTCGTGTGTTATCGGTCCTAAGTCACTCTAAAAAACAAAGCCACTCGCACAAAGTGCTCGTGGCTTACCCGTTTTTTCTCGTGACTTATTTCCCTTATAACACACATGTACCATAAATAACTATTTCTTTAACACCTGCCATTAAAGACGTTATGTTGCTTTCTCCTATTTACATGCTTATTCTCCTTCAAGGTGTTTTAAGATCTTGTATGTTTTTGACAGTTTTTCTTTTTTAACATCTATTCATATTAGCCTAATAACATTCTATTGGTCTTAATTCTGCGAGTATGGGTACGTCCATCACGCCGCTGGAAATACAGCGTTGCAGAAGTTTTAACAGCCGTCTTAGATTAAAAAAGCACCATTTAAAATTTGTATTTTTCTATTATATTTCTTATCTACTGTCAAAATTGATGTTCTGACATTTTAATTATTGATAGTCAGTAAATTAGTTGTCTAGTGTTAATTGTCAGCGCTTCAAACGTTTTATATGTATAAAGCGATGATGTATTTGAAATGATTTTATTGCTTCAGTGGTTTTTAAAATCTAATACGCCTGTGAAAGCTGCTGTAGCGCTGTATTTCCAGCGGCGTGTTGGACGCACCCAATGATTTCATTTTAAATCCTTTGGAACATAACAGATTTGGTTCTGTAGATATCAGTAAAATGTTTCTTTATCGTAGTGTAATAGTGTCAAATCTGTTTACACTCTATAAATTGTTTGACAATTTAAACCACGACCTTCTAGATTTCACGAGACGAAGTCTCTTATCCGGCCTGCGCACTTAATTAGTTCAAGTGTTTCTCCGCTGGCGCCACCAAACACGCAAAAGGCGGAAACGGATATATAACACGTAAACGCCAATTTCAAACTACGCTAACTTCGCGCGCTTTTATATTTTTGTCGGTTTTGCGCATATCGTCAATAAATTATATTTTCCTAATCTTCTAAGGCAGTTTTCTTTACTTTTTAATATAATTACGTTATTTTCTTGTTATTTGTTTAAATTTTCGTAGTTTTGTTGCTGTTTTTTCGTTCACTTTAGTAATGGCAAGCACTAGCAGAAAAAAGTATAAATGCAGCATTGCAATGTGTAATAGTAGGAAGTGATCCTACAATATCATTTCATGAATTGTCTTCAAATTTTACCTTAGAATAAAAATGGTTTAAAATCTTACGTTGGGGTTATGGACACCAACACTCAACAGCAAAATAATATTTCGACAGATCAACAATTACAGATACCTGAAAGAATAAATTTCAACATCCAACTTCCTAAAAATATAACAAAATTAATAAAAGAACTTCAAACCTCGCATCTCGATTACGGAATTCTTTCAGCATCTGTAGCCCTTCTGGCAGGATTCATTGCAAAAAAAACTGAAGAAAGGATTGAATGTCAATAGCCTGTTAGATCCTCTGTTGGCTGCCTCCTATTCAAATTCACTGATAGGATTTGTAAATCTTCAAGACAGAGGTGCATTAAAATACTCCACTAGAAGATTTACACTTTTATTCAACCAAATAATCGAACTTGTAATACAGATTGTAGAACATTTACCTTGAGAATGTAATCCGTCTAATATTCTAACATCACTAGGTACTTCTAACTCCAATTGCTTCTTCACAGTTCTTTGTTTGCCACGACCACAAGGAGGAACTTAGTAATATAATTCTTTAAAAATTGCTAAAACCTTGTTTGGCAAACAGAAACATCGCAAAAACGTGAACAGATAATGTACTTACTGCTCACTTTCTCTATATCCTAAACCCAGCTCACGGAAAGTTATAAAATTGTAATTTCAATAATGTTATTAAACCACTTACCAACTTGTAAATTAATTTTAATAACATAATTAATTTAATTATATAAATTTATTTAATTCATTCCCAAAATATTTACGTAAACATGCAACGCTTGACATTTGTAAGGGTTACCTAACCTATACATCATCAAGTGACAAATAAACATCAGCGTGTCAGCTAGCGCCAAAACGGCGAAATTTTGCGTTTTCTCAGAAACAAAGTTTATATGGGAAATCGTAAAAGTGTCCAGGCCGGATAAGAGACGTCGTCTCGTGAAATCTAGAAGGTCGTGATTTAAACAAATGGGATAACACGTGCTTTCATACTGTAGCACTGATATCGGGCTACTTTGATTATAAAGAAACTTATACGCGATAGTCTGTCAACAGAATATAAGTGTTCAATCTTTATATTGTAATTACATTTTAGCATAAGCAAGAAACAGACCAAAAGTTGTGGAAGCTCATACTGCTACCATGTAGCTGGAAAATTCAAGAGCAGCTGGTTGCTCCCGGTTTTTATTGTGTGGATTCTGCAATCCTTCTAAACTTCTTTAGAACACTTTATGTTAAACATATGGTCGAACTTACCGACTGTGCTCACCACGTTTCAAAAATCTCCACTCCATCTCTCTTCGTCACGTCGTCGGAAATCTCGACTATTTAGGTCTCACTTTAATACAAATGTCTTCACGAGGTATCGTGAAACAAACAAACTTATTTTACTTCTGAAAGGTTGCTCCTGTTCACTCCTAGGATGGCGTTCAGCCTCATTTCCAGTAACATCTCTCACTACGTATGGTAATATCTGGTTATATAAAAAATATCGAAAGTGTATAAGAAAGTTCACAGTTTTATTTTAGAGTTTTATAATGTTACTGTAAGCTCTATTTATAATAATCAAGTGATATACATTTCCCATCACTATTTTATAAAATGTATAGTAGGTAACCATAGTATACATACATATACTATTAAAAGATTTATATAGGGTGTTTCAATAAGAGTTGTAGGATTTCTTTTTTAAATAAAACGCAAATTAATTAGAAAATTATATAATTATGGAATATAATCGAGTCTTTTGTCAGCTCACAATTCTCTGGCCGAAGTTTTTTTGTAACATTTTCAAATAACTGTGGCTCTATTTTACAAACAACCTGCCAAATATTGGCTTTAATTGCTTCAATTGTTTAAGGATTGTGTGCAAAAACTCTCTCTTTCGCGTAGCCCCACAGATAGAAATTTAATAGTGTGAGGTCACAAGATTTCGGTGGCCAATTGATATTGCCTCGTCGAGAAATAACACGTCCGGGAAACTTTGACCTCAATAACATGATCAATTCGTTCATTATATGGCAGGTTGCGTCGTCTTGCTGGAACTACATGTAATTTAAGTCTATGGCATTCAATGCATCCCATAAAAAGATCGTTATAATGTGACGATAACGTTCTCCGTTTACTGTGACAGCATTACTGGTATCTTTAAAAAAGTATGCGCTTATGACATCTCCCGCCCAGAAACCGCACCAAACTGTGATTGCGTGGATGCATTGGCTGGTCTGTAATTACATATGGTTTTTCTGTAACAGATTCGACAGTTTTGTTTAATAACATAACCGTTGAGATGAAAAGGTCTGTATCGCTGAAAGTCATTTTCTTATAAAATTGAGGCTCGTTTGTTGCTCTCAATCCCAATCGACGAATGCACGACGCTGTAACCTAACTAGCACATTGACGTTATTTTTAAGTGACTATTGGTCGGCGACGTCATATGACTAATAAATTATGTCCATAACACATCATATTATGGGACGTACGTAGAATCTTTAAAACGACGAAGTCCTTGGGCTGTGACATAATGCAGTCCCTTTTACGACAATTTAACATTATTGCAATAAGTCGTTTTATGTCGTTATTGCCGAAAAACAGCGACATTATGACATCAGATGATTATCAGATCTTTTATACTTTTATTCAAGTTTCACCATTTCGTTTCTGTATGCTGCACTTGACACCCATTTATTAAAACACCCATTATAAGGTTTGCCATTATCTAATTATAAAAATAATATTTGTGGAGTTATATAACAGTGTTGCTAATTACTTTTATAATTACTGCATGCTTTAATAATAGATAACCGCAATATGTCACATGTTTTTTGTGCATAAGCTTAGTTATTTGTAGAATGTTTTAATTGAATTATGGATAGTAGTTTATTAAAAAAAAAAAGGAAAAGCTAAGTACCAGTATATTTCAGCGGAAAGCTTCAAAAAGATTTTTCCATTTTTTGCATGGGTCAATCCTTTTTCCACGCTAATGCACAATTATTAAGGGCTGGACGCCTTAGTTTTTTCTTTTGTATAATTTTAAATGACATCAGAAAAACAGCAAAAGATGAAGGACTAACATTTATTGAGGTTGAGTCATCTTTCTATGTACCACAAGTTTTATAATATGGTAAATTAGTTTTTTTATATTTAAAAACATAAAGAGAGGAAGATTTAAAAACTGAAATCAAAATATTGTATTATCAACATTTTTAGTAACGTTATACCACTTAAGGATATAGAATGTTACATACATTTATATGAGATTACTATGGGTGATATTTCAGATTCCAGTCTCTATAAATGGAATTTTAAAATGCAAGTAAAAAAGTGGGACAATACAATATCACAAATAATTTCCAAGTTCAATTCGTTGGTTCAAGAGAGAAAAAGATGTGATTACGAGATGGAACGAGTTGCGTTTATATAGGGGAAGTTATATAGTGATAACCTTGATAACCATAGCGTTTCTATTACTATTGCTTATAAATTCTGAAGATACACACCATTACTAAACGAAGGTGTTGAAAACCCGTATAAACTGCTCCGTTTTAAGTTCTTTATGGAATTTATAAAAAAAACAAATATTACCGTTACTAAACTTTACAAATTAAAGTTATTGTGGTTACTATTATATAACTATTATATTATATACTCAAGAGAGATGGTTAGCGCGTTTGACAGTTGCTTTGATTGGTTATCGATACAAATTATTAAGAATATTAACTTTTTGGTCAAGAAATTGAATCCGTGTCATTATCCTTAGACGGGATTAAAGGAGTAATCCCAGAAGTGATAGATCTCAAAAGCTCTTGATTTGCTGATTGATTCTAGCTGAATTTCGGCCTGCCGTCTCCTGTCTAGCGTCGCCAACGTGTCTGGAAAGATAGCAAACTCCCGTGGTAGTCAATTATTTGAAAATACAGGGCGTCCCATTTAAAAAAGACGAACTTTTTAATCATCCTGTATAATATACAGATTTTTTAAAAACTTTTTGGTATGTTTAAAAACTCCACATAATATTGTTTAAAATTATTTTTGAGGGAACCCGTTATCTTAAAAATAAAAAACCGAATAACGGGTTAACATATGCTTGTATCACCCTGTACATGCACTCTTACAAAGTTAGGTACTTTTATAAAAATCGAAATCAAACATTTATTAATGCTGTTTTCTAATTTTTCAGCTGGTATTCGACTTAACGTTTGGTTTACGCCTTGAAGTTTTTTTAATTGTTCTACTATGCGACCTGCTTGTCATCTGTGACATAATTGCAGCAATTATCCATTGGAATTGGAAGCACTACGCCGACGTAAAGCAGTTACCGCCCAGAAATAAAAGTTAATTGCTCTAAACCATTTTGCTTGAACATTAAACTAATATTTTCAAAGCACTTTTGCAGCTTTAATTATCCTAGACATAGTCTCGATTACATGGATGCTTATTGATTTGATTCCCTACCTAAGACAGAAACGATGGATCGCGGTCATGGCATTGATATTTACTTCATTTAGGCTCTACAGAGTGTTTCATTTTTTCTGTAGGTATTTCTACATAAAATAATTTTTAATTTGTTTTTGTAAACTTCTTAATACTATTTCAGACACTGTTTCAAAAACACCCGGTTTAGGTACTTTAGGCATACTATTGGCAAAGAATGGGGTGATAATATTTGTGTTTACGCACACGTTTTCTTGTGTATTACGAGAAATGAGCTGCCCTGTACGTTGACGATCAGAATATATTTTTTATTTGTAAGTTGTATATGAAAATTTTATAGAATTGCGAAGACTCACGAGATTGGACTAGCAGTGCAAATAAGACAATTTATTTCAATGGACAGAGTCCCAGCAAGTGGTACATCGTCTGTCTTTATTTTATACTGAATACCGTGTCTTCTGTTGGGTAAGCATTAAGAGTTATTCTTGTACCAGGGGTCGTAAGTGTATTTTGCTATAAAAATATGTGTATCTGTATTAATCTGCCAACCAAAGCATAACTTCTATTTAATAAAAAGATTTATATAATGCGTATCTGTAAGTTACACCCCTGGAGCAACAGCAATTTTATTGCTCGTAGTTATGGAAACTAATAAATACATTGTAAACATCAACTTACTACCTTCAATCCATAACCTACTTAGAATGCCGATAGTAAAATAAATAGTTATTGATAATTACTTCTTTAATAGATTCGGCGACATCTACGTTTTATCAAACGGTGAAATGATCATTATGATCTTTGTGATGTTATGCAGTTTCTTTTTGATAGCTGCTGCATTCCTGGGCGCTCTTACCGCGGTGCAATCGGAAAGTTATCGCAGGCATTCAACATTTCTACACCGCCTAAAACTGATATCTCAAGTGTTGGTAAGTCGGTAAAGAGAATAGAGATAGAAAAGTATATATTCCCTTTTGAAGGATCATCCTAGGGTCACAAAAGCGCTAGGAGCCAAAGTTCTCAATTTCTATCATTTATTTTGGCAGCAGCAGAAGGGCATAAAGTTCTCATATCTATTTGAACAGTTACCTGATACTCTTAGAAAAGTAGTGTATTTGGATAAATATTGGAGCTGTTTGCAAAAGGTGAATTCTTTGTTTGTATCATAGTGCAGAAAAAGAGTTAACGTGTGTGCACTCAGTTGAATTTTGTAAAGGTGACCTTATAGTGCTGAAGCACTAGTGTGAGTAGAGAAACTCGTGAGATACTCAAAATTCGTGAGTATAGAATACGCGTGTGTATGTAAACACATGGACAATTAACTCTAATTGTGTTATATTTCCACTCCCAGGATATATGTTATACTTGTATTCATTTATCAAAGATAAATAAGTTTCTTACATTGTAATTTAAATTACAGAAGGTGAGAATTATTCATTTCTGTTAATTTAACCAATCTCAATCTCCTTTGTTGTGTTAGTTATTAACAAATTATTTTTCTCTTTTTTTCCGTGCTTGTTAAATATATACATCTACTGGTAAGTTATCTATTCTTAAATAGTCTTGAATTTTAATAATTATGTATATAGGGTGTAAGGGATTACTGTGCATTAATTATAAGGAATGATAGAAGACATGGGGAAGGAACAAAAAAATCTTATGCAACTTTGTTTTATGATGTATCACTTTTTCAGTAGAAATATAAAGTTGTAAATTTTAACATCATTTTGCTTCGTTAATAATCTTAGTTTAATTATGGGACTTTGTCAGAAGATGCATCTCATCTATACTCGGGCCACTGTATAGGTACAGTTAAAAAAATCATGGCAGCACAGATTGTTCTGTTTGGTTTTATGTGCGTGTTAAATTTACAATAGAACATTTTTACTTATGAATTGTCAATTCATTATAAATTATGTCACTTCGAGAAATTTATGATAGTATAAATAATAACCGTACATTTTAAAAAATTGCATTTTATTAATTTAATAAAAAAACCAATAAAAGTTGGTGTGTGTGATATGTTTAAACATACATTATAATATATAATAAATAAATATTTTTTACAAAAAAAATAATTTACATACAAACATGCATAACAAGCTTGCATTTGCCGCTTGTGCTTGTATGTGTAAATGGGACTTTTATTGAGTACCGCCCCATTTATGTCAACCAATAGATATTAAAGTTTCGAGTTGCCTCTGAATGTCTCGTGTTTTCATTACTATATCTGTTGGGTAAACCAAGTATAGTACAAAAAAGCTTTTAATAACATTTTTTCGTATGATCAATCGTTTACGCTCCAAATCGGATTCTTTTTACATTTACAAATTTTTGGAAAAAAATTTAATTTTAAATGTAGAAATTTACCATTGGACTTCTATCACTAGAGAAAAGAACGAATGGTTATTTTGCGCAGATAGAGAAAGATGATACTACAGCAGTGATGTCAGAATGGGACGGACGGCCGGCATTGGATTTTTCTCCGTCGCGTCCGGTCAGCTATTCCTTGCTACACGCCGCGCCGCGTCGACCGGAAAATGTACGCGATGTGTGACGGGTCAATCATGCTTGCTCATGCTGTCTATCTCGTTACACCTGTTCTTGTCTACTTTATTAAGTAAAAATGATGTAAAAGAAATGCGGTTTTTATCATCCTTTTGAATATCAATAAAAACTTCTAATATCAAATAAGAAAAGTAATGTGCATGTCTAGTGGTAGAAGTCCAATGGTATAATAGTATTTCTTGATTCCTCCCCCAAGCTGAACTCTTAATGCTTTTTGTACACCGCCGTTGCTAGTTCGAACCTAAAGAATTTAGTAAGTGAAAAACTAATATGCGAATGTTAGCCCCCCCCTCTCGGTAAACGTTAATGCCCATGTCTTTGATATGTTCTTAAAAAGAAATCGGACATATAGCGACAAAACACCAGATATTGAATGTGATGAAGTTAGGTCCACCAAAATTCAATATGTCACATACTTTAACTCTTCTATGTGCTCTGCTTATATTATAAAAGTTCATCCCTCGCATGCGTGCCTTTCCCAGAGTTACATATTGAGAAACCTACATCCAGCATTTCAACGTGCAATTGCAGAAGTAATGACCACGGAAATATTTACGGCTGGTGAAATCGTATACGCGCAGAGTTTAAAGAAGAACTACATGATCTACGTATTACGCGGAAACGTACAGATACTCTCAGCTGAGGATGGCGAGAGTCCTGTTTTAACTCTAGGAGCTGGAACTTGTATTGGAGAGATTAATCTCATGTATAGCTTCCCTAGCCCTGTTCAGGTAAGTTTATATCAGCGTACAAAGTAAATTAGAAAATATTCTTTTTGGTTCTGTCATTTGATAAACGTTTTCAGGTGATTGCTTCATCTTACTGCGAGATTCAACGTTTGAACAAAAAAGACTTTTGGAGAGTTGCCTGGAAATATCGGAAATTGAAGCAGATCCCAAAAATGCACAAGAGGTTGAAGGTGAGAACAGGAACCAGTCTGTTCCAACTTTAAAACCTACATTTTTCAATTGCACAAATAACATTAGTGAAAGGTAACTTAGGATTAGATAAGATAGGATAGGATAGGACAAGAAGAAAAAAGAGAATCAACGAAAAGACGATCATTAATCCTAAACGTTAACATAGTATGCAAGTGGAATCTATGAATGAATGAAAGGATCATGAACGGTGTACACATTTTAAAGTGAGGTGACGTTTTTGGACGCCACTGGATTCATTATAAAATGAATAATTCAAACAAAATTCAGCCTCACCGTTAATAAAGAACGAAGTTTAGGAGAAACAAAAAGAAATTTTAGGATACCGGTGGCTTTTCAATAAAGCGATTCTTTCTTTAGCCTAAACTAAAAATATTACACTGACATATCTTCATAGATTTATTAGAAAAGGGGCAATAATTGTTACAGTCATCAAATAAGAGGCAGTAGCATTTATATACCTAAAGGAACAAACGGTTTTTGAGAGATCATTATCTTTCAACGACGGGATTAACCATGTCACTAACATAGGCATTAATTAACTAAAGAAATCTACCTCTCTTTACTAGTTAACTAGAGACAATAGTGAACCAAATACGAGTGAATAGCGTTTATTTGCTTAAAAAAAAGGAATTTAGCAAAGAAATATTTCTTGTTAGTCTGAAAGAGCGTCATAAATTAAAAGATTCATTTTCTTTAATTTTAACAGAAAAAGCTAATGAATGCCTTCGAATTGGAAACTGAAAAGAAAGCTGTATTCAAGTTTGTAAAAATCACATTTACTAGGTAAGTACTTCAATATTTTTTTACAAATCTTCCACGAGAAACAAATTTTTAGGCATGAAGACGTTGAATGTGAGAAAGCTCTGAAAACCGTCAAAACCAAGTTGAAAACGGAGGATCCAAAAGCGGCTTCCACTGGAATGGTTTTTAAAAGGAAATCTACAGTTGGTGGTGGTGTCGAGTCTGCAGAATATTCCGACCTGTACATTTTAAGTCTGGTGTGTAAGCTGCAAGCTTAACGCATACAATATTGCGCAGTTAACTGTGAGAATATGACTTAAATAGGCATTAGGGGCTATTTGCATTAAAATCTAAATTTAATCTACGTATTCTACACAAAATAGAAAAAATAAAATTCTACTTCGATTTCTGGGAGCTGTGTATACCACGATTTATTTTTGGCAGGTTTGCACCAGATGTTCTTCCGTTGTGTTATTTATGGATCTGCAACATTCCGTTCATGTGGCCTCGAATAATGTTTTTATTTCACATTACGTTTTGATAATTATACACAACCTGAATATTTAATTGTGACCTTATTCCAATGATAGACACTCTGTCGAATAAGAATGGCCCCAATTGATATAGTTAGAAAGACGATAGATAAAAGAACGCCACACGAACAACCTCGTATTTAATTCGAAACGGATCCTAGTACATTATGTTCAAACAACACTTTTAACGCCAATTTGTACGTTTATTAAAATTTGAGCAAATAGCACATGAACTCATACATCCAATGTTAATAGTGAAGAGCATAGAGAGTATACTCTTTGAACTCCAGAATATATTCCAGATGTTGCGTTTTATGAATGAAGTTCTGAATGCTTCTAAACTAGACCTGAATTTGTCGTTTACCTTATACAAAAAAGTGTTATAGAACTAAAATGATATCTACGGATGTCTAACGCCGATAATGGTCAGTACTTGATACGCAATCCTAACTGTAAGATCAGTAATAATTAATAATAAATTGTAAAATAATAATTATATTACAACTAGGTTCTTCATCTATTTATATTTTCTACTCGAATGTGTTTAGTTAGTAAGATTTTTTAGATGTGTTTGGTTCTGTATAAAGGGTAACTCTGTTGAACAAACAAATAAAAAGATGGTGGTGTAAAGATAGCAAATGTGGCGCAGGGTAAAATAACCTAAAATTATTACCGGTACACTTATACAGATCAGCTTTGCTGATGTCAGTATTATTTTCTTAAAACTCTGCTTGAAGTTCTCCAAGATTGATTTTTATTTCCATCCACGAATTTCTACTTCACTTGCAGCTTCGTTTTCGTTGCGTCCATATATAATCAAGAGAGTCACTGGTTTGTGTGATTTCTTCTGTGCAACCGATAGTTACTCTTTCGTTACTCTTGGACTTGATAGAAGTTTACTATTGAGTCCCTATAAATCCATTTGCAGCATTGTCTTTTTCTCTGGGGGGCCTTTTTATATCGTAATTGAACGCCACTTACTTCAATCTCATTCTTTTTTTATTTCATATTAGTAATATGATATTGATATTTGAGATCTCTGTGGATTTACTGCTTTATTGCTGGTGTGATTATTCTAACTTATTTCTGTCTTCTTTCAATCTGGCTGACCCTTGAAAATGTAGAAAATGCTGAAATTAAACTTTCTTTCTAGTAAATAGTAAACTAAATCTAGAATTAGACAAAAATGGCTTTGTATGCTAGTTAGTGAAGTAGTGTGATAAAAAAGAGGAAACAAAGCATTATCTAATTTATGTTTAATTAATAAAGCGGGCTTATTTAAAAGATTAACTATTTTTAGAAATATTTACTGTTTTCGCAGGTTTAGCAGCTTTAGAGAGCTTAGGGGGTGGATCTGCAGCAATTGTTTTATTTTTCTAACACAACTAAAAATAAAAAAATTAACTAAAACTAATTAAGTAATTAGAAATGTTTTCTAACAGCATCAAACAACGTTGAAGCATTCTGATGAAATCTGTTTACGAACTTCATGGCCATGGATATTGCAGCCTCAGTCCGTGCTGTTAACAATCTGGGAATACTTTGTAACTATTTGCGTATTAGGTGTTGCAGTTCTGTACCCATATCAAATCAGTTTTGCGAGGGAATTTCCCAAAACCATTAGTTTAATTATAGTAGTAATTGATGGCGTCTACATCCTGGACATTATTTTGCAAGTATTTACTGCTGTAGAGGATAAAAACGGTACAATTTTCACTTTCTTACACTTTTAGCTTTTTTAAGATTGTTAAAATCGCTCTGTTTCAGGGGTTATTACAAAGTTAGTGGATATATTTGCGATAAAGTGTCGACAATTATCATTCATTATAGATGTTTTGGCAATGCTTCCACTGACTCAGTTTGCGCGGTTTTTTAAAATCACTAGCGATAAACGTCTTATTGCTATTTTACCAATTAATCGTTTACTTAAATTTCACAAGGTAAGAGCAAATAATTATTTGAATCCCATTTTTTTGTTTTCTTGATGTCAAGGCGATGCTGTTCTTTTCAAAACTTGGAGCTAGTTTTGATGTTAACATTGCGGTAGTACGATGTACAAAATACATATTATACTTTCTTCTTTTGTCGTATGTAATGGGGGCTACCTTTTATATGTTAGCTTGTTTCTATCCGTAAGTAAATAAGCCCTACGTATTACTATTTAGGTTTTCTTACCTCATTTATAGATTGATATTTACATTTCAGACAATGCACAGAGAACAGCTGGTATGATGTCATAAAGCAAGAAGACAGTGTATTTAACGCAACCAGACATAATCATTCGTTTCCTATTTCTTTATATTTTGGAGCTATGGTGATATCACAGGGTGCTTTTGGTGATATAACGCCCCATACAATGGTAGAAGTTTATTTTACAATGATGTTCTTCATTCTTGGGACCCTTTTGTTCTGTTACCTGGTGGCAGACTATTCTGCAACGTTAATGCTAGCAGAACGTGCAAAGTGAGTTGAATCTTTTTTTACTCTATAACTTTATTTGATGAATTCTTCTTTCTACAGATTAAATTACATAGAGATGGTAACGGTTATAAAAAAATATTTAGCATACAATGAAATGTTGCCAAGTATTCAACACAGAACCAACGAATACCTAGCATTCCAGTGGCACATTAATAAAGGGTACAATATAATTAAGGAACAATCCGTTTTATTCGATGCCCCTCGCCACCTTTTCGAAGAACACCAATGCATGAAATATTTTTCTCTCCTTATTAAAGTACCTCTATTTAAGGTAAGAAAAACTTTTTGCAATGAAACGGTTTAACGTTCTCCTTGTAGGATGTAGAAGCAGAATTTATAAGAATGATTGCTGCTGAAGTCAAACAGGTATTTCTGCCACCATACGAAATTGTTATTTATGCAGGAGAAGTTGTACGTGATATGTACATTATCGACCGTGGCTTCTGCGAGGTAGTTGGTGATTTAATTAATCAATTAACTCGCTGTTAAATATACTCACATCTTCAGGTGGTATCGGCTGCGTCTGGAAAAACAGAGAGAATCATAGGACCAGCGATGTATTTTTGCGATTTTGATATGTTACTAGGTGAGTTATGCACATGGAATGGACTTTTTATCAACGCTGGGTCTGCTTACAGAACGCCCTGGAATATACCATATAAGAACTGTAACAAGTGCAAGAATAATAAAGATATCGTATACCATGATTAAAACGGTTTTTGTACAAGCGGGAATATTCGAACAATTAAGCACTTTGGCTAATGAAGTAAAATCTTCTTTGGTAAGTTTTATAAACGACTTGTCCAGGGTATTACAAATCTATTAAATGCAGGCAGTTCAACGTTTGTTTCTAAGACGGGGCAATCTAACGTACCAATTCATGATAGAAGAACAAAGGAAATCTTGGTTTGTTTTCCCCAAGAAAAAATTAGATAGACTAAGAATAGATTACGAAAGAGCCTTTGATAAAATGGGATTATGGAAATTTTTCAGGTTGGTATAAATTTTTAATAATCGCGCTAAGTCGCTAGACTCTTCACTGTTCCACTGTTTATTGTTCGCTGTTTACATTTATACTTATGGTAACACCTGGTTATATAAAGAGTACATAAAAGTGTTGAAAGTATATAATCCTTATCTGAAATTGTGAAAGATGGCAGTACATGCATGACTGAATAAAAACTTTCGTAGATTCTCCGCCACCATGGTCTCGATGTGTCAGTTGGATCTTAAGTAAGATCTCAAAAGAAATCTAATCCTTTATCTCTAATCTCAAGAAATATTTTTAACAATTCAATCCCTCATAGCAAAAAATATTTTGGAAAAATCTAATCCTTTATCTCTAATCCCAAGAAATATTTTTAACAATTCAATCCCTAATCTCAAAAATATTTTGGAAAAATCTAATCCTTTTTCTCTAATCTTAAAAAAAACATTTTAACAATTCAATTACTAGTTCCAAAAAATATTTTGAAAAATCTAATCCTTTATCTCTAATCCCAAGAAATATTTTTAACAATTCAATCCCTAATTGCAAGAAATATTTTGGAAAAATCTAATCTTTTATCTCTGATCTTAAAAAAAACATTTTAACAATTCAATTACTAGTTACAAAAAATAATTTGAAAAATCTAATCCTTTATCTCTAATCCAAAGAAATATTTTTAACAATTCAATCCCTCATCGCAAAAAATATTTTGGAAAAATCTAATCCTTTATCTCTAATCTTAAAAAAAACATTTTAACAATTCAATTAATAGTTCCAAAAAATAATTTGAAAAATCTAATCCTTTATCTCTAATCCCAAGAAATATTTTTAACAATTCAATCGCTAATCGCAAAAAATATTTTGGAAAAATCTAATCCTTTATCTTTAATCTTAAAAAAAACATTTTAACAATTCAATTACTAGTTCCAAAAAATATTTTGAAAAATCTAATCCTTTATCTCTAATCTCAAGAAATATTTTTAACAATTCAATCCCTAATCGCAAGAAATATTTTGGAAAAATCTAATCTTTTATCTTTGATCTTAAAAAAACATTTTAACAATTCAATTACTAGTTCCAAAAAATAATTTGAAAAATCTAATCCTTTATCTCTAATCTCAAAAAATATTTTTAACAATTCAATCCCCCATCGCAAAAAATATTTTGGAAAAATCTAATCCTTTAGCTCTAATCTTAAAAAAACATTTTAACAATTCAATTACTAGTTCCAAAAAATATTTTAAACAATCTAATCCTTTATCTCTAATCCCAAGAAATATTTTTAACAATTGAATCCCTAATCGCAAAAAATATTTTGAAAAAATCTAATCCTTTATCTCTAATCTCAAGAAATATTTTTAACAATTCAATCCCTAATCGCAAAACTTATTTTATAAAAATCTAATCCTTTATCTCTAATCACAAGAAATATTTTTAACAATTCAATACCCCATCGAAAAAATATTTTGGAAAAATCTAATCCTTTATCTCTAATCTTAAAAAAAACATTTTAACAATTCAATTAATAGTTCCAAAAAATATTTTGAAAAATCTAATCCTTTATCGCTAATCTTTAAAAAACATTTTAATAATTCAATTACTAATTCCAAAAATATTTTGAAAAATCTAATCCTTTATCTATAATCCCAAGAAATATTTTTAACAATTCAATCCCTAATCGCAAAAATATTTTGAAAAAATCTAATCCTTTATTTATTTATTTATTTATTTATTATAACCCAAACAAAACGGGCAATGCCCAATTACATTGTCGGAGAATCCCGAGATTTTCAATTAAAATACATTAAATTCTATTACACATTGTTCAAACATAAGAAAGAAACAACATCTAAAGCTTAAGTAATAATAATTAACAACAAAACAATAACATACTGTTTCAGTATATTAAGACGAAACCTACAGTTATTACCTATCCAAGTGCATTTAGTCAGAAGAATAATCTAAACAGTGATCGTTTAAACACTACGGGGGAAGAATCAAACAATTCAATATCTATTTCATAGCTAACATTATTGAAAGATGTCGCCATTCTTATTAATGAAGAGTGTAGTCTTAAATTAGTTCGATGATGTGGAATGTACAAGATACCTCGAGGCCGTGATCGATGCGCTGGTACGTACAAACGCACCAAAGGCAACAATATGGGACAATCTATTCTGTTATTTATGAGCTTATGCAGAAAGCAGATGTCTCCCACTTCTCTTCTTATATACAGTTTAGTGATGTTAAATTCAATCCCTAATCGAAAAAAAATATTTTGGAAAAATCTAATCCTTTATCTCTAATCTCAAGAAATATTTTTAGCAATTCAATCCCTAATCGCAAAAAATATTTTGAAAAAATCTAATCCTTTATCTATAATCTTTAAAAAACATTTTAATAATTCAATTACTAATTCCAAAAAATAATTTGAAAAATCTAATCCTTTATCTCTAATCTTAAAAAAAAACATTTTAACAATTCAATTACTAGTTCCAAAAAATATTTTGAAAAAATCTAATCCTTTATCTCTAATCTCAAGAAATATTTTTAGCAATTCAATCCCTAATCGCAAAAAATATTTTGAAAAAATTTAATCCTTTATGTCTAATCTTTAAGAAAACATTTTAATAATTCAATTACTAATTTCAAAAAATATTTTGAAAAATCTAATTCTTTATCTCTAATCCCAAGAAATATTTTTAACAATTCAATCCCTAATCGCAAAAGATATTTTGAAAAAATCTAATCCTTTGTCTAATCTTTAAAAAAACATTTTAACAATTCAATTACTAATTTTGAAAAATATAATTCTTTATCTCTAATCCCAAGAAATATTTTTAAAAATTCAATCCCTAATCCCAAAAAATATTTTGAAATAATTTAATTCTTTATCACTATTTCCAAAAAATATATTGAGCAAATCTAATCCTTTAACTCTAATTCCAAAAATTATTTAGAAAAAAAATTAATCTCAAAAAATTTTTTGAAAAAATCTAAAACTTTCGGCTGTATTTTGCAATCGCTGATTAACTTTAACCTAGTTAAAGTTAACAGGGTTAATTACCATAAATACGTTTGTTGGAACAATTGCATCCATGGTATTTCACATCCAGTTAAAGCTAATCAACGATTATCCTTTATCTCTGTCTCAAAAAATATTTTGAAAACCTAACCCAAGAAATATTTTTAAAAATCCATTCACTGATCTCAAAAAGTATTTTGAATAAATATTATTCTTTATCTGTAATCTCAAGAAATATTTTTAAAAATTCAATCCCTAATCCCAAAAAATATTTTGAAAAAATCTAATCTTTTATTTCTAACCTCAAGAAATACTTTTAAAAATTCAAACACTAATCCCCAAAAGTATTTTGAAGAAATCTAATCCTTTATCTCTAATACCAAGAAATATTTTTTTAAATTTACTCGCTAATCACAAAAAATATTTTGGAAAATCTAATCCTTTATCTCTAATCCCAAGAAATATTTTAAAAAATTCAATCCCTAATTCCAAAAAGTATTTTGAAGAAATCTAATCTTTTATCTCTAATCCCAAGAAATATTTTTTTATATTTACTCACTAATCACAAAAAATATTTTGAAAAATCTAATCCGTATCGCTAATACCAAGAAATAATTTTAAAAATCCCTAATCCCAAAAAGTATTTTGAAGAAATCTAATCCTTTATCTCTAATCCCAAGAATTATTAGTTCTAATCTCAACAAATATTTTTATTAATTCTAAGAAAATATTTTAAAAACCCAATCTCCAATTTAAAAGTTTATCCCAATGCTTAATCTCAAAAATATTTTAAAAAAGCTTAATTTTTAATCCTTAATCCTTGTCAGAAATTGAGCAATTGCGCAATCCTGGCACTGAGTTTGAGTGTCGAAGAAATTTTCTTGTACAAGAAAGTCTTAGCAGGTTTTTAATTTTCATTCAGTAGTAGGGGTTCTGGAGGTTGTTGAGCAGTTCCATTTGAGACCCAGCTTGGTGTCGTACGGATTACAAACGGTGGCGACTGTTTAATTCCTTAAAAACGTTTGGTGTTCCAGTATCGGATTCTCATATTGATTACAACGTCGTCAAAATAAATCGTAATTCCTGTCGCTTTTAAACGCCCCTAAAACTCTCTAACGGTCTAATTATCTTCTCAGTAGATAATTTTTGGATTACATTAATTTCTTCTTAAGTGCCATACAATTGTAGGAAAAACGTTGAGATCTTCTTTTGTTCCCAGAATGACACGTGCAAACCCGAAATTCATTCTTGACTCGTGAAAGTTTACCTTATATATTTTATTTTCTTACAGAGCTTTCTTGCTAAGACGCACTATAATGCCAGATGGGAAATTTTTGTTGGTATGGGAAGCAATACAAGCGATTCGCATTTTTATTATGGGCATCTATTACGTGTCATTGGTTTTTGTTCAAGCATACGTCCGTTATACGAAGGTTGTCTGGATAATTTTCGATGTACTGGGATATATTGACATGTAAGTATACAGAAGAAATTATTCATTTGGTAATTTAACAATAACGATATTTTAGACTCTATTTAGTGTTTTAATTTGATCTGAAGACGGTACAAAATAGAATTTTTCCAGATATATTCGGATGCACGTGTGCTACTACAATAGGAAAGGTATTATCGTAACACATCCAAAATATACGGCTCGCAATTATCTTACGAGAGCCTTTATTATTGATTTCTTGAGTTTATTACCAACACCGTTAATCTTCATGTTGATCCTGCATGGAAAGAAAGATCCAAAAGGAGAGCATTCAACTCTTTACCGGATAGAAAGTCTTTTCAGGTTGAATAAGTTACTGCAAGTGTATCGTCTAATAGGGGCTTTTTCTTATTTTGAAAGGGATATTCTTCGGTCAAGAAGTATCCTGTTGTAAGTTTATAAAAACGAAAGGAACTAGAAAAGTTATCTGCTTAGTTAAGGAGGGGATTACTGTGTAATGATGGATCATTCATTACAATACCACATATACTATTTGGCAGACGACGCTATCACGTCGGGTGATAAAACTTAAGTAATATTTTCTTCGCATTCACAATAATACCAGTAGTTGCTAAACTTGAAAGCACAAAGTACTTCTCCAGTGTTTCTACTGTAAACACTAAAATTAAAGACGGTTGTATGAGAAACTGAAAATTAGCTTTATGATAAAAAGAAGTACTAATTCTTAAATAAAAACCAAGACATTAACTCTACATTTTGGTTAAAATAGAACATGTTTTATTTATAAAACAAAAATATTATGGTCGCTATAACCTTTACAAACCTAAATGTGAGTAATTTTTTAAACATGCAATATCAGTAAATTCTTTTCATTTTGTGATTACAATTTTAAAAATACTGTAATAGTATATTACGTTATAAGTCCGGTAAACCCAAGTTTACAGTAGCGAGTTGAAAACGTTTCGGGACGAGGCGACGAAGGAGCCGAGTCTCGAATGTTGAAACGAGCTACTGTAATGGTTTACCGGAAGTATGACGTAAGGCGTTTTATTTCATACTGCCTCACATTGTTCATTTTTTAAAAAAATGCATTTAAAATTTTCAGTCCGGTAAAATTTTTTACCGGACTCAAATTAGATTTTCAGTCCGGTAAAATTTTTTACCGGCCTTGTAACGTAATAATTCATTTACCGGACTCAAATGAGTCCGGTAAATACCCTTTTACCGGACAGTATGAAATAAAATAAATTTAATTTGCATCGTTCCATTCTCCCACTACCGCTCTTTATGAACGCATTTATTTGTCTAGACTAAGCCTATAGGTTTCCAATGTGTATAACGGGTATATAAAAGTATCGAAAGTGTATAAGGTTCACAGGTTTATTAGAGTTTTATAGGATTACTGTTGATTCTAGGTAATATAACGAAGTAATATAAATATTACCATTAACATGTTATAAAACTTTTAGTAACTGTTACCATAGTATACCGTATGTCTTATTAAACCTGTGTGCTTTTAAAAACTTGGGGCGACATTTATTTTGGTTTATGATCATTCCGCTCTGACTAACTGAGCCACGAAAAAGCATTAGCTCGCGCGCCTATTACATTTATTTTAAAAGTAGGTTGTAGGTTTTTTTTTATTGAAACTTGGAAATCCTGATTGTTATTCGAATTTTGTTTTAAAACTTTAAAAACAATTATTTAGAGATTTTCTTAATACAGTGTCATACTTTTTTAGTTTATTTGGTTTTAGTATTACGCTAGTCAGTTTGGATATGGAGCCATACTGATGCAAAGAGATCCGGAAGATCAGAAGATGCACCCTGTACATTATATGAGTTACAAAACCAACGACACTGAAATGAGTTATCACAGTTACGAGTTAGAAGTTTTAGCAGTGATAAAAGCCCTTCAAAAATTCAAAGTTTATCTTATAGGGCTGGAATTCAAAATAGTGACAGATTGTGCGGCTTTTCAGATGACTATGTCGAAAAAAGAAGTTGCAGCGAAGATTTAGAGATGGGCATCGTACATGGAACAATTCCGCTACACAATTGAACATCGTTCGGCCTGTAGAATGAATCATTGTGATGCATTAAGTAGATACCCCGTTATGGTAGCTGTAGAAAATGAATTCTTAGAAAGAATAAAACTTTGCCAATGTCAAGACGATCATCTTCGAGTTGTTAAAGAACTCCTAAATCAAAACTGTCACTACGATAATTACATTTTGCAGAATGGACTTATCTACAAGATGCATGAAGACAGCAAACTGTTAGCAGTACCAAGTGCAATGCAGTCAGAGATTATTAGAACAGCACACGAAGAAAACGGGCACTTCGATGTTAAGAAAACAGAAGATGTAATCACACGAGAGTTTTGAATTCCGAAGCTTCGGCCAAAGATTATGAAGCACATTCAAAATTGCATCCCGTGTATATTAGCTGAGAAAAAAGCCGGAAAACAAGAAGGTTTCCTGAATCCGATAAATAAAGAAGAGTTGCCATTGCAAACTTATCACATCGATCATTTAGGCCCACTAACTCCAACAAAGAAAGGGTACAACTACTTGTTTATTGTTGTCGATGGATTTACGAAGTTTGTTTGGATTTATCCAACGAAAATCCTTACAACTGGAGAAGTAATTTCAAAGTTAGACTAACAAAAGCTAATTTTTGGAAATCCTAAAAGAGTTATTGCCGATAGGGGAACGGCATTTACGTCGAACGCTTTCAAAGACTACTGCAAGAAAGAAGATATAGAACTATGTCATATCACTACAGGAGTTGCACGTGGAAATGGACAAGTTGAACGTGTCAACAGAACAGTTATTCCAGTGTTGACAAAGATGTCAAGCGAAAAGGGTGAAGAGTGGTATAAATTTGTATCGAAATTGCAATTAACTCTGAACAGTATTTACAACAGATCGATAGACTCTACACCAGCAAAGCTATTCTTTGGGGTCAATATACGACAACCTGACGATATTAGACTAGTAGAAGCAATTCAAGAGGAATATATAAACGTATACAAAGAAAGAAGAGAACTGGAGAGACAAAACGCAAAAGCCCAAATTTTAAAAGTTCAACAAGAAAACTCCAAAAACTATGATCGTAGAAGGAAAAAAACCAAAGAAATACAAAGAAGGTGACCTCGTTATAGTTTAAAATTATAGTTTGTGAATTGCAGCCGTTTCAAGTAGAATTGTCTACTTCAAATGGCTGTAATTCGATATCTATAATGTAACGTTCTTTTTAAATCATACTAAAAAGCTGTTTTAATCGTCTATTAACAAGAGAAATATTATTACTAACACTATAATTATAATCTGTTCACGAACTTAAACTAGATTTTTACAGACTGTTTATTTATTTACAATACAATATTTATCTAATAATCTACGGTGCGCGTCTTCAATTCACTGGTTCACTAATGACCCCCTTAGAACAAACCCGAGTCTCGAACAATCTGCCGTTTAGTCTGGAACATTGTAGAAGGCGACGGAACCTTCTCGTTTCTTCGCAGTCCGTGTATAGGGGTTTTCCCATTAATTACAATAATTTTTTGGTGTACACCAAAGTTTCAAGAATTTTGACCGAGAGCCATTTCCCATAAGGATTGAGCAGGGTTCAATTTAAAAAATGCCAACTTTTTGGACTTTTTGCTCAGTAACACTTTTGATCTACATATTAGGAACTACAATTTACCAAAGTTTCAATTTAGTTTTCAATTTCATTTTAGCCGAGATACATTTCTCATAAGGATTCTACTGGGTGCAAGAATTTCCAACTTCAAACGGCTGTTATTCTAAAACTATAATTTTTTGGACTTTTTGCTCATTGACACTTTTGATCTACACATCCAAAACTGCCTTTCACAAAACGTTTCAAAGTAATCTGGTGAAAGCCATTTTCCATAAGGATTCTGTGGGGTCCTTTGGAAAACTTCACCTTTTATATAAGATATTAACAAATTGTTCAAATGTATTACACAATTATTTCAAATTAATAATTTTATTATTAGTTTTTCCTTGCCGACAATTCGGATGCGGCAAACGCGGTGAAGGCTGAAATATCAAATAATTCGATCGCACCAACCGCCTAAAATTTGCATCTGGCGATGTTACGGGCGACGCGACCTCACGTGGGACACCTGCATTGTTTGCTTGATTTTGATAAATACGCGTCGGCCGCTCCGCTCGCTTCGGCCGCAAGTAGTCGCTCACGCAGGGCAGCGTGTTATAAGAATTTAAGTTTTCACGCGTAGTAACAACGCAGGTTATTTTATGTAAAGATGCAATTTTATTAATACACTGAGAACAAATCTGTATGCTCGCTGTCGAATTTTGTTTGATAATTCTTAATTAATTGATGCCGTTTTTGATTTATTTGTTTCAATCAAGAAATTCTAATTGATTATGTAAGTTGGCATAATGCCGCTTAATATTTCAAGTTTTTAAATTCTTTTCACCCTCTAAACAAGTGAAAGTAGTATTTGTTTCATTATGATAGTTAACATATTTGGTTAATTTAAATTGTTTGTCGGTCCATATTGTATGAAGTTGGTTAATGAATTTATATAAATAAAACTGCAGATTAGTAAGAACTATAAGTAGTACGAATAAGAACTGAAAACGAATGATTCATTTCCGCTTGTATACATTCACGGAAATGCACGGAAATACAAATGAGTTCAAAATTCCAAAGGCACTTTTGATGGACTTTTTGCCGTAACTATATGTTGCTATACTATAGTTTATAACTGAAACACAACTCCCTAGTTAAAGCGGGAAATTTAAAAACCGAAGAATAGAATTTTGACAAGTGAAATGTCAGAAAACACTTGTGTTTCTACCTTAACATGTTTACAATGTAAATCACGTGATTAATAACGTGGGACTTCTGCTTGACCGAATAATTTATATATAGATTTTATTACATTACAAATATCCCCCTAAAAAACCTAATTAACTTCATCACTGGCGCCTGCAACTGCCTTTATAACCTTAAATTAATTTGTATTATCCACGTTGTATCAATCCAATTAAAAAACCGATCACTGTTTCTGTCATGGTCAACTAAGCAGATAACTTTTATTCGTGTTTCTCTTGTATTACCGCTGAAATATCTTTTCAAAACCTTTCTACTGTTTTACAGCAACGTTTGCAAGTATTTTCCACTGTCTTTATTATTTTTCAATGCGTTAGCAATGCTGCTCATAAATATGACATGTAACTTTGTAGTGAGAGGTGAATATTTTGATATTATACCGGATCCAACATCATGGATAGCAGTAGGAAAAGAGACAAGTATTTATATCCCATCTTGCAATATATTCAAAACTTATTGATTACTTATTTGTATTTCAGGGCGTTTCAATGTAACTCGTCCAGGAAACTTATACGCTTCGGCCTATTATTTGTGTTTAGTAGTAGGCCTTCAAGCAGGTTACGGTTTATTTAAGCCTTGGCAAGTGTCGGAAATGTATTTCATTATTGCAGCTGCTGTAGCTGGTATGATAAACGTATGATGTTTTATTTTTTTATTCATTTATGATCATCATATAGGTTATTTACTTTTCACTTACATCTTAGTCGTGATCTCAAGTAGCAAAGCGAGACTGAATGTTAATTTGACGCTGTATCAGGAACATATGAGACATTTAATCTTGTATATGCAAAGAGAAAGTATAAACAAAGAACTTCAGAAGTAACACATGAATGCTACTTTATAATTTCTAATTTTATTACTGATTTACATTTACAGGAAGGTAATTGATCATTTTGAATACATATGGCAAAGAACGCACGGTATGAAAGCTAGTATGATTCTGAAAAAGTGTCACTTAGCCTTATGGAAAGATTCCGCATTGTATTTGTATGAGCACACCTTTATGAAAGTGCCGATGTTTACAGACATGACAAGATCTTTTTATAGTACATTAGGCATGCATGTGGAAGAGGCATATTTTCTAAGATATTCGTCTATTATTAGACTGAATGATGTCATCGATACAGTGTATATAATTCATAAAGGAGAAGTTACTGTTATAGCGCCCGATGGATCAACCTTTGCTGTCCTTACGAAAGGATGGTAATATAATAATATTAAAAGTCTAAACATCCGTCTGATCTTTGGACGCACGTCGCCGAATGTATTATCATGATATTTGACCCCCAGGTAAAATTCTTCCAACGAAATGTTAGATGGGTTGCATAACCTAAAAATAATTATTTTTAAAATTCTTTTATGAAGCCAAAGAAAAGGTTTTACTAATAAACATGCACTCTAGAACACATTAGGCAGTAAAAGGATAAATTTTAAAGTTGATTTTTCTTAGAATCTGGATAATTTTCGTTATTCAGCTAACGATGTGAAATCGTGACCTAATTAAGCAATTAAAATAAAGTTGAGGCCAAATTAAGCCAACTTTTGACCTCAAACACCTAGACAAGGTTCATGGTAGTGATGATGTATGCAAGTATTTGTTACCTTATCTGGTTTATTAGTATAAAAAAATATGTTTCAAGTTAACGAGAAAGTGATATCGTTACATTTTCTTCTTTAGATAGATTATACAGTTCGCGGGTAAAATGCTTTAATGCTATTTTCTCAAGCAGTTTCTTCAAATCAGTTCAAGCACAATTTTAAAACAATCTTGAATGTTGGGATTGGTTTTTGTAAAAGATCTTTGAAATAAAATGCAAGTGCGTACGTTTTGGCATAGCACTCCGAAATAATGCAATTTAGTTGGTATTTTCATGTTATTGATATCTAAAAGTAGGTAAATAATGTTAATTAGGATGTAAGGTTGGATTTTATCAAGATGGGAAGATGTAAATAGGTAATTTTAAGTAATTAAGCTAATTTTAGTTATGTGATAATTGTGTAGGAAAGATGTTTTGGTTGACTTTTTTTTGTGACCCTGTTCTTTTATGCCAGTTCAAGTGTTATAGATCATTGGAAAGGGAACTTTTTTGGCTATCTATTTATTATATTTATTTAAACTAGTTGTAAACAATTATGTGGTTATGTTGTATTTAGTTTTAAAAATTGTTTTGTTTGTAACCAAAAAGACCACTCTAACCTTATTTTGTTTGAAAAAGAGTATAAAAAGAACGACCATTTTAGTAACAAACCCTCTGTTATTTTGCACACATGTTGAAAGCAAAAATTTAAAATTTTACGGTTATGTTGTGAGTTTGAAAAATGTAAACAAACCAAACGTCAAAAATGTTAGGTTATATTTTGTTGAAATGACAAAGTATTAAATAATCATCGAAGATCTTTGAATTTGACTATTTCTTAATAATAATTACATTTAATTAATATAATAATCAGTGCTGTGAATTTATTTGTGGAATAATATTTAATTACTAGAAGAAAGTTTTATTTGGATAATGGATCTTTTAACGTTCGATATAATTTGGATGTTGGAAGGGAATTTAAAAAAACTAGTTAATAATTAAATGGGCTTACCACATTTAAAACAAGCAGCTGGATTTTAATTTTGTATATTAACATTATTTATTTGGATGTTACTTGCAAGAGAGGTAGGTGGTTCTTCCACCATTTTAGTATTTAAACTATATGAAAAATATTGGTTTGATTTAAAAATTTAAGGTATTTATTTAATTTTACATAAAAATGTAGTAATTCAGATTATGATGATGCCAGAAATATTACTCCTCGGATAAAAGGCATTAAACTGTCTTAGGATTGATTTTTCATTTGTTCATGGTATCCAAAATTATTTGTTTATATTTTAATTTTTATGTTATTTGTGTTCATTTGCAAATAATTTTTTTGTCATTTAAATTTAAAGAAAATTTTGTTTATATTGTGTACATTACTTGTGTTTCCTAGATCTGTATTTATTTAGTGCCCTATTTAAGCGACAGCCTAACGGTCTAATTGTGGTGGAGCTTTTGAAGTTTCACCACGTTTGTAATAAGCCGGAGCAGAATCTTTTTATGGTTAGATGGTTTATACTTTTTATCTCATTACTGTGCTACTACCAAAGTCTGTTGATGTATAATTTGTTTGTACTCTCATATAAATCAATTTATTTTTATCAGTATCAATCATAATTTGCTGCCTGAAACCGGGGCCATCCTAATTATATGCAGTAATCAAAATCTCGGGAATTCACTCTAGCATAGCTAAAATGCTTGGTGTACACCACTGTTTTCAAAATTTTTTATCTATAGTTAAAGTAGAAAAGATGATTGTTTTAATAAAATCCCTGCTAATGTAACTAACCCGAGACATGCCAAGTAGATGCTAAACAAACAGATGAATAAAGTCATCTTACAGATAATCAAAAATCAATACTACAAAACATTTAATTGATCATGATTACTTAAGCATCCTAATAGCCACCTATTTTAGAAGCATTCAGTGTTTTTCTTTTAAAAGCATAGTTTGCACAATTTATGCGTTTGAAAGCAATGACAAGAAATTTGAGCACCGCCAGGTACCATCCACCATTTGTTCTAGTTATATGTATATGAACTTATTATTTTAAATTTTTTATATGTAGTTTATACAAATAGTAACAATGTTTTGTACCTAAAGTTTTAAATGTATTACTTGTGCATACGCTGACTGGACACTTGCAGATCGGATACCACGAAGTGTCCGTGGTATCTAAATCTAAAATAAATTTTTGTTACTGGCCACTTTGCGACAGTGGACACTATGCCGACCGTAAGTGGTTGACATTTTACCTACCGTGTTCATCACATCGACCGTCGACACAGATCCGGTCACAAGCGGTGGTCACTTTGCCGACTGTGGACACTATGTCGACCCTTCAAAACAATCCATAGTTACAATTTTTATGGGGATGTTAACGTAAAACTTCTAAGCAAAAACTAATTACCTGTTGATCGATTTTGATATGGTTTTCACAAATATGATCTGCGTGGTGTTTTCTAGAATATGACCTTAAGTTAGGTTAGTGGCCAAAGTTGGCAAAGTGTCCACTGGTTGCTGTCGGCATAGTGTCTACGGTGGGCAAAGTATCCAACGCGTACTGTCCACGATCGACATAGTGTCCACCGCTTGCGGTCGGCGTAGTGTCCACGGTCGGCAGTGTCTACCGCTTGCGGTCGGCGTAGTGTCCACAATCGGCAAAGTGCCCACCGCTTGTGGTCGGCTTAGTGTCCCGGTCGACAAACCGTCCAGTAGCACAATTTATTTTAATGGTCGGTGTAGTGTTCACGGTCGCCAAGGTGTCCAAAACTGTCAGTCGGCGTAGTCATAGGCGTCCGGAAGGATGTGGCAAGTGCTTCTCCTTGCCCTCCTCGGACGTTGAACAATATGAATTTTATTGAGATATTTTGTATAACATGCCATTTATTCTAAACTTGCCACCCCTAGCATGCCGTTTATCTAATCTAAATATATAATGTATTTGATATTTTGTTTTATTATATTACTTCTCAGTACATTACCTTCCAATAGGCTACAACTAACATTATCAAAGAGAACAGGAAAATTATAGCATTTTCAGCATTTTGAAAATATTTCAAGAACTTTTGAGATTACCCTTTTTTGGGATATATCGATGCAAGTTAAACGTATATTTTTCAGTCCTGCTCATTTTTGAGGGTATATATCGTTTGTGCTCCTGGATTGTTGTTTAAAAATAAATGCTCGATCATTTTACAACACTATACAGTGTATAGTATACACAACATAAATGTGCGACATACAGATCTATTGACAATACCTAAACACAATAGTGCATTTTATGAGCGGTCATTCAGTTATAACGTCGCAAAAATATATAGCGACGTACCTTCAGCATTGAAATCAATATCAGTTTAAGAATTCAAAAAAGCCTCGATTAAGCAGTTGATTACAGATTATCATTGATGGTCTAGATCGTAAACAGTCGTTACTGGTTATGTAAGCATTAAGACGATTATTTTTTTTTTGTTATAGCAGGTTCCATTCCGGAAAAGTAAATTAATATTAAAGTTTCATAAACTTGCTAAGAAATAGGTTAAATGGAAGAGGAAGAATAAACGATTAAAAATTTAAAAATAGTATTCTTTTTTAATCTTTTCTGTAATTTTATCATATTACGATTACAATATTTATAATCGCGAACGATTATAATGATAATAAAAATATTAAAAGTAAACTTACTTTTTCTGAAATTGATTTAGTAAATATGGCGGGACTTACCTGAAACAGAAAAAGGTTGTTAACAAGATTGAACAATATAAAAATTATATATTACTCAACAAGCTGATGATGATGATCATGAGCAGGATGATGTTTTATGATGATTTACGACACTCGGATACCGCTCGTGCCGTAGATCATCCGAGTGAATAATAGCCATTATACGCGAGTAGAATGCTATACTTTGTCCACGACTATTAAGTATTTTTGATTAGATTTACACTTAAGCACTTAGATTAGACAAGTATAAACGATGTTGACGTTTCAACATAATTGTTTTATGTCATGAGCGATTGCTTTTAGCACATACGAGTACTTGATCAAATTTGAAAATAAAATTGTTTAAGATTAAACCTATTAGTAGTGAATAATAATTAATCCCATAACCAACTATACCAACTATAATATACCAACTATAATAAGTACAAATATTATAACATAGTCGTGCACAAAAGTATTTAAAACATGCTATTTGAATAAAATATAAAGCCAAAGCGTTCCACAAGGATCCACTTTTAGACCTATGTTTTCAAGTTATTTTTTAACTGATTACACTGAATAGTTTTAGATTCTTATGTCATGCTTGTGTTCTGCCTAAAATTTAAGGTAACACCTAATTTAAACAGATTGTAAATGGTCTTATCCTGATATTGTAAGTTAAAAACCGGATGTGCCAGTATTTAAATTCTAGTGTAGAGCCACTATTTAAATTATATGATTTCTTTATTAGCTCTTCAGAAACGCCAAAAGACAATATACAGTAAGGAAATAATGTAACGAAACGAACGAATAACAGGTCAATTTTGTTTTTAAAGTCCACGTTTTGATATAATATTCGGATATACAAGACGATGTGTTTAAGTGTGGTGACTATATATTGCACTTTACCGTCTTCATAATTATTTTTTTCAAAAATTTCCTTCTGTAAGGTACTACTTAAGTTACTATTTAAAAAACATGCCGATGACGTCACCACACTTAAACGCATCACCTGTATATCCGAATATTATGTCAGAAAGTGCGGACTTTAAAAACAAAATTGACCCGTTTGTTACTTTCCCTTTTATCTAATTTATTCCTTACTTTTGACTCGCACTGTATATTTTTTACTTTATATTTATTTACACTAAAGCGAGCCAATACAGGGTGTGCACATAGTATCGCACATTGGCAATAATTCTTTAAATTTTTGTTTCCATCAAATGATTTATTAAGAAAGTTTGTTCGGGTCTATAGCAACATGAATCTGAATTTTTTTGCCACTCATCTTTTGCTGTGACGGCCACCTTGATTTTTCAAACAAAACCCTATACATTGTTTTCTTCTAATGAAAAGGGAATTTTGTTCTCTTTATGAAACCATATTTTTTTTAACAAGTGTTGCATGAAATCTTTAAAAAAATCGATCGCACCCCTCCTCCCAATCGACTTGACAGGGAACGAACGCATCATTTAAATATGCCCGTGTTTTCTGTCAAAAGTGTGCAAGCGCACCATCTTGTTGATATCGGAAAAGTTTTCATTAAACAAGTGTCTGATTTCCGGAACGATGTTTTTCTGAAGTAATTGAATATATCTGTTGGGGATAAAAGTTTCTTCAATAAAGAATAGCCCGATGAAAGTATTTTCCAATTATGCCAATCCACACATTCAGTAAATGTAGTAAATGCGGATATTGAGTGTGCAATTTCTCCATCCAATAAGAACTTCGAAATAACAGTTATTATGCGTGTTGAGTGAACCATTTAAGTGGAAGGTTGCTTCGTCAGAATTATCTTCATTTAGCTCACGCACTAGGTGTAGTACCTTATAAGAATGGAACCTATTTCTTTTAAGAATCTCCGTCACTGAACCTATTGAAATGTAAAAATCACGTTCTAGAGTTCGAATTGACACATATGTTATTGCTATAGAATATAATTTGGCGAACAAACTTTCTTAATGTGAATTGTTTTTATAGATGAGCTATTTGCCAATATGTGGTACATATTGTGACTTAATGACTTGCTACAACTGCTTCGATATATTCATGGTTGACAGTAGGTCTGACCACTACAACTGAAAATGTTTAATTAAAAGATTTAAAAAGGTTTGATAAAATTGATGCAAAATCCCGGGATAAAACCTCATCGGATACAAAGAAAAACAAAATAAAACATAGATTTAAATATTTAAATTTATATATTTAAATACTTTATGCTAAATTTAAACTTGAATTTGTTTCATTTATTTAAAAATCAAAAGTGGCATTATATTCAAATAAGAATTAAAATTATAGCTTAGGACTTAAATAAATGAATTCTTTATGTAAGACTCAAACTCCTAAAAGAATTAATACGTAGAAAAAGCACAATGCCTCCTAATAGATCTTTAAATTTAAACAGTATTTATAGTCATGAAATATAATATAAATACAAAGATTAGTTAAAGTTTCACAAGTTTTATTAATATCTTAACCTGACAATATTGTTTCGACACTTTGTGTCATTATCAAAGGCAGATAAGATTGATAAACAACCTTATCTGCATTATTATTATTATTTCACGCCTACACTACGGGGGAACCAACATCTAAGTCATCTGTCCCCTGTCTAACATGCAACACGAATACACACATCCATAGTTGAGGTGGCGGAACTTTCCAATTAGAAAAATCCCGCCGCCCCAAGTGGGATTCGAACCCACGACCCTTGGAACACGAGTGATGCACTGGCACCACTCGTCCACCGCCGGCCTTATCTGCATTATTATTATTATTATTATTATCTTATATTATTATGCAGTAAACGCTAGTATTTATAGTATTTAAATTTAAAAAGAATTTAAATTTCTAATAAATTCCAAAATTAGGAGATTAAAGAAGTATACATAGATTGAATATAAGAATCATCAAAATTCAAAAATGGAAT
The DNA here is from genome assembly GCA_929113105.1 of Agrypnus murinus. Lineage (NCBI taxonomy): Eukaryota > Metazoa > Arthropoda > Insecta > Coleoptera > Elateridae > Agrypnus > Agrypnus murinus. The sequence goes on along the minus strand of OV816028.1, from coordinate 153,562,459 downwards.
AGAAACATTAAAGATGATATGATAGAAATGATTAATTTAATAATTAAAAAAAAAGTATAAAATTCTTAGAGTTAAATCGAAAAAGATATTAGAGAAAATCTAAATTATTTCGTTACAAGTAATAATCTTGAGAGAAAGAGGTAACAATTCGCTAATAAATTGCAAAAATAGTTTTATGCAAAAAGATTTATATTCTTCAATTATTCGAATTAAAAACTAAAAATTATTCTTTTAAATTTAATACCTTTTTACTAAGTAGATACATATTAAATATTGATATGATTATTGAATTTATGATGATAATTTAATTTATTATAAAAAATTATTTTGAATACTAGACACAGCCATAGATGCGATTGCAACAATTATGTTGTAAAGATGCAGCTTTAAAAACCTCCATCAAAACAATTTAACCAAGAGCTGTAAAATTTTGAAATACAAGAAACTTATACAACTGAGGAATCCCGATATCATAAAAACACATTTCTAACTAAAAATTGATAAGGTAAGATAGTAAATACATGTATATCTCCCCATTACAATACATATTTTCTGTTTTAGGTTAAATCTTAAATTAAAATTGAACTAGTCTTTATTAAATTAATAATTATATAATCATCTCCCACATCCTATATCTGACTATAATGTGCAAGTGCGCATATTATTCATAAATAACCGTAATACTTTAGAAAATTTCTCAAATTATTTAAAATTGAGGTTATGCAACCCATCTAACGAGTCGCATTGAAATTACATAAATATGCTTATCTAAAATTATAGTGTGGATGAATTCCTTTTTGGTATGTCAATTATCATGACAATATGTACTGTCATAAATCAAAAACTGATGAAGAAAATTAGAAATTCTGAAATAGCATTCTTTTCATTCAAACAAATTAACTAAGTATGCCCGCAAAAGATTAAGAATAAAAATAATAAAATTCTCGTTAATATTATTACAGTAATATTGTAAATTAACATTTTTTTTAAATTTTAAGTATTAATCATAATATTTACCAGTTTATTTTCAAATGTTTTCTATCTGCTTCAGTTTAAAAAAGTAATAAACGTAGAAAAATACCATATGACTGCTATAAGTTAATTCCTAACGCTGTATTCAAAGGTACTTATACGATAGTGACGTGATCCAAAGATTAACCTAATTTAGACGAAATTTAAAAATATATTTTAGTAATTACTGTAATTTTTAGTGTATTTGGCAACATTGATAAGGTGCATGATTCTCGAAGTATGACTTCCGTTGTTGCAAGTAAAGCGGTTGATTTACTATGCATACACACCGAGAAACTATACGATATTATTACTGATTATCCGGTGATAGCCAGCAGAATACGAAAACATATTCTAACAGATAACTTGGTAAGCTTATGACTAAAAAATACCATGTATGCCATGGCATATTTTTTATTTTATTATAATATCAAACTGGTAGATATCATACTTAATCGGAGTAAGCTATGTTTAGAAATCAGTTTGTCTTCGATTGATACATACAAACATAAACTAAAATAAATTATTAAACAAATGTCAAGCTTTTCATATCATTAACTGTCGTTATTCAAATCTGACAGTGTCACACTCAGTTTTACCGACAGCTCTCTGTAAGAATTAATCTACGACTGTATCTTTTGTACGTTCATAGCTAACGCAGATTAAGTTTCTTTTAATCTCATTGTAACGAGTGTCCCAAAAGTCTAGGAGTATTGAACCAGCAGATTCACAAAGAAAAACTCAAATTCACATGGGCGTCAATTGTAGCAATAAAAAACTACCAGTCCTACAAATGGGCGACAATTTGTAACTTCAACAATCTAATAAATAAAAGTCCCGCGATTTGGCTAGCCAATTTGTAACATTCTCTACGCAATTATTCAAATTGATGCAAAGTAACGCCAAATGTTTAAGTGCATCTCACTAAAAAAATACTTCACTTTTCGCCACTTAAAGAAGAAAAGACAGCTAATGTTAAACTCTGAACTTTCTTTAATAAATAAAGCATTAAGCTTTGCAATAATTTCCAATTTTTGAATTATTATCTCTGTCATAGGTCTCTATTATAGGTCTTTTTATTTTTTTATTATAATTTGATCGATTGAATTATTGCTAGAACGAACTTGAATCACCTATTACTTATTCGGATTTTGAAAAGAAAATAACGTTATTTACTTTCTGACTTGAAGATTATTAAAATTGAACATTTATGAAAAATTTCTCATAAAGTCCTATACATAACGAATTCAAGTATCGATCAGAATTCCAAGGGCCAGATTTCACCACTAGTTTGTTGATGCTTGTCACATCGACATTAAATTCACCAAATGAATGAAAGTTAACTTCCAGACGAATACAGGAACGGTTAATATGCAATTGACGGTTTAAACCGTAAACACGATACAATTGGGTTACAAAACCATCGGAGTACAAAAAAAATCTCGATAGTTTCCCCTTTCTAAATTTATTCTATAACGGGTAACGGGTTGGTCACTGTTCGCGGAAAAGCCAGGCGGCCTAACCGCCGCGGTACTAGAGCAAACGCATTTCCAAATATTATAGCCCCTTTACTTTCAAATAGTAGCGATCTCGCCGCTGGAGCAAAATCACGTTGGCGACATTGAATGTTACCAGATTTGACATTCTGTCACAATAAGTCTTAGGTTTAATAATAATCATGTACAAAAATATTCACAGTTTAACATTAATTTGATAATGGGCATTCATGTTCTGTAAAAATGACCATATTAATATGACATATACTTCTGTAATTCTAATTTTTGAATAACTTTTTATTAAAGTTCCGCAACTGCATGCATGTAGTAATTTTTTTTTATTAAGTTTGTATCAGGTTTGCTCCACGATGTCGCTACTATACCAAATATATTTTAATCCTGACATCGCTGTAACCAATAACAAACATTGAAGCAAATTACGTCTCATATCTTTTGAGATATGGAAGTGGGAGCAAAATCTTGTGGGAAAGACTAAGTTTATCCAAATAAAACACGATTCTTAGCGTAATTATGCTTTATAGAATTATAATATAAAGTATAGTTCCGAAGGTAATATATTCTTTTGTGAACATTTAATATCTAAGAAAAATCTTGGTTTAAGATACACACAAAATAAACACAGTATTTGCTTAAAAAAGAAGCATAAGTTGTTGTATATTCTCTAATTCGAAGAATTCGTTAGCGTGCATCAAAGCAATAATTTCTATTTTACCAAATTTTGTTGACTATTACAATAAACAAAGTGATTTCAATACAGAACTAATAAAGCCATCTGACACAAGCAATATAAACCTTATATGAAACTATAGCTTGAAATGAAGTGGAAATATTGTCCTTTTTAGGCGATAACCGAATTTAACATTAAAACAGAGTATTAAATATTTATAGTAATGAACCCTAAGCAAGCAGAACGTGTCATTTCTAGAATCATACAGTATGTATCAAATAAACAACTTTCGTTGGTATTTTGAGCTAGGAAACGTTTAATTAAGGTAGATGGCCTTAAACATTGGCCTGTCGATAATACAGATAGAAATATAACTATAATAATTGATATATGCATGGAAATTAAAAGCTAATGGCAAGGGTTGATTCTCAGACTTTTGGGGCATGTATTATTATCGTTTTAAATTTCAGTCGTATATCGAAAAGAAATCATCACGGGGGTCATTACAAATTATACAGGATGAGAATCTTTCTAAGAAACTTAGCGATTATAAGCAGCTGTCTAAAAGGTAACTCTTATTTCTACATAATGATGTTTATGCCGATTTTGATATCTACTTTACTTCCAGAACAATAGACCGCCAAAACAAAGGTGTAATTGTTACAAGTTTTCTTCCCTTACCCATGATGTTAACGTCCTTTATGTCATGCTTAGTTATTACGTACCATTTAGCCTTTCAGAGCCATTCAATGGCAGTATATATTATAACTTATTCTCTAGACTTTATTCATTTGATAAAGCTCTATGCTGGATTTTATATGCCCTACGTTAATAAAATGGGAGAAATCATAACGGATCGTAAAATGATTCGGAAAAGGTCAGTTGGTAATTGTTTAAAAAAAAAACTATCCTATTAACATACGATTTGTCTTTTTCAGATTTTTAACTTTCTCCCGTTTTTATGTGGAATTTCTTGCTCTACTGCCACTGGAAATGTTAGCTTTAACTGCACCGAAGGGTATCAGGATGTATTATCTGTCTTGCTTGAGAATTAACAGGATGCTGCGAGTAGTAAGGATTACTGTAGCATGTAGCGTAGCTTTGACCTAAGCATTAGAACTGACACGTACGAAACTACCAGAGCCTTACATGGACGATAACTGCGACTGTGCCGACTGCAGTTACGAGAAACGTCGACAATCAGTAATAGGACTGCAACGTAAAACTACATTTTAAACCAAATTAAACTGCACCAGTTTCTGAACGCCTATATCGTAAGCAGCACAAGTGGAGTTTTTATTAAGATTTTTACGTTACTGACATAAAGAGTAGGATTTTAATAGCATCCCTGATTAGGAAGAAACCTTCTCTAAACAAAACGGTAAACAGCGACTATTAACTTACGACAGCGCTATTAAAGGCTTATCTTTGCCTGCCCATATTAATACTGTCCAATTCGGGCTGGCTTGGTTTATAAGATTTTTCGTCCAATGGCTTTGTTCCAACCCGATCAACATTTTTCATTACTTATCGTAACACATAGTTATATAAAGGGTATATAGAAGTATAAGTATCAAAAGTATTAAAGGTTTATTACAGGTTTATTAGAGTTTTATAATATTCTAGGTATATAATGAAGTAATATAAATATTTCCACCACCATTTTATAAAATTTATAGTAACCATATATTAACATAGTCCCAATAAACATTTATATTTATATAATAGTAACCGCAAACTTATGGTGCTCAAAATTAGTGATATTAAGCTTGTTGTTACTGTTGTATAAATACAATGCTTATTGAGATATATTAACAAATTTATATAAAGTTTGTCATACGAGGTCTGTCTATTAAATAACGAGACTGCGCGCACAGAAGACGTCCTAGGGGGGCAGGGGGGAAAACAAATTCAGCGTTGGATAGCTGCAAGTGTCTACTATGCCAGTACGAAAACACGTTTTTGTCGCTGTAGTAGTATTTTTTCTATACAGGTTAGAAACGAACGTGTTTTTTTCTCGTGCCGATAAAAATGTCTGACGAAAAACACGAGCAACGGATCAATGTGAAATTTCTCGTTAAATTAAAAAAACTCCGACTGAGTGCTATAAGTTGTTGAAAGAGGCCTATGGTGAGAATTCTCTATCTCGTGCGTGTGTTTCGAATGGTATAAACGGTTTTCTGAAGGCCAAGAGAGCACCGAAGATGACGAACGCCCAGGTCGACCTGTCTTTGTTTCAACTCCGCAAACAGTGACCAAAATCAATGAAATTATGCGCGGAGATCGTCGTATGAGCATTTGGATGATTGCTGAGACTGTAAACGCCGATAAAGAAACTGTTAGAAAAATTTTACATGACGAGTTGAACATAAAGAAAGTTTGTGCGAAGTAAGTCCCAAAAAATTTGACCCCTGAACAAAAGCTCGTTCGTCAACAGATCTGCTCAGATTTTCTTGAGAGGTTAGATGAAGAGCCTGAATTGATGGAAAACATCATCACTTGCGATGAAACATTGATATTCCAATAGGATGTTGAAACTAAGCGGCAATCCATGCACTGGAAAACTCCTGCATCGTCAAGAATGAAAAAAGCAAGGATGTCGAAATCAAAATTTAAAGCCATGCTAATCGTTTTTTTCGACATCAACGGCATCGTGATGGCTGAATCGGTGCCACAGGGTCAAACTGTAAACCAAACTTACTATTTGAAAGTTTTGGCAACACTGCGAGAGCGAGTTCGTAAAAAACGGCCGGAGTTGTGAAAAAACAAGTCGTGGATCTTGCACCAGGACAACGCACCTGTCCATAACGCGCTGTCTGTGAAGCGTTATTTAGCCGCTAGAGGCACTCCAGTGCTCGAACACGCACCGTACTCGCCTGATTTAGCACCCTGTGATTTTTGGCTGTTTCCGAAAATCAAGTCTGCCTTAAAAGGAACCCGGTTCGAGTCGATCGAAGTGGTGAAGCGAAAATCGGCGGAGCTCCTAAATGCTCTTACAAAAGAAGACTTCCAGCATTGCTTTGACCAATGGAAAAAACCGAATGGAACGGTGTATGGCGAGGGAAGGGGAGTACATTGAAGGGGAGCATTCGATTGCAGAATAATTTCTAAAATAAAACTTTTTTCATAAGCAGTCTCGTTATTTAATAGCCAGACCTCGTATTACCCCATTATAAAACTAATATTTGTGGAGTTACACAGCGGTGTTGTTAATTACTTATTATTGATATTTATCAATTTCAGATATGTCATATGTTTTCATATGATCATAAGCTTAATTATTTGTTAAATGTTGTAATTTAACTATGTATATATTGGCTTGTTAAAAACTTTAAACTTAAGATTTATTGAGGTTAGGTCATCTTTCTACGTATCACAATTTTTTTAATGTAGTAAACTTTTATTTAACGTTTTACTGTTAACAGTTTACATTGTAGAAAAAGCAATACCTCTATTTTTCTCTCCATCCTTTCTATATAATGCGACTCTTTCTTTCTTAGTTTTTACAGAGCACACCCTACCTTGCCGATGATACCGACTAGCGGCTGACAACCGACAAAAACTATAGTTTGTGACCGAAACACAACTCCCTAAATAAAGCTGAAAACTTAAAAACTGAAATCAAAATACATACTGCAATAACAACAGTTTCAGTAACGTTATATCAGTTAAAGATACATAGCGTTACTTAAATCAGTGTTCAAGTGGGAAAAATATGCTATTGCGAAGCGGCAATAGTACCTACTGAAAATTTGGTAACCGAAGTATTATCAACCCTACAACAGATACAAAAGACGTTTTACCACTAAAAAGGCGGTATATAAAAAGTTATAATTTAAGTAAATATTGTGTCATACACTAAACTACCTACAAACTTAGCTAGAAAGAATCCAGTGATAATTTTTCTTTGTTATATAATAGTGGTAACGAAAATTATTGTTTTTAAACTATTAAGTTACACACTGTTACTAAGCAAAGATGTTCGCAACCCTTATAAGAGGTATATAAAGGAAGCAGAGACGTTGCCGTTACTAACTTATATAAATTAAAGTTAAATAATCTTATTAGTGATCGTAAGCTTGAGATTAGTATTATATAAATAAAAATGTTTATTAGGAACGAACTTTTGAACCAATCATGTTTGGTCCAACGGACTTGCAGTCTAATGGATGTTTGAACCAACGGGGCTTTTTGTTCAATAGTACTTTTGGCCCATCGAAAACGCAATATCTGAATGAACCTCAACAACGATCCCTATTGAAACTAACCTAACCTAATTTACTCTAGTCTTGTGACAGGAAGTTTCGATTAACAGTCTGGTCATTAAATAAAATTTAAATATTGCTTTCATAAAACTACCTTGTTATAGGAAGTATGGTAATGGTCTTTTTGGTCAATAAAGAATTTAAAAACCAATAATTAACTTGCAATTCGTTTAAAAAATTGTCGTGGATTAAAAATCCCATTGGATAAAAACAATGGAATTATTCAGAAATCTCATGTTAGACCAAAAATACCAATCTACCAAAAGTTCTGTTGGATGAAAAGTCTCGGTAGACCAAAAGTTCAATATTCAAAAGCTACTCATAGGCTTTTGATAACTGATACATCCCTCGGTTAGTTTACATCAAATACAGTCACATTAGGGGTATCCCAAAGGGACGATGTTTTGTTTCAAATGTATTGGTCAGTCTAATCAATGCTAAAGTAATGGTAAATGGATTGTCACGAAAAGCTTCTCATAGGCTTTTGATAACTGATACATACCGCGGTTAGTTTACATCAAATACAGTCATATTATGGGTATTCCAAAGGGGACGATGTTTTGTTTTAAATGTATGGGTCAGTCTAAGCAATGCTAAAGTAATGGTAAATGGATTGTCGCAAAAAGCTTCTCATAGGCTTTTGATAACTGATACATCCCACGGTTAGTTTACATCAAATACAGTCATATTAAGGGTATCCCAAAGGGACGATGTTTTGTTTCAAATGTATTGGTCAGTCTAATCAATGCTAAAGTAATGGTAAATGGATTGTCACGAAAAGCTTCTCATAGGCTTTTGATAACTGATACATACCGCGGTTAGTTTACATCAAATACAGTCATATTATGGGTATCCCAAAGGGGACGATGTTTTGTTTTAAATGTATGGGTCAGTCTAAGCAATGCTAAAGTAATGGTAAATGGATTGTCGCAAAAAGCTTCTCATAGGCTTTTGATAACTGATACATCCCACGGTTAGTTTACATCAAATACAGTCATATTAGGGGTATCCCAAAGGGACGATGTTTTGTTTCAAATGTATTGGTCAGTCTAATCAATGCTAAAGTAATGGTAAATGGATTGTCACGAAAAGCTTCTCATAGGCTTTTGATAACTGATACATACCGCGGTTAGTTTACATCACATACAGTCATATTATGGGTATTCCAAAGGGGACGATGTTTTGTTTTAAATGTATGGGTCAGTCTAAGCAATGCTAAAGTAATGGTAAATGGATTGTCGCAAAAAGCTTCTCATAGGCTTTTGATAACTGATACATCCCACGGTTAGTTTACATCAAATACAGTCATATTAGGGGTATCCCAAAGGGACGATGTTTTGTTTCAAATGTATTGGTCAGTCTAATCAATGCTAAAGTAATGGTAAATGGATTGTCACGAAAAGCTTCTCATAGGCTTTTGATAACTGATACATACCGCGGTTAGTTTACATCAAATACAGTCATATTATGGGTATCCCAAAGGGGACGATGTTTTGTTTTAAATGTATGGGTCAGTCTAAGCAATGCTAAAGTAATGGTAAATGGATTGTCGCAAAAAGCTTCTCATAGGCTTTTGATAACTGATACATCCCACGGTTAGTTTACATCAAATACAGTCATATTAGGGGTATCCCAAAGGGACGATGTTTTGTTTCAAATGTATTGGTCAGTCTAATCAATGCTAAAGTAATGGTAAATGGATTGTCACGAAAAGCTTCTCATAGGCTTTTGATAACTGATACATACCGCGGTTAGTTTACATCAAATACAGTCATATTAGGGGTATCCCAAAGGGTACGATGTTTTGTTTTAAATGTATGGGTCAGTCTAAGCAATGCTAAAGTAATGGTAAATGGATTGTCGCTAAAAGCTTCTCATAGGCTTTTGATAACTGATACATCCCACGGTTAGTTTACATCAAATACAGTCATATTAGGGGTATCCCAAAGGGACGATGTTTTGTTTCAAATGTATTGGTCAGTCTAATCAATGCTAAAGTAATGGTAAATGGATTGTCACGAAAAGCTTCTCATAGGCTTTTGATAACTGATACATACCGCGGTTAGTTTACATCAAATACAGTCATATTATGGGTATCCCAAAGGGGACGATGTTTTGTTTTAAATGTATGGGTCAGTCTAAGCAATGCTAAAGTAATGGTAAATGGATTGTCGCAAAAAGCTTCTCATAGGCTTTTGATAACTGATACATACCACGGTTAGTTTACATCAAATACAGTCATATTAGGGGTATCCCAAAGGGACGATGTTTTGTTTCAAATGTATTGGTCAGTCTAATCAATGCTAAAGTAATGGTACATGGATTGTCACGAAAAGCTTCTCATAGGCTTTTGATAACTGATACATACCGCGGTTAGTTTACATCAAATACAGTCATATTAGGGGTATCCCAAAGGGGACGATGTTTTGTTTTAAATGTATGGGTCAGTCTAAGCAATGCTAAAGTAATGGTAAATGGATTGTCGCAAAAAGCTTCTCATAGGCTTTTGATAACTGATACATCCCACGGTTAGTTTACATCAAATACAGTCATATTAGGGGTATCCCAAAGGGACGATGTTTTGTTTCAAATGTATTGGTCAGTCTAATCAATGCTAAAGTAATGGTAAATGGATTGTCACGAAAAGCTTCTCATAGGCTTTTGATAACTGATACATACCACGGTTAGTTTACATCAAATACAGTCATATTAGGGGTATCCCAAAGGGACGATGTTTTGTTTCAAATGTATTGGTCAGTCTAATCAATGCTAAAGTAATGGTAAATGGATTGTCACGAAAAGCTTCTCATAGGCTTTTGATAACTGATACATACCGCGGTTAGTTTACATCAAATACAGTCATATTAGGGGTATCCCAAAGGGACGATGTTTTGTTTCAAATGTATTGGTCAGTCTAAACAATGCTAAAGTAATGGTAAATGGATTGTCACGAAAAGCTTCTCATACGCTTTTGATAACTGATACATACCACGGTTAGTTTACATCAAATACAGTCATATTAGGGGTATCCCAAAGGGGACGATGTTTTGTTTCAAATGTATTGGTCAGTCTAAGCAATGCTAAAGTAATAGTAAATGGATTGTCACGAAAAGCTTCTCATACGCTTTTTATAGCTGATACATACCACGGTTAGTTTAGATCAAATACTGTTATATTAGGAGCTAACCCAAAGGGGACGATGTTTTGTTTCAAATATATTGGTCAGTCTAAGCAATGCTAAAGTAATGGTAAATGGATTGTCACGAAAAGCTTCTCATAGGCTTTTGATAGCTGATACATCCCACGGTTAGTTTACATCAAATACAGTCATATTTGAGGTATCCCAAAGTGGACGATGTTTTGTTTCAAATATATTGGTCAGTCTAATCAATGCTAAAGTAATGGTAAATGGATTGTTGCAAAAAGGTTCTCATAGGCTTTTGATAACTGATACATCCCACGGTTAGTTTACATCAAATACAGTCATATTTGGGGTATTCCAAAGGGGAAGATGTTTTGTTTCAAATGTATTGGCCAGTCTAAGCAATGCTAAAGTAATGGTAAATGGATTGTCACGAAAAGCTTCTCATACGCTTTTGATAACTGATACATACCGCGGTTAGTTTACATCAAATACTGTCATATTAGGAGCTATCCCAAAGGGGACGATGTTTTGTTTCAAATATATTGGTCAGTCTAAGCAATGCTAAAGTAATGGTAAATGGATTGTCACGAAAAGCTTCTCATAGGCTTTTGATAACCGATACATCCCACGGTTAGTTTACATCACATACAGTCATATTTGGGGTATCCCAAAGTGGACGATGTTTTGTTTCAAATGTATTGGTCAGTCTAAGCAATGCTAAAGTAATGGTAAATAGATTGTCGCAAAAAGCGCGTCATAGGCTTGTGATAACTGATACATCCCATGGTTAGTTTACATCAAATACAGTCATATTAGGGGTATCCGAAAGGGTACGATGTTTTGTTTCAAATGTATTGGTCTGTCTAAGCAATGCTAAAGGTAAATGGATTGTCGCAAAAAGCGCCTCATAGGCTTGTGATAACTGATACATACCGCGGTTAGTTTACATCAAATACAGTCATATTAGGGGTATCCCAAAGGGGACGATGTTTTGTTTCAAATGTATTGGTCAGTCTAATCAATGCTTAAAGTAATGGTGAATGGATTGTCGCAAAAAGCTTCTCATAGGCTTTTGATAACTGATACATCCCACGGTTAGTTTACATCAAATACAGTCATATTTGGGGCATCCCAAAGTGGACGATGTTTTGTTTCAAATGTATTGGTCAGTCTAAGCAATGCTAAAGGTAAATGGATTATCGCAAAACGCGCCTCATAGGCTTGTGATAACTGATACATACCGCGGTTAGTTTACATCAAATACAGTCATATTAGGGGTATCCGAAAGGGGACGATGTTTTGTTTCAAATGTATTGGTCTGTCTAAGCAATGCTAAAGGTAAATGGATTATCGCAAAACGCGCCTCATAGGCTTGTGATAACTGATACATACCGCGGTTAGTTTACATCAAATACAGTCATATTAGGGGTATCCCAAAGGGACGATGTTTTGTTTCAAATGTATTGGTCAGTCTAATCAATGCTTAAAGTAATGGTGAATGGATTGTCGCAAAAAGCTTCTCATAGGCTTTTGATAACTGATACATCCCACGGTTAGTTTACATTAAATACAGTCATATTAGGGGTATCCGAAAGGGGACCATGTTTTGTTTCAAATGTATTGGTCAGTCTAAGCAATGCTAAAGTAATGGTAAATGGATTGTCACGAAAAGCTTCTCATAGGCTTTTGATAACTGACACATACCGCGGTTAGTTTACATCAAATACAGTCATATTAGGGGTATCCCAAAGGGACGATGTTTTGTTTCAAATGTATTGGTCAGTCTAATCAATGCTTAAAGTAATGGTGAATGGATTGTCGCAAAAAGCTTCTCATAGGCTTTTGATAACTGATACATCCCACGGTTAGTTTACATTAAATACAGTCATATTAGGGGTATCCGAAAGGGGACCATGTTTTGTTTCAAATGTATTGGTCAGTCTAAGCAATGCTAAAGTAATGGTAAATGGATTGTCACGAAAAGCTTCTCATAGGCTTTTGATAACTGACACATACCGCGGTTAGTTTACATCAAATACAGTCATATTAGGGGTATCCCAAAGGGACGATGTTTTGTTTCAAATGTATTGGTCAGTCTAAACAATGCTAAAGTAATGGTAAATGGATTGTCACGAAAAGCTTCTCATAGGCTTTTGATAACTGATACATACCGCGGTTAGTTTACATCAAATACAGTCATATTAGGGGTATCCCAAAGGGGACGATGTTTTGTTTCAAATGTATTGGTCAGTCTAAACAATGCTAAAGTAATGGTAAATGGATTGTCACGAAAAGCTTCTCATAGGCTTTTGATAACTGATACATACCGCGGTTAGTTTACATCAAATACAGTCATATTATGGGTATCCCAAAGGGGACGATGTTTTGTTTTAAATGTATGGGTCAGTCTAAGCAATGCTAAAGTAATGGTAAATGGATTGTCGCAAAAAGCTTCTCATAGGCTTTTGATAACTGATACATCCCACGGTTAGTTTACATCAAATACAGTCATATTAGGGGTATCCCAAAGGGGACGATGTTTTGTTTCAAATGTATTGGTCAGTCTAAACAATGCTAAAGTAATGGTAAATGGATTGTCACGAAAAGCTTCTCATAGGCTTTTGATAACTGATACATACCGCGGTTAGTTTACATCAAATACAGTCATATTAGGTGTATCCCAAAGGGACGATGTTTTGTTTCAAATGTATTGGTCAGTCTAAACAATGCTAAAGTAATGGTAAATGGATTGTCACGAAAAGCTTCTCATAGGCTTTTGATAACTGATACATACCGCGGTTAGTTTACATCAAATACAGTCATATTATGGGTATCCCAAAGGGGACGATGTTTTGTTTTAAATGTATGGGTCAGTCTAAGCAATGCTAAAGTAATGGTAAATGGATTGTAGCAAAAAGCTTCTCATAGGCTTTTGATAACTGATACATCCCACGGTTAGTTTACATCAAATACAGTCACATTAGGGGTATCCCAAAGGGACGATGTTTTGTTTCAAATGTATTGGTCAGTCTAATCAATGCTAAAGTAATGGTAAATGGATTGTCACGAAAAGCTTCTCATAGGCTTTTGATAACTGACACATACCGCGGTTAGTTTACATCAAATACAGTCATATTATGGGTATCCCAAAGGGGACGATGTTTTGTTTTAAATGTATGGGTCAGTCTAAGCAATGCTAAAGTAATGGTAAAGGGATTGTCGCAAAAAGCTTCTCATAGGCTTTTGATAACTGATACATCCCACGGTTAGTTTACATCAAATACAGTCATATTAGGGGTATCCCAAAGGGACGATGTTTTGTTTCAAATGTATTGGTCAGTCTAATCAATGCTAAAGTAATGGTAAATGGATTGTCACGAAAAGCTTCTCATAGGCTTTTGATAACTGATACATACCGCGGTTAGTTTACATCAAATACAGTCATATTAGGGGTATCCCAAAGGGTACGATGTTTTGTTTTAAATGTATGGGTCAGTCTAAGCAATGCTAAAGTAATGGTAAATGGATTGTCGCAAAATCTTCTCATAGGCTTTTGATAACTGATACATCCCACGGTTAGTTTACATCAAATACAGTCATATTAGGGGTATCCCAAAGGGACGATGTTTTGTTTCAAATGTATTGGTCAGTCTAATCAATGCTAAAGTAATGGTAAATGGATTGTCACGAAAAGCTTCTCATACGCTTTTGATAACTGATACATACCACGGTTAGTTTACATCAAATACAGTCATATTAGGGGTATCCCAAAGGGGACGATGTTTTGTTTCAAATGTATTGGTCAGTCTAAGCAATGCTAAAGTAATGGTAAATGGATTGTCACGAAAAGCTTCTCATAGGCTTTTGATAACTGATACATACCGCGGTTAGTTTACATCAAATACAGTCATATTATGGGTATCCCAAAGGGGACGATGTTTTGTTTTAAATGTATGGGTCAGTCTAAGCAATGCTAAAGTAATGGTAAAGGGATTGTCGCAAAAAGCTTCTCATAGGCTTTTGATAACTGATACATCCCATGGTTAGTTTACATCAAATACAGTCATATTAGGGGTATCCCAAAGGGGACGATGTTTTGTTTCAAATGTATTGGTCAGTCTAAACAATGCTAAAGTAATGGTAAATGGATTGTCACGAAAAGCTTCTCATAGGCTTTTGATAACTGATACATACCGCGGTTAGTTTACATCAAATACAGTCATATTATGGGTATCCCAAAGGGGACGATGTTTTGTTTTAAATGTATGGGTCAGTCTAAGCAATGCTAAAGTAGTGGTAAATGGATTGTCACGAAAAGCTTCTCATAGGCTTTTGATAACTGATACATCCCACGGTTAGTTTACATCAAATACAGTCACATTAGGGGTATCCCAAAGGGACGATGTTTTGTTTCAAATGTATTGGTCAGTCTAATCAATGCTAAAGTAATGGTAAATGGATTGTCACGAAAAGCTTCTCATAGGCTTTTGATAACTGATACATACCGCGGTTAGTTTACATCAAATACAGTCATATTATGGGTATCCCAAAGGGGACGATGTTTTGTTTTAAATGTATGGGTCAGTCTAAGCAATGCTAAAGTAATGGTAAAGGGATTGTCTCAAAAAGCTTCTCATAGGCTTTTGATAACTGATACATCCCACGGTTAGTTTACATCAAATACAGTCATATTAGGGGTATCCCAAAGGGACGATGTTTTGTTTCAAATGTATTGGTCAGTCTAATCAATGCTAAAGTAATGGTAAATGGATTGTCACGAAAAGCTTCTCATAGGCTTTTGATAACTGATACATACCGCGGTTAGTTTACATCAAATACAGTCATATTAGGGGTATCCCAAAGGGGACGATGTTTTGTTTTAAATGTATGGGTCAGTCTAAGCAATGCTAAAGTAATGGTAAATGGATTGTCGCAAAAAGCTTCTCAAAGGCTTTTGATAACTGATACATCCCACGGTTAGTTTACATCAAATACAGTCATATTAGGGGTATCCCAAAGGGACGATGTTTTGTTTCAAATGTATTGGTCAGTCTAATCAATGCTAAAGTAATGGTAAATGGATTGTCACGAAAAGCTTCTCATAGGTTTTTGATAACTGATACATACCGCGGTTAGTTTACATCAAATACAGTCATATTAGGGGTATCCCAAAGGGACGATGTTTTGTTTCAAATGTATTGGTCAGTCTAAACAATGCTAAAGTAATGGTAAATGGATTGTCACGAAAAGCTTCTCATACGCTTTTGATAACTGATACATACCACGGTTAGTTTACATCAAATACAGTCATATTAGGGGTATCCCAAAGGGGACGATGTTTTGTTTCAAATGTATTGGTCAGTCTAAGCAATGCTAAAGTAATGGTAAATGGATTGTCACGAAAAGCTTCTCATAGGCTTTTGATAACTGATACATCCCACGGTTAGTTTACATCAAATACAGTCATATTTGAGGTATCCCAAAGTGGACGATGTTTTGTTTCTAATATATTGGTCAGCCTAAGCAATGCTAAAGTAATGGTAAATGGATTGTCACGAAAAGCTTCTCATAGGCTTTTGATAACTGATACATCCCACGGTTAGTTTATATCAAATACACTTATTAGGGGTATGCCAAAGGGACGATGTTTTGTTTCAAATATATTGGTCAGTCTAATCAATGCTAAAGTAATGGTAAATGGATTGTTGCAAAAAGGTTCTCATAGGCTTTTGATAACTGATACATCCCACGGTTAGTTTACATCAAATACAGTCATATTTGGGGTATTCCAAAGGGGAAGATGTTTTGTTTCAAATGTATTGGCCAGTCTAAGCAATGCTAAAGTAATGGTAAATGGATTGTCACGAAAAGCTTCTCATACGCTTTTGATAACTGATACATACCGCGGTTAGTTTACATCAAATACTGTCATATTAGGAGCTATCCCAAAGGGGACGATGTTTTGTTTCAAATATATTGGTCAGTCTAAGCAATGCTAAAGTAATGGTAAATGGATTGTCACGAAAAGCTTCTCATAGGCTTTTGATAACCGATACATCCCACGGTTAGTTTACATCACATACAGTCATATTTGGGGTATCCCAAAGTGGACGATGTTTTGTTTCAAATGTATTGGTCAGTCTAAGCAATGCTAAAGTAATGGTAAATAGATTGTCGCAAAAAGCGCGTCATAGGCTTGTGATAACTGATACATCCCATGGTTAGTTTACATCAAATACAGTCATATTAGGGGTATCCGAAAGGGTACGATGTTTTGTTTCAAATGTATTGGTCTGTCTAAGCAATGCTAAAGGTAAATGGATTGTCGCAAAAAGCGCCTCATAGGCTTGTGATAACTGATACATACCGCGGTTAGTTTACATCAAATACAGTCATATTAGGGGTATCCCAAAGGGGACGATGTTTTGTTTCAAATGTATTGGTCAGTCTAATCAATGCTTAAAGTAATGGTGAATGGATTGTCGCAAAAAGCTTCTCATAGGCTTTTGATAACTGATACATCCCACGGTTAGTTTACATCAAATACAGTCATATTTGGGGCATCCCAAAGTGGACGATGTTTTGTTTCAAATGTATTGGTCAGTCTAAGTAATGCTAAGGTAATGGTAAATAGATTGTCGCAAAAAGCGCGTCATAGGCTTGTGATAACTGATACATCCCATGGTTAGTTTACATCAAATACAGTCATATTAGGGGTATCCGAAAGGGGACGATGTTTTGTTTCAAATGTATTGGTCTGTCTAAGCAATGCTAAAGGTAAATGGATTGTCGCAAAACGCGCCTCATAGGCTTGTGATAACTGATACATACCGCGGTTAGTTTACATCAAATACAGTCATATTAGGGGTATCCCAAAGGGGACGATGTTTTGTTTCAAATGTATTGGTCAGTCTAATCAATGCTTAAAGTAATGGTGAATGGATTGTCGCAAAAAGCTTCTCATAGGCTTTTGATAACTGATACATCCCACGGTTAGTTTACATCAAATACAGTCATATTAGGGGTATCCGAAAGGGGACCATGTTTTGTTTCAAATGTATTGGTCAGTCTAAGCAATGCTAAAGTAATGGTAAATGGATTGTCGCAAAAAGCTCCTCATAGGCTTTTGATAACTGATATATACCGCGGTTAGTTTACATCAAATACAGTCATATTAGGAGTATCCCAAAGGGGACGATGTTTTGTTTCAAATGTATTGGTCAATCTAAACAATGCAAAAGTAATGGTAAATGGATTGTCGCAAAAAGCTTCTCATAGGCTTTTGATAACTGATACACCCCACGGTTTGTTTACATCAAATACAGTCATATTTGGGGTATCCCAAAGTGGACGATGTTTTGTTTCAAATGTATTGGTCAGTCTAAGCAATGCTAAAGTAATGGTAAATAGATTGTCGCAAAAAGCGCGTCATAGGCTTGTGATAACTGATACATCCCATGGTTAGTTTACATCAAATACAGTCATATTAGGGGTATCCGAAAGGGGACGATGTTTTGTTTCAAATGTATTGGTCTGTCTAAGCAATGCTAAAGGTAAATGGATTGTCGCAAAACGCGCCTCATAGGCTTGTGATAACTGATACATACCGCGGTTAGTTTACATCAAATACAGTCATATTAGGGGTATCCCAAAGGGGACGATGTTTTGTTTCAAATGTATTGGTCAGTCTAATCAATGCTTAAAGTAATGGTGAATGGATTGTCGCAAAAAGCTTCTCATAGGCTTTTGATAACTGATACATCCCACGGTTAGTTTACATCAAATACAGTCATATTAGGGGTATCCGAAAGGGGACGATGTTTTGTTTCAAATGTATTGGTCAGTCTAAGCAATGCTAAAGTAGTGGTAAATGGATTGTCGCAAAAAGCTTCTCATAGGCTTTTGATAACTGATACATCCCACGGTTAGTTTACATCAAATACAGTCATATTAGGGGTATCCGAAAGGGGACGATGTTTTGTTTCAAATGTATTGGTCAGTCTAAGCAATGCTAAAGTAATGGTAAATGGATTGTCGCAAAAAGCTCCTCATAGGCTTTTGATAACTGATATATACCGCGGTTAGTTTACATCAAATACAGTCATATTAGGAGTATCCCAAAGGGGACGATGTTTTGTTTCAAATGTATTGGTCAATCTAAGCAATGCAAAAGTAATGGTAAATGGATTGTCGCAAAAAGCTTCTCATAGGCTTTTGATAACTTATACACCCCACGGTTTGTTTACATCAAATACAGTCATATTAGGGGTATCCCAAAGGGGACGATGTTTTGTTTCAAATGTATTGGTCTGTCTAAGCAATGCTGTAATGAGCCGGGGTCCCTACCTACTAGACGATCACGGCCCAAATCACTCTTACCGCGTAAAATCCAAATATTTAACAAAACGGAAATTGACACAGTATTGCCAACCTTACAAATAACAAATTTTATAATGATAAATATAACAAAAAGAACAAACTGGATATTTAGCAAACTGGATCCTACGTTGTGATTACTTTTTTATAACATGTGACCAAGGTTGATAACGATTGAGTTACTTCACAAGGATGGAGAAAGAGAGAAAAACACAAATAAAAGAACTATTAAATATGATTGTATTATTTTATTAATTGATTCTTATTCTTGAGCGAGGAGGGACGTATTTAAACTGATACAAATAAATGGCTAGTTCTCTAAAAACCTCCTTGAAACTATATGCTAGCCCAGCTTAAATACGTACACGCTTCAAGTTTAGTATGTGATCAAATAATTATTTAGTTCGGTTACAATAAACAATGCAGATCAATAAAACAATTTATCAAGTTGATACAGTTGTGTGTTTATACTAGGTATTTATAGTCAATCAAAACGCAAATCTCTCAACATAAAATATCAAAAATAAGTGAAATAGCGTCAATCAAAAAGATTTACAGATAAACTAGAAAAGATAAACATGCCAGATTAAAATGAACACACAAGAATTATTGAACAAAATCATATCATATTTGACATAGCAATAAATACGTTGTGACCATACATTTATATGTACATAAAAGACACACAGGAGATAAATAATGGTTTGAGGGTTTACACGGCCTATCATGGGCTTTTTATCACCGTGGAGCCTAAAGAGAAGGAGCCTAAGGAGAATAAAAGTTTAAGTTCTTACAGTTTCTCACACGGCATCTCATGGGTTTTCATACCACCGCACCGTGGAGATCAATACCTAAGGGGAATAACCTCTTAGTCACAAAGTATAACATTTAGTTAGGTTAGAAACATTAACCTAAAAATCAATAAGTACTGACAATAAGACATATAACAGTAGTAGTCGTATCTACATAAACGCACAAATGACATTTCTAGTTAGCAATAGTTAACTATAAAGATACTACAAACGTTAATAAAACATTATTTTCTAGTAATATTTACACATCAAAAGAACAAATTTGTAAATTGTTAAAAGTATCAAACGAATCCTTTAGATTTAGTTACCGTAGAGAGTTTGACAGCTATACACAAACGAGAGAGTTGGGTTTCAGATTAATGAAATAATATAAAAATTACATCACACAACTAGAATCAACAAAAATTAAATAAACAGAAATACACTTACATGAATTTATATTATTTTTTTTAAAACCAAGCCAATATGGCTACTTCCTACCTGTTTTAAATCCCATCATCCTATCTCAAAACAAAAAAATATCATTTCTTAACTACCCCCTAGCAACACAAATTACCAACATTAAAGAACCTGTAATAAACATCCCTAAACATAAAATCAAGTAACCAACCCCAAAGAAACTGTAATAAACATCCCTTATATTTTATATTGAACCAAATAGTTGTTATTTTTAAAATCAATTACATATTTTGCCTGAACCTGTATGCAATAACAGAACTAGGTAAATTGATTATTATTAAAATTGTTTTGTGACTAAATGACTTGCTACAGCTACTTTGATAATTTGGTTGACTGTAGGTCTGACCACTACAATGCTAAAGTAATGGTAAATGGATTGTCACGAAAAGCTTCTCATACGCTTTTGATAACTGATACATACCACGGTTAGTTTACATCAAATACAGTCATATTAGTGGTATCCCAAAAAGGACGATGTTTTGTTTCAAATGTATTGGTCAGTCTAAGCAATGCTAAAGCAATGGTAAATGGATTGTCGCAAAAAGCTTCTCATAGGCTTTTGATAACTGATACATCCCACGGTTAGTTTATATCAACTACAGTCTTATTAGGGGTATCCCAAAGGGGACGATGTTTTGTTTCAAATGTATTGGTCAGTCTAAGCAATGCTAAAGTAATGGTAAATGGATTGTCGCAAAAAGCTTCTCATAGGTTTTTGATAACTGATACATCCCACGGTTAGTTTACATCAAATACTGTCATATTAGGAGCTATCTCTAGTGAATGTAACCAATGTTAAACCAATGTTATGGTCCTCTCTTGGGCTTATAGTTACCAATACCTACCATAGTTATCGGTTTACAACAAAGGCAGTTGTATTAAAGGCTATCCAATGCTGTTGTTATTAGAAAGCTTGTCCAACATTCAACAGTTTTTACAACCCTTACGGATCGTTACCAAACCACCAAACCGGATCACATTGGAATCTCTTTGGGCTTTGTTGTAATCAATACTCATTGTAATCATGATATATTGAGAATTCTTCTGAGTTGATCATTACTGATACATACCAGAACTATCGATTTATGACAAAGGCATCTATTTTAGAAACTCTAGAGATCTCAAAGAGGTGACCACGTAGTTGCCAAAAGCGACAATTTGACGAGTTACGAAACAGACTTGCTCACTCTCAGATACCATTAATTAACGGTTGATACTGATGGTAAATCGTACTTGGTGCTATATGAAGGCTACATACTGATAGCTACCTTGATATGTCTTTCACTAAAATGAGGATCCGGGCATTCGACAGATCATTTGATTTTCGCCCAACTTGTCAACTCTCAGGAAGGTAAAGTAACATTCTAGCTGTAAGACCTTTTCCATTTACAAGTGATATAGGTGACAGCTAACAAAATATGATGTTATCCCCATATGAAATTTGCCACCAACCACTTCTTGACTGTTGACCATTAACCGACTTTTGATTCGTATTAAAATCTTAATAAAACACTTTGTAAACATTGGTTGTGATTTACAATTAAGTACAATATTTTTTTGTAGTGGAACATTTATCATTTCTTTAACGTCACTTTCGATCGTCTGAACATAAACGTATTGATAATAAAACTGGGATCGACTATAATATACTTTGTGCTTATGGTTCATATTGGTTCATGCGCATTATACATGGTAGCTTGCGAAAAAGGAATTTGTCATGAAAAAAGCTGGATGTATTCTGATAGTGAGCAAAATTAATAACATAGAATTTTACATTTTTTTTAATTGCTTCTACATACGTATGACATGCACGAACGCGGGTGAAGTGAGACTTATTATAAACCAAGCGGGCTGGACTTACGTCTCTCTCGACCGCTTCTCACACTTCAGCCGCAATGGTGCAGCGCTATGTACGTAGAAGTTGTTTGAGACCCTGTGTGTATGATTATACAGTGTGGAAATAAAGTATCGGATAAATAATAATAAATTCGATAACCTCGTTAAAATTAATTTTTTGGAAAAAACTCCAAAGGGTATAGCGATTTTAATTACTTGACGTTATACTGTACCATTTTCAACGTCTTTTGTTTTTAAAGTTATGACGTATCGATATTTTTTTCAACTGACAATCTATTTAGTATATAGTTATCTATTATGTAGTACTTTTTATTCTCTTTTCAACTGCATACAATTTTTAATATGTTACATTTGAAAAAATTGAGAAAAACTGCCCTAAAGTTCGAATATTAAAAATTCTTTAAATATGCAATATGAATCTAGTCGCCGTATAAAAAAACATCACGTTTAAAAAAAGTTGAGAAAAATAGTATAAAATTTAAATTAGACTAAAAAGAAACTAAATTGATTAACAAGAAAAAAAACTCTAATAGCAATAACATCAATTACAAAAATAAGCACAGAAATAACAGTTTTTATTACACTAGATCGGGGGTTCCCAAAGTTTTGCCTAGGTGGGCCAAATCTTAAATTCCAAAATATTTGGCGGGCCAAAAAAAAGTTAGAACAACCGAAAGATTTGTACTAATTTTATAACATAATCGTTCTTGAGTTATGACCTTGATTCTAATTACTTTTTATTACAAACTGTTTATTAATATTTTTCAAAAGTAATTAAACAAAATAACTAAATAATTTCACATAAAAAACGAAAAAATAATAAATTCATCAATCTGAAGTGTGTGACTTGTGCAGTTGTTGTTTTCTTTTAATAATATCATTGAGCCTTGGTTCTAAGTCGGTTCATCAGTTAATCTTGATCTACATTTGGACTTATTAATATCCATGATTGAGACAGTTTTTTCGCATATATAGAGAGCTTCCATATAATGAAAACATTTGTTGAGCATATTTGCCCAATTCTGGAAAATCCTGTGAAGAAACCCTTTGCAAAAATCAGTTAAGGAATTGTTGCGATAAGAATTCTTGGCTTCCACATTTTTCTATAATTCGAGTAGTTCATATTGCATATCTTTGGAAACATTTTGTGGTTCGCAAGAAAATGAATAAGAAAATAAAGCAAACTCTTCCGTAGATCGCCGACGATCTGACATCCCGGCCCGCATTTCTAGGGATTGCGGGCCGCACTTTGTGAGCCCCTGCACTAGATGTTCAAAGTAACGACCCTGTACCATCTGACAATACCCAAGGCGATTATAAAACTCATTTCTCACATTCTGAAGAGTTTCAGGTAATATTAATCTAATCTCATGTCGAATTCTTTGCTTGAGATCTTCTAAATTATTGGGTCGATTTTTATACACTTTACTTTTTAAGTACCACCATAGAAAGAAGTCTAATGGCGTTAAATCAGGGGATCTAGCCGGCCATTCTATCGGAACTCTTTTTCCTATCCAACTTCCTGGGAGAATTTGGTGCAAATAGCGTTGTACATGAATTGCGTAATGAGGCGGAGCGCCATCATGTTGTAACCAAACGCTACTGTTTGGTAGCTCGGGATTGTTTGCATTTGGAAATAATGCAGTTAATGCAGGCATCAGTTCCAACTGTAAAGATTGCAGGTATCTTTTTCGACTTAAATTATTTGCAAAAAAATGGCCATATGATTTAGTCACCAATAATCCCTGCCCATACATTAAGCGCCTAAGGATGTTGTGTATGAGTTTCCTGCATCCAATAAGGATTTTCTCTAGCCCAATATCTACAATTCTGTTTATTAACCGTACCGTTTAAACAAATGTTGCTTCATCCGAAAATAAAATACGCTGGGAAAACATTGTGTAACCCCAGGCCGTACGTTGGTAGGGAGGCGTTTCCTGGATCACTACAATTTGAATACAATTGATCCTGAATTTAAATATTACACCAGAATAGGGATGAACTTCAGATCCAAGCTCCTTAGATTCCAAAGAAGATGCTATAAGTGGAAACAGCTGCTCCAGGAGATGATAACTAGAAAAATTTTAACTTCCACTTACCTTTGTTGGCTACTCTTATAGTAACGTCCAGATGCTTGGTTGGCTACTCTTGTCGTAGCGTCTAGATGCTTATAGACAATGGAGAGGAAGATGAAGAGATACCACAATAATTTACGTATATTAACAATGAATTTATTAATTTGTAAAACAATTTAAAACTTTTAAACAAATAAAAAAATACACAACTTGATCACAAATACTAATTTAACAAAATATATAATTTAATAATGAATTTATTAATGTTACAAAAAAAAACTATTTAATTTTCTCGGAGGGCTTTGTTCGACATCAAATCACGGCAAGAACTGACTTAATGAAAGATTCTTACTCAAAAAGAAAACTTCATGGAAATAGTTTTGATGAGTAGTGGGAATGGACTAATAAAATTGTTTAGTAAAAAAGAATATAAAAAATGAAATAGAAATCAAAACTTTCTTTCACAATACATTTGGAAAATCAGCATTTCTAGATTCCCATAGCATGGTCAATTTTGCAGACTTGCATTCTGCTCTGTATTTTCAAAATGAGATTTTACAGTGTTCAATTACTAATAAACCAGAGATGAATTTTGATGCTTTTACAGGAAATAAAGTGATAACTTGCTAGATGTGCTATAGTCAATGCCCCTTACTCTGTGAGAACTTTAGCTTTCCCAGGCTAAGAATTAAGAGTTGAAATTAAATTAATAAAATAAATTCTTGAAAAGGATTGATAAATTTAAAAAAATTGAATTAAATTAATAGGTCTTGGTGATTGGTTACAATTGGATCGCGAAGACAAATTTCCATCATCTGGCCACAGAATTCTTGTTTACGATCAAAGTCATCCTCTGCCAACTCATGAACCAATTGAAGCTTATATGGGTGAAATGTTTGAACTTTCAAAAATTTTAAAACTGAAGTGTGGCTTACGTCGTGGTCAAAAGCAATGCTTCTGCTAGTTCCATGTGGATTGTTTTCCATTTCTAGTAGCACATCAAGTTGTAGATCTTCATTTAATGTCACCGGACGTCCACTTTTTGGAAGATTCTTTACAACACCATGTTCTCGAAATTTCTTTTCAATCCTACTAACCGTTGATTGACTTATGGGTTGATCCGGGTACGTTTCTCTAAAAAGTTGACACACTTCTTGATGTGTTCGAATTCTGTCACCATAAACAATCATCATTAACACTTCAATTCGCCGTTTCTCGCTCAATTGCGCCATTTTTATTAATAAAATAGTTTACTAAAGGTAAATTCTACTTTAGAACAAGAAAATAACATTTATTTTATTGTTTACTTCTGACAGCCGTAACTAAGGTTTTTGTTTTATACGGTGACTAGATTCATTTTGCAAATTTAAAGAATTTTTAATATTCGAACTATAGGACAGTTTTTCTCAATTTTTTTCAGATGTAACACATTAAAAATTGTATACAGTTGAAAAGAGAATAAAAAGTGTACTACCGAAATCGACAATAAAAAATATAGGTTGTCATTTAAAAAAATATCGACGACGTCATAACTTTAAAAATAAATCATGTACAAGTTGAAAATGGTACAGTATAGTGTCAAGTAATTAAAATCGCTATACCCTTTCGAGATTTTTTCCAAAAAAATAATTTTAACGAAGTTATCGAATTTGTCCGCTACTTTATTTCCACACTGTATATAGTGCAAGTGTAAAGTCTGGAACTAAAGAAATCAATCTCTTATTAAATGTTGTTAGAGAAAATCCTCAAACACATCAATTTTTATCTTAAATGAAACAAATATTTAGAAAAAAATTTTCTATCCCCATAACTTATAAACAAAAGACAATATACAGATAACGGTTACACTACAATATGTCTCATTAAAGGTAAAACTTGACACTTTAAACACTTTAATAAGAGATTTATTTTGATAGTTCCAGACTTCACACTCGTACTCTAGCAAATAGTAATTATGACTTTTTAGATGGAACAATGAGAGATAACAATCACTACCTAATAAGCGCATATTTCATGGTTGCAATTGTTTCTTGCACGGGATTCGGTGATGTACAAGCCGGCACTGTGCCCGAAATGGTCATCTGTATGCTGATTATGTTAATGGGCAAATTCTTAATGGCCGTATTTGTCGGGGACATTTCAGCGATGGTTCAAAATTATGCTTATACGCTCGCAACTTACGATTACAGCATGACAAACTTGAAAGTATTAAAATGATATTTATTTTAGTATAAATCTCGCACCGTCCTTAAACTTTAATCTGTTTTAGGAATTTCTACAACGCAGCTATATTGTGCAACCATTAATAACAAGGACATTGAATTATTTTAATTATTTGTGGCAAAGAGATAGAGGTCTTCAACTGCCAGTTTTATTGCAGGAAACTCCAAATTATCTTTTGGAAGATGTTAAGGCAGCTGCGTATGGAAAACATTTTTATGAAGTATGCAGGTTTATTTATAACTGCCCCTAAATGATATAAACCTTACTTAATTCTAGCAAGTAAACATAAAGTTGGGGATATATTTCAACTTACGTCGGCTTCATATGAAAATGGCGTAAGTGCCAAAATTGAAAAAACTGAGATTTTAACGTTATCTGGTTATTTATTACTTTTTCTATAAAATAAATACGAGAAATTTCGAAAATAATTAGTAGAAGTCGCTTAAATAGCAAAAATAAAATCGGGCACAAGTGCAAAAGCATTGACAGAAATGTTACATTTCTTGTAAACAGGTTTTTCGGACTTATGCACTTTTCATGTGAAGCCAACGTTATTATATATTTTTAACAAATCAAATTAATAACAAAAAGTAAATAGAATCTAGTTGCTTACATAATGGGATTCCTGATGTCAAATACTGGTTACCGCAATTGCTCGATATGACCTCCATTTTGTTGTTGTAAAATTACCAACCGTTCCTCCAAATTGTATACAGCACTATTCAACATTTCTGGTTGAGTTGCACGAATTTGCTCCCTAATACTGTCCTTTAATTCCTCTAGCGTTGTTGGGCGTGTTCTAAACACCAAATTTTTTAAATAACCCCACAGCCAGTAACCCGCTGGGTTAAGATCAGGCCATCTTGGTGGCCATGAATTTGCAAAATATCTGCTTATAACACCATCTTAAAAAACCGCAGTTAAAAATTCTTTAACCAATTCTTGTTTTTAGATCCATGTTCAAATTGTTACAATTTACGTTTACGCGAGTTTTATTTTGAGAACAATTATCTAAATTACGATACTTTCGTTTGACACTTGTATCAATAGTTGTCACGACAATTCTTTTGTTTTTCATAGATACACTAAAAATCCCATTATGTAAGCAACTAGATTCCATTTACTTTTTGTTATTAATTTGATTTGTTAAACATACAGGGTGAGATTAAAGTATGGAATATTAAAAAAAAAGCGAACTCAACAGGTTTTTCTAAAAACGCTGAAACACGTCGATTTTGTTTTTTAAAAATACACATTAATATGTGCGATTCATCTTCCGACTTTCATTTGTTCTAAGTTATGACGTCATCACAAAAAAATTTAAATGACAATATAGATTTTTAATAGTGGAATCCGATAATGATTTTTCTTCTCTTTATGATCATGCAAAAAAAATCATAAGGTTGTATAATAAAAATTCTGAGAAAAATCGAGCTGAACATTTAATGTTATTGATAGTATGGTATCAATATATCAATATATCACATCGATTTTTCTCAGAATTTTTGTTATGCAACCTTATGATTTTTTTGCATGATCATAAAGAGGAGAAAAATCACTATCGGATTCCACTATTAAAAATCTATATTGTCATTTAAATTTTTTTGTGAAACTTAGAAACAAATGAAAGTCGGAAGGTGAATCGCACATATTAACCCTTTCCGCCCTACTGGTCGGTTCACGTAACCACCTTTTTAAAAATTAGCTGGCTCAGTCCTGCCGGTGCGATCATCAAACCGCTGCGTAAATGTAATACTTATGGCGCCATCTACTAGAATAAAAATCAACTGTAGGATATTCCATGGTATTACAGAGTTGCTTCAACACAAATTTATCAGATTTGGCAGCTTCACGAGCAACAACACAAAGTTATTTATAATTATAAACAAAGTGATTGATTTGGCTAAATGGCTGGTAAGTACTACTCAAATTACTGCATGTTTACATACTCGAGGACACAATTGAGAATTTTCCTTTGTTTTTGGCTTCTACATCGCCCAAAAAAGTGGTGGCTGCATGAAGCTACCACCAGGAATATACGGGACTTGTACGACTTTTTTTCTCAAACACATTTTTACACTTTCTCAACGCGACAACGAGAACCTAACCATAACTATCAACAAATTAGACGAAAAAAAACAAACTTTTTTCACAGGACTACAGAAATGGTCATTGCTCAGCTGGAAGCGATGGAGGAGGATGAAGTAAATGCTCTCCTGGTTGGAATTCCGTCAGATGACGAATCTTTAGCAGATGACTATTTGTCTGGAGATGAAGATGATACGGCCCTTCTAGTTGAAAACATTGATCAGAATTTGTTGACTGAGCAGAATGAGGTCAATAATGATATTGTATTTCAAGATGTTGAATCCGACAGCGATGATGAACCGCTTGCACGTATTCGTGAACGATTAGGTACCCCAGTACAAACGTTCTTACCAGTTGTGTGGTCAAAAGATAATTTATATCAGGAACCTCCAATTTTTGATGCTCCTAATGGGGTATATATGGACGAAACTATTGAGCGTCCTATAGATGTCTTTTTGTGCTTGCTTCCGGATCAATTGTTTGACTCTATTGCCTTCCATACAAATTTATATGCTACCCAAAGACATATGAATACAGGAAATAAACCGTTTCAGCCAACTACACATGAAGAAATAAAGTTGATTTTTGGAGTAAATATCCTAATGGGTGTAAAAAAACTTCCCAGTTTGAAAGATTACTGGTTATCTCAAGAAGAAGTAAGGGACGTCTACATCTCCAAAGTTATTTCTCGTGATAGGTTCTATTGGCTGCTAAGCAATTTACATTTTGCGGACAATACCCTACAACCAAAAAAAGGGGAGGCAAATTATGATAAACTTTATAAAGTTGGCCCTCTTTTGACTACCCTTTCTAGAACGTACAAGGAGTACTATTTACCTGGGGAGTTCCAGGCTATTGATGAAAGCATGATCAAATACAAAGGCAGATCATCAATGAAACAATATATGCCGGCAAAACCGACAAAGCGTGGATACAAGGTGTGGGTACGTGACGATGATTCCGGTTACGTATGTGAGTTTCAAATATACACAGGAAAAGTGGGAGATCAGCCCGAAAAAGATTTGGGTAGAAGAGTAGTGCGAGATCTAACAAAAGAACTAAAAAATAAACACCATAGGGTGTTTTTTGACAACTATTTTACGAGTGTACCATTACTATGGGAACTAAAACAAGATAAAATTTTTGCCTGTGGAACACTCAGAAAAGGCAAAAGGCATTTACCAGAAGACTTTATCGATGACAAAAGGCTCACAAGAGGACAATATGACTGGCGTATGACCAACGATATGTTATGTTTGAAATCGAAAGATAAAAAACCTGTGTATTTTTTGTCAAATTACCACAATCCTGACGACCCACTCACCACTAATCGGCGAAATAAAGATGGCTCTCTAGAAGAAGTTGATTGCCCAAGAGTTGTCGTAGATTACAACAAACATATTGGGGCCGTTGACAAAGCGGATATGCTCAAGAAGTGTTACGCTATAGATAGAGAAAGTAAAAAATGGTATCATCGCATAGTATGGCACTTTCTTGATACTACTCTAGTAAACGCATATATTCTGTTTCAAAAGAGAAGCAGCGGTTCCACCCTTGATTTGAAGCAATTTAGAGTCAATGTTGCCACAGAATTGATTGGTTGTGGATATGTGGCCAAGAAAAGAGGACGGAAATCTACAGAAGTCGTTAATAATTTCAAGAAATTTGTTCCTATTGAAAAGAGAACGGATAAAGCGGCTCACATGCCTATATACACAACATCTAGACGTTGTGCTGTATGTAGTACAAAGAAAGAAACGCGTAGGAGTATGTGGACCTGTACTATATGCGATGTAGGATTATGTCTGAATGACAAAAGAAACTGTTTTTTGGCCTATCATAGTAGCCAATAGTCCTACTGGTATTGTGTGGTGACCACCTTTTTTTTGAAAAAATATTGACATTTTAATGTTGTTATGCCTATTTTTAGTTATTGTAATCACTTTGTGACTGTATTTGTAAGTTTCAAATAAATATCATAAAAATGAGTTAATTCCGGACGCAAAGGGTTAATGTGTATTTTTAAAAAACAAAATCGACGTGTTTCAGCGTTTTTAAAAAACCTGTTGAGTTCGCTTTTTTTTAATATTCCATACTTTAATCCCACCCTGTATATAATAAGTTGAAATATATCCGTTACTTTATGATAGCCTTGTATCTTTAAGTAAAAGTAGATCTAAAATAAGATAAAATGTGTCTCACTATTTAATCTATTGTAGATTATTTTCGGAGAAAGAAACTTTAGATTATTGAGCCATATAAACATATGAACGACAGGTTAGTTGGTAGTTCTGTGTTACAGTGATCGCTTTGTAACCAGTAGGGTCAGGTTCGGTTGCCACTGGCTAAAATATATTCTTTTTTACATAAGTTAATACTTACCCAACAAAATACTCTTATACCAGTGGAAACCTAGCCCGAACTTACTGGTTGCAAAACAATTACTGAACCACCACTGACTTGCCGTCCAATCATTAGGATTTGTTATCAGTGAAAATAAGCTGCAATAGAGCAAATGCCAAGACGCATATTACCTTTTTCGTCTCTACTTTTACTCAAAATAAAAATTACAAAATTCAACGACTCCTCAATTGAAACGTTGCCTTGTAAGTAAAATTACACATTTGAATATTTTAAATATTTTTTGCATATCGATTCTGAACGCTGAGTTTTTTAACGAAAAATCATAATGAAGGTAGCACTTTTTTTTAATAATTTTCCTTCGAGATTGTCAAGGAATACTGGTTTTCTGGTGTTTTAAATTTTGCATAAATCCTTTTAGGACAGATTTCTCAACTTACAGTATGAAAAAAAATGTCATGTACAACACGTTATGAAAGTTTTCTTTCACTCATTTGCTTGATAAACTCGGGCTTCGTACTCGTTAATCAAAACTCCAAATTCATGAAAAAAGTATGACTTTCATGCAAAAAAATGACAAAATATATTGTCACGTGTGGTTTTCGGACTAGAGGACGTAGTCAGAGGTAGAAGGAAAATAAACACAAGACGTAAAAAACAACTGTATACTAACAACAATAAAGAGAGTTCAAAGGTTCACATACATAATGGTTATACATCGTGAGGACGTACATGTCCTCCTAAAACTAACACAATCATGAGGGTGGTCGGAACCAAACCTACAACTAGAAGAGAACCTGCTCTAGCCCAAAACCTACAACTAAGCGTAGGAGTTGAACTCCTGGTGATTTACAACTAAGCGAGAGGAAACCTGGTCACAATTTCCCCAAATTAAGCGAGAGAGGGTTTTAGCGCAACCCCCTCATAACTAAGCAGACTAAGCAGTAGAGGGTCAGGTATTTAGCATCCCTGGATGCCAGAATCTAGACCCTCTAGTATTAATTAATGAAAGATCACGTACTCGCTTGTTTCTTGATGAGGCTTCTTCTGAGTCTTGGCACAGACTGCCTTTCAAGCCAAACAAGCGGGTTTATATACTACTGAACACGGAAGATATTGGCGTCGTAGTGGAAATCAGTAGGTTGGTATTCCACGTATTAAACTCAAGGAAGCTCACGCTTCCTGGTTGCAGGTTTGTGGGTAGTTTGCATTCGAGCTGACGGTACCTGGCACCAATCTGTGGGTTGAGCGGAAGTGTGCTGGTTTCTTCTTAAGGAATATGCAGCTGTTTGTAAATCACGTAGGTTGCCCAGCATATACGGAAAAACGTAGGCAGATATGTTGCATGCCAACTAATGCAGTTGAGATCCGTCGTGGGCGAAGCGGGAGCGGTTCTACGAAGGAATGCACAGCTGGCCGCGCAGATGGTCGAACAACGTGGGTCGTTGCTGCAGACGGGTGAAGAACTTAGGCCGCTCTTGTAGATAGGAACGTAACCTTGGCGTAACATTTGCACTAACGGAATAATATATATTGTATCATGAATTATTTAATGCGAAGTAATTTCCGGTTGTGACAATTTTTATTTCATTACCGGCACTAGATTGCTCCTGGATCCAGAAAGGGGAAATATTTTCCCCCGGATCTATCGATCCTTAATTACAAAAATATTAAATAATTGCATGAAAGACTATTGCCAATTGCAAATAAAAAATGTAAAGATACGAGGACAAGTATTATAAAACTATTGTGTAAGAAAGGTGTCGCGAGTTACATACAGCTCTAATTTCCATTACATTAAGTCACTTTTTACTTAAACTACCTATATATAGTCGCGTCAAATTAGCATTTCACTTCCAACTTTTTGCGAAGAAGTCCGATTGAGATGCGGTTTTCTGCAAAATGTTCAGGGAGTTGCCTATAACAAAAGGTACATCTAACCTCTGTACGCTCGCAACTTTTTAACAATTAATAACTGTCACCCGGCGAAGGTCAGGAAACTGGTGGTTTTTCCGCAATACAATGGGGGCTATTCAGGATATTGAAACACCGGATGTAATGGAAGGTTACTGTAATAATACACTGACATATTATTGATGTTTTATTTATATAATTCAATAATTTATTGGAAAAATACCATAGACATGGTAACAAATTTCACTCGGAATGACCACTTTTACTGCATGTCTTCACAAAGACTTTCACCCATTTGATCTGTTTCTGAATAAGAATAGAAAACACGTGTAAGTAATCGTCAGTATCTGATGCTCGAGAGCTATATTCACTGATGAATGCGCGGTAATATCGTTCACAAACACGTAATTGATCAATTGCGAAAAAATCCATGTAACCGGCACAAACATTCATAGGAGACTGAACTAGATGACTCGATAATGTAGTATTTTGGTTGAAAATTCGAGAAAAATCGCGACAGTCGGTGCGAAGACAGGACATAACATTTAGACTCTTTGATATTTGCCGACCGGCGAGAGAGAGAAGTGCAATGCTCCGAGATCCACCAACAACAAACAAACACGATTCCAAACTGCTTGGACAGTTTCGAACTATTTTCTATGAACTTATTTCAGTAAAAAAGGGTCTTCAGGTTGGGAAGGATTATTAATGTGTTGATTAGTTAAGTTGGAACAATTAAACAATAAACACTGATATTTGCCATCCTCTTGTACCAATGATTCGTCTTGGAAATCTAGAAATCCCTAAAAAATCCCGGTTCTCCAGATATTTTGGGGTGAGAGCTATTACTTTGTTAATTAGCGAAGTTGCAACAATTAGACAATAAACAATGATATTTACAAGACACTTGTGCCGATGGTTCGCCTTGGAAAGCTAGAAATCCTGGCAAAAATTCCGGGTCTCTAGACATTTTGCGGCTCGAGTTTTTAATTTGTTAATTAGCAAAGATACAACAATTTAGCAATAAATAATAAAGTGACCCTTCTTCTGACTTCAGGGCTAAAGGAAGCCCCCAAGAAAACATTTTCAAGTCATGTTCATTGAATCGTGTGCGAGATTTGCCGGAAATTTAAGAAAAAAGGGTTATTTGTTAAATAAACAATTAAAAAGTTGCGAGCGTACAGAGGTTAGATGTACCTTTTGTTATAGGCAACTCCCTGAACATTTTGCAGAAAACCGCATCTCAATCGGACTTTTTCGCAAAAAGTTAGGAATTTTCTCTTTTTTCATGCTAATTTGACGCGACTAATATATTTTATGCGGTCTAATATGTTGCAATTTATTCTCATAATATTTCATTTAATGTAACTGTTAAGTCTGTTCTGGAGTGCCAAGGTCTACTCGACCCTGAGCACAATCTAAATATAGCCACGTTTATCAGGTCACGTTCGCTATGCATTTCTACTAAGAACTGTTTTGCATATTAATGGCTCATTTGCACCCACGGACCTTCCTGGAATCGTATGGAAGTCTAAGCAAGGGCAGCATCAAACAAACAAACCCACACCCTGGAAGTACCCCCCACCTCTATAAATGCAGGTTTGAGCTGTAACCTTGCTAGAAATAATCCGTCAGCGAGCAGCAACGTACAAGACCACCGACCAGCGATAGTGAAGTGTTGTAAGACGTAGTCAAATTTGTCGACTTAGACATATTTGTGTATTTATCAATAAATACTGTTATTAAATTTTGGTCTCCAAATTATTTAATTATAATTCGCGTTCCCAAGGATGCGCAGTAGACCAAATGTTCTAAACAAATCAAATTTGGTCGAAAGTGCAAACAAAAATTCCTGCTAGACATTGTTGACCTTTGAAATGATTTAAATTTAAAAACATTACTGTGAAAACATTTTAAAATTGCATATAAATTTAAATATCCAATTTTTTACTTTAGCGTATATCTTATAGAAGGTGTCCAAAAACAGTGGTGATGATGTGAAAGTGAAATTTAAAAAAAAGGCGCAAATTTAAAAACATATTTATTAATTTATTCTTTTAGTACAGTTAATACTAGATTATTTAGAAAACATAATGTTGTCCAGATGGCCACCATTACGTTGCTGACATTCCTCTAAGCTGGTGCGAAAATTGGCTTCCACATACCGCTCTCGGTATCGGCGACATTTAGGCTTACAAGACAAGAGTGCTTAAGTCTGGGCTGCAAGGGGACCAGTTAATGCTGCCCCTTCGCGAATTCATTTTGTTTGGGAATATTTCACTCATGACTTCAATTGGCCTTTCAGACATGTGGCACGTTGCTCCATCTTGCCGGAACCATGTTTCTGCATTGAAGCCCTGAGATTGTCTCAAGGATGGTGCCAACATATTTCTCGGCATTTCACAGCGGTCCTTATTAACAGTAAGCGCTCAACTTCAATTGTGCCTGTGGCGGACATTGCAGACCATACGATAACTCTGGGGCTATGAAGAGGGAGCTGATGTTTTTGTCTTGGGTTTTCTTCCGACCAGTAGCGACAATTTTGTTTATTAACATCCCCGTTAAGTGGAAATTCGCTTCGTCGCTGAACAGAATGTTATCGAAGTTGTTGAAGCACATCGGATTTTAAATTTGTCTTACCGATTCTTGCACTTGTTGGATTGTATCCTCGACTTTTACGAATTGTGGGCAGCTTGTTGTTTCGAACTTCTTGATTATTCTCTATGACATTGCCGCTGGGTGCATTTCGTGTTTGGTATTCTACACGATGCAAGAAAGCAAACGAAAAAACAAATTGGATGCACTGCTCTTGGACACCTTGTGTAAAATAGAGAACAATTTCTATTCTTCTCTATAGAACTCTGTACACGCACAACGCATCACCTGTATATTTTAACCATGAGTAAAAGATAAATTAAGTATCCAACGTTAAATCATAACGGCTACTTAAAATGAAGACTTGATGGTCCATAGCTAAAAGCAAGCCATCGCCATCTATGATAATTTATTTTTTATTAATGTAAGTTTGATGTACTATCTCCGATTTTAATACATTTAATTATAATCTCTTCAGACGCTTTATGATACACCAAGCAATTCGTTTTCATTATTAGTTTTAATGTCAGTAACTTACATGTTGCCTAAAAGAGTTACATACCTGCGTATAGCTCTTTCAACATAGCAATACCAGCGCCATAGTTTAAACGAATCACCACTTTACAATGGAAGGTGGTCGGGATGTACACACTTAACCCTTTCGTCGCTATAATTCAAACAGAAAAAATAAATTATGAAAAACCTTACTATTAAAAATAAAAATTTTTATTTTCATAGATTGCCGAATAAAAATTCGGTTAATATTATTTAGGGCTTCTAAATGGTGTTATTAAATATCTAATAATTTTATTATTTCAGAACTATGTGTTCGTAGCTTGTCATGTTGATTTTATTCGACAACTGATTAAGAAAGTTATAGCTCAGACGTTCTTTCAAGGAAATATCATTTGTCAACAAGGCGATGTCAATAATATGATGTACTTTATCCATCGAGGAATTGTAAGTATGTATTTGATAGAGGGCGCAGATGAAGTAGAAACGGCAACACTTCATGAACGAGACTGCTTTGGACTGGTAAGTGTTATACTGCGTCTCATTCATATATTAACAATAAAAGAAAACATATGAAACAAACTATAAGGCCGCACGTTATACGGTGGCGAGAGCACCTTCGTGGATACTTCAAATAAATCCAGAGACATAGCCCAAGCAGCATCTAAGTAGCAATAACTGAGATCGGAACTTTGATTTAGTAGTTTTTACGTAACTGCAATTAAATTTATAACTTTATAGGCTTAATTACTTCAGTTCGGATTATTTTGGTAATTATGTAGTTGTTTCAACTATTTATTGGAACTATGTAGTTCCATTACTTCTGAGTAACCTTTAAAAATATGTGGAACGGTATTGCCACTTACAAGGGACATTTACAGTTGACGTGTAGCCGATTTCAAAATGTGAACTCGCAGGTTTATAGTTTTTGATTAATTTTTCAGAAATAATTTAAAAAGAAATAAATACTATGTAAACGTTATGTCAATTATTCGAATATATACAAATACATCATTTTATTAAAATTATGGTAACTCTTAACTACATATTATTCGTAGGTTTTTGTTCCAATTTTCTGCATAATAATTAGAGACAGTTAAAATTACGATCTAGGATCTAACCAATACACGACTTATAATCGTAATAATTTTTATTGAATTATTTAAAAGTCTAAGAAAAGCCCAACTGTAAACAGGAATGCATTTTTACTAAAAAACTAATTAAAAAAAATAACGGAGCTAGTGGGAATCAAACGTTGGGCCGACCGTATATAAAGCTACTACGCTAGCAACGCGGCTACCCTGTCTGTTGTAAGTAATGTTTTTATTCCACGTAAATACGTTGCGTCTTGTTTGTGTTAATTTATTATCTTTTTTAAATAAGCCGCATTAGATTAAATGCAGAAACACGTATTTCCTTATTCTTCTGATTTGAATTTTTGAAGTTTTGAGCGACACCTCAGCTGTAAGGTGCTATTGTTAGTATATTATTTTAAAGGAGAATTATTTTAAAGTGATTTTTCGTAAACTACTCCATCTCCTTATTTACTTGTAAAATGTTGGAGGTCATTAATCACTTTGCAATTTGTTATGATTGTTAATAGATGTTTTACTATATAACCTTCAATAAAAATAACAAATTGGTACCAAATTGTGCCTTAGGAATAATATAAAAATGGTTTCTATCATGCGTATCAATTTATAAATATTGTTATATTTTATTAAAGACATTTTTTATTAAAAAGATATTTAAAGAATGTTATTTTTCGATCTATCATCATCACATTTAACAGAAAAGTTGCAATGATTTATAATCATGGTATACTGGAATGACAAAATAATTAAACATTTCATCGCTCTTTGTATTATTAAGTACGTATTACCAATTATATGGTATTACAAATAAAATAAAAAATGAATGAATCGAAAATGATAGAATATTTGCTATATATTGCTCCAAATTGGACAAGTTCCAGAGAGGTTACTGCAACGTATGTGCTACCTAAAAATTGTTCCCCATTTTGGTTCCAGGCACTTAATAAAACCATAGCAATTACGTGTTGTGACTAGTGACAAAAACTTAATAGTTCCACCGTTAGTTGCTGGTACTTAGCGATGACTAAAAATGCTGCTTGGGAGTTCTATTCACAAAATATAGTATTTGAAAATTACTTCTAATTTGTTATTCAGCGTTTAGAGGAATATTTTAGTTCAGGAGACTATTACTTAAAAAACTAAGGCTGGAATTAACAAGCCATATAATGTATAAAAAAAATATAAAACGAAAACAGCATAATAAGAATAATTCACGATTATAGATTGTTCTTTCTTATACATTCAGATAAGTACATTCTTGCTGACAATCATTCAGCTTTTACAATAAATTTAATTAATATCATTTTTATGTAACGCTCTTTATAACATCCAAAACAATACTAATTTATAATTCATCACATGAAAGAAGCGAAATTTCATTCAGAAATATTTTCTAACTATAGGAATGATAAACCTCTACCGCCTCTACGCCCCACCGGTACGAGTTCTTCATATTACAACCTTTACTTAAAGCTGCATAGCTCTCGCCGTTCTATAGCGATGGGTCTGTATCCCTTATTCAATTCATTATTTTAATATCCTCATTCTTCTTCTCCAGACACAAGGACTGATTGCTTGTACGCCTCATACTCACACATACAAAGCCAATACGGTTGCTGTCATTTTAACCTTAGAGCTATACGACTGGGTACACCTGTTAAGGTACTACCGTGCTGCCAGATATGAGATTTATACCAGGCTTAAGATACTACTGGAAACTGGAAGAGTTTTTCATTTTCATTAATAATTTTAACTTTGTGTTTTTTATTATATTGCTCTTAAGAATTTAATAAACTTTATGTCTTTACGACTTGTCCTTTGTTTAAAATATTATGTCAATGTGCCCTTTATCTATTAAACCGTAAATGTCTTGTGTAAGAGTTTAAAAGTTTTGTTCTTGAAAATTTAAATAAAGTGAATTAAACAATTAAAAAGCCATAAAAAGTAATCTTGAAGAATTTTCTGAAATATTATACACTGCTACAGATGGACGGTTTAATTCTTCTTAATAAATAGTATTATTAGATTGTTATCTATCTACCAAAATGCGTATTTAAAGAACTTCAAGGTTATTATCAAGACTATAAAAAGAAAAGAACATACTTTTTTTGTCTATGTTTTATAACAACATATGAGACTGAATGATATGCAAGTCTGAAATTACTAAACATGTTATTTTATACACTCATTTATCTTTAAATACATAACATAACAATTTTTATTAGACATTTGGGCTTTCAGCTACTTCCAAGTCATGCTGTTAATGGTGCTAGCTGAAACATGAGATACATTCTTATTTAGACAAGTTAAGTTTTTTATTTCAACTCGTGACAAAGGAAATATGAGCATTTTAAGACAAGTGAGGCTTTAAAATCTTTAAATAGGACATACACGGTCTTCCCCGACGACGTCGGCGAAAACGTCGTCGACGACGTCGGGGACAAGGTCGAAATAATGAGGTAATGTTTACATTTACTGTAATTTAATGCATAAACAACTTGTAACTTCCAGCTGGAAAATGAAAAAAAGCATTATTGATAATAATCATTCATAATAAAATGTGTACTGAATCTCTTTCTTTATTTAGACGTATTTCGAAATAGCTTATGCAATTAACAAAAGTCTTCATAAACGTAATAACCTTGACGTCACCTTTCGGTGGAATTACAAATCAATCTTTTATTATGAAACGAAAACTTTAGTTTTTTTTTATTTCATTGTTAATTTAGTTCAAAAATGGATATAATTAATTAACGCAGGATTTAGGATTCCGAGTTCCAGTATGCAAACGATGTACAATTTTCCGAAACCAAAAGGAAGATTATCACTTACCAAAGGACAATGGTAAAAATCTGCTGATTGTTATCATATCTGTCATCTTTTATTAATAGCAGTAAAAGCATTTCCTACATTTTATAAGTTGGCTAAATAATACCTACTGTAGTTTCAACATTTATAAAATATTGTACATAAATAAAATTAATCTTCAAAAAGTATAAAATTCTCAGTATGTGTACTTATTTCCTGTTATACAAGAAAATAGATGGCATCAAGTGTTCAGGTGACGATTATTAGTAGTACAGATTGTAATTACCTTCCAAGGTTATCAGGTTATGACCCATATTGTAAACATGATTTGTAAAATTAAGAATCAGTTTACATCAAATTCGGTTGAATTTATTAAACGGTCTCTACAAATACAACAAAATATTTATTTTACTAGAATCAGCATGTTCTTGATGAACACCGAAAAAAATGATATTTGATACCTATATAATAATTTGTCCATTGACCTCTCCTATACCAAAATCAGCAGATTCTTACCAGTGTTCTTTTACGGAAAGTCCTTTATAGGAAATTATTGTACACATCATTTGCGCACCAGAACTCAGAATCCTAAATCCTGCGTTAATTTTTAAACTAAATTAAGAATGAAATAAATAAAAAACAAAAGAGTTGATTTGTAATTCTACCGATGGATATCAATATTATTCCGCTTATGAAAAGTTTTGTTAATTGCATAAGCTATTTCGAAATACTTTAAAGAAAGAGATTCAGTGCGCATTTTATTATGCTCAAAAATGCTTTCTTTCAGTTTGATGCATTAAAGAAATACGATATTCATAATTTTATTATAGCAGTCCAGCTTGGAAGTAGAAGTTGTTTATGCATTAAATTACAGTAAATGTAAACATTACCTCATTATTTCGACCTTGTCCCCGACGTCGTCGACGACGTTTTCGCCGACGTCGTCGGGGAAGACCGTGTATGTCCAACAAAATTTAAATAACAAATAACCCTGTTGTTCCGTACGTTTGTTGTGATAAATAGCTAACATTATACTAGTTTTAAAAGTGGCACTTCAATGACGTTTTTGCGCTTTCCTGTCATTGGTTAAAAGTTACAAAGCTGCCTACAACACATAAACGATGGGAAGGTATTTTAAAAATGCAGCTTTATAGGTTAGAAAAGATAAACAACGATTTTAAATACATCATTTATCTAGTGCCGATTTATCCATCTGTTTGTAACTTTATCAGTATACAAAAGTATGGAAAGTATATAAAAGGTTTGCAGGTTTATTAGAGTTTTATAATGTCACCGTTAAGTATATAATGAAGTGATATGAATATTTCCATCACCAGTTAAAACTTATAATAGCTGTTATCATAGTTTATATTATCATAACCTTTCCGTTTCCCACATTACCTCATTATAGAATTAATATTGGTGGAGTTATATAGCAGTGTTAATTATTTTTATAAATACTAGATACTAGAATGGCTGCAATATGTCGAATGTTTTTTGTTCATAAGCCTAATTATTTGTTGAATGTTGTAAGGTATAATATCAAATGTTAAACTAGGCATAGTGACTTATTAAAAACTTGGACAAAAGCTAACTACAGCAGTACATTTCGACGGAAATCTTCCAACAGACTTTTCTTTCTTTCATTTTGCAGGAAGCAAAACAGTGCGCCCTTCTTTTCCCACGCCGAAGGTGCAGTTGTGAAGGACGACACCTTACGACGCGTCTCTTTGGTTTGTACAATTTTAAATGGCACTATCAAAAAACTGTACATAAATGAAATACTAAGATTTACTGATGTTAGATAATATTTTATGTGCCACAAGTTTTATAATGTGGCAGACTTTTATTATAACTTTGATTTGAAGTTTTACTGTTAACAAAATACATTGTAGAAAAACATAATTT
The DNA here is from genome assembly GCA_929113105.1 of Agrypnus murinus. Taxonomy (NCBI): domain Eukaryota; kingdom Metazoa; phylum Arthropoda; class Insecta; order Coleoptera; family Elateridae; genus Agrypnus; species Agrypnus murinus. The sequence continues at coordinate 153,520,771 of OV816028.1, read as the reverse complement.
CTCTTCATCCTTTCCATATAATAAGATCCTTTCTTTCTAAATTTGCACCGACCACACTCTGCGTTGCCGATAATACCGACAGAACTGACAACTGACAGAAGTTATAGTTTTAAACTGAAACACAACTCCCTAGTTAAATTTAAATTTGACAATCCAACTCGAAAATTTTTAAGCAATCAAATTACAGAATTTTTCAAATTGGGACCAATGAAATTAGTTTTATAGTGAAAAAACCACTAGTGGTTTTTTCACTAAGAAAAAACCACTTGTCAAAATGAAATGTCAAATTTAATTAAATTAATATTAACTACACACGCTAAATAAAAATTTGCTCGGTGGATTGTCAAGCCGAATACAACTCGTGGTCTAATTTTTTCTTGCAAAATTTATGGTTTAAGACATTCGTAGCTTTTGCTTTTGGAAAATTACACTCGTCTCCTGCGTCGACTCGTGTAGTTTTCGTTGCGAAAGCTACTCATATCTAAAAGGACAAATTTTGTCGGAAAAAATTAGACCACTTGTGATATTATATATGAAAAATATTTTATTAATTTAAAAACTGAGATGAAAATACTGCAATAACAACACTTTCAGTAACGTTATGCCACTTAAAGATATATAGTGTTACTTAAATTTATATAGGATTATAGGAAATTTATATGGGTAATATTACAGTGTTTATAAAAGTATGTTTTGCCTTCCGTCATGAGGTAATGTGCAAAATCGAAAGACGCGCTTAAATGGATATTATTTAAAATTAAATATTTAAAATTGGCCTTCTTAGAGGGAAAATCAGATAGTGGGATAACATAATATCATAAATAAGTGTTCATTAGAGAAAAAAGATGTGACTGAGATGTGAGAAAGAGAAACCGAAATATTACCAACTACATTTTATCACTAGAAATGCGGTTATATAAGAAGTTATATAGTGATAACGAAAGCGTTTCTGTTACTATTGTTTATAAACTCTGAAGTATATACAGACCGTTACTAAACAAGGATGCACATTTAAGCTATTTAAGGGGTTTACTATAAAGGAAATAGAAATGCTGCTGTTACTAAATTATATAAATTAAAGTTATACAAACTTAGAGATCGTAAGGTTGTGGTTACTATTACATAAATGAAAATGTTTATCGAGCTACCCGTATTGATAGATATCTCTTAGTTAGTCTGCCATTTTCAAATTTAATTCTCTTATAAAAGAACTTTCAAGATAACTCCAATCCAGTAATACTATAAATGTAAAGTCCATTACATTAATGGTAATAAAATTTTGTCGTTACTAAATTATATAAATTAAAGTTATATAAACTTAGTGATTGTAAGGTTGTGATTACTATTATATAAATAAAAATGTTTATTGGACCGCGAGTCCCAGGTATCGCGGTACATACACTTTATTACATGTAAAACTTATTAATGCAAGTTTTGAAATAGTGTAAATTAGCACGAACACCGAGCATATAAGAAAGAACTATAAATTGAACGCGCGGACGTCAATATACAAAACAACCTAACCTCAACTCTATGAAACAATACGTGCTCTGGGTTGTTTTTATTGTACAATAAACATTTGACACACTGTATTGCTTTATTCCATTACAGTTTGTTTTTTAATTCATTTTTTTAAATACGCATGGAACGACGGCAGAAAATTCTAAACAAACGACCATATCCTAAAATCAGCTGATGCACTAGCCACAGCACGAGATCGCCGAACTGTGCTAAAAAACTTGCACGAGTGCATATTTCGTGCATCAGCTATCGCTAAATCGAACAGTAGGCACTGAGTTAGTGTGACCCGAAAAGCATAAATCGAACGGTTACACGGCATCAGTTTTAGGCCGTGCTGCTATGGTGCATATAAATCGAAAACGCTATTAGGCTGTAAATTTGAAACAAATGCAGAATTCGAATTTTCAGTGTTGCCAACTGTCAAAGTACTTAACAAAGTTTCCCTAACAATTTTATTTAAATTTACATTTTTTATGAATACAATATACATAATATGATATGATTTAAAGATAAAATTTCGACAAATCTCAGAAGTAAAGTATTCGTTTCATAAGATGTTTTAGCGACTTGGGCGCCTGCACTAAAAACGTGTCTTCTAAAACTGAAAAAGTGTCATTTCTGATAGGGGACGTATAAAAGATATCTACGTATTTTAATCGATACAAAACCGTTAGATACAATATACCGAATTATGGTGTATAACTAAATATACAGGGCTAGTAAAAAGTAACGCAATGCGACTAGAACGTTTTTACTGTCGATTTCTCAAAAAAATGTTTTAAACTTTACGTTAAAAGTTACTTAGACACTACTTTACATATTCGTGACCTTGAGTTTTTCTTAGGTCATCACATGTAAGCACTAGATCGTGGAACTTTAATTTTTCAAATTGTAACCTATGATTCGTTCTATATTTTTATAATCGATAAATGTTTTTGCTTCTAGTGACATAAAATTTCTGACAGATAGCAAGTAAATTTCTAAGAATGATTATTTATCAGCCAATGAGATGTCACAATTTGAGTCAAACGAACTAATAGTGTACTGATTACAACTAGAGTTCTGTCTGAAACAAAGGTACTTTTTTGCTTCTTTTTACTTTAGTGACAAAATCCAGCAGCTGACAGTTATAAATTCTAGGTTATGCTTTATGTCTTATTTATTTTTACGCATGTAAAAGCTTGTAATGTGTACATTATCATTTATTTGCTATAGAGAATTTTTAAAACATAAGTACATAAGCTATAAGTACATTAATTTCTTAGAATATAAAACTGTAGGAAGGAGCGTAACTACCCCACGCAATGAGTTTTAAAAACGACCGATATAACGTCACATTGCCGCCATTAGTCACCACCTGAATCTGCTTTTCTATAAGGAATCACATATTATAAGTATTCGTTTGTTTAAAATATTAAATATAAAATTTATGTTCTAAGTTTCTTCTTCTTCTTCTTAATTTAGGCCTTAATGCCTGTTATTTCCAGCATTTTATTCTTGAGATGTGGATTGCCAACTCTCCTTCCACCGCTTTAACGGTCGTCCCGGTAGTCTTCTTCCTCCGACTTTTCCATCTCTAGCCATTCTTACTATTCTGTTGTTGTCCATTCGGCTTACATGTTCATTCCAATTTCGCCTGCATTGTCTCGTCTATCTCACAATGTCTGGAACTTTGCATGTTTCTCTAATGGTCTCGTTTCTTATCCTGTCCCGCAGGGTCTTCCCCGCTATTGTACGTAACACCTTCATTTCAGTTTTTCGTAACAAATGTTTTGCTTTACTGGTGTCCGCTCTCGTCTCTGCTGTGTAGGTCATCATCGGTCTTATGCATGATTTGTATATGTTCTAAGTTTAATTTCCATAAATTAGGTTTGAGAATGTGCTCATTTCAAGACAGTGAGAACCGCCAATGGAAATATCTAATTACAAAGCTGGAAACACCTACTCCGCCATATTGAGACCCCATCCCGGTCGTATGTGATAGATGATTATGCTCCTTTCTAAAGTTTTATATTCTAAGATTAGTTTTAAAGTACAAGTTGTTTTATTGGAACTGTACCTAATTTCAGATTTATATAATTGGCAGTTTAATTTATTAAATAAATTTTCATGGTTACCAACCTAATAAATAGTTATTTCTTCATATGAAACGTAACTAGAGGAATTTGACATGCGTGACTTAACTCTAAATAACACAGAGCTCAGTAAACCAATACACAAAATTTTTCAAGATGTTGGTCTCTGCTTACGCAGCACGCGTTAAATTCTGGCATCGAGCTTAAAAATAGACATGGGAGCACACTTGAAATGAAAATAACTTATATCATTAAAGACTGATAGTATAGTATTTTCTTTCTAACTTTACAATTATATCATGAAGGAGAAATTAGCAACATTGCCAAATTGCAAAAAAAAACGTGTATGTAGGCAACCCATCATACCCACCAGAAGTGTAAATTTGTTTCTTCTCAAAGGTCTGCACGGGAAGATATTAGAAACAATCCATACAAAGATCAAGCGGTGAATGATTATGTCATTTCTTAATAATAGATAATAGTAAAACCGGCACCAGCGCCACATAAGTGTAACTATAGTTTCATATTCGTTCCATGATCAGTTTTAGTAAAATTTACTTGGTTTCTTTTATACACCTGAAATTATCATTTTGATGTCATTGTAAAGATAAAAAAAACTATATTAGACATTATATTAACAGATGAAAATGCATATTATTAGTATTAGTTATCAGTTATCAAGTTATCAAAATGTTTCTGCCTTATTTGCAGTAATGTTCAACGATGGAATTATTCCTGGTGTAAGAAATTTTACAATAATGAAATTTTTAAAGAAAATTGGCAGTGTTCATAAAGAAATATCCCAACATATAGGGCGACAAATTATTTATTATTAATAATGATCAATAAAAGGAAGTAAATGTATTAGGCACCGTAAATGCAGACAATGTAAATATAATAGGTTTTAAAAACAAATATCGGTCTTACAAGTATTTGTCCAACCAAGAAATCAAGATTAGGCTAGGGATACCGAAACCGTTGTTACTATTATTATTATGATACTTCTTCCACCGTATATTCTAAAATACGAATCCTTTTCAGAACCACAAACTTTATTAAATTGGAGCAGTAAGACTATATTTCCCACAACAGTTTCCGCCTAAGGTGTATTCTATTTATAAAATGATGTCAATAAAGTTGCCGAGATTAAATTTAATTTTTGCATGAGGTTAGCTTGATTTTTAATATCCACAATACTATAAACATTCCGCAAATTTTATTAATTATAAACATTGTACATAAACTTAAGCCTTGTAAAAGATCCTCGTAAGTACAAAAAATTATAAGAAACTTGGTAATTCACCTTTCCTTTTATAAATTGTTATAAATTACAAAAATTATTTAATTCTTATAGTCAAAAAAGGAAAATATAACAGCATCTAAAATGAACTTACTGATAATTTAATGCGTGTATTAAAATTATAATTTATATAAGAATTATTAGCCGAAATAATCTTATATTTGAAATAATTTTAAATTTAATTTTGTTACCTCCGTCCGAATTCATTAATTTTGCAGATCTCAAAATAGTTCAAAAACTAACCGTTGCCTAGGCCGGCAAAAACTAGTATTTTTTTCTGTTTGTCGGATGGTAACTTGTGTAAGTTGTGACAAAATGACAAACGTGTAGCTATAACACAAACCTTACAAAAAAGTTACTATAGTTTAAGATGACAGATTTTTAAATTTTTTTGATTCCTTAGCTAGAGATGTCGCATCGTTCGTTTTAGCTCCATTGCAAGGAGGCGGCATAAAACCAAATTGTTTCGTCAAATTTGCCGCACAAATGGGAATAGAGATTATAGAAATTAGTTTTGATATTGTGGAGACTTGCACATGAATATAAAATATCAAGTAGCCGCATAACGGAGTCTTAAGGTAAGTACTCACAGCAGCGGATCCGCAGGCGGATATCATACGATTGGACGGTTTGGGTCGGTTTGAGTCAAATCGACCAATCGTATGACATCCGGTTTGAGTCAAATTGACTCAAACCGACCAATCGTATGACATCCGCCTGCGGATCCCCTGCTGTGAGTACTTACCTTAACTATCTAATGTTTTTACAAATTTATAATAACAATGAAATTGTTTCGCATCATTTCCATATTTATCCAAGGTTCATAAATGTCTAAGCAAGCTTAGAAAAGTAGGACGTCTCATAAATTTCCACTATTGAATGGGCATGAAAATGGCGGGAAATTTAAAATTAACGCGTATCGTAATGCTATGAATTTTTATTTTGTTCATTAAAAATGAAAAAATAAAATACCTTCAAAACAACTGTTAAATACAGAACATTACATTATGATGTTTCCTTTTTATTAAGAAGTATACAAATTTATTTACAAACTTCTTCAAAAACAAAACTAACTTCAAAAAGTTCTAAACGCACTTCTTGAACCATGACTGAAGTTTCTTTTTCTGCAGATGTATTTGGCGTTTACGTTGGCGTAGAACATTACGCATTTATACTATGTTTAATTTTGATTATTTCCTTTATACACATAACAATAACTATTTATCATGGTTACTGTCACTTTAATAATGAAAAAATTGAAATCTCAAAATCTAACCGCGATTCAATTTCTGTCAAAATTTTATCGTTCCTGACTAATTTTGAACTCGTTATAATAGGTGCTTAGACAAGTGAATGTGCAGACAATGGAAACATATTTAAAAATTGTAATTTCTTTATTAACTGTACTAATGTAAATAGCAATAGATAATTTACAAACAATATTTATTTATGCAGGACATATCAACAGTTACTTGGTCGATGTGGCTGATATCAGGTGTTGAGTCGATTATTATCGAATAATATTTAGCATTTTTATTTCATCTACAATTTTATCCCGTACTTGTTGTACCATCTGAACGATTAATTCATCGATAATGTGATGGGAAAGGTAGGAAGGAATACCTTTACCCCAAATTGTACAATATGGTCCGCCATGAATATGTCAAATTGAGCAATTAACTTTATTACGCCCAAGAAATTTCCATTCGACACGTTGCCAATTGTTTCACTATGTCCGCGTATTGCTAGGCCACGTGAGGGCAACATTTTGATCGTTTCTACAACCCTCAATAACACAATGCGCCAGTAAGGGACTTCTTTGGCAAGTTGCTCTATCAAGAGACTGTCAATGCGGCTAGAAATTCTCCCGCGTGCAATGAAGGCGGACACGCATTGACGGTGTTCTGTACTAGTTTAATGATCGTCAATTCTTTTGGGATTCCTCCAGTCACTAAATATAACTGTAGCAAATTTTGTGGAGCCCTCATAAACTACACTTACCACGCGTTACCACATTAACAACACTCGCTTGCATGTTTTCCCGTTGGGATGACGTCTTGAGAACAAAGACTTTGTGCAATGTCTTGTCGTGCCATCAGCGTACTTTCGCGTTGATTGCAAAAATTCACTGTCATCATTTTGATTTACTCCACATAGAGCTATTTTATCTCAAACAGCTTCGCTGATCTTCCATTTAGCTGGATCAGGTTCATCTTCTTTCTAGAGCTTCCCCGTGTGCACTTAATAAGAAGAGTGGTGAAATTAACCAATTACTGTGGGAAATACTTTCAGAAGACTTGCCGCTAAATTTGTGTGTATGAATACTCAAGAAAAACTCGGGCAATATTTTAGACCGAAACAACTGGGGTTTGCTAGAAAGGAGGTAGTGAAGCAGTTGTACACGCACTCCGTACTTACATTTCTGAAAATAAAAACACAAATAAAATAATCCTAAAGGTTGCTTTTGCTAACGCGTTTAATTCAGTCGAGAGAGACATAATGTTGGATGAAATTTTACAACATGTACCTAAATTTGTACCCATTCATGTTCCAGTGTTACGCTGAGCCATCCTTGCTTTTCTTCGGAAAAGACACCTTTCTGTAGTGGGAGCTCAACAGGGAGACTCGGCTGGTCCGATGGCATTCGGTTTAGCTATTCAATCTATAATTGAGTGTCTTAAATCTGAATTTAATACCTGGTATTTAGATGACGAAACACTGGGAGATTCACCTCAAGATGTCTTGTCGGACTTTCAACTCATAATTGAACATTGCAAACAGTTGGGATTAAACTAGACCCGTAAAAATGCGAGATTTACTTTTGTTCTGATAAGGATGACACGATCAAAAGGGAATTCAAAGAAAATATCACCTGGAATAAAACTATTATCTGACGATACCCTTTCTTTGTTAGGTGCTTTACTACTTCACTACTAGCTAGCAAAATTGAGGAACTTGAGGTTTTGTTCACACCTCTAAAACTATAAACCTATAAAACTGAATCAAATTGAGTCGAGGAAAAAGGTTAAGCAAAACTTGAAAACCCTTTGAATGACCTCTATAAGGTCTTGAATTGTTAATGAGTCAAACATTTTGTTCAAGATCAGAATTTGTTCAACGAAGTTCGAACAGAATAAATGATACCGAACATTCAATTTATGACTATGCCACCCAGTTTATGTTAAGAAATAAGGTTAGGTAAAACTTGAAAACCTCTACAAGGTTTAGAATTGTTAATTAGTGAATCGAAAGTTTTGCCCAAAATAAAAATTACTTCTACGACGTTCAGACAGAATTAGTGATATTGAACTGTAGATTCATGAATGTGTCAGCGGATTTAAATTAAAAAATAAGGTTGGGCAAAAAATTGTTAGTGAGTCTAAAGTTTTGCCCAGGATCAGAATTACTCTTACGATTTTCAGACAGAATTAGAGATATTGAACTTTACATTTAAAAATGAGTCACCGTGTTTAGATCAAGAAATAAGGTTGGGCAAAACTGGAGAACCCTTTGAATGCCCTCTATAAGGTTTAGAATTGTTAGTCAGTGAGTCTAAAGTTTTGCCCAAGAACAGAATTTGTTTTACAACTTTCAGCTAGAATCCGAGATATTGAACTTTACATTTATGAACGAGTCACCGTGTTTAGATCAAAAAATAAGGTTGGGCACAATTGGGCATAACTTGGGCAAAATTATGGCCTCTTTTATTTTATTGCAATCGCTTATGGGGGTGCCACACCATAGAAATTCGGCTTTTGACTCACGAGTTAAGGGGGGCTGGGCAATAAAAGAACTATTGGTGAAAACTGGGCACAGCTTGGGCAAAATTATGCAATAGTCTTTTTCTCGAAATTCTTATATGGGGGCGTCAACTTCACGCAGGTTACTTTGTGCCATTTGCAGTGGGAACTATGTGCCCTTTGAGCATAGAAGCTTTAGATTTTGTGGATTCTATCGGAAAACGGCTGGCTACAATTTCAAGAAAACCGCGCCCGAAAGCCTACCTAATTCGAAATATGCATTGCAATTTAAAGAGGGAACGCGGCTTGGGAACATTTCCTCCTTCGGTGGCTATGGAGGATTTTTTTATTTACTTTAATTTCACGCAGTAATTTGTTAAAGCAGTTATTTATTATTTTTTATTTGGAAAAAGTAGTCATGTAACATTTAAATATTCAGTTATAAGTAATTATTAAAAAATCAAAATATTGAATTTTTGACATTTACATATATCTAAAATTCAATTAAACACAGTAAGCTTGTGTCAATGCTACTGTTATGAGTTTATTTTTCTGTGTGTGTTGTGTTTATTGTAAAATGTACGATGTGGAGCAAACCTGACACAAACTTTAATAAAGAAAAAATTACTACGTACATTTTGTTACGTAAATATAATAAAAAGTTGTATAAATTATAATTTCGTAGGTGTATATTATATTAATGTGATCGTGTTTACATAAAATGAATGCCCATTATCAAATTAATGTTACATTTTCAATATTTTTGTGCATTGTTATTATTAAACCTAAGATTTATTATAAACGGAATGTCAAATCTGGTAACTTCCAATTAAATCTTCATTTATTAGATTTATCACGGCCTACTAGATTCATATAAGCTTCGCTTATATACGGCCGTCTCATTTCCAGTTTTTTCATTGTTGCAATTAGAATCCAAAAATTACAGATCGGTACGTTAAGTGGCGCCCACTGCCGATCATTTTGCAACGAAGTTGGTTTGTATTCAGACTGCAGTCGTTAATTTTAAGGTTATAGTTCATACCAATAATTGTCATTTGCTATTGTGCAATATTAATTTATTGACATTTGTACATACTATTTAAATATAATGTACATAAATAAGACAAAAATATGTTGCAGTAGGAATTTGGAAAGCAAAATATCCTACATATAAGAAAATTTTACTTTTTTTAGTAAGTTTTACTAGATTTTATATAACATTACTAATTGACTGTTTTTTTTTAGACTAGAAACACCTTAATAACTACATAATAGCCATAATATAAGTACAGTGTAATATTTCACAAATTACGAATACTCTTTTGGGATTTGTAGCACTTGAATTACCACAGCAGATGATGTAGACACCTAATGTTAATGCACGACCTATGCACTGAAGCTACGACTAGAAGTATAACCATGGAATAAAGAAATCTCACGGTGAAAGACATTACTGAAAATAAATATTTTTAGACATAAGAGCTGATGAAATCTACTTGAATCTAAGGCCACTCGTTTCAGTTAAAAGAGACTGACAAGATTTGTCTCCTAAGACATTAGCTTTATATAGAATTTTTGATATCGCATATCATAAACCAAAAGCGATGACAGAGAAAGAATTTTAAAATTTTGAAGGGTAGGTAATAAGTAGGAATATAGGATAGGTAACGATAAGTAAAAAACGATTTTGTTATCATGTCTTAACAGGTGTTGTAGTAAAGCTGAGAAAGTGTTCCAGAAAGAAGATGGAGTCGGGAACTTTTCTGAACTAACTACCTATTGTTTATTGTTTCCAGCCTTATTTTGTGGAACTCCATAATCATGAAATAAATAAAGATTATTAAAAGTTTCACAGTTTTATTAAAATATACCTGACAATATTGTTTCGACAGCTATGCTGTCATTATCAAAGGTAATATAATTATAAACAAACACATCGCTAAGGTAGATACAAAATAGGTAACTAGATAAAATAATAATAATAATAAAAATTAATAATAAAAATCATAATTAAACATCTAATACTTCCAGTAACGGAGAATTACTGAGCTCAAGTTGTTCATTCATTAAAGGTACCCTGAGTTTGTGTTTGTATATCTCAAAGGCTTCTAAAATGTCTAATTTGCGTTTGTTATTACAAAAATGTAGGAATTTAATATTATTTTGAGGAGTCATTGTGTGATTTTGTTCTAAAAGGTGTTTGGCGTAATTCGATTTTTCAGGATGTTTATTTTTGTAATGACGTACGTGTTCTTTATATCTTATGTCAAAATTTCGAAGTGTTTGTCCAATATATACCGAACTACAAAAAGAACAATTTAAACGGTAAATGCCCGATTTCATGATATCATGTGTTCTGTCTTTAGCATTAAATAAAAATGAAAAAGTGTTAGTGTTGGTTTTAAATGTTATTTTATAATTGTTGGTTTTTCTTAGTATATGTGCAATTTTTTCTGATATTTTGCCAAAATATGGTATAGATATGTAATTTGTGTCTTCTGTTTGATTGTCAATGGGATATATTCTTTTGATAGCTAACCTATAATCTTTTTGTTTAATTAAAGTGTCAATCATGTTCGGATTATAATGATTTGCATGTGCTAGTTGTTTAATGGTTGATATCTCTTTGCTAAAATCTGATTTTGTTAGTGGAATAGTTAAAGCTCTGAGCTTTAACTATTCCACTAACAAAATCAGATTTTAGCAAAGAGATATCAACCATTAAACAACTAGCACATGCAAATCATTATAATCCGAACATGATTGACACTTTAATTAAACAAAAAGATTATAGGTTAGCTATCAAAAGAATATATCCCATTGACAATCAAACAGAAGACACAAATTACATATCTATACCATATTTTGGCAAAATATCAGAAAAAATTGCACATATACTAAGAAAAACCAACAATTATAAAATAACATTTAAAACCAACACTAACACTTTTTCATTTTTATTTAATGCTAAAGACAGAACACATGATATCATGAAATCGGGCATTTACCGTTTAAATTGTTCTTTTTGTAGTTCGGTATATATTGGACAAACACTTCGAAATTTTGACATAAGATATAAAGAACACGTACGTCATTACAAAAATAAACATCCTGAAAAATCGAATTACGCCAAACACCTTTTAGAACAAAATCACACAATGACTCCTCAAAATAATATTAAATTCCTACATTTTTGTAATAACAAACGCAAATTAGACATTTTAGAAGCCTTTGAGATATACAAACACAAACTCAGGGTACCTTTAATGAATGAACAACTTGAGCTCAGTAATTCTCCGTTACTGGAAGTATTAGATGTTTAATTATGATTTTTATTATTAATTTTTATTATTATTATTATTTTATCTAGTTACCTATTTTGTATCTACCTTAGCGACGTGTTTGTTTATAATTATATTACCTTTGATAATGACAGCATAGCTGTCGAAACAATATTGTCAGGTATATTTTAATAAAACTGTGAAACTTTTAATAATCTTTATTTATTTCATAACTACCTATTGATAATAATAACATGACAATCGTTGTAAAATCAAGTCAATAGTATAAAAAATACGTGTACCTGTGAAGTGGTTGTTGAAGTACCTATGTTTTATAGTTTTAGTGTAGCCATAAGTGTTGTTCTTAATGCATAATTTAACAACATCTGATCGTTGTTAAGAGATTTTTTGGTATTACCTACTGTTAATGTCTGAGTAAATACATGTATTCTGAAAGTGAAGTACTTCCTTTAAGTGTGATCTCTTCAATCGGAGGCAGTTTGACACAATTGACATAAAATATAACCTAAAAATTAACGACTGAGCTCTGACTTTAAATATCTTTGTTGCAAAATTACCACCAGTGGGCGCCATTTAACGTACGAATCTGTAATAATTTTCAACAATGAAAAAACTTTAAATGAGACGGCCGTATATAAGCGAAGCTTATATAAATCTAGTAGGCCGTGGATTTATTGAATCGATACGCCATCTGTCTAATTCATTTCAAATTATCGATTTACATTGCTTTAAATGGGTAAAACCATGGCAGACTTTAGCGTACCAGGCAGGAGCTGTAAAAAACCAACACTGTAATTTTACCCATATTTTCAAGGAGTACTAGATTATATTTACGTCAGAAAATATAAAACTAAAATTGTCTGTCCAGATCTTGGTTAGAATAATGTCAACTGTGTGTTTCTAGATTTGTAATATTGAAAAATATCACTCCTAAAGGCATATTATCAGTTTAGCAATTCATTTTCTTATAAATAATAAAGAATTCTCAATTACAGGTACTTGTTAAATAAACAAATCACATTAGTTAGTTGGCTTTATGTATCTTCATTGTGTAACGGGTACATTTTCCACCGGCATTTAGTATGCAGAATTTAGCATTTATTCTTATTAAAAATCTTAAGTTCGGTCCTGTGGGCTTCGTTTGTTTAAATCAGCATTTCATCATGTCAACAATTCCTATAGAAAGCATTTTGAGAAGAGATTGTGTCATGTTTGATGTAATTAAAGAAGTAACGTCATAAAGATGTTGTCTTTTTCGTATCCTGCTAAATTGCATTTTAAAATAATATCAATTATTTTAGGGAGAGACCTTGCTAAGAAACTGTGAGAAGTACTTGATCATCAATTTTATTGAAATATTTTGTTAATCTCCTGAGTATACAGGATTCGAAAATGAAGTTTCCTTTGTTCGTAAATTGCGTTTTAAATTTTTAAGTCTGAGTATAGCGTAGGAATATCATTTACAAGACACATGCAGTAGCATTCCATACTAGTTTGGCGCGCAATTTTAAGTGCTACTTTTTACACTTAGAGTCGAGAATCCTATAGTAGGCCAAGCAACAAGCACCCTTGCCACATAAAAACAGATGTGTTATCGCGTTGTTAGGGGTACAGAGTCAATATAAGCGCTAGATGATGTTGAGACGGAGCCTGTCTTCCAAAATCACACGCCGAGAGCGTACGGTCGATCTTGTGTTAAAAATGCTATTTTGTTGTAGTAAAATGGAGTTTGAAAGAAAACTCTAAATTCAGTTTTTCGTATAGTTTGAACAATTGCCGACTTTCGGATAGTCGGTACATTTAAATAAAATCAACATTTAATAGTTATACCGTTTAAATAAGTGTTCGGAAATTAACCAATAATTCGTGGTAAATAAAAGTTACAGTTATTCCGTTAAATATTTTCTAGTGCGTTTGTAAATTAAAATTCCGCTTAAAGAATTTAAACGCATTTAATGCTATAAGTGAATTATTCCGCTAGGTATTTTCTTGGGCGTTGTGCTTCAGAAAAATGGGAAACTCAGTTTTCCTTATTGCTATGTAACAATGTTACGATAGCCTACAGTACCGTATTCTCGTCTAAATAGTTATTGTACAGAATTAAATTAATATTTACAGACACTTTCTCTGTAATCGAAATTTCGACTAATAGTGATTCGTGCTGTGTGCCTTCTAAATTCAGTTCAGACTTAATGATTAGGTGTGTTGTTTTATTGAAAACAATGAATTTTGAAATGGTTATCAAAACTAATAGCCAAATCTTTTATGGAACTTTTATGGTTGTATTTAGTTATTGCCGTTTGGGGTGAATTTGCAAATTATGATTCGCTATATCCAGATTCTACGAGGGTCATTCCGTACATCTTTAATGTATGAAAGAAAAATCCCAATCTTCCAGTTTCCATTTGCTGTGACGTTGTCGTCAAATTTTATGCAGTTTATCGTTGATTTTGGTTTGTGACTTACCAAAAATAAAAGGTATTGTGACTATTGTTTTTAGTGTTATTCATTTAGGTAAATTTCTTGTTTGAATTTGTAGTCATTTTTTATTGTTTCTCAATTAATAGAAATTCATTATAAATTTTTACTCATTAAATTCAATTATCAACAGAGCTCCCGTCGTTTGTTAAAAAAGCTTTAAACTTTAATGTAATTACAAATCATTTGTATTGATACTGTCGAATTGATTTAATTTGTCTAATCTCATTTAGATATTTGTGTATAAATTTTTGTCCAGACAAAGACCAGTCGATATAAATTTTAATATTTGTGTTAATGCTTTTGAACATTATTTGTGGTCGATTTAATCAAATCTTTTTGAGTTATTTTCATAATTTAATGAAAAGTTCTAGGTGAATTTTTATTGATTAATTTTGGTATAATTATAACCTAATAAATTTAGGTTGGACTTGTAATAAATATACGAGGTGTGTTTTATTTTTATCTATGCAAGGTTGTGTTTTAATTATTTTCCTGTTAATAAATGTTATTAATTCAAAACTGAATGATCTGAAAAACGGAACCATATTAGTTATGAATGCTTAATTTCATTTCTTCAACAATTTTAAGTAAACAAAATTTTGTTTCAACTAAATATTCTATTCATTTTCTGGTTAATGGATTTAATAATTTTTAATGCTTATTCAATTAACATCTTTGATTGGTTAAATTATAATTACCTAAGCTCATAACCAGATGGCGCCCTTTTAAGTTTTTATTTGTGTTTGAACCCTTATCTATTCCTTTTCACAATTTATACAGCTGTGGAACCAATACCTACGACTTGATTAATTAATTTGTAAGAGAGAGTTTAAATCTCAAGCTGTGGCAGATATTTTTTTGAGTTTTCAGTTACAGTAAGTATGATGTATTTTTATAGCCTTTTATAGTTTATCTTGTGTTGTTTTATCTCGGCTAAAAAAAGAGTGTTTCAATTGTTAATTAATAATTGTTAATTAAATTAAAATGATATATTTCTATTTTTTATTTATGCAAATTTTGTTAGTTTCAAATAAATTAGAGAATAATTAATAACCATTTCAACCAAAAAAATTATATTCAGCAGAAAACTGACAGTAAGATTTGCACAGGTATCTATGATCTAATATTCCTTGAGAAAATTAATAGTGACAGATGTTGACATTATTCCAACCAAGAATTGAACTACAAAATTTGTTTTGCATTTTTTTAATAAATATAATCTAATACTTCTTGAAAATATGGGTAAAATTACAGCGTTGCTTTTTTACAGCTCCTGCCTGGCACACTAAAGTCTGCCATGGTAAAACACAAACAACGGCTAATTAAATTAATAAAACCCCATATTTATATGGGATGAACATAAATCATTAATATGACCTACAGTGCTTGTTATATTACAATATGAACAGTGTCATCAATTTCATTTCTACGAAAAATACAATAATTACATCGAAATTTCCAGCGAAACCTACAATGCTTAGTTAATTGTATTGTAACATAATTTATGTTTGTTCTTTTGTTGTTAAATTATAATATGTTGTTCGGAAAGGATCAAATATTATACTGTTAAATTCTAAACACTTTGTCTGCAATACATTATGATTTTAACCGTTGTTTGTTCTTATGGAGAAATAACATGCAAATCGGCACCTTAAGACTTTGGCAAGTATGTCAAAATATCTATCTTTCTCAGATGTATTGCTCACACATGAAAATCCAATATCTAAGACAAAGCTTTTCCAATACTGTATGTGTATATTGTCACAAACGGAAATATTTTACAATTAAATATTTTATACAAAACGCAACTTCTCTTCAGTTTGTACAATATAGCGTGCAAGGCCACATTGAGTTACCCACGCTAGTTTGCAGCTGCAGTCTCGCGACCGACAACTTGGTGCCATGTGCGCAGACACCTGCGAGGTCTTCTCCGAAGCGCGCTCGCTTCGCCCACCATTGTATTTGTTGGCATGCAACTTATTCGCCTACTTACTCCGTACATGCGAGGTAACCCACACGAATTGCAAGCAGGTGCATATTCCATCGACCACACTTCCGCACAGCTGCCGATTCGTGCCAGGCACCAGCAGCGCGAATGCAATCTACCCACAAACCTGCAGCCAGGAAGCATGAACTTCCTTAGTTTCTTACCAAGAACTTCTGCCTACTGATTCCCACTACGATACTAATTACTTCCTCGTTCAGCAGTATATAACCAGCTTGCTTAAGCTATTCAAACCAGTCAGTGACCATGGCTCGAACACAACAAGCAAGCTGGTGAGTACCTTTCAATTATTTTATGCTTAGTTGAGTGCGCGGCGCTTAAACGCCCACTCTGCGAAATTATGGGTAGTTGTGACCAGGCTACCCGGCTTAGTTATAATTACTAGGAGACTAGCTCCTACGCTTAGTTAGTAGATTTAGTGCTAGAATAGGGTTGGTTCCGACCTCCCCTGTATTGCATTAGTTTAGGAGGACATGTACGTCCTCACAATATGTACTCAACATGTATGTTAACCTTTTTGTACTCTATTGTCTTTAGTATATAGTTGTTTTTTACAACTTGTGTTTGATTTCATTCTCCCTCTGACTACGTCCTCCAGTCACGAAAACCCCACGTGACAATATATTATTCACTAGTAGCGGTTGATTAATCATTATTCACTACTAGTAAAAAGTAAAATGACTCACGACAAAAATTAACATAACTAGGGAAAAATTAATAAGATCAGAGCTTGCTGTGGCGTATTATAATACATCAAATTTTAAACAAAGTGACATTTATTGCAAACAAAATAATAAATTAATAACTATTACGATAGAGTTAAAATTTATTATTACAATAATTGTTGTTTACAGTGGCAAAGTAATTTAACAAATATTTTAAAATTTAAAAAGTTGATTATGTGACACATACTATACCTAAACCAAAAAATTAAGACACTAAACCGGAGTGAATCTAGCAGCCGCATACTAGCAGTCGGAGTTGATTCTGAACGAGCCTTACTCCCAAATTGTCAAATTTAGACAGTTTGAAATAAAAAAATAGACTGTGACCTTAATTTATTCTTTTTGAAAAGGACCCAAAATTTGCTACGGCAGTTCAGATTTTTTTTTGAAGAGCAGGGGTCAATTGTTCTTACTTACTTCCACTTACCATAGATACGAGACAAGGATGCGGATTGCAGATTGCAAGATTCCTGGATACGGATTGCAGATTGCAAGATTCCAGGATGCGGATTGCAGATTACATAATGCTGATTGCAGATTGCAAGATTCCAGGATACGGATTGCAGATTGCAAGATTCCAGGATGCGGATTGCAGATTTCAGAATGCTGATTGCAGATTGCAAAATATCAGGAGGCGGATTGCAGATTGCAAGATTCCAGGATACGGATTGCAGATTGCAAGATACCAGGATGCGGATTGCAGATTGCAAAATTCCAGGATACGGATTGCAGATTGCAAGATTCCAGGATAGGGATTGCAAATTGCAAGATACCAGGATGCGGATTGAAAGATACAAGAATGTGGATTGCAGATTCCAGAATACTGATTGCAGATTGCAAGATACCAGGATGCTGATTGCAGATTGTAGGATACCAGGATGCGGAT
The DNA here is from genome assembly GCA_929113105.1 of Agrypnus murinus. Taxonomy (NCBI): domain Eukaryota; kingdom Metazoa; phylum Arthropoda; class Insecta; order Coleoptera; family Elateridae; genus Agrypnus; species Agrypnus murinus. The sequence goes on along the minus strand of OV816028.1, from coordinate 153,502,736 downwards.
TGCAGATTCCAGAATGTACTCAATTATCTGATTATGCGTGTAAACATTGAAATTAAAATTCCATATTGTTTGGTCACAACAAATCTGTAGGAAAGAATTAAAATATATGATGTTCTAATATTTACGTTATAATTTTTTTTATTCAATAAACAAAACAAATCAATTTGTTTTTTTACGATGGACTCATCTCAACTTGCGGATGACCAAACTTAGAATTAATATGAATGTTATTTAATGAATTTTGCGAACTTCACAAATCTGCCACACGGTTATAAATTCTGAGTGAAAAATATCTAATGCTACGACCAAGGAAGTTTAAGTAGGGGGAAGAGGCATGATGCAATTGCTGGGCTGTAAAAGTGATGGCTGCAGTGGAGTAAGGGGACTACAAATTTGACAGCACACATGTAAATACAATGCAGCGTTGGGTTCAGTAAATTCTTTAAAATATTATTCAGGACACCGTTAATATGAACCTCTTTTATTTTTTTCATTAATTACTTTAATTTATTTGTGACCTTAATTACAATTATTAAATTATTAAATTGAAATACATAATCGTAACATTTCTCAGAAATTTGCAAATTCTGTAAAAAAATGATTATTTCTAAATTTTTAATTTCAAATTTCACGATTATTGATTATCTGTATGTAAGTAATTTTTACATGTAAACACCGCGCCAAGTGATTCTCCTAAACGACCTAAACGGACAATAACTCCGCCAGTACGAATTTAAAAGTTTACTGCGTACCGATGACAATGCATGTATACTTCATAAATCGTTTTAGAGATGGTTCTCTGTAATTATTTAATTAAAAAAAAGAACATTTTTATACAATACGTGATATCACTCCCAATATAAATACAAATTAAGTACTACGGACCTGATGTCCGAGTTATTAATGACGCAAATATAAGGAAAAACTACTTAATGATGCATTATTACTCCACGTTTTTGTTTTTTGTGATATCTAATATCACTTCTACACCATCTAATCGAGTATCTAGACGTTTTTATTTGTTTTTAATTTAGTTTTTAACAAATAAAATCTTTATCGCGCCGTTTGACAGCCAAATTTAAAACTTGAAAAGTTGTGCACACTTGAGGCTTCATGTGCACACCTCTTATGCCACTTCTCCCTATTTAAACTTCCTTGGCTACGACCAAATTTTAATCGATTATTATCGGAGGCGGGCACACTCGCCTTGATTTGAATAATCTTAAAAGTGTGTTTTGAATGTCTTTTATACAGGGTGTTCCGGACAAATATGCAATGCTTTAAGGGGGTGAAAGGTGACCATATAGAGACCCCAAAACTCATAAAATAAAAATAAAAAATAAAAAAAAATTCGGATTTTTCCGTATTTTTTACAAGTCACGAGTAGACTATGGATTGTTTGTAAGATGTTGACCCTGAATTACTGATAAAGCAAACAATAGTAACTGACCTCCGCTACGTACGTATCAATTTACAGAAACAACAGAATTGAATTTCAGCAGCGGTTGCCGAGTGACTCACTACCTTGATGACTTGATCATTTATTAAGGTCGGTAAATAAAATGTAACATACGACGCCGTCTCTTATCCGGCCTGGTTACTTTTACGATTTCCCATATAGACTTTGTTTCTGAGAAAACGCAAAATTTCGCCGTTTTGGCGCTAGCTGACACGCTGATGTTTATTTGTCACTTGATGATGTATAGGTTAGGTAACCCTTACAAATGTCAAGCGTTGCATGTTTACGTAAATATTTTGGGAATTAATTAAATAAATTTATATAATTAAATTAATTATGTTATCAAAATTAATTTACAAGTTGGTAAGTGGTTTAATAACATTATTGAAATTACAATTTTATAACTTTCCGTGAGCTGCGTTTAGGATATAGAGAAAGTGAGCAGTAAGTACATTATCTGTTCACGTTTTTGCGATGTTTCTGTTTGCCAAACAAGGTTTTAGCAATTTTTAAAGAATTATATTACTAAGTTCGTCCTTGTGGTCGTGGCAAACAAAGAACTGTGAAGAAGCAATTGGAGTTAGAAGTACCTAGTTATGTTAGAATATTAGACGGATTACATTCTCCAGGTAAATGTTCTACAATCTGTATTACAAGTTCGATTATTTGGTTGAATAAAAGTGTAAATCTTCTAGTGGAGTATTTGAATGCACCTCTGTCTTGAAGATTTACAAATCCTATCAGTGAATTCGAACAGGAGGCAGCTAACAGAGAATCTAACAGGCTATTGACATTCAATCCTTTCTTCAGTTTTTTTTGCAATGAATCCTGCCAGAAGGGCTACAGATGCTGAAAGAATTCCGCAATCGAGATGCATAGATAAGGTTTGAAGTTCTTTTATTAATTTTGTTATATTTTTAAGATGTTCGATGTTGAAATTTATTCTTTCAGGTATCTGTAATTGTTGATCTGTCGAAATAAGGAAGTATATATTATTTTGCTGTTGAGTGTCGGTGTCCATAACCCCAACGTAAGATTTTAAACCATTTTTATCGTAAGGTAAAATTTGAAGAAAGTTCATGAAATGATATTGTAGGATCACTTCCTACTATTACACATTGCAATGCTGCATTTATACTTTTTTCTGCTAGTGCTTGCCATTACTAAAGTGAACGAAAAAACAGCAACAAAACTACGAAGATTTAAACAAATAACAAGGAAATAACGTAATTATATTAAAAAGTAAAGAAAACTGCCTTAGAAGATTAGGAAAATATAATTTATTGACGATACGCGCAAAACCGACAAAAAAAAAGCGCGCGAAGTTAGCGTAGTTTGAAATTGGCGTTTACGTGTTATATATCCGTCTCCGCCTTTTGCGTGTTTGGTGGCGCCAGCGGAGAAACACTTGAACTAATTGAGTGCGCAGGCCGGATAAGAGACTTCGTCTCGTGAAATCTAGAAGGTCGTGATTCTACCGCATAATTAGTTTTAATAAAATTCCGCTAGAATTCAGGTCAATCTTTAGCGCGTCCCAATAATGCAGTTGTTTACAAGTCACAACATACGTCATACGTACGATAGAAGCCGTAGAACGAGGTTAGCTTGCGCTGACCATGCGTGTGACATTACATTATATCTACTAGCATAACCGTGACATCACGTTTTTTGCAAGTATGGAAGTTAAGATTTAATAAATAAACCTTGATTCAAATGCATCAATGTTGTGCTTTATAAAAGACACACATTCCAGTACTTTTTACAGGCACCTTATGATAAATTTGATTTTAAATCTCTCGGCATCACTACTAATAAGTTTTAAAATATTACCTAGCTTACAAATAAATAATAGCAAGATTAGTGCAACATAACTCACGAAATTCCCTAGATCTTCAAAATATTATAAAATTATAATAAAAGTCTAGTATCCTTTGCTTAATGATTATTATTATTTTACTTTATCTTTCTTCTTTCTTGACTTGTAGTCGGTATTATATGCGACATGAGGGAGCATTCACTCCATCCAAGCAGCATTATTGTGATAGGAATTTTCTAACAATGTGGCAGGTTTGTAAGATAACTGCCTTTTGAATTAATATAAAGTGCCCGTTGGGCAGTCCAAGTTTTTCTATATTGGGTTTTAGTTGTTTTGTACAAACTCTATCTACAGATATAACTACTGGGACAATTTCGATCTCTCTTTATTTTGCATATTATTATTATTATTAAAAAGAAATTTTTCATCTAATTTAGTTTGATTGGAGGTCTAAAGCTTTGAAGGCTTTTATTTAAATTAAGGTCAATACCAATGGAATACACCAAAGATTAGTCAAGCTGAAAAGAAAACTATCCAACATTGAACTATAGTCTAGGATTAAAATTTCAGAAGTTCCAAACAGTTTGTATGCTTTTTAATTTCACAAATAGTTTTTCTTTGTTGTGGTATACATTAACTAAACAAAAATTTCTGTATATATGTATGTAGTACTGCAGTTTTTTAGAATGCGCAAAAAGTTAAAGAATAACAAAACGGCAAAAAAGGCATAACGTATGTAAATATTAAACGCTAATTAATTAAATTAACATTAATGCAAATATATTTCAGTTTTTTACTTTATAAATAGTTCGACTTCCAAAAATGTTTACCAAGTATTTTCTTAGCGGAAAACAAAAATTCCCCTTTTATTAAACTACTGTCTTTAAAATCTACAAGATAATATATATGACCAAAACAAAATAGAGAAAACAGAGAGAAACTGGCTGAAACTCAAAATATCGGAATAAACCAGATATAACCAACCGTTCGACGACGGTTGTGTTGGTTGGTACTTGATCACTAGCTTGAAGCGTTTAACGTTGCCTTTTGCTTATTAAAAACTTACGTATATTATTATTATTATGTATGTATACATAGGCACACGCAGGAATAAATGAATTTTAAAATACATTCATTAATTAATTTTTATTGGGATCAATTGGCGCTGTCAGTTTAGCGCATTTTGCATGCACAGTTTCCCTTTATTCTTTCAAATAATCAAATTATATTGCACTACCGCTTCATTTCAGTAGTTATTAATATTGATGAGGTTAATGTAATCAAGAATTATTTTCTTAGCTGTTGTATAACTAATATTGATGGTAAAATGATCTACTTTGAATGGAGGTAACCAAGCAGCGGTTTTATTAGAATTTGCTTTCTCGCCAACATTAGTGAAAAGCCCTTTAAAGTATTTTAAATGTATTTATATTTATTTAATACTACTTGTTTATATGTGGAATTTATTGATCGCTGAATATTTATTACTACAAAGTAAATATCTAACTGTATAACCATAAAACCGTGACCATAACTATTAATTTTCTTATGTTGTTTTCAGTTTTAATTGCAGACTTTGCAAAAAATAATGTTGAAAACATTACATACTTAGAATAGAAATTGTTATTATTTACAATTTCCCTTTTCTTTTATCAAAAAAAAAGGAGAAGACAGTTTATCAGTTGTTCATACATATACGTGTCGCGCCAATTGTTGACGTAACAATATAAGTGAAATGGCACACAATAAATGTAGCATTGCGGTTTTGCAAAAATTAATTAATTAATTAAAGCACAGCTGCGCTTAAGAAGCTTATGACGTAACTATCAATTTATTTTATGATCGATTAGGCAAAAGCCCTAGAAATATGAAGCTTTTGGAACCAATGTAAAATTTATTCGACAAGAGTCTATCATGCAAAAAATCAATAAATTTCTAGATTATTATTTTATTCATTTAAAAATCAGTGGGAAAACAACGGTAGAATACTATCCAATAAACATGTATCCCTACTTTTGGTAACACCTGGTTATATAACTATTAAGGGTATATAAAAGTAGCTCTAGATACGCCTAATAATAATATAGTAACAGTGTTTCTGACTAATTTTTCTTACGTACGTTCCTCAAAACTTTTGTTAGCAATTTGCTAACCAATATTTCGTTTATAAACTTACGTTACTTTTAGTGTCTACAAATTACCCTTACAAAACCAGCCATACCTTATTTATTAGTTGTTTATAAGCTTAATTATTTGGTAAATTTGTAATTTAATTAATTAATTAATTAATTTGTAAATATGGATAGTAACTTATTAAAAACTTGAAAAAAAAACACATACAGTAGTAGATTTCAACAGAAAGTTTCAAAAAGTTTTTCCTCTTTTCATGACATTATCTAAAGACCCCACAAAAGATGAAACATTAAAATGAGATTAGGTTATTTTTCTATTTTTTTTTCTCCTAATTAGACACCTGTGTGGTGCTTTGCATTAAAACTGTTCAAAGTTGATCAACCATTAATTTTTATCTAATAAATCTTAAACTAAATACTTATAAGCTAGAGTTCATCCATTAATATCCTGTAGTTTGTTCTGGTTGAAACTATACTAAACATTCTCACTCGCGCACAATGTTCTGATTTTACCCAAAACACTACACAAGCTCAAATGGTTTTGTCCTCTTCAATCTTCGGACGAGATCTTGATTGTCCAGCAGCTGAAGAGCTTCTGCATTAATATGATTATGTAGCCTGGCTTCATGCCTGCTAGCAAACCTTTTATTGTCGTCTTGAACAGTTGGAATGCCAAGGTCCCGGTGAAGGTCACTATTGCGGACGTACCATGGAGCCTTGACCATGTTACACAGAACCTTGTTTTGGAAGGTCTGAATGAGCTTAATGTTACTAGCTTTGGTACAACCCCAGAGCTGTATACCATATAACCATATCGGCTTCAAGATCTGGTTATAGATTAGAATTTTGTTATTTAGTTCCAACTTAGATTTTTTTCCAAGGAGCCAATAATATTGTTTATATTTTAGACCAAGTTCGGTTCTTTTCTTCTTTACATGCTCTTTTCATCGGAGCTTAGCGTCTAGCGTCATGCCAAGGTACTTGGCATTGTTCGAGTATGGTACTAAAGTACCATTTATATCTAGTGGCTGTATATCAACTAGTCTTTTGTTCGTAAAGATTACATGGATAGACTTGAACTCGTTCAGCTTGATCTTCCATTGTTTTGTCCACTCTAGTACTGTATTACTAGCTGTTTGTATTCATCTTTGTTTAATTCTGAAGTTTCTATCCGATATGTACGAGGAGAGAACATCCACATATTGTTTTGGAAGCATTTTGTTCAGTTTGTGAATGAGCCCTTCATGCCAGACTTATTAAAAAGCCTGGGCCACATCAAGGAAGACTGTTGAGCAGACCTGCTTTTCTTCGAGAGCTTTTTCGATGACATTTGAGATTCTATGGACTTGATCTATGGTGGAATGTTTCTGTCTGAAGCCAAACTGGTAATCTGGAATCAGCCTATTGTTCTCTATTAAAGGTCTCAGTCTTTTAAGAAGTAATTTTTCGAAGACCTTTGAAATAATAAGAAGCCGAGAAATAGGCGTAAGACTTCACATCGTTGGGTGGCTTACCCGGTTTAGGCAGCATAATCACTTCTGCGACTTTCCAAATTGTAGGCACGTGCTTTAGTCGGAATGATGCGTTGAAGAGGTACGTAAGCATCACAATACCTCTTCTAGGCAGTTGTTTCATAACTTGGCCAGTGATGAGATCAAATCCTGGTACTTTTCTAGCGTTTAGATTAGTCTTAATCTCATTAGCTACTTCCTTTGGAGTAACAGGAGGGATTTCTTCGTACAGTAGATTATTAATCTCTTCCAAGGCAGTGCTTCAAATTGATTGGGTTTGAAGATTTCAGTTAAATGATCAGCAAATAATTCTGTTTTTGCCTTATTATATCTTGCCCAAGGCCCAGAATCCTTCCTTATAGGGGGAATTGATGTTAGGGACCTCTTGATCTTATTGGTTGCTTTCCATAGAGAGTACTCTGTTTCCTTGCCCGCAGTTAAATTTTGTAGATAGGAGCTGATTGAATCTTCTTTGAGTTTTTGAATTTCTCTCTTGAGTTTTTGTGATTTGTTATTCAAGATGGTTTTATCCGACGGATCTCTTGACTGCTGCCATCTTTTTTTAGCTTTTCTTTTTTTCTGTTACCAGTATTCTGATTTCGATCGGATAATTAACCCCTTTAGATGTATGGGTAATTTCCTTGGTATTGTTAAAAGCAGCTGTCTGAATTATTTTAACAAGATTTTCAGCTTCTTGTTCCAGTTCCTGAATTGTTTTCAAACTAATGTTAAGGTGAATATTTTCTTGAAAGTCATTTCTGAACCTCTCCCAGTCAGTGGTTTTATTTACGAGCATGGGGCGGGCTTCTTTTTTAATTATCCTTTCACTCAATGTTAATATAACTGCTGAATAGTCGGAATCTAAGTCCAGATTTTCTTCAACATCTATGAAATTGGGTGAAACTTTCTTCGTAATAAAGAAATCTAGCAAATCAGAGATTTTGTTGGAATCCGTAGGCCAGTAAGTGGGCTTACCTGAGAAGTGGAGGTTGCATCCAAGTTTCCTCAAGGCTTTTCTCAGTTCACTGCCTTTTGTTGTGGTCAATCTCGATCCCCATTCCACATGTTTGGCGTTGTAATCACCACCCAAAATGAAACGTTCGCCAAGATGTTGTAGGATCGTTTTATAGTCAGCATTCTTTAAATTGTGTCTTGGAGGACAGTAAGTTGCACCTATTTTTAAATTTTGTTTCGTGGACTTAATACATACCATAGTAAGCTGGAATTCTATCCTTTGTAGATGACATTCTTCGTAGTGGTTAATTGATTCTTTGACTAATACAGCACTACCGCCTTTAGCTTGATTGTCGGGGTGAATAGTGTGGTATAATCTATATCCTCTTATTTTTAGGTAGGATTGAGCAGTCAAATGCGTTTCTGAAATCAGATACACATCTATGTACTGAGTATGAAGGAAGACTTCAAGTTCCTGTTTTCTGTTTAGGATGCCATTGGAATTCCATGTAGCTATTCTTAAGTCTTGTTGGTCCATCGATTACTTCTTTTTGGGAATAGCACCAGTACTCCTGGCTTCTAACCTGTCGAGTCTCTCATTGACTCTGTCCAGCATCTTCATCATATTCTGCATCGTTTGCATCATAGATGGTTCAGTTTTAGGATTGGTAGAGTTAGGTTCGTCCTGCTTCGACTTACTTGCTTGTGCATATGAGACACCTGTCTTCAATTTCGCAGGCGTGAATGTCCTTGCTATAGGAGTTGGTTTTCTAGTTTGAGTAACGTTATCTATCCGCTTTTGCAACTCTTTGGCGATTATACACCTTCTATAGTTGGCGGGATGTGCCTTAGTGCAGTTAGAACACTTGGCAGGAGCATTCGCAGTCTTGGTACATTCTGCTGTTAGATGATTCCCTGCACATTTAACGCAGATGGGGGTACGTTGGCAGTATTTTTGCGTGTGCCCATATCTCTGGCATCTTTTGCACTGCGGTATTAATTTACTAGTTCTTAGTGCCTCAATTTTAACTTTCATGTGGCACAAATGCTGAATTTCGAAGATCTTCTTGATATCCTCTGTTTTATCGAATGTTAGCACGAAGAGAGGGAGCTTGATATAGCCATCTTTCGTTTTCTTTAATTTATTTTCTGCATTTTTTATCTTGAAACCGTTCTGCTGCAGTTCATTAACAATTTCTTTTAAATCGCAAGTAGGGTGCAGGTGCCTAACCATAACTCTGATCGGTCTCTCCTGCTTGTTCTCGTAAGAATGCCATTCCTTATCAGAATTATTTAGATATTGAGTGAACCCTCTATAATCTGTTGCTGTGTCAACATTGATTTTTAGTTGATTATTATTCATTAGGGTTGCATTAAACTTCAGATTACTTGTCTGAAGTTTTTGTTTGAGCTCCATATAATTTTCTAAATTACTTACCACAACTGGAGGAGGTTTTTGTTCTTTAGCCAGCGTTGGCTTACTCTGGGTGGAGCTAAGGTTCTTCTCCGGTGACTCAACTGCTTTCCTTTTCTTGTTCTTATTTTTTGGAAGCAGCCATTCTGTTTCCCGGGAAACTAATTCTTCTTCTTCATCGGAATTGGTCGGACTATAACGTTTTTTCTCACCTTTCAACAATGCAACTTGGTCTTTAAGTGCTTTAATCTCATCCAAGGCCTGTTTGAGTTGAAGACGCAGTTGTTCTAATAATGCGTTCTCTGCTACGGTGCTCGGTAAGGATAAATTAACTTGCGGCATGGTTATTTCCCTTTGTATTTCTTTTTGTTGGGTCACTAATGGTGATCCTGCTTCATTATATAGAGATGTAATAGATATAGATCTCTGTTTTAAAGGAGATCTTTGAATTTTTTGACTTCCTTTAAAAGGATTTTTATTTGAATCACTTTCTTTTGTTCTAATTTTAAGTGGAGATTTATTTATTTTAAACATTTTATGTTAAAATAACACAATTATTGCACATTAACACACTTGGTATGCAGGTCATGTTTTGACCTACTTTATAATTATTATTATTTCATTTCGTATTTCAAACAATTGTTTATATCCTACAATTAGTAAAAAAAAGCATAACTTGATCTCCGTTGTCAATCACACCGGAGTTCAAGACGTTCTTGATCTCCGTTGTTGTTACCAACGTAAAAATCATTTGATGTTGCATAACAGCTACACGTGACATGTTGCTTTTTATATCCTTGGATGTGGAACCGGAAACTTAGAGCACCCCTGTGGAGCAGTGTGTACCAGTTTTCTGAGATGCCAAATGTATGGATGATGTTCGGAGACCATAATCCAATAACCATGCTGGAAAATTAGTGAGTATGATTACTAGATCGTGCAAAGGCCTTGATGGAACGGAATTGAAGAAGGTTGCTACGCCCTTCGGTCGGAGAATGTTGGTAGATGCGGCCTGGTCTCGGGCGCCAGTACTTTTTATCGAGAGTACACTCGTCAGCGGCGGGACCCTAGAAGGGCCCCGTGAAGAAACGGTCTCCAGGGCTCCTCGTCCAGGTTTAAACACTCACAGTTACGGTATTGTTACTATTCTTCAAATAAATAAAACTACCACTTCAGCAAACTTTTAGTTTATTAATCACAATATCGACCGCTACAGATATCAGGATCAAATAGCCAAATTACCATGCCAAGCCAAATTACTTCGGTATGGTTTGGTATTCGGTACGGTAGTGTTCGGTTCGGTTGTGTTCGGTATGGTATCCGGTAATGTTCGGTTTGGTTGTGTTCGGTTCGGTCTCGTCTGAAGTGGTTCTGATCGGTTGGTTCGGTATTCGGCTTCTTCTATTTGTTCTCTTTATTATAGCGGAAAGAGACTAAGCTAAATGTACGGCGAGCCAGCTTATATACCCACCAAAATAAGTGGGGCTGAGCGTTGAGCGAGAGAGTGCCAACGGCTAAGAGGGAAAGGACGGGTGGGGAAGCGAGACTTGGCTCCTCGGAGAAGAGCGAGATCACGCGGCGAAACTTGCATTGCAATTTTATATAATAAATACATATACAATAAATAATTAAATCCTGACATAAGTAACTTCGTTACAAGGTTCAGGACTTGGTTCTTTAGGAAACCCAGACCCGTCCGACACCAACCGAGATTCTACCTTTATCAAAGCGAGCAGAAACCGAGAAGATTATCACCGCATATGGAATACCAAGGGATCATTGAGTAATTAAGCAACCCCTGGTCATCACCGGTAGTCCTGGTTAGCAAGGATGGCTCAACGATATTATACGTGGACTATAGACAGCTCAACAACGTGACCAAGAAGGACAGCTATCCCCTACCACGCATCACTAAAATATTAGATACACTATCTGGCTCACGATAGTCTTCAACTTTGGACTTGAAGAGTGCTTATTGGCAAGTCGGATTGTGGGAGTCCACGAATATGCCTTTTGGCGTATGTAACGTGGCCGTGTTCGAGCGTATGTTGGAAACCATTTCGAGAGAACTGTCCTGTTTTGAAGACTAAGTAGAGCCAATCTGAAATTAAGTCCGAAACAGTGGCACATATTCCGAAAGGAACTGATGTACCTCGGGCATGTCGTATCACAAAACACACTGGCAGCCGATCCCGATAACATCCGAGCAGTTTTAGAGTGGCCGACACCGAGAGACAAACACCAAGACCGTAGCTTTCTTAGATTATGTTCCTACTACATGCGTTTCGTTACTGGATTTGCCAATATAGCGAAGCGGCTGGAAAATTTACCGGAAGATGGACGAGAGTATGTTTGGAGCGGGGAGTGCGAAACGGCTTTATATAATATTAAGCCGATATTAAGCTACCCACGGACGAATGGGAAGTTGATACTCGACACGGGCGCAAGCAATCTGGTCATAGGGGATGTACTTTTTCAGATACATAAACAGGATGGACAAGAAAAGGTCATAGGCTACTTCAGCAAGGTTCTGCCGAAAGTCAAAAGAAATTATTGCATGTCCAGGAAAAATTATTAGCTGTCTTTGAAGTTTGTTGAACACTTTTATAAACACTTGTACAAACGGAAATTTTTGTTGAGGACGGACCATGCCGCGTTGAAATGGCCTATGCAGTTCCGTAACTCTAAGGGGCAGACCGCAAGGTAGATTGAACAATTACAATAATATAATTTCGACACGGAACATTTGGTTAACTAATTAACACACAAGAAGAATGATCACTAAACAAACTTATGATAAATAATCCTAAGGTCCAACAAGTGTATCCAAAAAAATTTAACGGTACATTCAAAAATTCTAAACAAAATCACAGTGGATTTACTTATATTGTGAATAACCATATCAAATTTAAAAAATCATTACAAAGGGGCCATTTAGACACCCAAATACGGTGCATAAATCTAACCGCATAATTAATAATCGTTTTTTCATAAATAATATAATAATGTGATAACTTTGGTTTTTAATTAATACTCTAGGAATGTTAAAACTTGCTTATCTAACTTGTTTTGGAAAACGTTGTTTATTAATTAAATTATTTCACATTTTTTACGCGAAAAATTAATTTTACAGTAACTGTGCATTCAAAGCTAACTAAACAAATACCACTCAAAAAACTTGCTTTTTACTAAAAAGTAGGTAATACGTCGTTGCTAGACATACGATTTTCTTAAGATTTTGGAAAAATAGTTCGAATACTATGAAACTTAAGTGGTATTTTTTGGTTAACTTTGAATATACAGTTTCTCTAAAATTAATTTTTTACATAAAACATAAATGTGAAATAATTTTATTAAAAAACGTCGTTTTCCGAAACAAGTTAGGTAAGTAAGTTTTTAACATTTCTATTATTAATCCTATTATCCTATTAATTCCTATTATTAAGTATTAATCTAAACCAAAGTTATCACATTATTATATTATTTATGAAAAAGGCAACAAACGTTTTTTGGGTACACTTTTGGACCTTAACTTAAAATAAGTAATCTCTTAAATTAAAATAAATAATCTCGTAGTGTTAAATATAACACTACCAGATTATTTATTTTAAACGCACAATTATATTTTATTTCCATTGAGATCTATTTCTTTTTACTTATGGTAGCATGCATGAATCGGACGATGGTCAAATATTTGGCTAAAGTCGTCTACTAGCCGTTACTCCGAATCGAGGTTTTCCGGTCTCGGAAAGCGCAGCAATAAATTTACCAAAGGTCGGCTAGTTATCTACAGGGCTTTTTCTATTGGCTGTCATTCCAGCCTCATCTTCCTGGTCCTGATCCAGGACTACGTTAATATTCCCTTCATAGAGCGCCAAACCATGGGAATGTACTACCTTTGGTTTCCCTCTTGGCAATTTCTGGATGCGCTAGATCCAGTCATTTATTCGTTTCTTCACCAGGTATGGGTCGTCCCAACTCCGCTGTAGGTTTGGTGATAATCCACGATGTCTTCGCGTATTGTATAGCGAAACCAAACCCCCCTCTTATGATCCTCCTTCTTGAGCTCTCACTTCCTACATAGTTTTCATCTGGTTACTCAAGAGTTGGCTATTCTTTTTGGTCCGGTCGTGAATATCCACCTTACTTCTAACTTCTTTAACTTGATGACGTAATTATTTCCAGCTACCTCATGCCCCACAGGTCGTACACCTGTCTGTCTATTAAAACTGGTATATAAGACCAACCATTAATTTTATTTTGATACTCTTAAAACCTAGAGTTCATTCATTCGACGATGTCCTTTAGTATTTTAGCGACTATTAAACTCTCGCCCACGCACTATGCTCTGCTTTTCACAGCACTACATAAGCTGGAATGGTTTGATCCTCTTCAATCTTCGAACAATATGTTGGTTGTCCAATAGCTGAAGAGCTTCTGCGATTTCGTGTAGGTGAACCCTGGCTTGCTGTTTGGCAGCAAACATTTTGATCTTTTTCTTGACCATTGGGATGTTGAGGTCTCGGTGCAAATCGGAGTTACGTATGTACCAAGGAGTGCCACAGGTGTACATCTCAATTCCAGATCAAACGGTAATAATCGTAACTTGCGTCTAAACATCATATAAGCTGGCGACTGTTCGGTTGTTTCTGAACCAATGCGTGATAAGCCATTCGGAACAGAAGCAGATATTGACCCCAGTCTCTTTGATAATCGGCTACTACTTTAATCAAAAGAAACAGTACTCAGTTCACAAATCTAACTTTTCCTTTTATTTTCAGATTAATAAAATACATAACAAAATAATGTTTCAACTTTTTATATAATGCAATAATTTTTTTTTTGAAAAAGCCTCCATTGAGAGGCGAAAGGTTAAAAAAATGAATGTATACATGTTTTATTAAAGGCTGCCAGTCCTCAAAAAAGTAAAATAAACAAAAAATAAATTTATTAACTTTAATCAAATATTCTACCATTGTTTGATTCCTATGTTCTACCATTCCGTCAGACTGCCGATGTATGGGTGTGGTCTGAGGCTTGTAATCTCGTTGAGCCATCCTTCTTGCTTACCAGGACTACCGGTGATGCCCATGGGCTGCTTGATGGCTCAATGATCCCTTGGTATTCCATATGCGGTGATAATTTTCTCGGTTTCTGCTCGCTTTGCTAAATGTAGACATCTAGGTTGGTGTTGGATGGGTCTGGGTTTCATAAGAACCAAGTCCTGAACCTTCTTCAATTCCGTTCCATCAAGGCCTTTGCACGATCTAGTAACAATAGTCTCCGAAGATCATTCATACATTTGACATCTCGGAAGAATGGTGCAAACTGCTCCACAGGGGTGCTCTAAGTTTCCGGTTCCACATTAACGTTCATCATCTTCACCAATGCTGGTAGTGTTTTGCATACAGAAAGTAAACAATAGTCTCCGAAGATCATTCATACATTTGACATCTCGGAAGAATGGTGCAAACTGCTCCACAGGGGTGCTCTAAGTTTCCGGTTCCACATTAACGTTCATCATCTTCACCAATGCTGGTAGTGTTTTGCATACAGAAAGTAAACCAGTTGGTTATATTAGACCATTAGCACATTAGGTTTCCGACTGCGCTCAACTTCTTTCCATAGGCCTCAATGGAAATAATTATGATAGAATTGTGCGTTTAAAATAGATAATCTCAAAGTGTTAAATAAATAAGTTCCTTTAGTGATTAGTCTTCTTGTTTGTTAATTAGTTTGTTAATTGTAGAGATTTTTCTGTAATTAAATCATTCACACGAAATCCTAGATTAAATTAAAGAGTTCGTTACAGCAGATACATTTAAAAGAAGCTGCTTCTGGGTGTGAATAAAATAATTAACTTTTTCTAATTTGCGTTTGTAATACGTTTATTAACGTCTATCAGTAGGAGTAGTTTATAGCTATCTATAAAAGTACACTGTACTTTAATGAATTATAGGGTTATTTAGTTTTTAAGGGTTGGATGGGCAATGCGTGGAATGTGACAAATTCAAACTGCAAGTATCTGTCAAAATTGTCAACCTCCGATAAATTTTTAATTAATATCGTTGAATTGGTTCGATGTTTATTGATTGTTACTTACATGAAATTTCACTTCAAGTTATGGTCTATTTTTACTTGGAAAGAAGGTTAGGTTTTGGATATTCCTAATTAGTAACATAAACAAGTCTCGTACCTACATCAAATCTGCTTGGACAAATCAGTAAGTCCAATTCATGTTTGTAATTTTATGGTACTATAAACAAGACACGTATCATCGATTTAATCATCTTTGCTTCTTTATTTTCTTTTCTAGTAGCTACTCGAAAGACAAATTCTGCTATGTAAAAGGAACAAGTGCCGATGACACCCAATATTGTAGCCGTTTCAAGCAATATGAAGCATCCAAGTTCAAAAATGTCAAGAAATTGATCAAGTGGAAGGTTTATATTTTTGCCGCTGGGACTCGCTGGGAAATATGCCAACACAACATTTTCTGAGACAATTTGAATATTATTTTCTTTTCGCCAGTCTTCAAATTTGGCAAATTGTTTTTTGTATGCCGCTTCTGATTTGTCAGGCAACAAATATTGCGTTGTTGCTTCGGCAATTTCGCGAATTTCGGGCGGAGTGCAAATTAAGTTGTCTTCGCTCATATTTTATTTATTTGTAACACTAATAAAGTAACAAAAGTAATAACTAATTTATTTGAAGTAACGGATGATGACAAATGATTCAAAAAATCAAGTGGCCGCCGAGTGTTACCAACTAACACAAAATTCTCTAGATGACCAAAATATTTTTTTGTATTAAAATAAGAAAAAAGGGAGCGCAAATTAGAAAAAAGAGCATAAAATACTCGTTTTATAAGGGCATTGGCGCACTCATCCCATAGAAAAACTCGCCTGCGGCTCGTTTTCTAACTTGGGATTCGTGCGCCAAATCAATAACCCTTATAAAACTTGTTCTTTAATATACTATTATCGCTCTCTTACATGTTTGTTATGAAATGTACAAAAAAACTTATTTGACGTAAATTATAGACAATTGTTTCCTCTTTATATTAATATATTACTATTATTTCAATAGGGTGTAATTCTTTTGATAATTATAACGACAAGGCAGTACTAAGTCGAACTAATTTTTCCTAAATCGTCGTGTGAGTTTCTGAGATCCCAACGGTAAATAACTTTACATGCAAATCATTAATTAATTTAAGAAAGTGAATTTAGCATCTATACCAAATCCTGAAGTAAAGGGTGTAAATTGAAACTGACAAACTAACATTATTGTTTCACCGCTATTTGGAACACCTTGGCTTTGGTTTAATAAATGCCTTCCGTTGAATGATATTAAAGGATGCAGGTATCTATCAGTAAAAAGTGTAGTGACAAATGTTACTACTTAATACAACATTAAATACAATATTTGTGTTTTTTTAGTTGCTTACTTCGAGAGACCTTTTTACAAATGTTCGTTTAGGATGAGTAAATTAAGTAGTATCAACGTTTTTCGCAATATCATTTTAAGCAATACTCTTACATACTACATTTTCTTTATCGTATTTTTAATATTTTTGCAAGATGCTTTTTTAAATTAAAGATCCAATATTAATACGTAAGGTATAGTTTGGATAGTAAACATCTCTCTCTGTTTTAAATCTTTTTATATTTTTCGGCGTTTTGTCCACAGATGACTTTCGGTGTTTTTTACCGCGTTCGGCGATTTGTCCAGATAGTCCTTTTGGTGTTTTGACCACTTTCGGCGATTTGTCCATAGATGTGTTTCGGCGTTATGTCCACTTTCGGCGATTTGTCCACACATGAGATTCGGCGTTTTGACCGCGTTCGGCAATTTGTCCAGATATTCCTTTCGGCGTTTTGACCAAGATTCGGCGATATGTCCACGGACCGTTTTCGGCGTTTTGTCCATTCGGCGTTTTGTCCATTCGGCATTTTGTCCAGTTCCCTTTACAACACTATTAAGCTTTAGGAAGCTGACAAACAAAAATATGACCGTGTTATAGCAGCATTTGAAAAGTACTGTGTGCCAAGGAATAATATAATCAACGAATGTTTTAAATTCTGTAAGAGGTATAGATATCTTAGGAAAGCTTCGATCACTTTCTAACAGTTTTACACCTACAAGTCAGATTATGTAAACCTAGAGACCAGGAAAAGAGGATGATAATATATTGAATAGTTATAGGTATAAATGACCCCCATTCTGCGATTCCACAACTTTTAAGGAAATCCGATCTAACATTAGAAAAGGTCATTAGTCAGTGTCAAGTTACTGAGAAAGGAAAAATGCAAACAAGAGCAATGAAAGAAAGAGGCTGCTATCAAGGTAAAGCCAGAGCAACACAGAAAAAACAAAAAGTGTTTAAATGCAATAGGCGTGGAAAAGTATATGAAAAGAAAGTATTTCGCATGCTTTATAGTAAAATATGTGTGTTAAGTGCAAGAATAAAAATCATTTCGCAGCAATGTGCAAGTCTAAAAATACAAGTGACACCAGAAATAGGGAAAGGAAGAAAATAAATGAAATAACAGAAAAATACAGAAAATAAGAATGCAAAGAAAGTTGTAAATAGTTGTGTAATTAAAAGAGGTAAACAGTAATATCAGGATATGCAAGAAGGGTATTAATGTTATCATTTAAATTAGACTCGGGTGCTGAGCGCAGCATCTTACCATGTAATTAATATAGTAAAACTGAATAAAATAAAAACGCAGTTTAAGTTTGGAACTTGATTCTAATTACCCCTGATGTAATGCAGTCAAAGACATAATTACGGAATAGATGTTAAATTACTAAAACGTTCTTGGATAATAGAAACACAAGAATGCTGTATGTTACCCACAAAAAAAACTTATACCACTGTAATCATTGAGAGTTCCGTTTAAGTCTAGTAAGACCTAAATGCGTCCATGAGCCTTACTTTTTTAACAAAAGAATGCTCGCTTAGGAGCTGCGCATGTGCGTAACGACATAGCTCAGTTAGTATATAGCGGCTGCCGTTCACTTTGCGGTCAGCCCGGTCAAACTTCGAGCTGGTTCGAATCCAACTCTCAGATTTTTTTAATTTTAATATGAGAATAATACAGAGTAGTCTTTTTAAATTATATATGACTATAATAAATTTAAAACTACCTAAAATAACAATTTTATACCTATATTATTCGGCCAATGACAGAAAGGTTTAAAGATTTAAATTATTGTAAAATATCGGACAGAACAATCAGAAAAATTAAGTTTAAATCTAGTGATAAAAGTTAAACATTTATGTATATTACAACATAAAAATAAAAATTAATGGGTTAAAAAACTTACTAAAAAAATAATTCTGAAAACTCTAGACTAAAAGTAATCGTCAATTCTTTTTAAAAGTAATAAAGAAAACATAAATATTATAAAAAAACTGAAAGATCTACACATATGTACGAAGTACTTGGAAGTAGCAAAATTTAAGTTGCACTCGACGCTACCTACCGGAGTTTTATATAAACATCATAGCGGTTTAGAATCATCACAGTATGGTTTGTTGTTTACTTGTTAACAGAATGTCAAACAGTTCCAGTGATTAGGTTCTATGCCACTTCTATAAAACTCGGGTAGATAGCGTTGAGTGCAACTTAAATTGTGATACCTCCTCGTATATTGTTTATGTACAAACGTTGATGAGAATAAACAGTTAACAGAATCCCTACCTAGAGAAGTTATTTGATTTTCTCTAATGTTTCTGTTCTTTTTATGTGTTCGTTTCTTTTTTATCTTTCATAAGATACTGCTAGTCTAGAAATTTTTAAATTATTTTATCTGTAGTTGTACATATCGTTTTTTATTTATTAATTTATATTTTAAAATGTATACGAATGTTTAATTTTCATAAATGAGATTAAATTTGATTTTTATAATTACCTTTTCTATGTTTTACGATAATTTAAATTAATTTTTTATTTGTTATTTTGTATATATGTATTTGTACAGGGTGTTTTGGACAAGATGCCTTTCCCGTTAAAGGGCAATAGAGAAATATGTGTAGAGTAACATCTTACTAACAATTTCCTGAAATGCCCCTTTGAAATGACAACCCCCCTTATAAAAATAATAGGCACGCCACTGCAAAATAGTAGATAAAATGTATGAAAAGAAAATTGTGTCTACTAGTACATACTTTTAAAGGTCATGGACAAATGATCCATAAACTAACCCAAGCAGGTAGCGGGATAAATATATAAATTCTCCGAAAAGTAATCAACACCAAATAGCAGTACGTGCTTTTAAAACGTTTTTAACTAAATAATAACACCCATTTTGAACATCTGTAATAACTGTTACTGACTCAGATCTTTGAAATTTGTAACTGCAGTATGCAGTTTGTCGTCAACTTTCTTTGTGTTAGGTGTTGGTAAACTTGAGTTTCGATTAATACACGTTTTAGAATTAATAACTTGCATTAGGTAGTGTTAAGTGTTTGTTTTAGTGATATGTAAGATAATTAGCCAGGTAAATCAAAAGCCGATAATCCAATCTTTAATGTTTAATATAAAAATGTATCAATACATGGACCGAATTCGACCAGTGTTAACTAATAACTAAAACTTCCCTTTCTTTTAATAATCGTCTTGCCGTTACATGGCAAACGTTCAGCATCATTAAGCATTTACGACCTTTAAAAGTTACGTATAAAATCAGAACGTTTCACATGTTTTACAGAAAAATATCATATTACAATATAGGTTCATATAACGAACAGCAAGACCAAACATTAGTAAGCGTGAATTAAAAATAACCAATGGTAGAAATATAAAGGGCTTATTCATTCTCGTATCCCTACAAATAAGTAGTTTATTTAAGTGTATTTAGTTACTGTTTAAATTATGACAGAACCAAACACGCCTGCTGAATGAACGGAACTTTCCATATCAACCATTTTCAAAAAGTACACTTATACCGCGAGTGCAATTTTGCCAATGGCTATTGGAACGCAAACAGGAAAATCCCCAGTTTGCACAAAATGTTTTACTCGTAAACGGTAAGTAAACGTGAACAAAAACAATTCATAACTTTGCTTCTAATCACAGTAGAACCTTTATCTTAGGCTTTTTTTAAAGCTAAAAAAGCATATGTTTTATAAAAAAATATTGAATTCTTCATTCCAAGGTCACATGATCTGACATTTGACCTTCACTATCTAAGAAAGTGTAACTTCAATTTCTTTAGAAATACAGTATGTTATACAGCTAGGTGTAGACTCTTTTTGGTGTAAGTTTCATTTTGGGAAGCCTTTGGGAACAGGAGTAAAAAAATTGTTAAATATGGTAGTTACACACTTTTAACACAAAACATTAGTCTGGAAGTTCAGACAGGAGTATTGTATCAGGTATTTAGTATATATTTGTACATAAACCTTCAAATCGTATCTACTAAGACAAGTATTATGTTGTACCTGTACCTGCAGATACAGGTAGCTGTACAGGGTGTTCTTAAACGTAAAGGTTTGCTCTACCCTTCTCGTGCATTTAAAAACGAGTTTTATTTAAAAACAAATTGGAATATAACTAAAATTTGACCTGACCCGAAAAAACTCATAGCAGATTCATGATCTGCATCTTAAAAACCTTAGAAAAAGTGTATTAGAACCAGGAAATCTTTTTAAAGCCCAATTTTGTTGTACAGTGTTATTAATGTTAAACTAAACTTAATTATATGTTTTTCTATCATTTAGAAATAAAATTTTATATTATTTTTTATTAAAAACGAAGAATTCTGGGGATTGGATTCGAATTAAGTCAAAGTTCTACCGCGCCGGTAACAGGTAAGGCGACAAAGTAAAACGAACGGCCGTCTCAATATACTAACTCTGCTATACCGGCCTGTAAGTGCGCGCCAGCAGTGGCTGTAATATACAACTTTTATTTTAATTTATCTGGTTCGCATTTTGCAAGAGGTAAGGTCTAGTCAGGCATCGTTCACCGGTCGCTGATTAAAAGGCATTGTCAAAAAGGTTGATACTCCTTCAACATTTCAGAATTTGAAGCTCTTCTGTCTATTGGGGTGCCTTTTCCATTTCTTTATTTTGATGTAATTAAAAAATTAAAACTTTTTAAACAAATTGGTAGTAATTGGCAAAAAAGGATATGTTTTGTTTCATAAAATATCAAAATTATCAAACGTATATTTACATAAGATACGAGTATACTTTACTGCTGTGTTGTCTGAAATTAAATCTATGAAAAAAAGAACCAAAAACTATTCTAATGTATGGGTACTTTTAACTGTACAGGGTGTAAAGAGGGCAACTGCCATTATTAAAACAGGTGATAGGAGACATACTAACAAAAAAAGAACAAACTACTTTTTCTTATTGACAATATTTTTTGCGTTATTTGAATAAAATTGGTGAACTAAATGGCAACAGTGCACTCACTAAAAATTGTTGGATTGACCACAACTTATAAACCCTTTAAACCAAAGAAATCAATCCTTGGTGAAAGGAAATAATTACTATATTGTTCATTGATAATGAAGAAGTTTGTTTACAAATTGTGGTCGTGGTAGGATTGTATTTATTTTGGGAGCCTTAAAATTTGACTATTAAAGACAGTTTTTCTACCGCTAAATAATAAAACAGTAAAACATGACATATTCCGCAACGTTTAAAACAGTTATGAGTTTTAAAAGAATATGTGATAATTACGCTTGCGACTTCGGGACGAGGGAGTGGCTAAATATTAGAAAACTTTGCAGCCTGAGTGTACAGTTGACACCTTTGAAACAAAAATTGTAAGTGGGGGTACTACACATGATTACACGATGCAGTTTTATCGTGAACCTCGACCTATGCGTTTTTACTTATAACTTATATTTTACAGTTGATTTAGAATTGCTATCAATACTATAGGTACATATGGTAATATTAAAAAACCTCTATAATTGTGAATGTTGTTTTAGAAACTTATCAGTTTAGAGAATTAAATAAATAAATAATGCATTTTTCTTTAAACACAATAAAGATAGAAACTGAAATACGTAAATAAACTTTTAATTGTAATATAATTTATAAAAATCTTATTTACAAATAGATATAAACAGTTGTAGAAAAGGTTTATTAATCAATTGTCAAATTAATTTCACAATAAATTAAAAGGGAATTTACGACGTTTACTATAAACACATTAATATTATTTAATTTGAAACACAGATTCTAAAATAAATATGTTGTGCAGAAGATCGATTTTTATATAATTACACATTTCTTATCTATCGGATGTTTAATATTAAAGGTGGGAAGGCCAGGCTAGGGTTCCTAAATATGAACTGAACTGTGTGTTATTTAGAGTTAAGTCACGCTTGTCAAATTTTCCTAGTGACATTTCATATTTTGAAGATATTTATCAGAAGGTTGGCAATCATGAAAATTGGTTTAATAAATTAAACTGTCAGTATGACATTTATATAAATCTGAAATTTGGTACAATTGATACTTTATTAAAAACTGTCGTAAAATTGATGTATATACTATAGTAGTTTTAAAAATTCTCTACAAACAATAAATAAATGATAATGTGCACATTAAAAAATTTTACATGCATAAAAATAAACATGACAGCATAACCTAAAATTTATACCTGGCAGCTGCTGAATGTTGTCACTAAAGTAAAAAGAGAGAAAAGAAGTATCTCTGTTGCAGACAGCTTAGTTTTGGCCTTAGAAAGAGTTAGATTTTGACATCCGTGTCCTAACTCTAAAATAACACAGTTGAAGTTTTCATTTAGGAACTCTAGGCCAGGCTATCTACAAGTACAGTCAGCGTAAATAGGTTATTGCAAATTAGGCACCAAAATTCTAAGCCTGGTGATAATATATTACAAATAAAAGTTGGGTTTCCCTAGCTTAATAAAATGCTATTATGTTGCAAATTTCAAATGTTATAAAAATTATTATGTTTAGGGCATCGACTTCTTCCAGTAGTATTATTTGAACAAAAGATACTACAATTCACCTAATAATTTTTAAAGAGTAACGTACTAATGAATGAAAAACAAAGAAACAATACGTTATTTTATGCTGTTATTTTATTGGCTCGTTTATTATTTTACAATTATTATTTAAAAAGTACTATTAATTAATAATAATTATTCGGGTACACACATGCACACTTACTTGTTTTTTCTTTTTTCATTCATTATTTAGTATGTTACCATTTAAAAATTAGGTAACCTCAGCAACCATCTGTGTCTTTTCTTCAAATAATACCAATGAAAAAGGCCGGTATATCCTAAAGATAATAAATTCTATAATTATGACAATAAATCTGTAGACTTGAACGACTTTAAAGGTTGTCAAATTGATCTTGTAACAGAATATGGTTAATAAAATTTGCAGTTTTGCTTAAAGATCATATTTACAAAAAAAAATGTATTTTGATTTTATTATTGTGCTTTATAAGACTTTTTTGTTTCTTTTTTTTGTTTCTTTTAATGTTCTCTACCACATGTTTTAATAATGGCAGGTACCTTACACGCTCTATACCTATTTCCTTAACTAGATACTTCAACTACGTCTGTTAGTATTGTGGTCTAGAAGATTTACGTCTGATTACACTTGCAGTTGTTTAGAATCGATTGAAGGAAAAAAAGCAAAAAACAGTTGGAAAAATTTCAGCTGCCGTTTCCTGTTGCTACTTCGAAAATAGGCCATAATGAATGTTTTACAGTAAAAACCATGATTCAAACGTTTAATTGTAAATCAAATTAATTTTAAATTGATTCTTAAGGTCTATAAACAACATAAACAACTTTGACAATTTAGTTTTGTTTCAAGAAATGAATTGCATTTGTAAAAATTGCAAGTGTTTAATGTTGGACATACACGGTCTTCCCCGACGACGTCGGCGAAAACGTCGTCGACGACGTCGGGGACATTAGTTTTACTAACATCATTAGAAGTTTCGTGCTATCCACGTAATAAAAAAACATATTGGCTTGCGTGGTATTTAATGATTCAGGCAGTTTGGTTTATTTATTCTTTTTTTTTCATATTTATAGTGAAATAAACTATGCATACTTATACTAGATATATTTTTTCTTCTTTTGCGCTATGTATTTCTGTTATTATTCTTCTAGTTAATCTAGTTTGTCAATATAATTTATGTAACTGAAAGATGCAATAATAAAGAAATATTGGAAAATGGAAATAATCGAATATTAACAATTCAAAAAAAGTTAAAATTCTATTTACACACGGAAATTTTTAATATCGATGAGAAGTTTTCTGAGAACAAGAATAGTAATTGTTTACATCAACGATGAAAGCATTGCCTACAAATTCAGTAGAATTTGCCATAAAACGTTACCAGTTCAAATCTAGTATCTAGTCTTAAAATAGAAATCTTCAGAAATCTCTGGGGTTAAAAAGCGGAATGCACCTGCCTTACATAGGCGATCCGACCGAAACTGGATTTATTCGCTTTTAACTGTATTGATGAAACGACTGATTTCAAAAACAATACCAGTTCATTATAGATATGTATATATCAGCAACTATTACCTGGATTGTGTTATGTAAGTTTGGTCAAGAGTAGTGGTTAAGGGAAAATAATTAAATTGTACCTACATAAAAGGAATAAATGAACTTTGTACAGTCGTAAGAAATATTAATTTAGTAGTACCCATAAGTCACCTTCTAACATGAATGAAAATGGAAATAAATGCAAAAAAATTATATAATAATTTATCTTCGTCGTTATATTGCTAATAACAAATCTATTGTGATTGGAGTAATCAATAATTAATTTTGGAGGCCCCGTTAAATTGTAAAATATTAATGACGTACCAAACTATTATGATCACCACATTATTGAACTTGTGTGTATATAAATCTACTAAAACATAAATTCAAATTAACCGTGACAGATCCATTTTAATTGCCAAGCCACACATTATATGGTTTCAATTTATTTTATTGTTAGAAAATGATTAGGAATATAATATACATACCTATTATTACAACTATCAATTTATATCTTGTCCTATACATTTTTATAGAAATTCTAAGATTAGGAATTTTAGCTTCAAACTTAGTTATAGTAGAGCTTCCATTCTTAATAGCCACCGTCTAATCTTCCTGTTATAATGTATCCCTTATTTATTCGAATAATAACTCACTTTGATTAAAATTCATATTTATTAATTACTATACTTATATTAACACTTGAGCACGTTATTGTTCGGATCGCCGTTTCAGTTGTTGTATATTCAACTTAGTAATTCAGAAATTAAATTAGAGTTTCGGAATTTAAATCAGATCTAACAAAATTGTTATTTAATAAGATGGAAATTTTTAGGTATCTTAGAAAAAGCTGAAATTTCAAGATGGTTATTTTAAAATTCCAAATAGTGAAATAGAGTTTTTAGTCATTTAATTCAGATAAGTTTTGCTCTTTTATAAATTTTAAAAACGCATAAATTTAAATTTCATAAATAAATATTAATTTTTTGAAAATTGTTGTTAGTACTTGTTTTGTTGAGAAATTTAAGAACATATTTCAAGAGAGATATACGATATGTGAAAACGCTTACATTTTAAAACATTAACGGCTTTAATAAATGCTAAGAATTTTTTACTGTTAAGCAAAAATTGGCAATAAACGTGGAATTTTGAATTAAAATTGTTAATTTCTAAAAAATATCGGAGAAAGTGAAAATGTCTTGGCAATTTTAAATTCTGATCTAATTCGAAGGTCTATAATGAATTTTATTCATGCTCTGAATTTTAAAATTTAAAAATTAATGCCTAAATGTAGAGGTGAGATCTGATTTGACGTTGTTAAATAAGAATTTTAAAGAATTTATATCAGATTTTTAAAACCAACTTCAAATAGATTAGAAATGCAATTCTAACTCTGCAAATTCTAAAATTATCAAAAGATTTTAAAACATAAAATTTAAGTCTTTAATAAATTCTTAAGTAAAATGTGTTGTTCTATCTTTAAGAAAATTTTTAGCAAATGTAAGTTGCTAAATATTAATTTAGAATTTTTTTAATTTGCGATGTTAAGAGAAAAAAACTGATTTTTTTTTCTGATAATATTAAATTTTGGTTTTTCGATACTGAATATTTTAAAATTTTAATATATTTATATTAATTATATAAGAAAGTTACAAAAGAAAATTAGAAATTAAAATTTTAAGAAATTTAAAATAATATAACTGGTTTAAATAGTATTCTATGTATTTAACACAGGCACGGATCCAACGGAATGGGGAAAATTTCCTCCCCAAAATTTTATAAATAAATATACCTAGGATAGAAACAAATAATGTTTGTTTAATTATTAAAACAATTTTGCCGCCACTGATTTAACAAATTCAAACATAAGATAATTACTGTATTATGAAATTTAAAAGTTTGAAGATGTGAAATTTTAATGGGAGTTCCTAACTCTGCGAAAACTACAATTTCTCGATAATATTAAATTCAGATAAAATTATTTTTATTTTAATTCTCTTACAGAAATAAATCACAACGACAAACTATAAAGTGAGAGGTGGAATTCTAATGCGAGGTTCCTAAATTTTTTTTATTATAAATTAAATCTTCAAATAGGGGACAGCTTGTCAAGTTTTCGTAGTAAATCAAACAAACCGTCCAGTGAATGAACATTTAAGGAAAAAGTTGACTATACAGGGTATCTATAGTTTGTAGCCACCGAGAACACACAGAAATTAAATTGAGAAGAAATTAATGAGATCAAAGTTTGCTGTGAGCTCCTTACTTAAAATATTGGTGTAAATGTTATTCTCAAATACACCAATTCTCACTGCACCAAGATGTACCAAGATGCTCAGATTGTACCAATACTAATCATCTATCCCCCTTACTATTTAACTGCTTTATCAATGATGTTAACCTCTGTTTTCATTATAGTGATTTTTTGTTATACGCAGATGATCTAAAAATATTTCACACAGTGAGATCATTAAATGACTGCCTCAAAATTCAAAATGATCTAGACAGATTCGACGAATGGTGCAAGCAAAACTCAATGACCCTTAATATAGACAAATGTAACCATATTTCATTTAATCGAAGTCTACATTCTATTGATTTCAATTACAAACTTGCTAATGCTTCGATTTTAAAAATTAATATAATATCAGACCTAGGGGTTCTAATAGATAACAAGTTAAATTTTGACAAACACATTAACAATATAAAAACAAAAGCTCTGCAGAAGTTGGGTTTTATAATCAGAAATACAAAAGATTTTTCGTTTTTAAGTTCCATTATTGTGCACTCGTTCGATCTTCATTGGAGTACTGTGCATCTGTATGGTCTCCTTATAGTCAAATTCATATTAATAAGTTGGAGAAGATCCAAAATAAATTTATGAAATATTCAGCATTCAAACTGAATATAACATACGATAATAGTTCAAATATGCGGTTTCTACTACATCTAAATACCTTAGAACAGCGCAGAGTATGCTTTGACTTATGTTTTTTATTCAAATTAATCAACGGTTTCATTGATTGTGCGTATCTTTTATCATGTATCACCTTTTTGGTACCACCAAGAGATACCAGATCACAGCAGCTGTTTCATGTTAGCATATTCACTAATAACTATACTTATTTCTCACCAATACCACGCATGCTGAGATCTGGTAATGCTTGTAAGATAGATATTTTTAATGTATCATTTAATAATTTTAAAAATAACGTGTTAAAATAACATACTATGATATTATACTGTTACTTTTTCCTTTGTAAATGGATTTTCCGTCAATAAACTGTATTATTATTATTATTAATACAAATTAAATAATAACGAATTATGAAAAGATAATAGTATATTAAAGAACGAGTTTCATAAGACAAGATTTATTGTAAGAGTCCAAATTTAGAAAATGAGACGCTTGCGGCGAGTTTACTAAAGAACGAGTGCAATAACGACTTATGAAACGAGCTTTTTATGGTATTTTTTTCTATTTTGTGTCTTTTATTCCCTTTTTAAATAAAAAAATCGCAATTTCAAAATTTAAGGATTTTTGTGTTAGTCTACAACACTGATCTGACATTTGAAAATTCGTTGATGGATACAGAAAATTGAGTGAATTTTTTGTCAATTTTCTGTTTTTTTTTTTCAATGCTACCAACTTTAGAAAAGTTGGTCTATTAAAGCACTCAAATGAGCTATTAACGCACTGTTTTGTGTGCTTTAACAAGTTTATTATAGAAAATAGTATATTAAAGAGCGAGTTTCATAAGGCAAGATTTGTTGCATGAGTCCATTAAAGGACGAGTGCAATAATGACTTATGAAACGAGTTTCTTCATGCTATTTTTACTATTTTGAGCCCTTTATTTCCTTTTTAAATTAAAAAAAATCGCAATTTCAAGATTTAGGGAATTTTGTAGTAGTTGACAACACTGATGACATTTGAAAATTCAAATTTTTAGAGTGGGGTTTTTGTCAATTTTCTGTTTCGTTTTTCAATTTTTCTTTCATTGCTACCAACTTTGAAAAAGTTGGGCTATTAAAGCACTCAAATGAGCTATTAACGCTCTGTTTTTGGTGCTTTAACAGCTTTATTATAGACCCAAAATAGAAAACTAATATGTGTCACTGTAATCAACTTTTTTTTTAATTTTAAAATAATTGTTGAATTACTAAGTATAAAGAAAATTTATTGTAATAACAAAATTTTGTAATTTTTAATTTATTCTTTTGTTTGCAATAAATGTCACTTTGTTAAATTTGATGTATTATAATAAGCCACAGCAAGCTCTGATCTTATTCATTTTTTTAATTTCTGTATGTTCTGGGTTGCTTCAGACACTCTGTATTTAACTTTTACTAAATTATTGCTTGTAAGCTATAGTACTTATTATTAAAATTTTAAATTTATTAAATTTATACAAACGAAATTAAAAAAAAATCATATTTAATTATTTACTATTTTCAAAAAAGATATTTTTTTATAAACTGTGCAAAAGTCCAATGAACGGACAATTATGTCTAATGAATGGACATTCCAGTAAATTGACACAAATTTCTCTTTGTTTATTTACTTAGATATTTAAAGATGTTACGTGATGAAGTTTAAAAAATAACATATAATAAAAATAAATTAATGTATTTATAAAAGACACATTTGTTTAGTAAACGAGAATAACAAACACAACACCCTTTTTTCAGATAGGAACTTAAAATTTGCGCAACATTTAACCCCAAACTTAAACATAGACGGTAAATAACCTAAGTACTCAACATAAATAGTACTAGTACAAATTTAATATGCCCCTATTTTTCTCTTCAGGTTGCTTAATTTTTTTTATAGCTCCATCAAGTTCGTGCCAAATTTTATCCTCAGATTTTGACCTGACTTTACCATCACAGATCACAATAATCATTCTTTCTATTGTTCATTGCTTCCTCAAAAAGGACTATTATATAACCATTTATTTGATATTGGTTATACAGAAAGTGTCTTTCTGTCTTTGTCTTTTGTTTTTTCTTTAATTTACCCTTTTCTGACAAAAGATTGCTTGCTTTTGAAAATGGAAGCTTTTTAGTTTTTGATTTTTCTTTTTCTTCTTTTACCTGTTTTTGAACAGATTGAGCTCAGTAATTATCCGTTATTGGAAAAGTAAGATAGTTAATTATTATTTTTATATTTTAATCTAGTTATCTATTTTTTGTATTTACCTTAGCGTGTTTGTTTATATTCATATTGTTTATTGTTTCCAGCCTTATTTTGTGGAACTCCATAATCATGAAATAAATAAAGATTATTAAAAGTTTCACAGTTTTATTAAAATATACCTGACAATATTGTTTCGACAGCTATGCTGTCATTATCAAAGGTAATATAATTATAAACAAACACGTCGCTAAGGTAGATACAAAATAGGTAACTAGATAAAATAATAATAATAATAATAAAAATCATAATTAAACATCTAATACTTCCAGTAACGGAGAATTACTGAGCTCAAGTTGTTCATTCATTAAAGGTACCATGAGTTTGTGTTTGTATATCTCAAAGGCTTCTAAAATGTCTAATTTGCGTTTGTTATTACCAAAATGTAGGAATTTAATATTATTTTGAGGAGTCATTGTGTGATTTTGTTCTAAAAGGTGTTTGGCGTAATTCGATTTTTCAGGATGTTTATTTTTGTAATGACGTACGTGTTCTTTATATCTTATGTCAAAATTTCGAAGTGTTTGTCCAATATATACCGAACTACAAAAAGAACAATTTAAACGGTAAATGCCCGATTTCATGATATCATGTGTTCTGTCTTTAGCATTAAATAAAAATGAAAAAGTGTTAGTGTTGGTTTTAAATGTTATTTTATAATTGTTGGTTTTACTTAGTATATGTGCAATTTTTTCTGATATTTTGCCAAAATATGGTATAGATATGTAATTTGTGTCTTCTGTTTGATTAGCTATCAAAAGAATATATCCCATTGACAATCAAACAGAAGACACAAATTACATATCTATACCATATTTTGGCAAAATATCAGAAAAAATTGCACATATACTAAGAAAAACCAACAATTATAAAATAACATTTAAAACCAACACTAACACTTTTTCATTTTTATTTAATGCTAAAGACAGAACACATGATATCATGAAATCGGGCATTTACCGTTTAAATTGTTCTTTTTGTAGTTCGGTATATATTGGACAAACACTTCGAAATTTTGACATAAGATATAAAGAACACGTACGTCATTACAAAAATAAACATCCTGAAAAATCGAATTACGCCAAACACCTTTTAGAACAAAATCACACAATGACTCCTCAAAATAATATTAAATTCCTACATTTTGGTAATAACAAACGCAAATTAGACATTTTAGAAGCCTTTGAGATATACAAACACAAACTCAGGGTACCTTTAATGAATGAACAACTTGAGCTCAGTAATTCTCCGTTACTGGAAGTATTAGATGTTTAATTATGATTTTTATTAGTAATTTTTATTATTATTATTATTATTTTATCTAGTTACCTATTTTGTATCTACCTTAGCGACGTGTTTGTTTATAATTATATTACCTTTGATAATGACAGCATAGCTGTCGAAACAATATTGTCAGGTATATTTTAATAAAACTGTGAAACTTTTAATAATCTTTATTTATTTCATGATTATATTCATATTACCTTTGATAATGACAGCTTAGCTGTCGAAACAATTCTCAGGTTATATTTTAATAAATATTGTGAAACTTTTTATTAGTCTTTATTTATTTCATAGATTTTTGAAACATCTAGTAAACGGACACCTAAAAATCACTAAATGGACACCCTAAAATGCTGTCCATTTACTGGATAGAGGCATATTAAGGGTATACAGTTTTTATTTTTCTACTAAATATAAGATTTTACTTCTAAACTAATGCTACCATTTATTTTTCGTGAAAATAATAAGAAATCCAGTGAATGGACCCTTTGTCCATTATTTAAATTTTGAATAAATTCAGTCCAGTAAATAAACACCTAATTATCTATGGTTAAAAACTTCAAATTATCAATTTCTGTTACAAAAAATAATTATACATTTATAGTTCAAATAAAACAAACATAAATGCTTTTGTGAACAAAACTTTTATAGTTAACCGTAATCTATTGCATAGTAGATTGCACTTACCCTTACTTATTTACACGCACTTTACCTGTGTGCATGTTTTAAAAGTCACCATTTTAAAATTATCTGCCTAAAGTATGGTTACGGATTATATGCACAATTAGTTCAAAAAACATACAGGTTTACCAATTTTAGATACATAGACAAATAAAATTTCTGAAATCCTTAAAAAATAACAAATAATGCTGAAATGTCCATTTACAGGTAAGTGTCCCGATACTGATCGATTTACCCTATTCGACAATGAGGTACTTGTTTTTTTTAAATGACGTTCCTCAGTGGGAAATCTTCAAACAACTCCGAATTAATATCAATTTCAAAAAACTACGAAAAGTACGGAAGCTTTAAATGAGGTTTAAAAACATTACAAATCGAAATACCCGTTAGTTTCCAAAATATTATCCTTTATTGTGCCATATTTTTTCTGTCGCAGAAACTTTTTTTTTCTTAGAAATAAAAACCACTACTCTTAATCATTCTGGAGTTAGAAAAAAAAATTACGTATTGGTTATCTCGCGTTTCATCCTAATTTAACCAATTTCAAAAAAAAAACACATATTACTTGTCCCCTTTCAGTACCACAATAATAAACAAATAAATCTAAGAAGTAGTGACTTTACGCTCCCCACCATGGCTTTGCTGAATTAATTGCACCCGAACCTATTTATTAGTGGACGATAAACAAAATTCTTAGTCCTTTAGAAAATCTTGTTGCATCATTATTAGCTTATCGATTGATTGCAGTGATAACAGTAGTTGTGTTTGTGTGGTGTCCCAAAGACAACTTTTTTAAAAGTAACGCGAATGAAATACAGAAGTCGATCCAATCGGCAGATAATCCAAATACAATTTCGTAGTTACCTCCTGCATCCGTGCAGATGTAAATAATTCGGTCGCGGTTGTGTTCTCTCTATTATCTACCCCTATTTGCTTTTTTGGTTTTTTGCTATTTTTTCATCTAGGTAAGTTAGTATGTAATATTGAATATATAATTATTGCAACGATCATGTGTTGTATATCTTCAAAAATTTCAACGAAAAAAATTCATATAAATTTTTAAATTATGATCTTTTTTGTTTCAAATCCAAAGAAATAAAAATCATTGTTATTTTGTTGTGCGGCTTAGTTTTATGTGACTATGTATTGTTATTATTTTATTTATCAATCAGTTTAATTTTTATGAGCCCGAACAGAATTTCTACATGGTAATTTTTCTATCGAGTTTGTGACCTTCTAATAAACAATACTTTTGTATACTAATTAATGAGTAAAAGTATGTGATTGAGAAAAATAGTGGTAATTCAGAAAAGAATATCCTATATTCGCGTATGAATGAATCACTAATGATTACTACATTGCTTCTTATCTATTATTTTATACTAATTTATGATAATTACCTAATGATTAAATAATGATTAGTTTGATTTTTTATTATTAAATTATGTATTTATTAATATTATGTCGACAAATTTTAAATTATTATTTAGATTTTATTTGGAAGTTAAAAAAATAATTGATCTAAATTCCTCTATGGTGATTTCTGTCTGAATTAAACATGCAATATATGGAATTTCCTTTTGTATTACATATAAAAATATTTTTAACCTATTAATCATATTGCACTGTTTCTGAGGATTTTTAAAATTTATCAGAATATAGATTTTCTTTTAAAATCTGTGAAATATCAGTTTGGAAATTTTTAAAGCTTTTTAATCATACCTAAAGGTTCGTTACGGTTTTAAGATTTTAAATTAAAGTTTTTTTCCAAAATCCTAAGTTTTATCTATAAAGTTTGGAAGATTATTTAAAATCTATCTAAATTTTACACTTCAACACTAAATATAATTTTTTTACTAAAATCTGTATTTATATTTATGTAAATTTTTATTTAAAATTTCCCAAATTTTTGAAATATTAACTCACAAAATTTTTAAAATTAATTAGCTTCTTAAAACTAAGTAGGTATACAGGGTGGGATTAAAGTATGGAATATTAAAAAAAACGAACTCAACCGTTTTTTTTAAACGCTGAAACACATCGATTTTGTTTTTTAAAAATACACATTAATATGTGCGATTCGCCTTCCGACTTTCATTTGTTTCTAAGTTATGACGTCATCACGAAAAAATTTAAATGACAATATAGATTTTTGATAGTGGAATCCCATAGTGATTTTTCTTCCCTTTATGATCATGCAAATAAATCATAAGGTTGCATAACAAAAATTCTGAGAAAAATCGATCTGAACTTTGTAAATGTTTGTTAGTTAGGAAGTCATTACAAAAAATTTAAATGATAATATAGATTTTTAGTAGTGGAATCCGATAGTGATTTCTCTTCCCTTTATGATCATGCAAATAAATCATAAGCTTGCATAACAAAAATTCTGAGAAATGGTGCTGCTGGTGCTAAGCACCCCCAGAATCAAAATTAGCATCCCGAAATCAAAATAATTTTCAAATTATATTTGGCGTTTTGTTAGTTAACAAATAAACGAAACATAACCATCAAAAACACATATTTTACTGTAAAAACTAAAAAAGGCACAAATAAGTAATCGAATTAACATAGTCAGACAGGCTGCTCAACGGGTTTGGAAATTTTAATAACGCGACACTGGGTGGGGATTCGTCTCGCCTCGGTTCTTTTGTAATTTAGGTATGTATTATTTTTCTAAAAGTTGTTGATCCTAGGCATCTACTATAAGCTGTGCTATAAGTAGATACTATAATATGTTCAGGGTGGTTCATGTAAGAAGACCCTGTAGCTTATCTTTGAAACTCTAAGAATTATAAGAAAAAGTTGAATACTGAAGTCGGTTGGTGGGTAATTCCACAAAAAAGTGGACAATTTATGTTTTAAATTTTTTAAAATTATTGGCACAGGCTACTGTTGTAATTAATTTATTAAATGTTAAATATTATCCACATATTACGTCAGTTACAATAGAATCCCCCTGGTATAAAACAAATTTATTATTGAATACAATCCACTAGACCAAAGACACAAATTTCTGAAGGTAAGAAATCTCATTTTTTCACATGGGCCACCTTGTATGTTTATATTTTATATGATTCAGCTCTTAAATAAAAAAATTAAATAAATTTATATAGATATTTTATATTTCAAAAGTAAACACTTTTAAAGCTATCAACGTTTTTTTGTGCTGTTAATCGTAAATGCCCTCAACAACATAACACCGATTCATCTATGTACACCTAACACCTTAAAGAAATCCTATAATAATAATAATGAAAAACCCGAGGCTAGTCCCGGACTTTAGCCCGGACCTGGCCGTATAAAAAAGCCGTGACCAGGGTTGGGCGTTAGCCCGGACTTGGCAGAGTCAAAAAGAGGAGGCCAGGGCCGGGCGGCAGCCCAGAGTAAATTAGATTATGCTATTGTAAAAATAGTATCGTACAAGTGTTTTGTTCAACTTCTGAAACCTTTTTCTAAAAATACCTATAATGGCAATTATTCCCGCTCCCCTTCCAAAACAAATATTTTTAACTCAACTTTGTATGGGCTACGCTAATCTTCAGCGCAGAATCGCAAGACCACGCGCGCTGGGTTTTTCGTATAAAAAAATATTAACAATATATAAATATATACAATAACAATAAAAAATAAATTTTAAATAATAATAAAATCGCTTTTTATTTAAGAGCTGAATGATATAAAATATAGAATTATGTAAAATATACAGAGTGCCTCATTTAGAAAAAAATGAGATTTGTATGTTTGGTCTAGTAGATTAAACACCCTGTATATTATTCAACAATAAAATTATGAAATAACGATAATTTAGATATTTATAAGCGCCATGTATTATTATAATTGCCTAGTTAAATGTAACTTGCAGTGTGTAAATTTATTTTTCTAAGAAAAGTTACATTTTCAAAAGAAAATCTGGAAAATAGAATTTACTCAAAAACTGTGCAGAATTTTGGGATATATGTATTAACTAAAAATACTTAAAATAAAGAGTAAGTATAATCGAAAAGTCTAGATATATACAGAGTTCCATTTAAAATAAAAATCTGATAGTAACCGTAGCAAAATTCCTCACTCTGTATATACAAAGATATTAAAAAATTTAAACTTGTTTTATATTAACCAACTTTGGTATTTAACTTTTTTTCGCAACTCTTACAGTTTCCAAGCTATGGTACAGGGTCATCTTTTATGAGCCACTCTGTACATACATTATGTATAAATACATAGCTTTTATTGAAAAAAAATAGTTTAATCTGATACCCCGGAAGACTTATAGATAGCTACTAACTAGACACTTAGACAAATAAAATAAATATAATAACGTAAAAAGGAAAAGGTCTCTTATAAAATGCTCCAAGCAAAAAAAACAAAACACCCCTGACAAAATTTTGAAGTTTAGCCCCCCCAATAATTAAATGCTAGTTCCGCCTATGGTCACCTATCAACTGTATGAAAAATTTCAAATTTAAATTTAACATGCATTTAGATTTGAGCGTGATTTCTTAAAATTACTTTTGAAGCACTCGAGAGTTTTTCTTTTATAGAAAATCATCTCTAGATCTGAGATTAGCTTAATATTGCTTAGGATAGTTAGATGTCAAATTTTCAAACTTGGCCTTGTAATTTAACAAAATTAAATCATATTTTTATTGTCTAATTATTAATTAGATTAAAAACTGAGAACTTTAATATTTTATATGAATATTTCAGACTTTTAAAATGTTAGAACTAAAATATTTTAATATAGGAGTTGGGATATTAAAATTGTATATTGATTATTGACGTTATTATACCTACAATACAATTCGCTCTTATACGTAGTTTCTTTTTAAAGCTTCAAAGCTCTTGGCTGAATGTATTCAAGTGAATCCCATAATGGGCATTTCTATACAGTGTTTTTACTTTTTTAAATTATCCTTATTTTATTATTTGTAACTTTATTTTGTTTAATTATAAACAATTAGATTGGCATGTATTAATTAGAAATTTTGTAAATTAAAGAGTATTTTTCCATTATTATGACAAGATCATTTAAAACTAGTCTATATACAATTCATACAAACAGTACCTTTATCGCAGTTGCACGGTTATAAATTATAATTTATAATTTTTCACGCACGTGCAATAAACGTATACTTTTGCACTTGTTAAATTAATAATTATTATATAGGTAATACGGAAAGTAAGACAAAGGAACTAATAATTCCGTGAAGAGTCGAATTTAATCTTATTGATGTTTCCAAATGCATGATAAGAATCAATGTCTCCCACAATTTATAATCTGAGTGACCCATGAAAATGTTTCTCACGATCTAAGAGGCTTATGAAAATTTGACGGATATCATATGATATTTCAAAGATGTTAAAGTAAAAACATGTTTTATAGGCCAGTAAAACAAGACCCGTTTTGGACCGGTGGTGGAAATAAATGTTGGAAAGCGGGAGATCGTTTCAATCGCTTCGTTTGAGGTCAAATATAAGTATCCTAGGTTTGCACGGTCCCTAGACTCGAGCTTACCTTAGGGCATCAAAAGAATCACGAAAGCTTCGGACCTTTTTTAGTTTTTCGCTTATAACTCCAAAGCGGTGCTTTCCAACGAAAACTTCACTATTACAAGAATTAAAGAGCATTAAATTCTGCGTCGGATGAGTATCCAACACTTTAAATTCGGTCCAGTGGTATGGTCGAAATCGACGGCCGACAATTTTACAAATTTTCGATTTTTCGTCATACCGGACGCCCAGAGGCTTTCCGTATAAAAAAACCCGTTGGACTCATTCTGATTGTTAATATAAGTCGAGAAATACCTACGCTTTGATATTATAGAGGTTGCCGGATTAACTTAATGGCCATTTTTTGTCATCCCTCATCATAGCAATTAGAATCAATCCATATGAAGTAGTGCAGTATTGGTCACTCGATCATTTCGAAAAAAGATAATTTTTTGTGTGTTATCACCCCTAAGCATTGGTAGATCAAAACCACTGTCATCTTATTTTTATTCCATTTAATTGAAATATGGTAGCCATATTTGTTTCGTGGTGCACGACGTTGCTTGCAGTTTTTGGATGTAAACGTAACTCTTGATATCTCAAGAACGGTTGATCCTAGAGACCTGCGGTAAAAATGATTGTATTGCTCACATGTTGGATTACATTTTTTAATCATAAACATAATATTGATATGACGTACCATAACGAGAACTTCAAAGCCCGTAAATACCAAAATAGTAAAATTTCAGATTTAAAATATTTTATACATAAACTACCTCTAACCGTGTACGTTTAAATAGAAAATCCTCCCTAAGACTTCATTTTTATCTGGATATCTGAAATATGCCCCCATAAAAGCGGAAATTTTTGTAAAAACTTTAATCTTCTGGATTAAATCACACCCATAAGTAAGTGTCCTACAAAAATTATGTTTAGATTTAAAAATGTAGTACGACATGTGAGCAATACAATCATTTTTACCGCAGTTCTCTAGGATGAACCGTTCTTGAGATATCAAGAGTTACGTTTATATCAAAAACTGCAAGCAACGTCGTGCACCACGAAACAAATATGGCTGCCATATTTCAATTAAATTGAATAAAAATAAAATGACAGTGGTTTTGATCTACCAATGCTTAGGGGTGATAACACACAAAAAATTATCTTTTTTCGAAATGATCGAGTGACCAATACTGCACTACTTCATATGAATTGATTCTAATTGCGATGATGGGGGATGACAAAAAATGGCCATTAAGTTAATCCGGCAACCTCTATAATATCAAAGAGTAGGTATTTCTCGACTTACTTGATATTAACAATCAGAATGAGTCCAACGGGTATTTTTATACGGAAAGCCTCTGGGCGTCCGGTCTGACGGAAAATCGAAAATTTGTAAAATTGTCGTTATTCGACCGTCGATTTCGACCATACCACTGGACCGATTTTTAAAGTGTTGGATACTCATCCGACGCAGAATTTAATGCTCTTTAATTCTTGTAATAGTAAAGTTTTTGTTGGAAAGCACCTTTTTGAAGTTATAAGCGAAAAACTAAAAAGATCCGAAGATTTCGTGGTTCTTTTAATGCCCTCAGGTAAGCTCGAGTCGAGGGACCGTGCAAACCTAGGATACTTATATTTGACCTCAAACGAAGCGATAGAAACGATCTCCCGCTTTCCAACATTTATTTCCACCAACGGATTCTATTTTACTGGCCTATTAGTTATATTTACTTTTATATCTTTTAATTATTAAAATTTTAAAAACTAGTTGTTTTTTAAAGGCGGGTAACATTAATAATTTAATTTTTTGATTAAGAATTTTGTAAAAGTTCAATCGACGAAGTTTGACAATTTAAAAAATACATAGAATTCCCTGTCTCTTTTAATTAGAGTTCCTAAATGGGACAATGTATATATGTATCTGTGTCTTTCCATTTTTTGATTTGTGGTCAGTCATGCCACAAATATATTGTATCTTATTATTTAATATATAAAAGCAAAATTGCTATAAATCGAAGGTTAAGGTTATAAATTCCGTATAATATCAGTACATGATGAATGTAGACCGTCGATTACTAAAATCAAGTTTTTCATTTCAAATAATTACAAAAACATTATTTAATCGCAAATGTCATTGAAAAATAAATAAATATTAAAAAAAATGTATAATGATGCAATAGTTATTTGCTGAATTAGTACAAAATCATGTTTGGGACGAATTTCCCAGAATCTCCCAACCTTAGGAGTCCCAAGTCGCATTCTTTGTAGGTATGAATAATTGAACGTAATCGCTTTTTTAACTATCAGACTATTACAGAGACTGTTTAGAACAAAACAACATGACGGTAAACTCTTTTTTATTTACCGCAATTTGTTATTGAATTTTTGTTTCCGGTTAAAAGGGAATAATTTTAGAACTAATATTATTAAAAATACTTACAAACATGTAATTTCCACCTCCATTTGAGTAAGAATTCAAAAAGCTTTCAACAAGCGACGCGACATGATACCCCTGAAGGCCTGAACAAAATAGTATATTAAAATACAAGTTGCAGAAGGGATCTATTCAAGCACGAATTTGAAATTCCGAAACGAGCCGCGTAAAGGCGTTACTGATAAATTTCCTTCACTATTCATTTTCAAACAACGCGAAACAATTGCGAAAATAAAATCTGACGTTTCAAATTAATTTTTTTCCACAGCCGCCTAAATTTACGTCATATAAATGTCACCAACCACCCAAAAATCCCTAGATTTAAAATTTTTATTTTTTAATTTATAAAATGGTATAAAACACTCGTTGCAGAAGGTCCTTCAAGCACTCATTTGTTCCTCAACTCGCCGTTACGCGGCTCGTTTCGGAATTTCAAATTCGTGCTTGAATAGATCCCTTCTGCAACTTGTATTTTAATATATTAATTAGAACTACTAACCGAGAAAATTAATATGTGAGGCGTACATCAAATTATTTTGTGTACCTACTATTACAAAATGATTACTTTTTGTTCAGTTGCTCCGTGATCAGTAAAAGTTCCTACCTGGCTTCCTTTTTATACAAATAATTAAATATTATAATATCATTTCGTGTGGTTGGAGAAAAAAATATTGCAATGTAAATAAGAAAATTTTTTCACTTTTGTACGCCACTGATTAACAAATATAAACTTCTACGTGTATTTTATTGTTTCAGTGACACAACCTTAAAACCCACTCTTTATTTTACTTTTAGAAGCAATGATTAACTATATTAATTAGCAATATAAGTTTAAAAGCAACGCTTTCTCTTAAACCCTCCTTTCCGGCACATTTATCCCTTTTTTATTAGATTTCATATAATAGTTCGATAAAAACACCAAATTCAAAATGAATCGATGCTCTATTGATTGATATTATTCATACTTGTATTTAAATTTGATAATTTATTATTAAAGATTACTACTGATGGGAATTTTAAAAAGTAACTAATCAAAGGAATTAACAAACTTAAAAAAGATTACTATTAACGATCCTACTATTGAGGCTGCTGCGATTTTGTCACTCAAACCGAGCAACATTAAATAAATTAAAACCCAAATATCCCTAACTCCTTAATTTGCTAATGTCATAAAAAATAAAAATAAACATTGATAATAATCAAATTTCTTCGAAGAAGAGTTATGAATTATAAATAAATCAATAAATGAGGATTATTCTCTTAACTATCGCAATTAATATGTTATTTTATTGACGGTAATCAATTAACAAGAAACTTAACCTGCTGTACTGTCTGCTTGACATTTCATATTCACAGCCGCCCTCTATTATTAAGATTAGAAAATGGTCACTGGGGAAAACGCGAATTTTTCCAATCAAACATCTTTTATAGAATAATTAATCATCCTGAGTATTCTGTGACATGTAAAAAACAACCATTGATCTTGAATCTTATGATTGTTTCAATTAGTCTATTGAGATTTAATCGAAATTGTATTATTTCCAATCAAATGTATATAGCACATCATGAACAAGAATAGCCTTTTTTAAAGTTTCTTCAACTTTTCAAGTTCAGAAAAAAATGTGTCTGTTAATCTATAAACATTTCTGTTGTATTAATTACTCTCATCAGTATTATAGAATGATTTAACGCAATTTATGTTCTTCAAGAAGGAAAAAAACAGAAGTGATTCGACCTTCAAAAGTAGCACAGGGGCAATTACATTTTCTAAGAAATAGAATTTTTATTTCCGGTTTATACAATGAGATTTCAGAATTAACCAGATTAATCCCAGTCAAACTAAACTTAACTGCTTTACATTAATTTATTAACATAACAAAAACATTTTTATCACACAACAACGACTAATTAATATTCATGTATTGTTCTTTTTTTTACAGGTATTTACAACATTTTCATCATTTTTATTCTACCATTGACGTAACGTTTGTTTTAATTAAAACAAATAAAAAAGATGATGTTTGACATCACCGACAAGAAGACAACTCCTCTACCATTTCGGCTGTGGATTTTTTCTGTATTTTTGTTTATTATATTGAGCAGCTCTAAATGTGCTGGTCAGCATGTTCAACGGCAAATCGAGAATGTATCCGACGAATATCCTCATTTGCCTGCAAGAATTAGTAGCGAACAAAAAATAGGTAAGATCT
Source organism: Agrypnus murinus (assembly GCA_929113105.1). Taxonomy (NCBI): domain Eukaryota; kingdom Metazoa; phylum Arthropoda; class Insecta; order Coleoptera; family Elateridae; genus Agrypnus; species Agrypnus murinus. The sequence continues at coordinate 153,460,630 of OV816028.1, read as the reverse complement.
TTAAAAGTGGGGAAAACTTTTTAAATAAGCAAAGTTAATTCGGTTCAATCCAGTTTTCAATACAAATAAAACAATTAAATGAGTTAAAGACATTTTTAGATTTAGATGAGGAATGCATTTTTTCTATTTTATTATTTTAGAGCCACAATGTGAAAATGGACATGAGAAAATTAAAAACTCTTTCACCTGGGCAGATTATTCGGTTTTAGGTGCAATGTTAATAATATCGTGCGGTATTGGAATATTCTATGGGTTCTTTGGTCCAAAACATGAATCTAGTAGTGACTTCTTGTTGGGTGGAAGTTCAATGGGTACTTTTCCAATGGCAATGTCTTTGGCCGCAAGGTAATTAATTACATCATCGAATAACCTTCACCTATTTAAATTAATTATTTTTCAGTTTTATAACAGCTATTGAACTGTTAGGCAACCCAGCCGAAATGTACAATTACGGCACGCAATTCTGGATGATTTGTATCGCTTTCATACTGGTCGTTCCTTTAACTTCCAGACTGTACCTACCAGTTTTCATGACTTTGAGATTAACTAGCAGTTATGAGTATTTAGCGTTAAGGTTTAACAAACCGACGAGCCTTTTGGCTAGCGGACTTTACATTTTGCAGATGGTTTTGTACACCAGCGTTGCCGTTTATGCGCCTGCACTAGCTCTAAGTCATGGTGAGCAATTTTAAATGATTGCTTGGCCAGGAAGATATAACTAAGTTTTTATTTTTTTTCAGTTACTGGCTTGAACGTTTACTTAGCTGTATCCGTTGTCTACGTAGTTTGCATCTTTTATGCATCACAGGTAGGTCACGTTTGAGGTGAAATGCCATGTGAGCTAGATTAGTTGCTCTTGCGCTCTGAATATGTTTCAAAAAATAATTTTTAAACATTTCAGCCTGAAGTGTGTTGATTGAGCCTAATTGCTCCTGAGTAGTATACATTTAACATCACATGCCTCAAAACAATCTGAATTAGATTCATTGCACTTAAATGATACATTTTTAATATTTTTTTTAATTGAATTTGGAGCTAAACCATGCCATTTTAGAGGTATTATGATTAAAAATTTGAGTTTAATTTTAATTAGGGTAGTTGCTTTTGGTCTGTATATGTTTAACAATGGATGTTAATATGTCTAAGTTAGATTAGTTGCACTTAAATGATCCAGTTAATCATTTGACTTCTAATTGAGAATTGAGCTAAATAATGCACTTGAAAGTGTTTGAGTTTTTAACACTTGAGCTAGAAGTCTCGTTTAGGCCAGTTCTAATTTAGATCGCGAGGATTTGGATTAGTTGCACATAATTTTAATTACTTGACTTTCAGTTTCGACTACCGTTTTAACCAGGCTAGTTGCATTTGAGCACTGTTCTATTTGACAATATACAGACCTCAAAAGCAATACCTTATTGTACCACTCGAATGATCAATTCTTTAATCATTTGACTTAAATTTAAATTTGAACTAAATCACAGGATTTTAAATTTTTAAACATTTGAGCTTAAAGCGCCGTTTTAAGCCGGCCTAGATGCTTTTCATCTCTATATCTAATATTAATATCTCCAAAAACGATCTGAGTTAGATTCGTTGCACTTAAATGGTTGAATAAGCTTGAGACAATATTTCATCCCGACTAACTGCACTTCAAATCATTTTTGATCGCTTGACTTAGAATTGCGATTAGAGCTTAATTATACACCTTAAGTGCTTCAGAGAAGTCACTTAAGCTCCTTATGTTTAAATAATATTAGTCCTCTAGAACAATTTAGACTAGATTAGTACAGCTAATCGTAACTCAACTTAAATTTTCTTTTTACAGGGTGGAATGAAAGCAGTCATTATGACGGACACATTTCAAGCAGCCGTGCTTATCGGCTCGATAATACTAGTCCTATATTTTGGAGAAAAGTTTGTAGGTGGCGTTGGCGTAATTTGGTCAGAAAGCTACAAGACCGATCGGCTAGAATTGTTCAAGTAAGTTAATTTTAAAAACACATCTTCAAAGACCCAATCGCTCATAAACATTACTTGCTTTAGTATGAATCCAAGTCCGGCCGTTAGGCATAGCTTCTGGTCAGTAGTCGTTGGAGGTACATTCTATTGGATGACCATGTTCTGCTCAAACCAGGCTTCTATTCAAAAATATTTATCTGTAGAAACAATTTCACAAGCAAGAAGGTAGGTTTGGACTTACATCTTATGAAAGAAAGCTAGACGAATTTTGTTTGTCTTTTCAGTGCCTTATGGGTATCATGCATAGGATTAATCTTAATATACACAATCAATTTCTATACGGGTATGGTGTTGGTTGCGCATTATCGCGTCTGCGATCCGATTAGATCTGGGGAAATTGTAGCTTCTGATGAGATTCTGCCGCTGTATATTCTTTCTGAGTTGGGGCACATGAAAGGAATTACTGGTTTCTTTGTTGCTGGAATTTTTGCTGCCAGTTTGGGGTATGTCGGTAAAAAGTTAATGTTTGCAGATATCTTAAGATTGTTTTAATATTTTAGAACCGTCGCTTCTGCATTAAACAGTCTATCAGCTGTGACGTGTAAAGATTTCTTAAATGGAGCATTTGGTATTACATTGTCTGAATCGAAGGGAGCGTTTTGGGCTAAATGTATATCTATAATTTATGGAATTATTAGTTTTGGACTGGTAAGTGTTTACTTTATATGTTAAAATGATTTAAGTCTTAAAAAGCTAAATAACCAAACGAGATATATTTCCAAACCGTGTTACTGAGCTTATCAAGGTGGCTATGATTATTCTTAACAGCATCTGCGAAACTGCAACATCGGTGTATTGGCACGGCAACATAAAAAATCTAAAAACTAAAGGTCTCTGATTTGTTACTAACATAATAATAAACACAAACATTTTGGAATTTTTTTTTGTTTTTATCGTTAGGAAAGCTTCAAATAAAAAAGAATGTCTATTAATGGTTAAATAGTAACTTTTAAACAGAATTTGAAAAGAAAAATAAATTGATGATAAACCTAACCTATTATATAATGACATTACACTAGAAATTATAAAAATCAGTCTAGCCACCCTACAAAAATAAATTCATGTACATTTTGATATATGCGTTTTGAGGTTAAAGTTTAGAAATACATAAATAAACCTTTTATGAGCAGTCACCACTAAATTAGTATTAAAAGACTTAAAAGAATATTAAAAAATAATTAAACATTTTTTTCCTTCCACACAAAATACAAAAATTAAATTTTTTTGGTTTTCTATTTACAAAATCGACTTCAAGAGCGCACGAAATTGCGCTTAAATTTAATAGCAATTTAATTTTTGCTTACTTTATTTTTATAGGTCTTCATTGTCGAGCAACTAGGTAGTGTAATGCAAGTTGCTTTGAGTTTTAACGGTATGGTCGGAGGTGTTACTCTAGGTCTCTTCTCTTTAGGAATGTTTTTCCCATGGGCAAATTCCAAAGTAAGAAAAAACTCGATTATCTTATTCAAACACCAAGTAACTAAATTTACTTTTTATTATCTTTCAGGGAGCAATAACGGGGGGAACAGTGGCAATGGCCTTAGTACTTTGGATGGGATTAGGTCAACAAGTCTCTGTGGCCAGTGGTACTTACAATTTAGAACAAAGACCCACCAGTATCGAACAGTGCCCTTGCTTTAATAGTAGTCTAGCATTAACTGCTACAAAAACAACTCCACACCATGATGATAACAAGTAAGTAATGCAAAATTTCTTAGACGTCTGTTTACTAAAGGAAGATTTTGTTGCAGTTCGGAATTATTTTTCTTATATAGAATCTCATATCTATGGTATTCGGCTATTGGATTCTTGGTCACGATAATTATAGGAATGTTAATATCATTTTTAACTGGCATGCAGAATCCTGAAGATGTGGATACCGACTTATTATCGCCACCAGTTAGAGATCTATTATATGACTCTCTGTCGAACAACGTAAAGGAGTTCTTGAACATTCCATTAAAGATCAAGATGTCGGCGTGTAGACGTATTTCTCAGGTCAAAGGTGTCGTCAATATTGCCATGGATATGAATGATGAAAAAATAGGAAAAAACGAAAAAGCCACTAACAAGACTGAAGATACTAAAGATAGGAAAATTTCAACAATTACTTCTGTTTCCACAAAGTTCTGAATTTTATTTTCTCGATTCATTGCAGTTATCTTTTTTTAATAGATAAGATAAATATTTAATGTAGTATAAATCATTGTAGAGTAGAGTAATTAGTAGAAGTATTACCCCTCATGTATTTATTATTATATTATTTTCGCTTAAGCAGTAGGTATAAAAATGTTACGCGACAGTATTATGCAGTAGGTATATTATCTATTTAAAGTTTTTTGATACGGTTATGTGTGCATGCGTTTATTTTGTAATCATTTATGTTATAGCAAATGTATTTATGTTAAGAGCTAGTAAGAAATACACAATAATGTTCCTTAAGATTGATTTTATTGAAATAAACAGAAAACGACGCAACTGCAAAGTCTAGGTTGCATACTATTTGCACATCCTTTGCAGGGGACAGAAGATAATCGTAGAATTTATACGACTTACGTATTAAAATCGATTTGTTTCAAATTTCTTTGAAACATTTAACATACTTGAACATCTTTTCAACTTAAGGCTCCGTTATCGCGTAGGTAAAGTACCGCTTAAACAGCTCTGAAGAATTTCATTACAATTTTTAAAAATTGCACTTAGTTTACATTTATTGTGCATGAGATCTTTTCTTAAGAGTGTTATCTAGTTTATATTATGCTTTATAGTAAATACAAAATTACAAAAGCTATTTCCTTAACGAATAAAAAAGTGTAAATTTATAAAAACAAAACTATAGCTAGCGAGCTTTTAAAAATGGTAAGGTGTACTTCCTAAATTATCGTTCAAGTGTTATTTGAGATAAAAATGCCCGAATATACAACAGTATAAATGAACTTTATGAACTCAAAAAAGGTCATATCCCGCGCTTATTCAAACATTTTGGTAAATGACAACTATCATTCTTAGTTCAGGCTTTTGCTCACGTAACGCGCTGTAGGCGGATCGAGTTAAAAAAGAAGGAAGTTTCAACGAGTTTGATTTGACTGTTAATACATATAACTAGTGATGGGAACTTGGGTGTCGAGTGTCGTGATACTATTCGTGGTCGTGACACTTGAAGTGTCACGACTCTTAGTGTCGAACAGTATCGCTCTTATTAGAGTGTAATTCGAAGTTGCTTGATCATTCTTACAAAGAAATTAAATGCAGATTGGTTGTACTGTCCAACAATCATTGAATGAGACGTACATATAAAAATATTTTGTTGTGGATTTTTTTCTTTTGTATTAGTATAATATTGACGGTGATAATTCTATCTTGGGTTTTTAGCAAAATAAATTAAAATCAATAATTGAAGTTGAATAAGTTCCTCATGTACCTATTATTATTTCAGCTTCTTATATTTATACCTTATAATGTATTTTGAAGAAAGACTACTGTCGAAACACGTGTAAATAAATACAATGATCATTAATTTTAATTAATTCAATTTATTTTGCTGAAAACCCAAAATAAAAGTATCATCTTCAATCTTAACAAAAACACGTTCTCGACTAAAGACCAACGTCGTCAGCGAAATTACATTTTTAAATAGTTTTTATAATAAATCCAATGAACAGACTTGAATTACAAGTTATTTATAGAATTTGTTTCTTTTCTTTTAAATTTCTGTTTCATAATATATATTTGCTTTTATAAATAATTTAATGTCTTTTAATGTACTTAATGCATAAATATATAACCATAACAGAATTTACTCATATAATTGTTTTTTAATCCATAGTTTGCTTATGATTTATGTAGCTATGAATCTTGACTGCTTCTCGTTTCAATTGGATTACATTCACACTAGCGAGTTTGTGTTCAAATGAAACGAGTTTTTAAAAAGATTTTTTGTCTTCCCTGGATCTTTATTTTAAACCAGCGGAAGTAATGACAATTACAATACACAAGAATATAAATGCTCATTAGAGCTTAGATGTAAACTTAACTATGAACTGATCAAAACTTAATGAATCTACTGTCTAACACACTATATATATGATTCTCTTATCTAAATAAAATATTACTAAGCAGTTCTCACGAGAAAGGTAATTCAATATTATCTGCATGATAAGCAATTCTCATGAGAAAGTTAATACTGCATACTAAGCAATTCCCACGAAAGATAATACTTTCTTCTTATCTTGAAATGTAATATGATATTATCTGCTTGCTGTATTTCTACGTAACTAGCGCATGCATGATGTAAAGGCGAAGTGTCGTTAAAGTATCATGAAGAGTCGACACTTCTCACGCCATATTGTTTCGACTCTCAAGTGTCGCGACACTCGTGTAGTGTCGAGACCCCATCACTACATTTAACGCATTTTCGTTATTGTTACATAATTTTTGTGATTGTCGATGTAAAGTAACAGACTATTGTTTATATCCCTTCCCATACTTCAACTTTCCTAATCTTTTGACTGTTATTTAATAAATTCCCGAAGTAAATGTTTTTCTTTACTTAAGAGCATGCGACGGTTAATTTTTGAATAAAATATTTCACTCTTAATTAGTCCTGATAATTTCTTAAAACGAATATATATTTTCATATTTTAATATAGTAATACTTTTCTTTTTCTTAAAACCAGCAAGAACAACTGATATTTTTAAAGATATTTAGCAGTTTTATACCCCTTTTTAATTCCAACTACTTTAATTATTCCTTGGCATTTAAAAATTAAAAATTTCAGATGAACTTAAAATATTTTGAAAGTTCACGCATGTCTGGCAACACTGTGAGCAGAGAAGTGGGATGCGATCAAATAATGTTTCTAGTTACATCTTCAAATTTTAGTTTTAAAGAGATTAATTCCGTTTTGCGGACTGTAGCGCCATCTGTAGGTGTTTATAGTTAATGAAGCTTCCTATTATTAACACTAGCGGCGATAACGGGCCCTTAAGATTTTAGAACATAAACCGTCCCATCCTAAACCTTTTACTGATCTCTAAAGAACGCAGTTGAAAGATCGTCAAAAGAATGGTCTATTTGAGCCTGAAAGTATTTTTTATCTTTATACAGAGAACTTATACGATAACAGTAAGTGTTCTGTCTTCGACGCTTTTACATTTTCATGCTTTAACACTTCTGAATTCCATGTCAGCACAATTGAATTATTTAATGACAAAAACGACTTTATCCATTCACGACGATTGCGATTCTAATGCGCTGACCTTTTTGCAGGATAGGTACTTTAACATTTGACATCTTTGGTTTGGAGCGCATCTTGATGACTTTAAACTTTGGCCATTTAACAGTGATTTGCTATATACAGGCCAACTAAAGCTTAAGCTCGAAGATGAATTATTGAAATGTTCATAAAATAACCCATTTTTTTATTTACGAAAAAATGAGTAAACAATAAATGTGTCTGTAAATGACAAAAAATAAAGCCCCTTTATTCCAATAAACACATAAAAGACTATAGTCAACTATCGGCGCCTATCGTGAAGTGTATGAGATGACCTATCTTTCAAAGCCTGTTTAGACATCTACGGACCTTGCCTGAGCACTTGTACGGCTGGCGCCTTCTGATGGTATATCATTAAACTTCGGTCGCGTTAGCTATTCGGAAAGCTTATTAGAGTTTTACCGGAAATAACCGCATATTAAAGTATACTTTCTAGCGCACGAAATCCAAAACGATGATGAAAATGTCTAACACCGCAAATAAATTAGACTCGTTACGTATCACTATCAATAACAAAGCCGAGTTTAAAAGAGGCGTTTGTCATAAAAAGGACATAGACTCTCACTATAATAAATAAAAGTTCAAAGCCAAAATAGCTGTTATTATTAAATACATTTTGCAAAATATGTAATTAGCTGGTGAAACAAAAAAGAAATTAAAACAATCTTCATCAGCGTTAACCAAAGTTTCGTCAGTAAAAAATATCGATCGCCTTTCTTCTCTATTTTTTAATTGTCCTTAAAAAGCTTCGGCGCCAAGGAACAATCTCTGGACAACGAGCATGGTATTTCTGCATCTACGATCGTATTTAAATTTTAGTTTTTCCTTTTTAAAGAAACATTATCAAAGTTTGTCGATTATTTTTTGAATTTGCAGTCACATCACTTACACAATAAAAATAAAAGCAATTGCACCGTGTGCAGATGAACGTTAGTACTGGACGTTTATCTGCAATTCCGCACTTAAGTAAACGTCACCAGTCATTAAGCGCACCCACTAATAGCGTTGCATTTGATTTACGCTTTCCGAATAGCTAAAATGATCAGATTTTAAACGAATAGAAGTAGGTATCAAAGTCAACTATTTTGTTTTCTATTTATATTTAGGTCTGTTTATTAAAGATTTTCTTATAAATTTGACAATATCAACAAAAAAAGCACTATTATCACAAATTTAAACTCAAATTAATTTAAGAATTCGTTTTTTACGTGATTTTAATTTGTCAAATCCACAAATGTATCTACCCTTTCTACCCTATTTGTTACCCTTTTGAGGACTGAAAAGCAACAACCCTTCTAAGAATTTGCGATGCTGTGAACCACATCCGGCGCTGGCACCCCTAAAAACGTAGCGCCTAGAAACCCGAGCTTCGTATGCTTCAATCTTAATCCAGGCCTGTGTATAAACTGTATTGCCAATCATGCAAATGAATCTTGTTTGCTGAAACTACCTTAACTGAACTCATAAAACTCACTAAAACATAAAACTTACAGTGAGCTGTATTTACAGTTAATGATTTTTAATTTCAATTTTATATTGTAATTTTTTGAAATTTATATTTCAAGCAAGGTTCCGAGAGGGTGCTTAATGAATAAAAATCTGATAGAAATCCCCAAAATTAATAGAACTGGAAGTCTGATTTCTAAACGGATGTTTTTTATATATTTATATTTTCAATGCTTGTTTTTTTGGCATTTTGACAAGTAAGTTCGTTCGAAAAAAACACTCGAGTTGCGCTCTCGGGATTTCGAGCAGACTTGCCAAGAAAGCAAGTAGTATATGAATATATATAAAAGATATCCGGCTAAAATCAGACCGTTTGTGGTCCTATAAAAAAACTTTTGAACAATTTCCACCAGATCGTTCATCTATGCGCCATCTCTGCACATTTCCTGAAAACTCACTGAAAATTCGATTTTTCATATACTGCCCATATCACGCTTGCGCTAGTAAGAAATACTGTTAACCTACAATTTCTACCTGCTGAAATTTACAGTAGACAAAATGAAAGATAAGCACTTGAAATAGCAATTCGTCCATACAAAACGTAAAAACAAACCGAAATGTTTAATATTGTTTCTCTTAAAAGTTACCCTCTTTATAAAATGTTGAAGAAATGAAAGAGAAATCCAGTAAAAGACTGAATATTTTCGAAAGATGGTCTTTCGCTGTACCAATACTGTGTTACTTAACATTTTTCAGCATGATATGGGTACTATCGGTGCCTTTAAAGTCGAATACCAAGCTAGATATTATATCCGATGATTCCGATGCGAACGATCTACAATTCTATTCGAAACAGAAACACGGACCGCATCAGGGCGCGTTCAAGATCAAAATGAAGAATAGTAATTTCAATTCGGATAGAGCTGAGGCCGAAAATCAATTATTCAATGATAAGGGTGAATACTTGGTCAATTTAAATAGTAATAAAAATATTCACGTTGATCCGGCTGCTGTTTTAGAAGAAGTGTTTAGAAAGTGAGTGTGTTTAATTGTAATCATTAAACATTGATGAGACAAAAATTTTTATTAGTCAATTTAAAATTGCAACCTAACGTTTTAATTACTTTTTTTTGATATGCATTAAAAATTAATTATTCGAAAGTCATATGATATTAGGATGTAGAGAACCTGAGAATAGAATAACTAAAGAAATTTCGCGGCGCTAACGCGTAATGAATGCGAAAAGCAATGCTATTGCTATTCTGGGGTTAGAATGTTATAATTTAGGGTACACATGGATTATTACAGTTAATAAAAAATGGGCTGCATTTACCTAAATATGTTTATGTTATCTGACAGATTTTATAATTTCTACCTGTTTTTGAAAGTTTTTCCAACGAAACCCCATTGGCGCTATCGCGTATTTCAGTGTTTTAGATTTCCCTTCTTCGATTCTTGGATTTGGTAAGTGTAACTTTTATTGTAAAAACGTACGTCTAGGGGACTATCTATCGAATAATTACTCAATAAAACAATTAATAGTAGTATCGCTTTATACCTTATATAGAATGAAAAAATAATCGATTTTGGAAACTTTAGGTTTATAAGAGGTAAAGTAGATTGAATATAACAGTAGTGACAAATTCCAATATGTATTAGTTCGACTATCATAAAACTATCATGCTTCATTGGTCAACAATTAGTTTCATTGTCAAAATAATAGCATAACCTATAAACACAAAAATGACAAGTAAAGCTAAGTACTCACAGCAGCGGATCCGCAGGTGGATGTCATACGATTGGTCGGTATGAGTCAAATCGACTCAAACCGACCAATCATATGACATCCGCCTGCGGATCCGCTGCTGTGTGTACTTACCTTAATAGTTCAAATTCGATATTATTATTATTAATTGCTGTAATATATAGGCAGTGTTGTTTAATTCTTAAGAATATATATTTTAATTTTTAGGGCAGATAACAATAAAAATGGTAAATTAGATTCAAAAGAACTATCAGAATGGATTCGAATGAAAATACTAGAACACATTACAGGGGCAATAAGTAACAATTACGCACTATTCTCACTAATAGATGTTAGTCCTAAAGACGAAGTTATATCGTGGAAAGAATATCACAATTATTTTTTGAAGAAACGTGGTTTTAGTAATAAATATGTTAACAATCACGATGAGAAGAGGCACAAAGGTTTACAAAGGTCAATTAAAGGTAATGTAATTCACTTATACCGTTAAATCCGCATCAATACACGAATAGTAACCGTAGAGCAAATTATGAGAGACAAAGCGTCATGGATGGAGGCTGCGAAATCGGATCCGGATGTGCTCACCGTTGAAGAATTCCTAGCATTCAGCCATCCTGAATCTAGTGCGGCTAATCATCTCGCCCTAGTCGATGAGCTCTATGACAAATTCGATAGAGATGGTGACGAGATTCTGACTGAAGACGAGTTTGCAGTTATGCAAACGCAAGGTAGGTAGCACAAGGACATCGTTTTTAGGATGACAGACTAATAGGATATGTGATTTTCAGCCGGGGATGACGAAATGGTCGTCATCAGACAAGACGAAAATGAAAGGAGAGCAGAGTTTCGCAAATCTATCGATTTGAATGGGGATGGTAGAGCTGATAGACGAGAGCTTCTGCATTACGTAGCACCGCAAAGTCCACGCCACAGTGAGCACGAAGCTGAAGCACTGCTTGCACTTGCTGATAACGATCACGATAGTATGTTATCATTAGATGAGATACTCGCCCATCCAGATCTGTTTCTTAAGTCTAAAATGGTTGATACCGCCCAGAGTTTTCATGACGAATTTTAATAGTGTTATTATTATACATATACATAAATAAATTGTGTCAATAAATTGCTGTATTATCAAAATGATTGGTTTTATTTTCATATCCTATTAAAATATACGAAAGTAACTTACAAACAGTAATATGACCCACGTAGCGCTATTACATGAAAATTTACAATCTCAGAATTTCAAGAAAAAAAAAACGTAAAAAGATGTAGGTGATTTTCATGTGCCATACAAATGAAATGTCCGTCTTTTATTTGTTTACATTCCAAAGTGGTGTACAAAGATGACAAGAAAAAGATGTATTTATTGTATGCCACTGTATTTCTGTCATTTTGAAATTAAAAGCAGTGCACAGCAGAAATGCACCGTACTATCTATTCTTGAAGATCTAAACATAGATTCCATTTTCAAATAATATTAGTTTAAATTAATGTATTTAACAAAAACGTATTTACAATACTGAAATATTAATTTAAAGCAAAATAGTCAAAGATATGCCGCGGGGCAATTATTACATGTCATTGAGCATCATTTTGGAATCTTAATTGTGGCATGAAAAAAGAATTAGAACTCGGTATGGGTGCAGACTATGTGGTGGCTCGAAGGCTGTAGCCTTCATTAAAATAATGTAGTCAGGGCTGAGCGCTCATGAACATGGTTAATATATATTTTAGGCAATAAAAATTCTAAATTGAAAATCTAAAGAGAGGAGTCTGCTGATTCAACTAGAATGGTTTCCGTTTTTTTGTAAAGGACAATATTTAGTTCATTAGATTTTAATGAATGGCCATACTTACACTGTCGTCCTAAGCACAAAGAACGTATCTCAACAATAGTCAATTTTTGAGGATTATACTATAATATGTAAAAACATTTAGTTTCTTTAAAAAAATCATTTAAATTAGTACACCCTACTCTACTAAAAATACGAGTGGAGAACTCGCGTACCGACATGATACAATAGCTTAGTTAGCCAGAGCGGGGTGATAATAACCCTAAGTCACTGCCGCTCAGGTTAGATTCCAGCTGACAGATATATTAGAATTTATTTTTTTACAAAACACAATTTGAAAATACAATTTCTCTATTCGAAAATTTTTTTCCGCATAATTTGAATAAATTGCAAATAGTTTTGTTATTTTGTTTATTTCTCATGTGACTGGTAGTTTTCCTAAATGTTTTGTATTAGTACTGCTTATCACATTTTTCGCATTTTCTGATGCATTTTACCAACCTGCTTAATTTGATAAGGTAAATGCTCAAGTTATGTACCTAGTAATTGAATCTTGAGTGCGCTGCATGCCATTTTCCTGGAAACAAGATATCACAAATTTAATCATTTTCATTAATTCAGTACTTATTTCGGTTGTTAATGCAAAGCAAATCACCATTTTTACTTAAACTGTTTTTTAGTCGTGTGCAACACTGTGAATGAGAATTATAATTTTGAAATTCAATTTATTAATTGCATTTGCAAAAATTATGTGCAAAATAATATATAGCTAGAATCGAACTTGGATTGGTAGCGACTTATTATCACCACGGTTATGATCACCCCGCTTCGGCTAACTAAACTATGGAATATTGACGGCTCTTGAGCACACAACACTTATTTTAAGTTGTATTACTTTAAATGATTTTCTTTAAAAAAGGTACTAAATGTTTTTTTCGTTTTCGTGGTATGAGTACCGTTTGAACTAATAAACAAAATTTTATTTACTTGAGGAGATCTTACAGAAGATTGTTTAAAAGTACAGCTTAATCTCTAAATTTTATGAGTATTTCGATTTTTTAAATTGTACTCTTATTGTATGTAGAAGTTCAATTAATAAGACCTTTGAAAATACTTGCACAGTTGCACTAATGCAGACCGTGTTTAGTACAGTTTGATCTATGATTAGATCTAATCATTGTAACGAAGTTACTTAATTTGGGTTATTTATTTTGAGTGTAAGAATTAAAATCCGTATCTTTAGTGCAATCTAAAACCGCTCGGATAAGCGACCGACTCTAGCAAAAGCACGCGTCCCTTCCCTAACCGAAATTCGGCGTGCGCCGCTCCGTTTCACTCCTACCATTTCCCCCATGCTCCGAGAACACCTATATAAAGAGGTGCGGTCGTCCGATTTATTCAGTCCCCGTCCAGGACTCCCAGCCAGCAGGAACCTAGCAGCCAGCTAGGATTATTAGAGTAAGGACTCTCGACCGTATTCTCCGATCCTCTTCCACCACGATTTCTTCCTGTTTCCACCCTCTTGTCCGTACCTTATCCGAGACCTCGTTGTGTGTATGTCTGGGGGTCTCATCCTAAATCCGCCCTCTTGTCCGAGACCTCACTGTGTGTGTACCTGGGGGTCTCATCCTAAATCCACCCTCTTGTCCGTACCTTACCCGAGACCTCGCTGTGTGTATGCCTGGGGGTCTCATCGTAAATCCGCCCTCTTACCCGAGACCTCGCTCTGCCTGGGGGTCTCATCCGAACTTCCACCCCTACCGCAATCCCTAGCGTTTACTTCCCCCGTTCACCGACCTTACCATACCCGCATGTTGGTTTTGCTGCTTACGCTTTGCACCCGCTTGCCGTGCCTTACCGAAGAATACCGTAAGTTTTGCACCCGCTTGCTGCGGCCACAATAGAGTGGCGTAGGGTAATAGTTTGCTAGAACTTATTATTAATAAAACAATTTGGTTAATATTGTGTGTTTTATTTGTTACTATCACCACCCTCTTAGGGAGAGCTTTAGGAACAGGTAAAGTGATCCAGACAGGGCCAACCTCAGCAGTTCTCTGGATAATCTTTTCTCCACCAGCAGTTACCCGGATCCGTGAAGCATACCACGTTAAAATAACTGGCGCCCGAGGAGTACCGCCGATCACCGAAAACCACACAAGCGCCACTACGTAAGCGGGCCCGTTACAAATTTGGCGTCCGAGTAGAGACGCCGTCTGAGGCAACCCAGGGGCACCCCAAATCGTCTTACATCATAGGCGCCGTGCCTATTAAATTACGTGCCTCGAGGCACGTAATTTTCGTATGAATTTATATCCAGCGCTACTTGAGAATGCAACGGAAGAAGTGTTCGAAATGCTGTGATGGAAGACAGAATCGCTCGTCTATGAATCGTTGCACGAATCAAAGTTTATAGCGGACACGGCTGGAATGTGCAGTCTAATGGCGTATGTTTCAAGATTAGCGCTAATAATTATTTCAGAAGACGCGCAATTATGCATGGTCGTCGTGTCCATCGAGGAAATAATGTACGAACTTCTGGTGGAAATACTAATTTTGCGGCTGTTTAGTCATGTTTTTCATATGCATTTTCTATCCATTTCTGTCTTTCGTCAGAACCAACCATGAGACGGAGTAACAGACAAATAGCACACCAAGCAATCCCTACACCCTATATGAAAAGCAGCGATGGAGGTGACTTGTCCAAGGACTATGCAGCTTCTACTGATAACTCTTCAGTTTGAGATTAACTGTCCATCACACCCTAAATCCACTCACAATGGCTCCTCCATAGTTTCAGGTTACTATCATGAGTAGTGAGTACATTGTTACAAATGACTGCCAATCACAGCACTAAATATCTGTTACCTACTAACCAACCTTCAGGTCATTTTGTCAAGTCTGTTAAATGGACCCAGGTTTGGCTAGGCAACAAATGATATAGTCAGAAAATAATGTATGAAAGTTACATGCAAGTGTTTCTTGACGAACAATCAGGGCCATAGCCAGAAATTTATTTCCGGTGGGGTGCCGGAGGATTAAAGAAAAATCCAGACCATGCATTCAAGTCCATCATGTTGTTTTGCTTTTGTTATTTTAATGAATGTTAATAATTTTATTTTGTTGTCATTTATCAGTATTAAGTTTAGTTTCGGGGGGGGGGTTCAGACCTCCTAAACCCCTCCTTGAATACGGCTTTGTGAAGTCATAAATGTTGCAAAGGAAGTTCTGCTAATGAGGGTCCGGTGTGGGTGGATTTGATATGGTTACCCGCTGCCTGACCTAGACGAATGGAGAACTAAAGTAAGGTTTATCCCAGCCAGGGGGTGTGCCCACTGACCTATGGGAAACTGCATGCCACCAAGTAGTGTTTTGAAGATTAAAGTATGGGGTCAGGCTTTGGCTGTGCAGTTCCAGTCGTCTGATCCTCAGAAACCATTTAGAGCACTATGCTTAAAGGGCATTGATGCAAATATACAGCCTCTCATGCTCAAGACTACTTCATCTTAACAGCTACATACAGATTCTACTTTGGTAGACTCGAAACGAAGCTCTGTCATGGGAACACCAGGCTTATAAGTGGGAGGTGGCAAAACCAAGTCCCACCGAGTAACCACATCTGAGGTTGAATTCGATTAGGCAGTAAAGTTCCACATAGTGGGAGTAGTCCTAATGCCAGACAAGGGGTTCGTCATTGGGATAGACCTTGATGGGTGAGCACCTTTATAGCTCCGGTATCAGATGGTGATTAAGTCTTACGACAGGTGCCCCACGTAAATATACTTTTAAAAACCTTTATTAACTTAAACGTTTTAGTTTAAAAGAAAACTATTTAAAACATTTAAATTTTTATTAACCCTTTAAATATACAAAATAATGAGATGGCCATCAATATAGTCCATCCATTGCAAAGGTGTAATTGCAGTGGGCTTAAAATGTAAACTTATTAAAACTTTAAAACAAGCTTTTCTTTCAGGAATAAGTTTACAGTTTAAAAAAAAATACATATTTAACAAATATATATTAAAAATATTAATACTATCATTTAGAGACTCTGATATCTTTATAATTTTTAAATTAACAGCATCCAAAAAAGTCAATAACCTGTGTCGCAATTATTTCTTTTTTCTATCTTGTGTACATTTCGGGCAATACCATTTTCCTTTAGGTTTAGTGGTAAGACCAACACATGCAAAGTGAAACCATTCAATCGGACACTATAAAAGAATATGATGTTATAAAAATTAAGACAAAGTTGGTAATAGAGCTTACATCTGGATTATCACAACCGATCATTTCACCGTATGATACTTGATGACACAGACAATACGTAGGTTCATTTGGATCTACTGGCATATCTAGAACATCACTAGGGTGTGTAATACCAGCCAAACCTGGTAAGACACCATCCACACCTGCAAAATATCTCACATTTAGTTAAACCATCGATTGTTATTGAAAATACTAATATCATCTATGAGAATGCGAAGAAATAAGAAATTATCATATTTATAATGATAGTTTCTTACTTTAGGATGATAAGATGAGTAATGGAATGATACGAACCCTCACCTGATGCAGATATGGCACCACCTACGGCAGTGCCACCTGCGTTACCACTTGCATTAGAACCTTTCATCTTTTTCTTTTTACTGCCACGAACTGTTCCAGCGGAATCTTCTTCACTGGAATTTCCAGATCGTTTCTTTTTACTGTCTTTTCCATCTTTAGTTTTCTTTCGACCCTCTATAAGTTTAAAATTCAAAAAATACATCTATTTACAGTTCGTTTATCTAATTTGTGCTTTAAGGTTATATTAAACATTAAAATATTGACATTTTCGATTTTAAAGTTACATTAAAGCTGAGTTCAGTAATTACATCGAACTAATCTGATTGCTCAAGTAACTGTAGAGACGATTGTCTTAACAATGATTGCTATAGTTATTCGAACAATCAGATTAATTTGCTACAATTGCCGAACTCAGCTTAATCGTCAAGCTTGGATTATTCATATCTAGTAAGACTCAACGTTAATAGTAATCCTGTGGTTTAGAACTATAAGATTACCGACTAATGAATGCTTACTTTTGCCTACTGCACTATCTTCTTGATTACGTGAATTTACAGCTTTGTCTTGAATTTCCGACTCAAATCTAGCCAAGTCCGAGTCTAACCTTCTTATGTGTTTATCTACTAATTCGTATGTTTGTATAGCCAATTGTACTTTATCATCTCCATATTCCTAAAAATGTTGCAAAGTGATAATACCCTTAACAAAAACATAGTCCTTCAATTAGTGTATACCTTTGCTTTGTTAAACAAACCCTGAATCTTATCTAATTGTTCTTTGCTTTGTTCTGAATTTAAACCTTTCTGATTTTTCAAATAAGTATCAGCCAACGAATCAATATTCTTCATTAAAACTTGCGCTCGTGAATCCAAATCTCGCATTAGTGTGAAATTTCGCTGCAATTCTATAGGTAAATGTTCTAGACCTAAACAGAAGGATGGAAAGTTAGGTTAGGTAGGAAATAATAATTAACAATTCGTTACTTACTGTCCAAATAATGCTCTAGATACAAAGCTGACGTCATTTTTATGTTCCTTTCATTAAGTTGATCATTTATTTATTATTTAAATGATTAAGAATAAATAAATCTATTCAAAATAACTTTTTGCTAGTTTACGATCGAAATGTTTTGATGACGTCACAGGCGGAGAAATTTCGATTGGACAATTCGCGCAGTCGCATTGCAGGAACGTATTTTGAAAAATTTTTTAAGAAATGGTTTTGTTAAAACTTTTTAATTTAAAATATGCTTTTTTTTCGGGTAACGAATAAAGCACGTTAAAAGAGTTTTTATTATTAATTCTTTAGAAATATATCTCAGAATCAATGAACATCATTGTTAATAAAAGATAATAAAATTAATTTTACAAAATAAAGTTCATTGACTTCAACTGACCCATTATTTGATTTGAAAGTATTACACGGTACACACAAACGTTAATAATATTACCAGTATTTATGTAATTTAGCAGTATTTTAGTGTTCAGTCATGTATTTTTCTAAATTTTATATTTTTTTTACAAGTTTTATATTAATTTCAACTGCTGAAGGTAATAAAAAATATGCGATTTTTTTATAAGCACTATATGTTTATTGATTTTGTCAACTTTCTTTAACAGAGTTATTTAAACAGAATCTTGGAAAGGATATGGAAATAGGTCTTCCTAATGGTGGCTATAAAAGTGTAAAGTTGAAGTGTGGCTCAAATTCAATGCATGTATATTTAGAAACAGAAGATGATTTTTCTGGAGTGATATATACCAGAGGTAGTTTTCATGATAAAGAAAGCCCTTGTTTCTTAGATCCAGGTTATAGACGAGGGCAAAGATCATTTAGTATAAATTTTCCTCTGGACAGATGTAAAACTTTAAAGGTATACTACTCGATTATTTAATTAAGGAATTCAGAGTAGGCGTTGGTTTTTGTACTTGAACATGGGGGGTCTAAACAGACATTGAAGACTCGCCCTAAATAGATCTCAACATGTAATTATAATAAGTATCGACATTTTTTATTGGTGCCTTTAATCTGAATGTACTACCGGGAGCAGTTTCTGACATTTAAATAACCTTTAAATAATTTATAACACTAAACCCCACTTACAGTGTGTAAAATTATTAAAAAGTGTGTTTTTGATTAATGTTATCGTCTAAAAAAAGTTGAGATGGTACATAGTAAATCATATTAGCGACAGCGCACCACATCTTATCTCTTTACGATAGATTCTCTTGATAAAATTGCACAAAAGGGAGTCGAACGCAACTGCATACTGCATTGCACTTGCTTGACCCGATCGCCGTGCATGACAGCTTATCTCAAACACATGATTAGATTCATTTAATTAAAAAGTTATTATAGCGTTTCCATTTTTCTGACCTCAGTTGTACCTAATTACACTGATTTTGAATGTATCAGCACATGCTGTCTACTATTATAAGTTAGGTATCTGAGCAATCAATGTTTTTGTGTTTGTTGGCGTTTAAGTTGGTAGCATTGCGAAAATTTTAATTTTGTATTGATTGCCAAACTTTAAAAACTCATGTTGTCAATTTTTATTGATAATTTTAAATGAATGTAAAATTATTTTCTTTTTGGATGTTTTTGTAAAACACAGCCAAAGTGGTCATTTTTTAAATTTTTTTATTAATTCTAATATTTTTCACTGAAAAGAAGTTCTAATAATTTAAAATCTAATTTAGAACTAAATCTTTTAAAAATAAATTTTATTTATTATGATTGCTATTTTGTAATCTTCTTCAATTGAATTTTATAACTGTAAATCTCCTCTCACCTGTAATTCAACTCGTAAGGTGGTAGTTTTTAAATTTTCTTTATTAATTTTTGAAAGGAAAGATTTTTAATGTATTAAAAATAATTTTAATTTATAATCCATAATTAAAAAAGTTTTACTTTTTAATCTTTTTCTTCATGTAAAATTCTTGCAGGTTTAAATTCCAAATTGATGTTTTTTTAATTAATTTTTAATTTATAAGAGCGAAAAAATTCTAATTTTGGAATCCAATTGTATAATTGAATCCGTTTTCTTGACCATTTTATTTTCCAATTATAATATTTGTGGGTTATCTTTCAGTCAAATTAACTAAATTATTTTATATTTTCGTATGTATATTTGGTTTGCTACTCTGCAATCTTCATCAATTGAATTTGATAATTGAGGCGCATAGTACAACAGTGGCCTAACTGACAAAACTGGAGTTTCATGTTTTATACATTACTGCATCCTAAATACTTGAAATAACCTGTAGCAACAGCTCAACTGAAATTCAGCAGTTTAATATAAGATGGCATATAATTGCAGTCTTTGAACTAAAAATTTGGTCACATTTTTTAGGGCAACAATGGCAAAAACATGAATAAAAATGGGTCCTTTTTATTACCTTTCTTATATAGCAGCGTTAACAGTGTTGTACGTAACAAAAAAATTTAACAGCAACACGAATTGACAACAGACGTACAGCATTGTTAAACGGCATACTACAAATTCAAGCTTTAAAACTAGCCTTCTGGGAATCTGTTTAAGAATATTTTATATCTCTATGACGCCAACACCTTTCAATAGGGATATATTAACATTGTTTTTACGGCAATACCTCATTTCAGCAAAATGTTACATACAACATTGTTACGGCCGACCCTTCAATTATTTCAAAGTTCAAAATGGAATTTTTTTATTAATTTATTTTCTTAATTGACAAAAAAGATTTGCAATGACTTAAAAATCTTTTTAATTTATAATACTAAAAAAAAATCAATTTCAATTAATTATGAATCACTGTTCAATTCAAAGGTTTTTCTTAAATTGTCTCGATTACTTTAATATTCTTTTGTTGAAACAGATTTTGAATACTTTAATTTAAAATTATTTAATTTAAATTTAAAAATAACTTTAATTTATAGTATTAAAGTTTCTTTTCCACAGTTCAAAGTTTCATTGTTGGTAACGGTTCAAAACCAAAGAGTAATGTTCTTATGTAAGTATTCTGTATTAATTAATTTTTAAAAATCTTAATTACATTTGTTGAGCAATCTGAGAAGCTCTTTCATAGTGCAAAGTTGTGCTGTGGGTCGCAGATTCAAATTCCAAAGTGGCCTTTTTTTAAATTTTCTTTTTTTTTTAAAAAGAATTATAAAAATAATTTTAATTTATAATAGTAAAAACAAATTAATAAATAAATATAAAATATTCGTAAATCATTAAATCCTTTAATTAAATTAAATTTATTCCTTATAAATTAAGTCCTTTTTCTTCCATTTAAAAAAGAATAACAAAAAAATCTGTTATAACATGACTATTTTAAGTCACACGTATTGATCAGCAATAGAGTGCTTCTGAGTTTCAACAATTTATTCCTAAGACTCGAGATACTTTTTTGAAGCCCTTGGTAATATTTCTTACATAGCAACCTACAGAAATTAAAATGCCTCTTTCATAAAATGTCTATAACTAATCTTTCAATTACAGTGAAGTCTCGCTAATACGGAGTAATTAAAACGGGTAATCCGAATCATCGCGGTTTCCGTATTACTGCGTCTACAGAGTTACAATGTTTTATTTGTACATAAATGCAATTAAAACATTCTGCAAAAACATTTATTTAAAAATAAATAAAACTACAAAAATATTTACGCAAAAACTGTTTTAAAACACAAAAATAAAACTCCGCATTAATATGTCGTTATAACCAAAAAAGGCGGTGATTTTTGCTTGTTTCCTGTTTTTTGAACTTAATACGTTACATATGATTTTTTTTTAATCTTCCAGCATCACAATTGTTTCAAATTTTCTACCGCCCATTGCAAAGCCTCCGTTTTGCAACTGTTTCTTAAAGAGCTTCACTGCGTGCCAATCTTTGAATAGCTTTTCTCTCCCGATTTTTAACACACGCAAATTGTGTCTTTTTAAAATTAAGTATCCCATCTTTACTTGTCCTGATGTCATCTTTTATAAAGTCACAGCAGCGTGCAGAAAATACGAAATAGTGCAACTAGTCGCGATACGACGTATGTGCTATCACGCTCGTACACATAGCGTACGAGCATGATAGCGCATACGTAGTATCGCGACTGCTTCCACTGTTTCATATGCACCGCACACTGCTGGATAGATGCTTTGCCTTTTCGGCCAAAATTTCGGAGGATATCGGCGACATATTTAAAACCATGCAAACAACTTTTCTTCCATCTCCGGATATTCCGCAGGTTTTAACGTTTTTTTTAAACTTTGTTATATGATACTTCAGATTTTGTAACGTATCTGGAAATGTTTAATATTTAAAGTTAAAATGCCGTCTTTTTACATTTAACAATTTTTAAATTTAGCACAAAATCTTTTTATATGTAGTATGTCGGGAATAATTCGTAAAAGAAGTATCAGTTCTTTTTTAACTTAAACCTTCGTAACTAATATGAATTATAAAGTTGCAATGTAACAACTTTTAGAAAATACGTGACTTTTTATAATAAGAATTTGTCAGACATAAATATAATGTAAACATAAATAAAATAAAATCTTATTTATCTCATGTACAATGGTAGTTTTGTATCAAATTACACATCTAAATACCCATTGCATTCGTTACTATAAACAAAACTTGATGAATAAAAACAATTAATTCTAAAGTTCGGATTATCTTCTTCTTCTCTTTCTCCTTATGCTCCTAGGTCAGCGGAGTTGTGTTGTTCAATTTTCATCTATCCATTTTTTCCATCCTTTCTGGTCTCTTGCTAACAGTTTCATCTGTTGCAATGTTTTTCCCTTTTCCTTTCCCAATTCTGCCACTTATTCCAACCAGCCTTTTCTTCTTCTTCCGTATCGTTTAGCCTCCATTACTGTTTTCTATTTTGTCTTCTCCCATTCTTATTACGTGATCAGATTATCAAAACCTTAAATGCGGATTGCAATGTAATCAATGTAAATAAATTGCTGATCCGGATTATAGTGGTATTCAGATTAACGTAGATTCGGATCAACGAGTCTTCACTGTACTTTCTCCCAAAAGTTTCCATTGAAAAATAACTCTTTAATGAAAAGAACAGCAGGTACATATATTCACTACCATAAAATTCTTTGTCCCTTTCCAGTTTAAATTGTTTGTTGGGAAGTTTTAAGTCATTCACAGCTTTTACAAGATATTTTTCTAAATACCATGATTCAGTCAGTAATGTATTTCAAAAACTTGTTTTGAACTTCAAAATAAATAACATTCTAAACCACTTAAACAACATGTAAACTGCTTTGCTATTTACTAGAAACAGGTACCTGTTATTGCACCTACAATTTTTATTATTTCTGGTTTATTGAGAGGTCATAAATATTTCTGCAAGTATTAATTAGCTTTGCAATGTTTAAGCTTTTAAATCTCCTACAACCCAATTTGTATACTACACCTGGATCATTTTTAAGTCTTTTAAAAGTTCCTGAAATTCTCGGGCACAATAACTTCTTAAGTAATCAGTAATTTAAGTCAAATGAAACTAATCCAGAAATGTAATAAAAAGGATAACTTTATAATACAGTGTAATCAGACCTATGAAAAAGATTACCTCGATAATTAGATCATTTGCAAACACTAGCAAAACTTTGTTGTAACTATTTATCTCTTGAAAACGACGGCTTCTTAACATGATGATAGAAGCAAAAACAATCTCTTTAAGATGACCACCATTTAAAAATATTAGTACCGGTTTATAAATAAGATAGGGAATTCCAGGTGGAAACCTTTTTTGAATATTATTGAATAGAAGTACAGGTTTACTTAAAGAATAGCCAGGTAACATATCTAATGACAGTTTCTCATTGAAACTAATCCCCTTTACGAGATTAGTCAACCGCGAGTGATTAGATGCGTTAGCAGACGCAAGTTGTAATAGGTAAATATCTAAGTAGAATATAAATGTGTGTGTAAATAGTACGAAATAAATATTATGATTAAATATAAATAGTTTGTTAATAGTCAGTTTATAATTGTGTTTTGTAATTAATAAAGATTAAATTAGTGTGTGTAAATGTGAATGTTTTCTCTTTATTAATAGATGATTCAACAGCATTTTTGTTATTATTTTAAAAAGAACATAACATTCTTCTTCTTCTTTGGTTGACTTTCTTTTTGTCCTCTCTTGAGGATATGGTCTGCTTCTTTTAGCTTTCAAGACTTTGGGCTGGGGGGCGTCGGTCCCTAGCCTTCTTGGTTTTGTTGTTATCGTTATTTATAGTTGTGGGTGGTGTAATGCTTTCTTACATATGATATCCCATTCCTTCCTGTTTTTTACTACTTTATTCCATTTTTTATCTTCATGATTCGCAGGTCTTCTTCTATATTGTCTATCCATCTGAAGTTAGGTCTTCCCCTCTTCTTCTAAACGTAACATTATAATAATTATTATGCCGAAACAATATTGTCAGGTTATATTTTAATAAATACTGTGAAACTTTTTACTAATCTTTATTTATTTCATGATTATGGAGTTCCACAAAGTAAGGCTGGAAACAATGAACAAGGTTATAAATAATTTATATGTATTTCAAATGGCTGTTTATTACTTAGTTTCTTTAAAAAAACTGTATAGCAAAACAATCTGTATAAGGTTGTAAATCACGTAAAGAATCTTTTAATTAATAATTTGCATAAGAAATTGAACCAAATATAAAACCCTAATTCTAAGTAAGAATTTTAATTGAATACATTGTATACAAAAAAAAAGTTCCGGTCCTCAGATTATTTTTGCCCTGCCTTATAGTTTTTAAATAAAGCTTTTTCTTTTTATTTTTTTAAATTTTTTTGATCATACTTTTACTAATTTTTGAACCCATTTTTCCAAAAAACAGCTGAATTTCTGAGTAAATTACCTTCTAATCCTTAAGATTGTCTCTCTATTAAATTATTTGAATTACAGATAAAAACTGATTGGTTTTAAATTAACAAAGTCAAGCAAGTTCAAGAGTGTCATGCATAAAAATTGCCCATTGACTCAATCATTTAAAAAATTGTTTATATTAAAATCCACTTATTGTATTTATATACTAGTTTTTTCTGATTACTGTCTTTTTCAACAGAAAGGTGAAGTGTTCTCTAATGTACTCGTCATCCAAAATGACAAGGAATTAATCTTACCTGGAGATGCTGCATTTAATTTGGAATGTGACTTCAGGCAACCTAGAAACGTTACTGTAAATGCAGACTTGCAGAAAAGGTATTATTGTAAACATAAAATGACACAAAAATACTAACATTAGATTTTTTAATTATGAAGTTCAACAGTTGTGTCAAAGATAACTTTAACAAATCCTGACGTTGTCGAGGACAAATCGACCAACAGAGAAGAACGTGCTAAAGTTGAAAGTAACAGTGATATTGTAGAGATTAAATTAATACGTAAGGATGAACTGTGATTTTATTATTACTATTGTTGTTATTTAAATAGGTTGTATCGTTGAGTCGATTTTAATTAGGTTATTTTTTTATTTTACAGCCTAGAAACTGTGATGAGAATAAAGGAAAATAATAAAACCAATTTTTTATTATTTATTTATTTAAAACAAAAAAAAAATCATTTTAATCTCTGATAACACACCACTTATCCCATTTGATTAAAAAAACTATAAACATTACAAAAGAATGATGATGTGCAAAAATCATACACGACAAACATATTGCAAATAAATAGAATATTCAAAGAAATTATGATTTGAACTAAAAGTTTTCAAGTAGGTATATTTTAGTTCATACCGTTATTTCTGTGGATACCACATTCATCTTATAATATGAAAACAACACGTGCATCATCCTGAATAATCGACAGAAAACAAATGATTTATAGCAAGTCCTCGTTGAAGAATGTAAAATAGAAATTAATGTAATGTTGCACAACTTTTATTTTACAGTTTATATACATACACATGTTGCTTTCTTATTACATGTGCTCATTATGATTCATCCCATTTTCATAATTCCTCACAAGGGGATTTCCGTTGAATCTCTTTTAAGTCAATTACTTTTATTTAATTATAAATAAAATAAATATATGTATGTAGTTTATATTTTGCTTGCTTTTTTACTTTGTTTTTTAACAAACTGACGAATCGCTAACAGCAAAATGTATTATAACAAATGTGTACCTCCAACTTTAAAAATTATAAATAAAAATCCCTAATGAATCAATTACCAACACACCAAAACGTTGACAAGAGAAATTATAAAAATGGATCATGTTAATGTTATTGATAAGACTTATTTTATTATCTTCTTAAATAAAAATACAACTTATATATACAGAAGTCTAAATATTATCTTCTATATAATAAAATTATTATTATTATAGTATATTTCAGCTCTGTGACTAATTGATATTATTAAAATAAAATTTAAATTAGATAAAGCAATCTAAAAAAATGTGAGGTTAGAAATTTGTAAAATCTAAAAATATTGCAATCAAAATTTTCTACATCTTAATAATCATTAAAACTATTAATTATAGTGGCAATGAAATTACGTATTACGTAGGCATTCTTTATGCTAATGTCGTAATAGACAAAGAAATGTACACGGGCCATGTATATGAAAATGAAATTTATAAATTAGACATATTTTCAATCTCGTAGACGTGACCCCTGTTGTAGTTTTACCAATTAGTAGAATGATAATTTTGAATCGTTTAAATTTTATGATTTGTAGTTTGAGGTAGATCTATTTTATAGTAATATACTGGATAGCAGAATATGACTTTCATGCACTGAGACATCGCGTATGCTCCCTGTTATAAAGCTGTATTTAAAAGCACTTCCTTTTTAGAACAACCTCACACATTTGGGAAGTGTTGCAAGAAAGCGATTCAATTTCAAGATGACGTGACGTTGAACACGTCCATTCTAAAGGCACTTTTGCCTTCTTTTTTTGACCGACTTGTTTCAATATCACAGACAGAATTCTATTTAAGCTGTATAGTCTGTCCATGAATATAAGATATCCAAGTGACCCATAAAAATGTGATTTTCATCTAAGAAGCCTATTTGATAAGACTTGAGATTAGAGGTTATTATAAATTTCTAAAAATAAGTTACTTTTTTTTTTATTACTACAGGAGTAATTTTTTTGATCAAATGTTTTCTAAAATAACGTGCAATCAAAAACATAAGTTTTAAAGTTTCACAATTAAAAACAAGCTGGAATTTTTGAAGCACTTCCAACTTATCACAAATATATGAGGGTTTGTTCAGATATTTTATAATAATGGAGGAACTATCAAACGAAAAGTTATTTTATTAAACCACAAATACAAGAGTAATTTCTAGGCTCTATCATGTTTGTTTAGTTGATTTATGTAAATTATCTACTAAATAAAAATGCAATTAAAGTTGAAAGGTAAAATTAAAATTGCTGTGCATAATAATCTAAGACAACAGTTTTAAGAAAAACTGTTGTATTTAAATGTGTCAAATGCTCTACATGTGTTTCGGTTTGTTAGACCAGAAGCTTATGAATATCTCTTGAAAAAGGTCTAAGAAACCAAAACACGTGTAGAGCATGCTACATAATTTTTTGGAAACATTTAAATACAACAGTTTTTCTTAAAACTATTATATACAATGTTTCACAAGGAGCCTACCGCGACTTCAATCTCACTAATCTAACATAACCTTACTTTTAAATGTCTGTCTTGAACAAGTTCTATTTTTAAAACTGAAATACAATTTCGTAACACTAAAAGACAGTGATGTCATGCTGTAACACAGTTTAACTGTATTTGTTATGAAAAAAATGGTTTAAATACATACAAGAAACTAACCTCACTTTCAACAAACATACAATAAAATAATTAGTCACAAAAGATATACAATCCATCCACATGAAACAAAAGATTCAAATAAATAAATCATGGCTAACTTTAATTATTCGTAAATGGATTACATTCGAATTTACTTAGAAACCCTGCCCCTTCTATGCTTTTCCACGTTACATGTACCTAATCATAAATTTTAGATTAATTTTCTTTTATAATTAATCGTTCCTTAAATGACACTACATTAACCATCAGTGGAAAATAGTATCCAGCATATTACTAATTAAAAAAAACATGCAAAAAGTTGTAGCGAATAAAGAATTCACAGTCAAACCAAGGAACAATAATTATTTTTTTTATACATTTCATTCCAACTGTCACAGACTTTCTTTTCTTTATGATATTTAGTAAAAAAATGTGGCTACAAAACCTTACCTCTACTAAGTCGATATATATTTAAAATTTAAGCGATTTAGCAAATAGTGCAGCGGTTGCTTGTGTTTTGTCACCATCAAAGCGACGTAGTTCAAATATAACTTGATCACGTGTGAACTTTAAAGCAACTAATTCAGCTACATCGTCTTCAGTAAATTTATCACTTGGCAGGATGGTGGTGGTGCTGGTATTAATTGTTTCTGGCGCTTTATTGGTAGAGCTATCATTACTACTTGTTGGAGTGGGTGTTGATGTATTCGTTGTTGTTGTGCTATTTGATGGAGTGTCTGAAATGGGGTGTCGTTTCATTATGCAAGAGTGCAATAAAAAACAAAGTTACATGCAATGTGGTTAATTATATTGATTATAAAGAAGGAATTTTAAAACATTTATCACATATTATTTTTGTAAAATAATATTGTGGACTAATATTCTCTACTACGGTAACGTTTAGATCTATCATTATATGAGGTTCCATTACGGGACGAGTGGCCTGCCGTATGTCTTGTGGAAGAACTGGGGGGACTTGAGGAGGAATGGTGAGATTTGTGACGATTACTGTGAGGTCTTCGGCCTTCTCCTATAATTTGGACGAATTAAATTGTTTTTATAGACTTTAACATAACCTCATTATTCAAGTTATGTTAAATGTACATTCTTAAAAACATGTTCATTTTGTTGGGTTTTAGATATGACTTTCATTTCTGGGAACAGTCATTCCAAAACAAATGTTATATCAATTGAAAGGGCTTGATGTGATCAATCTGAGCAATTTAGGCTGGGGTCAAAATATCACAAGACAGTATTACACAGAAAACATCCCAAGATAAAAATATCAAAATAAGGGAGACAATGTTGCAAAAAGAAAACCTAACCTCCAGTCTAGTCTAATCTAAGCCAATCTCTGACCTAACCCCCAAGCTGACTTTGGAGGCAACCGCAGAGTCTAAACATTGATTTTTGGCGTTTTAAATCTATTTACAATGTTTCATCCCTTGCCATTATTCCAATATTTCAGCTTGAGATATTTAACTTCCAAGCTAATTTAGAGGCTAGGTTAAGCAACTACAGCAACGTCCGAACATTTTTTTTTGAATTTTAAATCATCAGCGATGTTTTGTGCCTTACAATGATGATGTTTTTGGCTTGTGAGATTTAATCTTAAATTCAAGCCGAACTTCTAAGCTAGATTTGGTAGACAACCACGTGGTTTGAACATTGATTTTGGCATTTTAAATCTATTTGCAACTGTTTTCACCCTTTTATGATGTTCGGTTTGTGATGTTTTGACCAGATACCGAAGAATACTACTGTTAAAAATAAAAATAACTTTTTTTATAACAAGTGTTAACCCATCGTTAAGCATCAAACCCTGTCGATTGGTATGTCATGTGTACTAGAAAGTGTTATGAGAAATGGAAGCCCAGCCTCTTTGGAACTTTAAGGTTATGTTTAAGGGGCCGAAGAAGGAATAACAAGGAGTGTCAAGCTGAAATACTTGAGCGCTAATATACAATCAAGCTGTAACAAAAAGCATAGTTTTATTTGCTCCTGCAATCTAATTATCTAACCAAGAAAAAACAATCTTTATTACATACTTCTTTAAATTTTAACTATTAATAGTTTATCCAATGGTTATATAATTCCTGTCAAGTTTGAATTTGAAGTCACTTAAATGTAAATGCATTACCAACTTTCCATCATAACCTCAAATGTTACGAAATAGGAGGTTTACCTATAAGTGTCGATTATTCTGAGTAATATAAAACTTTTCGAATATGCATTCCTGCAGAATGGGTAGCATTCACATATTATTCAAAATGCTTGAAGAAAGAAATGCCATAAACAAATTTGATAAACAAGAGGATTGGTTAAATTACTTGTAAATATAACCTAAAAATCTTAAATTTATTGTTGATATATTGGATGAATTTAAACAAAAAAGACACGCAAAGTTTGCAGATTTATAAATTATGATCAAGAGGGTCTATCGTTAATCATGCTAAAACTAAACAAACCTTCAAATGTTGCTGTGCTAAATGTAATTAAATTGAAATTGGTAATCCGACAGTTCTGTTCAGGTTTTCATATTTCATAAACAGAAATGAGCATCACTAGGCTAGATGTTAATTTATGTATAGAGTTCCTAAAACCAACTTTCAAATGTCGACATATTAAAAAATGATCTCGTATAGTTTTTGTTTTAAAATTTTGAAAGTTTAAAACAAATGTACAAAACAATCAAGAAAAAAGTCATCTAAAAAACTTGTACAAACTGAATTCTTACACAAATAGTAGTTTGATACCGAGCACAAAATGTTTGTTATCAAAAGTTGATAACGTTGATAAGTTCTGATACTGGTAAAAGCAGGTAAAACGTTTGTTTCAAACTTAACCTCAAACTGTCACAGTAGTGACAATGACAACTTAATATTGTTTAGCAACCTTTTTGATTTACCACTCTGAAGTACTCTCAGAAGACTCCAAGAGCAAAATCTGTGTTCAATTCATTCACCAAACTTGCCTTAACTGTAATCTGTGTGTTTGTTTGGATCAGACCAACATCGGGTAATTTGCAAAAATTACTGAAACATAACCTTATAACGTTAGATAAAATGTGTTTTTGTTGTTATTATCATTTTTCACAGATATTAAATCTAACAATTTTAAATCTCATAAATCTTTTACTTCTGAAATACAAAATTATTCAAAACACATAACCTTACAAATTTGTAAACATTCGAAACGTGTGCTACTTTTCTGTGTTTAGTGCTTTCTTGCCGCGGCCTCTCCAAGAGTAATTATACAACAATTGATAAATGAGCAGTGCTGTATTGAATTGAATAGTTTTCGAGAACTATGGGAGCAGAACAAGAGCAGTTAATTAAAAATAATACAAGGAAGATTGGTAAAAATGTAAAAATCAATTTTTATTCAGAAGTACAAATAAATAATATTTTTTATGCAAATCAAGTTCATGATGCATTAAGCAAACTACAGGTAGGTACTTAATCTAAAAACATCTTATGATTTGGAGTATGTATTTATAAGAAGCTTATGCAGTAGTGAATAGTATGTACCCTTTAGGAAGGGCAAGGAGTGAGTGGCAAGTAGTGATGTAAATGAAAAAAAAACCGAAAGGTTTTTTTTCAAAAAAAACCGTGTGTGTTTTTTCTGAATCTGTTTTTTTTCTGATATAGACATAATTTCGAATATTATGTGTGAGCACCCGGCTGTCTCAAAACCAATTTATTTTTATTTGAGATCAGTACCGTGAAATCTCTAACAAATTCAATAAGAAAAGCGGACTGTATTTAATTTTAATAATTTTCGTTTAACTTACCACAAATCTTCGTTTTTCGTAACTGAAGGATAGGTGAGAAGGAAAAAGGGAAGTCGATGAACGAAGTTTTATATCACTTTCATACTTTTCACAAATTCAATTATTAATTTAACTATTTTATTTTATTCCTGCTGTCATTTATGACCGAACTTTTCCAACATTTTGTTTACAACTAACTACTAAATTTTGAACTAAAAATAAACTCCGCGTACGCGCAATCTGAATTTGCATGGCGGGAAATTTAAAATACCGAATCCCCAAATTAAATGACTAACGAAAACCCAACATTATGTCTATATCAGTCTATATGTCTATATATTATGTTCATTATTGTTCATTTTCTGTCTGAGAGGAGTGTCAGCTGTAATATAACAAGTGGTAAGATTATTATCAATGGCATGTACGTGTGAAACCAAACTGCAGTTCAAGGAGCCTGTAGGGCGAGTTGAATATGGTGCTCCAGTTTCACAAGTAGAATCATTGATTATTATTAATCGTACTAAGAGTTATATTCGATGAGAGGAAATTTGAATCAAATTATGTTCTTAGAAACAGACCAAAATAAGGTAATATGATCACTTGTTTTTTACTATTGCTGTGATAGCTTTGTAATTAAGCAAGTTAATAAGTTTTCAATGGCTGATTTAACATCATGTGTCATATACCGGGTGATTTTTTAAATTTCTGATCTAGTAAGTCGTGATTTTTACGCCGTATCGAAGGTCACCGAAACGTAGGGCGTAGCGTTGATCACACTGCTATTCGCGAGAAGCGAGAACAACACTGGAGTAGGTTATGTTTATGTCAACATTTTTGAAATCTGACAGTTGTGACAAATCGAACGATTCAAACTACGCCCTACGTTTTCCGCATCTTTTGTTTTAAAATTATGTCATGGCTTTCTAGATCAGAAATTTAAAAAATCACCCAGTATAATACTATTAGTGGTCCCAATTTTGTCAATAATTTTGAATGTCATAACACAAGTAGTTGATCGAGATGGAAATTGTGATGAGTGCAAAGCACAACTCGCACTTATCGTCTGAATCACTACAAGTATAATCTAATATAATGGCCAAGATTACCAAAAAAATTGGGACCAAAAGTGAAATTTATGTGAAAATTTAATAAATTACCTCTGTAATTACCACCAATGGTGATTATTGTTGTAATCAGCATGCTGTTAATTGGTTTGACTAAATTTATGACATTTGATTAGTTGATAAACAATGTGTTGAATTGCCACTGTAATATAATTCAACGTTTTAAAAAGTATCTACTAAATATGTAACTTTTGCAGTAACATTAAATGACAGTAAATACATTGACCTATGCCTAATCTTGCTATAAGATTTGCATATTTTTTTTATCTATTGATTTACTAAATATAATAATCCTCACCATCAGTTCGAATCTTAAATTGAAGGTTATAGGTCATTGATATATGTATATTTGAAAAGTAATCAGTTGGTTTCTTGTTTCGCTAATCATTACAAGAAGTTTTTATTATTAAGCACCCGTCTGCTGAAAAAAAAAACCAGAAAGAGGTTTTTTTTTAAAAAAAAACATGTTTTTTATTCAGTCTGAAAAAAAAAACGTTTTTTTACATCACTAGTGGCAA
This sequence comes from Agrypnus murinus, assembly GCA_929113105.1. Lineage (NCBI taxonomy): Eukaryota > Metazoa > Arthropoda > Insecta > Coleoptera > Elateridae > Agrypnus > Agrypnus murinus. The sequence goes on along the minus strand of OV816028.1, from coordinate 153,427,563 downwards.
GTGTTGTATCCTGCTATGTAGTCGCGAAGCAACCAGTTAATACTCTGGCTACGTGCTGAAGTGTTGATTGACCTTTCTAAGGAGTACGTACAATCTGCTGCTGATTTTATGCCAAGTTATGACTTTTGGGATGTGCCAATAAATAGATAAATAGATGTCATTGTATAACACCAAAATGTCTTCGATATGCGGTAGTTGATGACATAGTTTTTAGCGGTTGTTTTTGTGGTATTTTAATTGTGATTGTAATTTTGACAGATTAAATTTAATATTTGTATTAATATTTATGATAATTCTAAGTAGAATATAAGGTTTTATAATTTTTGAAATGTCGGTAAAATGGAAGTGTCATTCATAGATTCCTCTCAATACTATCTGTTTACTGTACTGGTGATTATACATATTGCAACAGAGTTACCGCATAATTTCTTTAAACAATTTGCCACAGGAGATCTTTGGCACGTCCCAATACAATCTAATTTCACTGATTTAAGGTTATAAAAGAACAAGAATGAATTCACATATACCAACCTATTTTGATATAATATGTTACTCATTTAATGCTTCATATGATTTGAGATATGACCATGACAAAAAATTTGAGTTAAAACTTAAAAAGTTTAGAAGGCCATAAACTTTTAAATTAAATTCCTACAAATATAATAAGATTCTCTAATACAATAATTAGCATATACAACATGTTTTGCTAATCCTAAGGAGGGTCGTTATGCTTTGTATTTATGATGTATTGATAAAAGTTAATCAACCTAACCTTAAAAACTTATAAATGTGTTTTTCCTTTACATACCTATATTTCAAAATGAAAGTAAGGCTAATAATTGTTCGAGGAAAACATCCATCATTATGCTTGTTAATTATTTATTTTGCACTAAAATCATAAGATACCTAAAATTATTTCATTTACTATTAACCTCACTTTCTGCATGCTGGTTTGATAGATTTTAATAGAGCATGAAAATGAAACTTAGCTTTACTTTTACATTTAGCTACTGTATAAACTATTCAGTAGTAAAACTTGCATTGATTAGGTTGGCCAATAATCAATGAAAATCATATCTGGTCAAAACATCGCATGGGGCAAAACATCGCAAACAAATTTAAAACACTGAATCAATGTTTGGACCCTGTGATGGTTGACTACCGGGCAGCTTAAAGGTTTAGGTTTCCGTTTTGCAACATTTGGTCATTTGCGATATTCTGTCTTGCAATCGTTTCTAGCTGCTAATATTGCAAATCTTTGACAGGAATTATAAAAGTAATGCACTAATACAAACTATTACAAAGTTTTAATATTGCAACATCTTGTTAGTTAAAAACGACTAACTACAGCACCAACAGTCAAATCTAATACTTACTAGACGTTTCCCTACTATTTCTAATTGCCTCTTGCATATCCCTATCTTCTGCTTGTCTCCGAGATTGCTGTATTAAATCATCTTCTGATATACTACTAAGTCGAGCGCATTCAGGCAGCTCCCGCTCGGAAAGAAATGGTGTTTCACTTCCAGTTGTACCAATCCTCAACACATTTTTTCGGAGATCAATACAACACTACAAAGAGGCACTAACTATTTTATGATTCCAATCAAACAGATGTGTCTTACCTGATGTCTTTTTAGCATATCTAAACCGAGTAACATATCCATAGGTTGCTCTTCCAGTACTGAAAAACTTGTGGTTAAATAATCAGATTCAATTTGTATCTGTACCATGTGAATTCTGCCAATGATCCTTTGTACACCAACACCCTTTGCAATTCCTGCCCATCTTGTATCGACTAAACGCATTATGTTACACCGCTCTGCACAATTACTAGACATGATTGTTGTTTGCGCGCCTGCAATTCGATATAAACTAATACAATCTTAAACTTGAAAACTGCATAACAAATATTTTAAATTGAAGGATGTTTCACAAATCAGATCAACTGAGAGGGAGCTTCACTAATCTTTTTAACAATTTTGATGCAAACGGCACAAATGTGCACAAGTTGCTTTTAGTGCTCCTGTTTTTTCAAAACCTCTGAGTGAATTCCACAGTTTGGGGAATGTACGAATTTTTTTGGCACATAGTTAACTACTTAAACTAAGACTAACTGTGCAATAGTATGATTCATAAAACTGGTAATATGATCAAACATGCATATTTCAGTTGAAGCAATTTTTGTTTGAATAACCGAATATAAAACTCCCTCGTGTTGAAAATCTATAATATAAAAGTACAAGCTCACCTGAATCAATAAATGCCTTAACAGGTACTCCATTCACTCTACAATTAATATAAAGCATAGTAACTGTTCCAAAAGTTTCTGGATTATATTCCATAGCTGCCTCCATGTTTGCTTCAATGTTCTTCTGTCTTATCTCTTCAGCTATTAAGCGCTGTGCTTCTGTATCAAATGGATGCGCATTCATCATCCTCAGTCTCTGTTGATCTCTGTCCTGTCTTGCTTGCACTTGTTCACGCAATACAGTAGCAAAAGTGTCTAGAAAATTCAAATTTTAGATCTCAAGTTTTTCAATATCCTTAAATAATAATATACCGATGTTTCCTGAGAGTAATGCATCCGCTAAACGTGGATTATTCTGCTTTAAAAGTGCTAGTTGATCAGGGTTTGCTAGGAACATGTCACGAATAAGCACAGGATCATCATCGACCGATCGTTGACCTGGTCCTTGATGTGCTGCTACCACACGTCTCGATACATCTGGTATTTGAATACCACTAAAGTCTAAATTTGGTACTGCAATATAATAATTTATCAGTAAATTAATTTATTTTAGGCAAAGTCTTAGGTTATGTTAATCTCAAAACTGACATTTACATAACCTAAAAAATGAGTTAATTTTAGGTTCACAGATTGCATTTAATCTTAATTGCTTTCTAAACATATTCATATGATAACAATAAGATTAAGATTTGTATGAGAGAACAATAATTAGGTAACTGTAAATATAATAATTTAATATAAACAGATAGGTATAGGATAACGTTGGGAAGATACAGTTAAGCAATCAAAATATAAATATTGTTGTATTGTTTTTATCTGCACTAAGTGATAAAGGTTATTTATAATTATTTAGATGTTATACCTTCAGTTGATGAATAACTAAATAATCATGTTAAGTATCATACTATACAATGATGACTATGCTGATTTTAAAACACAATAAGCTGACTCATTTATTTTGACCCTGTCTTGCATTTTGGGTTTTACAATGAATCTGCGAACTAAATGATCAATTATTGCATTAATCTAAAGATCTCGGACATATATTTCTACAAACTATTACTATAGCAAAATTAAATTCAATCTAATTATATTTACTAATAAATATATTTAAAACTAATCTATACAAATATTTCTTACCGTGTTCAGTGCTGGTTTGTGAATCCGAATTGTACATGTGTTGCATGATGACCACATCACCGTCATGAATACCATGCTGTTTTAAAGACTTTTTATCATCTAGTAGTGGTCTTCCATTAAAAGAGATCAAAATTTCGTGTGCAGGAAAACCAGATTCCACTTCACAAAACGCTTTAAAGTTTTCCAGTTCCAAATCTTCAGATACATCAAGCACAAAAATATAATCAGACATTGTAGTCACTGTCACTTTCATTTTTATATTCTTTTTTTGCTCGCCTTAAGTAAATACACACCAGAATTTCGCCCGAGAGGGAAAAAAACCAAATTTTACCTTCTGTCTGCAACAACACACGAATCTTATTCGCGTCTAATGAACCTAACCTAAACGAACCACAAATTTTAACAGCTCAGCAGAAAAGTTGACAAACGTTTTTATTTTCTTAGAAACGTAAACAGTGGATTGGCTAAAAAAGTTTTGTTTGTAATGAAAGTGGGGTATTTAAAAATTCCTTTTTTACGTCGTTAATATCCACGCAGAGGGTTTATTCTCATCTGTAATTAAACTCGAAATAACTTGCTTTTTTGGCAAAAACAACTTCTTTGTCTCTCTGGGGGTTTTATTTTAAAATGTCAATTGTATTTTTGTTTGCTTATTTTTCATAGAGAGCACAATTTTAAGAACTTTTCAGATATGCAACACTTTTTACATAGTAGGAATTCTTATCATAATGATATTTAATATAAACATGATTCTTCTATATACTGGCCATTTTGTATACAGGCTGATAAAGAGCCAATTCCAACAAAAATAAAAGTGTTCCAGTTAAAACATAAATAATCCAACAACAAATAACAGAAACCACTTACGTACCCATAAAGTTAACTTAAATTTCCACCAATGAGTTTATAAGCACTCGACTCCGTGGGTCATATGCTCGAACTCATTGGAAGATTTTTTATTTGCAAAATGACCATCATTCATGACTGTGAAATGTGTATTTTCTGTATTCAAAGTTTAAAAATCGAAATCTCCTATATTTGTAGCGACATCTTAGAAAATTCTCTTGTCTCACCTTTCCAACAAAATGGTAGTTGTGAGATATTCCTAAGCGTATCTCTTAAAAGTATACATCACCTCTTGCACATACATCTCACATGTAGTACGATTTCGCCGACAGTCTATAGGGGCTTTCCCGTTCATTACAATATGTTGCTATGAAACTGTTGTTGCCAACGTGTTAATTGTTGAAGTGTATCCTGTCAAGAGACTTCCACAGTGCCTGTAATAAAAGAAATCGTTGTAACATAACATGGTCGAAACAATATAATGAAACCTTAGAATATAAAACTGTAGGAAGGAACATAATCATCTACCACATACGACCGGGATGGGGTCTCAATATGGCGGAGTAGGGTGTTTCTAGTTTTGTAATGAGATATTTTCATTGGGGGTTCTCACTGCCTCGAAATGCGCACATAAACTACACAACCTCAATTTTAAACCATACTATTTTAAAATTAATCTTAGAATATATATTTTTTTAAATATTTTTTATAAACGAATACTTACTTATGAAATGTAATTCCCTTTTTTGTATTTGTCGGAGTTTGAGAGCAAAGTAGATTTAGGTGGTGTCTAATGACGGCCAGTGTGACGTCATATCCGTCGCTTTTAAAGATCATTGCGCCGGGTAGTTACGCTCCTTTATACAGTTTTATATTCTAAGAATGAAATTAATTCCTTACTGCTTCAGTGGCGTAAAAAGCCGTTGAAAATCGAATATGTTTCAGATCATTTTGTAGAAATAACTGACGTCAGAATAAAACAAGCACTTTTTCGAAGTTTTATACACTCACAGGTTTTTCTAAACTGTCTTTTCATGCTCATATTTTCATTCACCCTGAGTACGCGTGGTCTAAAACCGCTTCTGCGTATAGCATGCCCAACAGGGCAAATCTTTTAACACCCAAAATCTTTTAAAAAAGACATATGCCACGAAATGAAAGGTAACGTGGAAACTTGTTTTGTATGTTTTTCCTAAGTTATAAATGTCATAACATGTCTTATTAAACATTTTAATTTGTGAACTTGCTGACTGATTAATTTCTATTTTTTAGTTACACACACATATGTACAGGGTTTTTCTTCTTGGCTTTGCGGGATCTAGCTCATTGCCCAACAGTTGATTCAGTTGATCTATTTGTATCTAGGGTGCTAGGATGAAACTTGGAATACAGACTTTACGTTTCAGGGCCTTTTGAAACGATTTTTAGTAAGACACTACTAGAATAAGGCCACGGAGTTAAAGGTATTCTCACAAAGGATATAAGAAAGGAGAGGAACTATTATATTTTTATTTGACATGTATTTAAAAATTGCATCAACGATTTATATACTGAGATATTGTTCCTTCTTCAGATTTCTACTAAATTCCCTAGTAGCACACAATATTTCTTTATTATTTAAAAAATATAAATATAATATTGTGTTTTAAATATTTAAAAGATTAGGAAGATATTTCTAAAATATTAAAAATGAAATATTTAGAAATATATTAATATACATATTAAATACATATGTTATTTGTGTGTAATTTTTAATATTTTAAATCGAATATCAAACAAATATTTTATTATTATCATGACGACAGAATGTCATAGATAAATATAAATATTATATATAAATAATATTAAAATAAGAATATTTTATAAGGAAATATTTTAAATAATATTTTAGCTAAATATTTAGACTGATGTCGAAACGAATATTTATGTAATATATGTGTGCTACTAGGGTTAGTAGGTTGAATTATTTTTAGTTTAATTAAATCTCTAAAGAGTTCATTTCTTTGTTTGTGAAATTTAGCACGTTCCAAAATTAATTATGTGATTTGTATCCACAAAGTTAGCTCCACATTCGCAGGCTGCTAATAGAACTATACCCAATCTGTTAAGATGTGCAGGTGTCTGTCTATGCCCAAACTTCAACCGCGCTATAAGTAGTTTGAAGATTTCGGGGAACTGCATCGCTTTTGGTCGTTCATTGACTGTTGGATGTATCAAAGCGTAGTATATGTGATCTCATGATTGTTATAGGCTTTCCAGCGCTGATTTCAATTCCTTTCAAAGCTTTCTTTTTTCAAGACACTAACGTAATCTCTCCAGTAAATATTCGTATGAATAGGAGTGCCATCATTTATTGCATATTTTGCTAGTTTATCAACTATTTCATTTGACGGAATCATGTTGTCCTTTGACCCAATAATAGATTATTTGCAAATCAACTTCTTTTAACTTTCTATGTTGTTCTCTTATCTTAGTTATATATATATATATATATATATATATATATATATATATATATATATATATATATATATATATATATATATATATATATATATATATATATATATATATATATATGTTAAGCCCATATATATTTTTTATTTTTAAGATAACGGATTTGTTCAAAACACTTTTTCTATTACCCTGTATAATATACGAATTAAAAAAACTCTTAATGTTTTTAAAAACTGCACATAATGTTGTCTAAAATAATTTTTTAAATGAATCCATTATCTTAAAAATAAACAAAATAATATGGGGTTAACATGTACCTTAATCACCAAGTACAAAGTTTTTAAAATAATTTTAAATCACATTTTACCATAACATCAACAGAGTAGCAGACAATTCAAATCACATATAATAAATAAAACCAGATTGTTAAGTTACGAAATGCAGCATTTATAGCTCGCTCTATCAAAGTTCTTATTTTTTTATTTTAGTACGACGACTATACGTAGCACTGCACGATTGCAACCAAAGTGTTCCCAGTTCACTTCTCGGTGAACAGCGGTGATATATCGGCTAGTCCGGTCCCATATTTTATAAGAATTTTTCGACCGCATTCGTGCATTTGTTGTACCAAATACTTTAATATCATCAATACCGGAAACTCCATATACTTTACCATATAAAAACAGGCAACATTTTTGTGGCGCGATCATCGCAGATGGGTGTGCAACTAACAAATGGTTTTTTGGTGAGAATCCTGCATCTAATTAAAAAATAGCACTATTTATGTTAAACGATGGTTTATTACTGTTATGCTAAAATATATAAAATTTTACAATTTATCTAAATTATTCAATATTTCATTACAATGACGATTTTTCAATTACTTTCCCAATATTTGAGAAATGTCCGGTGTATTTGCACACCGCAAGGGGCGCTATTAAATTTTGTCTCCCATTTTTCGAAATAAGTTTCCGGTATTAATAATATTAAAGTATTTGGTTGTACGTAGAAACGATTTTAGACACGGTATTACAGTCTTATCAAAGAGTAGTATATTATAAGAGGCGAAACTTCGCGCGGCGTCTTCGATCTCTCGTCATCACCCCAGTAGCACACAATATTTCTTTAATATTTAAAAAATATAAATATAATATTATATGTGTTTTAAATATTTAAAAGATTAGGAAGATATTTATAAAATATTGAAAATAAAATATTTAGAAATATATTGATATACATATTAAATAAATATGTTATTTTTGTGTAATTTTTAATATTTTGAAACGAATATCAAATAAATATTTTATTATTATTACGTCGACAGAATGTCGTAGACAAATATAAATATTATATATAAATAATATTATTATAATATTAAAGAAATATTTAAAAAAATGTATTATCTAAATATTTAGGCGGATGTCGAAACATATATTTATATAATATATGTGTGCTACTAGGGCAGTTTCAATGACCTTGGAACGCTTGGCCCTTTAACTTGGATCACAGATATGCGCGCCAAATTTAAATATTTACCACGCCTGAACTCAACCAGCTAACGTCCGGGGTTGTTAATTTCGTATGTATACCAGTTGGGCAGTATAAGGGATGATTTTAATAAAACTATACACCAATTGTTGTCTTTATTCAATTTAATTCAAATCTTTATTGTATATAAAGTTTTACAAACATAAAAAGCTTATTACAAGTGATTGGTAGATACATATATGGTATTCTCTCTCAACAATATAAAATATTTAATAATCAACTAATGATAACATTTCGCATGAATTGCAGTTCATTGTGTTCTCACCAACACATGTGTGTTTTAAAACTAACACTTTGAGTAACTTTTGAAAACATTTGTAGTCACACAATTTACACTCAAATGGTTTTTCGCCACTATTAGTTAACAGGTGTGTTTTAAGATTAGATTACATCTATTTTCGAGGTTATGGAATTAAGAAAAATAATCTTAAACTAATACGGTACTTAAATAACACAATACTCGTCGTTTGGAAATCAAAAGTAGTGAATGTCGTTATTATATAAATAAAATGTATTCCTATAGTTCTTGTAAACACAAACACCTGCGGTGTTTACGTTTTTCTCCATTCATGTTTTGGTTCAACTATAAATGTTCAATTGTTTGTTTATCTAAGTCTCATAATCACAAAAAAAAACACACTACACATTAACTGTTTGTCGCAATATGGGTACACTTTCACGGAACACATACAGAATAACGAATTGACTTGACAGGTATAAAAGAATGAAAATAAGCATCTATCTTTGGCATTTCTGTGCTCCCGTCCAATGGCATCGCCAACAAATTGAGAGCGAGCCGAAAGTAACCGAGAATCGGTGATGGGCCCTTTAAAGTGGTTTTGCTATTCTATCTCTCTCGGAATTGAGGTTTTTCTACCAACTTTCGCCTCTTATAATATGTACTCTTTGGTCTTCTTATAGTATTATATCATGTATACCTTATATTATTATTAGGGCCGGTTGCATAAAACGTAGTTAACCACGTTCTTACATTGATGGCGCTGTTAGGCAACTTGATTGGATTAAACTTAAGAACTGGTATAAAAGAACCAATAACTTTACTAAACTTGCTTTTAATTAACCAATTACTTGAGTTACCAACACATCAAACTAATCATGCAGTTAACAATTATTACGGGTCATATTTCCAACTACTTCTCGAAGCTTTTGGATCGTTATTTAGCAACTATTATTTCTTAGCGTAAGTTGTTATGTTGGTTTGCCTTGAGTATTGTTAATAGAATGTTTCATCAAGTCACCAGTTTTACTAGTTTTTGGTTTCCTTGGTATTTTTTTGGGATGATCGAAAATATCTGTCAGCTGGTTGTGGTTACAATTTCGCGGAATTATAATTTGTATTTTTATTACCTTTGAATAGGGGATATATCCGTGAAATTGTTAATTGGCGAGTTACCGTTTTCTGAATCTCATTTCTACCTTTTCGTGCTCGCTAATCTCTTGAAGAGGATCTGCAGCCAACCACAGTCCCCGGCTACTTTGATGTAAGTTACCTTATATCGATAATTTCTAAATGTATTATTTTTGGGAAATAAGATTTCTTATTTTCTTAGTTCTTTCAAGTTGAAGTAATAATCTCCCGACGTCATCAACCAAACCGTTTATTGTTTCCAATTGCCTGTTTGTCTATAGCTATAAACCCTCACTGAGAGGTAAGTGGTATTGGTTAAAGGTATTGACTTTATGTTAAATTCATTTTTCTCTTTTTAGGGTTCTTGGTTTTGGGTTTCTCTTTAAGTTTCCCTTTATTGCGTTACCTGTTGTTGTTATTGGTACCATTGAAGTACTCCTCCAATTCTCCTTCTTTACCGCTACTTTGCTCGAGAACAGCTGTAAGGTTACTTTAGTAGAGACAGCGCGACCTGCATGGTGTGTTGGATTCTTTCCAGATAAGTGCCGAGAAAGATACATTTATGATGAAGAAAATACGGACTACCCTTTTTTTGGGTGTTTGGCATATCTTATTCAACTCTATGATGAAGACTTATAACTGGTAATATTGAAAACTGGGCAAACCCTAAGTAATCCAGAAAGACCATATCCTTTTCATTGCGGAATAATTAATCCATTGCTATTCTATATGTAAAGCCGAATGATATCATAGCGCTACTCAAGAAATCATGAATTTCCGTATATCCATGAGAGTCAACCTAGAATGCCACATAACCTTTAAGTCAAGTTTGACATTTGCCTACTTTTAAATTGACAACCTAAATTAATCATTCTTGAACTAAGCCTACTATCGGTCTGCCAAACTAATCAGTCCTATTCTATTGTTACCTTAATAATTTTATCATACCTGTAACTTATTTCATATTACCGTATCCAATTATACCAACGAATTGAAGCCCTTAGTTGGTTCTCTTTTGATTTTATTTATATCAGGTACTATATACTCCACTATAGGAACAGCAGCTTTCTATTGAGAATAAACTCGTAGTAAGAGCGTAAGTATCTGTAATCCCACTGTATTTATACGTTCCGCATATATTTGTCTTGAATCACGTTAAAGGGTGTATCGCAATAACGATTGAAGCTGATTGATGCCCTTTTAGAACCTTGGGGTTCATTCTCGTTTATGGACGCAGTCGTTTACTTAAATGAGTGGCGCACGGGTTTTTCTTTTAGCTGAGTTAGCTTTGGGCAATATCGCGTTGACTGCAATCATTCACTTTGATACTGTACTATATACCCTGAGGCTGTGGCAATACAATGCTTTATGCAACTGGCCCCTAAGGAATTTATATGACTGCGGACATTAAGTCAATTAGCCAGTTTAACTGATGTCGCCCCTTGTTTTTAACATTTTGATTTTTTTCTTGTTTTCTTACTACATATTTTACTATATTTTTTTATCATATATTTTTGTATACTGGATAGAAGGGGTTACTATGCGTTCATTTTAAGAAATGATAGAAGACATCAAAAAGGACAAAAAGCCTTACACAACTTAAATAGGCCCGGCGCGAGGCGGGTTCAGCGCGTTCCCCGGAATCCGTCCTCGTGCTTTAGACGGCCCCACTCATTATTAGGCGCCGCGTTACAACTTACAAATACGCGTGCTTTCTCTGCTGCTGTAGTCACGCCGATATTTTCGTGTCAGTTAACGACTGGCAAAGCAAACTCCTACTATTCAACCTACGTAAATCTTGATGACGTGGCTAAAAACTTTGCAATGAGAAATAATTTTTTAAACTAACCACTTTCAAAATAAAATTTTGCGAATGTAACAGATAAACGCAAACGTAGTGTTCGCGCACTGGTGCTTCAAAAAGTTACAAAAAGCACTGGCCCTTTTAGGTTTTCTAAAAATAATTTGACTTGATAATAATAAAATTTTGAACAATTAAAGAATTGCCACGCCAAACATTATTGGTGCCAAATTGGTGACATTTTAACGGAACTTTTATGCTGATTCCGAATATGTAAATCATTTTTGGGGCAAACGCCTCTAAGCCTTCAAAATTGGTTGCTACCAACCTAACCTCCAACAAAGCGCAACTACCTAACCAAAACGCTATGAAAAAGCAAATTCGGGTTTTTTCAACCTAACCTAACTTTACTTAATCTAACCTAACCTATCCTAATCTAAACCTACCTTAACTCAAACCTAACCTAACCTAATCTAAACTAAACCTAACCTAACTAAATTGTGTAATTGTAAATTAGACAATTTGGCAATCGTAGAAACCTAGTATAATTATTATTCATTTCCATGGAGCTTCAGCATTGTTTTACTTTTGACCCCCAAATTTGAAGCCTTCGGAGCATCTTCCCCAAAAATGATTTACATATTCAGAATCAGAATTTTTTGGGCAAACGCCCCTAAGCCTCCAAAATTGATTGCTACCAGCCTAACCTCTATAAAAACGCCACAACTAACCAAAACGCTGTGCAAAGGCAAATTTTTCACAACCTAACCTAACCTAAACCTAACCTAACCTAACCTAACCTAAACCTAATCTAACCTAACCTAGTCTAAACTTACACTTAACCTAACCTAACTTAACGTAACCTAACTAAATTGTGCAGTCGTAAACTACACCATTTACACCATCATAGAAACTTAATATAATTATTATTCATTTCCATGGAGATGAAGCATTTTTTTTACTTTTGATCTCCAAATTTGGGACCTTTGGGCGTTCGCCTCAAAAATGATTTTTGGGAACCAGTTTGGTCAAAAAATGTTTGGAGGGAAAATTCTTGAATAATTATACCTAAAACTTAATTGAGAAAATGCCATTTTTCTAGTGATGGGGTTTCAACACTACCCGCGTGTCGCGACACTTGAGAGTCGAAACAATATGGCGGGAGAAGTGTCGACTCTTCATGGTACTTTAACGACACTTCACCTTTACATCATGCATGCGTTAGTGTAAATGTAATCCAATTGAAACGAGAAGCAGTCAAGATTCATAGCTACATAAATCATAAGCAAACTATGGATTAAAAAACAATTATATGAGTAAATTCTGTTATGGTTATATATTTATGCATTAAGTACATTAAAAGACACTAAATTATTTATAAAAGCAAATACATATTATGAAACAGAAATTTAAAAGAAAAGAAACAAATTCTATAAATAACTTTTAATCAAACACAAGTCTATTAATTGGATTTATTATAAAAACTATTTAAAAATGTAATTTCGCTAGCGACGCGACGTTGGTCTTTAGTCGAGAACGTGTTTTTGTTAAGATTGAAGATGATACTTTTATTTTGTGTTTTCAGCAAAATAAATTGAATTAATGAAAATTAATGATCATTGTATTTATTTATACGTGTTTAGACAGTAGTCTTTCTTAAAAATACATTATAAGTAGTGATGGGAACTTGGGTGTCGAGTGTCGTGATACTGTTCGTGATCGTGACACTTGAAGTGTCGCGACACTTCGTGTCGAACAGTATCGCTCTTATTAGAGTGTAGTATCATTCTTACAAAGAAATTAAAGGCAGCTTTGTTGAACTGGCCAACAATCATTGAATAAGACGTACATATAAAACTATCTTGTTGTAGATTTTTTTAGTTAAAATTATAAATTCATGAATTATTTGCAAAACATTAATTTAAAAGCCGAAACCTGAAAAGTTGACGTGACGCCTCCGTGGTTCAATGGCAACCGTGGCTTGTTAAACCGCACGGGCTGGTGGAATGCAAGATCGAATCCCGTTACAAGCAAAACTTTGTTTAATTTTATTTGTCATTAATCTTTAATTTAATAACAATTTAAATAATTTGTTATTATTCTTTTATTCGAAAAACGTACAAGAAATAATAAACTGACGATGCTTTTTCATACTGCATACTACAAAAACCAATTTTTACAATATTAGTTAATTAACACTCAAAATCCTGAAGATTTAAATACATTTCAGTTTCAGTATTGACAAGTATTTATTTTACATTTTATTTATTTTAATTTGAAATAAATACGTAATTCTTGAATTCATGTCTTATTAATTGGGTATCATTATTTTTTATTTGTACTTAATGTATTATTTCTTGTACGTTTTTCGAATAAAAGAATAATAACAAATTATTTAAATTGTTATTAAATTAAAGATTAATGACAAATAAAATTAAAAAAACAAGTTATGCTTGTAACAGGGTTCGATCTTGCATTCCACCAGCCCGTGCAGTTTACCAAGCCACGGTTGCCATTGAACCACGGAGGCGTCACGTCAACTTTTCAGGTTTCGGCTTTTAAATTAATGTTTTGCAAATAATTCATGAATTTATAATTTTTGAAGAATTGGGATTGATATTAAGGGTAATATTTTTGGACAGTACGTTAGAATATCTTATCTATCGATTGCAACTATTAATTTCACCGACTTTTATTCGAGAACGAACTATTTGGCATATTTTAGATTTCCCATACTAATTTCCTATAGCAAATGTTAGAACAAACACGGTGTATAAATAATTTAATGTCTTTTAATATACTTAATGCATAAATATATAACCATAACAGAATTTACTCATATAATTGTTTTTTAATCCATAGTTTGCTTATGTAGCTATGAATCTTGACTGCTTCTCGTTTCAATTGGATTACATTTACACTAGCGCATGCATGATGTAAAGGCGAAGTGTCGTTAAAGTATCATGAAGAGTCGACACTTCTGACGTCATATTGTTTCGACTCTCAAGTGTCGCGACACGCGGGTAGTGTCGAGAACCCATCACTAATTATAAGGTATAAATATAAAAAGCTGAAATAATAATTAGGTACATGAGGAACTTATTCAACTTCAATTATTGATTTTAATTTATTTTGCTGAAAACCCAAGATAAAATTATCACCATCAATATTATACTAATACAAAAGAAAAAATCCACAACAAAATATTTTTATATGTAAGTCTCATTCAATGATTGTTGGCGAGTTCAACAAATCTGCCTTTAATTAAGAGTCGTGACACTTCAAGTGTCGCGACCACGACACTCAACACCCAAGTTCCCATCACTACATTTTCCCATTTGGCTATTAGAAATCACAAGAGTAAAATTAGTAATCTATAATAATTCTACTGACAAATGTACGTGCGCCATCTATTGGCAACAAGAGAATGCTATTGTCTACTTGGTTTTATGTTTACTTTGAATTCGAAACAGTATTACAGATTTTGGTTAATAACGTTTTTTTATTGTTAAAATTTGTTTCAAAAAATTTTGTGCAAAAGCCGATGCGCGAAGTCATCTTTGACGCATTCGCGTAAATGAATTACTTGTTCCTTGGTCGTTTCTGCTTCAAGAAATGCGCTCATGCACTGCTTCGCGCACTTCGTAAATAATGCTACTCTATGATCTTATTGCAATAAATGTAATAATGTGTTTTTAATAAATAATTTATTTAGAAGTTGTTTTAGGTCAAGTGCATTTTTGAACCCGGCCCCGCAAAAGCTTACGCCGGCCCTGACAACTTTGTTCTAGGAGGTGCCACTTTTTCAGAAAAAAATAAAAAAGCTGTAAACTTGAACATCATTTTAATAATATTAGTTTAATTATAGAGTATTGTCAGAAGATGTATCTTATCTATCACGATAAAAAACCTTAATAATATTTTTTCGTATGATCAATCGTTTATGCGTAATATCGGATTCTTTTTACTTTTACAAATTTTTTTCTACAAAGTGATACCTTTTAGAACAAAGTTGTATAAGACTTTTTTTGTTTCTTTTGATGTCTTCTATCACCCCTTAAAATTAACGCATAGTAACCTCTCCTACCCTGTATATTTAATGTTATTATGGTTATTATTACTATTATTTTTATTATTACTATTACATTTAATTTTATTAATTATTTTGTCTTTTTTTATAGACTATTTTTAAGGACAAGATAGACAAAGGGCACATTTACGCTTAACGATCGTTTTAGACGATTGACCACAACACAAGTAGACCGCGGAGAAGTAAGGACAGAATCATTGATAAGACACAGAAACAAGAGGCAGAATGCAGCAGCATTCATAGTACAATATAAGAGTTTTGTATTTTCTTTTCTTAGTGGGACGACTATACTGAGGAATAGTGTGTGAAACTAGATTTTGAAACAACCAGTGAGATCAAAGTTGACACTGCTTTTATCCTGCTCAAGATTTAAGATTTTAAAATTTTATAGTTCTTTCAATATTCTATCAGTTCAATCAATTCAATACCTAATAAGGTCGTCAATTTATTCAACATGTGCCAATCTGTCAATTGCAACCTCCAACCGTCATTCGATTGGAAAATGAGTTTATATTCACTGCATTCAGTTTTGTAACTTTTCGACTCTGAAGATGGCCTCTATTGTAAGAAACAACGCAACAAAGCTTCAAATAGGACATATTCGTTATTATGCCATTTTTATATTTTATTTAAAAAACAATTAACAATCGCAGCTTCCGCACTCATACCGTATGGTACAGTTGCACAAATTCGAAACTATAGAACAAACCATAAAGAATTAAAAAATCTTGATACGCGGAGTTAAAAGTTGGAAGCGTGTATATTAGAATATTACAACTACAAGATTTGAAGTACAACTTTTTATCAGTGAATCTTATAAATTTAAACAAACACAAGTTTTAAAATTCTCAGACTTCCTCAAAAACCTCCTGAAGAGAAAAGTATTAAACTAAAAAAACTGTAATATCTGATACTTTAAACGTTTTATAGTTTTAAACTTTTAAACTCAGTTAGTAAACCTCTGAAACTTTCAAATACATATTGTCACGAATTAAATCATTCAAATCATTAAATAATTAAAGCGGGTTATTAAAACGTCTTAAATTTGTTTTACACTTAAAGTAAAACTAATAAAATCTACAATAGCCAAAGCTGTCGAATGCGACTGTATTAGAAGAAGATTAAACATGATATCCAAGAATAATAACTCATGATTACTGATTGTCCATACACCCAAACGTGCTCCTAGTAATCTCGACCTTATCATGTGCTGTCAGAATCGCCAACTCGTCAAGCCTGGCATGTTCTTACACTAGACTTAGTAAATGACTTAAATTGTTGATGTTAAATTGTATTAAAGAATCTCACCTTTGACAGGTTATGCTGAGTTACTGTGTTCTTCTATTATCTTTACTTTAAATAGTTAAACTTAATATGATGTTTATTTTGAATTTGAAAAACAAAGCCCTTCCATCTTCTAAAGCCGTCAACTCTGAAATCATAAAAATTCCAATGTATAATACCTCGTGTCGATTAAACCTCCACACTTAATGTTTTAATTTGTTAAAAATTTGAAACTGATAACATATACATGGGCATGTTAACATTGTTAAACATGGAGATAGATTCTAAAGATTTATTTACGTGGGGCACATGATTGAGATAAGATCAATCAGTACGCATTTGCACAGCAAATGCTACCAGTAACTCACTGGTTGTAGCGAAGTTGCCGATTCACACTCTGCTAGCTTTTCAGACTAGTACCGGGACTATAAACGTGCTCAGTACTCACCCGTCGGTGTCTATCACAAGGGACGAACCCCTCGTTCAGCATTATGACTACTCTTACTATGTGGGACTTCAGTGCCAGATCGAATTCAACATCAGACGTAACTGGACTTGATTTTGAATGGTTTTGCCATCCCGATCTCCCAGTTATAGGCCTGGTGTGCCCCTGACAGAGCTTCGTTTCGAGTCTACCGAAGTAGAATTCCGGTATGTATCCGTTAAGGTGAAGTTGTCTTGAACGTGAGGGACTATATATTCGCATCAACACCGCTTATGCATAGTCTCTAAACGGTTTCTGAGGATCAGACGATTGGAACCGCACAGCCAACTCCGGACCCACCCATACTTTCATCTCCGAGACATGACTACTCTTACTATGTGGGACTTCAGTGCCAGATCGAATTCAACATCAGACGTAACGGGACTTGATTTTGAATGGTTTTGCCATCCCGATCTCCCAGTTATAGGCCTGGTGTGCCACTGACAGAGCTTCGTTTCGAGTCTACCGAAGTAGAATTCCGGTATGTATCCGTTAAGGTGAAGTGGTCTTGAACGTGAGGGACTATATATTCGCATCAACACCGCTTATGCATAGTCTCTAAACGGTTTCTGAGGATCAGACGATTGGAACCGCACAGCCAACTCCGGACCCCCCATACTTTCATCTCCGAGACATTACCCGGTAGCATGCAGTTTCCCATAGGCCAGCGGGCGAACCCCATAGCCGGGATAAACCTCATTTTGATTCTTCTCCATCCGTTTAGGTCAGGCATTGGGTAATTAGCACCATATCAGACCATGATGTCATGTAAAAATCAATTCCACCCACACCGGATCCTCATGGTAGTAGAACTTTCTATGCAACGTTTATGAGTCTTCGGCGAGAAACACTTACGTATAACTTCTACCACACATTATTTTCTGACTACGTAATCCATTGCCAAGTCAAACCTGGGATTGGGTCAGCACCCAGTTCTAAGGGTGAACGCCGTGTGGTCTGCACCCAAGTTAGTCATACTAGGCTAGTCTCGGATATTAGTAAATCCATGATCGACACCTCAAACTACTGCCTGGCCGTTCATCCTGAAAAACATGGAGACAGTGAATATTTACAGTTCTCAATATTTGAATGAACGGCTGAGCTGTAACTTTGACATCCGCAAATTTGCATGGTTTAAAGTGTTGTAACCCTTAAACTTAAGTATTTCAAAAACTTGGAACTTGAAAAATTAAAACTGCACATTATGCGAAATAATCCACATTCTACATTCCAACTACAACGTTCTGCATTCCACGTTCTCAATAGTTTAATAATACTTCAAAATTCAGCATTAAATATATTTTGCACTCGATATTCTAGATTGTACATATTCTTGTGACAAATAAACTCTTGTATGCACCACGAGCGTTACTAGATGATAATACCCATCGGGTGTCTTCCATCCCTCGGGCTCGTCAGGCTTTCGAGCTAAAACATCGTCGCCCTTCTGGCATTATCATCATGATAACGCCCTTGGTACATAAATAACTATTTTTTATTCCAAATTGAATATTTTAAACATTCCACATTCTGTAATGATTTTGCAGAGCATGTACCTTTTCCATTTACCTAAATCTGTTATTTCACATTGTATATTCCACATTCGAAACTGTACGTTCTACTTCCCAATTCGATACCCTACATTTTGTTGTCCAAGATGTAAAATCTGCATTAAGAATACAACATTCTACAAGCATACTTTAAATACTACAGCATCTAGATCGTATTCTCCACATTGCAGATTTTACATTTTAAATTCATTCTGCACTTCATTTTCTACATTTTTTATTTTATATGCTACATTCTGCATTTTACATTCCAAATTCAATACGTCACATTCTGCTATCAAAATCTTAAACTTGACACTAAACAACCATTGTACTATCTAATACTTTCTGTAGAAAGTTTCTAGATTGCGCATTTTAAATGTCAAATTCGATATTTTACGTTCTATAAGCTACATGCTAGATTCTACAATTTATATTCTATAATGAAATACTACTAGTGTATCCTCTAATATAATTATGTTATGTTGTAAATAAACTGTATGTTTAGGTTCTACAATTAACATGTTACAGTGCATGGTATCGTATTCTACATTCTATAGTTTAAATTTAACACACCACACTTTACACTTTATATCTCATATAATCTACATTCTACATTGCACATTCTTTATCTTACATTTTAAATTCGATATTCAGTATTCTACACATTCCATATTCTATACTTTACATTCTGAATTTTATGTACGACAATCTATATTACACATGCAAGATCCAGAATATTGAAATCTACGTTCTACAATCTAAATTGTGGCCGCGGTGATCTACGTAAAATCTACATTCTACCTAGTTTGTACTTATTTTGTACTACTGGTAATTAATTACTTTACGTGGTTTAATAAATGAAACTCTCAAAGAATGGAATTGCTGGGAAATTAAAAACTGTACAATCTGAAACTTTAACAATTAAAATTGTACTTGTAAGCTATAAAAATCTACAATTCTAAACTCAACGCCATAAAAGCGTTAATTCTTAAAAAAATAGAATTTTAAAATTTCTAAACATAAAAATTCTTAATCTTTAGAAACCTGAAACTCAAAAAACCTGCAAAGCTTTTTGAAACCGTTAGAAACTTTTAAATTCCTAAATTTAACTTAAAAACTCAGGCGATCTGAAACCGTGAAACTAAACCGTTGACCTTGAAATTCTGAATCATGAAAATTGATACTATATAATATTTACTTGAGTAGGTACATTTTTTCACATGTAACTAACTGTACTGATCTCGAGATGAAAATCAAACAAGACAAATCCCGAAACCGGAAAAGACTTAATTCCGTATAAATAATCCAACAAAAGGAGGTTTAAAATCCCCTTACCGAGGCGTGAACACGGCATACACTGCACCAGTGCACCCTCTAATGCCCACTCAAGGGGGTCCCCACATTTAAAATTAAATAAACAAGAATGCGCAGCTGGATATCATACCTATTATTACAACCCCTAACAAAAATATTATTAAAACAGGCTAGCACCTGTATATATTCTAGTATAGTAAGTAAGGTATTATACGATAGATCACTGGCCTAGTTTGGAAGGCCGATTTTAAAATTATTGTTATTACTATTGTGGACCCTTTCAGCCTGTGGTGGTTGTTTTAAGAGTTTAAGGGCTATTTAGTAGGCGTACCTATATTATTAATACAAACAATAATGGTATATTATGATAATATATTATTTTTAATTAGTTTTAACCGAAAGAATTTTGTGAATTTTTAATTATTTGCTTTCTAGTAATTTTAAATCTTACATATCATGAATTGGTACTACTTCTATCTAGTTATAAAAAGTTGACGTCTGAACGTTAATGTAAGTAATTTGTTTTTACCATGGTTTTTACATGTATTTATAATTACTCTTAAAAAAAATACTTTCAATTGTTACATAATCATTTAGTACACAATTTTTAAATGAGTGAAACAGGGTCGAAATAATAACGGTGTATATGAGTAGAATAAGGAAAAAATATCAATTTATAAAATAATCAAGTGAGCACTTATAAGAACTGCCATATTATATTTTTTTTCTTTCTTTTTTGTAAAAAGTTATTAGTAATCAGGGGCGTCGGAAGTACGGGTCAGAGGGGGCGGGCAGCTTAACTTAAAACAGGGGAGCGTAGCCCCCTACAAACAAGGATGAAAATATATTTATTTTAATTAAATAGATATTATGTGGTTGATTTGTTTTTACTAATTAAATTACTTACTTATTATTAAATTGAGTTTAATTATTGCGTATTTATTTTGCTTTAGATACTTATTCTTAATAATTTAATTATTATGTTAATTTCCCGCTCATTCATTTGAATCATAAAAGCAGGGTTGCCAACTCTCGTCGAAAATGGTTTCAACTTTTTCGTATAATAGAGCGTTCCGGTCAATACTCGAGGTTATTGATTGGTATCTATGACATATAACCGAACGAAGAAAATGCCGAAAAGGGTCCGTAGACATATCGCCGAAGAACATATTACCGAAAGTGGACAAATCGCCGAAAACTATAAAATGACGCCGAATAGATCGGAAATACATCGCCGAAGGTGATCAAAACGCCGAAACACATCTGTGGTCAAATTGCCGAAAGTGGTAAAAACACCGAAAAGTATATTTGGAGAAATCGCTAAATGCCGAAACTCATCTGTTGTGAAATCGCCGAAATGAATTTGTGCACAAACGGCCGAACGCGATCAGAATGCCGAAACTCATCTAAGGACAAATCGCTGAAATGTATTTGTGCATAAATGGCCGAACGTGGAATCGATGCCAAAAAGTATAAAACGATCGAAAATGGATAGAGCTCTTTACTTAAAATATATTTTAGCCACAGATGAGTTTCGGCGTTTTAAAATCACATTCGGCGATTTCTTCACAGACGTGTTTCGGCGTTTTGACCAGGTTCGCCGATTTGTCTACAGATGTGTTTCGGCAGTTTGGTCACCGCAGCCTGTCTATGAGTTCGACAAAGTTGAGAGTTTGTCCAGAAAATGTGAGATTTGTTCACTTTCGGAGATATGTCCAGGTAATACTTTCGACGTCACTGTTAGTAATGTGTAGGAACTTATGACCAAGGGCAACAGGAGGAGCGTTTGAGATTTAATTTATTGGTTTCAAAAGTTAATTTGCGTTTTAGTCAAATTGTATGTAGATCTTAAGTGGTGTTAGTGTTAACCTCAAAACTTAAGTTGACAACATAAAACTTAAGTAGTTCTACTAACAAAATATTAATAGATGTGAAAAATTTATTCATACTAATTTTGGTTAATTTTTGTTTATTACCATATTAAATAAAATCAGGATTCTGAAATAACTAACTTCGCTTTGGGTTTGAATGTGAATGGTGTAAGAAAAGGGAAAATAGGGAATAGCACTACATATGAAAAAGAGAGATATTATCGCATGCTTTCCAAGCTTATTTGCTCATAATTATGTTCATTACAACTGTATAATAGAATCTATTATTCACTAGTGGAATAAAACTACTTTATTTCACTGTTAGAAGAATGAACACCAATCTGCCATGAACACCAACGCATCCGTATTTATTCACAGTAACGCTTATGCAATAAATAACTTTCTCAGATATATTTGTATTCGCTATGTCTCCTTTGCTCACACATGAAAACCCAAACCCAAAGCAAGATTTTACCAACATTGTATAAATCTTCATCTCTTTTAGATTAGCATCAGGCTATTATCTACTCCATAGCAAAAAAGATTTACGTCCGCAAATAAAATCAAAATACTAAAAAGAAGGGGTGCAATTCAATGGCAGTAAATCGGGTACATTGCAGTTCATTTTACTATTATACTCGTATTACGTATCACTTTAAGTGATCTACCCTTTAAAAACGATGCATATCGGTTTTTTTCGGCCTCTAAATGCAGACCTCTTTAAAAATCAACAGTGCGGCTGATTGCCTAAATTGGATTATTATTTCTACCTTTCTGATATTTGAAATGATAAGCTGTAGGTATTATCTAGACTTATACTAACATTCGAAAATACACAATTGCTAAAAGCATACACAATATTGTGAAAGAAATGGCGTGATTGAAATGGTCGAATAACAGAATTATACTGCACTGTTTAGTTCTTTATAGTTAATTATGTAGATGTATTTTTCATAAGAGGATGTTCAAGTGCCTCTCTCAAAGATAAAATATTCATTCAGGTGTGTTTACTTGCACCTGCACGATTATGAATAATAAAGACTTTATCTTAAACTAGTTTTTGAATTGCGATAATAATTAATATATGATTCACATGATAAACACGAAATAATTTCAGTTTTTGTGAAGTAAAAGTAGATTTGGCTGATTCATCGAAAGTATGTAGTATAAAATGTGCGGAATTAACCCAAGCAGCATTTTAAGTAGCAGTAACTGTGATCGGAACTTTGATTGAGTAGTTACTACGTAACTACAACTAAATTTATGACTTTATAGGTTTATTTACTTCAATTCGAAATAAGTAATTGTGCAGTTGTTTATACTATTCATTGAAACTATGTAGTTCCATTACTTCTAAGTAGCTTTTAAACTACATGGAACGGTATTACCACTTAGTATAATTAATTTAAAGTCGTTGCAACTTCAAAGTAGTATTAGGATTGTAGCAGTAACTTCCCGAACCTAATTTAAAGTTTTTAAAACTTTAAAGTAGTACTGAAGATTCCTGCCACCTGCCTGGAACCATTTTGTACTATTTAAAGTAACAGAACTTTACAGTAGTATTGAAAGTAAAACTTACGTTTTTGCTACCCAGGATAATCACTTTAAAGTAATTTTTCGTAAACTACTCCATCTCCACATTTACTTGTAAAATGTTGGATTCCATTAATCAATTGCAATTTGTTATGATTGTTATTAGATGTTTTACTTCATAACCTTCAATAAAAATAATAAATTGGTGCCAAATTGTGCCTTAGGAATTGTTATGTATGTACCTTGAAGTTGGCAATATTTATTTGTAGTGATGTAACTAGCCAATCCTGACCCGACCGTCAGTACCACTCGAGTCGGCTTGGAGGACACAGATCTTGTGCAATGTATGTATTGTGTATGTAATGCTCCCTGCTCACTCAACATTAATAAAGTTAATTAATGACAGTTAATAAATGAGTATCTTTTAATTAAACACTTAAAAGATCATAACAGGAATGATATAAAAATGTATCAACTTATAAGTATTTTTGTCATATTTTATTAAAGACGTTTTTATTAAAAAATATATTTATTGTTATTTTTCGACCTATCATCATCACATTCAACAGAAAAGTTGCAGTGGTTTATAATTTTGGCTGACTGGAATGACAAAATAATCAAACACTTCATCGCTCTTTGTATTATCAAGTACGTATTACAAATAAAATAGTAATCCATTTTGTAACACGATCGCAGCATTAGTATAGAAAATGATATATCTGTTAAGTTGCAAGAGTAAGAGAGCGTAACCACACGACACGATGTGTCAAAGAGTAAAGAAGTTCCACGAAAGTAGCAATTACTACGCCGCCACGTATCTACTACCCAAAAATTGTTCCCCATTTTGGTTCCTGGAACGTAATGAAACCGTACCAATTACGTGCTTGTGACTATTGACAAAAACTTAATAGTTCCACTGGTAGTTACTGGTACGTAGCGATGACTAAAAATATTGCTTTGGAATAGAATATAGGTAAATACATCCTAAATGATCTATGTTTGACTGTAGAAAACAGAACACAACACAAAATGTACAGTGCTATTAAATTAACAAGTAATATAAATACTCCATATTGCATTTGAAAATAATCAAATCGATCCATTAGGTTAAATTCAAGGTTAGATTGATTAATTGTGACCAGTAGATATGCATTTTACCACGAAAAGACGTGGTTTGTTATAAAAAGTACACTTTCGCATCTTTTATTTTACAATAAATTATATTTTTATTTACGTTTGTATTTTTAAAAACTCAATTAATCTTAAATTATCCTTAATTGAAATGAAAGGTTAAAAAGGTTGAAAAGGTACAAACTACACCAACATATTGCATTTTAATTTAATAGCACTGTATAAGGGAATTTTTCAAATTACATTCTAAATAGTACAATCTACATTCCAAACTCCACATTCTACAATTCAGATTTTCCATTCTATATTCCAAACTCAATATTTCACTATCTGTATTCTACAATTCTATATTATACAATTTAAATTCACATCCTACAATCTATACATATTGTCCATTGTCCATACTACAATTTATAAATCAAATACGATGCTTGTTACGTCTTACTTTCTAATTGAACCTACTGCAAACACTGTTGCGTATAGTCCACATCGCAGATCATACATTATTTTGACATGCTACATTTCATAGTCTATTTCTTACAGAGTGTAAAATAATATACAGAACATTACATTATAAATTCTAAATCTAAAATTGTCATTCGATATTTTACATTCTCAAACTCTACATTCTACTTTTTTACATTCTCTTTTTTATATATTTCTTTTCTACATGTAATACATTCTACATTCCGAATTTAAATTTTATAGTATTATTACTATTAACACTTCACATGGCACATTATAGGCACTATATATTTTACCATTTACATACATTGCAAATTAAACATTACATTTGCATCATTAGTATAGTCTACAGTGCACACGTTAGATTGTTAACTATACATTACACATTTTACGTTCGACATTTTATACACGAATTCGACGATGTACATTTTGCTCTGCGAGTACTACATCTCTTTACATTCTTCTAACATTTCTCATTCCATCTTCTGTACTCTAGATTCTACAGTCTCTAATGATACCTCTATAACCTACATACATTTTTGAATCTTCAATACGCTATGCTATTCTACAGTCAAATATCTACATTCTACATTCTTTTTACCATATTTGCATTTTTGCAGGTTATGATTGTATACTTCACATTGTATATTATACATTCTTCACAAGATAGGTTGAGTAGAATTTTTGTTTACAGAAAATAACAGATTACTTGCTTGTACTAAAGCGTGTTGTTCATTTAGTTTTTACTAATTTTAAATAAATTGAAGATAAGAAAGTGCAAATTATACTGTTTATATTCCAGATTTAACATTCTATATTAGATCTTTTAGACTAATTGACGAATTGACTATCTGCATTCCCTTTTTTACATAGGTACTATATCTTATATAATACATTCCAATGTTGAAATTCTACAAGTTACAGACAAATTGCACAACCACATTGCACATTATACTGTTGGTTTCTTAATAATCTAGGACAGCAAGGCTAATGTGATGCTATTTTAATACTTTTTTAATATAAAAATAGCATCGTATTAGCCTTGCTGTCCTAGAGAATTATCAAATCAATACTAGTACATTTCACATCCTACATTCCAAATTTCACATTTTACACATTTTGCATCCCATATTCTGCATGCTGTATTCTATATTGTATGCTTTTTATTCTACATCTCAAATTAGAAAACTTTGTATCCAATTCAATTTCGATCTGAGAATTCCTTCCACATTATACGTTTCTTCATTTCGCATCTCAAATTAACAGGTTCGGCCGGTGCATACATAAACCCAAAGAGCAGGCAATCCCGTATATATCTCTACCATGCTAATACTGCTCATACATAAACATTAGAGCAGCGAAGTGATATGTTCTGCAGTTTCAATGTCCAGGGCTTTCGTAGACACCGGCCACCACTGCAGTCTAATACTCTACATTATATACATAATTATACAATATACACCACGTTTTACATTTCACATAATACACTCTAATTTCCACATTCAGTGTTTTCTGTTAAGTTCCACATTTACGCTTCACATTCTACATTTTCTATTCGACATACTTTCTACATTTTAATTGCATTTAAAATTGTACTGTCTATACTCTTTAATTACACTTTAATTCAATCTGAATATTCTACATTCTACAGTACTGTAAATTGTAAACTTCCATTACGCTTTATACTTTTTATATTGAACAGGCTATTTTGTAAGTGACTCTACATTATACTGTGCGATTCAAAAGTATAGAATAAATTCGATAAAAGGGAAAAAGTATTGATTTTTGGAAAAATCCCAAAAACACGTCAATTTTGTTTTTAAAAACCGCACGTTTTGACATAATATTCGAATATACAGGGTGATGCTTTTAAGAGTGGTGACGTCATCGGCATTTCTTTTAAATAGCAACTTTTATTTTTTATTCCATATTCTGACACTTCATCCAATTACCAACATGGTAATGTAATAAGTTTGTCACCTTATATAAGGAAATTTTTGAAAAAAATAATTATGAAGACGGAAATGTGCTATAGTCACCACACTTAAGTGCATCACCCTGTATATCCGATATGTCAAAAAGTGCGGACTTTAAAACCAAAATTGACATGTTTTCGAAATTTTTCCAAAAATCAATACTTTGCATTTAAGTGTGGTGACCATAGCACTTTCCCGTCTTCATAATAATTTTTTTCAAAAATCTCCTTATGTAAGGTGACAAACTTATTACATTACCATTTTGGCAATTGGATGAAGTGTCAGAATATGGATTAAAAAATGCAAGTTGCCATTTAAAAAAAATGCCAATGACGTCACCACACTTAAACGCATCACCCTGTATATTAGAATATTATGTCAAAAAGTGTTTTTGGAATTTTTCCAAAAATCAATACTTTCCCTTTTATTGAATTTATTCCATACTTTAGAATCGCACTGTATATTCCATATTATACATACCAAGTTCGACATCTTGTTTTATGTTTCTACATTTCAAACTACACTATATTATCGTTTCTAAATTTTACATTCTTCCATTTTATCTATTGAATCCTACGCTTTACATTACAAATGCTACATTCCACAGTCAAAATTTATATTATATACTCTCGCATATCTCGCATATTACAGAAGGTAGACTTCAAATTGTTCGTTACATATTATATATTATACATTTTTTACTCTTGGAACACATGTACACTTGTGTTACACGTACACATTTCATTCTACTCTTTATTTTCTACTCTTGGAATTCGACAGAATGCCGTCTAACTTTTATTTCCATACTCCCGACTGTACAGTGCACATTCTACATTTTACAGAGTCTTACATTACCCATTACAAACATTATCCAGTTTGTTTCTTAAGTAAATATATTCCATAAATGTAGCAGGTGATTACAGTGGTTATAGGAGGTGGAGTGTGACCTTACGGACATGTAATTGTCTTAAAAATACAGATTATTATTTACCTCATTTATTTCTGTTGTACTTCGAGAATTAGGTTGCTAACACTAACTAATACAGAAGCTTTGAGAAAGTTAAGCTAAATCTACCAATTGCACTCTTGCTTGAAGCGGTGCTTGAGAAAAACATGTATATTTTATATTCTACATTCTAAATACGATATCTGCATTTTATACATTTATCTACATCCAGAATGTAGGAAACATTATTTTAATTTTAAATCAGACATTGTATTTGATATTCTACACTCTAGCATCTAAATTAATCTATACATTCTACTTCATATTTTAACATACACTTCACGTTCTATATTGCACATTCTCCATCTTGTATATTACATTCAACATTACACACTTTAAATACGAGTTTCTGTAGTTAAATCTTACATGCCATGTATTATTTTCTACAGAAAGTAGAGTACATAATCTACACTGCATATAATACATTCCACGTCGTATATTTTATACAAACATTCTAAATTCGACATTTGGTGTTTTTAAAGTTTATATTCTACATTTTATATTCTCCTCTCACGTTCGATTGGTCGGATTGAGTCGATTTGATTCAAACCGACCAATCGTATGACATCCGCCTGCGGATCCGCTGCTGTGAGTACTTACCTTTATACGGCCTGATCATTTGCCAGTTTTCAGCGTTCTCCGCTTGGCGCTCCGTACCGGGGGAATGGACGCGTTCGAAGGTTCGATGTAAGTCAATGCGTTTACACATTCAATGAGTGCGTTCAAAATAAAGCCCCGACTTTTTTTAAGGTCGTTGACAAATATTTGACTTTTCTGTTTTATTCTACTTTATCACGAATTTAGTGCGTTTGATTTTGTTTCATAAATTTGTGGTATAAAGGTAAGTACTAACAGCAGCGGATCCGCAAGCGGATGTCATATGATTGCTCGGTTTGAGTCAAATCGACTCAAACCGACCAATCATATGACATCCGCCTGCGGATCTGCTGCTGTGAGTACTTACCTTAAGAATAGTTTAAGAGCACTAGTAGTTTTACTGAAAAAGGTCTACTCATAAAAAATGCTATGTGGTAACATGCAGAAATTATAAAACTGCAAAAAGTTTCCACTAATTTCCTTCGTGTCTTAGCTTGCGAAATAAGTGGATAGAAGCTTTACGTATTCCTCCTGGTAGGATTAAAAAAATACGTACAGTTGCGATCATTCGCTAAGGAACGATGCAAAAATCATAAACGCCGATTTTCCAGTTTTTTGTACAATATAAATGTAAAGTTACTATATGGTATTCAAAAACATTTCACTTTTTAACATTATTATTGCCCAGTTTATAAATCAGGTCGAGTTGCAGCGTATGTTATACAGAAAACTAAAAAATTGGCAATCATTATTTTTTCATCGTTCCTTAGCGAATGATCGCAACTGTACTTTAATAAAATGTTCATTTATTCTATTATATACATTTTATTATACATTTTTAAAAGTATATGTAATTTAATGCATGTACAGTAGAAAGAGGCAGCATAGTTAACATATAATTTTCATTTATTACAGATACAAAAATATGCTATACAGACAGATTAGACCAAGAGCCAGCAACGTATTTCGAGTTGTCATTTCAACAGTCGTGAAAATTTGGGTACTAAATCTTATATAGCTGCTGAACACTAAAAGCAAATACTTTAATATTACTAATACCGGAAACTCCATATACTTTATTATGTAAAATTAGGGGACATTTTTGTAACGCCATCTTCGCAGATGGGTGTGCAACTAACAAATGGTTTTTCGGTGAGAAACCTACATCTAACTAAAAAATAGTACTATTTCTGTTAAACGATGGTTTATTTCTGTTATGCTAAAATATATAAACTTTTCAAATTTATCTAAACTATTCAATCTTTCATTACAACGACGATTTTTTAATTACTTTCCAAATATTTTAGAAATGTCACGTTTATTTACACACCACACCGCAAAAGGCGCTATTAAATTTTGTCTCCCATTTTTCAAAATAAGTTTCCGGTATTAATAATATTAAAGTATTTGCTAAAAGTCAATTCTGGCAGCCCTCTGCGGCCGGGTTATACCACCCCAACATTACTAAGAGGGTGAGAAATAAGGTTCTCTCTCTAACCCGCAGACCGCTATATAACTGTCTCGCTCGCACTAACATGTAAACCTACATATACCTACTTTATTTATTGTGTCAAAATTTCAAGACTTTTAAAATACAAAAATGTCACTTTTTTAAATCAACATTTACAGCGTTCTGGCAACATTTAGAAGGGAAGGAAATGTTCTGGCAATATTTTTTATAAATAAAGAATACTATCGAAAGTAACCTCCTGAGATTTTATGACTGTTACTTTAAATAAATTGAATCTTATTTCTCACCCTTTTAGTAATTTTGGGGTAGTATAACCCGGCCGCAGGGGGCTGCCAGAATCGACTTTTATTGTTCAGCAGGTATATAAGATTTACTACCCAAATTTTCACGACTGTTGAAATGACAACTCGAAATACGTTGCTGGCTCTCCGTCTAGATCTTCTGGTCGAAAGTTATTAAAATGTAATGCGGTGCCTACATTACATACAGTAATTTCTAATAGTATATTAAAGTATTAGTTTCATAAGACGCGTTTTTAGCGCACGCGTTCGAGTTTAGAAAACGACCCGCGAAGTCCGTCCGTCCGTCCGTTTTCTAACGGACAAGTGCGCTAAAACGTCTTATGAAACGAATACTTTATACTATTTTTTATACTTGCGTCGTTATTTCGTTAATTATTAAAAAATAAATTAGTTTTAAATAATATTTGTTAGTGAAATTTTGTTAAGTACTTTTGACAGTTGGCTACACTGAAAATTCAACTTCAGCATTTGTTATTTGACAAGAAGGTAAAATGGTCAGATATTCTCTCCCTCCATCTTATTAAAAAGAATTAACTTATCTTAATTAATCTTAATCTTATTAAAATATTGGAATTTAACCATATTGATAGATTTATAACAACTGCAGAAAATAACCAACATTTAGCTATGAAAGTAAGTAAAATTTTGTGCTAAATACTTTCAATTTTTAATATATTTCAATTATTTAAGGTTGCGTTAATAATGGGATTCTGTGGTGCCTGCCGAAGAGATGAATTGACCAACATGTTATTAGACGATATTGTGGTCAAAGATGATGTGTTCACTGTGACTGTAACAAAAACAAAAAATAAAGTTCGAATAGAATGTTTAATTACAGAGAAACTGTGGATTGATTTAATTAAGCAATATTTGAGCCTAAGGCCTAAGAAGATAAACCACAGGCGGTTTTTTATAACCTACCCCAATGGAAAATGTATTTCTACTCCTATCGGTATAAACACATGGGAAAAGTTCCTTTTATTATTGCCACTTATTTGCATTTAGCCAACCCGAAGCTTTTTACAGGTAATTGCTTTCGACGTTCAAGTGCTTCCCAATTGGCAAACAAAGGTGGCGATTTAATAACTATAAAACGGCATGGAGGTTGAAAGTCTTCAGCTGTGGCTGAGGGCTGTATTGATGCTTCAGTTAAAAAAAATGGAGGTAGCTGAATTGCTATCTAATAATCCATGTACTTCCACTTCAACGGCTCAAGTGGTAATTGACCAGTCTTCCACTGCTTCATTTTTACATGAAGAATCACACACTTTTAGCAGCAACCCAATAACGAGTCAACAAAACATTGTTGAAGGGCAAGATTTACCGTCATTTAAGATTAATGCCCAGGACACTTCTGCTGTTACAATCAAAGTGTATAATAACTGTACTTTTAATATAAAAGATGTATAAAGAATAATTTGTGAATTTATTAAATAATTTTTAATTTAATTAATTTATTTAATGTATGTTTATTTTATATTTTAAAAGTTTGGCATTTTATCACATAACATAACCGCACTTTTAAATATAATAAGTTTGACATTTAAGAACAGCTGTTAGGTGCTACCAACTTTAAAAAACAAAATTTTACTGTTTCGAAATATTTTTTGAAGCTCTATTGAATGGTAGCAAATGTAAGTTCCCCCCACCTCATGGGAGTGGAGAGGAGGGCAACTACGTCATCTTTAATAGCAACCCCCAGTTTTTATGCAGATTTGGATTCTGCGCTAAAAAATATGAATTTTTTGTCTGAAGCTTTTTTTTAGTTTGTGACAGGGCGCTTTAATCGCGAGAAAAATATTTAATTCTCCAATGACGGAAAATTTAAGGTCAGTTTCGATAAATGAGGTCAGGAATGTTAACGTTTTGTAAAAAGGGGGGGTGGGGAGGTTTATGTAAAATTTCCTCATTCCCACGGTTTTTTTTAAACGTTTTCAACGTTTTAATTATGAACATTTATAAATCAATTATCAATTACAAGTTAAAGCTGATTAGGATTGTAGAAAAAAAATGTTGACTTACCTTCATCCCAGATATTGAACACCAAAATTTGTTAGAAAAACAAGTGTCTCATTTTCAGACAACAAAACATCTTCGGTGTTTCACCTTAATAACAACGTTATGTATTAAGACACTTTTTCTGTCTTTTACTGCCAAAATGTCTCAAAATTAAACACTTGTTCTTGCAGTTTTGTAAAGGGGAGGGTGGTGACGCATAATTTAAACCCTAAACAGCTTTACAAATTGATAACATGCCTGACATTAGCTTACTTCATTCTCAAATTAAAATTCGTCAACGTTGGAGAATTAAATCTTTTTTAGCGACTACAGCGCCATCTGTCACAAACTTAAACTAAAGTTTCGGACAAGAAATTTATATTTTTTACCGCAGAATCCAAATCTGCATAAAAAACTGGGGGTTGCTATTAAAGATGACGGAGTTGCCCTCCTCCCCACTCCTAGGGGATGGGAGGGGATTTACATTTGCTACCATTCAATAGAGCTTCAAAGAGTATATCGCACGTATTTTTTCTTTTTTCAATCCGTTTCGTATTTCGAGAGATATTCGGGGGGGTACGGGTGGTCTGAAACACCCAGTATACTCTACCTTATATACAGAGAGCTGCAAAAGTATGGAATAATAATTTATTTCTTTATGGTTAGCTAACAGCTCGACAATTCTTTTAATTACAATATTTTTCCAGTAGAATCGAAAAGGGGTTTGAAATAAATACCGTGCAAATTATGCAGTCACATATCCAGAAAAAGAATTTTTGGTTTCTTATTAAGCTTTGTGTAAAAATGTAAATTTATTTTTTTTAAACTTTCCAAAGATTTTCCAAACATAACAGAAAAACTGGATTTTCTCAGAAACTGTGCAGAACTTGTGATATATATATATATATATATATATATATATATATATATATATATATATATATATATATATATATATATATATATATATATATATATATATATATATATATATATATATTAGGCAAACATGCTTAAACTAACTAAAGTGTAGAATCGAAAACAGTAAAAATATACAGGGTGTTCCATTGAAAATAAAAAAAGTTAATTTTAGCCATAGCAATATGACTCACCCTGTATACACCAAACTATTATAAAATTAAAATCTGTTTTACACCAACCAACTTTGATATTTAACTTTTGTTCGTAACTCTTACAGCTTACATATGGTACAAGATCATCTTGCGTGGGCCACCCTGTACAAGCTCCCAAAAATTGTATTTTGAATATGTAAAACGCCATATTTTTTAAGTCATTTTTATTTTAGACCCCCTTGTTGCTTTTTGATGCTAGTGAAAAAAGATAGTCGTGTCGAGCGTTTTCCCCAAAAATCAACCAAAAAGAAATAATAAACATTATTCCATAGTTTTGCCGCTCTCTGTATAAGTATATTTCATACTCTAATTCTAACATCAAATTTTGCATTCTAAACGGTATATTCTATATTTTTTATTTTTCTCTCAAATTAACAATATAATAATAATAATAATTTATTTCCTGTTAATATACAAAAGTACTTACAGATGTCTTAGAATTTGAGAGAAAATGTATTTCAATGTTTATAAAATAGAATAATAAAAGTATATAACATTACAATAAAAAATATATAACATTACAAGAACACAAAACCAACAATAAACAGTATAAG
Source organism: Agrypnus murinus (assembly GCA_929113105.1). NCBI lineage: Eukaryota > Metazoa > Arthropoda > Insecta > Coleoptera > Elateridae > Agrypnus > Agrypnus murinus. The sequence goes on along the minus strand of OV816028.1, from coordinate 153,393,392 downwards.
AGTAAGTAATAATTTAACAATTAACAATTTGGCTATCATATGTATCATCTCAGTATTAGGAGTCGCACACATGAAACTCGTGGTTTATGAAGTCCTGATAATCATAAAAACTTTTTTTAATTAAGTAATTTTTTATAGTTATTTCCTGCATTCCTTATTTTGCTTTCTACAAAATGTAGAGTGTATACGCCATACATACTCCACATATTCCGTATATTTTACGTTCTAAATTATACATTCTGTATTTTCATCCTAATTCTAACAAATTGGACACTGTTCATACTAGTGTGGCGTCAACAATTTAGTCGTGGAAATTAGGCTTAAACAATGTAAACAATGCTTTTCTAATGGCTGAATATATGAAAACAAACTAATAATTTTCTTGATTCTTAGTGTTTTTTTATCTCAATGTATATTCTGCAGTGTAAATTGCACGATTTAAACAAATTCTACATTCTGCGTCGTTTATTCTCATCCCAAATCCCACGTTGGACATTGTGCATTTGATATTTTAAACTTCAATTCTTCTAACTCAATCATTTTGTCCAGATTTATTTTCATCATCCTTTTATACACCATAATCATATACAGGGTTACGCACAATGAAAAGATTTACGTACAACTTCCGTTTATGCAAAAATCAGTTATGCCTTGGAAACACTGGAACTACGAAGGGAAAATATTTGGTACCTAGTAAATGCCATTTCTAAGGATAGATTTAACTGCGTTAATGACATTTAGGTATAAAATATTTTCTTTTGTTTCCAAGGCATAACTGATTTTTGCATAAACGGAAGTTTTCTGTCTTTACTTTTTCCGATTACAATCAAATGCAATTCGTAACTAAAGGCATCATTCGGTTTGTAACTTTCTTCTTTATAGCATTCTTTAATATCTTTATTGTAAAATAATTATGGAAAATAATATTAAGGTTTGAAAAAAATGCACGTAACACTGTATTGTGCGTGAAGGGATTCTACATCCTGTATAAAAAACGTAATGTAATGTAATCATAATAGATTTGTTTGACTTTTATAAGGTCATCTCCTTGCTTTTGTTATTTACAACCTAGGACCACATAGTGAATAAGTGCAGCATTGCATATTTAAATAAATAGAACATATAAATAGTCTGTATGCACTTATTGGCAACATTGCAATACTGACGAGAGAAAAAGCGGAGATTTCCTTTTATTTTCTAATAAAAGAAATCTATAAACTTTAAAGCGTAAATTTTCTCTTGCACATGAGATTTTGCGGTAAAAATATGCATATAATGATAATAATCGCCGGCAAGTGTGCGATTCCCACGCATCCATGACGTCAACGGGACGTTCAGCGTCGATATTCTCGAAACGACGCCCATTGGTTACACTTGTTCTCTCCCACGGAAAAGATATGGCGGATCTTAACATCAACGATTAAACATTATTATTATTATTAGCAACTTGTTTATAAAACAGTCTTATTATTAAAGAAATATCTTCTTATGTGTATATATTATTCTTATAATATTACCAACATAAATCTTGATCAAGGAGTGACTATCATCTATTTTTTTATAAGCAGCTGGTGGCGAAATTTATTAAATAAAAAAATTTACTTTGCTTACTCAGGTTTATAAACCTAATAAATGAAAACCGCGTGTCAAATTTAACCCTTGTAATTATAACAGTATAACAGGGCATATGTCACGATTTTGATGTATAGGTGCCACTCTACTGCAGTTTGGCTTGTAACACTTTATAAAAATATAGTGTTACAAATTGTTCTCTTCGGTGTAAACACGTCTCTAATGGATTTTTGAGTTCTTTCAAAAGGGATCTGAACGAATTTTGTGTACTATAAAGGGCAGCTGTATTTATTTATGTATGTCGAATTTGTTCCTGATGGATTCTAATTTGCAGAAAAATAAGCTTCACATAAGGGATGGTTCGTTGGTAAGCAAAAATAAATTTAACTTTGATTATTCCATACAGATCTTCATTTACAGTTGATTAGATTAGGTTAGTCTTTTCTGTTGAACAGGACACGTAGATTATGATGTCTGGCTACCGGTAAATTTTGAAAATTATTTAAATATCATGAATTACATTTAGACGTAACTTTAAATTAATGTAGAGCAAGATTACAACTTTTTGCAATTTATTTATTACAATTAATGAGTGTAATAATAGATGTTTTCTGCGCGTCCCCTTATATATATCGCAGGCAAGCGTGCACAACCTCAGCTAGACGTGCCGTCGCCACCGAGCTTGATAATGGTCTATCCTCGAAGTGGTAGTAGGAACGAAATCGGCAATTGTAATTATTTCGATTGTTTTTGCTTAGTTTGTTATCACTTATCCTAAAATCGAAGTAGGTTATGCAACGTTTCGTAACTGAAAGTGTAATCAAAAGTAGATCTTCTAAAACGACTAGAAAAGGATAGAACGAAGTCTAAATAAGCCTTTGCGAAGATTAAATTAGTGGCGTAACAACTAATTGACAGGTATGACATCTGGGCCTGTTGTAAACGCCTAACAATAAGTAAACATTATCTGGAGAATTCTAAAGAATCTTAATAAAGTACACATATATTTTTATAATTTATGTACAAACAATATGTCCAATATGATTTTTCAGATGAACTAATTGTAAAAGGTTAAAAATTGAAGAGATAGTAGTCGGTTCAGTAATATCAAACATAAATTACTAGCTAAAAACTTAAAAAATATATATCCCAAGCAGCATTTTTAGTCACCGCTACGTACCAGCAACCACCGGTGGAACTATAAAGTTTTTGCCGTTAGTCACAAGAACGTAATTGCTACGGTATTGTTACGTGCCTGGAACCAAAATGGGGAACAATTCTCGGGTAGCAGATACGTTGCAGTAACCTTTCCGGAACTTGTCCAGCTACCTTTAGGCTACGTAGCGGGAACGTGGCGGCGTAGTAATTGCTACTTTCGTGGAACTTGTTTTCTCTTTGACACATCGTGTCGCGTCGTTGTTCTCTCTTACTCTTGCAACTTAACAAATATTCTTTCACTTTCTCTACTAATGCCGCGGTCGTGTCACAAAATGGATTACTATTTTATTTGTAATATGTACATAATACATAAAGAGATGAAATGTTTCGTTATTTTGTCAATCTAGCATACCAAAATTATAAACCATCGCAACTTTTCTGTTAAATGCAATGATGATAGATCGAAAAATAACAATGCGCCTTCTTTAAATATATTTTTTAATCAAAAATGTCTTGAATAAAATATGACAAAAATACTTATAAATTGATAAACATGATAGAAACCATTTTTATTTTATTCCCAAGGCACAATTTGACATCGATTTGTTATCTTTATTGAGAGTTATAGTAAAAGACTTTTTAACAATTGCAACAAATTGCAAATTGATTAATAGCCTTCAACATTTTACAAGTAAATATGGAGTTGTTTTGAAAATGTCACCTTAAAGTAGTATTAACTGTAAAATGTGTGTCTAAAGTTTGTGTCGCTTTATAAACAGTAACGGGAACTAAACAAATTCTACTTCTAGGTTGTTGTTACCACGAAGTGTAAAATATGGTTTCCGTAGCCACTTTCTAGCTCCTAATGTCACTGCAAAATTCCCATTGGAACTTAACCTCAAATTTAAACGTCAATCGTAAACAAACAACCAATATTTTTATACTGATTACTACTTAATAACAATTATTATTTAATTATGGCTCATTTTAAAGTTGTAGCGACGAAAGAAAAAAGGGGAATATATTTCACCCTTGTTTATTACATGATGGTTTATCAGTGATCTCATCCCTATTTTTTTCTATTTTGTATTGTAAACAGTTGATTTTGTTTCCACTGATTTTACCTAACTGCTGTTCCAATTTTCTATAAAAGGTGGACGTATATCTAAAATTCTTTTTTTGTTATTGCATTTGCCTTTGACATTTTTATTAAAAACTTGCAAAACTACTACCACTGCGAAAATACAATTAACCTCCAAATTCCAAACTAAAATTACTTTCAAGTGATTCTCCTGGGTAGCATAAACGTAAGTTTTACTTTCAATGCTACTGTATAGTTCAGTTACTTTAAAGGTTAAGCAATGGTTTCAGACCAGTGGCAGGAACTTTCGGTGCTACTTTAAAGTTTTAAAAACTTAAAAGTAGCTTCGGGCAAGTTACTGCTACAATCATAATATCACTTGAAGTTGCAACAACATTAAGGTAATTATACTAAGTAGCAATACCGTTCCACATACTTTAAAAAGCTACTTAGAAGTAATGTAACAACATAGTTCTAATAAATAGTAAAAGTAACTACATAATTACTAAAATATTCCAAATTGAAGTAATTAAACCTATAAAGTCATAAATTTAGTTGTAGTTACGTAACAGCTACTCAATCAAATTTCCGATCTCAGTTACCGCTACTTAGATGCTGCTTGGGATATGTTCACGTTGAAAACAACAAAACAATTGATTTAACTAAAATAATAAAAAATATGTTACCTGTAAAACCTATACACTGTGTTGATGAAGCACAAACTAATAGATTCTTACTACATATATCCAACATATTTAAACTAAAATCCCATGATAGCCATGGCATCTGGCATCTCCTTCTGGTGCTAGAGTGTATAGCCATCTGTGGTTAACGATAATTTGAGTAAAATAATCAAGAGTATGTAATAACGCTGCGAGAAGAAATTCCTGCTACAACCATTAGCTAAACCACCACTTTCAGTAGTGAACGAATATTCTTGCAGGTTAATATTTTACAAGTTGATAATAATAATAATTACTTGAGAATTTATATTACTGGTCTCCGTTTAATTTAATTTATTTTACAATCTACCTTACCTTACACATGAAATTTGTAGAAGAATAGTCTTCTTTATGTCTTCGGTGCAACAGTGCTACAACCAAACTTTAATCGACGAGCAGTATTATTGTAGATCGATGGCTAATATTTTAATATGTATATAGTGCTATTTATTTACTATGCAATATATGTAAATAGTATAAAAGAGCGTGCTGTAAAATTGGTTCCCTATAATGCTTTTACTTGATTATTTTCAAATGCAACATAATTGCACATATTGCAATTTAATTTAATAGCACTGTATATTAAAGTACAATAATAAACACAAATTGTCTTTTTTATATTTGTTTTTATCATAATAAGTATAAATTTACAATTTGTACAAATTCTGTTTTTTATACATGTATTACACCTTATACAAAAAAGAGTGATTGCTCTAAAATCGAGAACGAATTTTATTTTATATTAAATATATTAATGTAACCTGTGATCCAGAGAAACTTTCCAGAGAATCTTAGTTTGCCATGAAATAAAAATGACTTATTATAGTGCTGTCACTTTAGATAGCAACTGTCAAATTGTTGTTACGTTGGTTACCCTTATAAAAGTGAATATCAATTCTTAAATATTGGCATATGTGGAGGTCAGTGGTGCAAATGTTTTTAAATGTCACAAAATTATGAATTAAAATAAAATACAGATTTATGTACTTGCTTTTTTGTTTGCTTCAAACTCGTAAATAAAAAATCTTAAAATAAATTTCAAGGGATCTTTCTTAGGCCGATATTACATTATAAAATATTGTTGACAAAGATCTTTAATCAAATGTTTCATAGGATTTATTTTAAGAACTTACGTATTACTCTCAGGCGCGTGCTGGCCTACCGGGATACCGGGAGTTTCCCGGTGGGCCTTTATAAAGATGCCTCGAAGGCCCCCCGACAAGACTGAATTTAAATTACCAACAATTAAATTATATTTAAAGTAGAAGCAATTTACTTCACCGCTGTTTAACTCGACCGCACCTGACGAACAGCGTAGATTGAAGCTAATTTTCTTCCGCGTTTTTAGCCTTGCAAACCATTCAAGAACTCCCTGATTTAGAAGAATCAAAGTATCTTAATGTTGCGGATGCGTTGCGTATCATATTTATATTGATGCCGTAATTGGGGGGTCTTTTGTAGGTTCTGCCTAGAAACTTCAATTGGAGTTAATACAGGTTATGCGAACTGTGGAATTTAAGTTGCGTAAGTGGGAAAATAACTCTCCGGAGCTTCTGGCGGCTGTACCATAGGCTGATGTCCAAATGCCAGTTCAATTCGACAAAGAAGAAGCTATCTTTATTAAGGTTTTAAGTCTTCATTCATTCATACTTGTGACACGGTATGTGTAGATCGCTTTTCCAAAAAAAGAAATATTTTATCTTAATTTACAGTAACACCCCAGTGGTTCTTCTCTTTGCAAAAATATTAATGCAGCAATTATGGATGGCGAAAATAGATTGGGATGAACCTGTTCCTGATGCAGTGATCAATAACTGGAATTTGTTCAAGTTGGAACTTCCTAAACTTTCAAATTTAAAATTGCCTAGATGTATTAGTTTAGACTCGAAAGAACTTCATGCATTCTCGGATGCATTTGAAATTAGTTATAGTGATGTAGCGTATTTAAAGGTTCTATATTCTGACGGATCGATCAGAGTTTTCTTGATGTGCGTGAAAACTCTGTACCTCTCAAAACAATCTCCATCCCACGTTAGGGTTGTGCGGTGCTGTGTTGGCAACAGAATTGGTGTAAAGTCTCATCGATGCTTTGAAGAAGCAGATCACGTTTGATGATACGATCGCTTGCAAGACTCTCAGATACCAAGACATTTGTGGCTAATCGAATAGCTTTCATTCAAGATATCGTCGCTCCTTCGTCATGGTATTACGTTCCGTTAGCAAATAATCTAGTTGATAGTGCCTCATGCGGACTTTTGTCCTCACAATTGCTAAATCATAGTTTGTGGTGGAAGGAACCTCCATGGCTCCCTCCATCTCCTAGACTCGTGTCCACAACAATCTTCATTCTCTGCAAGTTTCTTTCCGCAAGAAGAACATAAAAATTGCACTGACAGTTACTAATGAATCCCATATAATAGATGATCTAATAACACAGGCCCACAAAATAGAAAAAGTCTTAAAATTGAAAGGTGAGGTAGCATACCGTATGCTTTTTGGTATGCTGAAAATGAATCCGAGGTCAGAATTGACCCATCTCCCAAGGATTTCGACATAACCTCAAAAAACACTTCAAAAACACCTCAAAAAATTTACAAAAATACATCTAAAAAAAATCCTTGGGTGATGGGTCAATTCTGACCACGGATTCGTTTTCAGCACACATACGGTATGGTACCTCACCTTTCAACTACAAGAGTTTTTTTTATTTTGTGGGCCTGTGTAATTAATCTAAATAAATAAATTATCCTTAAAAGATTAACCGAAATGGGGTGTGAGGCTCTCTAAGGAAACTTTTTCCCGGGCCCTAAAATTGACCCAGCACGCGCCCGATTACTCTGTTTAAAAGCTTTTGTAATAGTTCAGTGTAAAAATGCATTAGAATAAAAACAAGAAGAGTATTCTATAACTTCTATATTTTTCATTTTAAAGAGGCGATGAGCTTTTGTATTTACAAATGTCGCTGCCCATCCATTTCTATAACAATATACAGTGTCCCATTAAGAAAATGTTACTTTGGAAACTAACTTGAAAACGCGACGTTCAAGTGGTTTTTTTGTCTACTTTTCTAATTTAACCGACTTCGTAGCTTCAATAATAACGGAGATAGTAATAGTGCGCCGATAACTTCGAACGCCTATATAGTATTTTAATAACCATCTGTTAAAACTTTGATAAAAGGTAATACTCTACTGTTACTTTTTATAAATGATCTTTTATCAAAGAAATATTTTATAAAAGGTAGCCTATTACACTGTTATATTTCTCATCAATAACTTTTATAAAAGCTATTTGTCAAATATCTTTTGTAGTGTAATACCGGCCTTAAATAACGCATCTTATATTTTTGATAACTTAACCTAAAAACATCTAGTAACTTTTTGCCACTAGATATCAGGTATACTCTCTAAAAAAAATATATTTGTTATTATACAGTCCCAAATTTCTATGCAAATTTGACATTGACAATTGCTATCTAAACTGAAACAACTATTTATACAGTGTGACACAGATGACACCCATGTATTTTTGTTATTTATAATCGAATAAATTTCAAATTTTTATCAGGTATAGAACCCCTTAAAATTAATTTATGGATAGTTAAAAATCCCATTTATTATAAACCACTAGCCTACTACGATCGTAAATAAATGCAAAAAATTGAAAAAACATATTAGGCCTTATTAAATCGAAAAAGTCGTTACGAAGATTTGTTCTAGCCTCTGGGCCACTTGAAAACCCACAAAACCAAATTTCGGTTAAAAAGTCTTGACTAATAATTATTTGAAATTTCAGCTCTACAGCCCTGCATTTCTCTTCTTTATAAACGAATCAATTCCAAATTTGTATCAGGTATAAAACCCCTTCAAAGAGATTTGTGTGTAATTAAAAACCCCATTTATTACAAACCACCAGTCTACTACGATCGAAGATAAATGCAAATAATCGAAGAAACATAGTACGCCTTGTTTAATCGGAAAAGTCGTTACTCGAATTTGCTCTGGACCACCTGAAATTATTTAATTTTTTGGGATTTTAACCAAAATTTCGTTTTGGGGTTTTCAGGTGGCCCAGAACAAATTTCCGTAACAATTTTTCCGATTAAACAAGGCCTAATAAGCTTTTTCGTTTTTTTTTGTATTTATCCTCAATAGTAGTAGGCTAGTGGTTGATAATAAATGGGATTTTTAATTACCCACAAATGTATTTTAAGGGGTTCTATACCTGATACAAATCTGAAATTAATTGGATTATAAATAAAAAAAAATACAGAGATGTCAAGCTGTGAAGTGAGACACACTGTATATGTCTGTATAAAATCTGAAATAGGTAGATATTGCATTACTCTCATTTGAACTACTTTATATTACTTTGTTTAAAAGTTTAAATGAACTAATTCTAGATGTCGGTAAGAAATGACTAGCTATCTATTTTTTATGGTAACTTTGATTCGATATTCTTCGGATTACAGGTTACGTATTAAATAATTATCTCTAATGTTTGCACTGTAAAGAAAAAGTCCAATACATTTAAAGAGTATTATTACATTTAACTTAACAAACATAAAATTAATAGCATGACTAGAACTTATATAGACTAGAAACGTTCGATAAAACCGATTAGATGCTGGTTACTGCATTATTTATTCTCGTTTTATTTTGGTTGTTTACATGAACTTATCCATAAATACGAATCAATTGACTAGAAGATATCTGGCCCTACTTACTAAAAAACATTTCTACAAATTAGTTAACAATCTATTATTAATAATGTCTTCCGCGTGGCGACATCACGTATTTTTACCTCAAAGTCTGAATAGTATTTTAATTGCACGTTTTTTTATATTTGTTGCAAGTATAAAAGAAACAAATTAATCGTGTACTGCAAAAGATGTGTTTGCATCCGCGGTCTTGTTATTAGCCCTAGGATCTTCTGGCGTCCATACCTTCGCGAACATTATCCCGTTGGAATTTGATTCTTTTTGTCGTGACCAGGATAATGAGTGTGCTGTATATAATCCTCCGGAGCCTAAACATAAATGAGTAAAAAGTTATCACTTCATTTTGACGTTTATAGCATACATTTAAAAGAATATGAGTATTTAAATAATCAAATAGTCGACAGGCATATTTAAATGTTTACAAAAATTTGGATAATACAAACTACTTATATTTTAAACAGTTGGTTCCTGTTTCGATTCTAAGATCGTACTCATGGTGACTTTATATGTTAGTGTTCACAATGAAACAAAAACGTACTTAAGGCTTGGGAGTACTAAATCCAAAGAGTGTTAACTCTAAAGCTCGAGAATTAAGTCCCGAACTTGAAGCATTAGAATTTAAGGCTTAATAAACCTGAGATACGAGATAAAAGTTTTCTTTATTTTTTCTTAAGATTTTGGCACATCTAGCTTACAGTTTGAGATTTAAAGTTAAAGTCTACAAGTCGTGAAACCTGGGCTCAAAGCTGAAACTTTGTGACTTTTTATAGTTGAGACTTTGATAGTTTTTATACTGCATCTCTGAGGCTAAAGCCTTGAGATTTACACTTTCACAACCTGCAGTCTCTAAGTTTGAGATGAAAGGCATTTAACCTGGCTTTTAAGGTTTTTGCAATTGCATTCAAAACTGGTGACTTGAATCGATTTTCTATTAATCTCATCAATTCATATAATCTGATTTATTAGATTAAGCAAAATTATTTTCAATTTTATTCCTCACAGGAGGGGATACAGGATGTGGATAGCAACCTCAAAATTGGAAAAAAACCGAAATTCGTTTCTTTACTTTACATTCAAATTACATTTTATTGAAACTGAAAATACTTATGAGATGAATTATTATATCCTTAGTATTGTTATGTTTATGAAACGGACTCGGAGACTGTATACCAATCTACATATCGCATCTACATACTGTAAGTAGTTTTATGTTACAGTGCAATATTAGAGCCACAGTTAATTTTTATAAAATTTTGATTTATTTTACTTTTCGTCTACATGGATTTATTTATGCTCCAAAACAACATTTTCGACTTTGAAGTTTCTAAAATCTTTATTATATTTAATTTTAAATATTACAGTATTTATTTATAAATGGCGCCTAACATGGCAATAAAGAAAAAAGAATTTGATAAAATTACTTTTATTTAATTTAGAAATATTACAGCGATATAAATATATAATCATGTATACAGTGATACAGTCTACCGTAAGTTGTCATGAATACGCTGAATGAAAAGATCACTTAGGTCATTCAAATTTGAGATTCTTTGTAAAGTATGTAGAATCTTAAGAATTAGGAAAATCTTGAAAAAATTTCTGAAATCTTTAGAAAATTATCGGGAAATCCGAAATTTAGACCTGCATATACAATTCCAATATTGCTAATGATAATATTGCTTTATTTATTATAAATAACAAAAAAATGACCTTTTTATTATAAATTATCTCCATTAATGATAATAGTTAATACAAAAAATAAAATAGTACAAAAATATTGTTTCGGAACGCACTTTCCTTTCAAATTCATATAGTTAATGTTGGTGCCATTACTCGAAAGTATCTGTCATGCTAAGTGTTTTAGGTTATGTTATGTTACATTTTGTTTCTAATCTAACTGAAAACGTGTAATATGTGTCCTAGTTTTTAAATTCAATTGTGCTTATTAGTGGGTAACATTGCAAAGATTGTTTTAGTTCATCTTGAGGTTATTTTAATGTTTTCTCGTAAAGGACCTCTGATAACGTGATATATGTACTGATAATGACATATAGAAACATAACCTACATAACGCATATTTGGACCTGGATGATATATCGAAAGAACAGGTAAGTAAATTAGGGTAATTTTATTTATTTTTTACCTTTACGAGTTTTTAAGTAAGAATGAAAGCTATTTTCTCAAAGTATTGTTAGGGAAATTTTTTAAATAAACTTATAATTAATTCTCTCCTTTAAATGATTTATTCATAGTATTGGCGATACGTTTAATACTTTTGTTTTTATTATAGGTAACTTTATATTTGAAATCCTCATTTTGAATTTAATATTAGAAGTAATAATAGAATAAAAATAATAAGACTTGACTGAGCAGTTTCATTTCTACAATTTTCATCAATTTAGTAAATCAAGTTATTAAGAGTTCCTTTTTTTATGAAAAATTTTTCATAAATAAGCCATACTCAGCTAACTTTACACCAATAAAAATTTATACGTTCAACGCTTTTATTAAAATATTAAGGTATCTAGATTTTCAAATATTTTTTTAAAGATTATAATATCAAACTAATATAACTAAACAAAACGTAATCATTTTCTCACTTGTCGCTCCTATCATTCATCTAATTGTTGTAACACAACGCTGCCCTCGTGTTACTATTGCCTATTTGTGGTTCCATTCAAGATTGATTATGCTCGGGTCAGGGGGTATACCGCCCCCTAGCTATCAGTGGCATGGTGCGGCAGTTGATGACTGAGCTATTGTTCAGCTATCAAAATTCGTTACGCAAAGCAGCTGTATCCTCATAATCCCTACTCTGCGTGTAATAAAATAATTTTTAACCCAATGCACCCCAAAGTGTGTCGATGTTGTAACATAACATATTCCACACAAACACAATAATACAAATAAACTCGGCACAAAAATTAATTTTTATAAAAAAAAATTATTATAACACAAACTTACCCCTAACGATAATCTTCTTCGGTTCATCTCTCTGGTTATTTCTGCTTAAACCGCTAAATCCACCGGAAGTAGAATTTCTATCTGCTCTAACTAGTTCGCTTAAGAAGTTGATGTATCCTATAGCCAACTTAAGGGTGTCTACTTTCGATAGTCTTTTCTCGTATGGCAATGTGGGTATGTGTGCTCGCAGTCCTTCGAACGCGTCGTTAATCGATTGCATCCTTTTTCTTTCGCGTAGATTCGCTGCCTGACGTTGCTGAATTTGTTGTTGGGGACATTTGTTGCGTCTACGGTGCCGATGTAATCGACTGAAACAAAAAAAGAACATCAATTGAAAGTGAATCCAAACTGCTATGGAGGACCTACAGCGTACTGGAACTTGTTTTCCAAACAAACCATATGCATTAGAACAATGGAATGCTTTGCTTTAGCAGTCAACAGATTGTTTTTATTAATAGAATTATAAACATTTTCTCTCGCATTTTCTAGTTTTATACGTAAGCTCAATTAAGTTCATGTTTTGCACTTATGTTTAAGCTTTTGTGGTTTCCTGAGACGAACATCAGATCCAATCTCTTCGTGGGTGATGAATACTTTAAAACAGCTACTCATGATTCATGATTGGGCACTGTACTTTGTAAGACTCTGTCAACAAGGTCGGAAATAACAAAATGAGTTCGAGATGTTCGACACCTGAATTTAATTTAGTAATTTAGGTGCTCCATTCTCTTTTTAAGAGTATCCAGTGGTGGAGCCGCTGCGCTGTGTTTGCGAACACCAAAAGCTAAAGCCTGGAAGCAGCGCGTAGCTTGTACGCTGAAATCTCGTTATTTACGTTTATGGAAGTATGCAAGTTCTTTCTTTGAGTTTTTCGATTAGTTGACTGGATAGAACTGAGATGTCGTTGGCACAAGTGCGTTTTTCGAGGGTATAATGACTCTTTTTCGGTTACGATCCGTGTTTCCTTTTTGATTATTGTAAGTGAAATACAAAACTCGTCCCTCAACTTCGTAACCATACTGCTCGGTGACTTTCGAATTCAATGACATTTGACCAACAAGACTTAGTCTAATGGACTTTTCTTCCAATAGCACTTTTCGTCCACCGAAACTTCTAGTCTAATGGCGTTTGATCTAATGGAACTTTTCGTCTAACAGTACTTTCAGTTCAATTGAATCGCAATAACGGCATGAACTTAAATGACTGTCCCTATTGGTAAGTGGTCCACTTGTACCTAACCTACCTTCGTTGGACCAAACGCCATTGCACTAAAAACTAATCTTACCTAACTTAACCTATTATTTATTATTGTTTTCTTGTTGTTTAACTGCCAATAAAGAATTTAAAAATATATTTGACTTACTATTGATGTAAAAACTAGTCGTAAACCAAAAGTAAAGGAGACGTAAGGGCTAACGTAAAGTGTATTGGCTCAAAAGTCCCATTGATCAAAGGATTCGTTGGAATAAATGTCATTGCACTAAAAACTAATTTTACGTAGAGTAACATAACTTACTATTTATTATTGTTTTATTGTTGTTTTTTCACCAGTAATAAATCTAAACAAGAATTTTGACTTACTACTCATTTAAAAATTAGTTGTGGGCCAAACGTAAAGGGGGCGTAAATGGACTAAAGTGTATTGAGCCAAAAGTCCCATTGAATAAAACTCTCGCTGGACCAAGAGTTATTGAATTAAAAGGTTTGTTGGAGCAAACATCATTGCACTAAAAACTAACTTTACCAAACCTAACCTAACCTACTGTTTATTATTGTTTTACTGTTGTTTTCTTGTCAGAAAAGAATAATTGGGTTACTACTCACTTGAAAATACGTAAATGGACAAGAAGTTTACTGGGTCGTCTAGTTAGACCAAATGTTATTTGATAAATGGATTTGTTGGACCAAATGTGAGTGCACTAAAAACTAATCTTATCTAAACTAACGTAACCTACTATTTATTATTGTTTTATTGTTGTTTCTTCACCAGTGAAAAATTTAAATAATAATTTTGGCTTACTACTCATTTAAAAAATAGTTGTAGACTAAATGTGAAGAGGGCGTAATCCAATTGAATAAATCCAATAAATTGAATAAAATCCAATTAGGGAAGTCCAATTGAATAAAATTCTCGTTGAACGAGTTAAGTTATTGGATTAAAAGCTTTCTTGAAGCAAATATCATTGGACAAAAGCTAACTTTACCTAACGTAGCCTAACCTACTATCTATTCGAGTTTTCTCGCCAGGGAAGAATTAAAAAATATTTGACTTACTATTCCTTTAAAAAATAGTTGTCGACCAAAGGTAAAGGGGACGTAAACGGACGAAAAGTGTATTGGGCCAAAAGTCCCATTGATCAAAAAGTTTCGTTGGACCAAACGTTATTGGATTTAAAGATTCGTTGAAACAAACGTCATTGCACTAAAACCTAGCTTTACTCAACCTAACCTAACCTACTATTTAGAATTCTTGTCAATAAATAATTTTAAACACTAATATCAGACTACTTACTATTGATTTAAAAAATAGTTGTTAACAATGCGAATCAAAAGTAAAGGGGACGTAAGTGTACGTTGTGGACATAGAATGTTGTGGGTCAAAAGTTCCATTGAACAAAAAGTCTCGTTGGACCAAACGTTATTGGATCAAAATATTCGATGGACCAAACGTGATTGCACTAAAAACTAGCCTTACCTAACCTAACCTATTATTTACCATTATTGTTTTATTGTCGTTTTCTCCCAAATAAAATTTAAAAAAAAAGATTTGAACTGTTATTCATCTAAAAAAATAGTTGTGAACCAAAAGTGGACATAAGGGAGGTGTATTGGGCCAAAAGTTCCATTGAACAAAAAGTCTCGTTAGACCAAACGTTATTGGATCAAAAGATTCGATGAACCAAACGTCATTGCACTAAAAACCAACCTTACCTAACCTATTATTTACCATTATTGTTTTATTGTCGTTTTCTCCCTAATAAAATTTAAAAAAAATGATTTGAATTGTTATTCATCTAAAAAATAGTTGTGAACAAAAAAGTGAAGGGGGCGTAAGTGGACATAAGGAAGGTGTATTGGGCCAAAAGTTCCATTGAACAAAAAGTCTCGGTAGACCAAACGTTATTGGATCAAAAGATTCGATG
Organism: Agrypnus murinus; assembly: GCA_929113105.1. Lineage (NCBI taxonomy): Eukaryota > Metazoa > Arthropoda > Insecta > Coleoptera > Elateridae > Agrypnus > Agrypnus murinus. The sequence continues at coordinate 153,378,032 of OV816028.1, read as the reverse complement.
AACCAAACGTCATTGCACTAAAAACCAACCTTACCTAACCTAACCTATTATTTACCATTATTGTTTTATTGTCGTTTTCTCCCTAATAAAATTAAAAAAAATGATTTGAATTGTTATTCATCTAAAAATAGTTGTGAACCAAAAAGTGAAGGGGGCGTAAGTGGACATAAGGAAGGTGTATTGGGGTAAAAGTTCCATTGAACAAAAAGTCTCGTTAGACCAAACGTCATTGCACTAAAAACTAGCCTAACCTCACCTAACCTATTATTTATGATTGTCGTATTGTTGTTTTCTCGCCAATAAAGAATTTAACAATAATTCATTGGACCAAAAGTCGGGGGCAAGATAATAGCCAAAAACTGTTTTCAATGTTCCCACTTTAGGAGCATTCAATGATTCTTGTTTGAATCTTTAGAAGCTAAAAAAGGTTTCAATCATCCCCGTTACCACGTGCATAGATTCCCTTAGCTGTACTCTACAAAGGTGAAATGACTCGTCGAAATGATGTCTTTAACAAAGACATGCTGTCTGAATAAAAATTAAATGTCAGGTGCAAAAACGATTCACATTATACTGCCACTAGCTGCTGTGACTGAAAATCAGCTTAATGAATCGATATAAGCAGTTCTATTAGTTATACAGAATTATCGAAAGCCATCTTACAATGGTATACCTGGATATCTCATAATATACCAGGATTCTCCACTTCTCAACTGAAGGATTCTCAACGTCATGTATTCTATAATTTTTGTTTTAAACTGGGTTTTTGGCAACGAACAAAAAGCCCTGTTTGAGTCGTCATCAGTGTGACATGCGAAAAACGGTTTCGGCTGTGGATAGCGACTCTTAAAATTTCTGTCTTTAGCTATGGTACATTATTCATGATAAAACGTCAGAGGTTAGAAACTAAAAAGCATTGTAATGAGCGCGGTCAGCCCTCTGAACTCCGCCGTCGAATGTTCGAGAATGCGTGACTCATCAACATCTGCCGGTGTGGTTCGCCGGCGCCTGCATGTATGATTTATCAGCGTGAGTCATAGACGGCGCGAAAAATCAATAGACCTTCTAGAAGAATCTAGTGCATGTTCTAGAAGATTATGCGGTATATAAACGCCGGTTTACACGGAAGGGAATCAATTAGTGAACCGCGAGGAATTAGACGTGTTAGTAGTCGCAAGTGGTAATAGATAAATATGTGAGTAGAATATAAATGTGTGTGAAATAAATATTGTGATTAAATATAAATAATAGTTAATAGTTAGTTTATAATTATGTTTTGTAAATTAGTTAAAATTGAATTAGTGTGTGTTAAGTGTGAATGTTTTTTCTTTATTAATAGATTATTTAAAGCATTTTGTTATTATTTTAAAAAGAAGGTTACAGTATGATATCTACGTTTTTGGCACCAATTCCTGTTTTAGTCTTCGTCAATATCACGTGAGAACCTTCCATTACCTATGTTTTAAGTAACTCCTGATATCTTCGCTTTTGACGACGATATATTGTTCCTAGTGAATCGTTATAAGTCAGAAACGTTTCACATTACCGCCATCAGCCTCATTGGAAGATCACATTATTCCCAATAAAATTCCAGAAATCTTCCCTGCCGTCATCGAGACAGCTCAATAATTCCTGTTGCAGTTGTCAAAACCCCAAAGTCATGTTTATATTTATTCCATCTTTGGAAAGAAACTACAGGCCTTATCACCCATCCAAGCACTAATCGTGACAGACGTTAGTTAACTTCAACTTCACTTGGTATGCCGAACCATGACCATTGCCTTCAATGGCATTAATGATGACCATTAATGACATTATTTGAAATGGTCGAAAGCAAAAAAAAAGTATGTAAATAAGCGTATCAAGGTATGAAGAATAGACACAATGGAAGCATTGGAATCTCTATCCCCGAAAAAATTCAAGACACAAGCTTCTACTGGGAAGATCATGGCGTCGATTATATGCCATGTGGTACTACAACTAATGCAGAATATTACGCACAAATTTCTATGCTGTTGTGCCTACTCGACAACGCAGCACGCCTGTCCAGAGCTGCACAGGTTGGCATGAGGAATTGTGAATTTGAACAACTTAATTACTTACCTTACAGCCTGGATCTGGCTCTAGGAGTTTTTTACTTATTCCGAAATCTCAAAAAATACCTTCAGACGGCTCGATTTCCGGATCGAAAAAGTCTCCAAAAGGAAGCGGGGGCAGGTTTGCTGTACAACATGAATCCTGTAAAAAGTTTCTTTTACCTAATTATACGCGGAATACCTAAAAGGCTAAATTGTGATAATGGTATGAGATTATGTACGGATCACTCCTGTTATTTGAAGACCTCAGTATAACAACAAGCATCACTCCAATTTAGCACATTCAGTTTAGTAATATTTGGACGTATTACACAGAAAATATAATTTCAAGCCTTGTTTCAAAATAACTAGTGATTGTGTATTTTATTTAAAAATTCAGTACAAAAATTCGTCTTAATTTTCTAATTAACCGTAAAAGTATATTGGTACAATTTAAAATATACTTGGTATAATATACGCACCCTATTTTGAATTTGGCGCCAATTTCAAAGTAGTATCGTATACCTACATATACATACACTGTCTTCAATTTTTGTGACATCTCGGTAGAGTCGATATTTGATCCACTTTAGTTAGCAATACTAACAGCACTATATAAATTGTGATATCAAGTAACACTAACTAAACTGTCAACTTTTAGTGCTCTTAAGTTGTTTATTGGGACGCGCCAATAAATATAGATGGCGTTCTACAGCAACAAAATTTAGAGTCGCTACATCTAGTCACCTAGGCCAGCTGGCCGGTCAGAGTACCGCAAACCGCCGCCATATTGGTGCAGAGAAGGATGATTTTTAATAATGGACACATTAAAACCACGTTTTATGTGTTTGACGTATTAGAGGTTTGATCTTTCAGAATAAGAAAAACCGTTTAAAGTAAACGTGGATTTGATTAAATTCCATACAGAACAAATAATGAACAATTTCGTGCTTCGTTTGCCCCAATAAGGCGGCGGTTTGCGGTACTCTGGCCGACAAGCTGGCCTAGGTGACTAGATGCAGTGACTCTAACAAAATTAAACAAAATATTACGCAACGTCGATATCCGGTAAATGATCATGTATGCAACCAATAAGATGAATGCTTTAGTTGTGGCATAACCTTCAAACCTTCCAATATGACAATAATAAGTTATTCTAGCGCAAAATTAATTTTAATAAAATTCTATTAGAATGCGGGAAAATCTTTAGCGTATCCCAATTATTTAGTAAAAAATCTTTACTAAAAACTAAACATCAAATAATTAAGTGTTTCACACACTTTAAAGAATTTAAACCAGATTTTGAGTAGCTTTGGAGTTTTGTTGAGGTTTTCCAAACTAAAAGTAGAATTTTTTCGAGCCACAGTTTGGATCACCCTGTATAAACCAGTGGTGCTAGAACGAAACCAAAAACACATGTGGACACTTTTCAGTGCCTTCTATCATATGAAATTTTAAGATCCGGTCAAGCTTTCACCCATCTTCCTAACACTTTTTCTAACATAGAACATGTTTGAAACAACCTGTATACCCCAGATCCACCATACAATGTAGACGATGTTCCAAGGAATCTCAACGTATGAAGACTTGATTTAGTGTTAATAAATAGGCGTACTATAAGGGGTCAGCCAAAACAAAATTAGCCCCCTACCGCCTTCTCAAGATCAGGCGATTTGCAAAAGTAGATCGCGTTTTTACGCAATCGACCATGTCGCTGTGGCCAAAATCAAATGATTCAAGTTTCTACCGTCTGCCTTTGTTCTAGAATTACTATTGTATGCGGTGTTTTGCCTTTTCTAAATTTTGGCCCTGAATATGACTTTTATTGTAAAACCTATACTATAGGTGGTCTCACTTTGGGACTACAGCGTGTGTTCTTATGGACAACGGGGTTGCCAAACATCTTAAGCAATTTTAAAAACACTTTCTAAATATTGTAGTTTGAACTGCACAAACCTTTATAATCCCTATTGTCCTAGCAAGTTATATTTGCAGATAGTAACTTCTTCTGACAGCGGTAGTAAAACAAAATTTGAAAACTTGGAGTTTATATTAGTTAACGGCAGTAATATTACAAAACTAATAATTTTGGGAATTAAAAGTAATTTTTAATAAAATAACAAATACATGTTAATAAAACTTTATTTTAAAATTCTCCTTTTGTATGGTTACGATTACATTTTTACGGTTACATGTTTTCAAATGTTTAGAACTTCTGGTATCTTAATCTATATTTCTATATATTTGTACAATCAAATAGGTGGCAACAACGAAGCACAAACTCCTATAAGAAATGCATTCGCTACCTTTCCTTCATTGTAGTCCCAAAGTGAGACGACCTATAGACTATCGTACAATATATCTTATCCCGGTATAAGCCTAAAAATAACGACGCTATGAATTTTGAAAATTAGGTATACTCGGTTTTTTCACAATTACTGTACCTGAAAACATTTGAAGGCGTTTGTTCCATTATATGTCACAGCACGTACTAAAATCTACTCGCCATTAAAAGCCCGATACCGATACCCAGATACGAAGTTTCGTTCCAGATATATAGCCAAAAACGCGATATTTGCGGGTGGGAAAGGTGGAACTAAGGTGAATCAAACTAAACCTCTGGACTGAAAAATATAGTATGATCAAAAAGGCTTTGGCTCAGGGTTGCCATGAAATTAACAAGCTTTATATGAAATTATTTATTTCTATTATTTTGGACATTACTTCACAACTGTCATGTCAATAGATAATAGTTCAAATAAACTCCATTCTGTATTCTTTCTATAAATGTTATTAAGTAATACTTAAAATAACTGCAAGCACAAGAAATAGTAATAGCGTAAGCTAACCTAACATTTTCTGCGTATCGGGCTCTGTTTAGCGGTTTCAGCACGTCGTATTTTCTTGACACAGGTGTTTATGTCTGCATTAGCGCTACTCAAGATACATTGGCGCTACTCTGTACAGTTCACAAAAACTACGGGCAGTAGAAGTAAATAATTCTATAGATGGTTTTTACATTCCATGGCTATTGCGATCCAAAGACTTTTTGATCATACGATAGATAGATGGAAGGTGCAAAGTTATATCAGCACTATAATTTTTATATACACAATTTTCATGCTTTTTCGGACATGGCAAACCTATAAATCACTAGGGCAATAGTCTTTTGCTTCTTGTCGGGAAGTAGCATCACGAGATTGTTCCAAACAGTGCATCATATGCCGCATCTTCGGTCTCTATAGACCTTATAGCTAGTAATTTTAAAGTTAAAATTGCCCCTTCTGTACCAATGGATTGGTACATTGGAGAAAGACATTTTGGACGTCTGTGTGGACATGTTTGCTATCCCTAAGCGTAATCTAAATTTCGCTACAATATTCTGCAAAAACCTCTCAACATCCCCCTCTATATCCAACGCCTATGGAATAAAATAAAATTTCACTTAGGTCAAAATAATGAGTGGATGTCTCCAAATACAACTTTACTGTCGCATTTCCGATTTGTTGGTATCGACGGTCGGAATTTCTTCGCAATTTTTGCTTCCCCCTTTCGTTGGACAGGGGAGATTAGAAACTTTGGAACTTCACGACTAATTATTTACCCAAAAACACACAAATCCCACTTTAATCCTCTTGTGCACGAAATCTATTGGAACATTAATTCTATGCTGCTAGATGTGACCCTGCCCGGCTCGTCCGAATGGGAGAATGAATTTTATTATTATCATACTTTATTTTAAAATTATGTTAGCTATGTGAATATAGTTATTACTTTAATTAGTACCAAAAGTGCATGTTTTGGGACGAACAGGAAAGTAGCCGGACACCACGGTAGCGGAGTCTGTAAATCTTATGAATCTCAAAAACGCAATCTTTGTATCAATCCAACTTCCTTTTTTCTCGACCGCTTTTAACTAGCAAGCTCAGTCAGAGAGGACTGTTTAGAACAAACATGGCTTTAAACTATTTTTTGCTTACTACAATTTTAATACGAGTAGAAAGGAGCGATTTTAATATTAAATATCATTAAGAAATACTCGCAAATGTGTAATTTTTACTCCCATTTCATTGAAAATTCGAAGAACTTTTGGCAGGCATCGAATAGGAAACATGCGTTTAGTACGCGTTAAATAAAAAGAGGTTAGGATTGGTTTTTGTTTTTGTGTTTTTGTGACGTCATTGCGAGCAGCCACTAAGATTTTAATAGAAACGTCGAATTTTTCTTTATTTTTTGTCTTAAAAAATGTTAATATTTTAAAATAGTGTCAAAGAAAAGATAAAATATTATTATTTAATTGGGGGCTTTTTTAAGTTTTTGGAAAGAAAAACAACGATCTCCATCTTTAAACGACGCCTATGATATGTAATAATAGATTCTCCTCTTCTAAATTATTTTCTAATATAATATGCAAACTGACTTTAGTATTATTGATTTCCAATTTTAAATACAAAAACTAGTACTACATTCCATTTTCCCAAATATAGAACAAATTTCTATATCACTAAAGAATAGTAAAGTTATGTAAACAACTAGGCGCTATAATTTCATAATAATTAATATGCGTAAAATTCAACTTCACGCACTGTTGCCCAAAAAGTAATGTTGATTTATCTATCTTTTTGATATACTTACTCTTTAGAACTCGACGTACTGTTTTCTTGGTCACTATTAAAAGAATATGTCGATCCGGCCGAATCACTACTATTTTCATCATAAAGGAACAAATCGCCACTATTAGTAGAACTAGTACTTCCACCGCTTCCATTATTATTACTACCATTACTTCCGATAAACGCACTAGTTTCAAAGAAAAACTGTCGATTTACCACATCCAAATCAATATTATCCATATTAAACATTTTATGCTTTACTTAATTTCGAAAATGCCTAACTACTGCTATTTACTTCTTTTCTTTTTCATAAATCCCAAAAAGTCGGAAATTTTTAAAAGAGTTCGTGTGTTTAGTAAAAATCAAGACCAAAACGTGCCATAATAATACTACTTGTAACTTAATTGTTTAGATGGGGTTGTTTTGATTGTTGAAGTAAATATTGACGCGTGCTGGCACACGTGCATGTATTAAAAAGGTACACGTGCGGACGGTGCTTATTGATAACTGCGTGGTGTTCCCGGATTTCTCCGGGGAGAAAAGTGCGCGCACACATACGTACATTGCAGAAATTGCGACGCTGCTGCTCTGTGTGATGAGAGGTACGCCCCTAGTGTGTCTTTAGGAGGAGAGGGGGATGATTACTCTCCGCCCTAAAACTTTTAGCACACATACTACATAGTCGCTAATGTATTGGTGTAAAAACAAGATTGTTATTAACAGCAACTAATGTAAAATTCATGAAAGCAATCTTTTGTTTACATATAATGTAACGTGTTTCTTTAAAATGACCAAAAAAGGCTCGTATAAATGGAGTAAATGACAATATGTGATTCCGTAATTTTGAGGAATGCTATGGAAGTGGCCATTTTTTCTGGCGTTTTTGTTTTTTTTTCTGTGTATGTTTCTATACTAAAGGACTCTAGCCTTCTCATTTAACCTAATAGACGAGTAAAGTCCGTTACCTTAGAGAAGGTGACAGGTACGTCATCAATTTCTATGTTAATCTTATGAGAGCGTGATGACGAGCTGTACCATTCTCTAAGAAAACGGAGTTTACATTTAAACTACTTCTCTATAATAAGGGTTGTGTTGTTATGCCAAGTTTGTGTATATAATAGTTAAGTGTTAAGTAGTTTCCAATTTTAATAACTAACAGCCGTACTCATAGAGAAATTACACGCGTGTAACCAGAAGCGTCCCTACGGTCGGTCAGCCGGGCGTATGCCCGGGGCCCCACTAGCTCTTGTGGACCCGCACCGAGCTACCTTATTTTAATCAACAACACAATATATCTTATGCGTTAATAAAATAGACTGAGAGACCGGCATTTGATGCAAGTTTTTATACACAAAGCTAAAGCCTACTTTTAAAATGAAGCGCATCAAATTTCCAAAATAAAAAATTTCTAACACTTCTCGAGACTTCAAGATAAACAGTAAAGGCGCGTCATAGCATTTTGTTAACGGAAGTACCTACTAACAATAAAGTTGGTGCATTGTTCTAAATCTTTTATTACAGCTATCCCTCATTACGAGGTTTCTAGTTATATTAGTTACACCCTGTATATTTATTTATTCACTTTCTTATTTAATGGAGGCCCCACTCCATATTTGTGCCCGGTGCCTCAAAATCCAAAGGACGGCGCTGCGTGTAACCTTAATATTTCTTATATGTTACACGCGTGTAATTTCTGTATGAGTACGGCTGTACACAGTAAAAAATGGAGTGTTAACTTTTACACTCAAATAATACCCAGAGTGGTTCCTATTTATCCACACTGATGAGTGTAAATAACATTGGTCTTAAAAGTGGTAAACTATATAACAACTTTAACCTTCAATGCAGGTTAAAGTCATGGATTCTTTATACCTATCTTACACGATACAGAAATGAAAAAGACACTAACGAGTGTAAAAATGACAAACCATTTTGTTGAGAAAACATTTGTTGAGTGTAAAGTATGCACCAACTGAGTGTTAATTTCACATTCTTTTAGTGTAAAAATTATTGCTTAAATGGTAAGGAACATTTTTTTAATGGAAAAGGAACCAATTATAGTGGTTACAATCATTTATTGGAGTGTACAAAAAGAAAAAAAGAAAAAAGTAAAAAGATAATGCACACAAATATTAGTTTTATTTTAAAACAAAATGCAAAATATAAATACATTCTAAATCTAAATAATCCAATGTAAATACATACTGTGATGATTTTCCTTCATTATTTGAAAATCATGAATTCTTAATTTTGTTACCCAATGTAAAAATGTTCAAAGTTGACTGTTTGTGTTTATCATTTGTAATTATGAGTTTCTGTAATTAAAGTTTTATTAAATTATTTACACATTCTAATTTACATTACAAACCTTACCAGTAATTATAGAAACGACATTTAATGTCACTAATCACAATGTCAGTTCTTAATAATCACACGTTTTATAAACACATGTGCGCCATCTTTTTAAGCTGAGTTCGGCCGTCTAAGTACCGACCTACTATACCGACATATATACTTCATCACATATATACTTATGTAGGTACTATATAGCAGGAACCAGAAACGGTTTTACATTTAAATGGTTCTTTGTAAACCAAAAATCTGAAAATAATTTTATATATTATTTATCCATAATTCTCGTAAACATTATTATTATTTATATTTATGCATAATGATGATTGAAATTACAAAGGATCAACATGACTGCTAAAACTTTTACATAAGAAAAAGCTGAATAGACACAACCAGGACTGGAAATTATAGTTTTAAAATCTTACCTAATTGCACAATATCCTAGAAAGATGCATCCTCTTCTATTTTAGCATATTTACTTTTATTGGCTAGTTGAATCTTAAAAATCATTGTCACTTTCAAAGAGAACTAACTACATTCAAACACAACCAGTAAATAAAAGTCTCACGTCCAATAGTGATTATTCGCGTTGGAGGTGGATGTTCGGTGGATGACACTCGCGAGGGTTAAATCGGTTTTGTTGGCAATCTCAATAACACTCTTTACTGCTGTTAATATGCTAGAATAGTGAAATACATTTTTTGAAAGATGACTCTTACACTAACGAGAATATCTTTACCAAATTCAAATGATTTGTACACCAAAAACATTATTTTTACCCATTTTTTAAATTAAGATAACACTCATAAGAAAATTGTTGCTGCGTGTTAATTTTGGTTGTTAATTTCATTCACATGAGTGTAGAAATTTACACTCAGATATTTCACCACACCAAATATGTTTTTCATCACCACTGCATTTTTTACTGTGTAACTATGTACAGAGCCTTGGAAAGAGAAACGAATGGAAGTGAATGAATAGGTAATGTACACCAATGGCTGCAATAAGTAACCCTGCTGATTTGCCTTATTCAAAATGACGGAAAATGTTTTTGTTATGTTACACCTTTTTCCGAGAAGGTAGTATACACCGATAGAGAGCGGAACATAAATCTCTTTTTCCAGGTGGTAGAATACTTAAAAGAATTAATTCGGTGAGCTATTACAATTTTTGTGTACTTGTGCAGGTTCCGATTGCACCGGAAATAGCCTCAACTTTCGATCTTTAAATGGGACACCCTGTTTATTTTTAGTGATTCTGATTCAAGGTTAGATTTTGAGCCCAAGAACGCCTAATGGTTACTTTCAGATACGTTGAATAATTTTTTGTAATTTCTTCGTTTAGTGTGCCAATGAATCAACTAAAACGCTTCCCTTTTCGGTCCCGAAACAAAGGAAAGATGCTGTTCCACAGTTCGGTCCAACAAATTAACATTTGTACTTGTTTTTCCAACCGAAGTCATTTCTACTACTGGCTTGTTACATTACAGATATTTTATAAATTAAAAGCCTACACTTCATTCAAATGATTAGTTTAGTTATCCCTTATCCATGAAAATATAAACACCTAGGAAAAAACATTAGTTATAGCTAGAGTTCCTAAATATAAACTGAGCTCTGTTATTTACCGTTAAGTCAAAGAGTAGATTGATATTATAAGAGGCGAAAGTTGGTAGAGAAACCTCAATTCCGAGAGATATAGAATAGCAAAACCACTTTAAAGGGCCCATCGCCGATTCTCGGTTACTTTCGGTTCGCTCTTAATTTGTTGCAATGCCATTGGACGGGAGCACAGAAATGCCAAAGATGGATGCTTATTTTCATTCTTTTATACCTGTCAAGTCAATTCGTTATTCCGTATGTGTTCCGTGAAAGTGTACCTATATTGCGACAAATAGTTAATGTGCAGTGTGTTTTTTTGGTGATTATGATAGTTAAATAAACAAACAATTGAACATTTATAGTTGAACCAAAACATGAATGGAGAAAAACGTAAACACCGCGGGTGTTTACAAGAACTGTAGGAATACATTTTATTTAGATAACGACATTCACTTCTTTCGATTTCCAAAAGACGAAGTATTGTGTTATTTAAGTACCGTATTAGTTTAAGATTATTTGTTTAAATTCTTTAACCTCAAAAATAGATGTAATCTAATCTTAAAACACACCTGTTAACTCATAGTGGTGAGAAATGTAATTTGTGTGACTACAAATGTTTTCAAAAGTTACTCAAAGTGTTAGTCTTAAAACACACATGTGTTGGTGAGAACCATTTGAGTGTAATCTATGTGAGTATAAATGTTTACTAATGTTTACTGTTTAAAAGACATGTTAACTCACATTGGTGAAAAACCATTCAATAAGTAATTTATAGTTTATATACTAAATACATACTAAATATCATTCTATAATGAACTGCAATTCATGCGAAATGTTATCATTAGTTGATTATTAAATATTTTATTTTGTTGTGAGAGAATACCATATATGTATCTACCAATCACTTGTAATAAGCTTTTTATGTTTGTAAAACTTTATATATAATAAAGATTTGAATTAAATTGAATAAAGACAACAATTGGTGTATAGTTTTATTAAAAAAATACATACGAATTAACAACCCTGGACGTTAGCTGGTTGAGTTCAGGCGTGGTAAATATTTAAATTTGGCGCGCAATTCTGCGGATCCAAGTTAAAGGGCCAAGCGTTCCAAGGTCATTGACACTGATGACGAGAGATCAAAGACGCCACGCGAAGTTTCGCCTCTTATAATATACTACTCTTTGGTTGTTAAGTCACGCATGTCCAATTTTCCTAGTGACATTTTATATGTTGAAACAATTTATTAAACGGTTGGTAATCGTCAAGAATAAATTAAACTGTCAATATGACAATCATCAAATCTGAAATTGCGTACAGTTAATACTTTATTAAAAGCTGCTGTAAATGATTAGATATAAAATATAAACTAGTGCATGTGCACATTAAAATCGTTTCTCCAACACCTCTCAATAAAGAGGGTTAAATCTTGATGTTTGTAAGCAATTAAAGTTTAATTTTACTCACTTGTGGGTAGAAAAACTTTTTTCCACTGTAGAATGGTGATTGGCTGTTATTATAGATAGTAACAAATCACCAACTTATGCTTATCCTAAAGGTAAGTACTCACAGCAGCGGATACGTCAAATCAGTCAGTTGAGTCAAATCGACTCAAACCGACCAATCGTATGACATCCGCCTGCGGATCCGCTGCTGTGAGTACTTACCTTAACTCTAAAATAACACAGTTAAAGTCTTCATTCAGGTACTCTAGTTATAGCCATTCGAAACAATACGAAGCTGGTGTTATCTAAAACCGGTTTCTGTTTTTTCGTAACTGTTTATCAGTTATTATTATTATCAGAAGATTATTAGAAAATAAACTAGTGGTAAGAAGTATGTCACGTGTCCCTTTCACTAATGCAATGCATCAATACATCTCAACAATTTCCTATTGCGGCTCTCTTTCTATTAGCGGAATTCTAAAATAAGTTTTTCAATTTATTCTATTTATTTTTGCACTGTTCTGTTCTACATTTTCCCTAATTGAAGATTAAAGACCATTAGAATAACGGCATATTTAGGGGGGGATAACGGATGGAGTCACCCCCGTTTTTCTTTAATATTCATTTAATAATTCAAAATCTAAGTAATTTGATTCGGAATTTTTATAGAGTACTCTTCCGCCCCCCATGAAAAATTTATAAATACGTCACTGGAACAACTAAAGTTTCGTTATTTACCTAAGCTTGCTAGATAATTCTGTTTTATTAATCGAAGAACCAGAAATCAAAGCCTACTTGTCGTAAATCATTTTTCACGTTTTTCTTGAAAATTCCCTGATATGAGTAAGAGTATGAATATTTGTTATGGTTGAAAAGAGAACACAACGCTCTATCCATTTCAGTAAAAAATACCTATTATGTAATTTAAAAAAGTTCTATGATGTCATCACGCTCACGCTGATTTAGTAAATACAAGATTTTCTGAACCAGAATACCGAGAATTTTATGCCATTTAATAATATAGTATATGGTTTATACCATCTCCGAATGAAAATAAAGTTGCTACAAAGCGGGGCGCATTAAATCAAACAGACTTTATAGTTAATTGACTTGCTTAATTGACTGAATACTTGCAAAACTAATTGAGCTAAAGGCAAACAATGTTTCTCTTCTGAATATTTGAATTTCGATGACATGAAAAATTATCAAGTCGTCATCAAAAGCAGACGTCATACAGTCATATACTATCCATTTTTTTTCTAGAGTCCTCTGACTTTGATACCGTATTGCTCGAGAACTACTGAACCAAATTAAATATTTTAAAAACGTGCAAATAGTAAATTTATTTCTACATGCAACAATAAAATATCATATTTCTAACTGATATACTTTTATTTTTATTTCAGTTCGTATTTCAAACAATTATTTATATACTACAATTAGTAAAATAAGGTATATCTTTATCTTCGTTGTCAATGACACCGGAGTTCAAGACGTTCTTGATCTCCGTTGTTGTTGGCAACTTAAAAATCATTTGATGTTGTATAACAGCCACACGTGACATGCTGCTTTTTATCTCCTTGGTTACGCGTATAATGACACAGACAAGGCAACTTGCTTCATTATACAATAAATTCGGATGAATTTTAAAAGGGAGAAATTAGGATTGAAATACGAAATAAAATAAAACAACTTATGCAATACGTAGATCAAGCTTCTTTAAATCCTCGAAGATGTTATAACGCTTCGGCTGGCGCCTCGGCGTTATAATACATCTTCTCGGATTTAAAGTATCGCTTGATCTCCTAATTACATAATATATATTATAAGACGATACATAAGAAAAGGTACACATTTTTAGCGATAATTTCATTGAGAGTAAGTTAAATTTTTTTTCTCGGAAAGTATATGTCATATATCTATGAGATTTTTGTAGGGGTTAGAAAGAAACCTTGTGGTTGTTATCCTATTAATTTTTAGACAAAAAAGTGTTTTATTTAAGATCTATATGAAAAAAATAGCGAACTATGCGTACTTGTTTATTAATGGAGATAGCGTCAAATTTTTTTCGCTAAATTAACACTTTTCATATGTAGACATTATTTTCTTTAAAAAAATGTTCCGAATCTTAACAATAAAAGTGCAATAACAAAAATTACGTTTTTTGTCGAAAACGCTTTTGTTATCAAAAATCGTTTTTTTGTTTCCGTATTTTTATTATTAAAATTATGAACATTTTTTTGAAAAGAATATTGTCTACACATGAAAAGTGTTGATTTAGCGAAAAAATTTGACACTTTCTCTATTAATATACAAGAACGCATAGTTCGCTATTTTTTCATATAAATCTTAAATAAAACGCTTTTTTGCCTGAAAATTGATAACATAAGAACCGCAAGGATTCTTTCTAACCCCTACAAAAATCTCATACATCTATGACAAATACTTTCTGAGAAAAAAATTAGTTAACTTACTTTCAATGAAATTGTAGCTAAAAATGGGTACCTTTTATTGCGTATCGTCCGATAAAAACAAAAGTATACCAGTTAGAAATATATTTTACTGTTGTATGTAGAAATAAATTTACTATTGGCTCATAAAATATTTAATTTGGTTCAGTAGTTCCCGAGTAATACGCTTTCAAAGTCAGAGGACTCTAGAAAAAAAATGGATAGTAGTTACATTTATAAGTATCCTTGAACTGTGATATTGATTTGAGAATTACGAGCAGAATTAGAGAACTTAACTCTAATTACTATAGAAATTATTGGGTGGCGCCAAAGATAGAGACAACATATAGCCCCTTTATTTTCAAATAGTAGCGATCCCGCCGATGGAGCAAAGGCATCAAAACAATGTTGGCGACATTGAATGTTATCAGATTTGACATTCCATCTTACAATAAATCTTAGGTTTAATCATAATCATGCCCAAAAATACTTACTAACAATTTAGCATTAATTTGATATTGAACATTCATATTCTGTAAAAACGACCATATCAATATGATATATACCTTTGTAATTTTAATTTTTTAACAACTTTTTATTGAATTTCCTCTGCACCATGCACGTAGTGATTTTTTCTTTATTAAAGTTTGTGTCAGGTTTGCTCCACGATGTCGCTACTATTTGAAATAGAGGGGCTATAAGACAACATAAATTATCTTTAAATTCCAACCGATTAGCAGGATTGATAATTGCCCCTAACTGCTAAATTGTATTTCACTGGTGATGCTGGATACGACATTTGCTGATTGGGCTGAGAAAAGCAATCTCAACTTTTGCAGCAAAGTTTTTTTTAAACGAATCATTCATATTTTTATATACCACATTTAATAAATTACAATTTTGTAATGTATTTACTGCCGATTATCGTTTTTATGTTGATCGTATTGTTGTTTCCCGATTAAGACGATGTATAGACTATTTCTTCTAATTAATATTAATTCCGTTTAACATTTGTTAAAGTTAATAATGCCGATATAAAGTGCATGGTCAATTAACCCTAGTTGTCTTATTTTCTCTCTTGTAAGAACTATTTGATATATGTTTAAAGTACTTTAGATAATCTTCTTCCGACATAATTTAAAACGCAGAGAAACTAGGCATTTTTGTCAGTTGACTCAATTTAGCTCGCGTTATCCTTTTCTACATAATTATTGCATTTTATTCTCAGTTTTGGCACTTAATAAGGATTCTGCATTAGTTATTAATTTAATAAGCTTATGTGGTTGTATGTTGTTCTTATTAGGGATTCTTTCCATGAATATCCTAAACAGAACGCGATAATAGCCGAAAAGTCTGAGCAAAAACGAATATTTACAACTGATGAGAAGCATTGGTTGATTGTGGTAGACAAGAAGCACGTGTGACATGACAATATAAAGAGGGCCTCAACATTATAACCCGTGCTTAGCCAACCGTGGAAAATGTTTTTCATTTAGCAGGACCGCATTTTCTTGTTTTTTGCATGTTTGCTTAGAAATCTTTAGCAGCTTTTCTATTTTTTACGAGTCGACGGGTGTGAAGATTGTAGTACTGAATTTTATTTTATAAAAAGGAATCCATGATTTAAAGATTCTTAGTATCTACTAATAGTATTTTTAAAATTGTAAAGTTTTGGCAACTTGTGCCGTTAATTATGCAGAAATCAAATGTAAAACATTTTAACCAAAAAATAAAATGCTTTTCTATAAAAACACATAAGTTACTTTTGTAAAACTATAGCTCTGAGAAAAGAACCTAAAATATGAAATATAAAAAATATTTGTCAAATTTACTAGTAGTAGGCTTCTTAAGATCGTCAGTCATATTGTTATGAGTCTCTTGGATATCTTTTATAATCATAATTATCTTTTTTATAAAGAAGTTACAACCAAAAAAGTTAACAGCAGGTTAGAATAACTTCATTTAACAATAATATCAAAAAGAAAGATCCACTTTAATACGTCCCTCTCCAGGTGCGATATTTGCAGGATGTATATGAGGTCGAAGGTGTAATTTAGTGCCCCCTAAACAACTCATGTGTCATTAAAAATATATATCAAGCATTTCCGTTATTTATGGTGAACGAATTGCTTTTATTGCTAGAGGGGTTATCTCTTCCAGTTTGAAAAATTATTACACGTTTTTAGGTGCCCATCATAAATTAGAGATGTTGCTATACTAATATGAGTTTTTAATTACATAGGTACTTAATATTTTTGTTTATGAAGGGTGAGAGAAGGGAAACTATTAAGCTTCCGGTATTTATTAATAGAAATTATTTATTGATTCACATATGGGGAAGATGCATGAAAATAAATTTAGAAAAAGAATGGAAGATACATATGAAAACATGGACGACAATATATTAAACATAATCTGAAATTTGCATTTTCTGCAAAGATACAATATCATGCAATTATGGTAACTTTATGTTGAAAGATATCTAACAGTTTCAAATATCTTGGTATAATTAGATTAGACAATTATATTTCGGAATTTACACGAAAATGACGAAACATAAGTTATTACACATAATCGAAGTAAGCTTATGTCAATTTATCTAAAACAATCTGCAATCATACATAACCTTTAAATAATTTTCTTATATATATAATTAATTGCATATATACAATCTGCTACGAAAGAACAATAAGTAAATATTTTGATAACTAACACTAACACTTGCTACTTGCCGAGAATAATTCAGCAATAATCCTCTTTCTTATAAAATGAGTTATAAACTAATCGTATGGTTACATTTAAATAACGAATAATTAAGAATCTACAGGTAAGATTTTAATGTGTACCATTTCCTTTCTAACCTTAAGAACACCTAAAATCACTAGAAATAAACCCAAAATCTTATTATCTCGTACTATAGATTTTTAGTGGTATAATCTTGTATCAAATTCGTTTACGAACGTTGTTAAATACATAATTATATTTTGTCTCAAATCTAACCTAAAAGTGTTTTATTTGACATTAGCTATTTTGCCAACTGTATAAAATCAGAATCTCAATGTGTAGTAGAATTGAATAGAATGTTAGTATGTATTTGAAAAAAAAATCCATTCCGAATGTTAGTATAAATTAGTTGCTATTCAACACCCTGTAGTGGTAGCAGCATGAGTAGAATCGGTAATAGTCTTTTAATGCAGTTGCAGATTTCGCCCCTATCTAAGCCTAAATGTAAAATAAAGTCCTCTCTATCTCCCATATTCACACCCCCTTAAACATTACTGCTGCTACATATGTTTCCATTAGATGCGCTCACACAGTTGTCCAACCAATTATTATATACCCGATTTCGGCCTTAATCTCGAACGTTTATACATTGACAACTATAAAACAACTATGCGGCACTTATAGCGAAATTACTTGTCAAACAAAGAAGCATGAAGTGCGGATTAAGCGACAAATTGCAAAAGCATTTTGTGTAGGGCGCTTCGTTTTTTGCCTGTCTATGGTTGGTATTATCCTTGATTGATTTACTTGCAATAATTTAAAAAATATACTATAATAAAAAGCGAATCTTTAAAATTTTCCTACTATGAAGATGAACGCGTACTTTTCTTTTCTACAGTTTATAAAAATTATTATTACATTCATTTTTATAAACATGGTACATGGCAACACTAAAGGTATATCATGATCATAGATAATAAATATACTTATAGATAAGAAAGTCACTGTATATAGTTAGTTCCAAAAGAGCAGCGCCATCTCGTGTCTCTAGTAACGAACTATCTTAATTTTAAATGCAGTTTTCTTTGTCTTGTCCTATTATATTTCTTGTAAAATATAAATTTATGGCTGGTATTATAAAACTTTTTATTTCCTAAATAAAATTTAATTTCAGAATAAATTAATTTATTCTATCAATTTACGTATTAAATTGATAGAATAAATTAATTTATTCTCAAAGTAGTAAATTTTATTTAGGAAATAAAAAGTTTTATAATACCAGCCATTATTTTATTAAAAGGAAAATGTCAATATATATTAATAAATTACTATGATTTACACCATCAGTAGTTTTATTAAAATATTTGACATTTTGTGGTTATAGTAATAAAAACGATATAAAAAATATGATTCATATCTATAATAATATAATTTTTTACAGATATATCTTTCAATAAACTAATTATTAACATAGTAAGTAACGCTAAACTATTTATTTTTTATATGAGAAGAAAATTAAAGAGATTTATCAGGTACTGTTTGTAAACGTAATTGCATGCGCACAAAGTGTATGCTACAGCATTAAGCCTCAAGCTTAGAATTTGTGGTGAAGTTAAAAATTCTTCTGCTGTTCTTAAACGTTCTTTGAGGTTTACTCGTTGTACAAATAAACGTTTTGCAGTTTTCCTCAAGTGCCCTACTACTTTTTGAAGTCTGCTTGCTTTTGGACTTAGCTGGTTCTTTGTTCTCACTCCTAAGGAATGAAGGATATTGCTTCGTTTTGATAAATCTGAAACAAGTAACCGATATTTACTAATAATCATGGATCATTTTATTGGGTTGCAGAAAAAATTATATATACATTAATTTAATAAAATTACCTTCGCGTCTCCCAGAGATTTTTAAACTAAGAGGAGGTGACTTATCGACACATTTGATGTTTGTGTGAACTGTGGAACTACCTGCAAAAGAGTACCTGTTAGCTAGAGCAAATGCAGAGTAAACTGATTTATTTATTTTTTTCTTCTATTGTTGGCTGTTCATAAACCTGTAGTATAATTTCAAATAAGGATGTATTAGCATAAATACATTTATGAAAAAAAATACCTTCTACTGATATCATTGTAGCGGTGGCCATTAATTTAGGAACCTGTCTATCAATATCCATTCCCACAATACTAGGAAAAGGTTCACTAATTTCTGTCTGTTAATCTTTCTTCTTCTTCCATCGTAAAATTTCCTCTAGATGAAGATGCTTGGCCAGTTTCCATTATAAAATTAGCCTGAGATCCTGCAGGTTCATCATAAGGTTCCTTAACTTCAGGTGTAGTCACTTGTTGATCTATAAGAAGAGGAAAATATAAAAAAACCAGAGAATTGAAATTGAAATTGGTTTTAACAGCTATAATATGTAATATCTACTTATGTAAATAAATATTACAGTAACAAAAACATATGTATTAACAAATAAAATACAAAATACTGCTACCTTCTGTTTGAGGTGGTAGATTCAATGATGGGACACTATCAATTCTCAAATTTGCTCCACTTCGACCAACAAGTCTATCGCTTTCAGAAAAATGTATATCACATACTCGATAATTGTTTCGTACAGTCACATTTTCTGATAGGGAAAGTTTAGAGTTTTGCACTTGCTTCAGCCATAATTTATATATCTAGAAGTATATATTTCACTTCAGAATATATATGTAGTAGCTATTAGGTTTAGGTAAACATATTATAAATTATGATTTAAATTATAAAATCTCCAAACAGCTTCAGATAAATTAATATGTAGTGTAGATTAATATTACAAGCAATATAAGTATTCATATCTTATTATACATACCCTTTCATCTCTTGGAAACATATGCATTATTTGTACTTTATTTGTATTTTTGCATGAAGGCACACAACAGGAAAACGCCATTTTTAACAATTTTTCTATATTAGTTTTTTTATTTTACTTTTTTTATCTTATTCCTTCGGTTAACACTACTAAAATGTCCATACAATAAAAAAATGTAATAATATAGTGACATTGCCAAAAACAAAGTTTTTTTCGCGGTCAGCAATTGTTTTAAGGTATAGTAGATCTCAACTACCTGTTTTTATCGCCAATAGAAACAACAGCACCATCTCTTGCGTCTAGTGATAAATCATAATTTGTAATTCGCGCGCAAATGATTTGCACGGCCTTGATCATAAGACTTTCCTACCCATGATCATGATAACAGAATATTCGAACTACTTATTACTTAAGTATATCACTAGTTAGTCCTGTCTGGGGTTACTAAATATGAACTGAATTCTGTGTTATTTAGAGTTAAGACACGCATGTCAAATTTTCCTAGTGATATTTCATATTTTAAAACTATTTATTAGAAGGTTGGTAATCATGAAAATTGTTTTAATAAATTAAACTGTCAGTATGACAGTTATATAAATCTAAAATTGGGTACAGTTGATATTTTATTAAAAGCCGTCGGAAAATTGATATAACTACTAGTAGTTTTAAAAATTCTCTACAAACAATAAATAAATGATAATGTGCACATTAAAAAATTTTATTTCATTTCGTATTTCAAACAATTCTTTATATACCACAATTAGTAATATAAAGTATATCTTGATCTCCGTTGTCAATGATACCGGAGTTCAAGACGTTCTTGATCTCCGTTGTTGTTGGCAACGTAAATAATTTGATGTTGCATTATAGCCATGCTGCTTTTTATCTCCTTAGTTACGCATATGATGACACAGACAAGGCAACTTGCTTCTTTATACAATAAATTCGGATGGATTTTAAAAGGGGGAAATTAGGATTGAAATACGAAATAAAATAAAACAACTTATGCAATACGGAGATCAAGCTTCTTTAAATCCTCGAAGATGTTATAACGCCTCGGCTGGCGCCTCGGCGTTATACATCTTCTTGGATTTAAAGTATCGCTTGATCTCCTAATTACATAATATATATTAATGTATAAAAATAAACATGACAGCATAACCTAAAATTTATAACTGACAGCTGCTGAATGTTGCAACTGAAATAAAAAGAGAGAAAAAAGTATCTCTGTTTCAGACAGCTTAGTTTTGGCCTAGAAAGAGGTAGATTTTGACATCCGTGTCCTAACTCTAAAATAGCACAGTTAAAGTTTTCATTGAGGAACTCTAGTCCTGTCTAAAGTTAGTAACTTAAGTATATTAAGCACTGATTATAGGCGTTTTCTATTTAACCCTCTAATTCACAAAACATACCTTACGGATAGAACGAAAGAATTAACTTAAAACAATAAACATGATATAGCTTCTCTATTTCAAATACTAGCTACATCGTGGAGCAAACCTGACACACTCTTTAATTAGCAAAAAATTACTACGTGCATGGTGTTACGGAAACTTAATAAAAAGTTGTAGAAAAATTACAATTACGAAGGTATACGAGGTCTGGCTATTAAACAACGAGACTGCGCGCACAGAAGACGTCCTAGAGGGGTAGGGGGGAAAACGAATGCAGCGTTGGATAGCTGGAAGTGTCTACTATGCCAGTACGAAAACACGTTTTTGTCGCTGTCGTAGTATTTTTTCTATAGAGGTTAGAAACGAACGAGTTTTTTTCTCGTGCCGATAAAAATGTGTGACGAAAAACACGAGCAACGGATCAATGTGAAATTTCTCGTTAAATTAAAAAAACTCCGACTGAGTGCTATAAGTTGTTGAAAGAGGCCTGTGGTGAGAATTCTTTATCTCGTGCGCGTGTTTTCGAATGGTATAAACGGTTTTCTGAAGGCCGAGAGAGCACCGAAGATGACAAACGTCCAGGTCGACCTGTCTTTGTTTCAACTCCGCAAACAGTGACCAAAATCAATGAAATTGTGCGCGGAGATCGTCGTATGAGCATTCGGATGATTGCTGAGACTGTAAACGCCGATAAATAAACTGTCAGAAAAATTTTACAGGACGAGTTGAACATGAAGAAAGTTTGTGCGAAGTTGGTCCCAAAAAATTTGACCCCTAAACAAAAGCTCGTCCGTCAACAGATCTGCTCAGATTTTCTTGAGAGGTTAGATGAAGAGCCTGAATTAGGCAATCCAACGACCTGTCAAATCTAATTCCGAATGACAGTGGTTGGCACACATGTATGTAAACAACCATTTGAACTTGCGTGGAAAGAGCATTTATATTCGTATTTTCTAGTTAATTTTGTTGTTTGTTTTTTCTCCAGTGGTTTTAGAGATCTTTATTATTATTATGCCTGTGACTTGTATTGTTGTTAACTGCGAACGTCGACGCGATCGTGACAATGTGTCGTTTTATAGAATTCCTACCATACTGAGTTTACCAAATAAGCCACATAAAAATGAGTTGTCGAAAACACGCAGGGCCTTATGGATAGCTGCTATAAGGCGTGATGATTTAACCGAATCAAAGCTAAAATATCAGAGAGTCTGCAGCAAACGTTTTATAACTGGTAAGTTTCTAAAACTTTATGGAAAAGTAACCTTCTTCAGCGTTTTGAGAAAGGAAATTTTAGTGGTTTTAGTTTCTAATACATTTACTATTTTAGTTCCTGCTTGTAAAACAAAGCCAGACTCAAAATATTTATATGCCTGCAAACTTTTGAATGCCTTCATTTGTTCTTTGGAATAAAAACTATGGGTAAAAGCCAAATAAGAAATTATATCCATGTTTGTGATAGGTGGCACTCCATTAATGGTGTAGTTAAGGTCCTGGGAATTAATTAGAAACGGGTCCAAGCCGCTTATTAATTTTAATTTCAGTCGATACCTAAAAACAAAACGATGGTTACACAGGTAAACAAGAATATAAATTGTTAAACCTACCTTTCACCAACATCTCGATTCTCCGCTGATAATTTTCGAAGATATTCACTGTCCATTATATAAACATTCAGTTAATTTAATAAAAAAAACACACCAATATGCTTAAAAACACATAAATACACTGCAACGCCAACAAAATCAATGCTTTGGTTATGGAGCCTGTCGCCATGTGTGCCAACCAACGTCAGTTTTGTTGACATTTCTACCACGTAGTTTGGATTGCCTAATTGATGGAAAACATCATCACTTGCGATGAAACATGGATATTCCAATACGATGTTGAAACTAAGCGGCAATCCATGCACTGGAAAACTCCTGCTTCGCCAAGAATGAAAAAAGCAAGGATGTCGAATTCAAAATTTAAAGCCATGCTAATCGTTTTTTTCGACATCAACGGCATCGTGATGACTGAATGGGTGCCACAGGGTCAAACTGTATACCAAACTTACTATTTGAAAGTTTTGGCAACACTGCGAGAGCGAGTTCGTAAGAAACGGCCGGAGTTGTGGAAAAACAAGTCGTGGATCTTGCACCAGGACAACACACCTGCCCATAACGCGCTGTCTGTGAAGCGTTATTTAGCCGCTAGAGGCACTCCAGTGCTCGAACACGCGCCGTTCTCGCCCGATTTAGCACCCTGTGATTTTACACATTTTAACCTGAAAGCCGTTAGAGGCTTTGAAATTAAAACAAAACAAATTGTGCAAATGCTTGTTTCAACTTATTTAAACCTCTCAGCTGAAGTCTTAAATTAAACTGAAATACGTACTTGCATAATTCTGTGTCATTTTCAATACCAATAATAAATATAAATACAAACCTGTATCTCTTTTATTGTTTAAATGAAATATGTGACTATACAATTGATAACAAATTTCCTCAATTTGATAAAATTTCTAGGGCTGCTTATTCCAATCAAAGTAATATTTTGTTTTTTAATGTAATTAAAGATATACCTACAGAGTTACAAAATTTTTACATATGTAGTATGTTTCACATTCTTCCTCGGTGAGGACAATCTTTGAAATTTAAATCAATTTTACATCGTAGAAGTGAGGTTATCCTTAATGGTATATAGTAGTTTTTATATAATGCATTAGGTATATACAATTTCAGAAGACCATACATTTTAATATGGCGAAAATTTCTAAAACGTCCTTTATTTTTTTTTCTACTCGCCACGTCGTTTACACTGACATTTTCAGCAATTTTGTCAGTTCTTCTTTTTGGCATAATTTTCCCACTACTGCTACTGCTACTAGTGACTAGTATCCAAAAAATACTGAAGAATTACCAAAATAATTAACACTAAAAACTGAAAAAGGCCCATTCGTTAAAATACAAAAAATATTCGAAAGAAGTAGAATTTTGAATTACCTGTACTTTAAAAGAATAAACGTTTAAATATTTTAAACTGGACCTTCTTTACTTCACCACACTGCTTTTAAAAATTCAAGTATTGAGTGCTCGACGAAGGCGATTCAGCGAACTGATAAAACCGCGAGAAACGAATGCTAGACGATAGAATCCCTCTATAATAAATATAACCTATTTTTATTATAGAGGATTCTACTAAAATAGAGTCACTACATCTAGTCACCTAGGCCAGCTGGTCAATCAGAGTAACGCAAACCGCCGCCATATTGGGGCAGAGAAGGATGATTTTTAATAATGGACAAATTAAAACTACGTTTTACGTATTTGACATATTAGAGGTTTGATCTTTCAGAATAAGAAAAACCTTTTAAAGTAAACGTGGATTTGATTAAAATCAATACAGAACAAATAATGAACAATTTCGTGCTTCGTTTTCCCCAATATGGCGGCGGTTTGCGGGACTCTGGTCGGCCAGCTGGCCTAGGTAACTAGATGCAGTGCCTCTATACTAAAATAGAGATTCTTGATAAATAATTAAGATAAGAGATGAGACATGTTGGACGCCCGTTCTTATTGGTTGGAACCAGAATCCATGGACTTTCTGATTTAACTCGAAAACAAACTGAATTTTTTGTTTAAACTTCAATTTTGACAGTTGTCGCTAATTAGTCAATTTAACCTATGATTTTTAGTGCAGACCAAATTGATGGAATGCAACGTGATAGTAATCGCTTTGTACTCCGATCAAATAAAACAGTTTCTGCTGCATTACAACTTACATTTACTTGTGGAGCAAGTGGTTATACCACTTTACTCCAGCTACATTTACCCTTTCCTTCAATTAGTACGTTGGACACAAGAATGCAAAATCTAAAATTCTAAAGTGGCATTCTGTATGAAATATTCGACTTTCTGGGGATTAAAGTGGATTCAATGAATGAATCGTTGATTGATTCCTCTTATTTAGAAGAACCTATCACATAGAAGAAAAGTAAGTTCGTCATTTCTAACGATTCTGATATAGAAGTTTTGTTGATAAAGACTAATGAAAAAAGTGCCCCCTTACAGGAGATACTAGATGATGAAAGCTTAGCCGTAGGAAATTACATCCTTGTAAAATTTGCAACGAAGAAAACCTGTAAATACCTTGTAGCGATAGTTCAAAATATTGTAACGTTCTTTCTAAAAATAATAACACAAGTGCTGTTTAAATCGTCTATTCACAAACAAATATTTATTTCTATACACTAATTAATACACTATAAATTAACACTATGATTATAAACCATTAAAAACTATTATTTACAGACTATGAATTTCTAATACAACATTTATATTCACTATTTATTTTGTAATACACAGTTAATGACTTGCTGTTGACTGACTCCTTTTATCCGCGAGTCGCTTTTATATCTTCATATAAACGCACCAGAAATCGCTGGAACCTTCTATGTATTCTTAGAAAATGCTAGAATAAACCACGTCTGATTTACATGCTTGTGCGATGCGTCATTTTCTCGAAGGCGACAGAACACACCACCTGTCGCTCGAAAAGAGGTTCGTTCCTTTTCTCTCCCGTTACACTGCCCCCCTCTTCAAGTCTGTTCTGTCCCAGAACAGGTTTTATGATCTGGTTCCTGTAGAACGGGTCATGACGATATCGACAGTCTTCACCTCGACTACACGTTCCATTACGGTAGAAATAACAGTCTACACTCTTCGTTGGCCTTAATGCGGGCTGTGGGTCAAAACTGCAGACGAAGATCTTGACGTCCGTACCTCTAAAGACAACTTCCAGCATGTTTCTAACGATTCTCCAATCCAGCTGGTCCCGCCCACAGCCGAGTTTGGGAACTGCCAATTTGTTAATTCCCCTGGTAAGCAACTCGATTCTCAAATTCCATAGTGCCCTCCACAAGTCGGCGTAACTCGGTTTCTGGTAGTAAAACTGCTTGGTTACCAAGTAGTAAATGGATCGGTCATGATCAGGCAAGCGTAAGGATTTACCAACAGAGGGATTTTGTTCTCGAAGTTCATTCAGCCGTCCAAATTTATTTCTAAACACTACTGCGATCCCCCTGGACATACGGAGATCCGCGGAGACACAGTGGGCAATGGAATAATCACCAGGGACCCGGAAGAGATCTTGTTGCATCTCAGTCGTGACTCCGAATCGCGCTTTTCTAGTTCCAGAGAACGCAGCCATAAATTCTCTAAAGGTTGGCTGATCATCTTCAGGCCTTACGATTTTGATAGCCACCTCGGCCTCATCTTTCCGATCCGGGACTGCGTCATTATTTCCCTCATAGTGCGCCAGACGATTGGAGTGTACCACCTTTGGTTTCCCCCTTGGCAATTTCTGGATGCGATAAATCAAGTCATTTATTCGTTTCTTCACCTGGTATGGACCCTCCCAATTTCGCTGTAACTTTGGAGAATAGCCACGACGCCTTTGCGGGTTGTATAACCAGACAAGCTCTCCAGGTTGAAACCCTCCTTCTTGGGCTCTCACATCGTACGTAGCCTTCATCCGGTCACTCGCGATTCGACTATTATTTCGGGTTCGGTCGTGAATATCCTCCAACTTCTTCTTTAAGTTGATGACATAATCATTTCCAGCTACCTCCTGCTCTATAGGTGGAGACCCAAATTCCAGATCACACGGTAACCGTAACTCGCGTCCAAACATCACAGACGCTGGTGACTGACCGGTTGTTTCGTGGACCGATGCACGATAAGCCATCAGGA
The DNA here is from genome assembly GCA_929113105.1 of Agrypnus murinus. Lineage (NCBI taxonomy): Eukaryota > Metazoa > Arthropoda > Insecta > Coleoptera > Elateridae > Agrypnus > Agrypnus murinus. Next base: position 153,350,801 of record OV816028.1, on the reverse strand, counting down.
ACAGATGCAGGTATTGGTCCCAGTCTCGTTGATGATCGGAGACGACCTTGGCCAAATATTTGCCCATTGTTCGATTCATGCGTTCTACCATTCCATCGGACTGCGGATGTAACGGTGTGGTCCGGGTCTTACGAATGCCCAACAATCGACAGACTTCTCCAAAGAGTACAGACTCGAAATTGCGGCCTTGATCCGAATGCAGCTCCATGGGCACTCCGAAACGACTGAAGAACTCTTTGACTAGTACGTCAGCAACAGTCGCAGCTTCCTGGTTTGGTAGGGCATATGCTTCTGGCCATTTGGTAAAATAGTCCATTGCCACTAAGATGTATTTATTCCCATCGTCGGTTTCGGGAAATGGTCCGGCAATGTCTATAGCTATTCTCTCCAGAGGACTACCCACATTGTACTGCCTCATAGGTGCTCTTCGCTTCCCCAAGGGTCCGTTGCCAGTGGCACATAATTCACATTTCCGGCACCACTCCTTCACGTCTTCTTTACAATTGACCCAATAAAAACGCTCCCTAACTTTCTCCAAAGTCTTTTTCACACCGAAGTGTCCTCCTGAGGCACCGTCATGGAGATGTCGCAATACTGTAGCCACTCGGCTTCTTGGAACCACGAACTGAGACCTAATGGTGGTGCCATCTTCACTCTCCAGTACTCGCTTCAGGAGATCGTCTTCCACCTTCAAGGACTCCCATTGGGCCCAATATGCTTTGAGCGTTCTGTTGAAAGGGCTGACGGCCTCCCAGGCAGGCCTTTCTCCCACGCGCTTCCATTCCACCACCATTTTTAGTTCGGGATCAGCCTCCTGCTGTCGTTGCAATTCTTCCGGCAACCAATTGTCGTTGACGATGGTAGTCCTTAATACTTGGCAAACCCTCTCCTCCAAACGAGAGCAATGACGGCAATCCGTTGGACAGGGTCTTCTTGAAAGAGCATCGGCATTTCGATGACTAGTGCCCGCTCGATGTTCGGTGTCAAAGTCGTATCCTTGTAATCGTTCGATCCACCTTGCGACCTGGCCTTCAGGATTACGGAATTGTAGAAGCCATTTCAACGCTGCATGGTCCGTCCTCAATAAAAACTTCCGTCCGTACAAGTATTTGTAGAAGTGCTCAACGGACTTCACGACGGCCAATAGTTCTTTTCTGGTCACACAATAATTCCTTTCGGCTTTCGACAAAACCTTACTAAAATAGCCGATGACCTTTTCTTGTCCATCCTGTATCTGAGAAAGTACCCCCCCAATGGCCAGATTACTTGCATCTGTGTCAAGTATGAATTGCCCTTCTGTCCGTGGATAGCTCAATATTGGTGCTGTTGTCAGGGCACGCTTCAGCTGTTGGAAAGCTGTTTCACACTCTCCGCTCCAAACATACTCGCGCCCATCTTCAGTTAACCTTGTCAGAGGTTTCGCTATATTGGCAAACCCAGGAACGAAACGCCTGTAGTAGGTACATAACCCAAGAAAACTACGAACTTGGTGTTTATCTTTCGGTGTTGGCCACTCTTGAACTGCACGAATCTTATCGGGGTCGGCTGCCACTCCATTTTGTGATACGACGTGCCCGAGATATTTCACTTCCTTTCTGAATATGTGGCACTTTTTCGGACTCAGTTTCAGATTGGCTCCGCGTAGTCTTCGGAACACTTCCTCTAGGTTTTTCAAATGTTCGTTGAATGATTTTCCGACTACAATCACATCATCTAGGTATACCAGGCAGGTCTTCCACGACAGCCCTCTCAGGATGGTCTCCATTAGACGCTCAAAGGTGGCTGGAGCGTTACATAGACCAAAAGGCATAACCGTAAACTGCCATAGTCCGGAACCAATAGTGAACGCGGTCTTCTCCCGGTCTTCAGGTTCCATTTCAACTTGCCAATAACCACTCTTCAAGTCCAAAGTCGAAAACCATCGTGAACCAGACAGGGTATCTAACGTGTCGTCGATGCGTGGTAAGGGATAGCTGTCTTTCTTGGTCACGTCATTAAGCTGCCGATAGTCCACACAAAATCTCGTTGACCCGTCCTTCTTACTGACCAGGACCACCGGTGATGCCCATGGACTGCTGGATGGCTCGATGATCCCTTGTTCTTCCATATCAGCAATAATCTTTTCGGCTTCTGCTCGCCTTGCTAGAGGTAGACGCCTCGGCTGCTGACGGACAGGCATAGAGTTGCCTGTATTGATTTTATGTTTTACTATATTTGTTCGTCCCTTCTGGCTATCGTCAAGAGCGAAGATATCTTGGTATCGGTGAACCAAACCCTGTACCTCTTTCACTTCTGTTCTGTTAAGGTCTTCGCACGAACTAGTAACCATGCCCACTAATTTTCCACCATGGTCTTTGGGCGCTGGTTTTGGAACATCAGCCATACACCTGGCTACTCGGAATACTGGCACACACTGTCCCACAAGGGTACTCTTCTTCAATGTCACCGGATCCACATTAACGTTCATAATTCTCACCGGTACTCTCTTTCCAACCTTGATCAGCGCTTTTCCCACCAGTATGCCACTATGGATCTTCTTATCACAAACAGGCTCCATCATTCGCACACACCCTACCCGAAGATCTCCATCCAAACCCGCCTCGACAACCATCTCGCTTTGACCCGGCAATATCACATCTTCAGTCAACAAAACCCTTACAACCGGATCTTCTCGTGGGTGCAAAGGAAGTTCTTCGTTACCGACCTTCAAAACACCCTCTTTCAAATCCAACGTAAAACCAAATTTTCTCAGGAGGTCCATTCCCAAGATGAAGTCATCAGTGATATCGGCTACCAGCACCTCATGATCACATTCTTCACTTCCAATGCCAATCTTCATCTTCACCACTCCGCGTGTTGGTATCACTTCACCTGTTGCTGTACGGAGTTGAGTAGTTGTCGGTAACAATTTAATACTTGATTGTAGAACATCAGGGCGTACGATGGATTTTGTCGCCCCCGTATCAATAAGTAGTGGAACGGTTCGGTTAACAATCTTTCCATCTACAAACAAACTACCATTACTATTCTTTGATGTTACGGCATGGATCGTGATCTCCGGGGCATCTTCACTCGCAGTCAACGTTCGCCCCCTCTTGCCAACCCTTTTTAACTTTTCCGACGGTTGTACTTTTCTTATTTTGGGACAACGGCGTTCTACATGTCCTTGTTCGCCGCAGTTCCAACAACGAGGCCCTCGAACTTCTTGATGATTCTTCTTACGGCTTTCTTCCTTCCGAAGAACTCTCAGTACTAACTCCTCTAGGTGATCTTTAGAACCTTCTTCTTCCTCCACAACGGCCCGAACACGCCCGTGACCTCGGGACGCTTGTTTTGCAGCTTCAAATTCTAAAGCGTGAGCAAGCGCATCATCAGTTGTTCTTGGTCGTGCTAGCCTCAATGATTGTTGTGTTTCTCCGTCTCTTAACCCATCAATGAAGGTCTGCACAGCCAGTTGTCCCAGAAATGAATCGGGTGCCGTAGGGTACGCCAATCGGACAAGCCGCGCAACATCGGCTTCAAACTCCTGCAGGCTTTCTCCATTCTTCTGGATACGATTCTTCACTTGCGCGTGATACACTTGTTGAAGATGCGCGTCTCCATATCTCATTTCCAATCTAGACACTAACAATTGGTAATCATTTTCCTGTCCTGCTGGGATTGTTTGCAGGACGTTCAACGCGTCTCCACGCAAAGCCACAGTTAAAGAAACGGCCTTTTCCTTGCCTGTCCATCCGTTGGCCCCAGCGGCCGCCTCAAATTGTTTGTAGTAGGTGGACCAAGGTATCTTTCCATCGAACGTGGGTGGTTTTACTTTTATCCCTACGGCAGGAACCTTTTCTTCTTTAAATTGTTTCTTTACTTCATTAAACGGCCACTCAGAAGTTGAGGGAAACCGTAGTTGCCTCATTCTATCTTCCAGCATTTCGATCATATCGTCTTTCTTAGTTGTTGGTGGTAATTGCATTTGGGCTATTTTCTCTTCTACCATCTTTATTACCCTATCTTGTTCCGCCAATCTACCTTCCAATAGTCCTAACGCACTGGCATTCTCCAAAAATTCTTCGAAAACTTTATCTTCCAACGCTTTGACATTTTCCAACAATTCTCCTTTAAGCCTTCTAGAACTTTCTTCAGACTTTTCTAATAATTCTTCTTTAAGCGTTCTAGAGTTTTCCAGTAAATCTTCTTTAAGCATTTTAACATTTTCTTCCAGTGCTTTAGTATTTTCAAGTAATTCTTGTTTAAGCATTCTAACATTTTCTTCGGACTTTCTAGAATTCTCTTCTGACTTTTCCAGTAATTCCTCTTTTAACATTCTAGAATTCTCTTCAGACTTTCTAGAATTCTCTTCGGACTTTTCCAATAATTCTTCTTTAAGCATTCTAGAATTCTCTTCCGACTTTTCCAGTAATTCCTCTTTTAACATTCTAGAATTCTCTTCGGACTTTTCCAATAATTCTTCTTTAAGCATTCTAGAATTCTCTTCCGACTTTTCCAGTAATTCCTCTTTTAACATTCTAGAATTCTCTTCTATTTTACTTAATAACAAATTAGTATCCATTACGGGTCCAGGTATTTCGAAGAGGAAACTTTCAGGGTCTTCTTGCTGCTCCAAAAGCCATTCTCTTAGCCGATTTATTAACACACTTTTAAGGCCCGTTGTATCTAAATCTCGTTCTTCAAGTTCATGTTTCAAGTCTATTACTTTGAGATCTTTTAACAGTTTCATCACCATTTTAATCGTTTGTTGAAATTATGTTTTAACACCAAAACTTTTATTCTCACAGCACTTTAATTAATTATTACGCGATTTTATTTATTTTAAAACCTCACACCTGTAACACCACTGTAACGTTCTTTCTAAAAATAATAACACAAGTGCTGTTTAAATCGTCTATTCACAAACAAATATTTATTTCTATACACTAATTAATACACTATAAATTAACACTATGATTATAAACCATTAAAAACTATTATTTACAGACTATGAATTTCTAATACAACATTTATATTCACTATTTATTTTGTAATACACAGTTAATGACTTGCTGTTGACTGACTCCTTTTATCCGCGAGTCGCTTTTATATCTTCATATAAACGCACCAGAAATCGCTGGAACCTTCTATGTATTCTTAGAAAATGCTAGAATAAACCACGTCTGATTTACATGCTTGTGCGATGCGTCATTTTCTCGAAGGCGACAGAACACACCACCTGTCGCTCGAAAAGAGGTTCGTTCCTTTTCTCTCCCGTTACAATATGATTACTGAGGATATGGTGCCAGCCTACTATGTCAAATTCATAAGGAAGAAAGGGCATGAAGGATTTGTCTTTCCTTAACAAACGATTTTTTACTTGTGAAACGGGAGGAAATCTTCACTAAGCTTCCTCAACCGTCTTGAGATTAAAGGGACTGCTAGGCAGTCAGGATTTCTGAAATTTGCTGTTAATTTCCATAATCTTAACCTTAACATTCAATAGAGTAGGGTATAACTTCTTGTATTTATTGAAAAAATAAGTAAATAGTCATTAAAATAATTATTTGACATTATTGTTGTTTTAATTAATTATGTACGAATGTGCCCCGTGTGTTGTCCGAAGGTGCCCCACTGTGGAGCAACTTTTGAAAAAATATGTTTTCCAAAAAACGTATGTAACTTTATCTTAATTTCTACATGGCATCTCGTACACAAATGAACGTGTTATAAATTGTATATTAGAAAGTTGACAAATCCTATTAAATGAGCATATAATTCATGTGCGTCATAGATAAATGTCTGAACGTGCACCACTCTCCCCTATTTAGGTTAAATATTTTATATATCGATTTATGTTAAATAGTGTTGGATTCGCGATACCACCCGCGTATCACGACACTTGCGAATCGAAACCATTAGCCGTGTGAAGTGTCGACTCCTTCACGACTCTTTAACGATACTTCGCATTTACACATCATGCATGCGCTAGTTCATATAATATAATTGAAACGAGCAGTCAAGATTCATAGCTAATACGTAAATCATAAACTAGGGATTAAAAAACAATTAGGTTTATGAGTAAATTCTGTTATGGTTATATATTTATGCATTAAGTACATTAAAAGACATTAAATTATTTATACACCGCATTCGTTCTAACATTTGCTATAGAAAATTAGTATGGGAAATCTGAAATATGCCAAATAGTTCGTTCTCGAATAAAAGTCGGTGAGATTAATAGTTGCAAAACAATTTAAATAATTTGTTATTATTCTTTTATTCGAAAAACGTACAAGAAATAATACATTACAAATAAAAAATAAAGATACCCAATTAATAAGACAATGTCTTATTAATTGGGTATCTTTATTTTTTATTTGTAATGTATTATTTCTTGTACGTTTTTCGAATAAAAGAATAATAACAAATAAAATTTAAAAAAAAGTTATGCTTGTAACGGGGTTCGATCGTGCATTCTACCAGCCCGTATAGTTTAGCAAGCCACGGTTTGCCATCGAACCACGGAGGCGTTGCGTCAACTTTTCAGGTTTCGGCTTTTAAATTAATGTTTTGCAAATAATTTATGAATTTATAATTTTAACTAAAAAATCTACAACAAAATAGTTTTATATGTACGTCTTATTCAATGATTGTTGGCCAGTTCAACAAATCTGCCTTTAATTTCTTTGTAAGAATGATCAAGCAACTTCGAATTACACTCTAATAAGAGCGATACAGCGATACTGTTCGACACGAAGTGTCGCGACACTTCAAGTGTCACGACCACGAACAGTATCACGACACTCGACACCCAAGTTCCCATCACTAATGTTAAATGATTATATGCATAATGCTAATGTAGTGGAATAAAGTTTTGGTTATTCTTTCTCTTTCAACATTTGAATAATTATTAAATTTTGAATTGAATAATAACAAAATTGTAACATGATACCAAGCTAGCACGCTGTCAAAATAATAATAATGGTTTGACAAGTCAGGTGGGCCTTGGTTTCTGGTTCATCATATCTCTTATCTTAATTATTATCAAGGATCTCTATACTAAAACTACTGACGACGCCATCTAGTTATAAGGGGAAACATTACTACATGAAACACGATCATACTCGAGGTAATTTAAGCTTTCGCCTTGTGCTCTAATCTTGTGACAAAAGTGTGAATGGTGATATCGATATTTAAATTGTTAAAAAAATTTAAGATTTGCATTTCGTTGTTTCTTACGAGAAATTTTAATGACCCAAGTTGACTGTCCTGCAACACTACCAACTGTAACAAACCGAAGTTGATACAACACTACCAACTTTACGGCAAATTTCATGGTTCAAATATAGATCAAAAAACAGACTTGATGTTACGTTGTCGTTACTTTTTTATAACATAGTAAATTATAGATAGTAAACTGATAACGATTGATTTAATTCACAAGGCCAGATGAGGAAAGATATCAAATAAAAGAACAGTTAAATATGATTGTAGTGTTTTATTAATTTAATAATAATCTTAAGAGTAACCTTGAACTATGAGGAACGCAGTTACACTTGACAGAAAACAAATGGTTAGTTATGTAAAAACCAAAGATTAGAGAGGGTTAAGATAGGAAACTGGCATAAGAGCACTATGTAAAAAAACGACTACGCTTTTTGTGGTCCAATTTCCCCTGAGGCGTTAGATGTCGCAATATTCGCTACAATATTACTTTTTTTCTAGCGATGTACGTTAAAGAGTGAGCACGTGGTTGACACTCGCTCCTTTAGTTGTGGGAATATTTCTATTAAATTGAAATTGTAAAATATAGTAAAAGTAAATAAGGAAAAATAATTCTCACAATGGCACCATTTACACGTGAACAAACTGCAGATATGGTAACATTAATTAAGCAAACGTTAATGGAATTGCTACAAGACAACGCGTTCTTGAAGAAAATTACGGATAGTATTCTTAATACAATTACCAATACTACAGAACCGTTAAACACAAGAATTGAAGATCTAAAGAAAGATAATTTAACATTAATGGACCAAATAGAAACATTGGAACAATACTCTAGAAGAAATTCAAGAATGATGTATGGGTTCACAGATAGTGAAAACTTAGAAAAGGATTTTATCTCCATATGTGAAAATAATCTTAAAGTAAATATTTCTTTAAATGACATCGACCGTTGCCATTTTTTAGGTACTTAAACCGGATGCAAATGGGAGACGGGCAGCAATCATAAAATTTGTTAGTTATCGGCAAAGACATGCAGTCTTCCACAATAAGAAGGAGTTGAAAAATACCGGATTCATTATTAATGAAGATCTAACCAAGTCCCGATATGAGCTCTTCAAAGACGCCCGCATTAAGCTTGGTCGCAATAAAACCTGGACCTGGTATGGTACCGTATTTGTTAAAGATAAGCAGAATCGCAAGCATGTGATAAACAGAAAATCCGACTTGGATGAGTTAATTATCTAAATAGGTAATCTAAAACAAAATTTTTTTATTCCTTTGTAATATAACAAAAACAATGTTTCTGGTACTATTATTAATTAATCATTGTAAATAGTATATTGTATAAATGTATGTTTTATCTTTAATTCTTCTACTACGTATTGGAAAAAGATAACGTATTGTTACGTTCTTTTTAAAATAATAATCAAAAATGCTGTTTAAAATCGTCTATTAATTGTTGTAATCTAAATAAATTATTATTATTATTTTTGATTTTTATTATAAGCAAAGAGAGAAGGGAAGTGGCTTCTAAAGTGGAGGGGCTTGGAGAGGGGGAAGTGGCTTCTAAAGTGGAGGGGCTTGGAGAGGGGGGAGTGACTTCTAAATGGGAGGGGCTTAAAAGTGAAAGGAGGTCAAATGGGAGGGGCCTAAAAAGTGAAAGGAGGTCAAATGGGAGGGGCCTAAAAAGTGAAAGGAGTTCAAATGGGAGGGGCCTAAAAAGTGAAAGGAGGTCAAATGAGAGGTCAAGGTTGTGTGGCTCCACTAAGCCCCTTTGTTATCTACTGTGATTTTCTTGCATGTATGAATTTCGAACATATATTCAGTAACAATATTTCTTCCGTAGCTATCTCTCACCGCTAAAAAGCTTAACAATAATGATTTAAGTTACTTTATATTTATAACCTTTTGAATGACAAAACTAAAATTTGTCGGCTGGACTAATTTTATAAAAAAACCAATATTCATAAATTAATGGTTACCTACCCATAGTTTATTTTTTCCGTAGTCCCTTGCCTTCCAGCTTCCCAGAAGGATCAAATTTCAAAGTCCCGACCCTCTTTTTCTTTAAACAAATAATTTACACCCTCATATTGACAACGCAAAATAAGAGTTTTCTTAGAATTTTTCGTGCAAATAACGGAACCCGATTTGGTAACTACATATTTAGATTTATTTTAGGCTTATTCATTATTGTTTATATTACAATGAATCAAAAAAAACCAAACGAAAACAAGGCAAAAAACTAAATCAGTTTAGACAAAGTTTTACACGCAACGCTAAAGGAAAATTGGCAATTCTAATAGGTAATAAATGTTGACGTATACTACAATTTTATAAAATAGTCATAAGTCTCATGGCAAATAATATTGTTATAATAAAGTTTAATTTTTTGTAAGCTGGAGTTCGTTTTTCAAGGCGTGATCGAATTCAAAGGCAACGAAAGCGGAATTTAAATGATCACAAGTTTTAAGCTTTTCAGGTTAGGGTATTTTTTTAGTGGAAAGCGTGTTTTAGTTTAAAATTAAATTAGATTAACTTTTAATACCGATGGCCATTTTAGGATTTATTGAGAAACATACATTATTATGTTAATGTTTATAACGTGAGAGTAGGCGAAAAGCATTCTTTAATACAGATAATAAATAGGAGTATATATTTTGTAATATTCATTTATATTTATACATAAAGGATAAATACAACGGGATCGTTTTTCATGAATCATACAACACTCACAATCAAAACATTTTTGTTGTATTTTTGTGGGAACAGTTCAGGCCCAAAGTATAAAGTACGTCAATTCTACAACCAAACATTTGCTACGGTAGAAACAGCGTATAGTAATAAGAAGTACGGACAGTTGCTACCGGCGTCTTTGATGTTCATGTACCCAATTTCAATGGCCTTCAAAGGCTTTGGCGTGTAGGTTCAGCTAGCAGTAAAAGATGTCGCTGTAACTTTTTTCTCGCTACTTTTTTCTATCAATTTAGTTTTCAGCAAATTTAAATTTTCAGCACGTAGAAATGTTTTTTTCGCGATTTATAATTTTTAAATAATTAAATTAATTAAATACTTTTTTATAATTTGTCATTATTTAAAGCTAAAAGTAAAATTTTGCTCTGCTTTTACGAATGATTTTTAATATTTTACAGCGACATCTTTTACTGCTAGCTGAACCTACACGCCAAAGCGTTTGAAGGCTATTGAAATTGGGTACATGAAAAACGAATAACTGTCCGTACTTCTTATTACTATACGCTGGTAGAAACATATTGAAAACTGTGGGTTAGGGGTGGGTGTGAGTTAGGTTTGTATAATTGCTAATGAAATTTTTTGTTCCGTCCTATAGATGGCTAGTTGACTAGCCATCTATCGTCGGGAACATTTTTGGGTTACATTTAAAATATTGCAGCTGTGCTTCTACTTATATTAATTATTCTATGGTAGTACTCAATTCCAGCGACTTTATTAAACATAGTTGTTATGATCAATTCGCATTGGGGAGCCCAAAACTAGAAGATTACCAAATATCTATTGTGTTTTAAATAACTATCTCTTATTATAAACAACCGAAAAATTGATGTGTCTGTTCCTATCAGCTTGTGGTGATAACGATAAATATATTTGTGAAATGAAATGGAAGCTTTGTTTCCAGGGAGTGAGTTTTTCAAAAAAACCCACGTTGCCCTTAGCAACGTGGGTTATAGTGTAACAAAAGAGTAAACAATCACTTTCGTTATTTATAATGAACACAGTAAACATGGTATTTATAGAGGTGTTGGATAAAAATTTTTTATCCAACACCTCTATATAAATACCATGTTTACTATGGCCATTTTAAATAAGGAAAGTGATTGTTTACTCTTATGTTACATTATAACCTACGTTGCCACTAGCAACGTGGGTTATTTTTAAAAAACTCACTCCTTCAAACATAACAACCAATCACCGGCTTACGTTACTTAATATTATTAAAATCTAGTCATCGTGCTAGCGTATTAAATTTATTACCGTCAAAACTACAGACTAACTATACATTGCAAATTCGATGTTTAAACTTAAATAAAGAGGCATTGGATAAAATTTTGTATGGCACGCGTGAGTTAAGGATATTATCCACTCAGAAAAATTAACCCTCTCGAGCCTGCCGGCACTAGAGGGTAAATTTTTCGTTCGTGGATAATATCTTACTTAACTCACTTGTGCCATAAATAACTATAATCTTGTTTTCCATTTCCAACAATATATTTTAATTTAAATTGCTGATGTATGTTTTAATTTATATTTTTTAGATTTATTGTTAAAAAGTTTTAATAATTACTTAGAGTATAATTAATTTCTAAAAATATTTTAAATCAATAAATAAATCAGAGACGGCTTTGTATACTGTTCAGTATGCGGGTGATAGTCTTTTGTTTAAAGACGCCATAAGTATAAAGGCTAATTTATTATTGTTAGTACAGACCTGGAGATTGATATATTTAGGTTCACCTAAAATATTGATATAATTTTTTAAATATTTTTGTTAAAACGTATCTTACCGTAAAACCACTTTAAAGGCTTACTTACTAAACATTTTTATATGTTCTCCTACCTTTTCAAAACTTCTGCATGTTTGGTACAAAAGTTAATAACATTTGAAGATAAAAGTGAAAAGTTTTAAATGTTTGTAAATTGGAAATTGAAATAAGTTCACTAATTAAAACTCACCATTTATTAAACATTAAATTATCAAAACCAAAAAAGATCATTAATTTAATAATTATTAGCACCACCATTATGGTAAATGATTTGAAAAATTCGATTGTTCATAGTTAAGATGAGATGATTAAGCTCATTGATAGTGACATTACCAAGGCCTGCAAAATGGCTCTCCTAAGATCATTTACACTGCGGAAAAGATCATTTCCACTGTAAATCTTTTGAATGATAATATCCCACACATTTTCCATTGCGTTAATATCCAGAGAACATGATGGCCAGTCTAAGGTTGGGATTTGTGACGCTACCAACCCTGCTCGTGTGTTTCGATAAAGGTAAGTAGGTGTTTATCCTGTTGAAAAATTAAGTTTTCATGCTCATGATCCTCCAAATAAGGAATTCACTTGCCATCCATGTTAAAGGATATGCCATCCGAAGCTTGTTTATTCCGTTAAACCCAGCCTAGATTAGGCAACAACCATCAAAATTTCTACGTGAAAAGCTCAATGGTTTCTTTCATAAGTCATGCCAATAATCACAAAACCTGTCAGGTCAGTCAAAATTAAATTTTTTCTCTTTGCACCAGATTATCTATAAATCATCTTTTTTTTACTAATTTAAACAGGGAATATTAAATGTGTTATTGCTTTCATCTAATCAGGTTTACAGCTGAAATTGCAAACATCTTTGTTTTAACGGAATGAACAAGCTTCGGATGGCATTTCGTTTGACATGGATGTCAAGTGAATTCCTTATTATGAGGATCATGAGCATGAAAACATAATTTTTCAACAGGATAGGCATCTGCTTACCGCTGTCGGAACACACGAGCAGGGTTGGTAGCGTCACAAATCCCAACCTTAGACTGTCCATCATGCTCACCGGACATTAACCTAATGGAAAACATGTGGGACATTATCGTTCAAAAGATTAACAGTGGAAATGATCCTTTTCGCACTGTAAATGATCTTAGGAGGGCCATTTTGCAGGCCTTGGTAACGGCACTATCAATGAGCTTAATCATCTCGTCTTAAGCATGAACAATCGAATTTTTGAAATCATTAACCATTATGGTGGTGCTATTGGCTATTAATTTAATGATCTTCTATGGTTTTGATAATTTAATGTTTAATAAATGGTGAGTTTTAATTAGTGAACTTATTTCAATTTCCAATTTACAAACATTTAAAACTTTTCATTTTTATCTTCAAATGTTAATACCTTTTGTACCAAACATGCAGATGTTTTGAAAAGGTAAAAGAACACATAAAAATGTTTAGTAAATAAGCCTTTAAAGTGGTTTTAAGGTAAGATACGTTTTTAACAAAAATATTTCAAAAATTATATCAATATTCTAGGTGAACCTATATCAATTTCCAGATCTGTAGTTAACTGTAAAGTTTTCTTTGGTTTAAAATGGTTAAAATATTGAAAACTCATTTTTACAAACACCGTTTCACAACTCTCAAATTCCAAGGAATTTAACTAACTGTTATAATCATCCCCTTACAGATAAAACAATAACCAATAATACTGATAATATTCAAAACACATCGCCCGTATGCATAAAATGTAGCAAATGCGTCTACTATAAATTGATCTAACTCATACTAATTAAAAATCATATCCTGTTTCTTTTATATAATAACTACTACAACCCATAGCCTAAACCAAGGCCCCAGAAGCTATAAGCTTGTGCGGGAGGGAGGGGGCGATTATTATTATTATGTAGGCCCAATGTGCGGCTGCAGCCGACTTACAGATGGAACAGCGCAAATCCCACATTTGTGTCACCGCTAAGGAAAACTGCAGAAAACCTTAACCAGATCTGCCGGCACTGGGAGTCGATCGCGGGCCGCTTGGGTGAAAGTCCGGCACGCCAGACATTACACTACCAAGGCTGTTTTATTTACCAATAATAATAAAAACATTTACTATACGGCCGTGTTGTATATAGTGTAATGATTATTAGGTTAATTTAGTTAATAAATTACTAAAAACGTTATGCCTATTTAATTTACTAATAAGTTACGTTTCAAACAACTTTCAAACAGGTAGGCGAAAAACTTTTGTATGTCACTCGGGCCGAAAAGCATTTGTAGCCCTAAGTTGTCCACTGCGGGACAACAAACAACTGCGGGCTACAAATGCTAATTTTCTGCCCTTGAGACACAAAATACTATATTATGTACTTTATACATAATCTTTTCTTCATTTTTTATACATGGGTTAGAAACAAACTATTAATAAGGTCCGTTATTATTCCCCTTTATAAACATAGGAAAAGTAGAAATGGTTTATACTCTGAGCCAACGATGTGTTTATTAGATTTTGGAATGTGCTGCATAAATAAAGCGACTTTTCCCATTTTTATCCGGGAGGGGGGGTTAAGTTGACCTGCAGCCCCCCCTGAAATTTGGATATTCGCCGATTTATCGACTGCAACATGTACTTCTCGGATTGTACCGTTCAAACAAAAAATCTACACTTGATTATCAGCCCCTCTAAAATGTAGAAATTTATCTATTTAAAGACTGTAAGGTGAAGTGCTCACGTTGTGATGCATTGCGCCGCTCGAACAAAAATTTAAAAAAATACTTAGACTAAATTTTAATATAATTAAATTTTCGGAGGAAAAGGACTGCTAATCGAGTTATTTCCCTTCAAAGTTGCACCCCAAAAAATTAGTCTGCGTGTTATCTTGTATTGTTATTTATTATTATTATATTATTTTAACATATAACTATGCTTTGTATTTCTTTTATTTTGTCGTCATTGAATATGAATAAAAATTTGTTCTTAATTAGGTTATAGATTATTTGTTCATACAAATACCTTGACAAATACATTATTATATACAGGCAACTAACTCATTTTGATAAGGGTAATAGTATTTAATATATTGCATTTAGTAAAATTTAACTTGTTACATTAAAATTTTTATTTTTTTATCATTATTGGGTTACGGAGAGGCGCAAGTCAGATACTTGCCACAGGCGCTTCATACCCTCGTTATGGCACTGCGGAGGAATATGGATTAGTAATTAATCAAGAAAAAACCAAATTTACGCTTTTTGGAAAGAATGATTTAGCTTTGAAGTAGTGCACAGTTTTAACTATCTAGGTTCACAGTTTACATCAAACAATAACATGAAGGAAAAAGAAAGTAGAATAAAAAAAGGTTTAAGGACATATTACACATATAAAAGAGTACCTACTAAAAAGTAGAATTTTAAATAGAGTAACCGAATTTAAAATATATCAACAATCATTCAACCCGTGACAGTCTATAGCTCAGAAACCTGGAGCTTGTCTAAAAAAGAGGAAGAAGAATTAAGAAAATGTGAACAAAAGATAATACGAGGCTTTTTAGGTCTAATAACACAAAGGGAAAAGATAAGAATATGCACGAGTTAGAAAAAAAACTTGAAAGGGAAAAATATTTTCAATCACATAGAAATACAAAGAATGAAATGGTGGGGTCATATCCAAAGAATGCAGGCACATGAAATACCGAAAATTATCAATGGTTGGAGGTCTAACTAGACAAGAAGACAGGAAAGACCAGGAATTAGATGGCAGCAAAGTGTATATAATGATTTAAAAACATTTAAAGTGAAAGACTGGCAATGCAAAGTGAAAGACAGTAAAGTATGGACAATAGTGTGTGAACAAGTGAAAAATAACTCATAATCAACTCCAATCTAAAAGGAAACTGATACCTCCCTGCTATAATTAAATCGGGAAAGCTATTGCAGGTCATATCCCACTCTGGAACGAAAGCACCAACCTATGAATGAATAATCGAATTAACCCCTTCAAACTGCACTCTCAAAAAATTCACACAATGCTACACAACGCGAGCACTACATATTGCAGTTGCTAAATCGGAGATTTTTCAGATTTCAGGGGAGGCGGTGACTCGACTTAACCCCGACGGATAAAAATGGGAAAAGCAGCATTATTTATGCAGCACATTCCAAAATCTAATCAGCACATTATGACACATCGTTGGTACAAGAGTACAAGCCATTTCTACCTTTCCTATGTGTATATAGGGGGACCACTTGACGGATCTCTATTATTATTACTAATATTACATTCAAATGTTTTCTCACCACTAGGAGTGAACAGGTGCTGTTTCAAACTGTTTTTTTTGAACATTTATAATTACAAATATTACATTCAAATGGTTTCTCACCACTATGAGTAAGAGGTGCCGTTTCAAAAGTTTGTTTTAGCGAGCATTTATAATTACAAATATTACACTCAAATGGTTTCTCGGCACTATGAGTGAGCAGGCACTTTTGCAAATTTGCTTTTAGTGAGCATTTATAAATCCAAATATTAACTGCCCAATGGTTTTTTACCACTATGCGTAAGCAGGTGCCTCTGCAAATTTGCTTTTAGTGAGCATTTATAATTACAAATATTACAGCCAAATGGTTTCTTACCACTATGAGTGAGCAGGTGTCGTATCAAATGCTGTCTGCGTGAGCATTTATAATTACAAATATTACACCCAAATGGTTTCTCATCAGTATGTGTAAACAAGTGTTCTTTCAAATTTTGTTTTTCCGAGCATTTATAATTACAGATATTACAGCCAAATGGTTTCTCACTACTATGAGTCTGCAGGTGCTGTTTCAAATATTCTTTTTTTGAGCATTTATAATTACAAATATTACATTCAAATGGTTTCTCACCACTATGAGTAAGCAAGTGTCGTATCAAAGTTCCTTTTAGTGAGAATTTATAGTTACAAATCTTACAGCCAAATGGTTTCTCACCAGTATGAGTAAGCAGGTGCCGTTTAAATACTACTTTTCTTGAGCATCTATAATTACAAATATTACACACAAATGGTTTCTCACCAGTATGAGTGGAAAGGTGCTGTTTCAAATTTCCTTTTCGTGAGCATTTATAATCACAAATATTACATTCAAACGGTTTCTCACCAGTATGAATCAACAGATGGAGTTTCAAATTTGGTCTGCGTGAGCATTTATAATTACAAACACTACACTTAAATGGTTTCTCACTTCCATGAGTTTTCTGTATATTTTTGTCCATTGTACTTTTATTAGGTTTGTTCATTTATTGTAAATAGTTGTGATTGTATGTTCGTTTGTTGTAATGAACAAACTTGCTGGTTGTTCAATGTGATACAGGAACACTTTCAGAACATGTACCACATCTTGAGTAGGTAAAAGTTGCACTTGAGTCAGTATCGCCAACCATTTGAGACGACTCTCTACATTTTAAAAAATATGTCTTTATCGCTATCAAAATTGAAAAGTCCTCGATCTTTTGTTACTACTTAATAAACAAATTGAGAAAATTGAAACGATCTGTTCGTTTTAATTTTAGTTCTCTAAAGAGTGCTTCTAAGTGCTTGTTTACAGAAATACATACTTTTGTTAAATTTTCTTAAGAGCTTTGATATTACTTCATACCAGCATGCTTTTAAATTACGTAAGTAGTCTTATTCTCAATGAACCGAAAACTAAAGTAATTTCGTTACTACAGATTTCAAGAAGTTGCTACAGTTGGCTACACTGACTCAAGTTTGGACCAACCAATCGGAGAAATTTAGGTTCGAGTCTCCCTTTTGTTTGAAGCTACCTGTTCTAACGACATCAGTAATTTGTATTTGATATAACTTATCACAAGACAGACGAACAAACCTATTACATATGATAGTTTAATATCTACAAGTACATATAAGTTAGAAATTACCTTACATAAAGAAATTTACAAGCAAGTTTTTCATCTTTGGTGTTAAGTTGACCGTCAACTACAGTTTATTATGGTGGACGTATTTGATGGGAGTCTTCTATCTGAATTATCTTTCCCTGTGTTCTTATCCTCTCTTTGCTATAAATATTTGTTCAGAAATTATGGTTAGACGGTTGTGGTGTGGCATGGGTTTATTTAAATCATTTCGAAATACAACTTCAAATATTATTTGTTAAATAAATCCAGAGCGCCAGTAGAACAGGGTCATACTGAGCTGGAAGATTTTTTAACATTAATACAAACAATTTATATAAATGAAAATCAAATTAAAAAGAGCAAATTAATGTTTTATTAATCTTACAATAAAAACTCACAAATTCTGCTAATATCAGTGCTGTGGTCGTTATTTCAACCCTTATTATTATTTTTGGTCTGAAAGCTTTATTGTTGTAGTTACAATTATTTACAACAATTACAACATAATAAATATCGGAAATACAGACCGCGGCTCAGTTTGTTGATGCTTAATAATTACTGGATTGATAATAAAATATTATTGTCAAACGTGTTTCTATATAAATCTATATAACGATTATTATTATGTATTCTTGTTATTAAATTGTGATTAATAAATAAATTAATAATAAGGCTGCGTCTATGTAACCGGTACCGGTAACTACTATTTTATGGGAGCGGAACTACCGGCAACCAA
Organism: Agrypnus murinus; assembly: GCA_929113105.1. Taxonomy (NCBI): domain Eukaryota; kingdom Metazoa; phylum Arthropoda; class Insecta; order Coleoptera; family Elateridae; genus Agrypnus; species Agrypnus murinus. The sequence continues at coordinate 153,332,434 of OV816028.1, read as the reverse complement.
ATAGGGAAGACGCATAATATGTCGTCAATTGAGGAAATTTTTGCATTTTCATAAACGTCATTACTATTAAATTACTATTACTATTAATGCATTAAAGAAATACGTGCGTCTTCCCTATTAACAGGTCCTGCCTATTATCGAATGCAGAAGTTCTGAGCCTTGAGTTTGAATGCGCATAGTCCATAGTAATATGCAAAAAAAACTAACCGCTTAAATTAGTTCAAGCAAAAACTGTTAGACAATTTATTTTTGTATAAGATAGTAAATTTGTAAAATTGTCCTATTTTTGGTTTTTGAATTTTCGTAGATTACGTTACGAAAAGTCCGTTTTTTTGGGAGTTTTGACGTAAAGCGTGTCTTTAATAATTAATATTTTAATAACTACTCGACAGAATTGAATAAAGGTAGTTTTATATGCAAGCAGCAAATAGTGTTTTAGGTATGTGCAAATCTTTGTAATTTGATATCTGTTGAAACGTTACTTTTTCTTACCGGAACGATTAACCGGATTATTACCCCCGTGAATCCGCGCCTGTACCTAGGTATATTAAAATTAAAATCGTGGTTGCTTCCGTAGCCAAAATTCTCACCGCACGCCAATGACAAGTTCGTATAAGGCGGAGTCACGTAATTCGAACTCACGATGAATTAACCTTCACAACACTATGTCAAGATGAACTGATTATGATGAAATTCACCCTAACAAATTTGCTAATACAACAATGTAACTTAGATAACGTTGGTTATTAAATTATTATTGGAAATAATCCACTTCTTTTCAATATTATTTTTAATATGATCCATTTATTATTTAAATCCGGACTGAATTTATAAAACACTAGAATTTTAATAAAAGTTTTAACTTAAATTAGTAGGTATTAGGACACCTGAGACCAGCCCCTCCACTTTTTTCTAGCCACGCTCCTTCCCCCTCCAGGCTCCTCCCCTCGCCTGTGATTGGTTACCCCCACTCCTGTAGCTCCTCCCCCTTCGCTGTGATTGGTTACCCCCACTCCGGTAGCCACGCCTGCTGTTCTGTGATTGGTTGACGTCGGCCATTTTGGAACTCGTGGCCATTTTGACCACGCCCGTCCGCCATTACGGGATTCTGTATTACTGGCAATCTGTGTGCTGCCAATAGAGGGCGTCATGCTACAATTAGTGTGTATTGCTAATAGAGGGAGTCATGAAGAAATCTGTATTATCGACGACCTAAGTAATGTTAATAGAGGGCGTCATGAAGAAATCTGTATTACCGGGGGTATATAGAGGCAACCATTTTATATCACAGCATGTGGCGCCCTAAATTTGAATCTGTACTGAATCTGTCAATTTTAAATTTGTCATTTTGCAGCTGTCATTTTTGCATCTGTCATTTTAAATCTGTCAATTATGCATTTGTCATTTTAAATCTGTCAATTTTAAATTTGTCATTTTTGCATCTGTCATTTTGATCTGTCATTTTAAATCTGTCATTCTTAAAGCAGCCGTCTTGGATTTCCCCAGATTTGAATTTGTTTCTCCTTCTCGCTACTATTACCTACAAGTTCTGCTACCTTTCTCTTTCGCGCACCCTGTACTCTTTCCACCACCACCACCTTTTCTAGAAGAAATAATAAAGCCAGATAGGAATTAAAATTATGTTTATTATTAATATATTGTTATGACTACATTTAATTTATAATAAAATGTTGATAGATAGATTGCTGGTGATGATGATGATAGCTTGAGGATTTCAGGACTGACCTTTGTTTTCTATTTGTGGTTCCAGGGGCTGTAACAACAACAACAACAACAATAGAACGTTAAAAAAGGGGTTTATTGTAAACTTGATGTCTCCCCATACCTTATCTGTTTCCACAAACATGCAGTCATCATAGCAGCAGCCTGTTTTTCCCAAGTACACCAGGCCCAGGGAAATCATTTTATCTGCAATCTGCTCATTAACTTCCTTAACCCTTTCATCTGTTAACTTGTCGCTGATCCGCTTGGGTAGAAATATAACGTAGTTTTCACCAACAACAATCACACTTTGACGTTTATCACGGCAAACGACTCTTTTGAATTGTAGTATTTCGACGACCTCTTTGACCCCGTAGTCGCACAATTTTTTGATAGGTTTCAGACCACCGCCGCTGCAGTTGTTAAAACAATTGAACAACCCTGTTACCGAAAAACTCGTTGTGAATATTCTCGATGTATAAATTCTCGCATAGATGAAATTTCAAATGTTTAACACGATGTGTTTTGTTGCTGTTGTCGGGGTCGTCGTCGTCGTCGTTGCAGCAGCAACCATGAAAGAAATTTTTAAACATTGCCTCGACTCGTATATCACACAGCTCGAACCAGTCCCGTTCCGACAACACAATTTCACCATACTCACATATGCTATTCACGCACTCGAGTTTCACTACTACGTCAAATTCTTTAGGTCCAGCAGCATCATCATCAGACGGAATAAGTCCTACTTGAATGTTGTGTATATGATCGTAGTTTTCTTTTTCCCCGGGAGGTCTCGTAACATACAACGGATACTGAACAGCCCCAAGCAGTTGAACACGCTGTTCACCTTTAGCTGGTGCTGTTGCTGCTGCTGATGATGCTGTTGTATCAACCACCGTAAAGTTTTCTGCTGCCTCAGCGTCATAGTATAGAGGCTGCTGCTGCGACAGATCATAACGGCTGAACGACGCTAAAACAATAATACAATATTCAATTAATATACACACACACACACAAACACACAAAAGTTTTAAACATCTTACCTATTTCTTCTTCTTCATTGTTCGACTCGCAATCTTGACAGTTGTCACTGCTGTAGTAGTAGGTACTTGCAGTTGATAAGCTTGACGCATGATCGGCAACATCCAGGTCTAAAAGGCAACACACACACACACAAATTACATTAGCATACATATACAAACACCCTGAAGTTTTTAAACAACCTACCTATTTCTGGGATACTAGAAAATAAATCGATCACACAGGAGTCGTCGTCTTCATAACAAGAATTAGGACTGACCGTCATCATCGTGAATGCTGCTGCTGCTCTGATGTACACGTGTTGTCAGCGTCTAGTACTGACTAATAACTGCTAACTTTATATAGTCACGAACACTTCTCTAGGTCTTGCGCATGCTCAGTAACACGCATACGGTAAACAAGTCATATCTTGTCGATGTTGACAAACAAGTCTCATCCTGTCGCTGACACGTCATCATCGACAGGCGTAATTGTATCATTATTACTTCTCTCATACATGTATACCCGTTACATGTATACTAGGTAGGAACACTTTGATGTATGTATGAAGGGCTTCATGAATAATACACGTATAGAACATTAATCTTTTTTTTTATTCTGATGTCTTTCTCAAAAATCTATTGAACAACGACAACTAATTGTCTAAACAATAATTAAATACGTAACAGTTATTAGGGTTAAAGTCTAATCTCAGATAAGGTTTCAAATCATGCTGTAGCATACCCGTAACGCATTTTTCATGAAACTTGACCTCTCTTTCATTATCAAATTATTCTACGGTCGGCCAATTGAATGCCTTGTAAGGTTTGTTATGCCAAATATTCTTTTCAATAATGTCTTCTTCATCAACTACTTCACACCATGAGGTGTAACAGACACATTTGAAAAGAACAAAGTCATATTTACCAGGTAAGAGATCTATTTCATGAGTGTGTTCCCGAGTATCTCCGCGGTGACTGTGATTACATTCAATTACTTCTGAGTTTAAAACTTGCCCATCTTTTGATAAATAATTAATTACGATTCCTGTACACAAAGTATAACCTTCATCGTCAGCTTCACTTATTATAACTACACTATGCTGAAGTCGATCTCTTTCGATTAACATACCCGTATTATGTGTTTTATAACGACGACAACAAAAATCAAGGTCACAGCCAACATCGGTAGCTCCAATGAGAGTCCAACAGTGTGACCATCCCATAGTGATGCTGCTGCGTTGACTGACATATTTATAAGCAAATGAACAATAGTTACTTTTACAGAGTATGCTACTGCTGCTGCTTATTCATAAGTAATTAAACTTTACAAGTACATATATATACAAAAATAAAAATATACAAAAATAAAAATAATGATAATCTTTAAAACATCGACCTTCAGATAGTGATGTAGTTATTGCATTCCTATACAATTATTTTACTACTTAAAAGCTGAAACATGTTACTATACAAATATTCTACTTAAATGATATAATAGATATATAAAAATTTACAAAACTAAAATTAAGCTGTTATATATACACGTGCACTATACTAAATATACAAATAATAATAATAATTTTTACAATCGCGGCGTTTTATAGCGGTAGGGCAACGAACCGTAATCGTCAATACGACGGCGCTTTAAAAAGTTCACCCTATATGTTTTTGTCTCGGTCCTCGTTACCACCTCGTGATGTTCCGTACGCCGTATGTTACGGGACTCTAACACAATCGTTCGGTCCATATCGTCGATTAGTGTCAACATCGAGTCGAAGTTGATATGTTGACTGTTGTTATGGTTCAGGGTGATCCCTTTCACCTTTACGACTGTGTGTAGAAGTCCCGTGGTCGGAGAATACACCTTATAGGCGTAATTTTTGGGCCCGCCAGAGACAAATTCTATAATATACGAGCCGGGTCCATATTCCTCCAACTCATCGGTTAGATCTCCCAAAAATAGGCCGGTAGGTAGATCTTTTTGCCCCGATCTTGAGATATATATTACGGAATCTGTAGCAATAACAACAACATCGGTGACAATACACACGAGATGAATAATAATAATAATCAATTACCTGTATCATAGTACAAAACCCGTTCTTGCAGCTGCTCTAGGTACGAGTAAAGTTTGAGGCGAGCCTGGGTGGTAACATAAGAAGCAATCAACACGTTGACGGTGCTCAGCGACTCTGAGGCTTCTTCCTTATGCTGCCAGTTTACAGCTATAACTTCCTCGTTAATTTCCTGAAGATGATTAACTTCGATGCTAGGGTTGGACATCAGGTCGAAAAATTCCTTCGGTTCCCTTATAATTGCGGTCTTTGCCTGATTTTCTCGCTGACCGGATTTACCTGTAACAAAGACAAAATAATTAGTAGGGTAACCTACGCAGAAAAGTTGTACCATAACATACCCCAAAATGAATTTAGCATTAACTTGGACAGCGATCTAAGTCCAGGATTCTTGTTAATCTTCATGGCATCCATCAAAATACCCTCTACTTCGGTGTATTCTTCGATGTACTTCTTTTTGGACTCATCCGTGTTGCAGGAACCAGGCCAACCGCTAGCTTCCTGCTTCATCTTCAGGAACTTATCTATGAAGCCGGCAAATAAACCCTCCGACTTCGAAGCCTTCTCGTACCTAGTGACTTCGTGCTGCCATATTTCTTGTATCTGTACTACCCTGTAACCTTTCCACAGCCTTCAGAACTTCACCAATAACCCAAGTGCCGTTTATAACTCTTTCTTTCTCCGAATGAGAACACTCTCCCTGATTTAGATCTACCGCACAAGCGTTACAGAGAGGAAATAGTAATTTATTATGCAGTCTCAGCGGTAAAACGGGATGAAACAGCTGTTGCGGGGGTAACATGGTGCATTTAATAACACCGTCGTTGTTATCTAGCCCTTTTTCGTTAACCAGCGTGTCACACTCCTGACCTGTGTATATCTCAGAATGTCCAATGGGAAACTTCCCGTATTTGCATACCCAGGGGTACAACGAACATACATCAACGTATTTGATTTTTTCACCAGGCTTCACTTTGTGTTTCAGTTTAACCGCTCCCGTTCTACCGCCGTAAAAAGCATCACGCGGATTCAACGGTGTATTAACTAGCATAGGATGATTATCTAACTGCAGCTTCCTTTCAGGTGTTAACTGCTTCCGGAACGCGCATTCCCACTGCTCTATAATCTCGTATCCAAGCGCTTTGAGTCTATTCGTGCATGCCTGAGTCTTCTCGTAACGAAAGGCCATGGTATCGGTCGGATCATCATGAAGCGACTCGTCACGTCTGGTTATAAAGCAGCTAGGGCAACCGTGAAAGTAGCAGCCGTGAGACTGGAACACCTGCTTTTCGTATAGGCCGTCAACTTTTAAACCGGCTACAACGGCTTCCTTCTGTCTTCCGGCGTGCTGAATAACAACACCTCTCTGCTCTTCCTCATCTATCAACCACTGGAGAGCTATTTTCGAATGGATATCGGCTTGACGGTAGCCGCCCTTAGGTATTATTCCGATGGTTTCGGGTCTCAGGAATTTACGCCTAAACATAAGGTTACAGGCTGCAGCAATGGTGATGGTCTCTATAAACGGATCTACGTCGCATTCCTCTAAAAATAAATTTCTGAAGCGAATGCAGGCTCTCTTGAGAATGTCAACATCCGTTCTACAATACTCAATCAGGTCTCTCTGCATATCGAACACGTTGTCTTTGTTCTCGTCGTACCATTTAATAAATGCCTTTCTTGCCGCCGGTTTCATGGTGTCTGGACCATAGTGTTTAACGTCGGGCAGAGGACCTACATAGTTAGCGTTTGCTTTCGAGTTAAATAGGTGAGGAAAATACCCTTTTGGCGCTGGTAATCCAAACGCTTTCGAAAGAGCAGCCAGAGGCATCGGAAAAAAGTTCAGAGAATCGATGAATCTTGGGTTACCGCCTACTTCTAACATTAAAACCTTACTACCCCGCATTATTAGTTCGGGTTTAAGGCTGGATTTCGTCATAATGTTGTTTAAAACGAACTGCGTATCAAACGCCTGACCGTTGGGTGCTATTGCTATGACTTTCTTAAACTTTTTCCTTACCTTCAATGCATTTATCTTTTAACACTTGCTCCCGAACACCACATCTTTTACATATCTGCATATCTGGAGAATCATAACACTCAGGGCAGACCTGTTGAAACACACACAAATTCGGTTCGTGAAGGTTTACGCCCTCGGAGACTTCTTTCTCCTGCGTGGTCTCCAGATCGAAAAAGACAAACAGGGTGTTTTGTTTGGCAACCCTTTTCCCTGCCTGTTTCACGTAACAAAAATGGCCCTCGGGTTTATGTGATTGACATGTTTTGCAGTATATTTCTCCGCATACATGGGGCTGTTTGCGAACCTTTAAATTGATCGTCCTGTAGCAGCTTTCGCATTTTTGGACCTCTCGACACATCTTGCCCATATGGTTCTCATAGCATACTCGGCTTCTAAACTCTCGACGGCAACTCTGACACTTAATCAGCAGGGTTGTTCTCTCACAGGGCGGTGAGCTGCCGCAGGCCACGCAAGACTTTTCGCACCTGTGCTCTCCCTTATGGTGGTACGGGACATGACAGATTTCGCAAAAGAAATTGCTAACAAACGCTGCTGTTAGGGACGTAATCACGTTGTAATGATGTTCGTGATACAGCAGATTGATGTTCTTTGTTGCTGGTGTATCATGAGCATCATTATCATTATCAACCCCTTCAAAGATAAGCGAGCGTCCTTTGGACCCATAGGCATAAACGGTTATTTTATACTCTAACAAATACTGATGGAATGCCTTCAGCTCGTTTATACCGGCACCCTCGGGCGGAATAGCTGCAACGCCTGCGCTCGTCATTAATTCCTCAGCCTTCTTCTTCTGGATAGCTTGTCTATCCCTAATCTTTGTGTAAGCAGGGTCTTTATCTATGTGGGTTAGCGCTACGACCAAAGCCCTGGGTAGGCACAGGTTGTCAGTATTCTTGATGCTTACTATCCCACGCCTCTGTTTGCTTTCCTCTTCGAAGGAGTTATAAACACGTTGGCGACCCTGGCCCGTTGGCATTTCTACAATTGATTAATAATAATAATTTACAATTAATAAATTGATGAAATAAATAATAAATATGTAACTATAAAGAAAATTGAAACAATCAACTCATTTTAACTTTCGTCCTCTAAAGACTGTTTTTAATTTTGTTAAATTTTCTTAAGTGCTTTGGTTACTACTTTGTAATTATACATCACAAGAGTTTTATTCTCAATGTAGCAGAAACTAAAGCAAGTTTGTTAATACAGACTTCAAGAAGTTGCTACAATTGGCTAGAATGACTTATGCTAGGACTAACGGCGCTGACTGATCAGAAAAAGCTAGGTTAGCATCTCCCTTTTCTTTGAAGTCACTTGTTCTGAAAACGTCAATAATTTGAATTCAGTACACCTTGTCAGAAGGCAGATGAACAAACCTATTATATATGATAGTTTAGTAGCATGAAAACACATATAAGTTAAAAATTGTCTTACCTAAAGAAATTTACAAGTACATGTTTTACAACTTTGTTGTATAGTATCCCTTTATTTTGTTGATGATTACAGCTTGTCATGTTGGGCATCAACAACAGTTAATTTGTAATGATGGACATATTTGATGTGTTTTCTACCTGAATTATCTTTCCTTGTGCTTTTAGAACATGACCATCACACTGAGCTGGAATATTTTGTAACATTAAATTTATTAACAAACAATTTATATAAATGAAAAAGCACATTAAAAAGAGTGTACCTTCCAATAAAAGTCACAAATTCTGCTAAAGCCTGTTTTTTGATGCTAATATTGGTATACACTAATATTCGATTGATATTATGAAAGGGTTCTGGGTATACTCTTATCAGATTAATAAATAATAATACAATATATTAACAGCGTATACGCTGATATAGATGCAATAAAATCACTAGATACAATAAGTAGCGCAATCGTCCGCCATGTTTGGGATTTTTAAAGCGGAAAATTCAAAATGAGATGTCTCAAACATTTATTTCACTTTCTGCTTGCTGCAAGTGAAATTGCTGTTGTCCCTAAGATAAAAATCTTTGATTTCATCAAAATGAGGAAAATTAGTAAAAAATGACTGAAAAAGAACCAGAGCATAATGTGAATTGGACAATAACACAGAATATGTAATGGAAAATTATTTATTTACAGAAGCTCGCATTGCCATACTGCGGCTACTCTGCGTCGAAATATTACAATTTGGTTTTTTATGTTTGTTATTCAACAAGAAATAGACCCGACACTTAAAAAATAATTTTACAATTTTTTCAAAAATGTCATGACAATTCGGAATGCTATCAGGACACATAAAAGTATTTATAGCATTGCTTATAAAATCATCTAAAATTAATCTATTTTCTAAAATGTCATCTTCATGAGCTCTAAAACTAAGTTCTATATTAAATATGCAATCATATAATGATAATTTAGGATATACTAAAATGTTAGATTTATATTCTCTCAATTTAGTAAATCTAGTTAAAACTGTAACTTCATCTGGAACCTCCTGTACTGCTTTATAACAATTAGCGCATATTGCATAATGCTTTTTTATTTTATGTAAAACAGCACCTAACAAATAATATAAGCCGGCCTGCACTGCGCTCGACAAATTAAGATATGAATAAAATTCATCTTCCTCTTGTAGCTCGTGCACTACAGTGGTTTCTATTGTTACCAGTTCTTTGTTTCCTTTTAACTGACTACAGTATTTAATCAGTAAATTACCCTCATCATTTTCATAACTACTGCTTTTGGAATGACTTACAAATTGGTAACGCATAGGTTACGAACTGACGCGTGACGACAACTAAGAAACTTTAGGTTAAAATCCCTGGTTAAAATCACAGGTTAAAATTAAAGTCTCTATAATTACCTAGGAACTTTAGTTCAAATTATGTCACATGTCCAACTGTCAAAAAAAATTGTCAAACGGCAGCCATGTTTGGGATTTCGATAGCTATCTTTTTCTATCTTATAGGCCTAATTGATTGCGCTACTTATTGTATTTAGTGACTTTAAGGAGGATACAGCGAAATGTAAAAATGTAGAGAATGACGTGAAATTTAAACCTCGAGTTCTTTGACACTTATTCTATTCGGTAATTTTTTTTTATAATCTTCTTGTGTACCATTACCGAGAAAAATGGAAAATAAAATCCAGAATTTAACATGGGCTCTTATGGAGACCATCTAACCTGTAGCCGTTTTAACGAAAAATTATGATGAATAAATGTAGGGAATCTGATAAAAAACTAAAATGACATACTCTCATATTCGAAGAACAATGCTGCCCAATATTTTTGAAATCTTGTGTCTAGTTAATGCACAATAATAATTTAAAGTAAACAAAACAAGAATTTTTCACGACATATGTGGAAAGACAGCAGAGATGTGACAACAACTCATAACAGAACAGAAAGATGACATATAATGACTGTTATAATAATCTACATTTTATTGTATTAACTAATAATCATATATTTTATTAATCAAAGTATGTTGAACAATTCAGTCTCTGCGTTAATAATATCAGAATACAAATGTTAATTCGACGGAAATATTGCAAAATGTAAAATTACCTTTTGCAATGTGATGATAAATACATGATAAATACAATTTATCATCACAATCAGAATATCCACGAAATCAGTAATACAAACACACTAATTTTAAAAATATATGTATTAAACCTCAACAACTTTTTATATATTTCTTGTATCTGCTTAGCAGATTGTAATCTTTAGACTATACAAAAGTTAAAAAATAGAATATTCCCATCTGTAATTATGCATACAAAATTACAAAACATTCAACATATTTCCACTTATATTTTGGGTTTGACATTTGGAGGTTAGGATGTCAACTCAATCGAAAGCTGAAACCTAACACTGCTACCAACAAAATCGATTGATTTCTTTGAGGTGTTGCCACGATTCTTAACCTATTTACATTTATATTTACACTTTCAACAATTAAACTAATGCACTCCAATCGACTTAAATTATTTTAATATATACAAATAATTAATAAATGCATTATAGGCATTCATAATAAAATGATTTTGTTCAGTTTTAAGAATGTTAATTTATTTTTTTATCGATTGGTATTTCTTGTTAGAGCCTATGTAAAAGCATAGGAGATATCCCCTTGCCCTTCACCCCGCAAAGATCCGCTGTAACCTCCTTAAGATGCAAGTATTGATGTTATGGAGCGGCAGCTTCTCGTACTAATTCTATCTAAAATAAGGCACGGCCTCCTCGATTTGATAGACGAACGTCTCTTTTGTCTCTCACAAATCGAGAAGGTCGTGATCGAATGTTAAAAATGTAACAGATTGCTTTAATATTGTAATAGATTTCTGTAATATTAAGATTAGGCGAAAATTTCAGCAAATTTTTAATGAAAAAAGGAAAAATAAAATGAAAATTTTATTAAAAATCTAATAAGATTTAATTATTAATAACTTTTTATAAAGAAAATTATTATATAACATGCACTATAATGAAATAGGCAAAAATCAATCTTAAATATTAAAAGATCAATTACTTGATTTAGGTAAACCTTAGCAATTTTAAGAACATGGTCATCACAGAATCGTGTTGAAACTTGCAGTCCGGTATGGTGCAATATCCTACAAAACGCAGGCGTGGTTTAATGACGCGTCCGCCAGAGTGGACAGCATAGAATGTAGGGTCTGCGAACGCAGATAATTAAGAAAAGGATATTGATGTAAGTCAAGTCATTGTAAACGATGATGATTTGCAAAATCGGGGAATCCCCCCGTTGCATCACGAATATTATAACCTAATAAACAAGTAAATGACGAATCTGGGTCAACGCGTGGTCAACACTTGTATAAACAGATAAAATGAGATCAGATTTCAAGGAACACTGATATTATCTAAGCTGTTAAAAATGTCAGCGACGTACGATATGACTAAATATGGATAGGGGCACTAGATGTTCATTTTCATTTTACTTCTCTTCTTAAAATTAATTAAATTAATGTTATTGTAATTACATTACATTTTTAAATTTTGCCTTTTTACCCTGGTAATTTTTGTGACCCAGATTTTCATTTTCTTGTTTTTAGCATCATTAATTAACACTAATTAACAAATTCCATAGGCGATTGGAATTCGATGTGGAAAACTCTTACCCAATTTTTTACTATCGAAAGTTGAGACTAGATTTAACCAATTTTACAATAAAAAGTTTTACGACGTCTCGGTTAAATAAAATTAAAATCTCGTAGATAAACGTCTTGTAAAAATTAAAAGCTTAACAACCTGCACAATTTGTATATTTACGTTTTGTATTACAATTAGTCATCATTTGGAACGTGCATTTTAGTAAACAAAACCACTATGTTAATGAAGCGAAGCGATTTTATTTGCAATAGTATACACCGTTTAGTCTAACTTTACGTTCACGTCATAAAGTAATGACGTAGTAGTACAACCAACTGTGCAAATAATAACATTCAAAATGTAATTTTATGAAGTAGATTATTTGCTTTATCGAAAATTTTAAATTTAAATTTCATATATGTAATAATATATTTATTTATAGAATAAATACAAATAGGTTTTTAAAACAAAACGTAATTTGTTAATTTAATGAGGAAATACACATTTATTTTAACAAAACAAACAGATTGGTATACCTGTGTATGCGACACGCGGTATGGTCAAATTTATTTCAGGTGTGTTTTCTGAGTTTGGTTTACGAATGTTATTTTGAAAATGGTGGGTTTGGATTAGAAAAAGACACAGTAATATATGATCTCATCATGTTTGTCTGGCTTTAAAATGTCAAACCTTGCACTTACATATATACAGTTAATTTTATTTTTTATTAATGATATCAATATTACCATGAGCGCGTTATAATTTTATATGTACTATGTACTTTTATAAAATCGTCGGTCAAAATTATTGAAAATTTGAACTTTCTCTAATCAAAGAGCTTTATTAAAATTTTTTGTTCCAAATGCCATCAGAAATGCGCTGGTAAAGTCTGGTCCAGGGGCTATGAGACACCCTGTATATAAATCCATTAAGTACATTAATAATTCTTATTTTTGTTATCTTTTTTTACTTATTTATTGTTCATTCAAACCTTTCAAAGCAAAAAAAATTATGCGACTGTAAATTATTACCATAAAAAAAGAGATTCAGCAGATTTCACCAATGATCGATACCAAAGAATAAAGAGGATAACGGAAGGCTAACGACATCAAAAATAGTAGCGCCATCTAGCGTATTGGATGTTAACTATGGGAAGATGATTAATGATTATATTTTGACGCAAGTTTCCTTGCTGTTGAGACGTGTTGAATCAAATAGGTTAAGAAAAGTAAACATTTCGCGATTATTAACACTTGTTAGATAAATCTTTTTATGGAAAGTATTATTATGTTGTTTTTTTATGTATTAAAATTTTAAAAATATGTACCGATTATTGCGCCATCTTTAGGTGTCAGGTGTTAACTAATACTGTAAAATAAGGTCTGGTTTTTACATATAGTTCTTATGGAGCCTTCCATTCTTATTCTCTCTATTCTTTGTCTTGATACCATTTAGTAGTTACTGAGAAATTAATTATTGAATGGCGTTTGTTAAAAAATAAATCAAGTAATTGATCTTTTAATATTTAAGATTGATTTTTGCCTATTTCATTATAGTGCATGTTATATAATAATTTTCTTTATAAAAAGTTATTAATAATTAAATCTTATTAGATTTTTAATAAAATTTTCATTTTATTTTTCCTTTTTTCATTAAAAATTTGCTGAAATTTTCGCCTAATCTTAATATTACAGAAATCTATTACAATATTAAAGCAATCTGTTACATTTTTAACCTTCGATCACGACCTTCTCGATTTGTGAGAGACAAAAGAGACGTTCGTCTATCAAATCGAGGAGGCCGTGCCTTATTTTAGATAGAATTAGTACGAGAAGCTGCCGCTCCATAACATCAATACTTGCATCTATATCAGCGTATACGCTGTTAATATATTGCATTATTATTTATTAATCTGATAAGAGTATACCCAGAACCCTTTCATAATATCAATCGAATATTAGTGTATACCAATATTAGCATCAAAAAACAGGCTTTAGCAGAATTTGTGACTTTTATTGGAAGGTACACTCTTTTTAATGTGCTTTTTCATTTATATAAATTGTTTGTTAATAAATTTAATGTTACAAAATATTCCAGCTCAGTGTGATGGTCATGTTCTAAAAGCACAAGGAAAGATAATTCAGGTAGAAAACACATCAAATATGTCCATCATTACAAATTAACTGTTGTTGATGCCCAACATGACAAGCTGTAATCATCAACAAAATAAAGGGATACTATACAACAAAGTTGTAAAACATGTACTTGTAAATTTCTTTAGGTAAGACAATTTTTAACTTATATGTGTTTTCATGCTACTAAACTATCATATATAATAGGTTTGTTCATCTGCCTTCTGACAAGGTGTACTGAATTCAAATTATTGACGTTTTCAGAACAAGTGACTTCAAAGAAAAGGGAGATGCTAACCTAGCTTTTTCTGATCAGTCAGCGCCGTTAGTCCTAGCATAAGTCATTCTAGCCAATTGTAGCAACTTCTTGAAGTCTGTATTAACAAACTTGCTTTAGTTTCTGCTACATTGAGAATAAAACTCTTGTGATGTATAATTACAAAGTAGTAACCAAAGCACTTAAGAAAATTTAACAAAATTAAAAACAGTCTTTAGAGGACGAAAGTTAAAATGAGTTGATTGTTTCAATTTTCTTTATAGTTACATATTTATTATTTATTTCATCAATTTATTTATTAAGATTATATCTCAATCTTGGCAGAAAAAAGTGCCTTTTTTTAATGTAGCTAGTTTTTGTGTCAAACGGTTGGTGATACTGAATCCAGTGCAGCTTGAACCTCTGCAAGAGGTAGTATGAGTTTCACATATAGTGAACGTGTTCCTGCATAGGCAACAAATGCACACGTGATCACAAGTATTTACAACAAACTAACAAGCCTAACGTAAGAACTATAAAATCGCAATGAACAAAAATATACAGCAAGGTACTCATGGAAGTGAGAAACCATTAGAGTGTAATAATTGTAATTATAAATGCTCACGAAAACAATGTTTGATAAGGCACATGTGCACCCATAGTTCAGAGAAGCCATTTGGATGTAATATTTGTAATTATAAATGCTCACAAAAAGCAAATTTGCAAAAGCACCTGCTTACTCATAGTATTGAGAAACCATTTGAGTGTAATATTTGTAATTATAAATGCTCAAGAAAAGAACAATTGAAACGGCACCTGTTTACTCATAGCGATGAGAAACCATTTGAGTGTGATATTTGTGATTATAAATGCTCGGAAAAAAAAAGTTTGAAATATCACTTGTTCACTCATAGTGGTGAGAAACCCTTTGAATGTAGAATTTGTAATTATGCAAGCTCAAAAAAAGAAAATTTGAAACAGCACCTGCTCATTCATAGTGGTGAGAAACCTTTTGAATGTAATAATTGCAATTATAAATGCTCAAGAAAAGAAAATTTGCAAAAGCACCTGATCACTCATAGTGGCCAGAAACCATTTGAGTGTAATATTTGTAATTATAAATGCTCAAGAAAAGAAAATTTGAAACAGCACCTGTTCACTCATGATGGTATTAAACCATTTGGTTGTAATATTTGTGATTATAAATGCTCAGAAAGAAAAAGTTTGAAAGTGCACCTGTTTACACATAGTGGTGAAAAACCTTACGGTTGTAATATTTGTAATTATAAATCCTCAAGAAAAGAACATTTGAAACGGCATCTGCTTACTCATGGTGGTGGTAAACCATTAGGTTGTAATGTTTGTAATTACAAATGCTCCGACAAAAAAAGTTTGAAACATCACCTGCTCACTCATAGTGGTCAGAAACTATTTGGCTGTAATATTTGTAATTACAAATACTTAAGCAAATCGAGCTTGAAGAGACACTTACTCACTCATAGTGGTGAGTAACCATTTGGATGTAATATTTGTAATTATAACTGCACTACAAAACAAATTTTGCAAAACATGTACTCACACATATGAGATACCATTTTGATCTAATGTAAACGGTCATAATATAAGGAAATCTGTGACATTGTAATTTTTATTTTTTTAACTAACCATTCCTGATATCCAGTATATAATACTAACATTCCTTACACAACACTACATTATCCATAATGTAACATAATGCTATGCATGCTATTCTGTAAGCACTATAGCTATAGTTCATATCAATAGGGTCGTTTCACAATTTTGAAACGTAACGTTTTTATATTCTATCGAGTTAGTAATAACTCGACGTATTTATTTTAAGTTTTTCTGTCCTTTTCTAGTACAACAACGTCATAGTCCTCGTATACGCTGTATTGAAACTAATATGTAAGACAAAAGTATGATGACGTCATGCATCGGTGTAGGAAAGGACGGAAAATATTTAAACTTTAAATTCGTTTTATTAAGTTATCGTAATGCATTTATCGATTTTATGTGGACCTATATATTAGATAACAGTTATACTAATAACATACAAATTATATCAAAATTTAAATTCTATGCAACGACCCTATTGTCAACCATAACCAGTGTCAGACTGGTGCCAATGGGGCCTACCTATTATTTTTTTTACCCAACAAAAATTCAATGCAGGATCAATGCATATCAACTACTGGTTGTTTGATAAATTTTTAAAGAATTGGTTTTTTTTAAGGCAATAACAGTTCAAATTGTTCAAAACTCATCATTATGGACGATCATTTTTGTTTCGGCAAACACAGTAGATTTTGCTTTCCAACAATTTATGGAAACGCATATATCTCATCTTCTGTTTCTTAGAAAACTGCTTTTTATTGTATTGGAATAGAACGAATAGAAGATGAGATATCTGTGTTTTCGTAAACCCTTAAAAAACTGCTGTGTTTGCCAAAACACAAATGGCCGTTAAACAAAAACCAAAATGTAATAAAATTAAAATAATGGTAATTTTTAACTACCGCTATAGTGGAGTCATTGTCTTAAAAACTCAATTTGTTTAATTAGTCAAGCAACCATGTAATTTTTTTATTGAACCACTTTATATGGACTCACCCTGCAGAAAAAGTATAAGTAAATAGATCTTTCCTAGCTGAATTACATGAAACAGACAGCTCTATTTCATAAAGTAACCCTACTAATATATGAAACAAGTTAATAGTTACTTAATAAATTACCTTAAAATAATAGTGTTTAATTGTTAATTTTATTTTATTCTCTATTGGTTAAATATAAATTTTTTTTAGATAATAGCCAGTGGCGCTGGAATCTATGTTCTCATATTGCCAAAGCAATACCAATCGTATTTCCAATACCATTTCACTCAATTCTAACTATATTTATTTCTAAATTTTGTGTTATATATTTTTTTGAAATTGAAAATCGTTTCACAAGAAGTTATTGCATTCTTTCACAGGCTGCATCTGTGAAACGTTTTCTGAATAAAAGTCTGATTGAAATAAATAGTCATGGGACATAGCTCCGAGTATACACCGTTGATGCGTTTTCTGACACTGTAAAATGTATTTTGTAATGTAAGGTATGTAGTTAGCCTTACTAAAACCGTAATAAAGTGAAATGGTTTATTTTCTATACAAAAATTGACGATTATAACATCGATGATTTCATAGACGTGCAATCCATTTCTTAAAGCGATAAGTCATGCTTATCCTAAATTAAACAATCATTACAATGTAGGTACTGCAGCGTAACTACTTCTACTAACGTTTGCATACAAAACATCAGAAGGAAATAGACTGAGTCATTTGTATTTTTATAAATACTTCTCTTTAATCAATAAACATATAGGTAACTGCTCAAATTTCTATTTTATGCAAATTTTGTTTAATTAAATAACAATTACCAGATTAAGGTAAAAAGCTGCATTGGTCATCTCAGTTATTAGGCTAACTATCTTTGTCGTATAGTGTCGAATTCTAAATGCGTACTTGATGTGTCTTAAGGCTTACAATCGCCAATATAAGATACAAATACTAACATCGCTCATTTCTCGTAATAACATAGTTGGGCAACTGTAAGTTTTTTGTATCTATTTCATGGCCAATGTGCGGGCTTCGGGTGCTATCGGCCGCCGGTTGTAGTCGAGTGCACTTCTCTGTTCGATTAGGTAATGCACAGCAGAATAAAAAAAGAGAAATCTATTTTATACTATACATGTTTTTCTGAAAAATAGAATAAGGAATACGTTAAGATAAATTAATTTCAAGTCAGGTCTTGTCTTATGCTCTCAAGAAATATTATTTTAGCAATTCCTGCTTCCATACATCCTTATAAAGGTAAGTTATTTTTTTAAATTATATAGCCTATATGAGTATGACAAAAAAATTTTCTTTAATTTCTCCATTTGTTTACAATCTGTTACAGTAAAACAATAAGTAAATCTTTTGATAATAATAGTATATTATGTATTAAGGGCTTAATTGAGTGTGTTAGAGCCCGCAGAGTCAGTTAGCGCCTGAGGCGAAAGGCGGAGGTGCTAAGATGATAAAGGGATCTAAAACACCAATTAAGCCCGAAATGCATACGTTAGTTTATGTCCGGTCTAAGTTTAATTTAATATTTAGTTTTAAAATGAAAATAATTTGAAAAGTGCATAACTTCAAGTAGGTAAATGCAATGGTATATAATTACTGTTATTACTATGGAGACGGCGTAAACAAGGCTAGCTGTTTTTCTAGCAGGCTCTAAAAATTCTTAGAACCCTAGAGCTTCAATTTAGCAACTTACGCTCTAAAATCAGGCCGCTAAGTAGGTCATAATCGCCCAACCGGGCATAAACAAACATAATGACATGCAGGAAATAAGTCGCCAACATCGTTCTAGTGCTTTTGCTCGAGCGGCGAGATCAATCGTTGTCACTACTATTTGAAAATAAAGGGGCTATACTTATTGGTTTTCATCAGTGCCATCCAACGGTAAGTAGATTGTAAATGTTGCCTTTTCTCATTCATAGCGGTACCTACTTTTTTATATCAAATAGCTTTGGGGGAAGCAGTTCAAGGCCAAATTCGGTTTAAATTGAAGAGAATTTTTTAATTTAGTTTTTTCAAGTAAATCATCATTTTGGCAATTTCACTTATCTGGAAATATTTTTCTAGCCAAAACGAATGAATACAAAAATTTAAAAAAAATACGTGCGTCTTCCCTATTCCGAACCATCCTGTGGCTAAATCTAATTTTCAGCATTGGTAATGCTGCGGTAGCTAAGTTCGTAAACAAACCACTGCTGTAATGATAATTATTATCTGTTTTATTATTACTGACTGTCTATTGATGCAAAACAGAAAAGGTAGAATTATAAATTGTTATTTTATACTTGGATTTGAATGAATTTTTACTATTTTAATTATTTCACAGAAGTATCATCAGTAGTCATTCGGTATTGTAATTCATCAGAAGTTTAAATAAGACAGAATTTTTAGAATCTGAAACGTGAACAACTGGCCTATTAACTGATTAGTAGAGTATATATAATGGATGTGCTGCAAAAATACAAAATAAGAATTCATTAATATTCGTACCTAAACATCGTATGATCCTATTAGAAAAGTACCAACAATCGGGGAGACTTGATAATAATTTTGACATTCAAGCCATTGTATCTTGAAAACTGTAAACATACACAGAGAAAAATGCTGCAGCGTACTTTTGCACAACGTTGGTTAGTTATGATTGTACGATTTTTTTGTACAATTGGGTTCAATTATTTCAAAGCGTTGCATATTCGTACTTAATAAGATTGTTTGAAGACGTTGTGAGATTTACTTTAACAAATTGAAGTAACTGAATTCCAAGAAATGGTCTATTGAAGGAAAATTATTTACCCCAATTTTGGCCTTCCATTCCTTTTTTGTTATTGTGTCTAATTTCTTTTGCATGTGAAAAATAAAATTGTTTCCCAATCTTCTACATTGTGCCCCAAATTATTTAATGCCCTAATGTTTTTTCTTAATGCACTCAGAAATTTACTAATTTGTTCATACGACTGCTTATGACCCATCATTGGAAATTCATCCAGTGCCTCTAAATGACTATATGTAATAATGTTTTTATTTTCGTACTCTATTTTTAATAAATCCAGTGCATCCCTATAATTCAATGAACCTATCAATGACCGTTTTAAATAAACAAACTTTTGATAACTTGATAATTTTGAATTTGAGTCTATAAGTGTACTGAATGCATCCCAAAAACTAACCCATAACACCCATCAAATTTAGGTACATCAATAGGCGCTAACTGCATATGTATACTGGCATTATTAGGCTGTTCCCCTTGAAATTGTACATTTCATCGTAAATGATTTTCTACATTTTGCATGTTCTGATTTTGCGTATTTTGAACTCCTTTTGTAACTAAACCTTTTGCTAACGCAAGTGTATCATAATACGTTTCCTCAAAATGTACCCTTAGTCCAGTAACTGAAGGGACAAAGCTGTCATTAAGTCTGTCCAGATTTCGTTTGTGGCTTAATTTCTAGGTCTTGACGGGTGCTTCCAAGGTCGAAAAAGTTCTCCACCATTGCGAGGTGGGATAGGGCTGAAAATGGCCCCTAAAGTCCCAAAAAAATGGTTTCCCGCTAATATCTGCCAAAATATGCAAATTAGACAATATTTGTTCAGATAAAAAATGAAGATCGTATCATTATCTACAAAAATGGTCCCTATCATTTTTTTCGGGAATTCGATAGTTTTCGAGATAACCGCCCCTAAATTCCCTTCATTTCAACCACTGCTGGACCTCTAGGAATTCTGCTGTCTATATGCATTAACTTGTAAACGGGCGGACGAATTGTTTCAGAACTCGGGCAAAAATTGGTATTTTTCGATTATTCAAAGTTCATTGCAATGGGAAAACCCGTAGGTATCGATACATGTGCCTTGAAGCCCGTTCTTTCCTGTCGAGAACATTGAAAAAAGTGGTCAAAGTTATGTTTTCCCAATATTTTGGACCATTTTATTAATTCATTAATTTTTTTTTGTTTTAAATGGTTTTTTATCCCATTTTTTTTAAATGGGATCTTGGGATGTCTCGAATGATCTCAGAAATTTGTTTTCAGTATCTTTCTGGCGTTTTAATAAAAAATGGATTAGTTTACTTGCATTTTTCAGCCGTTTTCGGAGTTCTACCAAATCTTCGAAACAAGCGCGAATTAAGTACTAATATTCCATTATATTGGTATTCAATGCACACCGTTTTAAAGCTTACAGTGTCTACTTTTCGAATGTATTTTTTTATTTTGAATAAAGTTCAATCATTTTCCAGAAATCGGGAAAATTGATCACACCGGTGAAAACCGGACTTTTTTTTAATACTTGTTGTTCCCCACTGTTCACTTTTTGAGGAATCATACCCAGACCGAAGTGAAGCTTATATTCTGACCTTTCCATTTATATAAATTGATCCCCATATTCGAGCGTGGTTATTTAATGTCCGATAGAATTATGTACCCCATTTCTTACGCTCTCCGCCAGAGATCCATGATATTCCACATAACCTAACCACGTGTACCCACTCGCCCACATTAGTCGTCTGCTTTTGTTGGTATACGATCTGTTGTTTTTGGAGTCGTTGGTTTGCCCGGATTATTAAAATATTGATAGTATTTTATCATCATTATTAATTAATTAATTCAAAAAAAGAAGTTTTTAAAGTGAAAAATCTCGACGTAATTCTTGACTTACTAGTTTTGCATCAAGAGGGAATATTCAAGAATTTTTTTTCGTTTGTGGGGAACAGAAAAGAAGGTTTGGTCGATTTTCAATAAACTATATAAATTTGTTGTAATTCTTGTTACATTTCAATAATCTATTTTTGTAAAGCTCTTGTTGCAGCAATGGAAGCGGACTCCGTTCCAAAATGCGTGCTTTGTAACCAGGATCTTGTGGATAACATTGTAAATGTCACTCGAGGCTTAGAAAACTTGATTGCTGTGAGCAAAGAAAGGGCTGATAATTTTCATCTATTCCTACAAAAGCACGAATCTCTAAATATGCACGACAGCTGTAGGAGACGCTATATTGTTAAAAGAAGAGGCAAGTTTGAGTACAACGACTTCGCCAAGCACTCTTCAAGAAGATTGGACCATTTGACAAGCCCTAAGAAGAAAAAGATAAGAGCCACTTCTAACTTTGATTTTAAAGGCAAGTGTTTATTCTGCGAGTTACCTGCTTCTGTAGAAAAGGAGAAAAGGAAGGACAGTTTGAAAAAGAAGCGTTCCATAAGATTAGTTTCGGATTCAGAATTCAAGTGTACGCTTCTAGCTGAGATCAGTGCTCATGTTAATATTGCTGAATATAAAGCGATGTTAGACAGGATTTCTGGGACCGACCCGGTAATTGTTGGTGCAAGATATCATCAAGCCTGTCGACTGGCATTTTCTCGATTACCTGAAAAAGTCGCTAAAGGGCCCAAAGAGATGGGACGTCCTAAGGACACAGATATTTCGGCGGAGGTTGACAGAATTGCTGATTATATTCGTGAAACTGGGGAAGAGATGTACACCTTGGTGGAGTTGACAAAAATTGGAGGTATTGTCTGCACTTTTATCATTAATCTAATCAGAAGCTCAGAGAAATTCAGGGGAAAAGGGACTGTTATGTGGGCAAGTTATGCGTGGTGTTAAAACAGAGTGAAGTGAAAGTGAAGTGACAATTGTTCTTGCGGGTCAACCAATAATTAATTCAACTTTTTTATATTGTTTTGTACTTTTGCCGGGTCAAGATGCTCACACCAAGGACTGATTACTTATGACAAGCCCAAAATAGTTCTTGGCGTGAGCTTTGCCTCGACAAAAGTTGTGTATAAGTAAGTTTTCGTTATGAAATGAATCCGGCTTTCATTGAAGCCGCATTTTGATCACTCACTCGGTTGCAGCTGTAAGTTTGGCAGTATAGATTGCTGCTAAACTTTTGGACACGCAGGCGAAAACGGCTAAAGATCAAGTATTGGTCTCAACCTTACAAGATCCTTAGCCGTCTTCGCCTGCGCGTCCAAAAGTTGAGCAGCAATCTATACCACCACACTTGCAGCTGCAACTGCGTGAGTGACCAAAATGCGGCTTCAATGAAAGCCGGATTCATTTCATAATCAAAACTTACTTATACACAACTTTTGGCGAGGCAAAGCTCACACCAAGAACTATTTTAGGCTTGTCATAAGGAATCAGTCCTTAGAATTGCTTTCTTGGGCCGCCAAGAGTTCAGAAAACTGGAAAAAAAGTTCACTCAATCATTCGTTGACTTCCAGGAACAATTTGCACTACACTTTCACTTCATTCTTCTTGCAAGAAAATTTATTGAGATTGGTAGGGACAACACAGAGAACTCCAATATAAAATAACATTACATGTCGTTATAATAAGTTTGTGGTCTTTTTTCTTAGGGGAGCCTCAAATACACCGAGGAACCCTGACATTCAGGTTGATCCAGCTCTATGGTGATGACGATATAGGTTTTTCCACGGCCTCTGGCAGTCATGTATTTCAAGGATACCGAATATGAAGCCTTGAGACAACATATTAAAGAAAAAGGCGAGATAATTGAAGACGTGGAGACGAAAATTCTCGATCAAGCAGCATCAATTATTCGGCGGTACATTGCAACATCTCCTAACAACCGTGACGAGTATCCTCCAAGTGACAGTCTCGTGGCCGGAATGGATGATAATATACCAGATAAGCTCCAGTATTTGATTGATAAAATTGTCTTAACCAATAAAAGGAAAGACCACGCGGCCTTAAAAAGAAAATGCGCTGCCATAGGCCATTCAATAATGGCGACGGCCCGGCCGAGGTTCTATATGTCGCACTTGCAGCTTGGTTTGGGAGTGATGCTCTTTCGAAAATATGGTTCGCGAAATCTTCTCGATGTACTTTTTCAGTTAGGATATTGTATCTCATACTCAGAAGTAATTAAATATCAAAATAGTATCATGCACGCCCCAGTCCCAGTTATCAAGAAGGGTTCTTTCGCTCAGTTTATTTTCGACAATTGCGATTTTAACGTAGATACGATAGACGGGTAAAATACATTTCACGGGATGGGAGGTATCATTGCTGTTACTCCCGTGGATTGTTATGAAGCCAAGGTGCCTATACCCCGACAGGTTGGCAACATTTATCAAGAAATAATGAATAAACCTAAGATCTCTTTGAGAACCCACCAAGCTGCCAATGTATCTGGGTATAAGAATATAATAGCCGCTCCACTTGATATAGCAGAATACAGTATCGCCAATATTCACAATGCCGATTTTTTGTGGCTGTACGGTAGGGCCAAATTTTCAAACACTCCGGGGTGGAACGGGTTCATGGGCAAACTAACTGAACATTATCATTATAAACGTTCTCAAATAATATGCTTGCCGTTTGTTGACCATCAGCCAAGCGATCCAAGTACAATTTTCACCGTGTTGAAATATGCAGCAGAAAAGGCCCAAGCGTTGGACCTTCAAACCTGCTTTGTTACATTCGACCAGCCTCTGTACCAAAAAGCAACTGAAATTGTTAAGTCTTCCAAAGAGGGTGATGGCATTTCTAAAATAATTACCAGGCTGGGTGGATTTCACCTGCTACTCTCATATCTTGGCGCCATTGGCTTTATTATGGGGGGAAGCGGTCTAGAGGAATTACTGGGTATTATTTATGCTCCTGGGACATCAAAAAAATGCTTTACGGACATGCGTACCATCGAGCAATGCGTGCACATTCACTAGTTTGTTCTGTTCTATGCGAAAGAATATTTCGAGAAATTGAATTCTCAGTTGATGAAGAGATAGGGATCCAAGAATTATTCATGAATTTTGATACAATTAATTACGACAATGTGGACGATTATGAATTTATCACAAGCGCAAATGAAAAATTGATATAGAAAATGAATGAAATTGAAGCGCGAGGGAAAGTAGCAAAGTTATGGATACAATATATGCGCATGTTCCAAATAGCCAAATGTTTTCTCAGGTCAGAGAAAATGGGTGATTTGTTATCTAAGTTGAAATATATCGAGCAAATGCTCCCTTATTTCCATGCGGCCGGCCATTTTAATTATGCCCGATCAGCACATTTGTACGTACAGGAAATGAGAGGTTACATTAGAGACATGGAAGAATCCATACAAGCTAACCCAACAAATAATGCACGACTGATGGAATACCAAAATTATGTAACAAACGGGTAAACGGGTTCAACACAATTAGACGCACAGACAAATTCTGGTCGGGCACTTTTACGGACATGACGATTGAACAAGACTTCATGAGAATGGTTAAAGTTGGCGGGGGATTAGTAAACAGAGGGTTTAACACTGGGGCAACTACAAAGGTCATAGCATCTCTTCCTTTCATGGTGGATATTTGTAGCCAAATGCAGAAGTTTTGTGACGTCCAGTTCAATTCTAGTGATCAGCACGTCGATGCCCGAGATTCTCGAAAGGCTCGTGACCAGGAAGACTCGGCCAAACTAATCGCGTGGTTTGATGTACATGACCCCTTCCCACATACAGAAAAAATTGTTTCCGTGGCAACAGGGCTCGTCGGTGGAGAGCACGTTAATTGTTACGATGCTTTTGCAGTTGGAACCGCTAGTATAATGAACCAAGTACAAGGCAAAAGGTTCGCCGATATTTCATTCAAGCGGAAGCATCGCGTGATCCCCCTCATCAATGCCACCAGTTCAGGAAAAGTTCAGGACGCCCTGGTGACCGTGGATCCCCTATTAATTTTCCAGAGGATTAGCATAGCAAAACGATCGGAAGAAGAATTCGCAGGGTATTTTGCCTATGAACTAGCTCCTTTCCCACTGAGTATATTTGAAAACGGGGCGATGCGGAAAACCGCAAAATCTGCGTTACTAAAACTTTTCTCGACAGAAAAAGAACACATTGACAAAACAAAATGCGCTTACATATTCGACGGGGGAATGCTATTACATCGGGTCCCGTGGACCGTGAACGACAGATTCAAAGACATGTTCCTTAGATACGTCAAATATTTGCAAGACCATTATCCAACGGACGTGATAGTGGTATTCGATGGATATGACCTCAATTCTAATAGTATTAAAGGGGCTGAACGTTTGCGGCGCGCGAGCAACAAGTCATGTCCTGACATCCAATTCGATCCTGAGATGGCTTTATCGGTTCCAAAGGACAAGTTTTTATCCAGTAACTATAAAAAAAGTCGGTTCATCAAATATTTGATGGAAGCCTTGGAAAAGAATGGCATTTCCACTAAACAGGCTTTGGACGATGCAGATTCATTAATTGTACAAACAGCGCTGCAAAAAGACTCTGTATGTGAGCTACCCGTAATAGTAGTGGCAGAGGACATTGATATACTAGTATTATTAACAGCCTTGACCCCAAGAGATCGGAAAATTTATTTCTTAAAAGCTGCCAAAGGAAACAAGCCCCATGAGGTGTTTTCTTTCGGGAGCCTAGATGGGCATCCTTTCATAAGAGACAACATTCTGTTTTTATATGCAATGACTGGGAGCGATACCACCTCTGCTTTTTTCAGGAAAGGGAAAACGACTGTAGTAGAAAATCTGGCTAAAATGGCAAAAGACGGTCAGTCCAATGAACTCAAAATGGCCATTGAATGTTTTAAAAATCAGAACCTTTCTCATGAGAGTGTATTCGTGAACGGAGAAACTGTTTTGCTGTCGATTTACAAATCCCCAAATGATGTAAAAACTCTCCAGCTCCTCCGATTCGTGACTTTCAACCACTTGTCCAGAAACACGACTGCGATAAAACTAGAATGCTTACCCCCTACCGCTGAAGCTGCTAGGGAGCACTTTTATAGGGTATATTTACAAGTGCAGAGCTGGCTGGGAAACGAACTGTCACCAGAGGAATGGGGATGGAAACGTGCAGGGGATGTACTGCTACCGGTTCAGACCACAAAGGATCCGGCCCCCCCGGAACTCTTGAAGATGATTTTTTGTCAGTGCAAGACAGGCTGCGAGAGGAATTGTTCATGTTTGAAAGCAGGTCTGAAATGCTCGTCTATCTGTGGTTCATGTCAGTTGACACAGTGTTCCAATTATAAGAACACCATGGCGGAAACTATCTTAGAAATAGATTACAAAAATATTTGAACAATTTACAAGTGTTACGTGATGATCTCAACTCATACTGTGTAATTAATAATTTGTCAAATACGTTACATTTGTCCATTTACTCCTCGAAATGTATAGCAAAATAAATAATATGTATATTTAAACATTGATGTTTCATTTACTAGCATGATTAAGGGTGATGAAGAGGAGACTATATAAAAGATAGATCATTATCAGCAAGAGAGTACACGAAAAAAGCCGAAGATTTCCGACGGCGAACATCCTAAGTTACAAAGCAGCCGGTAAGTAGGCATCCTATGAGAAGGAGAGAAAGAGTTTCCGTCTAGTGAAAGGGATAAAAGATGGTCGATCCAATCCCAGAGTTAGCGCTAAAATTCAAATCTAGGGCAGGGAAATCCAAGATGGCGACTTCAAAATGACAAATTCAAAATGACAGATTCAAAATTGACAGATTTAAATGACAGATGCAAAATTGACAGATTTAAAATTACAGATGCAAAATTGACAGATACATAAATGACAGATGCAAAATTGACAGATTTAAAATGACAGATTCAAAATTGACAGATGCAAAAATGACAAATTTAAAATTGACAGATTCAAATTTAGCGCCACATGTTGTGATATAAAATGGCTGCAGACTCTAATTGAAGGGTCTCTAATACAGTTCTCTTTTTATGCAATCTCTACATACCGGTAATGCAGATTTCTTCATGACGCCCTCTAGTAGTAGTACACAGTCTGTCGGTAATACAGATCCCTTCATGACGCCCTCTATTGACGATACACAGATTGCCGGTAATACAGATTCCCGTAATGGCGGGCGTGGTAGAATGGCGCCAGACGTTCCAAAATGGCCGTCGTCAGCCAATCAGAGAATAGCAGGCGTGTCTACAGGAGTGGGGGTAACCAATCAGAAAGCAGTATGCGTGTCATCCAAGATGGCGGCGACCAATCGGCAGCAAGGGGAGGAGCTACAGGAGTGGGGATAGCCAATCAGAAGCAAGGGGAGGAGCCATGCCAAATGGCATGTCAATTTCCGTCTGGCTCAGGTGTCCCAATACCTACTCTTTCTTTGATTCGTCTGTTTTGTAAGTCTGGTTTTGCATCATTGATCCTAGGTAGTTAAAAATGAAGACTACATCAAAACTATTCATGCTGGTTTTTGTTGAATTTTAGATATTTTTGTTTTTTCTTTATTAATGTGTAATCCATAATACTTTGCTCTTTGTCTAGATTTTATAAATTTCTTGTCAAATCTTTTTTGCTTTGACTTATTGTCGGTCAGCATAGGCTACTTGTGATTCTTTGTTATTGATTGTTCCTTGCAGATTTAATTTTTGTTTCACATATTCTAATATAGTATCTGAGAGAAGTGAAGATATTGTGTCTCCTTGTTTTTGTTTTCCCGTCATCGTTTTAATTGTATTATTTATGTAACAACTCGTGGGTTCAATTGTTGCTTTTTTAACCTCTCAATACATAAAGTAGATACACAGGTAACTTAAACCGCACATAAATAGTACAATGCTGAGAAGTTTTCGCAGCAGTTGTAAGTCAGCTACAGTAATCTTGAGTCGGTCTTGGCTATTTAATTATCACCTCTGAGGTTTATTTAGGATATTTGGTACTTTGCCGTTATCGGAGGGCATTTTTAAAAGTCATTATTTTACAATTGAGAATCAGGAGGCCAAAAATTCTCATCACTGGAGGCCATTTTTAAAAGTCAGTTTTTTTTGTTTTGTAATGATTTTTACAAAAGTTTTGCATCATTTTTGTGCTTCTGAATGGTTTACCGATGAATATCTTCAACTTGCCACGCACTGAAAAAAAGGCCGTTGTGTTTTTGCAAGATAAATACTTCAAAGTCAATCATCGCTACAATTTTGTGGATCCCGAAACCAGCGTACACCCAGACCGTTGAGCGAATGTGGGGCTCAGCCAAGTGGCGCAACAAACGTCATCGAGAAACATCACGACACCATTTGAAATCTTATTTGGCAGAATTCATGTGGAGACTGAAAGTCTGCGATGAGAATGTGTTTGAGTCGTTATTGGAGGCGATTAAGAATTTTTGACTTTCTAATTCTCAATCGTAGCTGGTTGTTATTGTTCGTAATTTGTTTGCATGAATAAATCATTATACAACAAAAAAAATTGACTTTTAAAATGCCCTCCGATATCGGAAAAGCACCGGATATTTTATGGTAAACAGTCAAGTGGTTAAAGATACACATTCTCAGTTTGCTTCCAGTTGTTCCAAATTAGCCATCATTTTCTTTGTTATTTCTTAATCAGCTGAACGACTTTGGTTTTACAACTCGCAATACTTAAGTAAAAATTTAAAGGACATCTGCTGAAAAATAAATTTTTTGTTTGGTGCCAAAACCTACACCCATGTTAAGCCTGTGGGAATTTTGATCACCATAGAGCAGAGTCCATTCATATGATATTTGTAGAATCTCCTGCTTGTATATATTTGAGGTGATTTAGAGGGTTAGAGGTACCAATAGGAAAATGGACTGAGATTGAAATCGAATTGAGCCTCCATGGTAGTAACAAAAAAAATTATAGGAATTTTTTTAATTTTACAATAAAACGCATTACTCTACAAATTCTATATTACAAAAACTTAGAACAAAACAATCAGACTTCAGAGTTACAAAATATACACACAAGTACAAAAAATGGTACATTCACAATACACTATCTGATATTGAAATATTGTAATTTTTTTAATTTTTGCTACATTTTTGCTTCGTTTGCTATTTTTAGAAAAGTATCCCAAAATATTTGTCAAGATAAAAATATTGTTTTCATATTAAAAAATGTACAAATCATTTTTTCTTATTTTTTATGTATTCATTAATTGTTACAGTGCTTTTTTGAAGAAAAACGTGTCTGCTGAATTTTTCTTCTAACTACTTGGTTTGATGGGGTTATAAGATTCTTTTTTTATCTCTTTCTTAAAACATTTGTAACTATTTTATAGCATCACATGCTGAATTACAGTTTAAAAACTGCTCTTTTTTAATAATAATAAATCCCTAAAAACAAAACAATATTGCTACATCTAAGATCTACGAAAAACAAAAATATCTATTTACAGTTATATCAATAATTTTCACAACAGTTCTATAAACTGTTCATTTTTTATATATATAAAAACGCTTGGAACTAATATTTAATATGGCTTTAATTTATACTGGCATCATAATGTTTTTACAAATGAAATAATAAATGTTTAATATGAATTAGTTGTTTCGTTATTTCATTTTACATAAAAATAAAGGAGACTGTTCAAAACTTGTAAATTGCTCTTATTTATATTATTAAACAATGTTTTTCCCTGAGTTTCATAAAAGTAGAACTAGTTATTTATACTAAACTACATACTAAATGCTACAATGAAATTTATACAAATGTATGCAATCGATTTTTTTTTAAATCGAACTTACACGATATTTTATAGATTTTCGCTTAAGTCTACTACTGTACATAATTTAATTTCTGTTTACATTTTTTTTTACAAATATTAATAGACCAACTTAGAGGATTTATAAAAACTTAGAAGAAATAGATCTAAGAATTAAGAAAAAATGTTTAAATGTATAAATAATGAAGTAAGGCATCAATTAATTCAAAATTCTCTGCAATGATTTTATTAGTGCACTATTATTATAATGGAATTCATTCTATAAGGGATTAAATTCAATTAAAATTCAAATTTTGAGGTTATGTTAATTATTAAGTTAAAGTGTTAATCTATCATTCTTCATTTAGTTCTTTACACTACTTTAATTAAAATTCCTTCTTATATTTTGTTATAATAATTTAAAGTGCCTACAAACCCATTTTTCCCAAATACAGTTTTGGAAAATCCAATTAAATGTAGGCGCTACAACTGTCACTGTCACAATTACTTGTCAATCTCAAGAGCAGGTTAGCAAACTAAAGTATTTAAAAAATAACCTAAAGAATCTAAGATATCTTAGATCAAAAACCATGCATTCTTGTATCAGGGATTTTGACACTTACTTTCACGATTTTTTCAAACGTTATTTACTTAGTTCACATTTTATAGATCCTGTTAATAAATAGCTATGCTCACAAACATACGTTATTTTCTATGATTATCGTTCAACAAAATCAAAGAAAGTTGAAGATTGCCATAGAATAGAATGAAGAATACTTTCTTTTCAAATAATAGTGAGTTACTGCAGTATCAACACTAACAGTTACGTTAACATTAATATCACAACGCAATATGCTCTGGACTTGGGACAGAATCGGAACCTGAACAATTGCAGGAACCGATATTTTGTGCTGTACCAGAACCAGAATCGAGGAG
Source organism: Agrypnus murinus (assembly GCA_929113105.1). Classification (NCBI taxonomy): domain Eukaryota; kingdom Metazoa; phylum Arthropoda; class Insecta; order Coleoptera; family Elateridae; genus Agrypnus; species Agrypnus murinus. Next base: position 153,301,060 of record OV816028.1, on the reverse strand, counting down.
AAAAAAAAAGGGGTTTTTTAGATTCTCTGACACAAATTTCTGAGAATTTAACATTTCAAGACTAAAAGTATTCTTAATTTATTTTTAAATATCCTGCCTGCTTTGTTGTTTCGATCATGACGGTTTTTAAAGTACTGAAGTCATATAATCTTCACATTAATATTATGATTTTTCGTTACTGTATTTTTACTAAAGTATGTGTATATGTAAGTAATCATCATTATTCATATTGATTGAATAGGCAATAACTCCACCAATATAGAGTTTATTGCATATCAATGACGTTGTGTGTACATCCCATTAAAAGCCTAAACCAAGGATTTTGACATAATCCGAACTGGAACTTAAAAAATATGCAAGAATTGATGTGTCATACCAAAACCGAAACCATAGTTTTTTTAAAGCAAGTACCGGAACCCTCACATTTTTGTTAACCTGAACCGTACCAAAATTATATTTGTGTCCAAGTCTGCTTTTAATAATCACGTTTACTCATTACTTAAAAGTAAGTCGTAATCTCGAAGTGATTTAGTTTATAATACATTCTAAACGAAAATAATAAATCTTCCGAGGACTTGTAGCCTTTTATTTTTTTATATTAACACAGAATAAAATTAAAAATTCTTTTTCGAAACGTAGACATTTCACCTAATGAACATAAAAATGTTTGTTATTAATTTTATGACTTGAAAAAACCTCATGTTGATTAGCTGAAACGTCTAAGTTTGGAAAAAAAAATGTATTAATATAAAAAAATAAAACATTGCAAGTCCTCGAAGATTTTTATTTTTGTAGTTGTATAATGGAAAATTCAGTAGTCTTTACAAACTAATGAATGATTTGAAGTACTTGTACACTCTTAGAATCACTGACTTAAAGTTGGCAGACTTCATAACGTTACGATATTTGTTCACACTATTTTAGAAAAAGTAAAGTAAATATTTAATATTATTTTTTTTCTGTGCAAGCAATTTAACTACATTTAACTTGTTAGCATTATTGTGAGAAGTGTGATAAATCTTTAATAGTATGGTAAATAAATAAATAGTAATATTCAAATAAATATAGCTATATAAAGATAAGTAAAAATGTATATGTGTGTGTGTGTATATTTGTAAAACAAATTGAAATATTTGCCATGTTATCTTTTCTTGCATAATTCCTGAAAAAGTTCTACAATATTTGCAAAAATAAACTGTAGAAATAGTTTATGTATCAGTACTCTTTATCGGATTTATACAAAAACAAGTTGGAAATGATGTGATCTACAGTATTTCCATTAACGAACAAAACAATTAAAATAGTTTTGTGGATGTAATCTCGGAAATGGTCAGATAGTGGGTTACCCCTTCAGACATGCCTAACCAATTTTTTTATTGTAGTTTGTATGTCAACAAAATTTTAAAATTTATCAAATGTAAATTGGATTATTAACTTTTCTGCGTTCATAAACAAACTTCATTCATTACAGATAGATCATTCGGTCAGCCAGAAGTCTTACGTCATAATCTCCTCTCAACATAAATAAGCAACTATTCAAATAGTTTCACGCATAAGAAATGTAATTTTTGTTGGTATTACAATTACTACATTTAAAGTTTTTAAAAAGTAATATTTGTCGAGGGTAGCTATGCTCTGGGTATCAGCAAAAGTGCTGTGTGCAAGGCATCTACAACCATTAAAAGCTGTAACCCTTAAGGACCCGAAGAATTCCGCTAGAAATAGAAAAATGCCAATTACAGGGTGTATTCGAAGGCACTTTAGCGAAAAAAAAGCTATATTGGTAGTGCTGATAATGGTTCTGTAGTTAGTCACGAGCTTAAATATAACCTAACATTTTTATTCTATGAAGTCATTTAAAATTGGTAAATTCTTGTTGCATACAGCACGATTTTCCACGCATTCAACTAATTTCTTTGTGTTATACTTTATGTTAAATTGTGCGGGCTTACAGTTTGTTTACAAATAAACCTCAAAACACCTTCTGGTTTGTGTAGCGGTTCAAGTTCAGCCTGAAAGAAAACTCTGACTAAAATATAATGTGCTTTTATGCTGCTACCGTTTGTCACATTGTTCAATTCTCTCAAGCAAGCTGTATCGCTTTGCAGGTTTCAAACACACTGACTTAAGACAATAACCAAAAATTCAAATTATGTGATGCAATATATGACATGTTTTTTATGTGCGAGATATCAATTGTAGTACAAAATGTAAACTATTTTTAATTCAATTCAAGTATCCGACTTTGATTTAGTTAGTAACTACAACCACTTTGGCGCTGTTTACATAGATGTAATATATCCCCTCTATTTCAAATAGTAGCGACATCGTGGGGCAAACCTGACACAAACTTTTATAAAGAAAAAATTACTACATACATGGTGTTGCAGAAATCTAATAAAAAGTTGTTTAAAAATTACAATTACGGACATACATATTATATTAATGTGGTCGTTTTTACAGAATATAAATGTTCATTATCAAATTAATGCTAAATTGTGAATATTTTGTGCATGATTATTATTAAACCTAAGATTTATTGTAGGATGGAATTTCAAATCAGGTAACATTCAATGCCGCCAAAATTGTTCTGGTGCTTTTGTTCCAACAACGAGATCAATCGTTGTCGATACTATTTGATGAAATAAGCCAAAATACACAGCATTTCACAAACACAACTAATCTAAACTAATCTTGAATATGAAATGTTAGAACTCATTGGCATTTTCATCTTAACATGTTTACAAAGTAAATCACGTGACTAATGACGTAAGACCTCTGGTTGGCCGATATGTAATTATTTCATTACTAATTTTTGATGGAAAATGATTAGTTATTTTTAATTACTAGCTATCAGTTTTAGAAATATTTTGAACATAGGTTGATGTTATGTCTGACAATAAGAGGTTATAAATAACGCATTTCATATGTATTATTTTAAAGCGGGCTTAGCCATGAATTCTTAATAATGTTTCAATTGGCTCTTACAACCATATCTTTTTGTGTTGTACTAGCGAAGACTTAGAAATTTACGTTAATAATAGTATTTCGTGCGGCACAGCAGCCCTTATGAGAAAAGGATATTCCACTTCGCGCCATATGTGACGTGTTAAAAGCGCGAACCAATAACAGATTGGCAACTTTTCTAACCTCAAATTTTTGAAGTTGTGAAGTGTTTAAAGTTACAGAATAAAAGTGAAAAACTAGATATAATTAAAAACTTGTAAAAAACAGAAATAACAAAACTCATCACAGCTCGCAATGTATAGCGCTTTCAATTTAGATAGCAACTGTCAGAGTCAGATTTTTATAGCATTTTGGGACTGTACAATAACAAATATACTTTTTGTAGTGAGTGTACCATATATCTAGAGCAGTGATGGGCACAGTAGGGGCCCCTTACGTGGCTGTTACCCTGTCCTCGCTGGCCGCTAGCAGCGGTCTCCGAGGTAGGCATAACAGCGATCCGAACTAACCAATCAAACGTGAGCACGCAGCGGGCTTATAATAATTAAATAAAATAATAAGTTCACATAATTCGATTAGAAATATATCACAGACGCAAAATTAGAGGTTTTCATAAGCGCAAATTTCATATAATACTTCATTTTATAATTAGATAATTATCAAATTACATTTCCAAATAATTCCCAAAGAAAACAATTTTATTTATATATAAACAATTTAAATTAATTTAAAATGCTTAAAAACAGAATTAAAAAAACAGAACAATAGTTAGTATGTTTGAATTAAAATAGCGCGCGGTCGCTCCGTCCCCTCCATCGTCCAGTGTGGTCGTATATCAGCCCAGTATATCATCAGAATGAGGGTACTAGCCTGGCAATTTTGTGCACGAAATGCCCATCACTGATCTAGAGATACCTAGTGACAAAAAGTTACTAATGGTTTTAGGTTAAGTTGTCAAAAATATAAGAAGTCTTGGTCAGCATTTGCATGTATCTGTAATATTTTATAATTTTACGTGCTGATATTATTAAATTTTTATGTATTTATAATAAATAAATGTATACAATAGTTTAAAAACCAAATAAAAGTACATAAATCTGTATTTTATTTTCTCATAATTTTGTGACATAAACAACAACCAACTTAACAATTTGACAGCTGTTATCTAAAGTGAAAGCACTTTAAACAACGCTTGCAGGTTTATTTTAACCTAAAAAAATAACGCCTTTTGCGTGTACCGAAACCGATACTGTCTCATTTCTTATTGGCCAGGGCTCTATTACGTATTAACCGGCCCATTTAAAAAAAAAACGAAAATTTTAATGCCATTTTTGTCATAATACTTTTTAAACAAAAAATATTTTTCTATTGTATGTAGCCATAGCGGTAATGGAGCTAGAAGAATATTAATGTTTTAATGGAATTTATGCTTATGTTGTCAAGGCCTATTATTCCATGGCCAAGTCTGATTTAAAATAATATGAAACACATTATAACTAGAAACCATTGTGCGAACATAGTTCTATTTAGTGATATACCAATAGAATCGATTTTTTTTAATGTAACCTTAGCAGGAATTATAATAAAATAACATCTACTTTTATTTCAATTATAATTAAGTATGTTTATTACTTCTTTATCTCACATAAACATTCTAAAATTCATACCTACATTACCAAGTAAATATTAGTAGAACTTAAAACCAAATGGGAGTGCAAACTTGTACTGCAATTCATTAATTTGTGACTAGATAATCTGTTGAGTTATTGTTTTGTTTATGTAATAAAGCCTAAAAACAATAAATCATGGAACTCAAACTAATTTGTTCCTTTAGATTTATTAATGTAAAGATTATTATAAGATTAGAATCTTATTAAATCAAGATTACCAACATTTTTGTGAAATTTAATAAAAGCACCAACCAGTATATTTTATTTTCATCTGTACAAATAAGATTTATCTTTTGGAATTTGTGATAATTTATACCAAAAACAATTTATAAAAGAAACACCAGATTATATTTTTATGTTATGTCAATATACCATCTTTAACACCAACTGTCATCTACTTTCAAGCATTTCACTGAAGTTTTACAATGTTTATAACGAAGATTATTTAGACAAATTTTCTAAAAAGTGTATGAACATGTATCTACTATTAAACTTTTAAGAGACTATCATTATATCTAATGTAGATTGAAATATGATCTTAAAACGTATATGCTAAATTTTTTATACCAGTGGTAGCAGCATTCATGTTGCATTTGTTTATTCCCTATAAGATGCATATTGAATGCAATAAATATTTAATCAGAGTCACTTATAGGACACTGCTTGTCGATTAATACATACACATAACCTACTAAATAAATATCAAATTAATTATTAATAACCTGTCATTATCTAGAATTTTGAAAAAACCAAACCCTTATTATTTCATATAAAGTGCATTTGTTAAGTACATCGCACGGTAGAGCATGAACAAGTATAGTTTTGATCAGCAAACATAATATATCAGAAAATGGGTGCATCTAACAGCACCTAGTGTGTTCTAGCGCTAGAACCGCTGAATGCAGCGTAACTTGTCAGACGACATGCAGCAATTGCAGTGCTGCTTGTGAAATCTAGCGTAAAAATCTTGTACTAGATTTGAAGCAGCTGCTGCATTCTAAAAGTGGGAGTAAGTTAACACATGTATTACTTGAACATAACCTGTAAACAGTAAAAAATTTAGTACAACATTAATATGACTACTGCATGCTACTGTCTATAAATTCATAGTATATAGTTAAAATTGTGTTCATAGTCGTTGTTAACTTAAAAATGATCGTAAACTTTACTCTTTCTTGAATGATCTGTTGTTTGAGGCTAGTTTAATTTTCAAATATAATTATAACATTATTTGCGCTAAAACAGCACAAAAAAGACCGTCTAACGCACGCTATCTTGCACTAACAGCTAAATACGGTTAGACACACCCAATATTTACCAATTTAATGCACCAATGTCAAATTAAAATGTGACATTAATAATTATCCTTTGAAATGGTTTCAAAGAATACTGGAGTAATCTTGTATTAGAAGAAGCAAATATTATATATTTTTTAATGAAATTGAAAAACAATACAATTCCTAAAGTGAATGAACAATAATTATGTTGAAAAAATAGTTTGTTGGTTTTTTGATGAACAGTTGAGACAGCATTTTCAAATCTCTTCAAGCACATTCTAAAATTTTAAAATAAAATTGCATACAATACAAATAGCAACTGAAAAGCAATTTCTTAAACTTGCTCACTAAGAATACTCACATTGGTAGCTTCCTCCGTATTTATCAGAGGATTTCAGGAAAAAGAGCTGTCAGATGTATCATATCAGGCATAGTTTTATAATCCCCATTAAATTTTGACGTTACATTTTAAGATTTAGGTTTTTCTACATTATTTTAAAAACAGCTTAATGAAATTTAATAAAATTTTCTATGATTGATATTAACTGCCTCAATGTGCCGAAATATATAGGACACACTAACATAGGATTTCTACAATAACAGTGCAGTTAGGTCCATCAACAATGAAATCAAAATTGCCAGTACAGTATGTGCAAGGCTACAAATCTTACATATACGAGGGCGGGTTAAAAGGTTCTCGGCCTGACCCAGAGAGGGCGCTCTGAGTGCATAAATTCTTTGATAGCCGTAAAGTACTAACCTTCATAAAGTCGAATCTGCAATGTCAAAACGATTGCTTCATAACTTCATGTGTATCTGCCTGCTAAAGTTTTTGTTGCAAGTTATTTGTGAAGAATGGAAAAACACGAACATCGTGTTGTTATAAAATACTTTGTTTTGAAAGGCTTAACTGCCACAGAAATTAAAAAAGAGCTGGATTCTACTCTGAGAGAATCTGCTCCTTCATTTTCCACTGTAAAAAAGTGGACTGCTGAATTTAAACGAGGTAGGAAAAGCTGCGATGATGCAGCGCGTTCGGGAAGACCCAAATCTTCTACTACTGAAGAAATGGTTGAAAAAGTGCACGCTATTGTTTTAAACGACCATCGATTAAAATTGCAGGAAATAGCTGATACTGTAGGCATATCTAAAGAACGCGAGCATTCAATTTTACACAAGAATTTTGAGATGGAAAAAAATTGTGCAAGGTGGGTGCCGCGACTGCTCACAATTGATCAAAAACAACAACGGGTCAGTGTTTCAAAAGAGTGTTTGCAGCATTTTCGGCATGATCCAAAAGACTTTATGCGAGATTTATTACCGTTGATGAGACATGAGTCCATCACTATACCCCTGAAACGAAGCAACAATCCAAACAGTGGAAACATGGTGATTCTCCACCACCAAGAAAGGCTGACTGTTCCATAGGCCAACAAGGTGATGTCCACGGTATTTTGGGATTCCTGGGGCATACTTTCTATTGATTACCTGGAAAAGGGAAGAAGTATCACAGGTGAATACTACGCTGACTTACTAGATCGTTTAAAAGAAGAAATCGCTAAAAAACGTCCACACATGTTGAAGAAAAAAGTGTTCCCATGCACCGTACTCGCCTGGATCTAGCTCCCAGCGATTTCTTCTTGCTTCCAAATTTGAAAAAAATGGCTTGGAAGGCACAGATTTTCATCTAATCTTGAAATCAATGATGCTGTAAATGCATATTTTGAAGACCTTAATGTTTCCTTTTACACGGATGGTTTGAATCGCTTAGAGTATCGCTGGACCAAGTGCATCGAGCTCAAAGGAGATTTTATTGAGAAATAAAATCAAAATCAACCCCTAAAAATACTGTTTTCCACCTCAGGCCTAGAAATTTCCAACCCATCGTCTTATTCTTTGAAGACCTTTGACGTTCAATAGTTTTTGGATAGAGGTTGAATCATTCTATTTTGGTCTCAGTAGATCCTACAGGGTTTAAGAAGTACATAGACGTCATATGACCTTCGTGTGTATATTTAATATACATAAGTGGCTTAATATGATTCCTTTTAGTTAAGGGGAGTCCGTACAATGAAAATAGCATTGATTTAATGACTTTTTGGATCTGCTGTACAGCCGTTGATATTCAATATTTTTGAGATTTTCTTTTTTTGTTAGAACATACAACACGTCTTCTACAATTCCATCAGACGCAATTGAGGAAAGCAATTAATTTTTTGTTAAAAAGAAATTGTAGACTTATGAGAAAATGCACATTTTCATGTGCAGAATACTTGAATTTAGGTAACATATTAAAAAAAAAAGAGTCTGACCAAATCGTAGTGTACAGTATTATCCTGTAAACATACTTTCAAAATATCGTGTACCCCGCTCCGATACAACTTTCCCTACGTTAATGAATTGATAAACCTCGTGGTGATAAGGTGGTCGGACTTCTATACTAAAAGAAAGTTCGTGGTAATTCGTTATTTCTCCACCATTCCCTTTATTAAAAACTGCAGTGGGGATAGCGTAACGAATCTGAAGGACGACTATCGTACGGATTCCTCTTAAGGAAGAATTGATAATACAGTTAAACCTTGGAATGCAAGTAACTTGGTCTGTGAGTGTTTTGCAAGATGAGCAGAACATTTTTATAAATTCTAACTTGATAAACGAACGAAGTCTTGCAATATGAGTAGTACGTATACGCTTTGTCGCTGGGCTTCATGTGATCAGCACGATTGCATTTGTGTCAGTGTATACTGTTTACTATAGCATTGTGACCATGTGTATGCACGTGTGCATCAAGCATTTTTTAATTTGGGTCCAAGTGCAGTGACTGCTTTTGAAGATCCAGTACACATAAAGCGATTAACTTATGCACTTATGCAATGTTATGTAGTCATTAAGGCGCATTAATTATTGCGCCTTAGCTAATACTTCATGAGTGTAGGGTGTAACTGTGCTGAAACAATACTGTATTTTTGTATCATTTTTATATACTGAATAATTGTGGAATGATTCATCCGAGTTTCCTTTATTTCTTAACGTTTCCGCTCACAAGACCTGACCGTTACAGGACCGACTTCGGAGCAGCACATGCAGAAAAATATTCTTGGCATAGACTTAAATTATGTAACGCTCACAAGACCGTAGGATGACCAAACCGGGCTGGAGCATTGCATGCACGCCCCGTCACAGAATTCCCAGAGAGAATGTTTTGTGAGCAGTGAAACGTTTCGCAACGGGCACGTAACGATGACAAACCGGTAAGTGCCAGCAGCGCAACGCATATGTGCAGACATTTTTACTTCATTGTTATATCTTTAAATATGAATGAAGAAAAATTAGTTAAGAATGTTAGAAAATACCAATTTTTGTATGATCTCAGTCATCCCAAGTATAGCGATTCAAGTAAAACAAAACAAGCTTGGAGGGTAATTAAAAAGTACATTAGTTCGCTACAAACTTTCGAATACATAATAAAATGTTCAAAGAACGCACAATACCAGCAAACCACATTTTGTCATTTGCACTACATGTCGCAACCGGGGAGCGACGGCATCAATACTGTTACCCTACGTTCTCAATCCTATGTAGTGAGTGTTCACTATAACCGGCGTGTCGGATACGTGACTGCCATGGTCCGGTGTTGGTCCTATAACGGTCAGGTCTAGCGAGCGTAGAGCTTTATGGGAAAATTTTCTTTGATATACCTAGTGCTTTGGATTACAAAAACATGTCCGAAATGAATTATGCTTGCAAACCAAGGTGCCACTGCAATAGTAAATTTGATTGACTTTTACGTAAATTTCAACATAATTCTTAAAACTCCCTTTATACGAGTTTAAAATGAACATTTATTTGACACTGTGCATTTCTTAAATCATGTTCACCGTAGCGGGCCTTGCACAGAGCCTTTTAGAGACACACAACACGGAGACAGACAGACAACAAATCAATACTGAAAAAACCACCAGAATATGTAATTATGGACAGCTGTTTTTGAACAAAATAAGTGACAGGTGCGTCTAACCTCGCTTTTTAAAATCATTGGCAGTATTAACAACGGTGCAACAATGAGTAGTTGTCGTTTTACATCATGTAACTGCATTATCGTAAAAATCCTGTTATATATAGTTTTTGAGTTATTTAAACCAAAAGTTGCCAAATTTCCCCATGACCTATCCTTATGAAAATTCTAATTACCAATAAACCTAATACAGTACTTGGATGACTATTTTTATGTTTTAAGCTGAACACGACTAATAATTTAATGTATTGAAAAAAAAGTGCTACACACTTTTTTTTCAATACATTGTTGACAAAAGATGCCAGCAAAAAATATGAATAATCTATGTTTGACAAATCTTATTGATATCGTGGATAAATCTGTTATTGCACAAATACAACATAGTGTCATTGAACAGTATCCAATGTCAAGTAGGAGTTCATGATGAGTGGCAGTAGTACAAAATTGTAATAGTTTAGAATATATAGACTAAAAATAGATTTAAAGGTTATGTAATTTAATGACATTTAAATTTAACTATTTCTAAAATTTTTATTTGTTCCAAATGTTTGTTTTATTATTCAAGATTTTTTTTAAATCAAAGAAAAGAGTTCTAAAATTTAAATACTTCAGTATAAGCAATTTAACTAAATGGATTAATTATTTTCTTCTACTTATTTGATCTCCAGTATTAAAGATTGATAATACTACTAAGCATTTTGATAGAAGATACCTTAGATTAATCCGATGTTTTCCAATTTTTTTTTTAATTTGTCAATTTAAATTTGCTAACATGTTTGTCAAAAATGGCAATGTTTAATTGAATTTTGTGAGCATACTATTATTTAGATGCAGATATGCAATTTTAGAGCATATTTACAAAAAAATACCAAGAAATTATAAAAGAATAAAATTATACAAACATTGGTAGTAGATTACTGCTTGAAATTGTAATGTACAGGGTTATTCGTTATATTTTGACCGCCTCTTTATCTTTGCTATTATTGGAGATAAAACAAAAGTTTTCTATAAAAATTGCGCTTTCTGCCTTAATTCTAAATATAACTTTACATAAGTCTATCATTTATACTTTTCCAGATATTTGGCTTTAAAAACTCTATTGAAAGAGCAGTAGGCTATGCTTTTCAAAATGGGAGTCAACAGAAATGAGCATTAGCGTCATAACCAATTTTGATTTAAAAAAAAAACTTATTGTTTCCATAGCCTACCTTATTTTCAGTTAAAAAATATTTTGACAAGAACAATTCAGTGTACTTCCGACAGAGATTTTCTTACATTTTAAAGTCAATATGTCAGGAAGTATTAATGATACACTTCTACAACTTTATATATTTAGAATCAGAGAAAAATAAAAAAATCAGGGCTGTTCGAAAATGCAGTAATATACAGGCGTAACCTCCGAGATATCAAGAGGCCGCGACCAAGCAATCGTGACGTCACGAAAACCGGCTAACAATTGCGAAACGTAAAATACCCAACATAAAGACACTTGTATATTTCTGAGTAAAAGTGAATATTATTTCAAAAAAGCACTTATATTATGATAAACAATGAATAGGGTTTTCCACGTCACCGTTGAGGTACCCATGATAGACGCGTTGGCTCTTATGGAGGCCTCGCCAATAGCTCTATCTCCATGCGTTAATGTGTTTTATAACTTCTTAACCATTAAATTTAATCAGTTTTCTCTTTGATAGATCCATGTTTTGGATGTTAATTTTGTCGTTGATTATTTTTGAATAGTTATTGAGAAATATATTGGCAAGAATATGACAATTTTTTAACAATATCGACTTCAACGTCTTGTTACATAAAATACATTTCTCATTGATTTCGTGTACATATTTTTCCAATTTTAACATTGTCAATTCCCGTAAAATAATCCTTTGTTTACCTGTCTTTAGAGATTAAAGAAATTACCCGAAAACCAATTTTGGTTAGAATCTTAATTACTTCTAAAATCATTTCTTTTAAATCAACGGCAGAAGTTTTTTTTACAGGAAATAGAGCCACAATATCTTCATTCTTAGAAAGAATAGAATTTAACATAAACGCTTGAATTCTAGTGGCAACTTCGTTCTGCTCAGTACATCCAATTAAACTTCCACCTTTGTATTCAATTTTGGGAGTCACATGAATTTCATCAAATAAAATATTTACTATTTTTTCGTGCTCATCTAAATGCTGAATTTTCTTTGATAAATAGTCGATTTGTTGTTTTTTTATTCCAACATCAGATTTGAGGTCGGCCGTTATTCTTTTTAAATAATCTGGATGCGGAATCGTTAAAACTTTTGAGTTTCTTAAAGTGTTATATCCACCGGGAAACTGAAAAAAGAGGGAAGAGGCCCATAAAAACATTTGTGTTGAATATTGTGGACGACGTGTCAAAGCTAGACTTAATTGTTCTATTATGAAATTTATTTTTTTCACAGGAATGTTTTCATCATCACTGGTGTCATCTAATAAAAGGTCTTCTATTGATAACCGATGACTCTGAGAAATGTTTAATACATACTACTGAATGTTTTGTTGGATTAAATGAGTCTCTATGAATGCATTTAATCCACGTTTTCTTCAACTCCTCATCTTTTGGAAAAGAAAAGACGGACACATACGTATGGGTACTATCGTAATTGCTTGAGCAATTAGGCACACAACATTTATCAGGCATTTTTAATGAAATAAACAAGACTCACTCAAGTATCTCGTCAAACTGTTGGCTTTTTTGATTAACTAATCAAAATATTTATGAAATTGTATTTTATATAGGTAAACGACACAATATACAATCACTGATTTTATAAATTGTCTTCACATAAATCAGGTAAATCTGAGATTCTACACCTTTAATTTAACACTTTAACTTATTTGAACTTATTTATGAGAGTTTTTGAAAGAAAAACTTCCCGAAAAAGAGTTCACACGACTACTACCTATCACGGCAAATGTAAACTGCAATGGCGTTTGACTTGTACGCATCGTCTGTCCCGCCAGCCCCCATTCGTGACGTCAGATCACGTGACACAAACCTTGTTCGTGGCCTCTATTTTCTCGGAGGTTACGATACAGGGAGTGTCATCAAAAAAATTACATTCCATGTAATGTGACCTATGCACGCAACTGTTTTTTATAACGTTTAAAAAATATAGGCAAAACAATACAACCTTTGTAGGAAACTCTTTTTATCTTAGGTGGTCAAAATATAATGAATAACCCTGTACATAACCTCAAAAATACTAAACGTGGACAAACTAGTGTAATATTCTTTTTGTGTCCATTTAAGGCCTACTTTTCAACATGATGAATTAAATGAAATTAATTATTATTGAAATAATAATAATAATAATTGCTACAACCCATAGCCTGGAAACCAGGCCCCAGAAGCTATAAGCTTGTGCGGGAGGGAGGGGGCGATTATTATTATTACGTAGGCCCTAAGTGCGGCTGCAGCCGACTTACAGATAGAACAGCGCAAATCCCACATTTGTGTCACAGCTAAGGAAAACTGCAGAAAACCTTAACCAGATCTGCCGGCACCGGGAATTGACCTCGGGTCGCTTGGGTGAAAGTCCAGCATTCTAGACATTACACTACCAAGGCTTACAATACTGGAGATCATCTAAAAATTACATCTTGTGTAAACTCAAAACTATTTCACTAGCTTATTTCTTGTTTGTAAAGTAAATGTCATCTTGGCTAAACAGAAGACATATTGATCAACGCATTAATTAATCTTGAATAGTATTTAAACAAAGTATACGAAAAACTTTTAATACATATTTTTCTCGGAATTAAATAAGAGACAATTTGATTTGTTAAAAAAAAACAATATGAAGCTACCACTGGTGATTTAAACTCAAAATCGTCTATTCTTTTCTTCTGTGTTTAGTAACGTTCTGTAATTACAGTTGGCTGTGAACTAATACAGAGAGAGAGAGAGAGACATGTTTTTAAATTGAAAGCAGAAGTGCCATTTTCAAGGTTATACTCAATGTAAATAGACACTATTTTCAACATTTTTTATAATGTTTAGAAAATTTCTTTTAATTTTATAGTTAGTAACTATAATAATTTTGAATTAATTCATACTCAACTAATTACGCAACTCTTGGAACACAGGTATTAAAGTGCACTCCATACCAATAAAAAAAATAAATATTACAAAAAAAAGTTTATACACTGAACTAGATAAAATCATCAGTACTTACAAAAAAACCATCATTTACAATTCAGGCACAATTGAATATTTTTCTATATACAAACATAGCGCGGAAAAGTGAACACAACCCATCATTGTAAAGATGATATAATCACAATTGTTCCCATTAAAATATTCTACTTTATTTTAATTACCGACAATTAATTTAAATAGCACCTATTATAAAATATTTTATGGGCAAAGTCTCAAATATTTATCTAGTTCAGCGCCTTAACGTGTGAACACTTAGCTAAAAACACCCAAATAATTAACTTTTTAAATGGCAGTGCAAGAAATACACAAAATGAAATACTATGACAATCGAATGTACATAATTTACATTACATAAGTCTTAAAATGACTTAAAAATTTTTTGTTAAATTAAATCAGAAAAAAATTAACTAAACAAGAAACTTTATTTTTAAAAGAGAAATCTCTTTCTTGTATTTATGTACTTACAACAACGTTTGTAAAATTAAAAACATCATCAACTTATATCGTTAACTATGATTTGTCAATGCAGATTAAGTAAACGAGTGATGCTAAATGCTGGATGTTCATTTTCTCAGCTGGGCTTGGACGAAGGTTGGTGATGTAAATCAGGTTCCCTCCTTATTACCACCTGTAACAATAATTATAAGAATACAAACTGCTTGCTTAATAATTTTTTTTTTAAGTCTAGTAGCTATAACTTCCGAAATAGTAAACTGGTGTGACAAATCCTCCACCTCCCATTTTTTCGTTAGTACTATTATAGAAGTCACAGCTTTACTAATAATAAAAGGAACCCTCCCACTACACATAAGCAAGAAGAAGAACAGGAAGTGATTGATGAAAGCAAAAAACACAACGAAAAACAGAGCATGTAAAAATGCAATGTGAGATAGAAAAAACGGAAAAATACAACAACAGCATTCAACACAAGCACAGAGGATATAATACCTGTGTCTGTGCTGTGGAAGGTCCGGGTCCCTGATAAAGAGAGAAAGGCTGCGGCCGAGGAGCAGTGCGACCACTATCTCCTCCGCTTTGCCGCACGTGCCCGCTATTAGGGTACCCTGTCGATCCTGCAGGTGAATGTCTACAATTTATAACAGAAAACAACTTAATTCATTCAATTTCTAATATATTACAATTTCAAATGTTGCAACCTGAATAAATTCTTTTAGTTTATTATAATTGACTTTTTATTTATTTATTTATTAGCAAAATTTAAGGAAAATAAAGAAAAACTCTCATTTACCTGACTGAGGAACTTGACTGAGGTGGTTGGTTATTTGCAGGACTTCGGTGATGTGGGTATGGTTGGGTAGAATCGGAGGGTAAACCGTTTTCTACTGGCACTGAAGTATGCTGCTGCTGAGAGGGCACTTGTGAATGTGAAGAATAGGCTGCATTGTGTCTCGTACGAGAACCATCATTGTGGCCTGCTACTACGGCAGGATGGATGTTATTGACTGAAAATAATAACAATTGAAGTTACATGAATAAGTTTTTATTAGATAATAATTAATACAGTCGCACTTCCATATAACGAAGTATGACGGGGATTTAAAAAAAAATTCACTATACTGGTATAATACTAGTAATACTATTTTGGTATTAAAAATTATCAGTTTAATATACAGCACTTTATTTTTGCCGAAAATACCAAAAAATAACAATTTCATTATTACATAATTCGATTGTATTACTTTCATTGTCATGTTTTTAAAATTACGCTTTCAATAATGTCTTGAACTGGGATATTCAGCAGTCTTTATTTCTTCATCAATTTGTAGAAAATCTAATTTGTTTTCTTTTGGTAGGTTTTTCGTATTTAAACACAAGTTATCAGCGATCCAGTCTTGCTGAAATTCTTTCGTAAATCCTGTTTTTTCAAAACAGTCTTGAATATAGTTGACAAACTCACATTTTACACCCAAGCTATTGAGACCTCACTTAAGAATCTCTTAAATTGATTAATCCATTTTGTGGCGTAATAGTTTCATCAGCTGCTTTAATCATTTTTAATAAAATTCACTTTAGATAATAGAAGTTTTAAATTCTTTATTACACCTTGATAAGGTTGTAATTTTTGCAGTCACGGTTGGAGGAAAATAAAGAAGTTGTAAGAGTTTTTAATCTTTTTGTTAAATCGCAAGGGTATGCCAACAAACACAGCAATTTTACGATTTTGACGTTCATCATTTCGTCAATGTTTAACAGCCACTTCTTAAATATGTCGCCAGTCATCTACGACTTTTTATTAAAATCGTTATCAACTGTTACGTGCTAATTTCGCAGCACCCTGTATAGCTATGCTTTTGTGTTAAGTTGTATATCGTTTAGGGATTTTCGCATTTTCTCTCCCTGTAGATGCCATTTTGTTTTGGAACTAACTTCCGGTTGATAGCAGAATACTCACTACGATTTCGTATGCTTGACAAGCTAGTCCTTTATCAAGAATATTTCGAGGACATCACCGTTTAATTAATCTTTTCCTTTACGTTGAGTTATGGGAATTGCATTAGTGCAGATTTGTGATTAATGGTGGCGCTGTTTTTCCAAGTTGATGGAACCTTTTTGGGATATTTTCCACTTGTTCTTGTTAGAGGTTAGAATCACATGCTCGTAAGTGTTTTTAGGTTAACTTTTCTATCATTCAGTCTCTTATACTTAATTCTTTTGATAGGTTTCGACGTATAATCGTCGTTAGCCGCATATTGGAGGCAATATAATGATCTCTTAAGGTCACACTACACCGAAGGTATTTATAAAGTGTTTGTGTAGTGCGTTCTGGTAATTTGATTCTATTTGTTACAGACCTTTTTATTTTGGAGTATACCTTTACTCATTTTATAACTTGTATAACAAGTATACGTTGTATATTTGGGATGTTACAAGACCTTACGCAGATTTGGTTGGTGTTGTCTCGTTCGATCACAATACATTCAACCAGGTTGGTGATGTTCCTCTTCAGTTCGAAGACACCGTATTGTGAGTCAGTTATAATATAGCAACTGGTTACAACAACAATAATGTCTGAAAACCCTTATTGTATATAAAACATTTCTGTATATTTCTATATTCTAATTTTATGTGTCAAATGGTTTTTCCCCAGTGTGTGTGCAGTACTAGGTATTTGTTTCATATACAGTGTGGGATTAAAGTATGGAATATTTAAAAAAAAAGCGAACTTAACCAGTTTTTTTAAAAACGCTGAAACATGTCGATTTTGTTTTTTAAAAATACACATTAATATGTGCGATTCACCTTCAGACTTTCATTTGTTTCTAAATTATGCCATCATCACAAAAAAATTCAAATGACAATATAGATTTTTAATAGTGGAATCCGATAGTGATTTTTCTTCTCTTTATGATCATGCAAAAAAATCATAAGGTTGCATAACAAGAATTCTGAGAAAAATCCATCTGAACATTTAATGTTATTGATATTATGGTATCAATATATCAGATCGATTCTTCTCAGACTTCCTCACTAATGTCAGCACTTTTGCCGCAATTTTGTTTTCTAATATGCCATGCCTCTTTTTTAAAATGTTTAACCAACCGGTACTTGCCTGAAAATCAGGATTATTCAATAATGATGCATATTCAAGTACTTTCTGTTTAATTAAAGCAGAGCCAGACAGTGGAATGTTCTTATCTCATGCCTTTTTAAATCAGCTTCATCGTTGGTGTGCTAGCCAGTATATCGAAACATGCGACAATGTCCTTTTTCTTTCCACCTTTATCAAATTCTTCGATTAATTGTAACTTCTGTGCAATATTCAGAGAATTACGACTTCATTTAAGTATTTTGAACACCGTTGTTTATTCAACTGTATTGGAATTTACCCTAAATGTAACTTGTTAACAAAAAAGAAATCGATTAGGCGATGTCATGGTTCCATGCGTGTTATTTATGTTTCAGAAACTCACTCCGCCCTGATAGAAATCAATTAACTTTTATATTCCTTTCAGGAATGTTTCTTATAATTAGTAGTGTTGGAATTAATATATTTCTACACATAGTCTTAAGAATCTGTTGTCGGCGTGAGGACGTACTTGACGTGTGCTTAATAAAATAAATACGAATAATACACTTTGTTTATTTATTTCGATCCCTGAACCTATAATAAACTGTTTAACAAAAACTAAATTTACTTTAAAAAGTTGTAGGGCCCAAAGTTTTTTTTGCGAGGGCTTGGAATTTTGTTTTGCATCCCGATCCGGAGCTTTCTGCACCTTGAATGTTTTCAGTCCACCCCTGTTTTCTACTTTTCGAACATGCAATGAAGATGTTCCAACCTTTTAGGCCACATCCCCCACTGACAAGTCCGGATTCTGCGTGAAAGCTTGCATCACCTTCCTTTTCGTTCTTTTATATATTGCACCCGATTTCCTACCGGAACCTGGCTGCCTATCTATTGTTAAGCGTTCAGAGAAATTGTTTAAAACATTTTCTACGTCCAATTTTGATATTTCTTGACATTTTCCGATCGCGCAATATGACATTGCAGGATTGGCACAATGTTTGCGCAATATTTTATGACGACGTTCGTATTCTTTTGAATTTATTTGAAAACTACACAACGAAAACACTTTGAAATTGTCATTTACAGTAAGATATCAATTCAAAGAAGCTATTGCTGCAATTCCACTTTAGTACCTGCAGTGTATGGGCACCTGATGTCATATTTAAGTGGGCAGATTTTTTCGTGCACACCCTTTAACACATTATCTTATCCGTTATAAAATTCTCGGAAAGTCTTACAGTCTGGAATAACTGCTACTTGTTGCAATAGTTGATGATTAAAATTCTCGGAAGACCTTAAAGCTTGGAAATAATTGTAAATTACCGAAAAAAAAATTTGAAAGATTCGGGTAAAACAATTTGTTATTAAACAGTGGTCAGGTGACCGCTCAAAGCTATGCTGATATAATGATGTGTTACTGCTTAGAGTATTCTACTCTTCTAGTCGTTACGTATGATTACCAATAACAAAGCTGAGCTTAAAAGAGATGTTTGTCCTAAAAAGAGCATTTTTATGACGTAGATTCATGGACCTAAAATTTAAGATAGTTAAAACAAAATTCTTAAAATACCTATGGACCATACCTTTCTCCTAATAACAAATAAATCTGCATTATCGATAACAAAAGTTCTATTTCTTTTTTTTTAGAGATAAAAGGGCCCCATTTGTTTATGTATTATGTCTCGCTATGTTTTTGTTTTATGTTTCATTATTTTTTTTGTTTCATTTTCATTTTGTTTTAGTGGTGTTTTACCTAAAAAATTGATTATATCTTGGTTAATAGTTTAAACTGAATACAGCTATTCAGTGCTAAATAGCAAATGCGTAAAAAAAGTCCCTAACAATATGACACCCAATGACACCTTTTAAGTTCGGTTTATTGTGTGAAAATTCAGCAACTTAACTGAAAATTTCATAATAAAAGTATGAGTTAGGTATAAAGCAATTTATTAAACATCCATTGAACTATTTTTATTCTTCTTTTCTATCAAATTATACTAGTTGTGTTGGGCTTAAAAACAGTTTCTGAAGAAGTGTTATGGAAGATTTGCGTAAAACAAATAATCGTCTGTACATCGCTGCACTCAGAATTGAAGTGGGAAGCAGGTAAATTTGATAAATGATCAATTTTTAAGGACGTTCATGTGTGAGACTTGATATTAGATAAAAAATTTTATTTTTGAGATTTGGCAAGTTTAATCATGTAATTATCTTCCCTCAAAAATTTAAAACCCTTCATTGATGATTTGAGAAAGTTATCAACGATTAAAAATCAAATTTTCAACATGGAGTCTTATGAGAAAGCAGCATGGTGTTATATTTAAACTTGTAACAACTATGTTATTAAAATAGATACCGTAATAAATAATGTTTAAAAATATTCTTTGAATTATGCAGTTTATATAATTGTATGAAAAAAAAGTGTTATCGAAGGTTAGAATGAATTTTATCAATTATTTTAATTGGTATAATTAAAATTATTTTGGTAGATTTTTCACCATATTGAAAACTGGCAACAGCACGCACTGAAGGAATATACACAAACGCAATGTGAAAAATGTAAAAAGTTTAAAACATAACCTAGGTTATTGTTGAACTGTCAAAAAATTTATAGAATTATGAGAATTTTATATTAATAAATAATTAAGTGCAATGGGAAAGTTAATTTATGATTGGATTGACAATCCATCGAGCAAATTTTTATTTAGCGTGTGTAGTTAATATTAATTTAATTAAATTTGACATTTCATTTTGACAAGTGGTTTTTTCTTAGTGAAAAAACCACTAGTGGTTTTTTCAACAGTAAAAACACAAGAGCTTTTTTTTATCCGATAATAGTTATTTATGGTACAAGTGAGTTAAGTAAGATATTATCCACGAACGAAAAATTTTCCCTTGAGGGCCGGCAGGCCCGAGAGGGTTAATTTTTCTGAGTGAATAATATCCTTAACTCACGCGTGCCATACAAAACTTTATCCAACACCTCTTTATTTAAGTTTCAACATCGAATTTGCAATGTATAGTTAGTCTGTAGTTTTGACGGTAATACTCTAGCATGATGACTGGATTTTAATAATATTAAGTAAGCTGGTGATTGGTTGTTATGTTTGAAGGAGTGAGTTTTAAAAAAAAAACCCCGTTACTAGGGGCAACGTAGGTTATAATGTAACATAAGAGTAAACAATTACTTTCCTTATTTAAAATGACCATAGTAAACATGGTATTTATATAGAGGTGTTGGATAAAATAGTTTATCCAACCAATAGTTTATAAACTTTCCGTTACAGTTCCCGCTGCCATTGCCACGGGCCCATTTATACACTTTAATTTATAACTTTCTTGAGCGGAACCGCGACGCATGCGCACATGTAATGGTTGACCTTGCTAATGTAAAAAACGTTATTATCATAAACATAACCTTATTGTTTGTTGTTATTTTTCAAGTTGTATTTTGTATTATTATTAGTTTGGTGAAGATTAACTTGGAAAGAGACAATATGTTGTTATTAGAAGCTTTAGTTTAAATTAATGTCGATTTTAATTGACCAATGTGCGAACGGCAACGGCAAAAGTTAAAAGTTGGTTATCTCAAACGAACGGCAGCGGCAAATGGTAACGGCAGCAGTGCTTTATAAACGCACACAGGCATTTAAACCTTTTCATGTTTGAACGGGAACGGTAAGCGGGAACGGCAACGGAAAAGTTTATAAATCAAGCTTTAGACTAACAAACATTTCCTAATCTAATTAAAGTGGAAAAACACATTAACTCTGATTCATTTTTAAAGTTATTAGGCAAACAGGGATTCATTCCTAACAGAATTTTCAACATTCAAATTGTAAGCACTCAAATTTCAAATAGGTTAGATAAAAATGTATTTTTCCTACGACCCCATACGAAAGTGAACAATAGCAAACGCTACTGATATTAAGAAAGTGAGTCATATAACACGCGTATGTTAGGAACATAACACACGTGTGTGTTATGAAAATACGTCACGCTAAGCAATATCTAGAAATCCATGAATTTTGTTTACATTAAAATGATGACATTAATGTTTAATCCAATTTTGAGAAGCATTTTAACCATTATGTATCTATTCTTTTCTTATAAATATAACTTTAATTAATGTTTAATTAGTTATTTTAGCTATCAAAAAGAAATATCTAATAGATTACACCTAACGTAACCTCACTATAATACATGAAAATTATTGAAGCAAGTTTGCCAAGATTAAAATCAGCGATGCCAAATGAGAGAAAAATTAGAGTAATCATAGTCAAATAATTTAGTTAGGCAACCTCTTTCACACCTGGCATTGTGTTATTAGTTGAAGTTATATTTGTTAATTATGGAGATATTATTAAATATAAATAAAAAATAAATTATGTGCCTCTGAAATTATTATATTATAAATTGTAATAGTAATTCATTTAATTAATTTTGCTGCTAAACCCAAGGTTTAATTTTATACTATATTTAAATAAGTTATGAATATATGAGTTTTTAAAATTGAAATTTATATTTAGTAAAAGAATCTATTAAATAAAATGTTAACAAACACCCATTCACTTTAACAATTGTCATAATTCAGCTCCAGAAAAATAAAATTAAGTTGTCAAGATAACTTAATTTTATTTTTCTGGAAATGTTTTGATAGAAATTTCGTTATAATTATTCATATTGTGCAACTAAATTGTTTAAAAAATTAAACTTTATATCCTAAAAATAAATGGCTTAAGAAAATTAGGTTTCAGTGTGTTTTTCTCTGTTAAACCTAACCGTAAAAATTTTGCTTTAAAATCTTCAAAAATTATATTCTTGAAAATTTTAAAAAATCAAAATTTTTGAAACATTTGAAATTTGGGGGGTCGTAGGAAAAATATTGTACATTACACGTTGGAAAGTAACTTTTCTGCACTCGTGTGATTCACTCGTCAATTCACACTCGTACGTACGAAAAGTTTCACTTTCCACACTAGTAATGTAATATACTATTTCCTACGACCATATCAGAAAGTAGCTCATATCGCACAATCAAGTTGCCCAAAAAACCGAACATTACACACTAGCGTGTTTTACTTTCGGATGTGCGAATTACTTTCGCAAATCTCACGGTCAAAGTCTATGCAGTAAATAGCAAATAATATAAAAAATAAGAAGCTGCTTGTATTTCTTAACTATTTTGATACATTAATCATCTACTAACAATCATTAATTAATTCTAGCTGTATTTATTTAATGAAAAACTACTGATTGGGATATTTGATAACAAATTTTCACTGCACCAATTGTCATTACACCAAAACAACTTTTCACTGCAAAATAAAAATTTTAATCTTGTTTTCCATTTCCAACAATATTTTAATTTAAATTGCTAATGTAAGTTTTAATTTATATTTTTTAGATTTATTGTTAAAAAGTTTTAATAATTACTTAAGAGTATAATTAATTTCTAAAAATATTTTAAATAAATAAATAATCAGAGATGACTTTGTATACTGTTCAAAATGCAGGTGATAGTCTCTTGTTTAAAGACGCCATAAGTATGAAGGCTAATTTATTATTGTTAGTAGTTACCTGTAAAGTTTTCTTTGGTTTAAAATCGTTAAAATATTGAAAACTCATTTTTTCTATTTTACGTCGTTACTAGACCCAGTAAAGCACCGGTTTGGGTTCGTTACTGAGAATTTTGGATGCTTTACTAAGCTAGTGTATTTTATTTTTCTGGTGTTGGCGACATTGCAGTTTTTCCAAATTTTAATTTGACGTTTACGTCAACGTCAAATGTCAAATCGTGAATGGGAATGGAAACAAAATGTGTTTTTAATAAATCAGCTTCGATTATCATGGACAATTATTATCAACGTTAACAGAACTGTCACAACGGAAAGTACCGTGAACTTGTTAGACACCAGCAGGCGGTATGAAGAATATAAAAATAGCGATCAGGCTATCCTGTACCTTGCTACTTGTCAAATTGCAATAAACGAAAAAGGGTAGGTATCATAACTTCAATTTTTATTACCGTGAAAAACACAATTGTTGTAGACATTAACTGAAACATTGGAAGTGTCATGTGACGTTAAAGTAATACCAGGTAAATTTTGGTTTGACACAATATTATGAGAGAAAGAATTACTATCTGATACAGTAATATTATTTTCAGCGTCGTCCGTATGGTGAGAACATCCAGGTAATTCCAAATTAAGGTTGTTTACTGTGTCATGGTTAGAACAATCAGGTAAGTGCAATACAGTTTGATGACCAAGCATTTGTGCAACTTCAATCTTTTTCTTCAAAGATGCATCAATATAACCCTCTGCAACAGCAGATGATTTCCATCCTCCATGTCGTTTTATAGTTAGTAAATCACCGCCTTGGTTAGCCAACTGTGTTGCACTCGATCTTCGGAAGCAATGTCCAGTGAAGAGTTCTGGATTTGGTAAATGAAGAAATTCAGCAATATTTCTTGAAATTTTCCCAATAGTATTAATCCCAATGGGACTATTTACACAGTGACCACCACGATATGTTAAGAAGAAACGTTTATGTGTAACAATTTTCGGTCTCAAGGCTGCGTATTTTGCAATTAAATCAACCCAGTCTGGGTTGGTTATCATAAACTGTCTTGGTACATTGTTTTTTGTTTTAGGAACTGCTACAGTAACTGAGTGAGGTCTATATTCAACGTCATCGATGGACATGTTTGTCAATTCTTCGCGCCTACACGCGCCGCTATAACCCATTATTAATATAACCTAAAATTATATTGTTTGTACACAGTTACAAAATAAATAAAATTTACACCCACTTTCATCGCCAGGTACAATTTATTATCTGCTTCTTTAATGAATTTGTTAATGTCGCTCTCTTCCAATATTTTTGATTTTTTTGGCTGATAACCTGTAGACATTCGTTTCAAAAACGCTTGCAGTTTAACATATTTTGATATGTCGACATTCCTGTATATATCAAGACACGATTTAAGTTTTGAATAGGTGCTCCACAAAGTAGATGGTTTGTATTTTTTACTTTGCTCATCAAAATAGGCCAGTAACACATTCTCTGATATATTTCCAACATTTTTTCCATTGCACCATTCTAAAAATTGATAAAACTGTTTTTCATATTGCGATCTGGACTTCTCTGGCAATAAATTGGTAACAACATTGGCCGCACTTGCTCGAATTTCGGGCGGAGTACATGAAAAATCTTCAGAACTCATTTTCAAGAAAAAATTATGACAATTCAAATTGAATTTTCCACAGCCTTCTTAAATAATACTAAATCATTGTACCCAACCTTAACAAAATTCCCTAAATTTCAAATTTTTATTTCTTTTCTGTAAAAAGGAATTAAGAGGCGTAAAATAGAAAAAATAGTATAAAACACTCGTTCAGAAAGCTCTTCCAGCACTTGTTTGTTCCTCCACTCGCCGCTACGCGGCTCGTGTTGGAATTCCAAACGCGTGCTTGAATCGATGCTTTCTCGAACTTGTATTTTAATATACTATTTACAAACACCTTTTCACAATTCTCAAATTCCAAGAAATTTAACTAATTGTTATAATAATCCCCTTACGGATAAAACAATAACCAATAATACTGACAATATTTAAAACGCACTTACACACACGCTTTCACGCAATTCACAAACTCCAATTAACTTCACAAATGGTTACAATAATCATACAGTTATAAACTTTATTGGTGCTGAAAATAATGATAAAAATTAAATTATCACTCGGCTAACGTCTCGTGCATAAATTCCACTGTCGTTATGTAATATACTAATAGGCTGTATTTTCAGTTACATTCTATTGGCTTTGCCATCATTTCAATATGAGATAGAACTACATATTAATGATAACACATTCATTATAAAAATAGTTTTGGGTATTGTAACATTTAAAAAGAAGTTGTTTTTTATAACTAAATTTAATAATTTACTATTTTTTTTACTTTAATTTGTTAGATCTTATTCCTATATCTTACCTGTATGGGCATGAGAAGCTTGTGGTGCTGCAGGTTGTCCAGTTAGTGGGATTGCTAAACGTGCGTTCACAGCCAATAAATGATCCCGCCTTTGTAACAACGAGCTAACGTGTTCTTCGAGTCTTAAATTTTCGGCTCGAAGTTGATGTAGACATGATAATAATGAAGCAACTGAAACAGAAGCTATCGTTTTTTTATTCTCATTTATTTATTAAGAATATGTATACTTACTATCAAAATGTTGAGCTTGTTCCATGAGAAACTGAGACCCTTGTTCCCATTGTCTTTCGAGTAACTGATCAAGCGTCTGTGGTATCGATCCTCCGCTACCACCTAGCATTGAGAATCCACTACCACCTGATGCAGTACTTGAGCCACCTGTGCTATTCGATCTTGCCTGTAAGGAATTTGTGATATTTTACGATTTAAACAGTTTACCATCGACTTACATTAGCAAGTACACGATGATGTAATTGGGGACCAATAAGAGACGTTTGTTCACTAGGATTGAAGATACTATGAGCTTCTAATTCAGAATTCAGGTGATCAGTCATCTTTTGTGCCATGTTCGAGTTAGGATTTAACTGGTTTCCTAACATATGTGGTGCTGAAATGCCATTTTGAAAGCTGCAAATAATTATATTCCAATAATTAAACAGAAGCTTAAAAACTAGAAAAGATTTTACGTACACTTTTAAACCATCTTTAGTATCTTTAGTACTATTACTATTACTATTGGTGTTGTTGCTGTTACTGCTAGAAGATGAAGCTGAAATGGTGGCGGGAGCACTTTTTCGTCCTTTATTTCTAGCTGCCCTAGTTGTAGGTGCACCTTGACTTTCGGAACTAGGCGAACTAGGAGGCGACTCTTTTATTTGGTTTGCGGGAATAATATTACTAGAATGGGGCGGTGGAGTCATATGCTGAGATCTACTCGATCGTTTGCTTGTTGTGGCAGTGTATTGAGAGTTTACTGTATTTGCATTTCTTTTCTTTGCACGACCAGTTTTTTCCGTCTTTTCACCAGACATCGATCTGTGATTATAAAAAAAAAAACAGAATTCTAAAATTTTATAGCCTGCAATAATTTTTTCTATAACTAAAGTTCAGAGCATAAATTCCTTTTTCTCTTTACTTTTTCTCCTTTTTTTACAAATTTATGTTGCCAATACCACTGGCGATTATCAATTTCTTTTGTTTGAGGTTAAGTTTTTTTTTAAATAACAACAACCTAACTTACCATTTCAGAAACAATTGAATTCTCACTTAAATTGTGCTAAATGTTTGACATAGAACACAAAATATTCATCATCAACTTATTTTTGAAATAGGAAAAGTTGAAAAAATAGCAAATGGTCTTATTCTGTACTGTCATGTAAGGAAGAATGAAATTGCATGTACAAATTCTTTGACGCATGTTGGGGAATACATGCATCATACACCTAAGAAATCTATTTGAAAGCTTTTACAGCAAACGTGACTGTCATATAGAACTTGTCAGTTGTCTCTTATCTTTAATCACATTGTGTGAAGGAGTTTACGGGTTACCCGATTATGATACCTAAACTAAAAAATGAAGAAACTAAACTTGTCTAAATTTGACAATTTAGAAGTAAGGCTTGTTCAGAATCAATTACAACTGCTAGTCTGCGGCTGCTAGATTCACTCCGGTTTAGTTTCTTCATTTTTTGGTTTTACTATAGAAGAAAGCATGATTTACTTATGTTAAGTTGGAGACACTGTAAAAATTGTAATTGTTTTTTAAATTGTTATACTTTGACAATGCCTATGCAATATCCTAAAAAGTTTTTAATCAAAAAATAGTATTAAAACTAGTTTTAATATCTCGAACACAATGTAGGTGTTTATTAAGAAAAAAAAATCAAAAAATGAAATCTCTAGTTTCTAACATTAAAAACATAATTCATTAGTAAAACTTTTAACAACGGAATATGCCGGAAAATGTAATGTCAAACATATTTTTACTTAACCTCTAAAAATATAAAAAACATACATCAAATTCTTCTAGGCTTCTTAGATCATAAGTTAAATTGTCACGTCATTGTCGTTTGTTTTTCTTTTCACACTGTCATTGCATTTTAAATGGTGTTTGTGACAAACTTTGTTTATAATTAAAAATATAGCTATAGTTACTTAATTAATAAAGTGAAAATTGTGATTTAAATAAGTTGTACAATGATAGACACCAAGAACGATATTGAAAGCGATTAGTTCAGCTGTACACCACCTGAGTTTCGAGAACAACATTCGTTCTCTCTAACATATGCCTATTTAATTTACTAATAACTTACATTGCTGTTTAACTTTTAAAAATTTTTTTAACTTTCAAAACAGGTAAGCGAAAAAATTTTGTATGTCACTCGAACAGAAAAGCATTTGTAGCCCTTAGTTTTGTGCTGCCAAACAACTGCGGGCTCCAAATGCTAACTTTCTGCCCTTGAGACATAAAATACTATTAATACATTGTAGCCAGCAACAGTGGTACTTTTAAATTCAAAGTTTTTTCCCGGTTTTCAAGGTCGCAAAATACCATGTTTCCCCGTTTTTCCCTTCAATAATTTACCCATATCCGTATTGATGATTAAATTATTAGTTTAGAATTAATAATAACGGAAAATAAAACTTCACCTGGAGCTGTTTTGAATCAGAAAAATGGATCAGTTTAACTGAACTCTGTAAACTAGTATATTAAAGTAAAATTTTATAAGATATATTTTTAGCGCATCCGTTCAAGTTTAGACGCGTTGAGACACTAAAACGTCTTATGAAACAAATACTTTATATTATTTTTTCTATTTGTCCTTCAGAAAAAATTCCGCTACGTGGGTCGTTTTCTGAACTTGGACGTGTGCGCTAAAAACGTGTCTTATGAAACGAATACTTTATACCATTTTTTTTAATTAGCGTTAATTTGTAATCGTTTAAAAAAAATAACTTAATTGTAAACAAAATTTTTTTAGGAATACTTTGTTAACTATTTTGACAGTTGGCAACACTGATAATTCTAATCCTGCATTTGGTTTTTAAATTTGCGCAAATAAGTTTGATATTTTAAGAACAGATGTTCGACAATGATTTTCAACATTAAAAAATAAAATGTTACTGTTTCCAGTATTCAACTAAATCTCTTTTGGACATGCAAATAGAAAAAAAAAGATAACGTAAAATATTCATTATTTTTGAAAGTACTATTAAAATTATTTTATTTTTTCAAACATTTTTTTAATTGTTCCCTAAAGAAAATCTCTACTTTGATCACTAATTCAAGGTTATTTCCCAGTTTTTCATGATTATGCAAATTCCCGGTTTTGAAGGTTTCCAGGTTCGCTGGAATAGCATCCTAAGGTTTTTGATCCAAGATACCTTAAATTAATAACAATCTTTCAAACAACATTTGTTTTTAATTGTTATTATATTAAGGACCAATCTTTTTACCTCCTTGTAACTTTATCTGGTAGTTAATTGTGATGGATACAATTGTAACCATAGCAATTAACTTCCAGATAAATTTAAAAGGAGGTGAAAACACACCGGCCCTAAGTTTGGAGTTTATTTGTCAAAATTGACAATATTTAATTGAATTTTATGAGAATGTGTTATTTAAGACATTACTAAAAAAAACTATAAGAAATTATAAATCATAAAAATAAAATAACAAAATTATACAGTCATTAGTTGTTTCAATTTAGATAGCAACTTTCAAATTGTATGTTCTAATTGTAGAAGTGAATTTGGAATCTT
The DNA here is from genome assembly GCA_929113105.1 of Agrypnus murinus. NCBI lineage: Eukaryota > Metazoa > Arthropoda > Insecta > Coleoptera > Elateridae > Agrypnus > Agrypnus murinus. The sequence goes on along the minus strand of OV816028.1, from coordinate 153,271,648 downwards.
AATGTTGGCATATCTGGAAATTCAGATTTAAATATTTTAGAAACAATGGGGCTCGCGTAGTGAACTCAACCGCTGGGAGTCAGAACTCAATGTGTTTACTGTTTTATTAGTGTCAATTGTTGCAAGTTCGCTGAATGGCCGGCGACGCGTAATCGTACATTGAGGATATGTACGGCTGGTGGATTTTCTTACAGTAATGGTTATTTGTGTATAATGCAAGAAGCAGTAATATTCGAATAGTTTCTGGAAAATTCACTAGACTTGAAAGCAGTATATGGTGTATTAATTGATCATGGAGAACCAGGATCCAATATTGTGCGAGAAAGAGCAGTTCCTACTGTTAATGAAGGATATGTAGCAAATATTGTACCAAATTATACTGTATAGGAATTTGAAGAATGACTAGAGTAGCTTTTCAAAAACTATGCATTTTAGTAGCACCCCATATACAAGAATGTCATTTATTTATATCATTAGAACAAACGGTTTAATTCTTTAAATGAATGATAGCAAAACAGGAAATTTTTGAAGAAGAACAAGAAACAACTCATATTTGGATATATTCTGTATCTTTTTGTAAAAGAAATTAAACAACGAAAATACGACAGCAAAACAAACTGCTTCACTGCAACAGCAGCATTATTATAGTTTGAGGTTAGAATGACATACGATGAACGCTGGCAGCAAATAAAACCGCGCTGACTAATTTACTAAGCAGTTGACAGTCAGCGGACACTCAGCAGCAGCGTTCTACGAAGCGCTATCAGTCAACAGTTGCGTTGCGCAATTATGAATTAAAATATGAAACAGATTTAATTTTTTTAGTTTTTTACAACAGTTCTTTAAACTGTTGCTTGTGTTTATCAAAACTACATCAAACAGACGTATGATAACCATCATTAACAATATTAAAAATGAAATATAATATAAATACAAAGATTAGTTAAAGTTTCACAAGTTTTATTAATATCTTAACCTGACAATATTGTTTCGACACTTTGTGTCATTATCAAAGGTAGATAAGATTGATAAACAAACACGTTGCTAAGGATAAATACATACAGAAAATAGGTAACTAGATACAATACATAACAAAAACTAAATATCTAACACTTCTAATAAAGGAAAATTACTAAGCTCAGTTTGTTCATTCATTAAAGGTACTGTGCGTTTATGTCTGTATACTTCAAAAGCTTCTAAAATGTCTAATTTGTGTTTGTTGTTGCAAAAATGTAAGAATTTAATGTTGTTTTGAGGTGTCATTGGGTGGTTCTGTTCCAAAATGTGTTTGGCATAATTCGATTTTTCTGGATGTTTAAGTCTATAAGAGCGTACGTGTTCTTTGTATCTTATGTCGAAATTTCTAAGTGTTTGGCCAATATAAACCGAGTTACAAAAAGAACAATTCAAACGGTAAATGCCGGATTTCATGATATCTTGTGTTTTGTCTTTAGCATTGAATAAAAATGAAAAGGTGTTGGTGTTAGTTTTATAGGTTATTTTGTAACTGGTGGTTTTTCTTAGTATAGTTGCAATTTGTTCTGATATCTTGCCAAAGTATGGTATTGATATGTAGTTTGTGTCTTGTATTTGAGTGTCAATTGGAAATATTCTTTTGATAGCTAACCTATAATCTTTTTGTTGAATTAAAGTGTCAATCATGTTATGGTTATAATGGTTTGCATATGCTAATTGTTTGATAATTGAAATTTCTTTATCAAAATGTGATCGTTTCATTGGAGTAGTTAAAGCTCGGTGTACTAAAGATCTATAAGCCGCTAGTTAATGCAGTTTATGATGACATGAATCGTTAGGTATAGTGACGCCTGTGCTTGTGGGTTTTCTGTATATGGAAAAATCAAATTCATTGTTTGTATTAATTGTAATAGTTAAATCAAAAAAATTAATAGCCCTATTTTGTTCTGTTTCTAGTGTAAACGTGATGTTTGTGTGAAGACTGTTAATAAGAATTAAAAACTCATTGATAACCTCAAAAGAACTGTCAAAACAAGCTAAAATGTCATCAACGTAACGAAACCAAAAAATAATGTGTTTAGAAAGATCTAATTCAAATATTCTATCTTCCAAATTATCCATAAATATGTTAGCTAATAGAGGACTTAGAGAATTACCCATAGGTAAACCATCTTTCTGTAAATAAATTATATTATTAAAAGTGAAATAATTTTGACTGATACAAAGATCAAATAATTGAATTAACCCTAATCTTTTTAATAATTCTACATTACTATTAACTAGGAAATTATCTAACAAAGGAATACAGTGTTGTGGTGGAATCTTTGAAAACATGTTACAAATGTCAAAGCTTACAAGTTTTGAATGTGCTGGAAGATGTATGTTCTGTAGTTTTTCTACTAATTCTAATGAATTTTTGACAGAGTATTTCGATTTGTATCCTATGATGTTAATAATATGGTTGAGTTTCTTGGACAAGGGGTGATTAGGTGCGTTGATATATGATACTACTGGTCGTATAGGCATGTTGTGTTTATGTGTTTTAATCAGTCCATATAGCTTTGGTAGTTGGGGGTTTTTATGTATGATTTGTTGTTTTTCTAATTCGTTAAAGCAGATATTGCAGTTTGCTAAAGCTTGTTTTATTTCTTTTTGAAATTTTGTGGTAGGATCTTTGTTTAAAACATCTAAACTTTCTTTATTAATAAAATCATTAATCTTTTGTGTGTAAACATCTTTCGAAAGGATTACCAAAGTGTTACCCTTATCTGCTTTAACAGAAATTAAATTGTTTTCTGTAATTTTATGTCTGATAGATTGAAGTAGTGACAGGTTAGATGTTTTATTCTGTGTTTTGTCCTTTTTCAAAGATATTTCTTTTATCAGATTCAAGATTTGGAATTTTGCATAATTGTTGTGATCTTTTCTGAGTATAGTTTCACATTCAACAGCTAAGATTTCTTTAATTTTGTTAGTGAATTTTGGAAAAGGACAAAATTTGAAGCCTTTGTTAAGAAATTGTGTTTCTCTGTCATTAAATTGTATATCTGATAGGTTTATAAAACGTTTTTTACACACAAAAAATTAAAAAAGATGTTTACACACAAAAGATTAATGATTTTATTAATAAAGAAAATTTAGATGTTTTAAACAAAGAAACTACCTACCACAAAATTTCAAACAGAAATAAAACAAGCTTTAGCAAACTGCAATATCTGCTTTAATGAATTAGAAAAACAACAAATCATACATAAAAACCCCCAACTACCAAAGTTATATGGACTGATTAAAACACATAAACACAACATGCCTATACGACCAGTAGTATCATATATCAACACACCTAATCACACCTTGTCCAAGAAACTCAACCATATTATTAACATCATAGGATACAAATCGAAATACTCTGTCAAAAATTCATTAGAATTAGTAGAAAAACTACATAACATACATCTTCCAGCACATTCAAAACTTGTAAGCTTTGACATTTGTAACATGTTTTCAAAGATTCCACCACAAGACTGTATTCCTTTGTTAGATAATTTCCTAGTTAATAGTAATGTAGAATTAGTAAAAAGATTAGAGTTAATTCAATTATTTGATCTTTGTATCAGTCAAAATTATTTCACTTTTAATAACATAATTTATTTACAGAAAGATGGTTTACCTATGGGTAATTCTCTAAGTCCTCTATTAGCTAACATATTTATGGATAATTTGGAAGGTCGAATATTTGAATTAGATCTTTCTAAACATATTATTTTTTGGTTTCGTTACGTTGATGACATTTAAGCTTGTTTTGACAGTTCTTTTGTGGTTCTCAATGAGTTTTTAATTCTTATTAACAGTCTTCACACAAACATCACGTTTACACTAGAAATAGAACAAAATAGAGCTATTAATTTTTTTGATTTAACTATTACCATTAATACAAACAATGAATTTGATTTTTCCATATACAGAAAACCCACAAGCACAGACGTCACTATACCTAACGATTCATGTCATCATAAAATGCATAAACTAGCGGCTTATAGATCTTTAGTACACCGAGCTTTAACTACTCCAATGAAACGATCACATTTTGATAAAGAAATTTCAATTATCAAACAATTAGCATATGCAAACCATTATAACCATAACATGATTGACACTTTAATTCAACAAAAAGATTATAGGTTAGCTATCAAAAGAATATTTCCAATTGACACTCAAATACAAGACACAAACTACATATCAATACCATACTTTGGCAAGATATCAGAACAAATTGCAACTATACTAAGAAAAACCACCAGTTACAAAATAACCTATAAAACTAACACCAACACCTTTTCATTTTTATTCAATGCTAAAGACAAAACACAAGATATCATGAAATCCGGCATTTACCGTTTGAATTGTTCTTTTTGTAACTCGGTTTATATTGACCAAACACTTAGAAATTTCGACATAAGATACAAAGAACACGTACGCTCTTATAGACTTAAATATCCAGAAAAATCGAATTATGCCAAACACATTTTGGAACAGAACCACCCAATGACACCTCAAAACAACATTAAATTCTTACATTTTTGCAACAACAAACACAAATTAGACATTTTAGAAGCTTTTGAAGTATACAGACATAAACGCTCAGTACCTTTAATGAATGAACAAACTGAGTTTAGTAATTCTCCTTTATTAGAAGTGTTAGATATTTAGTTTTTGTTATGTATTGTATCTAGTTACCTATTCTCTGTATGTATTTATCCTTAGCAACGTGTTTGTTTATCAATCTTATCTACCTTTGATAATGACACAAAGTGTCGAAACAATATTGTCAGGTTAAGATATTAATAAAACTTGTGAAACTTTAACTAATCTTTGTATTTATATTATACTAGCAAATACCCGGCGCGCTTTATTGAAATTACATGTTTTTACTTTCCGCTCGCGGCAGCAGCTAGCTTGCTGTGCGAGATCTAAATATATAAAAAGGAAAGATTTGGAAATGATTTCAAAAATTACCAAATTTGACAATTGACAACATATCTATATATATTTTCTTGTCACATCAATCTCAGTACCCATTTTTAACTTCCATATATGGGTTTTTCGCTGTTATTTCGGACCACGATGGCCGATCAGAGTCCAATTTGGTCTTATTTTCTATTCTGGGCCAAGACCTTTCCAATGATACCAATTTCATCCAAATCGGTCCAGTGGTTGCGGAGAAAATCGCATACATACATACATATATACAGACAGACAGACAGACTTTCCCAATCTTTCCCTTTTATATATATTCAAAAATTTCAAAAATTACCAAATTTGACAATTGACAACATATCTATATATATTTTCTTGTCACATCAATCTCAGTACCCATTTTTAACTTCCATATATGGGTTTTTCGCTGTTATTTCGGACCACGATGGCCGATCAGAGTCCAATTTGGTCTTATTTTCTATTCTGGGCCAAGACCTTTCCAATGATACCATCGGTCCAGTGGTTGCGGAGAAAATCGCATACATACATACATATATACAGACAGACAGACAGACAATCTTTCCCTTTTATATATATATATATATAGATAGATTTCATGATTATGGAGTTCCACAAAGTAAGGCTGGAGACAGTAAATGCAAACAATATTAAAATTATAAAATACCTATCATAGATACATATGTGCAAACGTTGGCCAGAGTGTAAATGCCAGTAAAATACAGGCAATTTAACAATTTATTTCAGATTTCTTAAACTATTGGCTGTCTTTTCAATGATAACTTGATTTTTTGTTTCTTCTAACTTTTAACTCATCAATAAGAAATTTTAAAATAAATTTCGGATTTTTCTTATTTACATAACAACCTAAAAATATTTAGTAACTTTTTCTCACTAAATATCTGGTATAATCATAACAAAGTGTATGTTGTTGTTGTATGTCATCAAAATTAGAAATTAGAGTCTTAATTTTAACGTTTCATTTCTTACTTCAACACGGTATCAATTGAAAGCTTCTTAATTTGTTATTTTCATAAATAATGATGATTGGACATCAGACAACACTGTTTTAAAAATTTGCTTCCACAATTATACAGTGTTGGTAAAACTTCGTCGTGAGTTTGAACTTTCCTGTTAAACAAAGGAAAAATAGCAAAATATGTATTGCATACTTGCCATAGTAACATTTTTGCTAAATAAAACTTTTTAAAACTACAGTGAAGTCTCGCTAATTCGGACTAATTAAAACAGGAGCAATCCGAGTCATCGCGGTTTCCGGATTACCGCATCTGTAGAGTTACTATGTTTTATTTTTAAATAAATGCAATTAAAACATTCTGCAAAAACATTTATTTAAAAAGAAATATTTTACCACCCAGTGCAAAGCCACCGGTTTGCAATAGTTTCTTAAATGGCTTCACTGCGTGCGAATCACTGAATAGCTTTTCTCCCGCGATTTTTAGCACTCGCAAATTGTCTTTTTTAAAATTAAAAATCTTTACTTGCCCTGACGTCATCGTTTTGAAAACATCTTTTATAAAGTCACAGCAGCGTGCAGAGTATACGAAACAGTGGAACCAGTCGTGATACGACGCCGACGTATGTGTATGAACGTGATAGCGCATACGTCGTATCGTGACTGTCTCCACTGTTTCGTATGCACCGCACAGTGCTAGATAAAGATGCTTTGCGTTTTCGCCCAAAGTTTCGGAGGACATCAGTGACATATCTAAAACCATGCAAACTATTATTATTATTATCTCCGGATTGGGATATTCCACAGGTTTTAACGTTTTTTTAACTTTGTTATATGATCCTTCAGATTCTGGAACAAATCTGGAAATGTATAATACTTAAAGTTACAATGCGGTCTTTTTACATTTAACAATTTTTAAATTTAGCACAAAATCTTTTTATGTATGCCGGAGATACATAAAAACGTCGTAATTTGTAAAAGGAGTATCGATTCTTTTTTAACTTAAACCTTTGTAACTAATATGAATTGTGAAGTTGCAATGTAACCACTTTTAAAAATACGTGCCCTTTTATAATAAGAATTTATCATCAGACATAAATATAACGTAAACATAAATATTATAAAATCTTATTTATCTTATCTACAACGGTAGTTTTGTATCAAATTACACATCTGAATACCCATTGCAGTAGTTACTATAAACAAAACTTGATCAATAAAAACAATAATTCTAAAGTTCGGATTATCAAAACCTTAAATCCGGATTACAATGAAACCAATGTAATTAAATTGCTGGTCCGGATTGTCGTGATATTCGGATTAACGAGGCTTCACTGTAATTGAATTTTGTCATTCTGGCATGTAAAGCGTGTAAAGTATGTAATGACATCTATCTTTCTCAGATGAATTGTTATTCGCAATTTTTCCTTTACTCGCACATGGAAATTCAAACCCAAGACGTAGTATTACCAACCATAAAATAATTAAAAAGATTGTCAGTACTGACCTTTTTAAAAACTGGTGTCTATGTCGGTCGTTACTAAGAAAAAAAAAAGTTTTAAAGTAAACGATTGTCCCCGATGTTTCCTACATGCTTTTAAATTTACATAAAGTATCACTTTTTATGGTAGAAATAGCTTCTTAATCTAAGAATTTATACTATGGATATAAATTTCTAAATACCTGGATCTTTTTACAGGTACAGGCTGCTCAGTGGGAGTCCTACGTTCCAATTCTGCACGCAGCGCTGTATTTCCAGCAGCGGGCTGTTTTTCATATGTTACCTTTAAACCACCTCCACTCATCTCTGAAGTGATTACGCCAGTCGTTTGATTGTTACTGCCTCCAGTCATACTTACACCTGCAATTCTCACCATGAATTATTCCAAAAAAGGAATAGAATTAAATTTAATTACCACTATTCAAATTATTTGGAATACTTTTTTCAGTATTATTGTGCTCTTGAGTTAGTGGAGTGTTGTAAGATGAGGGTGCTGTAACGACGCTGGTGTGGTTGTTGAGGACCAGGGAATGAGGACTTAAACTTGCGTTAATTAATGGTACTGAAACAACCAATGAGTTAATAACAGGTGGTACCAAAGTTCCAGCCTGTACTGTTGAATTATTAGTATTCGGAGAAGACTTTATGGCAGTGGGAATGGTTGCTTGATCAGTGGGTGTCGGCGGTGAAGGGATACTCTTCGCGGTCGGTGCTGAAGCTGGCGCTGCAGAGACTATCGTTGGAGTTGTTGTAGGAGGTTGAATCGATTCAATTTTTGACTAAATCAAAACAGAATTGCTCATTACATTAAATAATTATATTTACTTATTCATGTTAACAAACCTTCTTTATTTTTTCTGTAGGAGCTTCAGATACAACTATACTGTCACTTTTACTAATAATAGTACTACCTCCAGTAATTCCACTAAGAACACTAGCACTTAACTCTGGGATTACCACGGATAAGTTCGAGGCAGGAATAACACTTTCTGTCGGCACTGTAATAGGTGTAGGTGTTCTAGAACTAGTCTTGCGCTTTTTACTACTTTTAATTTCTTTTATTTCAACCTTAACAGCTTCAGTGTCTGTTTCAGTTTTAATGTCTTTCACTACAGATGCGTTTCGTTCAGAAGCACCACTCTTTTCAGACTTAATATCTACAACAGTTTCTGCACTTGTACTCAATAACACCGAACTATCTTCATTGTTTTTGGCACTTTTTGAAATCGAACCGCTAGCTTTAGACTTGTCTTTTTCACTTTTGCTGCTATTACTGCTGCTACTATGGACGGTTTTCTGGTGACTTGAACTACTGGAACTCGTTTTCGAACTAGATGATGATTTAGAACTCGATGAGGACGTTTTACTGCTCGATGACGATTTACTACGCTTGCCAGACGACGATGACGTTGACGAAGTTGGCTGGGAAGACGATGATTTTATATTAGTCAATGGTGCAGAACTTGCTTCTGCCTCCTTCTCAGAATTAGAATCTGACAAGTGATTCTCAGTCGATATTGGTTTATATGGTGGGATTGTCTTTACATTACCCCCTTTTTTCTGCCAAGAAAAAAGTTTAAGACAAAACCAAACATAAAGGTTGACAAAGGAACTTACCAATTTACTATAATGATGCTGGCAGTAACCACAATATTTAACGTTGTCAAGGTAATTACCAGCTTCTTCGCACAATAAACCTAATGCTTGTGCACAAGTAACATGAAACTGTTGCTTGCAACCTGTTTTATTGCATTGCATACAGGCTCCAACAGCAGCACTAGACGCTTTACCTTGCTCTTCGCATATATAACACACCTGGATAAATTAAAACAGTTGTTAGTATTAAAAATTGTTTTGTTGTTGTGTGAGGTTATGTTTAACATGGTTATATAGGTTTTCACTTACAGTTCTATATGTAGGTAACTTATTTAGCCATCGAGATGTTTGAATTAAAACTGAGGAAAAACAAAAGAATAGAGATAAAAGAAACAAATGAAGACAGTTGAAGTAATTTAAAACTATTTCAAACTTGTAGATATGTGGTTGAGTTTTTCTGATTTAACTGAGTGATAACTTAATTAGTCACTAAGAAAGATAAAAGAAGAAGGGTTTATATAGCACCTGTGTAAGTTAGAGGAATATAGTATTATTTCTTTGGAGACTAGTGTTTTTTGTTTTATTATAGTGGGAAACTAAAAATCAAACATAATTGCTGAATTGACATTCATTTGTTTACTCAAATTAAGAAACATCAAAGTGCAAATTAACATAACATAATGAATCACTCACATTAGATTAGTATTAGCAAAACTATTCTAAAATTGATAACATTGTTTCTATTGTTGAAAGAAATAATTCTGTTCGTCAGTACAAATAGTATAATGATATTGCAACCAAAACAAAAAAATATGTGTTTATGAATTAACATTCTTTATAAGCAAAACAACATAAAAATCAAGAATTCAAATATCGCAGACGTTTTTATATTAGAACTGTAGGCTCAATAGGTTAAAATAATGATTTATGATTTGTCAAGTAGTGAAGATAGAAGTGAAATAGTTAACATTCAAATATCCGATGAGGATTGAATAAATTTTTATTTGCAATAAGTTAGTAAATTTATGACATTTTATTAACTTTCACTCAAACATTAGTAACAGAAAACAATTGATTATAATGGTATTTGTTTGTTATCCTTGCCCAAAATCTGTTCAGGGTGGTTCAAATTGGTTATCCACATAGGGTATCTCGGTAACTAGTGCACTGCACCACCCGTTTTCTTCAGGTGCAAGCTCAATCTTCTTTTTCGGGATATGTTTAATGGCAAAAAGCAAAAATGTGTGATCTTCTTTTGTATTTGAGTTCTAGTAGAAATTTTATCTTGCTGACAACATCACAACTCTTTTTTTTTATTAAAAATATATAACTAATTCAACATTATTAATTTTTATCGTTAGAACTAATTGGTTGAATCAGACTTGTTTTATTTATACATTTCTCGTTTACAGCATAAACTTGTTTTTTAAAAGGAAATTGTGGTAGTTGTGGCATGATTAGAAAGACTAACGGTTTTCTCTTTTCAAAAATATATAGTTTGCGGGGGTATTTCATTTAATTATGTACTTATATTAAAGGAATTATTATTATGCTTTTAACTTGAAAGTAGCATTTGACAAAACAATTTATCCCTCCCATCAAATTCAAAATTATAAACTTATTTGTATTTGTGTGTTTAGTATTTCAGATTTATTTATTCGAAGAGTTTCATTTCCATCATAGCCTCCCTCTGTTGTAAATAATTGTAAAAGAGTTTAAATACCGAACACAGTACTACTTGTAGTCTGTAAGTGTTCTAATGAAATATTATCTTGATGTACTCAGAATGAAAGGTAGCATTCGTCATTACTAGAGAAGAGCAAAATAGTAAAGCACAAAACGACATTTAAGGAGCGTAAAGTTTTATTAATTACTATTTTATTTAACGATTTTTTTAATGGTTTTTAAAGATGCAATATTTTTAAGAACCTACCTTGAAAGAAATAAATATAAATAATATAAAATAGAAATAAAAGGCAGCGTGTGGCTACAATTTTAATAAATTTAATTCTAACATCAATACTAAATTTTATCTTATCGAAATCCACAAGAAGTATTATCGACGGACATCTTATGAATTTATTCGGGCGACATTGGGCATTGGTATGAGTCAAATACAAAACATTTTACATCAACAGTTAGGAGTGAGAAAACTTTGTTGTCGATGGATTCCACATAAACTGACTCCCGATCAAAAAGAGCAATGCTTTGAATGGTGCAGAAAAACTCTAGAAAAATTCCAAGGCGGCACTTCAAATTTGGTTTCGAATATCGTCACTGGTGACGAATCTTGGATTTATTGTTATGATCCTCAAAAGAAAAGTCAATCGGGTCAATGGGTCTTTCGAACCGAACCTAAGCCTACAAAAGTTCGAAGAATTCGCAGTGCTGGTAAGATGTTTTTTTTTCTAAAACGGGTCATATTGCTACTATAGCATTAGAAGATAGACGTACCGTTACTGCCAATTGGTACACAAATGTCTGTTAACACAAATCTTTGAAAAAGTTCGTGAAAAATGCCCCAAAGGAAAAATAATCTTACATCATGAGAACGCATCGTCGCATAAAGCAAAAGTCACAACTGAGTATTTGGCTGCCCTAAAAGTTAGCACCCTCTGCCGTACAGCCCTGATCTAGCACCTTGCGATTTCTTTTTGTTTCCTAAAATTAAAGATAAAATGTGTGGAATCACTTTTTCGTCATCAGATGAAGCAGTGAAACATTACAAAAACCTGGTTTCTGAAGTGTCTCAGGAAGAGTGGCATCATTGCTTTAAGGACTGGTTTCATCGAATGCAAAAATGTATTGATGTTAAAGGGGAATATTTTGAAAAACAATAAAATCATTTAAATTCTTTTAAAACTAATCCTGGTTTGATTTTCTAAGTATTTTCAGTGTCGCCCTCGTATAACATCACACTGGTCGTCATTCGACGCCACCTAAATCTGCTTTTCTCTCAAATTTCGACAAATACGATGAAAGATTACATTTCATAAATAAGTATTCGTTTGTTTAAAATATTAAATATAAAATTTATATTCTAAGATTAATTTCAAAATACAGAAGCCTCGCTAATTCGGACTAATTAAAACAGGGGTAATCCGAATCATCACGGTTTTCGGATTACTGCGTCTGCAGAGTTACAATGTTTTATTTGTAGATAAATGCAATTAAAACATTCTGCAAAAACATTTATTTAAAAATAAATAAAACTACAAAAATATTTACGCAAAAACTGTTTTAAAAACACAAAAAATAATATTCCACATTAATATGTCGTTAACCAAAAAAGCGTTCATTTTTGCTTGTTTCCTGTTTTTTGAACTTAATACGTTAGATATGATTCTTTTTAATCTTCCAGCATCACAATTGTTTCAAATTTTTTACCGCCCATTGCAAAGCCACCGCTTTGCAACTGTTTCTTCAAGGGCTTCATTGCGTGCGAATCTTTGAACAGCTTTTCTCTTCGATTTTTAACACACGCAGATTGTGTCTTTTTAAAATGAAGTATCCAATCTTTACTTGCCCTGATGTCATCTTTTTGAAAATATCTTTTATAAAGTCACAGCAGCGTGCAGAAAATACGAAACAGTGCAACTAGTCGCGATACGACGTATGTGCTATCAAGCTCGTCTACTCGTATACATAGCATACGAGCGTGATACGTCGTATCGCGACTGCTTCCACTGTTTCGTATGCACCGCACACTAGATAGATAGATGCTTTGCCTTTTCGGCGAAAATTTCGGAGGATATCAGTGACATATTTAAAACCATGCAAACAACTTTCCTTACATCTCCGGATATTCCGTAGGTTTTAACGTTTTTTAAAACTTTGTTATATGATCCTTCAGATTTTGTAACGAATCTGGAAATGTTTAATATTTAAAGTTAAAATGCCGTCTTTTTACATTTAACAATTTTTAAATTTAGCACAAAATCTTTTTTATGTAGTATGCCAGAAATAATTCGTAAAAGAAGTATCAGTTCTTTTTTAACTTAAACCTTTGTAACAAATATGAATTATAAAGTTCCAATGTAACCACTTTTAAAAAATACGTGACTTTTTATAACAAGAATTTGTCAGACATAAATATAACGTAAACATAAATAAAATAAAATCTTATTTATCTTATCTACAACAGTAGTTTTGTATCAAATTACACATCTGAATACCCATTGCATTCGTTACTATAAACAAAACTTGATGAATAAAAACAATTAATTCTAAAGTTCGGATTATCAAAACCTTAAATCCGGATTGCAATGTAATCAATGTAAATAAATTGCTGATCCGAGTTATAGTGGTATTCGGATTAACGTAGATTCGGATGAACGAGTCTTTACTGTACTATGTTTTAAAATTGAGGTTATGTAGTTTTTGTGCGCATTTCGAGACAGTGGGAACCGCCAATGGAAATAACTAATTACAAAACCAGAAACACCTACTCAGGTCATTACTTATTAACTAGTTAACATCAAAGAATAGAGAGGATAAGAATGGAAGGCTAACAACCTCAAAAATAGTAACGCCATCTAGCGTAATAAACTATAAAATATAATTAAATATATTTATAGTAATATGGAACTCAAAGTGAGAATAAAGTGTAATCTTTCAATAAATAAATATCTCAAAGACTTTCTCACAAAACGAATGTGTGTGTACAAATGTGTGTCTTCTTTAATTTGTACACACACATTCGTTTTGTGATAAAGTCTTTGAGATATTTATTTATTGAAAGACCATCTAATAACACTTGTTAGATAGATCTTTTTATGGAAAGTATTATATACTGTTTTTTTGATGTATTAAAATTTTTAAAATACTTAGCGATTATTATGCCATCTATATGTGTCAAATGTTAACTATTACTGTAAAATAAGGTCGGATTTTTACACATAGTTCTTATGGAGCCTTCCATTCTTATACTCTCTATTCTTTGAGTTAACATGTAATTTTTAATAATTAAAAATTTTAAACGCTTTCGACTTAAATAACTCTAAACCCAGCTCCACACATGCGTTATTCGTCGACGAATGTTTGTTATTCGTACACAAATACGTGAAGTGTGGATAATACATTCGTATTCATATACGAATATTTGCTATTCGTCCACGAACACGAGCACGATCCGTCTTGTAGCGGTAAATTAGCGCGAGTCAAAGGGATCAAACATTCGTCTTAACCCTCACGTTCCTGCCTTATACACTATACGCGAATATTCGGTTAACGTATGTGAAGTGTGTAGGGAATTGTGCTATTCGTCCACGAACACGAGCACGATCCGTATTGTAGCGGTAAGTTATCGCGAGTCAAAGGGATCAAACATTCGTCTAACCTCCACGGAGCAGCCTCTATACACTATACGCGAATATTCGGTTACAGTATGCGAAGTGTGTAGGGAATTGTTCGGATACATTCGCAAATGAACATTCAGTCACGAATATTCGTGTTTGCACGCGAATAGACGCATGTGTGGAGCCGGGGTAAGTTAGTTAATATCACAATCATTAAAGAATTTAATACCAAAATATCTAATACCAAAGTATCTAATGCCAAAAGATCTAATCTTTTGTAAGTATTTTGTTTTTGGCCATTTAAAACTATTCATCGGTTTACTAAAAGTTGGCATTACTAGCGTTGTTTGAAATTTTCCCGCATAGGAAGTCGTCTAGACAAAATATGTTAATATATGTTATACATGATAAGAGTTAATATGTCAAACTAATATCTAAAGGTAAGAATAATGTATTATTCAAAGATTTCATAAATTTCCAGAAATTATTATTGGTGGGTGCTCTTTTCACAGTTACCTACTTACGTAATATTTCAAAATATCCTCAGCGTAATATTCTATCATCAGCCTTAGCATTGTGTAGAGTATGGATAATTGAAATACATTTCGATAAGTTTTCACTGTTTAAATATGAAGCAGCAGTTTGACAGAAACCATCATAACCTACATATTATTTCTGCTAACCTATAATTGCAAAGTAGGTGTTGGTGCAATTCACACTTTAACATGTTACTAGTTCCGAGTACTATTATCACAACTATTACACTAGAAAACTAACTAAATCTATACCTTTTACAGTATAATTTCACACATGTGAAATATAATTTCACATTACCGAAAACTGATTTCACACAAATGAAAACAGAATTCATAATAACAAAAACTAATTTATCATTCATGAATTCTGAGTTTGCAATAATGAAAACAGAATTTGCACTTTTGAAAACTAATTTCATCTAAATGAAAACAGATTTTATATTTATTCCCTATAATGTTACAACGTTTTTTAAGTAAATACATTGAAAATAATGTTGATTTAACGAGATTTTTATAAACAGGAATAAGTTCAAAATTAAGTTTAATTAAATTTCAACAATGTCTTCCTCCCACAATGATGCAGGATGCAGCATAATACTGTTCGACATGGTTTGCATATCCAAAAGATGTGACATCTCTTAACTTGCAACATTGACAATATCTTCCAAAATATGCATTCCAAATTCGGAAATGGCTGGTGCTTGGTTGTAATGGTTGAAAAAAGGACAACCTCTTCCGACAGCATACGCTGTATGTACAGTTGCGGCCGAAAAACTTTCAACGGTAATTATCAAGTTAGCAGATTTTTCTGATATTTACATCATATGAATCTGGCTTGTATGCCATTTATGACATTTCAAATTAATAAAAGTGACGTCTCTTATGAGAATTGAAAAGTCGAAATTACGCAGTCGCATTATACCGTTGAAAATCTTTCGGCCGCAACTGTAAGTTGACACCTAGTTTTGCTGTTCTTCTTCAATCTTTGTCTTCATCATATATTCTTGAACAATCCAGCTCTGTTATTCGGCAAAATTTTGTTGTATTTACCAAGAGGCATTTTTGGTACAGTTATAGAAAATAAAATTTGTCTTTATAATAAAATTTTACAACTTATTGCCTATTATGCAAAATCTATTTTCATTTAATTGAAATTAGTTTTCGTTAATGTGAAATCATATTTCATATGTGTGAAATCATGCTGTAAATGGTATCTAGATTTTTGCTAGTTACTCTTCCTGCAAATGAATAAATTATAATTACAGATTTTCATCCATATGGAATGAAATAGTACGTCCACTTTTTTTGGAATTATGCTTTTGCTGTGTCATAAATCTTTGGCTGCAAAAGTTTGACTGGTTGTCTTATTTCTTGTTTTAAGTTTAGAATGAAAGTTAATAGAATCAGAAATTGCATTATTTGCCGTTATTGCAAAAAAATTATTCAAAATGTATCCCCAGCAAAATAAGTGTTTAAAACAAGTGTTAAAAAATATCGTGATCTGTCTTAAAAACCAATATTAAGTACCAAGTGATCATAATTGATTGTTATATTTACTATTACATAGACAATGAAAAGCTTTTTTAAAAATAGTTGGAAGCGTTATAGTCACCCTTTACAATGAATATTATTTATTTAATACTAGCCGATTTTTCATTATCATACCTCTGATAATTCTTTAATTGCAAAATTGTCCATTAAACTCATGCTGTGCTAATTAATATAGGACTTCTGTGTTGTATTTGTAAAGTTTGAGTTAAACACTTCTTCAGTTTTTCCATAGAATCTTCAGCAAGGTTGAAGGCAAGAAGATTGGCATTAAAAAGTATCAAATAATAGTATAACAAAAAAAGTCTTATAAAATCACTTAAGGTTATTTGCATTTATTAAAAGCAAATCAAATCGTATAATAAAAGACTGATTATAATGCCAATTGAGGTTATTTTAGAATGAAGATAACACTCACATTGACATAAAGATTATTAAGAGCAAACTAAATCACATAAAGAATAGCAAAAATAAATCACATAATAAAACACCAATTACAAATCGTTTAAGGTTATGTTAGAATGAAGATACTTGCATTAACATAAATATATTGTTAAAAGAGTACTGAATCACATAAAACAGAATAGTAAAAGCAAATCAAATCATATATTAAAAAATAAAATTCTTTGAGGTTATGTTAGAATGCAGATAACGGTGGCATTCAGCAGACTTACCGATCACATAACCGGCAGAAGAATTTCTCTGAATGAAAATAATGACTTACCAGTCTGTGTCACCAGTGGTTGTTTTACCTACCACATTTGAAATATGGTTTGTTTACATACCGTACCGGTACAATTAAAGTGAGGTGACAACAGCACCCCTTGACGTTTATTTTGTTGTGCTTAATAGATATTTTTAGGATCTCTTCCCGAGAAAACTGTTGATATTTACCTTAATTTAGATTTAAATGATTCTCATCTAATATTAGCTGCTCTATCATTATTAAGGACCGATCTTTCCATCCCTTTATAACTTTATCTGGCAGATAATTGTCATATACGATTATAGAAACAAATGTAACCAGAACAATCATTCACTAGATTAACTTATAGAAAGGTGAAAATACTGGACCTTAAACAAATATTGAATTAGGTTATGTTATGTTATACTTGACAAGTAAATGTAAATATATATGAACCGATAACTATTTTTTCATAATTCAGTTAAAATCTAGAGGTGAGCAGAGTCGGTTTCACAACAGTTAAGTCATGCAGCTGATACCTACATTAAGTTAAGGTTATTATAAAGTTGTTTGTGGTTATGTTAGAATAAAGATACACCTGCAGTTATTAAAAGTAAATCAAATCATACAATAAAAAACCGATTATGAAAACGTTTAAGGTTATGTTAGAATAGATAATATTAGTTGTATTCTGTTTATCACGGGTCATCTTAGTACTAAGATGTACTAAGTTAAGACAAAGCGAAATTAACTAAGACTATTAAAAAGTAAAAAGAATATAAAATTGAACATGTTTATGTAAACAAGCAGAAACACACAACATAATCACAAATTTGTGTTTTACACACGGATGATGGAAAATAATAATGTAATCGTTTCTTGCAATATAGCATTATAACTACTGCAGCTACTAGAAGTATTCATTTTTAATAAACTACGTATTTACATATATGTTTTTTATGATTAAACTTTTTTTTACATTTGAATCAAAACACAACCTCAAAAAAATTCATCTCACTTTATACTTTAAGCAAAATAACAAGTAAGCTCAGTTGAGGTACAACTTATCTCAGTACCAACTCACTTGTGACAAGTAAATAGAACAACAATTTACTAAAATAATGAGAATAAGTAAGAATGTTACTTAAAAGTGGTAAAAAGAATACAACTAATATCTGCATTAAGATAAAGAGGATTATTAAAAGTGAAGTGTGTCATCATAACGAAGAATAATAATAGCAAAATGAATCATATAATGAAGAATTAAATCGAAAAAGTGAATCAAAGCACATAATAAAACATTAATTATAAAATCATTTGAGGTTATGTTAGAATAATGATACACCTACACTTATTAAAAGCGAATCGTATCATAGATAAAAAAGCTGATTATGAAAGAATTTGAAGTTACGTTAAAAGGAAGATAACACCTGCATTAACATAAAGGATATTTATTAACAGTGAGCTGAATCGCAAAAAAAATAGTAAAAGCAAATCTAATCATATAATAAACAATCATGAAATTATTCAAGGATATTTTAAAATAAAGATAATACATGCATTAATGTAATAAAGATTATTAAAAGTAAACTAAGTCATATAAAGAATATCAAAAGCAAATCGAATCATACAAGAACTAAAATTAAAAAACCGATTCTAAAATTGTTTGAGGTTATGCTATAATGTATCAAATATCGGAAGGTTTGGAGGTAATGTTACAGCTAGAAACTGTTCCATTGGTTGCCTGCTTCGTCACCTACTGTTCATTTACTTTTCTGTGATGTTTTTTAATAGCCATATAACTACCATGTGTTTCAGACGCTTCCTACTAGAGTAGGCAAAAAATATTAGCTTTCATGCTTCCAACTCAACTGTAGCATTCATATCTTCATTTGCTAACATAAGGGAAAAAGTTCATTCTTTAAAATAAAAAGAAAATTTCTGCATACAAATATGACAGGCATTTACAAACATTTGAAACGATAACTTAAATACGTTAAATTATTATTAGCCCGCAAACTATCCCACTTATTGGGCAAGGGCATCCCCAGGTATTTCCATCCAGTCAATCCTGTATATTCTCGAATTTCCTAATACACTATTTTAACCTTTTAAGGTGATAAGTATTTCTATTGAAATCCGTTATATTTTTTTTTCTTTCTGTAGATGTGTAGGAACAATGAACTCTTGCTGGCATTCGAGCTTTGAGTTTTGAATGCATAGTATCGTTCTTTCTATAGGTGAACACTTGTGAATTGTGTTTAGTAATTTTAATTACACCTTGCATATTTGTGCAAATAAATTAATAATAATTTAAATTGCTAATTGAATAAATGGGATTTTTCATATCAACACAGTTTTAAATTTAGTCGGTGCTAAATTCGACGCTGTCGGTTTTTATTTGCATTTTTATGTTCACAAAGATTTTGCTTGTTTTCAAGCACTAAGTCTTCTCCAGCAAGGCAAAACCTTTCTTTAATTTACTATTAATTACTTTTTTCTAATTTGAGTTTGTAATACGTTTATTAACATCTATCAGTAGGAGTCGTTTATGGCTATCTATAAAAGTACACTGTACTTTAATGAATTATAGGGTTATTTCGTTTTTAAGGGTTGGATGGGTAATGCGTGGAATGTGAACTTCAAACTGCAAGTATCTGTCAAAATTGTCAACCTCCGATAAATTTTTAATTAATATCGTTGAATTGGTTCGCTGTTTGTTGATTGTTACTTACATGAAATTTCACTTCAAGTTGTGGTCTATTTTTACTTGGAAAGAAGGTTAGGTTTTGGATATTCCTAATTAGTAACATAAACAAGTCTCGTACCTACATCAAATCTGCTTGGACAAATCAGTAAGTCCAATTCATATTTGTAATTTTATGGTACTATAAGCAAGACACGTATCATCGATTTAATCATCTTTGCTTCTTTATTTTCTTTTCTAGTAGCTACTCGAAAGACAAATTCTGCTATGTAAAAGGAACAAGTGCCGATGACACCCAATATTGTAGCCGTTTCAAGCAATATGAAGCATCAAAGTTCAAAAATGTCAAGAAATTGATACCCACCTACATTATGTATAATTATTGATAATAGAGGATTATTTTTACTTTTATTGTTAGATAGATACTTGTGAACTTGTTATTAAATGAATTAAACTGTCCGGTCTTTTTTATTATATTGAACAGTGTTTTGAAAAATTTTATTTGAAGTGACGGATGATGACAAATGATTCAAAAACTCAAGTGGGCACCGAGTGTTACCAACTAACATAAAATTCTCTAGACGACCAAAATATTTTTTTTGTATTAAAATAAGAAAAAAGGGGGCGCAAATTAGAAAAAATAGCATAAAATACTCGTTTTATAAGGGCATTGGCGCATTCATCCCATAGAAAAACTCGCCTACGGCTCGTTTGCTAACTTGGGATTCGTGCGCCAAATCAACTCTTATAAAACTTGTTCTTTAATATATATACTATTATTACAACAAATTATTTATTTTAGGCTTTTGGTTTATGGCAAAGTTTTTGTGATAAGTTGCAATAATTATTGGCGCTAGCAAGCCTGCGCAGAGGACCGTACTCGCCCAACCCTTTTATATTTTTTGTGTGAACTTGAAGGTAGATGTCTAATCTCCAAGGGTACCTATATTATTTCACTATTTAATATTTAATCATATCATATAACATCAGGTTTTGCGTATAGCTTACATATATAAGTTTTTTAAGTCAATCAAGTGTTAGCCATTAAGAGTATTATATGTATTATTTTGGGGTAATAAATGCTATTTAAAAAGAAACTGTTCCAATTGGGCATTTGTTTTCGTGAGTTAGAAGTACTATTCAAGACTCGCTTATCTTTTTTGAGCACGTTTTACACATGCAATAAAATACAACACATTATCTCAATTAACTTCAAATTTAATTGAAATTGTAAACAAAGAATGACGTTGTATAAAAATAGTTAGTGTATTTAGAAAAATTTTGTTGACATAAATTGTAATAAAAATATTGTTGATAAATATGCGTGATATTTTCATGCCATTCGTTGCAAAAATAGAGATAGGGTAGTAAGCAACCTAGAGAATGACATGTCCAAATTGGAAATCTGTTGAGCCTTGCAAGATTTAGTCCTCAAAAAAAGCAGCAACAACACGCATCTTTCCAACAATAAGTATAACAAGGGTTCCAGTATCAATGACCTTAATTATTATTATCACACCGAACGTAAACTACTTATAAACGTTTAATTTGAAAATTACAGTAGAACTGCCTAAAGTGACCACCTTTGGGACTGACTCAAAATGGTCAATTTAAGCAGCTGGTCACTTTGTAAAAGTGTGAATTTTTTATACACAATTTTTATTTTCATGCGATATTCATTACATAGGTAGGTATTTGAGTTTTTGTGCTTATAGTAAATGCTAAAAAAATATATATGTACAATATATATTTATTCAACAGAGCACTTACCCTACTTATTACATGCGATAGATATGTGTTATGTACATACTACTTATAGGTACATGTTTATTTAAAAATCATGTAACGTAGATTGTGTCAAGATCATATGTTTAGCACAGATTAGTTCATTAATATTATTTTTAGCATGGTACAGTTCTGTTAGGATTCTAGGATAGTTCTGAATAGTAAAATGTTCCGCTGTTTTTCTTTCACTGTGGTTTTCTAAAAACTAACACCATTTGTTTTTTTTTTCAAATTTAGTTCTTTGTAAACCTTTTTGAAATCATCTTGATCGCACTAATTAACACAAGGGTTTCAATCAATAGACGAAACAAGACTGATTTTATAAAACAATTTTAAAACTATCCAAGGGTTACTAATGTGAAATTTTGCAGGTAATGAATTTCTCAGAAGCAGAAATAAAGTCTTAAAACTTGGAAATACCTGAACCCAACTGGTCATTATTAAGGGATTAAATGCATTCTTAGAAATTCTTTTAATGCAATTTACATATACATGCCTATTTAAACTTTTAGAAGATTAGTTATAACTGTAAGTAAAGTAATCCCTTAGCTAATGGTCATATTACACAAACATCTTTAAACAAATATTTGAGGTAAATGTGGTCAATGGTCACAAAAGACAAGTGGTCAGTTTATACAGTATAAATTACATTAAAGCAATGGGATTTTTGCAGGGACTGAGAAAAAAATGGTCAATATGACCAGAGGGTCAGTTTAAACAGGTGGTCAGATTTACAGGTTTCACTGTATTTATATGCTTAACTTGTATACCGTTATTATGTCAATAAACAAATCAATAGATTTATTACTTCAGAAAATATTGGAGATTAAATAACAATTTTTAATATATCGTCACTATGCTGAATTTTGCATTATTTATATTGTAGCGACCGTCGCGACTTCTATTTGCACTTAATTCAGCGTCACTCATATTGCCATCAGCGAATATGAATGGCCATGATATTGTAGCGATTATTGCAACCTGTAATGCATCAGGGGAAACTAAACCATAAAATGATTAGTCGTTTTTTTCATAGTACTCTTATGCTTATTTTAACCATCTCTAACCTTTGGCTTGCATTTTGCTCATTTCAATAAATAAAATAAAACTAAAGACATCTTGCACACCTGGTGACTTACCAAAATCTTGTTGAAAAATCTCAGCAAAAATTTGGTTAAGAATGTCGTTTAAATTCTCGCATGTGTAAAACAGTTCTAATATGTATGTTTGAATCTCTGTTATATTATTGGTACTTCTGTACACTTATCACTATCACCACGTTAAATATAACTTAACAATTGAAGCGATAAAATCTAATAACTTAAATTATGCTGCTGCAATTTTTCTTATGTCTAATAATAAGAATTTCGATAATTACAGCGCTCCTCACCAATGTCTACCAACAGTATTTGATAATAAATATCTACTGCATACATTCGTAATTGTATCTACATTAACTCTGTATGATCAACAACATAACCTCAAAAAGCAATATTTCTAATGAAGTAGTGTCTAGAAGTATTTCAAAAACCATAAGTACTATTTTCATTTTCAATGTTTTAGAGACTGATGAATACTCATTGCTTGAAGAATATACAGGGTTAGTTAAAAGTATGGAGAAGGCAATTGATTGTCGTTAAGACTACTTTTACACGAGGATACTGTATGCCAGATACCGGTATCTCGCCTACATCTTTTACGTTGCTTCTTATAGGAGCCTTTTAGACGGGCGACTTCTTGCATACAATAAAGGTTTACTAAATATAAGTATGCTGCTAATCCCAGTCGCTGGACGATTTCGACAAACTTCGGGGTACCATTAAATGGAAGCATTTATACGACGATACTTTCTAAGCAGCAACTTGTTAGTATTGTACGTGAAGTATTACGTGCGAGGATCCAGGCGTAAAGTTTTAATATCATTAAATAATTATGAAATGTGCATTTGATAACAATTTTTTTATTTCCTTAATAGAACCACCCGCTTGTTTGTGGTACACTTCTTAAAATGATTATTCTAATAAAAACAAAACTCTACGCCACTGTACTGAATTTACTTACTGCAAAACTCTGCAAGACCAGAATAAGTATGCCAACAAATCTTTGAGGAGTATCTGGCCAGAATTCTTGCAAGAGATTGTATCTCGGATACAGTATCCGGCATACAGTATCCTCGTCTAAAAGTAACCTAATATTCATTTTAGGAAATAATGTTCAATACAAAAGCTTTTATAAAATTTTTATCTACATCTAAGAATATTTGAATTTTTTTATTTCTTCAATTGTTTTTGAGTAACGTCTTTCCACGAAATTTTTTAAAATAGAAACTTGAACCGGCGTTTCCTTGAAAAAATGTTATTAACATAAAATAAAATAAGTTTTTTAAAATATTATTGTAAAGATAAAAAAATGCTCTATTGAATGGTAAAGTAAAATTAACAAGTTCCCATTTAAAAAAAATTCATGAAAAGGCGCAACTCAAAAACAATTAAAGAAAAAAAAATTCCAATTATTCTCAGATGAAGATAAAAATTTCATAAAAAACTTTTGTATTGAGCATTATTTCCTAAAATCAATATTAACGACAATAAATAGCCGTCTCCATACTTTTAACTAATCCTGTATATATAAAAAGTGAAATCGTCAACACTACCATAACCTTAAAGTTGTAAGCAGCGAATGTCAAATGTTTGTTAATTCATCATTCAATCCATCTATATAACATTTATAAGTCGGCTGATTTATAACGGCTGACGTTACTGGAATTTATATAACTATTAAAAATGCCTAATATGTAAATCAAGTATACATTAGTGTTAATGGCAGCTGACATAACCGAAAAATTAACTTTCATAATTTTGTACACATAAGCATAGCAATTTAAACAAATCATCACAATCACTTGGTATTAAATACATTTATTGGAAGCGTATTTTTGTGATGCATTGGTTGTAATTACTATAATTTCAAACCAATCCAGAATTGGTGGTTTGATAAGCGTATTCAACGTAATATCTTGATTTGATCCATAAAACTATTTCGTTGTAGTCTTTACGGAAGTGCTTTCAAAGCATCTGTAACAGGTTTGTTACAGAGAACATACACAATCACTACAACCTAAAATTTCTTTTAAAATATGGAGTTACATCCTTCATAGGCTTGTAATGATGTAATTATCTTTTGTGTAAATTGTGAATGACAATAGAAATACAAATTATACAATTTCACTGTGAACTTGAAGATTATTGTTCATTTTATTGCCGAAAGATATGTGCATTGAAATGTGCTTAAAAATATTAATGAAACCAATGCATCACAATAACCAGCTCAAAATTATGATAACTGAGATTTTAAAACCTTAAATATGTCAACCCTCACACTTACCTTATTAAAACGCTCTGCAGGAATTAACTGCAACTGGATAGGTTCCATAGTAGTAACATTACCGAAACGGACCTCAGGTATATAGAGAGCGCACACAACGTGAGCCCATCCCGAGTTGTCAGTTCTCTTAAGCGCTCCATATTTACTAGGACACAATTCGCATTTCTATGAAAAAATAAGACAATATAAAAGCTTGAAACTTTTACATACATTTTTATTTCAAGCATACCATTTTTTTGCTTTACTTGAAACAAAATAAAAAAACACTTGATTTATCAATATTTGATCATTTAAACATGTTGCAGTTACAAGAACAAGTTGACAAGTAAAAGAATTTTTAGAAAAAGTTTATTAGAGTATACTAACCACCCTAGCAGTTCTTTCTTGACTTTCACATTTACGACAGTACCAGGGTCCTGTTGGGACAGTAACTATTCCATAGCAAGCTGTAAATCATAAAAAAAGGGACTGTTATTATTATGATTTTTTTTAAAAAAGGTCAGATCAGGTAGACACAGGTAAATGTGTGAAATTCAGCAAGAAAGAAATAAGCATTTTCATGTTTCTAAATTAATTTTAGTTTTAAAAATTAAAAATAGGATTTAAAAAACATAGCTGTGATTAAATGTGTGGTTCACATGTGTATGGATTATCTCAGGGGAGGTCAAAAATAAACACTAAAAATACTAATTCATAACAAAGTGAATTTCTTTTATAATAATGCTACTCCAAATAAAATTTGTTGTTGAAGTGTTAATTTAACTACTCGAACCATTCGATTGATTAATAAAAATAATTTGAATTTAAAATAGGTGACCCCACCCCGCAAGTGAAAAAGTACGTTATGGATGCAGATATGAAATTTTAGTTATAATCTGTATTAGAGAGTTCTTAAAAGGTTGAGTAAAATGCGTTTTAGAGAAATCAGACATCTTAATTATAACAATATTCTAAGAAATTTTCAAGTTTAGCAGTCTAATGTAAAATAAAGCTCTTAAACAAAAAAAAAAGGTTTTTCATATTTCTGTCCAATTGTAGTAGGTATATCACATTATTCTTGGCACTATATTATTTAGTTTCATAACGTACCTTTTCGCTTGCGAGGTCACATATTGATATTTATCATTTCCGATATATTATCTGAGTGACCCACGGAAATGCAACATGATCCAAGTAGCATATGAAAGTTTGTTCAAAATTATTATTAAAAATATCATGCTTCTTTATGTAAAATTAAAGGTTGTACATTTATTTCATAGCGAGGAAAAAACATACAATTGACAATTAAAAATATATTAATAAAAAATGACAAACCAAATATCAAACAAAGGCATCAGATATCAAAAACTGATCATTGGGTGCGTCCATCCCACCACTGGAAATACAACGCTGCAACAGCTTTAACAGTCATCTTAGATTTAAAAACCACCATTTAAAATTTGTATTTTTTTATTATATGAGGGGTATATATGCAAAACGCGACATGTCCTTGTAAATAAATTTTGAGAAAACCGCAAAAAACTACCAAAAGTTTATTTTCCAAAATATTCAGATAATTTTTGTTAGTTTAGTGGGATAGTCTGATTTAAATTGATTAGCCTATCGTGATAAAATATATCTGAACACAAAAAACCAAAATTTGAGATAAACTTAATGACATGTCGCGTTCTGCATTTCAATGTACGACTTGCCCTATTTTGCATCTATATAATAAACGAGTACTGAATTTGAAAGCATATTTTATTGAACAAAAGCATACTTGAGTAGAACTAAGATATTAAAAAACTAAAAATTCGTTTAAATAATAAGTAAATATGTGAAAAAAAAAGAAATATACTATTGATTTCATAATGATCTAGGACAGCAAGGCTAATATGATGCAATTTTTTTATTTTTGCTCAATGTAAATGCATAGGATAAAATAATAAAAATAGCATCGTATTAGCCTTGTTGTCCTAGATCATTATGAAACCAATAGTACATTTCGAGCTTAAAATCTATATTATTATATCTTCTTCTGCTTCATCTGTTTCCGAATGTTCTTCAATAACATCGGCAATAGTATCACGCCCAAACAGTTGAATAAAATAAGACTATATTTTTTTTTCTCAAAAACACTTGTTACTATCACCAAACTATTCACAATCTGCCATAACGTAAACGAAACCGCGTGACCTATTTTCTCTATTTTGATTGATGTCGCTGTTTGCACCAGAATGATTCAGGCAAATTCGCACTTTGAATCTTAATGTAGTCTAAAATGATTAATTTTGTATTAATTTATCATGTTTTGCTTTTAAATGTATATTAACATGGCGGAAAAAATTAGGCAAGTTCAACGATGTGTATAACTCAATTTTCATTTTTTTGTGATATGTCGCGTTTTGCATATATACCCCTTATATCACTTATCTACTGTCAAAACTGATGTTCTGACATTTGGATTAATGGCATTCGGGATGACTGATGTATTTCAAACGATTGTATTGCTTCAGTGGTTTCTCAATCTAAGAAGGCTGCGAAAGCTGCTGCTGCACTGTTTTCCAGCGGTGTGTTGGACGCATCGTCGATGAAAGTGGTATCTGGCTGAATAATTATTTCTATTGGCAATTTATTTTTAAGTAGGAAAATGTTATTACTGTTTATCCATTACACATAGGAGAAAATATCCAATTATCTAATTTCTGAATAATAACTAAAGATGGAATTTCCCTTTGACATTCCAGAAGTGGAGTTATTTACTGAAATATTATGATACTATTAAACATCATATTATAATATTTCACAATCAAATGCATGATAAATTTAACAAATGAGTGTTCTGTTTATTGTATTACACAAAGAGTGTCATTTATCAATGGCATTAACTGTGAAAATCATATGCAGAAAATTTTTTTGTGTTAACGTTTATTTTCATTCCTCTTTAAATAAACAATCAAATAAAAATGCAAGGTAAATACCAAAATAATAAAATTAATATTTTTACCGAGTTTGAAATTTATGGTATCTGACCCTGTTATTTACATAATGTCAATGGGAAATTTAATGTCTAGTAGTAACGTCACCTTAAGTTGTAAACTTGCACGCATATATAGCAAAACCGTTATCAAACAAATTCCACAGACATACTCTTCATCATTCCTTATAAATAGAACTGTTCAAGAGTCTTCATCATTTGAAACACAATCTTTATCATGTAATTTGACACATTTAAAAATGATTACACTTTGAGGTAATGTCGAATAGTGTGATTTTATTTTATTTGTTATAACGTTGGTAATACAAACAGAATGACACGATTAGTAAAATAATTTTTTGACAAACAACTACAATTGTCATTCTTTTTGTGTTAACTTTGCAATAAATAAAATAATAATATACACTACGTTTCAAGAGTAGATTATTTAGTCACATGACCAAATTTTAGTGAAGAAATAGTACGATCAATAAATGATAGGCACGTCAAGATTCATTTTCAAATTTCCATATAATCCATATAATAATAAGGAATTATAATCATAAATATTAACCTACGTTTAACATTGTGTTGTGTTTGTAAGTATATGCTGAGTTACTTCATTTTTAACAAAATCTTGAGGTTTGCATTCTAAACATTCAATAGTCCTGAATTGCTAATGAATCGTACATTTTTAGGTTATGTTAGCCTGTGACCCGTTGGCTCTCTTTACACCACCATCTCCGTTAGAGTTAAAAGAGTATACTCTCTATGCTCCTCACTATTATAAATGAACGTATGAGTCCATGCGCGTTTTGCTCCAATTCTAATAAACACACAGTATGGCACTAAAAGTGTTGCTGGAACGTAAAAACAAACGCAGCTTTTGTATCTGCTATAATAAGATATGTATAGGTCGTTTTGCAAGATAAATAACTGGTGCAGTTGAATTATAAAGTAGGTGAATTTCTAAAAATTTTGGCATATTACACTGACTTTGACCGTTTCAAATTTTATATTTTTATTATGGAAGAGAGTCCCATGGAGAAAGCCTTATTCAAACATGAAAAATCGGCAGTGTCAATTATTTATCTCGTAATTAGTAAAATCAATTCTGATGAAATAAATTACATTGACAGATGGGGCATTGGTGCTTGCAGCACAAAATCTTTTGTGTTAAAGATTTCATTAAATGCAACCATTGTTTAAATGGGCCCTTATTTTTTTTTAACAGAATGGCGAAGCGGTTGTGGTATATTCAGCAAGATCTGTAAATATACTTGAAACCGTTTTTATACCACAAATTGAAGGAAAAATGATTAATTATTTGATTATCCAGACCCTTCTAAACCAAAGTGTAACTTTTACTGTAAAAACATCGTTAGGAGGTTGGATAGAAAATAATTACCAAATGGTCTTATTGTTTTCCCTTTGTCTATAAAAACCATGTTCGGTAATTTGTTCTTGAAACAGTTTGGTCACATGGATGCAAAAATTCTAAAAGTCCAGTCTTTCGGTTCTGAATTAAAAGAGCGAATTCTCCCGATTCTGACTTGACTTGACCAGAAATGCATTAAACAAACTCGAGAGCACTCACTTTTAAAGTGCTACTTGTAATGGACAAATGCAAATGCATCTTTAGGCAGTGTTTTGAATCATACATTTGAATGCAACTATAATTACCTGTCAAAATGACAGAATTATCACTAATGTCAAATAAAACACTTTTAGGTTAGAAAACACATTTTTAAATTATATCATATTCCTGATGATGAAACTGAACAGTTTCATTTATTTAAATGCTGGATAATTTCATATATTAACCATCTGATTACTATTAGCTGTTAACTAATCAAAATAATCTATTCAAATTACTACTACAAGTAGTTAACACGTAGGGTGAATGCGCCGGTTAGCCGACCATCTCTAGTTCTCGACCATATTCATACAAAACCGCCTGTAATAATAAAAATATTCAATAACTGCTTATATTCGACCGTGTTCTGGTTTTCGACCACTGTTTCCGACTTTTTTGCAGTGCGTCATCTGTTGGCATACGACAGAACTATACATCAGAAATTCATAAATGTATGGTGATCCTTGCCGCCTTATTGTGCAGTTGTTAAATAGTGAAATTTACAGTGGAGATGGCCCCCGGAAATAGTAAGTAAAACGTTCAACATTTCTATTTTTCATTTGAACTATTGTTAGTACTGTTGGACACCTATAAATATACTCTAAAAATGTAGAAAACACCTAATTCTTCTACCATTTTCAATTAAAAGTTAAGTGGTCGAAAAACGGGACATTGAACTGTCGCTAAACCCCTTTCTCGACCATGGTGGTCGAGAACTGGTCGAAAAGTATAGGTATAAGTCCAGCTCTTTCTTTGTTTCACTAAGAGATACATCCGTCCTATTTTAATGGCTTACAGTGAAGAAAAGTGTTTATAAAGTCTCCCGTTTTCGACCGCTTGTTTCTAAAGGCGAAACACGCCATGTATATTCTGGTCGACAGGGGGTTGCATTATTTTTCGATGGGCTTGTTCTCGACCAGTCATCTATTTTAAAGCGTTTTTGCATGGTCGAAAACAAGTCTGGTTCTCGGACAGTTGATAAGATGAATCGTACTTATTTACAGATGCGGCCCGAAAAAAAGCTACAGGAAAAGTTGTGAAGAAAAAACCTAAAAGGAAATTATTTCAGTATTCTGAAGAGGTCCTTAAAAGGGCTCTCTTTGAAATAAGGGAAAAGAAAATGAGTATTAGACAAGCTAGTCGGGATTTTGGCGTACCGAAAACTACCCTCATAGATCGACTTAGTGGAAGAGTACCTGAAAACCCCGGGAAAACTGGCCCGGAGCCATTACTGACTCGAAAACGGGAGCAACAGATTGCTGACTGGGTGGTGAATGTTGCAAAGTGTGGATTTCCTGTGTCCAAAGTCGATTTATTCGACACAGTCGAAAAAATATTAAAGGACGAAGGGAATAAAAATTTGTTTAAGAACGGCCGACCTGGCGAAAAATGGTACACTAACTTTTTGAGAAGACATCCCGATATCTCACTGAGAGAAGCAGAGGGTATCAATAAAGCCAGAGCTATCATCACAGAAGAAAGAATACGTTTATGGTTTCGAGAGTTAACAGATTACCTGAAAGATAATAATTTAATGGATATTATTGAAGACCCTGATAGGATACTGAATGGTGATGAAACTGGGATAGCTCTTTGTCCTAAATCAGGAAAAGTTTTAGCACCAAAGGGCTGGAAGAACTTATATACTATAAAAAAAATATGTCCACCGCTCGTCGTATTTCCATACGTTAGACCTCCCAGAGCTGTTGTAGAGAATATGCCAACTGGATGGGTTTTAGGTAAATCCGAATCCGGTTGGATGAAAGGAGACGTCTTTTACGAATATGTGGCAAATGACTTTAACAAATGGATCACAGAGAATAATATCAAAAGACCCGTTCTTCTGTTGATAGATGGACACAAGTCACATATGACATTAGCTCTGAGTGAATTTTGTGATAAACACGGTATTGTTCTTTACGCTTTACCGCCAAACACTACTCACATTCTTCAGCCGGCGGATGTAAGTGTGTTTAAACCACTCAAACAAGAATGGAAGAATACGGTCAGGAAATGGCAGGCAAAGTCAGAAAATATAAACAAATCGATCACCAAAACAAATTTTTGCAAAGTATTTCATGAAGCACTGACTAATGCAGATATGGAAAACCATATAAAGAAAGGGTTTAGGAGATGTGGCTTGTTTCCTTTAAATCCCGATTGTGTCGACTACACAAAATGTGTGAGAAATAATTTAGAAAAACAACATTCTTCATTCATTAAAGACCCTAATGAGAACATTATACCCGATATTATCAGCGAAGGAGACCTAATAGCTGCAAAAAAAGTTATCAAGAAAATTGAAGACAAGTTATATAGCTATGGCATCAGTGTTGAAGTTATCCTCAACGAAATAGCGTTCTTAGGGGAGTCTGAAGAGATAACAAACGGTGTTGGTGTCAATACTATTGAGGCTGAACACATTAGTGCCGAGTCACCACCATCCAATCATATAGACGATGGCAATGATTCAATTTTAATAATAACTGAAACGGACAATGCACAAATACCCGAGTTGAATATGTTCATTGACAAAAACCTTCCTTCAGAAGAAGACGACTGTCAAATGGAAATATCAAACATTTCCGCCTCTGTGCCGTTTTCTTCCCCTTTTCATTTGGAGAATGCTGCACATATTATTAGTGAGGCTCCCATTGAATTTGCACCCTTAGAGTCGCCAACACTTGAAGAATCTGTTATAATTGGAGACAAAAACTCAAATGTTGAATCCGTACTGGATAGACCACAAACTCGTGCCCTTTTTGATAGTTCACAAGAACCCTCTACATCAAAGGATGCATTTGAATGTCATCTAAATTATCCTAATCCTGAAATTTTGAAGAAATCAAATACCAATTCTAGGAAAGAGAATCTGCCTAGTGCTATATCATCAGAAGCATGGAGAAATTATTATGTCAAAAAAGATAATGAAAAGGCCGAGAAATTAGAAAAGACAAAAATGAAGAGGGATGAGAGAAATAAGATTAAAGAAAAAAAACTAGCTGAAACAAAAGTAAAAAGATCTCAAAGACACAAACAAATAAAAGTGATAGTTCCTAATCTCCCCGGAAAAGAAAATACGTCACCAAATCCAGCGAGTGACTTGCTGAAAAAAATTCACTGTGCTGTCTGTGAAGAAGACCTTGACAGCGACACTGAAAATGAAGATGACAAAATCATTGGATGCGATTATTGCCCTAGGTGGTATCATTTGGGTTGCACTGAATTTATTGGCATCCCCTACGAAGAGGTAGCTGGAAAGGACTACAGATGTAGCTTCTGTAATTGATCAATGATCATTACTTTAAGTAGGTACCAAAGCACATAACTACATAATTTGCTTTGTGATAACTATTTTAAGAAGAAAATGTTTTTATTTTTTTTAGAAATGTGTTTTTCGTTTTGTTTTGTTAGTTTAACGAATATCAGTTCCTTTTTTTTACCAAAGTAGGTATATAGTTTTTATTTTTTTTTATGCACCTACATAATGCAATAAAGTTGGTTTCAATGTTCTTCCATTTTATATTAAGAGCTACATCAACGTACCTAGATATAGGTACCTACCTTCCATTATCTTCATTCGTACCTAATTTCTAATTAGTGATACGAACGAGTATTAATTATGTGGACGAAAAGAGGGCATGTTCTCGACCCCTAATAAGAGGTAGGTCGGCAACCGGTCTAATGGGGGTCGCTAATGGGCGGTCGGTGGTCGAAAAGTAGTGAAAGTAACATGTCTCCACTTTTATTTCATGAAAACATTTTTACAATAAAATAGGAACCATCTAAGGCAATGGCATGACTCATTACACTTCATAGTTCAAAAATAGCCACTGGTACAGAGGTAAAGTCTGCTAGTTTAATTTTTGGTATATATTTTTACTACATTACCACCCTTAAGTGGACGACAACCGGCACATTCACCCTACTTCATTAATCATTTAAACACCCAACTTTCAGATAATATATTTACTGAAGCTATCAATAATTTAGATTTTCCTCATACAACTCTGATAAAAACTTTTTTTAACTCTTCACTTAACTTTCTTAACACTTTAAAACAAAAATAAATCATATTACTTGAAAACTAATCCCCAGTTATGAGAGATAAGAAGTTTGAAAAATGTCATTAACCTCTACACATACACACATCCATAAATAAGTTGACAATTGCCATTTTTATTTATGCAATAGTTCCATTAATGCTATAATTTAAATTTCTTCAATCCTAACGCATCAAAACAAATAACTATCGATAATACTTTTATTAAAATCGATAAATTAATTTTTTTCATAAATGTGACTTATGGTTACCTTGATGTACAGCAACAGTGCAAGATTGTCCATCGCAATACACTAGTGGATTCTCGGGCCAACCTCTATCATCAGAACACACGCAACAGCCTCCTACCATCTCCTTCATAATGCAGGTCGAGCAGGGTTTGCTAAACTAGCGAACTGATAAACCCTTCTCCCGACATCGCCACACTACTTTAAAGTCAAAATTCATCGTTACAAACTTTATATGCACTTCATTATATATAACTGGGCATAGCTGAATTCTGAAAAACAGACACAATGTAAATGGTTAGTTCACATTCAAATCGAACAAAAAAAAAAACTTTCTTAAATTCTTTACATCTAAATGTTTTAAATGATTCGTTTGTGTTTCTTAATGATTTAGAAATTGGAAAAAGTGTTGTTTCAAAGAGATATACTGTAATTATTGGGTTTGTATATATTTATATTTACATTAATGTGTGGGTTAAACAGCGTCACAATGATTTTAAGCGTTAATCTCCACTATTTTATATAAAACTAACGTGAAACTTAGTAATTATTGTTACATAACGAACCGATGAACGTTAAACGTATTAATCGAGATCACATTGCACACTATTTTACATAAAAATGCATCATAAACACATTTTCTTAGAGGGAAACCATTTTGTTTTTGTAATATTTTGCTTCGCAGCGCGGGAGCGTGCGCGGCAACTTCTACTTTTCAGTTGTGTGTTTATAATCTGTGATGTCACACAGGTTGTGGCTATTATAACACACTTCAATGTGCCGGATATCGTATCGGACGTTCGTTCCACAGTGTCGATATTAAAATAAGAATAAAACTGCTTTAAAGCTTGTACTACTTTAAACTTTTTTCGTCTAGAAAACTTTGACAAGTTCTTGAATCCCAGGACATGATACGGACGTCTGGCGGACGTTCACTTGAGGACGTTTTTCAGAAGTACAGCATAAGATGTCCAGCGGACGTTTGTTTTGGGTCCACAGTTAAGCCCTTAATCCCAGGACAAGATACGGACATTTGGCGGACGTTCACACGCAGACGTTTTTCAGAAGTACAACAAGAGACGTCCAACGGACGTTTGTTATGGGCCCATAACAGGCCCTTGAGTCCCAGGACATGGTACAGACGTCTGGCGGACGTGCACATGAGAACGTTTCTCAGAAGTTTTAAGAACATTTAAAGTGAAACATGCACCCAGACATCATAAAACTTCGAAGCTCCATTACTAAATAATCAATAAAAGATGCACTCATGTTTTTATGCACTTTAGCAAAAGTTGAAAAAGCAAACATAGAATACATATAATTGATAACTTTATTGAAATTATATTATTTATTAACAATATAACAGCATTAATTGTATTAAATAACTTTTTTTTAATTGAAAAAGTCTCCAGCTTCGATGGATTAGTGGTTTGTATGTTGTGTACCTGTGGTAAGTCTTCGAATAAAAAGCTTGTCTTTTACATTTTATATTTTCATCTGTCCACACTTTAGAAAAGGTATGGCCAACGGTCACCCATGTCTCATCAAGAAAGTATATTGTCCGAACTTTAGTTCTGTACTCTTCAAATGTACGCAAATGCTGTCTACGCCAGGTCACAGTATCTTCTTCTCCAATAAAATACTTTTATTTTGTAACGTCATACAAGTGTTGTGCTGTCAACAAACAAGTGTATTAAAGTGCACGTTATATTAAAATGAAATGTTATATTAAAACGAAAATTAAAATTTTTAATTGTATAAAAGAATGTTTTTCTGGAGCAATTTTTCTTCCAGTAGAGGTTTTAGAACATATTCTTTAGAACAGCGTTTCCCAACCGCCGGTCCGCGGACCGGTGCCGGTCCGTCAGAAATTTTTGCCGGTCCGCAGAGAAATAACATTATTCAAAATTTTACTAAACGAATTTTTTTAATTCGTGTTATCCTGGAGCTAACGTAGGGTCAAATGGTTTATCGGAGTTGCCCAAGAGTAAACTCTGAATAAATTTATACGGAGCGGGCGCTATGTATTACATACATACGTGCAGATATATAACGCGCCGGCTCCGTACCTATGTGGTGGGGTAGTATTCAGCAATAGGTAATAAAGAGGATCTCCCATTTTAGAATTCTTAAGCGGGTTTGGCGCGCACTATTCTAGGCATACTGGTACCGAAAGAATTTTCGTCTTGCATCCCCGATTAACGCGAACGATGAAAATCCGGGTTTCGCGTTTTTGAGGGGCTGCAAAACTTCGACCCGGACCGTTTTTTGTGTGTCGATGCATTGGGTAGTTCCCGTCTCAGATTTGAAGTCTACGGTAAACCCTTTAGGCGGAGGCGGGAAAGAATTGACCACGCCTTACGGTAGGTCGTAGCAAAAATCTGATCGCGGTATGTTTGCCATCGCACTACCGCAATTTTCTGAACTCTTCCCGGGGGCGGGGGCTAGGGGTGACATGGGGTTTTTGGAGGCGATCAAACATGTGTTGGCGGCATTTGATGTCACGCGGCTTGCTACGAGCGGTGCACCTATTGGTTTTTCCGTATCTCTAGCCCTCTCCACCCGTTTTTGAGAGGCGGTATCTCGGAAACTATAGGAGCCAAAACTACAATCTCGGCGTCAAACGACGAGCAATCTCAAAATGTTTCCTTTTTTCACCCGAGAATCGTGCTAAAGTAATATCGCCACCACTAGCCTTATCGGACTCCTAAGTGCAAACTACTTCTGGAGGTCTTATATGATTGGTTGCTGGGTCGTTTGATCCAATTCCCTTTTTTGACCGCCGCTCCCACTGCCAGCGTTTTCGGTTATGTCTCCGCTCCATGTGTCGATGGAGCACCCTATGTGTCTAGAACCTAGTTATGGTCTTTGGCGCCGCACCCGGCCCTGCGATCGTTTCTTCGTTTGGCGAAAAGAGAAAAACTCCGGCGTTTCGGTACCCGCCGATTTCGGGCCGTCTTGGTCGTTTAAGGCTTGGTACGAGGGAAGCGGTGAGGTACCGCTTTTGTTATAAAACCAACTTTTGTTATTATGAAGAACGGATATTTATTTATTTTAGATTGTTTTTGCACGTGTAAAGGTAAATTTATTATTATAAGATTTATTTTGCGAAATGTTTTCGTTAATCTTTTACCCTGCCGGTCCGCAAGCAAATGCTACGTCGTTTGGTGGTCCGCGAACGAAAAAGGTTGGGAACCGCTGCTTTAGAATACTCTGCCGCATATTCTTTTTTCGCCTTGAATATGGTGCTTTTAGATACTCTTACATTACATCGCGTTCTTTTGAATACTGATTAACTCTTAGGATATAAAACTGTAATAAGGAACATAATCATCTACCACATACAACCGGGATGGGGTCTCAATATGGCGGAGTAGGTATTTTCGGTTTTGTAATTAAATATTTTCATTCGCGGTTCTCACCGTCTCGAAATGCGCACATAAACTACATAACCTCAATTTTAAAACATAGTATTTTTAAATTAATCTTGGAATATAAATTTTGTATTTAATATTTTAAGCAAACGAATACTTGCTTATGAAATGTAATTCCCTTCATAGTATTTGTCGGAGTTTGAGAGAAAAGCAGACGTAGGTGGTGTCTAATGGCGGCCAGTGTGGCGTCTCTTCTCATAAGAGGCGTCGCTTTTATTAATTTGATATGTCATAAATGGTGTACAAGCTAGATTCAAACGATGTGAATATCAGAAAAATGTGCTAATTTTCGGCGCAACTGTACAACCAGCAATGGAACCAACCAAGTGGAACCATTCTGATCTTGCACCTGCGCATTATTCGAAGAAAGTTGGCTTGATCCCGATGTTCAGTACGCATAGGGACTGCGAAAGCACGGCCTATCGATCCTTTTGGCTTGAAGAGTTTTCAGCAAGAGGTGTCAGAAAAGTTACCACAGGGATAACTGGCTTGTGGCGGCCAAGAGTTCATAGCGACGTCGCTTTTTGATCCTTTGTATCCAATTTGTAAGCAAGACTGATAATCTACCAAATTTACCTCAGTATCGACCTGTTGCGACTTATAGAGCTTTCTGTAAAGCAAAGTATAAGCTTCTTAATGAACCAGTGAAGGGTTTCCCAGGTTTCAAGGCAAAGTCGGATTCAACTTGGCAAAGAATCTCAAACCAAGTAGTAACTGAATCGGGAAATAATCTGTTTAAGAACTTTCGAAACAACTTACTGAGTGTGTCCAAAAAAAAGACCATTTTCAGCATTATAATTTAAATATTTATAAAGTTTTTTTTGTTCAAACTTTTAATAAAGTTTTTGTTATTGATCTAGTTCTAAAACTCGTTTAATTATTTGTGACCGAAAATAACGACACTTTGCCTGAAACACCCTTTATATGAAAATGAAAGGAATACAATTAATATAAGAATAGACATTTTTGAAGATCATCTATCTTCAGTGTTACAGAAGAATTACATTAACATTATTACCAACAACAAAACCTGCTCTTTTACATTCGCCTGAAGTGAACGTTGCCAAGTTTCTATATTGGCGGTAACGAAAAGTAGCTTAAATTTTGCCATTGTTAAGAATCTTTGATTTAATAAAGCTATAAAGAAAGTACACTTGCTTTCAAAACTTTCGCGTACACACTCAAAATCAAGTAACAATAATATTGCAAAATTGTAGCTGTGTGAATGGGTAATTTTAAAATTAGGTTAAAAATGACACAAAGTAACTTTTACAAAACAAATACCTAATTCGGCAGTAATTAGTGTTTGAAGATAACAAATTTATTTAAAACGAATATAACAATAAATACAAATATGTTAAATAAGGTTTTAATATCGCGTCATGGCCCCATTAGCGTCTAGCATTTTGACATGATTTTGACTTTTCAAAAATTTAAACGTCAAAGTTGATTAATCACAACCCTGATTTAATACAGCGAAAAATAGGTGTACGCGAAAGTTTTGAAAGCAAGTGTAATTGGAATTTAGTTAAATTATTTTTGAAGTATTCAAAATATTCACAAAATATCCAATAAATGAGAGGGTTAGAAAAATTATCCTGAAGAACTTCAAATTATCCACAAATCGAAGAATTATCCGCAAATCGGCAGCACTGGTAGATAGTAGATCTAAAAGCAAGTGAAATATGGATAAATCACGATAAATCAAACGTTTACATTAAGGGTTGCCAGATTTATTAAAAAGCAATGCGCCAAACTGATATAAAAATCGCCAATAAATATAGATGGCGTTACAAAGCAACAAAAGTCAAAATCTACTAAGGGCCCATCTTTCCATCTCCGTAAACTTTATCTGACACTTGGCCGGTTTCACAAAGCTTGATTAAGTTCTGATTAACTTAATTGTCATTAAATTCAAAATTCAGACATTTTATTGGCTGAAATTTAACAGACCTTGAATTTTATCTAATTATATTTCTAGATTTCAAATTTAATCACAATTAAGTTAATCACAGTTTAATCAAGCTTTGTGAAACCGGGCAACTGACAGTTAATTGTTGAGTAAGTTTCGGAAAGGGAAAATAATGGGCTTTCCAACTGTGAAAAATATACAAGGTGATCTATTTGAAATCACAAAGCTGCCCTATTCCCGAGAATACGTACGTCATTTCTGGATAAATCGGAAGTGGAAAAGAAAGACGAATACTAAAAAAAAAACTAAGGAGACTGGCAAAGATCGCATTCTATTATCTCAATTACTTCAAAAGTTATTTACGATTATAAAGGGTCAAAATATAATGAGACACCCTGTATAATTTCACATGAATAAAAAAAATTAGCTGCGTTAATCAAAACAAAAACAAAAAATATACCTAAAAAATGACATTACCGAGGTTGTACGTGTTAAAAATCCATATAGGTATCGAAGTATGAATTTTTCCTGCTTTCTGTGCTCTGTAACTCCAAAACTGTTAATTTTAGAGCTTCGTATCCCTGGAGACTTTCGATCAGGATAATGTAAACTACAACATATCAAAGTTTCAGCCAATTTGAATGGTATCCAATTTCCGTAAGAAATATGCGGAGTCCTTTGCACGAGGGCACTCATTAGATTTGGTGGGGCCCTGTACATAATTTCCCGAAATCCCATCTATTCAGATTACACTAACATTCATAATGCTAGTTGTCAGATTAATTCTTATGTATTTTTTGTTACATATTTATTAAAAATAATTATTAAGATTGTTTGGCTAAAAAAGTAAAAATTCTAATAAAACGAACAAATAGATAAAAATAATAAAATCTTACTATTATAACAACTTTATTCCTCATCAGAAATTTGAAATCGTGTAGTAGGATAGCAGAAAAGGCTGAGGATGGTTTGCTGGAATCCTGGTAGCTACATTGACATATTGAAGAGCCCCCGTATGTAGCCATTGACGACACGAGTTGCAATATCATCATTAGTAGTGCTACTGGCTACCAGATGGCGTCCAGTTTTACAAATTTTCAAGAATGTTTCAAATTTAACTTTGTTAAAAGTTAAAAATTATTTTGAGTTATTTTATAACAATTTTTAATAAGTACATAACAGAAAATGCGTAAAACATAACGTAACAATTAGCATTAAGAACATTAATAAAAAATAATGGAAGCAGGAGTGTTTCCAGGAAATTAAACAACAATTACCTTATTAGATGGCGCGCAGTACAATTTCTTGGAGACACACCTGCTTCTCTTATTTTCTTATTAATGTTCTTAATGATAAATAATTGTTACGTTATCGTTTATGGATTTTCCGTTATATACTTATTAAAAATTGTTATAAAATAACTTAAAATAATGTTTAACTTTTAACAAACTTCAATTTGAAACATTTTTGAAAATTTGTA
The DNA here is from genome assembly GCA_929113105.1 of Agrypnus murinus. NCBI lineage: Eukaryota > Metazoa > Arthropoda > Insecta > Coleoptera > Elateridae > Agrypnus > Agrypnus murinus. Next base: position 153,230,954 of record OV816028.1, on the reverse strand, counting down.
ACAACTGGACGCCATCTGTTAACCAGTAGCACTATTAATGATGATATTACAGATTGTGTCATCAATGTTTACATACGGGTGTAACCAATATGTAAATGTAGCTATCAGATGGCTATCAGGATATCAGCAGGGAACCACCCTCAGCCTTTTCTGCTATCCTAATACACGATTTTAAATTTCTGATGAGGAATAAAGGTGTTATAATAGTAAAAATATTTTTATTTATTTGTTCGTTTTATTAGAATTTTTACTTTTTTAATCAAACAATCTTAATAATTATTTTTAATAAGCATGTAACAGAAAATGCATAGGAATTAACCTAACAACTAGCATTAACAATATTAGTAAATAATTAACTGATGCAGATTGCCGGATATTGTGTACAGGGCCGCACCCAGCCTAATGAGTGCCGTTGTCCAAAGAACCCCACGCGTTTCTTACGGATATTGGATACCGGTCAGATTAGCTGAAATTGTGATACGTTTTAGTTTACATTATTCTGATCAAAAGTCTCTTTGGCTACAATGCTCTATAATTAACAGTTTTGGAGTTACATAGTAAGGAAAGCAGAAAAAATTCATACTTCGGTATATAGATTTTTAACACGTACAGCCTACACCCTTGGTAACGTCATTTTTTGTGTATATTTTTTGTTTTTGTTTTGGTTAACATAAGTAATAATGTTGTGTTGTATTCATGTGGAATTATACCGAGTGTCCCGTTATATTTCGACTCTTTATATACCTATATAGCTTTTGAACTAACTGAGATAATGTAATGCGATGTTCGCCAGTCTGCTTCTTAGTTTTTTTAGTTTTTTCTGAGTAGTCGTTTGTTGCCCACTTCCGGTTTATCCGGAAATGATATAGCGTATTTTCGGAGATTTAAATAACATGCAGTATTCACATTAAGAGCTGATAAAACCATACCCTGTATAATAACCATGATAAGTATGGTCCTTGTGGAAAGGAGAACCAATGGACTTTCCAACGTGCGTGGTTAACCCTCATTATCTCTTCGAGCTCACCACCTACAGGCGGTGGCTTTTAGGAGGTTATTTAACAGCCCCCAAGGAAGACTTATGTAAAAATCCAATGACTTCAACTGAACTTTCCTACGCTATTTTTTTAATTTGACTGCACTGGGTGTAATATTTTTCAATATTTATGTTGCCATTAAAACCAATATTTCTATAATATTTATGCAATATTAAAAAAATTGTGCAATATTACTGCGATATTACAAAATATCTCATTAACATACCTCAACAATGGGTGTGTAAAAATTTTTTTTTTTCGTTACAGATCTCCTCTTTCACATGCCCTACATGATGGCTGTTAGAGGCCCCCTTAAGTCATTGAGGTGTATTTGGGTTATTTATGTAGTATTTTATTTTATTTAGCAGGTTATAAATAGTCAAAAATAAAATAAATTGATTTGTCAAAATGGTTTGTTTAAAATACATATCGTTACAAGAGAAACGCTTGTAAACGCGGTGATGACGTAGTTACTACCAGTCAGTAATGCATTAGACAGAACATCGCCACTCCGACGCCGACGCCCCGGTTGTATTAGTAAAAACGTCGTTATTAAGAATTTTCTAAATGCTCATATCTCCCTTATTTTGCATGATAAAAAGTGCGGTTTTTAATCCGAAAGTATAGGTGCGTCCCAATTGTTTAGCCCTTAGGTTTAGCCAGTCTCGATAGATTAATAGTTTGCATGATTACTCCATAATTCAAGGCTCGTAGGTTCATGGTAGTACTTCATAGCTATGAAAATTGTTTTTTCTCGTCTTTTATATTAATGAACATTGTCGAAGGGTATCTTATAAGAACATAACAGTAACATCTCAAATGCCAAATTGGCACAAAAGCGTCATATCTGATAATCTTTTTTTCGTTAAATAGTTGCATACTCAACTGAACAGCGTTGCGAGATGAGTCCAAGAGCAAAATCCAAGAGGCTAGAGATGTCAAACAAAACGCTGTCAATAGAGTTTACCAAACACGACAACAGACATACACATTGCTGTTTAATAAATTGCAGAATTTCTGCGTACATTGCATCTAACTTTTTAGTAAATATAAATTGAAATAAGTTACCTTATCATTTACTTTTGGATCCAAAATGGCGGTTGGATTGGAAACAAATCATGTTAGTTGTAGTACATGTTAAACCATTTTAATAAACGATTTAGATTCGTTTCCTTAGAAAGCACAACTTTATCAGGAATTGCTACCACAAGATTACAACTGTACTTAGATCCGAGACAATCTGGAAGATAATGTTTTAAATTTGATGTTCTTCTCAGACGAATCATGGTATTATCTTTGTAGATATATTAATTCGCAAGTGATAAGAATGTGGAGTACCGATAATCCCAATTTCATTAAAGGAAAAACCGATTGCATTGTTCGAAAAACCAGTATTTGACTAGCTCTTTCGCGAAGGATATTGGTCGGTCTCATTTTTTGAAGAGGCTATCACTACCAAAAGATACTAGAACACCATTCTGAATTGGTTCATCGATCAACTCGATGACAAGGAACTGCAATACGGTTACTTTCAGCACTTCGGTTACTTCTATGTAGCTCATGGTTAAACACCATTCTTAAGACACCGCTGCATATACTCTAGAAGATTTACAACAAAAGTTGTGAAAGAATGTGATAACGTTACACCTCACCTTTTACAGAAAGTGTTTGATAACATGAACAGACGTGTTGAACTGTGCATTGAAGAAGGCAAACATTTAACCATCTTTTGAAGTTTAAAATAAGATTAGTTAGTAAATAAACGTAATGCTATGTCAGCATGATTTTAAGTGATTGATTTATTTTGATTTTTGTAATAATTGTTAGTTGAAATCGCAAGAGCGCATATCTGACAGTAAAAAACAGGTTTGCCACTACATAATTATGAAGTTACTCTCCAAAAATTCAAGTTTTATGGCGTTACTGTAAACATAGGACTGGATGCGCAATGCGCATGATCAATTATTAATCTATAATTGTATAAACCGACAAGATTTTCTTAGTTGTCACTTATTAATTGTTAGTTGTTAATCCTTAGTTGTTAATTGCTGTAGAAACTAGGCATTTACATTACTTACTAATAGAATAGATAAATAGAATATTTAATAATAAAATTTGACAGTAAATATAAGTAAATATACAGTCTGTTTGATTTAATGCGCCCCGCTTTGTAGCAACTTTATTTTCGATCAGAAATGGTATAAACTGTATATATTATTAAATGGCATAGAATTCTATATGTTTAGAAAATTTTGTATTTACTAAATCAGCGTGAGCGTGATGACGTCATAGAACTTTTTTAATTACATTTTTACATTTCCTTTTTTAAATTACATGCTAGGTATTTTTTTACTGAAATCGATAGAGTATTGTGTTCTCTTTTCAACCATAATAAATATTCATCCTCTTACATAAGAAAATTCTCAAGAAAAACGTGAAAAATGATTTACGAATAGTAGGCTTTGATTTTTGGTTCTCCAATTATTAAAACACAGTTATTTAGCAAGCTTAGGTAAATAATGAAGCTTCAGTTCTTACAGTGACGTATTTAATTTTTTTTTCGAGGGGAAGGAAGGTATAATATTGTTTCAGCAGCTATTTTATTATTATAATATTACCTTTGCTAATGACAACTTAGCTGTCGAAACAATATTGTCAGGTTATAATTTAATCAATACTGTGAAACTTTTATTAATCTTTATTTATTTCAATCAATAGAATAAATTGAAAAACTTATTTTAGAATTTTCCTAATAGCATACGAATAGAAAATGATTGATGTATTTTTTACCAAGCCAGAAAATTAATCTTATCATATCGAACATGAAGAACAAGAATATGGCCATGCTAAATCTGCATTTTAGCCGCACTGCAGAGGGCGCTGGTTAAAATCTTTTGGGCGGTCTGTCACCCACGAGCAACTTTCCAAAGTTTCTGGCAATTATGATTTGGTATCTTTTGCATCATAAGGAATACCAAGATACCACTGCCAGAATCATTAGACAGTCGGGTGTGGGTATTATAGTGGGTATTTAATTATAGGTAGGTATCTGTTAAATTCGCAATTTTCAGGAAAATGACAAAAACCTACAAGAAACAGATCAACAAATTACGTGCCTTAATTGCGAAAATCAGAATACCACATGTGTTTTCAATGGAATAGGTATGTCGAGATGTTCTTGCAAATGTCTCCCTCCTAATGACTAATCACTAAAACAATGGATTTACAGAAATACTTGAAATACGCCATGTCAAAGTTGACAGGTGAAATTATAGGTAGGTATCTGTTAAATTTATATAAATATTTTATTAATAATAATGATAATAATAATTGCTACAACCCATAGCCTGGAAACCAAACCCAGAAGCTAGAAGCTTGTGCGGGAGGGAGGGGGGCGATTATTATTATTACGTAGGCCGTAAGAAAAAATGTTTCTAAAGACATTTTAGGGGGGGGATTATTATTATTACGTAGGCCGTAAGAAAAAATGTTTCTAAAGACATTTTACGTTCACATATCTAGTTTGAACAAGATATCCCAACATAAGGAAAATGTTTTTTAACATTTTTACACCCCATAACCACTGGCGGATCTGAGGGGAGGGCCATGGGGGCCATGGCCCCCCCTAGAGGAGTTCTAAATAGTTGACATTGGTTCAACGACCAGAGTCATGTAAGTAAACCTTTGATTGGTTTTCAAACAAGAAGAAAACACACCTTATACTTTATACAAACCAAAATTATTCGTTCTATTTGGATGTTTTTTCAAACAACCCAAATCCACAGATTACTATATTTCATTGGAGTCGTTCATTATACAATAAACTATGAAACAGAAATATTCTTCTATGCAGTGCGAATGTGTGCAATAAATACAGGCGGCCGGTCGGGCCGGCGGCTAAATCAAAGGCGGCAAAACTGATAACGATAGAGGAAAAATAATTGTTATTGGGGACTGTGTTCTTAGTAAAAAGCATCTTAGCGGTAAACCGTGAGCGGTGAGCGGTAAGAATCAAAAACAAAGGAGCATTAAGTAGAAAATAGTTGTTTTTTGTCGGAAACCACATTTGTTTTTCAAACAAGATTAGTGGGGTTCAGCTATAGATCTTTTCATTGAATTAGAATATTAGAAATGGTGATAAGTGAAATTGAATTTATCGTAAAAAATGGTAAGTACCTATATGCAACACTGACATTATTAACGAATTTGATTTTTGCATATTTTCGAAACCGATAAACAGTGTATAAAATTTATAATCACTTGTATGAATAAAACTATTTAGAACCAAAGTAAATTCTTCAATGCATTCTCGAGAATCATTTAATTTCTACATTCCCATGGTCATGGTGAAAAAACATTGAAACTTTCTATTTGATCTGGAGAACTGAGCTGAGTTATTTAATTTTTCAGATGAATAAAAGGAAGATTGATTCTTACTTTTTGCCAGTACAAAAACAACAGAAAATTGAACAACCAAGACAACCAACTGAAAGTATTCAAAGCGAGGCAGGACCGTCATCATCTCAAGAAAACTCTTTTCTACCAGAGGAAAATATAGAAAATGAAAATATTTTCGATATAGGTAAAGCAGTTGGTCGAACAATGAATGACTATGAGAAATACAATTTCATAAAAGATACTTGGTATCCGCCTCGTAACCATGTGTTGCCGTTTTCGGAACACAATAAAAATAATCGAATCGTGAAACGTTATTTGAATCATGATCATTTATCAAAATATGAATGGTTATCGTATTCACTCATCCATAAAGGACTATATTGTAAATACTGTGTTGTCTTTGCCCAAGTTAGTGGCAGAAATAAGTCAGAGTATCTCAAGAGTCTGGTTCAAACGCCTGTGACAAAATTTTCCAAACTTTTTGGTAAAGATGGTGCCTTGGATGTTCACGATTCCAATAAATATCATAAAGAAGCAATCTTGCGTTCAAATAGTTTCGTTAATTGTTATGAGAATCCAACTTTTGATATACGGAATGTATTATCGGAAGACAGAAAAAGACAAGTAGAAGAAAATAGAAAAAGGTTGGTACCAATGACTCGAAGTGTTATTTTCTTAGCAAGGCAAAATATTCCATTTCGAGGACATAGGGATGATGGAGAATTATTCAACACCAGCCGAATCAACGAAGGAAATTTCAGAGAACTACTGCGATTTCGAATTGAAGCTGGAGACCGAATGTTAGAAGAGCATTTGAGATCGACTTCATCCAAGGCAACTTATATCAGCAAAACTATCCAGAATCAATTGATACCTTTTTGCAGTGAAGAAATTATTTCTACTATAATATCAAAAATGAAGTCTGCGAAGTTTTACAGTATAAGGTTTGACGAAACCACAGATATATCTCACGTTTCTCAAATGTCACTAGTAATCAGATACCTTGAAGGAAGTGAAATGAAGGAAGACTTCGTAGGATTTGTAGACTGCCATACCGAAAAATAGAAACTAGACCCAGATACAATGGAGCCTGTTCTTACAGGTAAAATTCTGGGACAATTAATCGTAAGCCAAGTGAAGAAACTCAATTTGCCATTCATGGATTGTGTTGGAATTTGCACGGATGGTTGTAGCGTCATGACTTCTAAGCAGAATGGTGCTGTTCAAGAGGCTCAAAAAATGCTGATCTCGTCCGTCCGTTGTCCCTGTTTAAGTCCGTTCGTAATGCTATGGGAGTAATGAAGGATGTTGTATCATTTTTCACCGGGTCTTCCAAGAGAAATTATGTCCTGAAACATATTCTTCAGGGCCAACTTCATTCCCTTTGTGAAATCATTAAATAATAGTTTATGATAGAAAAGTGTCAAAAGTGAATGTTTATTTTGCGAAAAGAGAAGTTTGGCCCAAGACGTGCCAGCAGAGTTAGTAATCTCTTCGAACAAACTAAATTCACTTTTAACACGTATATCATACATTATTTTTTCTACAAACCCTATTAAAGGGGTTAAAAAAAGATAAAAATACAAAATTGTAATGCAAAGATCGAATGGCTTATAATTACGAACGAACATCTATCAGAACAACCATTGCTGTTATTACCCTACGAGCAAATAGAAACAGGAGAGAACATTGCATTATATTCCACGCGACGGAACTGCTAGAAAAAGTGGTTTATAAGAGTGAGTGAGAGAGGGTACGAGTGAGTGAGAGAGGGTACCGGCACCCGATGAATATCGATCGATTGTATACGTCAACAACCCCGACCTGACACGGACAATATCGAACGTCGTACGTCAACAACCCCGACCTGCTCAACGTGGTTTATATAATGGCCGACTTCCGTCGCGTCGGTTCCTTACCCCCGACCATTGAAATGTTCTCTCCTGTTTCTATTTGCTCGTAGTTATTACCACAATATCAATTGTTGTTATGGTAATTTATTTATTGAATTTACTTATTACACTCGTGTCTAAAGTGTTACTCTAGATATCACTTTATGCATAAAATGACATTTTCGACTCACGACAATACAAAAAAGTCAAAAGTTCTGCTTTTAATAGGGTTTGTAACACTTTAAAGGATTGGTAAAGCAACAATTGCATAGCAGATTTTGCTAATAATATCAAAATATGAAATGAAACTTTCTGAACAATTTTCCAATTTAGAAGAAAATAACGGATAATTTTAATCCTTTTTTTATTAAGTCAGTTTGAATAATACTAGATAATACCTTCCTATGTGAAAAATCCATATAAACTCTCGCATAAATAAAAGTATTCAAGCACTGAAATTAATCTACCCCCATAGACAAATATTAACTACTGAAACAACAAAGACCTTGCATTGTTATTCACTTATTTTATCTAATTTTTTATGCTGTAGCGAAATTTACGATGGATAAATAAATCCATTTATTTAATATTATACTGTATATTTATTTTTGTTGTATTTTTAACTATTTACTAATTGTGAAATGAATAAGGATTAATAAAAAGTTTCAATAAATTGTTTTAAATAAGTTTTACTATTTGCTAATTAAAACTCTTTAATTAATTAATCTTACAAAATACGTTACGCATGTGCTCAAAAGGATATTTATTAATTAAAATTCCCATTCTCTATTCCATAGAAATATTTTAATTTTAAATTTATTTCTAAGAAGGCAAACAATGAACGAAATATTATACACTTATAAATAGAGTTCTAATAAAACATGTATATTTATCTCCAATATTTTTTTTCTATGTCAGAATTTCTTTATATAAACATCACAACTGCTCGAATTACAAATACGAATGAAGCGCCTCTAGTGGGAAAATACCTTAACTTCTTATCTCCGCTTGGATATCTTTTTTACAGCCATTGTCAGTTGGGTAGCCTAAAATTAGGAGTAACTGTATAAATCGCTGTCAGGAACATTGCGCACTTTGTTAGAGTTCATCACAAAATTCAGAGGTGATAGCGACATGCAGTCTTCATAAACACATTCTCCATTGAATTTCCAATGGGATGACATATTTCTAATTTTCGAAGAATTTCTAAACTTGTAGAAAATAACAATCTAAAGTTGCCGAAGTTTGAAAGACTCTCTATCAATTATTACAAAATATCCACCCTTGAAAAATATGTCAAACCCTAGGTATATCCTTTATCTACAATTTAAGACCTCGACCAAATCTTCATCTCATTCCTGAAGGTGTGTGAACTCTAACGAAAATTGGTCGGAAACGACACTTTCAGCACGTAATGAAGCGCGCCCTTAAGACTCGCACCATTCAATACACGAACGGTTGTCAATAAGTAAGTTAGAATTATATGAAAAGTTAATAATAATAATGAGTTGGTTAATTTGTAGAATTTTCCTTACTGCAAAATTATTAAAAATGGATGATGAAAACGTCAACAATATTCAGTTGTCACCACCAAAAAAAAACGCCAAAAAAGCACTTTTCTGTAGAGGTGAAACAAATAATTATGAACGCTTTTAAAGTGTGTGAAGAGCAGCATCCTCAATGGAAAAAACACGAAAAAGAGGAAAATGTTGCTAGATTGATAGGTCATGTTTTAATTTACCTTCCAATCCCACTGCTTATTTACTATAATTTTATGAATTGGTCTGGCCAGTGTTTACAACATACTTCGTGAGCACAAGCAACATCCTGATTATTTTGCTGCTCCTAAGGCGTGTCATAGACCAAGAGCTATTTTGGACAATGTTTCCGAAGAAGACAAAAATGGCAAAAAAAAGTGTGGGCTGACATGTCCATAACAAATCCATGAGATGCATTTTTAAGAGGGTTATCGACTGACTTGAGAAATCCATCGCGGAAAGGAAAGCGGCTCATCACCCTTCATATAGGATCTGATGACGGTTTTGTAGATAATGGATTACTGTTATTGAAATCCAAGAAAACAAATGACTACCATGAAGAAATGAACGCAGATACATTTGAACAATGGTTTAAAAATATTTTGCCCAGTCTTGAAGAAGGTTGCGTTATCGTCTTGGATAACGCAAGTTATCACATAAGAAAAATTGAAAAAATTCCGTCTAGCAACAAAGAAAGCTGACATACATAACTGGCTGCAGAAAAAACTATCCCCTACGAAGACAGTATGTGAGAGCTGAATTGTTATCTTAAGTAAAACAGCATGCACCTAAACACAGTGAGTGGTAACGTAATCGACGAATTAACACAGGAAAGCAACAGAACTGTTCTGAGATTGCCACCTTACCATGCGACGTATATATAGTATGTTTGTATGTAATTTCTTTGTTTTATTGTAAAAACTATTTATTATATATTATAATATATGTAAACACATAGCACTCGCGAACTTTTCATGGCTTTTTTATTAAATTAATAAAATGCAATTTTTTAAAATGTATGGTTATTATTTATACTAGTATAAATTTCTCTAGGTGACATCATTTATAACGAATTAACAATTTATATACAAAAATGTTCTATTGTAAATTTAACTTTCACATAAAACCAATCAGAACAATCTGTGCTGCCTTGATTTTTTTTTAACTATATCTGTTCAGTGTCCGGAGTATAGTGCAGTATTATCACTTGTAATTACACGAGTGCTTCGAAATTATCGATTTGTAATACGAACGTTGATTAGCAACCACGAGTGTCATTTTTTGACGTTTTAATTTCCCGACGTGCAACGGAGGGAAATTTGTCAAAAAATGACACGAGTGTTGCGTTTTAATCAACTTGAGTATTACAACAGATAATTTCAGAAGCACGAGCATGTAATTCGGTAAGATTATTTCATGATACAGTTGTTTATTTAAGCATCTACTTATTAACATAAAGATTAGTATTTGACATGAAAGTAAAAAATGGGACACATGTGACACTAGTTTTCAGCGTTGTCACGAAGATAAAAACAGTCGAAAAGGACAATAAAAAATTATCGAATTATCGCTGTAATCCAAAAAATAAAGCCTTGCAATTGGTCAAAAACGAAGTAGAATGAAATAATCGCTGAAATTTGATCGTTGCTAGGTTAACGTAAAACATTACAGCTTTTTGGATGGCTTAAATTTTTCGAGGGAAATAGTCGTTGCAAAGCTACTCATATCTGAAACGACAAATTTTGTCGGAAAAAATCAGACCACTTGTGATATTATATATGAAAATAATTTCTTTTTCAAAATTACAATTTTTTTTGTTACGTTGAAATAACAGGGATTTTAGAAATATTGTTTCTCCAAAAGATTTAAACTTCTTGTTATTGGCACTACTGTACTGTGGATAACTGAGACACTATCGAGTTTTATTATTTTTAAGCAACATAACCTAATTTTTTTTTGTCAGTTGGAAATAAAAAATATGTACGATTAAGAAATAATGCCTGGATATTCAATGCAGTAAATTATTTTGTTTCAATTAAAATTCTAACATAGTTAAACCTCAATAATGGATGATTCGCAAATGTTACAGAACAAGTTATATTTTCTAGTGGAACAATTACAAAATATGGCTCATGATTTACCACAGTGAGTTTCAGTTAAACCTCCAAATAGCTCAAACTGATATGGGTAAAACTGCCCAATTGGGGCTGGGCATAGGCATACCGACTGCACATAATTATATCTAATAGTTGTGGAAATATCTCAAGTTTACAACTTGTTAAATTGATAATTGTCTTTCGAATATTACTTATATGCAATCGACTGTCTCCAGCGAGTATTTAACTGTAGTAAGAAAAAGTAAACAGACAAGAGGAAAAAATCAACCATCAAATGAATCCTTTATATCTTTATTATTTAATATACGGACCTGAACCCAGGTAAACCATTGATACCGTGTTGTAGAGGATAACAATCATAACTTTTAGTGTTAAATGGCATTGTACACAAGAAACAAGCTTTAATTGATTTCTATATAAAAGACAATTTCAAATTGTCTTCTCAATTATATTTTAAAAATATAGAAAATGTACTACAGTAAATTATTTTATTTATGATGAACAAAGCAGGACCGGCAACAGTTATTCCCACGACTATTAGATGCGCGGTCCCGATCATGCAGTTTTAACTAAATATGTTTTATGATGTTATAGGAAATACCAAATGAGAGTTTCTTATGAATTATTATCTAATCTAGCAAATTGTTTATTGAATGAAACAATTTTTGAAATAGTGAAAGGCTTAATGGAAATTCAACATGTAACAGAACAACATTTATATCAGCAGCGATTGCAATTAATAAACAAACAGAAATGTAAGTGAAGGAATCTTCAGAGAAAGCTGATATTTCAATTTGTTGTTGCAGTGGATGAACAACAGTTATTATCTAGTACCACAGTGGATCCATCATTGAAGGCAGAAGGAGTTAACAAATTAAAAGAAACGCAAAAACAAGAATTAAAACAATTTGATATGACATTAGTTAATCAGTTGGATCAAAAGGTTCTAAAATATTATAAAATACAAAAAGCATTGTCTTTTAAACAAAATGATTCTTTAAGGTTACTGATCAGCAACAAACGTTAGAGCAAGCAGGAGTACCAGGTTTCTATACAACTACAAATCCATTAGACATAAAAGTACAAATGCATTTATTGGATTTTATATTACGTTTAAGTAAGATGACAATTCCTTTATCATCATAAAAACAAAAAATTAGAAAAGAATATAAATAAAATAATACAAGGGGTTTATTGTCTATTATTTACATCATTTAACAATTATTCACATTAAATAATGAGTATAATAATAATAATAATAAAACAAATATAGACATTAACATAAACAATAATTAAATGATCTAAAATACCTTTTGCTACAAGTTATACACACAATCGTACAAGTGACAATGTACTTTTTCTAGTGAAAAGTATCTTTGTACTTTTTCTAAATCCTCGCACTCAGTTTCTAGTTTTACATAAAACCTATAAACAGCTTAATAAGTAGTTTAACTACCAATTTAAATATTTCCAAGGAGAAAAGAAACAATTCATGTTACAAACATGGAATCACCATCTATGTCAAGCTTTTTTTTATTTAAATATATATCTTAAAATCGCGATTTTAATATTAAAAAGGTATATATACGAATAACACCAAAAATATGTAAGTATGTACTATATAATCAAATCTCTAGAAAAATTTTCTTCTCATTAAACTAAAAAAACTAATGGTCAAAAGTAGTTGTGCTATAAATGTTTAAATCATTAAAAGAAGGGCAACTTATAATTCATGTTTTGATTGCTTGTCAAAAGTGGTAGCAGCATAACCTGAAAGCGAGAAATCTAAAATGTCAGTTAACCTAACCTAAAAGTATACAATTGTCAAGTCTATCACAATTCCTTTAAATGCATTTACATTTCTCAATCTGATTAGTGCAAAACAGTTTGAATATGTACTCTGACAAAACAGATAGTGTTCGCATATCTTGTTGGAATGCTTGAAGAACATAACCTGACAAACAAATTTGTGATCTAATGAAAGAGGATTGGTTTAGATTACTTATAAATATAATTTAAAAATTCTGAAATTGTCATTGATCGATATCGAAAGTTGATAATGAATTTAGGCAAAAGAGAGAACTTAACCATATTTGAAGTTAATATTGTGAGCAAATTCTTGGTGACTATAATAACAATAGGTTTTTCATCATCACTATAATCAAAAAGGCTTGTAACTAGCTGCATACTGATTTCTAAAATTAAATTTACCTGTTAGCTCTTAATGGGCATTTACGATAATTGGAGCGGTAGATACCTAAAGATTAACAACGATAATCAGCTGACTGTTCTCAGTATATCGCGGTAGATGGTAATTATCGAAAGATTGGGTGCGGATCGTGGTATAAATTTTAACCTAAAAATTGTATCATTCCCAAAAGAGAAAAACAGAGCGTTGTTATCAACAAATTTATCTTTTTCAGACGGTTTTACTCCGGGTAAGAGGTAATATGGTTAACAAAATACGTATTGGCATATATGTCAAATATAATGTGTGCTTAGGAGATACCATTTAAATTAGTGTTACAAACCATAATTTATTTGCTTTATTTACCATTGGTTCTAATCAACTTATGATGCAATTCAGAAATAAATTCAACTCGCATTCACCCCAAAAGCAACAAAAGACACAAGAAATTTTTAAGGTTATGTAGTCTAAAAACCGGCATGTATCACCTGAAGTAGCAGATCCATAATTTGTGTGTCTGGTACATATATCGGTAGATGCAGTGCAATTAAAAAGCGCTGTCAATTAGAACTTATCTGCATTAACAAACGCTCTGATACATACCGGGTGTGGAGCGCTCCAATTATCGTAATTGCCTATTGCTTATTAGCAAATATAACCTCAAATGTCCCGTTTGCATACGTTTATTGTTTGGTGTAACTGAGTAGTCTGACAATCTGAAATGGTAATTTGATAGTTCTGTTCAGACTTTCTGATTGAAAAATGTAAACGCTTTTTATGTTTATAAGACAACAAAAAATAATTAGATCAATTTTCAATATCTAACTAACCCTAACAATAAATTAATAGTAAGCTTAACAAGAAACTTAATCTAAAACATATATTTTGCTAGCAATTGATTTTATTGAGACAGTCAACGATTATGCGAGGTATTGTTTTGGCAGCTGCTCATGAACATGTTCAATATTCAATGATAACCATTAGTTTTTGAAGAGAAAAAGAAAAGTTTGCCCAGAGATTCACAATAAATGCAATAAAGTATAAATTTAGCTTGGCACAGCTAGTCTTTTTAATTTGATTTTTTAATTATAAATAATTAAAGAAGGCACAAATCAAACTATTCAATTTTCTACTGCTTCTTAAATTTTTTCTTGCCTAGTTAATTTTCTTTGGTGTGTTTGTTGCCCCATATGATGACCCTTTACTGATTTTTGACATTCCTACAGTTTTGTATAATAGACCTGCAACTGTACATAAAGTTTTAATAGTATTTATTAATTCTTATTCATTAATACTTACACAAAACTATTATGCTAGCTCCAATACCAAAATATAGTAATTTCCCACTAAATAACAATGTCATAAGATAATGTATCATTGGACAGAGTATCACAATCATCCAAACGGTTATATTTATTAGCGGCCAAAATCGACGGTTCACCTCAAACGGTTGTAATCTTGGTATTCCAGATGTAGCAAAAAAGTCACCGGTTTTTACAAAACTTTCCCGTAACTTATCCTAGAAGTGAAATATTCTCATTTGTCAATAATGCCATTATAATAAAAAATAAAAACTCACTTTTCTAATAAACATATCTCTAAGGAACTTTTCCTGTTCAGGTTCTGTGGCTGGAACATCTTCCATTGGTATGCGTCTAAAATACATGTGTGCATTTATAGACTTTCCCATCATCAAACTTGTCAGCGTTGGTTGAACAGGATCATCATCTTTGAAAGCCAATAAAATATCATACACAGCTGGCACCTTGCCCCTCATGGGCGGTATACTAGCGATGAAGCCTCTTGTGCGAGGCTGAAGATGATATTTTAATTCTGGTAGATTTCTTTTACGTGCAAATTCTTCAGATGCTTTATGTTTATCTTCGGTAAATCGAGTTCCTTCTGGAAACATCAGCAACTAAAAATGTATAAGTGATTATTTTTTAAAACGTACATCTCTGTAAAACAAACTTTACACAAATAATCTATCACAGAAGAGAACCATCTTATCAATTTATGCAAATATAATACAAGTAGTAATGAGATACTTACCCACATAGGATCAGGATGATCGCCAAGTTTTTTAATTTGTGTATTTATAATTTCCTTATCCTTTTCGAATGACCTTTCCAATATTATGAATTCTGAAAACGTCCAAGCCCAACCTAATACTGGCATGTACATAAGTGCTTTCTTCATGTATGCTTTGCAGTTCTAAGAGTTAGAAAGATATTTCGTAAGTAACTAATTTTGATAATCATAAATTTTCATTTTATGATACAAAAATTAAAATAAAATGAGATCGGAATATTCAAAATAAAAAGTTATTGAAAATGACAGCGCTTTCATACACTGTTCTTAACTTTCTACCAGAGTGCTCAAAAATTATGTCACTATTTTTTTTCTGTTTAATTGTTCATCCAGAGCTCGTGACGAGAAACAACTGAACAAAAGTAGTGAATGTTTAAATGCGACAAATTTGTAAGATTATGCAATATGTATAAGGTTATGCTTCATGAATGAAGTAAATTGCTCGATGTTGATCTGTCTCACAAGGTTCAACTGAACATGGAGATCACAGTTAGAGCAACTTTGGAATCGTACATGGATTTTGCTCGTGGAGCACTATGAGAGTGGTGATTCGAAAATGCTATGAAAAATCAATACATCGACTGGGATTAGTTGGGACATCGCTTAGTAAAGGATGACCCAACAAACTACATACAGGCAAGGGCGCCGTTACATAAGGGCAAGGAGGGGCGGGCGGCCCCCCCTGGATTTTTGTAAAAGATTTACATTAATCATTAATAAACTTGCTATTTAGGCGCACCGCATGATCCTGTATTATATTAATGTTATTTTTTTTTGTAGATCTTTTGTAGTAATTTTTTCGATTGAAATATTTTAGGAATTAAATATAATGATATTTACGTAAATTGCAATCTGAAGGTTTTTAGTTGCATATAAGCAGTGTTAAAATAAAATAGACCTCTAAAAAGCAATAAATTAAAAACGTATTTCTTGAAAAAGATAAACAGAAGGGTCGGCAATTCTTCTAAAAGCAGCACACATGTTGCCAAATTCCGACCGACAAAAATGTCCCTTTGGTTGACGCATTCGTTATATTAAACAATGAAAACACTTGTTTTTCTTTTTAATTTACTGTTATTACTTCCTGTTTTATAAAATTAGGTATAGTTATTGAGACCCCAATTCTTTTTAAAAATCTTAAGTTTTACATTTATTCGTAAGCTTCCGAGTAAATGTGACCATTGTAAATGTGACTGTGTTATAAAATCTACATTTGTGTTGAGTGATAAGACAATTAGTTAAGTGATAAGAGAATTAGTTAAATAATACATAGTGATAAAGTTAATGCACAAAGAGAAGGTTTTGGCTAATAGAACTTTTAGTTATTACAATTGAGGAGCTTTTTTAAATGGATAACTACAAATTTTGCGAAATTGGGTTTAAATACATATTTATTTAGTTTCAGTATAAAATGTATGAAATATTTTAATCAATACAGTAGTCATATTGAATTTAAAACCTTTCACATATTTGGAGTATTAGAGATAAAATATACAGGGTGGTCCAGACCACCCGTACACCCCTTTTAAAATGCTGGGGATTAAAAATTTTTAACAAGAGGATAAGTTATCTAACTAATGTCGATGTGCTCTTTCGAATGACGCCAAAATGGAATCCCCCGATTCCCCCTTGTAGGGGGTAAGGGGGGGAACATTGAAAATTCAAATAGGAATCCCTAGATTTTATTGCATATCTAGATTCTACTCATCAAAATATGAATAATGTATTCAAAACATTTTTTTGTTTTCGCAACAGGTGGCGCTGTAATCGAAAAAAACAATTTTTTGCATTTTTCGCCGTCTCTGGCATATTTACAGGTGCAAATAACAGTTTTCATATTTTTACTAACTAGTGATGAAAAAGCTTTGTTAATGTGTACTTTCATGAGAAAAAATTTTACGTTACAATGAAAAATGCAAATTCTCTACCTAAGGTGTTTTCGATGTTGTACGTGATATTTTTACGTACAATATTTTTTTGCCTTAAATGTTGTTAGAATTTGTGTTCCATTC
This sequence comes from Agrypnus murinus, assembly GCA_929113105.1. NCBI lineage: Eukaryota > Metazoa > Arthropoda > Insecta > Coleoptera > Elateridae > Agrypnus > Agrypnus murinus. The sequence continues at coordinate 153,213,681 of OV816028.1, read as the reverse complement.
TAACAACATTTTCCAAGATTCTACTGGGGAAGATGGTTTTACTTCAAAACATGTCAAGTCACGGTGCATTACAAAAATCTGCCGACGAGAATTTCACTTTGTAATTCACTATTAAATTTCTATGTATAGCAATGAATGATGAAATATGGATATCTCATCCACTCAGGCCATAAAGTAAGAATAATTTAAACGAATAAAATTTTAAATTGTGAAATAAAAATTATTTATTTGAACAGTTGATTTTCAACAATTACATACTATTTAGATAGACTTGCGAAGTAAAGAAGTGTAGCAAGTTATTTTCTGTTAAAATTAAATATTAAATTTGTACGATTTAAATATTATTTTGCCATATGCAGAGCAGATTACAATTTAGAATGTTTTATCGATCATTTTTATTAGTTAAAAAAGTGAACATTACATATGTTTAAAATAAATATTCAGATAAGGATTAGAAAGATTAAGCAATATCTAAATAAATAGACGTTAAGGTTCAAAAACGATATAAAAATTTCAGAAAAAAAATTATTGTCATGTAAAATTTTTTCTCAGTACACATTAGCAAAGCTTTTTCATCACGATTTAGTAAAAAATATGAAAACTGTTATTTGCACCTGTAAATATGCCAGAGACAGCAGAAAATGCAAAAAATCGGTTTTTTGCGATTACAGCGCCACCTGTTGCGAAAATAAAAAAATGTTTTAAATAATTTATTCATATCTTGATGAGTAGAATCTAAATATGCAATAAAATTTAGGGATTCCCATTTGAATTTTTAAAGTTGCCCCCCTTACCCTCTACAAGGGGAAGTCAGGGGGTTCTATCTTGGCGTCATTCGATGGAGCACATCGACATTAGTAAGATCACCCATCGTCTTGTTAAGAGTTTTTAATCCCCCGCATTTTAAAAGGGGTGTACGGGTGGTCTGGACCACCCTGTATATGTATTTATCAAGTTTTAAAAAACCTTAAATATATACACGATTACTTTTTTTTAATAAATCCATTTAAATTATTATATTACATTAGTTGTATTTCAGTCTTCTTTAACAAATTAAATATATTTGAAAATGTTCTTCCCGTAAAAAACGGTTCAAAACACTTTATCCACACAATTATCCATTCTCGAGAAAGCATTCATCAATTATTGCTCAATTGGTATTATAATGTAATACGTATTACATCTACATATTTATATGCATTTATATATAACTATCAAAATTTAACCAACTGCTAAAAATTAACAAATTTTTAAACTTTAGCGTCTATTTAGCTAATATATTATTTAAACTATTTCTTTAATATTATTTTAATAATATTTGGTTATTTATATATAAAATATTTATATTTATCTACGACATAATAATAAAATATTTGTTTGAATTCATTTCAAAATATTAAAAATTACACACACATAAACATATTTAATATGTATGAGTATATCAATATATTTCATTTTCAATATTTTATAAATAGTTTTCTAATCTTTTAAATATTTAAAAAATATATAATATTATATTTATATTTTTTAAATATTAACGAAATATTGTGTGCTACTGGGTTAAAAACTAAATAAAATTATTTCCTCTTGATAACTGTATATTTAAATTTAGTATTTTCCGTTTTGCTGTTAATTAAGAAAGATGTTTAGAAAGCGTTAACACATTTACAACTAATTTACTATAATATTGCTTTATTCGCATTACAGACAAATACAATAATGGACATTCGAAACTTTTTTAACGTAAAATCCTCGTACAAAACGGATAATTCGGATAGTAGCAGTCCCCCAAAGAAAAAAATGAAAACTAACGAAGAGCAGCCCAGTGTTCAAGGGGAGCCTACCGTCATAAGAGATGCCTCATCCAGTACCAATACGCAAGAGAGTGATGATTTGGGAAACTACATCGTAGGTTTGCAAGGAGTTAGGGATTCAACAAAATATATTCTTCTTACTAGTCCATGTGTACCTTTAGAAAATTATAATTTTAAAAAGGATGTTCCTGAAAACAAAAGATATTTTAGGCGCGAATGGTTAAATAATTATGAGTGGATTGCTTATTCTGAAAAATTGAAAGGGGCCCTTTGTAAATATTGCGTTCTTTTCAAACCAGCCGTCAAAAGAGGTCTTCAAGGTGCCTTAATCGTTAAGGAATTTACGGATTTTAAACATTTACACGAATCTGCAAAAAAACATATCAAGTCAGAATGGCACTGCAATTCCGTTTTAAAGGCAAATAATTTTATAAAAACCTTTTCTGGACAGAAGTCTACGGTTAGTGATCTATTCGATAATCAAGAAAGACAAATCATAGAAGAAAATAGAAAAAAACTAATACCTATTATTTCAACAATTTTATTGTGTGGAAAGCGTGACCTAGCATTAAGAGGTAAAGAAGAAGATGGAAATTTCGAAGAACTACTGAAATTTAGAGTTGAAAGTGGTGACAAACTACTAGAGAATCATCTAACAACGTGCTCTAAGAAAGCAAAGTATACATCTCACCAAATTCAAAACCAGCTTATTGAATTATGTGGAAGCGTTATTCGTCAACATATTATAGAAGAAGCTAACGGAAGTATTGGTTTTTCTGTGTTGGCCGATGAAACAGCTGACATATCTGGCAAGGAGCAACTATCTATTGGTATCAGATACTTAGATAAAAATAATGTTGTAAATGAGCAGTTTTAGTTTTACGGAATTAAAAGCTATGGATGCTCACACCATTTCAAGTGTAATCTTAAATACACTAAACGGTTTCAAGTTAAATTTGAACAATCTTGTAGGTTTGGGGTTTGATGGATGTTCCACGATGGCTGGTAAAGAAAATGGGGTGCAACAATTAATTAGAAACAAACATCCCAATGCAACCTTTTTTCATTGTGCCTCCCATAAACTTAATTTAGTTATCAATGACCTAAATTCCGTTCAAGTTGTCCAAAATTCTGTAGGGGTTATTAAGGAAACTATAAATTTTTTTAGAGAAAGTCCTAAAAGGCGGGTAATGGTTCCAAACGTGCCATTGTTGTGCGAAACCAGGTGGTCATCAAAATATAAATCAATTAGACTTTTCCATGAAAAATTTCTTTCTATAACAACAGCTTTAGAAAATATGTCAACAGATCAACATTTCAATGCCAAAACGAAGTCAAAAGCTCAACAAATGTTATGCTCTGTATCCTCCTCCCAATTTATTATCTGTCTTAATATAATTGCAAAGTATTCCTCACTGCTAGAACCAGTCGCAAATAAACTACAAGGAGTTTCTACTGATTTACTTTCTGTAAAAGATCATATTGACACACTAATCACTATGTTTGAAAATGATAGAAAAAATGCTAATTTTATCTTCTCTGATATATTTAAAAAATGTACAGAATTCGCTAATGAACTTGATGTAGAAATTAAAACTCCTCGAACAGTCTCACGTCAAATTAACCGATCAAACATTCAGGGCAAGTCAGCAGAAGAATATTTTAGAATTTGTATATTTATTCCTTATTTAGATTCAATAATAAGCTCTCTTAAAACTCGCTTTACGTCTGAAAACACATTAGCATTTTCTTTATCGCGGTTTCATCCATCTCTCATTAAACAAGGAATTATGCTTAGCGAAACACAGTTAGAAGCTCTTTCGAAAAGATTTGGTGTCGAAAATTTAAAAGCGAAATATTCCACATGGAATCAGGTATGGAAAGATAGAGAGTTTTCGGAAGATACAACCAAACTTGTAAACGAGGAGTGTGACTTTTTTCCTAACATCAAAACCTGCTTAAAATATTTTTTAATTATGCCACCTACAACCTGTTCAATTGAACGGTCCTTTAGTACTCTTAGAAGAGTTAAGACTTGGCTTAGGTCAACAATGAGCGAAAATCGCCTTTCTGGACTAGCTCTTAAAGTGTACATAGGAAATACGTTGATGCCAATAAAATGGCTATAATTAACAAGGTCATTGATTTATTTGGGTTAGAAAAAAGAAACTTAAAATTTCTTTTCAGCGATTAAGATAGTTGTTTGTTTAGATGTCTATGTAGGTATGCCTATGTATTGATAAGCATAAGGCTAACTTTGGCTGTCATAAATTTAATATAGTTAAAACAATATTTTGTTTACTTTTAGGAATATTAGTTTTATTTAGTACATATGTTTTTTACAGAGTTTGTAATTTTTGTTTATATATTTTTGTGTTATTTTTGTCTGATTCTGATTATGTGTTATTATGTTCTTAAGTCTGATTTTCCAAAAATAAATAGATTTTTTTAATTTCTAATAGGTGTTTTCATGTAGTTTTTTATTTTTGGTTATTTGCACCAAGATATACATTATGTGATTCTGGTACCTATTTCTAATATTTTTAAACAGTGGCCATTTTATAAAAAAATTGCCCCTCCCTAAAAAACTTTCTAGCGGCGCCCATGCATACAGGGTGTATTATCAAATATTGGCTCCCCTAATTATTTTAGAAAAAAAGTCAGTGTAGTAAAGTTTTAGATCTTATCGAGTGCTGTTTGCTGATAAATGACAAATATAGCTGTAATTCCTTAGAATAATTTGACAACTGTTATCATGGATAATAAGATTTTAGAAAAATAAATTCCCTGAAGAATTCTCACCTATTTCTTCCACACTGGTAGCAATTGTAAAACTCTGATGAGTGATTTTACTACATAAAACTGTGCTTAATATTTTGCTTAAATAATTTGCTTAAAAAATTGCTTAATTCTTGCATGTACACCTAATGTCTAAATCTAACATGGCAATTACAATCATCAAATTTCTGATTTGCAATGTTAATTTCCTATACCAGAAAATCACATATCTTGGAAACTACTTAAGAGGCCTCCATACTCCCTTCTCTTATGGAGTTCTCCATGTTAAGTTCTGCAATCATATATCAGTAAAATTTTAAAATTTTGGAACCAAATTTTTACAGTTGCCTCTTTAAAGTGTTTTCTATAAATCTTCTGTAGATCTTTTCCAAATTCGACTTGGAAGTCTTAAAAATAAATTTTGACTGATTCGATGCACAACACTGAATTTACCAAAAAAGTAAAATCTAAATATATAACAGATACAGAAAAACTAAGGATTACGAAGGAAACTAACGTAGGATTAGTAGCTTATTATTTCTGGTTGATTAAAAAATTCTGAATGAAATCGGTTCATTAATAAGTCTATATTGCCTTGCTAAGATCAAATGCGGTAACTGCAAAACATCAACTCAAAAATATACCATACTTTTTCTTAGCACATCTTCAAATTCTGTATAGTCTATATATATATAAAAGGGAAAGATTGTCTGTCTGTCTGTATATATGTATGTATGCGATTTTCTCCGCAACCACTGGACCGATTTGGATGAAATTGGTATCATTGGAAAGGTCTTGGCCCAGAATAGAAAATAAGACTCAAATCAGACAAATTGGACTCTGATCGGCCATCGTGGTCCGAAATAACAGCGAAAAACCCATATATGGAAGTTAAAAATGGGTACTGAGATTGATGTGAATAGATATGTTGTCAATTGTCAAATTTGGTAATTTGACAATTACAAAAAGTAAAAACATGTAATTTCAATAAAGCGTAGCAAAGCGCGCCGGGTATTTGCTAGTATATTTATAAATTGTAGTTTTGCAGTTACTGCCTTTGATCTTAGCAGGGCAGAATAATTGTGGCAGGAAATCTTATTATTAAACTGAAATGTAAAAGCAGGCTTTCCTTATAGTATGTCCTTATCTACCAGATGCCAGCTACAGCAACTGCATCGGCCAGCTCCGTAAAACTACCTTACCAGTAAGAGTTTATTTATGATCGTATTGTGTTGGGGATTAACATTACTATTTACCTACGTTCATTTTATCTTGTGTATTTAAACGACAAAAATTTCTATTACTTATATTATGCATTTACAGAAATTTGATCAGGCTACTATTTCTGTCATTATTATTGGTGTAAAAAAGAAAAAGAAATAGTGAACACAATTCTAAAAAAATACTTTGTTCTTAATTGTAAACAAACCAAAGAAATAAATTTTGTGTTTCGGAGGTACAATGCATGAAATTATAAAATGTGGTCGCACAAGCATGCATTGGGTTTCTTAATGCAGATGGCCATGATATAAACATATATTAATATATTATTCTTAGAAATGTTACGTTATAGGTAAAATACAATGATTTAAATCATATGAATTTATTAAAAAACTACTGTCATTTAAATAAAGATTGCAACCATGTTTATAAATATTTCATTCAGTTCCATTAACCATAGTGGAGTCTATTTTTCAAATGGCCCGTTTATTTCCTTGTCAATATGGAAAGTTCGGGGTAGCGTGTAAATTGGTCTTTTGCTGCTCCCACTTCCGAAGATACATGAACGTAATTTTTATTACTCCATCTGTTCGTTAGATAGGTAATAATAATGGTTTTAATAAATGTTTCTGAAACCAGCCATAAGTGTTTATAACATAAGTAATGACATACACTACCATCCAAAAGAATGAAACCACCAATATTTTTAGTTGTACATAATAAACAATTAGTAACATAATTCTTTATTATTAACTTCTGTTTTTATTCAATGAAATATCTCCTTCTTCTTGTGAAATATCTCCCTGCGCCGTTTGGCAGCACATTCTAAAACTGTTTTTAAATAGAGGGGATGGCATGATAGACAATATGGTGAGTGCAATTTTAAATTATAAGAAATTTTATTATTATAGTTATTACCTAGTTTGATTTTTTAACTTCTACCAAAACCATATCTCGATAAAAGAATCATGTAATCCCTACAGAGGAGCCCGATATTGTATTTAAACAAAAAGGGAGGCTCAACATGAAAAGTTTGTATTCCTGGGCTTAGGGTCATTATCTGGCTGCATTACAAACCTACGACCAAACAGACCTAGATCCAAGGGTATAGCGTAGTATCCAAGGATTTGTCTCTTTTTTAACACAGATATACAGAGTGGCCCATCAAAAACTAAACGAGCTCGTTTTGTGGCACTAAACCACAATTTCTCAAAAAATGGCCACACATGCCAAATTTATTAGGAAGGGGGACATGTCGTATGGCTATTTCCGTTCAGCCACTTTTAACCCTAAAATAGGAGTGAGGTTCACCCTAAGATTCTTAAATGGCATGGGATGGCCAAAGACACACTATTTGAAGCTCATTGAATATGCTTTGCAGTAGTTTCTCTATTTTTAGATTCCGAATATTAGTTCCCGCAAAAATGAAATTCAAGGAAACAGTACTTCTTCTTTGTCCATTCCCATCTGCCTTATGGCGTCAGGTTCTCTATGTTTAGTATTTTTCAGTTTCACTTCTCACTTAACTTTTCACTCATTTTCTGCCACCCACTTTCTTTTTTGCTAACATTTTTATTTCTTGCACGATTTAATATTTTCCATCCTTTGTTATTACTGTTTCTAGATAAATATATTTCTGAACCTCCTCTATTCTTTGATTATTTATTATTATCTCCTTGATAGGTGTTTGGTCCTTACTGGCTTTCATAACTTTGCTTTTACTATAGTTTATAATTATTAACTCTGCTTTTCCCAGTTCTTCCTTCATGTATCTACTGCCCTTTGTAAATCTCTATCATTTCTTGTTATCGATATTAGGTTTAGATTAGATTAACTACTCTTTGAGACTTCAATTTCCTACCTTTGTTTTGGAGAGTTTATTGTTACATTTATCCAAAATTTCGTTCATTACCAGCACAAACAGTAAAGGGCTCAGGTTCCCTGTTTCACACCTTTCAACATCTTAAAACTTGACGATATTTCTTGATTTATTCTAACATACCCTTCGACATTGCTATATACACTCTGGATGGAGTTACTACTTTCTGCCTCCCTGAGTTTCTCTATTCTTATTTTTTCATACTTTTCTTTTTGTTTATCCCAAACTTGCATTTTGCTATAACCAGTCCATAATACTACTATAGTTATTTTTGTATCAAGTACCTAAAATACAGTTTTTTCGGACGAATCTTGCTGTTTACGGACGAGGCGAAGCCGAGTCCTGAATAGCAGATGAGTCCGAAAAAACTGCAGTTTAGGTACGTGGCACAAACAACATTTTTTTGTTAAAGCTCCCAAAATTCACAAGAACACATTCAAACCTCTTATTATGGATGATTAATGTGATCAGAGCAAATATTTCTCAAAAACAGTGAGCTTCGCAATGTAATTATAGCAACCAGATTGTTTAATGTAAACACGAAAAAACGTTGAGTTTTTTTTCGCATAAAATGCAGAATCCAGCGAATATTTCTGAAAAAGCAAAGAAAATTGTGTTAAATTTACTTCCAGTGAAGTCTCGTCAACTATATGAAAAGGAGTACGAAGCATTTATTCGATGGAAAGAAATGAACAACATTGTAATTGTAGACGAAGATGCGATGTTGAACTATCTACATGAAAAGGTAAGTACCGATATACTTTATACATTCAATATTAATAAGTTATTGTCATAAATATTTTCGTATTTTCCTGTTACAGTCGCAAGAAGTAAAACCATCTACACTCTGGTCAAAATATTCCATGATAAAAGCTGTTTTGTCTGTCAAAGAAAATATTGAAATAAACAAGTTCGCTAGAGTCATAGCTTTTTTGAAGTGAAATTCAGTAGGCTACGAGCCCACAAAGTCAAAAGTTTTGACGCGCCAAGAAATTAATACATTTTTGATAAATGCAGACGATGAGCAGTATTTATTAATCAAAGTAAGTTTAAAATCATACTTTAATGATAATATGAATCAGTTTCATATTGTAACTTCGTAGGTTGCTCTTCTCATTGGCGTGTGTGGTGCATGCAGGCGTGAAGAGCTACATTCACTAAAAATCCAAGATATTGTCCAAAAAGACGCAGAATGTCTTCTTATAACGATCCCCGATACGAAGAGCAACATCAAGAGAGTGTTTCCGGTGGTAGCTGAAGGTGAAGCTGCTAATTCTCTTCCATTGTACCAGAAATATCTTCGACTACGGCCAGCGAAAATTGAACACGATTATTTTTTTATTTCCTATCGTAAGGGGAAATGTACGGTACAACGTGTAGGAATCCATTCTTTTGCGAAGATGCCCTCTATTGTTGCTGAATTTCTTCAATTACCGAACCCGACAGAGTATACAGGGCACTGCTTCCGGCGAAGTTCTGCGTCCTTGGCGGCAGATGCTGACGTTGATTTAATCTCGTTGAAACGGCTAGGAGGATGGAAGTAAGTTTTATCACAATATTATTGTCTTTTTATTCTAAATAATAATTAATTCCAGGTCGTCTTCAGTAGCAGAGTCATATATAGAAGAATCGATTGAGAAGAAGAAAAAGGTATGCAAAATGTTAATGGGGGAAAAGAAAACCGAACCATCCAGTACCAGAATATCGGTTTCTACCGCTACTACCACAACATCCAAAGAAATTAATACTATACCCTCGAGCTCGGCTATTTCGTTTGGGGGCAACAGTTTCGAAGGTGCCCAAAATTGTTCCTTTCATTTTCATTTTAGGAAATAAGGATTTAATATGTGTAATAATAATTAATGAATGATTTTAATAGGTATTATAGACTAAATAAAGTTCTTTAATTGTTGTATTGAACTACTGTGCTTTATTTACCTAAACGAGTCCGAAAAAGTTGTCATGGCAACTTTTCGGGACTGAGTCCGAAAAAGACTCATTTTACGGACTCAAATGAATCCGTAAAACAGCTAATTTTGGGAGCTTTAACAAAAAAATCATTTCCAGTAGTTCCACCACTTTTTACAAAAGTAGTTTGTCGTATGATTTTGTCATATAGCTAACACATCTCTGTGTTTTTTTCCTGCAGCATAGATTTTTACTTGAGCAATTCCACTAATATTAATTTTAAAAATACTGTTGCATAAAATGCATTTAGCTTTACTTTTGTAGTCACATTTTTGTAGCCAGTCATATTTATTCTCCCATATAGGATTGTATCTAAATGATTAGTTGAAAAGTAATATTATACTTACAATAATATGTAAAGTAATATTAGATTTTAATGCAATAGCTACTTCAATACTTACTTAGTGTTATTAAATGGCATTTTAAAATAATTTTTTCCAGCACACAAAATTATCTGGCTAATAACTATAACAGTATAAATAGGTTGTGTAAAAAAAAGCCGTCTAAAATACACGCACCTACTCATCAAGAAATGACATACGGCAAAAAGGTGATTCAATACTATATCACCTTGGTGCAAGCAGCTGTTTGCGGGGTGATTAGTGAGACCAACATACTCGATGAGTCGGAAAAAGTTACTAGTGTGTGGCGGGCTATTGGAAATGAGAAAATCAATTTAATAAATAAATTTTTAGGTATTTTCGATGATTTCTCAAATCTTTAGGTATTTTTTAGGATTTTTTTAGAGAGTTACTATTTTAGGTATTTTAGGACAAGTGGGAGCCCAGAGTTATATAATCAATTGCACTTTAGGCTTATTTGCCCATTTGATCCTGAAAAACATCTCAATTGGTTTTGAAAATTTGATAAGACAGTATAGGTACCTACGACGACCTTCGTTGATCAAGAGCCTACAGTGTTCATTACACAGCTATTGTTGGAATTGTTCTACTTAAAGAAACATAAAATATATTAATTTCATAGAGAATTTAATGCTGTACAATATTGGTTATTTATATCGTGCGAGGCACGGTTTAGAACATATGAGCTCGTTTATGCAGAAAAAAGCTGAGATATGGCAAAAACCGAAAACCATGGCATCTTTTCATATGTAATTATCTCGTAAACTATCACAGATAAAAAACATAAGTAGGACCCGTTTTTTAGGAAATTTAAAGTACTTTAATTAATTAACATTTTTTTTTACTAAGGTTGCTAGTTCCTGGCATATTTTTAAAAAACCCAAAAAAAAGGCTTTGTTCAGTTTTTTTTTTAGTTTCTGACTTGAGCTCACCTCCATTTCATCGGGACTTTTGATATTATCTTCCCTAGACACAAGTCTGGTAAATATCAAAACTCTCATATTTAATTCAAGTACGGGCTTGACTGGACTGGAATGCTGTTGTGAAAAGTTAAAGTTATGAAGAGAAATAATAGGCCAGCCAGAGTGAAAAAAAAAACAAGGAAATAACTAAGGAACGACTATTTTTTAAAGATCATTTCTTTAGGTGTAAAATGAATAACTTTGAATTTTCTAATAAAAATATTCCTGCATTTCGCCCCATTGTAATAAGTGAATTTGTACCCTGATGCAGGAAACAATCGTGTACTTTATCAAGATTTTGATCAACTATTATGACGTTCTATGAGAATTGGAAAAACTTGATCCTTTGGGTCTTTTTTTCACAACTTCTTGATCTAGTATTTGGGATTACTTAGGGCTCTCTTATTGTAATATCTATTTCAGATTAAGGTTAATACAGTTTTTAGATTTGATGTTTTTAATTTTTGACAAGCTAACCAAAAATCAAGCTAAAGCAAAAATGTGTAAAATAAAATTTCTTTCTCCAACCGCACAAATATGACACTATAATATCAAATTATTTTGTATAAAAAGTAGACCATTTATTTAGGAACTGTTACTCGTTACCAAAGCAATTGTACAAAAAGTAATCACTTTTTGTACTAATACAAACAGTAGTCTGAGTTATGTATGAACTATTTTCCGCGGTGGTCTAAAAGATTTTCTTTTATAGCAATAATGGAAGTAATAAATAGAAATTTTCATTTAAATAATAATAAATATTTATCTTTTCTATGACAATATTAAATTAATTAAAGACATAAAAAATCAAAAACAAATTGGACGTTTCTATTAAAATTTTAGTTGCTGCTAGGAACGACGTCGCAAAAACAAAAACCAATCCTAACCTCTAATTATTTAACGGTAAACACATATCTTAGACAAAGCCTGTCGAAATTTCTTCGAATTTTCGACGAAAAAGGAGTGAGATTATACATTTGTAAGTATTTCTTAATGATATTAATTCTTAATATTCAAATTGCCACTTTTTACACATATTAGAATTGCAGTAAATAAAAAGTAGTTTAACGTCATGTTGTTTATTTTAAACAGTCCTCTCACGGAGTTTGCTCGTTAAAAATAAGCAGTTGTAGAAAAAATAGTATGTTTAATTCGTACAAAAAATGCGACTTTGGGAGTCATAAGGTTGCCGGAACCAGTTAACGCGTCAAATTTCTTATTCGTCCCAAAAACATGCATTTTTTGTACTAATTAAACAAATAACTATTATCTATACAAAATGCAGGAAGAAGCAAATTTGTGATTATAAATTAAATCAAAAGTAAAGCAAAAGATATTTTTAAAACGTAAATATTGACTACCAATTTATTATTATTAAATTAGCTTTACAATTTATCTTGTGTCCTTGTATTTTAGTTATTTGATAAAATTGTAAATATGCATAGCCATAGTATTTGATTTGACTAGTGCATTTCTAAATTAATTAATTACAACTTTTGTTTGTGACACACCTAAGTTTATAGACAATACATACTTAAAAATAATTAAAAAATAAAATATTAAAGAAATTTAAATAAATCCCCTTTTCTCATTGTATTGGTTGTCCAGCTCATGTCCTAAACAATCGCTGTGCGATGCTGTGCCTGTTGATATAGAATTATTACTTCATTAGCAATGAAAGTGTATTGCCATTTCTCCATTTACACAGTTCAAACGCACTTTGAAAAACTTTTGCAATTTTGTCGATATTCATTCACAAACAAAGTGGCTGTTACTGTTTCCTTTAAACAGAATCATAGAAATATATTCAGCACAAGAATTTTATTTTTTATCACAAGATAGTTAGTTCACCAACTATAATTAGACACTTTTTTAAGATGCTTAATGAAGAATACTTCTGGTATTTACACAGATTAGTAAAATTAGTAAATTCCATAGGCGATTGAAACCCGATGTGGAAAACTCTTACCCAATTTTTTACTATTGAAAGTTGAGATTAGATTTAACCAATTTTACAATAAAAAGATATGCGAGGTCACGGTTAAATAAAATTAAAATCCCGTTGTAGACAAACGTCTTGTAAAAATTAAAAGCTTAATGAACAATTTTGTATATTTACATTTTGTATTACAATTAGTCATTATTTGAAACGTGCATTTTAGTAAAGCAAAACCATTATGTCAATGAAGCGAAAAGCGATTTAATTTGCAATAGTATAATGTAACACAATTGGGCGCTTGAAAATGGTGGGTTTGGACTAGAAAAATACTATGTGATCTCATCATGTTTGTCTAGCTTTAAAATTTCAAACCTTACACTTACATATACAGTTAACTTTATTTTTTATAATTGATATCAATATCACCTTGAGCACGTTATAATTTTATACGTACTCTTATAAAAACGTCGGTCAAAATTATTAAAAATTTGAACTTTCTCTAATTACAAAACTTTATTAAGATTTTGTGTTCCAAATGCCATGAGAAATGCGCTCATATACGACAACCTGTATATGATGTACATATTCGGTAAGAATCGGCATTAATCATTGAAAATATTGCAATGCAAAAATCTAACCAAGCACTTAATAGAAATTAGGTGTTTACATACACCGGAATTAAAAAAATTTTTAAACTGAATACTGACCTCAAAAAGAGGACTTTATAAAGAAATTTGAAAAAAGTTACCGGACGAGATTTCTTCACATTAAAAAGAGGACTTGTCCGGTTTAAAGAGGACGTCTGGTAACCCTAACTTAAATATTTAATTAAAATAATCTACAATGAACTTTAGCATTCATTGTTGACAAATATTTCTGTTAACAAAGAATGCCCATATAGTTTTGGGAAAATGTGATTTCTATAAATAATTAATATTGATTAGACAAAAATTTTAATTGGTTAACTAAATCATTATAGAAGCCAAAACCATAGACATATCAGACAACATATTACTCATTTCTTATTTATAAGATTATATGACTAGACATTGGATTATAAATAACAATTTTATTTTTAATTACAACCAACATAGGTTTATATGTCTAAAGTCCATGATCGACAGCAATTGTTTGTTTACACTATATTATACCTTAATTTAACTTTTTGCTTATATTTTTCATATAACTGCCATTTAACTGATTCAAATACGGGTGATAAGACTATTATAGTAATTCCTTTAACTATAATTGATAGTAATAAAAAGGTTCCTGTGGAACCATTGCAGATTATAATGTTTTTGTCAATAAATCTTAGGCAACGCTACTATTGATAACCTTCACAAAATACAAAGGTGAAATCAAAAATAGTAGGTGAATATTGTTTAATACATTTTGATTAACTGATGAAAAATTACATAATAGTTTAGGAAATTGAAGACGAAACGAAATTATCATCATAATTGTAGTTTTGTAACTCAATCCAATTAAAACAGTGGATTTAATATCGCATAGGCATTAATTTAAGCAATTTTTAATATTTGTTAATAATATAAATTAAACAACATGTACATTCAAATTTTCGAAGAATTAAATTATGGATATATTTTAGGTTAGAAACCTGTGTATTCCTAGGTTAGACACCTTTTTGACTGGTTAGTTCCTTCAAATTCTGTATTTGTTAGATTGGCAATGTTAACTATTCAACTAATCACTATTAATTTGTGTCTTTAGCTTTTTAATGTCAATAACAATGACAGAAATAGTAACTAGCTGATCAACTCGAACCAATTTACGTAAATGCCTATTATAATGTTTTGAAGTTTAAAACTGACGAATAAAATTTGAGGTTAATGTTAAGAATGTAGAAGTCAAGTTAGCAATTTATTATAATTTTTGACTATAAATTCAAAAAAATAAAGACCTTAGATCTCATTTTCTTTAGATTTGTGTATCAAAACATTACAATGTAGGTTATGTAATGACTACAATTCAAAGTTGACATTGACATAACCTACACATCACATTTGTCATTGTAATGTTTAGTATGCAGTTGGTCATAAAAGAAATATACTTACACCTAACAGATGTATCCTATCAGAGACCATCCATCCAAGAAGCCAATCGATCTCATATGTATGATTCATAACGCAATACGCATGCTCTTTGCCCCAATATCTATCAAAATCATCCTTGTCAATATACAAACGCAGATTCAGATTGGCCCACCAATCCCCCATAAATACTAATTCTAAGAAATTTAATATCATTAAAGAAAATCAGATAATAAATTATTAACTTTATTACTTACGTGAATAAATTGTGGCGCATAAGTACCAATTAATTTTTCTATACAAACTTTTATTTAGCGGTCTTAAAAATAAATATAAAAGGCATTGGACTAGGTTTACAATTACGCCCGATGTGAAAAATGTAATTGCAAAAAGTAAATGCACTATTCTTGACCGTTTGAGAACTTTTAAATGCGACAGCATATTCGTGCTTCTGTTATGTTACCTGGTACTTTTTTCTGAATGTAATGAATCTGAAAAAAAATCAGTACGTAGTTATCAAATAGACCAAATCAGCTGTACTTAAATTTAATCTAATCTAACCTTCTTTAGACTGATAGTTACTGCAAATAACACAATAATAATGAAAGGTTGTTGAAACGTGCAGTTCGATTAACTCATTAAAAGAATTATGATGTATAATGAGTTTTATAGACTTAAAAAACTAGTTCCTTTATAATGTAATTATAATTTCAAATGATAATAATACGACAATCATTAATAATTATTTAAAAAATATCAAAACCAGAATTTAATTCATTTTGCTTTTATTTAGTTTGGGATGTTTAGTACAATGGTGCTTACTTGTGTAATATCCTATTGTGCAAACCAATCTAATAACATGTTGATAAATTACTAATACAACTGAAGTTTGCCAAAAGATATTATAAAACAACTACTGCTATTGGGTTTTAATTACACAAATACAACTGTCATCCAAATGCCTACATAGGTTATAATTTCAAGGTTATTCCCCTTCTCATACAATGTTGTTCGAAATAAAATCTAACCATTTTCTATTGTCATGTACACGGTGTTAACAAAGATTAATATAACGGTAGTTTTTTTTACCTGCTTTTAATATTGTATGTATCTAGACGTTCAACAGTAATTGTTATTTGCCGTTAGATAAATCACTTAAAGAGCGATAGCAATGATAGCACTAAACATAACAATCTACGAGTACCGACTTTCAATCTTATTTTATTTGTTTTTATGCGGCCTGCCGGCAAACATTACTATCACGTAGTAAGCGCGTTTTTACTAACAGGTACAGCAATCGGCGCGGCAATTAATCCCCACTCAGTGTAAATTAAAAACACTGATAAATCGGCTCAAATTCGAATATTAAATTATTAATAGTGGTCTTTGAGTATCACAGTTCAAACTTCAAAAAAATAAAGTGGTACTGAAATGGAAGCGTTTAGTGGACCAACAGGGAGTGCAATGCATAATGTGGTAAAAAATATACACGGTGTAATTAAAATGTAGGTCACTATTTAAAATACGTATAGTACTCATTATACTACACCTTTTCTAATTGTATTTCAGAAATCGTCAATTGTATTCCCGATTGATCAAGTAAATTTCAGAAATAATCAGTTGTATTTTAGTTTTGTCAATATGATTTCAGAAAGCATTATTTGTATTTCAAAATGGTCAGTTTGATTTCAGAAAGCGTCAATGTATTATCTCAGTTTAATCATCTATAAATAAAACATTGTCAAAATTATGTCAGACATCGTCATTTGTATTTTTTGAAATCATCATATGTATTTCAGAAAATGTCAAATATATTTCAAATCAGTCAATAAAATTTTAAAACAATCCATGGAAGTATAAGCTAGTATATTTTGTTGTCATGGAAATGATTTTATTTTGTAGTTTGTTTATATTATTGACAGTTTACATTGTAAAACTTTGTTTAGTAGTATTTTAATTTGAGTAGAAATATTGTGTGATTTAAATTGTTCTATGTAAAATATCCAGGAAACACGCAAAAGTGAATTGTGGACTCATACGTTCCGAAAAGAAATTTACGCTTTTTGATATAATAATTGATGTGTTGTAAAAATATACATACATATAGATATCTAATCTGAAATACAATTTATTTTTTTGAAATGCAAATGACACTTTCTGAAATTAAACTTATGAATTTGAAATACAAATGACGCATTCTGATATTGCCTAATATGAAATACACATGACGCTTGCCAAAATTAAATTCATTAAAATGAAATACAAATGACGCTTTCTGAAATTAAATTTACAAATTCTGAAATATAACTGGAAAAGGTGTAGTAAAAAAATCCCAGTAAATGCGCTATTTTGGAAATACAAGGCATCAAAGTTTCTCTTCCCTTTATTCTCTGCCACTGATGAACTTTACTATCTTTGCAGTAATAGAGATTTCTTTAAACATTTAACTAGTAGATTTAATGTAAATATTCTAGTTTATTCTGAAGATATCAAAAATGTAAAATCGGTAACGCGCACACTCTATAGAGTCCGCTTCAGGTTATTAAGAACATAGGAAATTAAGTAGGCACATGGCACATGCTTTTACTTGTACTCCTTTAGTTAAAAAACTATATTTTATACATTTATTCTTGCTTTTTAAATTAGTGCTTAAAATGACAAAAAAAATCGCAATTATGTTATAGTGTAGGTTTACAATGTTGCCATACTCTAGAGAACTTAATGATGTTTCAATGAACTTTCATGTTTGCTAATATTGCCACAGTATATATAACAATCAGTAGGTTCACTTGCATGCGGCACCATTCATTTTATTAATCCGCCTTCGAATATCACGCCCATAAACGAAGTAGTGGACCGACGTTTATCGGTCGGCATCGCCTACGAATAATAATAAAACGCCGGTAAATAAAACGCAGAGCCGCATTCAGTAAAATGTGTCGAACAAATATGTAAACAAAATCTCTTGTTATATAATAGTATAGTAAAATATGAAGTAGAATTATGTGTAGTGAACCATTTGATTGAAGTTGTTTTACTTATAGAATCTAATAAATAAAACGATAATTAATTTAGATATTTAGAACATTTATTAAACTAAGTTAGAAGAGTTGTTTCTTGTTACATCGTTAATTACCAACGAAAGTTACATTATTCTTTCAAGCCATTAACCATATTCTTGCGCTGCAATAGTCATTTCATTTTATTTAGGAATAATTACGAACAAATGCATAGCTGTATACAATTTGAATACCTGTTCAACAAACAAATGTAGAATCTAGGTCACCGAAATCACATACGTACAAAATAGGGGAGATGAAATCAATTTACACTATAATAATAATAATTAATAATAATAAAATTTATTTTCATTCATATTAAATTAAAGACACAATGACAAACGAAATGCTAAAAAGTAGAATCCTAACGCACTCTTTGACTTTTTTTAACAGTTGAGAGTAACAAAAGACGCTGTAGTTCACACCTGTTGATAAGGGGTTGATCTAGATTCTTTATTGTTGAACTCTTTTAATAAATCAGTATAACAAATTTTATTATGTAGGATTTCGTAATCGCTTATTCATGGGCGTAACTAGAAAATTTCTCTAGGGGGGGGGCAGGTTAATGGACGGCCCCATAGAGCGCACGCTGGACCGTTTAATACAAGCTAGACGTAAAGAAGTCAAAGTTTAATTTCATTACCAGCCCCATTTTCAAATCGATCACAGATAACCACTGACCTCAAAAATGCATTTACCAATCCTGTATCCCGAATTGCAATTGAATAATTACACCCCAAAGTTGGTTTACAAGAAAAGTGCAACAGACGACTTTATGAACTTGAAGTTGACGCGCTCTCAAAGAATATGTGTTTTAGAAATTTACAGTCGTCTTAAGTGTTTGAGAAAAATGTCCTATATAGGTGAATGTATCTATTATTTAATTGGCTTAATGAAAAACTTGTATCTGGTGTAATATTGTTTTAAAAAAATCCAAACTCAAGCTATATCTCAGTGTTTATAAAATGCAGTTGATGAAATATTTTGGAGAATCTAAGTATGTATGCTGCAATATGTCACGATCATATATAGCTTAAATGAAAGTTTGAAGTGTCTACTTTCCAATACTGTAGTCGGTTGATTTCGCACGGATTTGCATGACACTTTTTTTTAATTTTCATGGAGTAGGTTTTGCATTTCCCGCATGGAGTATTTTGAAGTTTGGTACTCTACTTCAAAATGTGAAGGATATGACAATTTATTTGTACACATTTCCAATAAAATAAACCTATCAGAAGCTAGTGGTGACTTTGTACGAAGGATTAAATCAATGCATAAAAAAATTAACCAGAAAGGGAAGTCAGCTGCTTTCCGTAAAGAATATACTATACCTAAACCAAACAATGAAGGATCTAAACCGAGTGAATCTAGCAGGCGCAGATTAGCAGTCGGAGTTGATTGTGAGCGAGCCTTGTTCCCAAATTGTCAAATTTAGACAGTTTGAAATTAAAAATTGTCATTGCAATCTGTCAAAGTTTTGAAAGGTTTTTCACAACTCCAATTGTTACTTATTAAACTACTATTAATAAATAACATTCTGATAGCAAAAGTGTGTACGACATTAGTTGCTGCTTAAAAGATTTTTCACAACTCCAATTAATATTTATTAATAGTAGTTTAATAAGTAACAATTGGAGTTGTGAAAAACCTTTCAAAACTTTGACAGATTGCAATGACAATTTTTATTTTCAAACTGTCTAAATTTGACAATTTGGGAACAAGGCTCGCTCACAATCAACTCCGACTGCTAATCTGCGCCTGCTAGATTCACTCGGTTTAAATCCTTCATTTTTTGGTTTAGGTATACCTACTGTAACAAAAAAAGTATATTACAGGAACGTATTTATTGCGTTCGTACTGAAAGCAGTACCAAATGTGACCGCCTCTGAGAAAAAGGGCACAATTTGTTCTTTGGTTTTCTGCAAAAACCTCGAAAAAAGCAAATCAAGTTGACTTCGGTAGAAATTTAAATCTGTTTATGTACCTATATTATATATTCAATTATTAATGACTGATGACAGCACCCTTGCGCTTTTAAAATTTGTAAATTTCCTGAGTTTTCCAGACAAAGAATTTTCCCTGGCAATTCCAGGTTCTCCAGGTGCACAAGAACCCTGGCACTGCTGGTTTTATTGGTTTCATTACTACAAATCATGAATTACTTTTTCTACTTCCATATACGTAAGTTGTCAAATATAACGATTTACTTGACAAGTAAGGTGTCATTGTGAACACTATTATGTAATGAAAAGGAAAACTGTTACGTAATATGTATATTATGCTACAGTTAGTGGGAACATTTTTGTTTATCACATATTTGTGTTGGCGGCATTGCTAGTTATTTTCTCAAAATATTTGACAAGTACAAAAATCCAAACTGTTATTTAAAAAATGTCACACTTTGGCAATCAATTATGTACGCATGAAATTTCAAAGTGTAATTTGCTACTTACAACCCTCGAAATGTAATATACTATTTCTTTACAACATTATTTAAATCTTTTTGTTAATAATTACACAAAATATGATGACTACAATCGTTTAAAGTGATATTAGAATTATTTACGTCTAGCTTGTATTAAACGGTCCAGTGTGGAGCGCGGCGAGTTTTAAACATCCAGGCTTTTTGCAATTGGCTTTTTCCTAAGGGGGCCATGGCCATTCTAGGGGGGGGGCACCTGGTCCCCCCACTAGTTACGCCTATGCGCTTATTTGTTCTATTACGTGTTAGTAATTCAATTTTAAGCAATTGGTAAATATATACAAAAGTGAATTCTTAAATACGGCATTGTTTTTTCGAGCGTATTTATTAAAAAATAATAGTATGTAGGAAAAAATAACCTGAAATCGGAAACCTGAAAAAACTAATTGTAGTTCTTTCCGTTCCGAGGTATTTTTACAGCCTTTGGCGGCACAACTACTAACGCTATGCATTGTTTACTGGCACTAATACTGCACGATTGTGGGTTTATCCGGCTCTGGTAATTGCGATACATTCTGTTGCGTGTTTGAAACAGAACTGCTGTCTGCATACTGCAGACACGCGTCAGCATGTAGTGTGGTGGATGGAAATTATTTGCGACAGTCACATTACTGTATGTTATATATACTGTGATATTGCGTTTAAAGGCAATTAATCTTCAATCGAGAAAATACACCCTGGTATATGTTGTTAAATACAAACAATTTTTTTTATAAACTCCTCAATTGCATCTTTTAAAATATAAACATTTTAATAAGTAAACGATAATATATTCCACGTGTTAAATTCCAGGGTCACATATCAATTAAGCATAAACATCGGCATTAATGATTTACTGTGGTCGTTTTAAATAAGGAAAGTGATTGTTTGCCTTTATGTTTACACTATAACCCACGTTGTCCCTAGGAACGAGGTTTATTTTTGAAAAGTCAGCGAGTTAGATATTTGAGCGAAAGTGGAAAGCGCGTTCGTCTCGTGTTAGACACAACAACTGTTTCACGACATGTTCTAAAAGGATTGTCTTCACACTGTTTAAAATTTTCAAATCTTCTTAAAAGCAAACTTTATTCTACAAATATATAATGAATTGTACTGCGAAAATTTGCTTCTTGACAAATTAACGGCCTAGAATTTGTGCAACTGCAATTTTTTCCCACTCTAGATAGGGAAAATAGAATTTTCTCACTATTGTTTACTTTTCCTCTCTAGAGAGGGAAAATAAATTTTTCTCACTATTATGTAAGTGGAAAATGAAAGTTGCTGGGCATGGCGTGGAAAAAGTTTTTTGTTTCACTCCACAAACACATACTTACGTATTTTTTATCACCACAAGTTAAATACTTTATATCCAATTATTTTTTATTTGGATAGTAGCAGAAACATCAATTTTCAGTTATTAATTATAAAAAGTAGCTATTTAAAATTGGCTACTTTTAATCTAAATGAAGAACTGTCAAATAGTAATTATTCTTTATCCTAAAACTGAGAAATGTCAAACTAGCAACTATTTCTTATTTTCACAGACACCTACTATTACATCTGTCATAATGAAATAGGAGTAATACATTTCTAATGCATAAAATCTTCAATAATAGTAATTTATGTTATAAGTCCTGGAAATAAAATTTTACTGTAAGACCATTTCCAGGACGTATGACGTAATGCGTTTTATTTCATACTGCACTTATTGAAATATCGGTTTAATTTAAAAAAAAAGATATATATATATATATAAAATAAATTTCCAAATGCAAAATATGGACATCTATGAAGAACGAGTATCCATACCAACTGATTACGTACTAAAACATTGTCCAGTTGATTGATTGTATTTGCGTCCGGTAATAGTATATTACGTTATAAGTCCGGTAAACCCAAGTTTACAGTAGCGAGTTGAAAACGTTTCGGGACGAGGCGACGAAGGAGCCGAGTCTCGAATGTTGAAACGAGCTACTGTAATGGTTTACCGGAAGTATGACGTAAGGCGTTTTATTTCATACTGCCTCACATTGTTCATTTTTAAAAAAAATGCATTTAAAATTTTCAGTCCGGTAAAATTTTTTACCGGACTCAAATTAGATTTTCAGTCCGGTAATAGTATATTACGTTATAAGTCCGGTAAACCCAAGTTTACAGTAGCGAGTTGAAAACGTTTCGGGACGAGGCGACGAAGGAGCCGAGTCTCGAATGTTGAAACGAGCTACTGTAATGGTTTACCGGAAGTATGACGTAAGGCGTTTTATTTCATACTGCCTCACATTGTTCATTTTTAAAAAAATGCATTTAAAATTTTCAGTCCGGTAAAATTTTTTACAGGACTCAAATTAGATTTTCAGTCCGGTAAAATTTTTTACCGGGCTCAAATTGGATTTTCAGTCCGGTAAAATTTTTTACCGGCCTTGTAACGTAATAATTCATTTACCGGACTCAAATGAGTCCGGTAAATACCCTTTTACCGGACAGTATGAAATAAAATTTTTTACCGGACTCAAATTGGATTTTCAGTCCGGTAAAATTTTTTACCGGCCTTGTAACGTAATAATTCATTTACCGGACTCAAATGAGTCCGGTAAATACCCTTTTACCGGACAGTATGAAATAAAATTTTCTACAGTCATACTAGACTGTAAAATTGGTTACAATCATACTAGACCGTAAAATCGCATGTTCTGGACTAAAAAGTTTGACGTAAAACTGACAAATGTGACACAGTATGAAAGAAATTACGTTTATTTCATACTGTCACATTTTTCAGTTTTACGTCAAACTTTTCAGTCCGGAAAATCCAATTTTACAGTCTAGTATGACTGTAAAAAATTTTACCGGACGCAAATACAATCAATCAACTGGACAATGTTTTAGTACGTAATCAGTTACCATGGACACTCGTTCTTTATAGATGTCCATATGTTGCATTCGGAAATTTATTTTATATAATTTTTTTAAATTAAACCAGAACTCCAATAATTGCAGTATGAAATAAAACGCATTACGTCATACCTCGTAATGTTTTCGATACTTACTCGACTGTAAAATTCTGTTTCCAGAACTTATAACGTAAATTACTATTATCTAACACCTCCTAATAATGACGCTATTGCTATGGTGATTTTGCATATAAGTAATGTGATATATTAGAATATTACTCACTAGTGAAAAAATATTTAAAAAGTCACTACTTAACATAAATCACATGACCTCTCCAATGCAATTATAATGCTTTGTGACGAATACACAAATTAATTTGTCAAATGAACTGTCAAACTGAAAAGATTCTTATTCGAATAAAAATTCATTAAAAATAGGTGTTGGATAAAACTTGCTATAGCATACGTGTGTAATTGCATATTAATTACTTATAGATGTTTAAGATACAAGTGCAAAAAGCCATTCTTTATTGCGTTTAAAGCAGGAGCTGGGCAGGAGCGAGTGTTTTCAAAGACCTGACTGCAATGAAAATACTTTTACACGTGCATCTTACAACGATTTATCAACGATCATAACTCTTTACTATAAAGTATTCATTTTGTTTGGTATTTTTTCTTTCAATTTGTGTCTTATGTTACGTGAATCAGCGTGCTTTTATTTTTATGTGCTAAGTTGTTTAGCAACAGTTTGTAAAATATTCATAAACCATTAATTTATCATTTACATCTCTTGTTGACATTATCGTGCAATAAACATTTTATAACACTAGTTCAATAAACTTTTTACACCAAAATCAATGTAAAAAGTAGGCACTTTTTGTATGATCGTGGATAAAGAAAATTAGGCACTCGACCTGACGGTCTCATAAGAAAAAATCGAGATTGGAAACAGTTCGTTTTATTAGTTAAATAGTTATTTAATCTAGTTATTTGGCTGGTTTATGATAAGTTGAGACAGTGGAACGTTCACCGTACCTCATAGCACCGATCATTTTAATCATACGGCTAACCCTACCAGAATTTAGTCGAATGTCGACTGAGTGTTTTAATTCTCCGTTATGGAAAATTACTAGCCAAAGATATCTATTTGTTTCGTTTTGGGCGACGGGTCGAGGTGGTGAAACATCCCTCATACCTCATGGCACCGGTTGGTAAGATTATACAGCCTTTCCTACTTTAATTTAGCTGAATCTGAAGGAATTTCATGCCCAGTAAAGATTCTTATCGGACAAAACTTCGAATCGACAATGGGCTTACGGGTTTACTTTCTTATTCAAGAAAAAAGCATGTTTTAATTTTTCTTCGGTATAGAAAATTACCAGCTGCTACGGCTCCTGGTTTATGAGGTAAATATGCTAATAGGTAATCCACCGAAGTATGTGTATGACGTTATAAATGGGGGCGTTCAGCGCACTCAATAGTTTAGTTTGTTGAGCAACAGAAGCGTACTGAACGCAACCGTTGAGTGTATACAGTTTAAATTAGTCAACCGTCTGCCGTAAAACTTGTGCGTTGAAAGTCGATTGCCTGCAACATAATCTCACACAATTATTGTTTTTTCTATTATTAAACTACAATGTAAAATTTTTCATGAAAATGGAAATGATTTTTAAATTTTGAAACATTAGAGGTTTAGGACAATTGTATCCACATATCCTTAATTGCATGTTGGAATATTTCGTATTGGAATAATAGCCAAGAAACTGTACTAAATTGTTTATTATGACTTATGACTTATGCTATGCTATGTATAATTGTTTATATCAAAACTTTCTCTTAAAAAACGTTCATTATTTGCAAACATAACCTCAAATAATACTTTGATCGAGCAGTTCGACAAATTTACTGTTTAGGCATGAAAGCGACTGTTTTATAAACATAAGTTTATGTTTATGGTTAACAGTTGAGTACGTTGAACACGCCCAATAACTGAGACTATTAAACTATAAAGCAGCAGCAAATAGTAATTCGTGCCAGTCCTCAAAACTAAAAAAAAGCACGAGTCTCATCGCTCATCAAAAGCTTGTTTAAAAGGATGGATTCGGAAAAGGACCTGGATTCACATTTATCATGTTTAATAAATGCTGACAGGGAGCAAGTCAGTTTGCCCTGTCACCATCATTCATTGCATGCACTGCCTAAATCTTATACCGGTGATAATGGAGGTCTTTGTATAAAATCCTGCACAATCTGCGATCAGAAATGCCAAATGACACTGTGGCAACGCGGTGAACGGGTAGGACATCTTTGAAAAGCTTCTGGCAACACCTTTACCCTACCAACTCTTTTCTTCATTCTAAAGCCTTTTCCTCGAATGTCTGTTACTCATGTTTTGTTAGCTTGGGCAAGTAGTGGGTATGGTGGGCAGGCGTTTATGTTACTGAGCGTGATAAATCTTTTGTCATTATGTTTGTCCTTTATAGATACGATCCCCGTTAAGTCCCACGCACAAACCAATTACGCGGTTGAGGTGGAATAGGTGGGGTTGAGTGTGGTAAATTGCTTGGTTGGTAACTTTCTGCATTTATAGAATCTGGCTATGTAAGTCCCATCCCATACTACTTAAATGGTTGGACTTACAGTGGCGTAGCCTCGGGGGGGGGGGGTATGGGGGATATGTCCCCCCCCCCAAGGGTCAAAAACTTAAAAAAAGTAGATGAAATATTTGATGAATTGACCAAAAAACCATGGCGCCTAGATTTTGTTTTGTAGTTTTTTGTTGAATAAATACTAGTATTCTAAAAATATTGTTTTTTATTCAGTATTCTTTAATATTTGCACTTGTGTTCCATACAATCTATAAAAAACCTAAATAAACAGTTACTATAGGTATAAGTTGAGAGCCAAGTCCGCGGATTTTCTTTTATTATTGTATATCCCTCCCCAAGGGTCAACTCTGGCTACGCCACTGTTGGACTAAGCATGCATCAGACGAGTGCAATAAGTGGGTCTTGTGGGCGTGGCTTTATGTTAGTGGGTGTGGTACATAAGTACATGCTGTTGTTACGGATTAGTCTGTAATTATTAATTAAGTAGTTTCAAATTTAAACCTATTCCAAATGGAGGAACTTTCATTCAATTCATAAAAAGACTGCTGTCTACTAGAGGAGTTTGGAAGTGCCTTTTTATTAATTAAATTAACTATTTCATTAAATAAATGTATCAACTACCCAGTCCAAGACTAAAAGTTTGATGTTGGGGCAGTAGTTAATGTTATAAACATGAACTTAATTTATTTTACAAATTCTTGCTGTCTAATTCAAGAATTTATATAATCTTATTAAACATGTTCCCCTTATTTGTTAAATAAGCTATCCTAGTAAAGTTCTTCCCGTCAATTTTTACGATATTTAAATTAAAAAGTAAAAATCTTCATAAATTGCTAGAATTAAATAGTAATTATTAGAAAATTTATTAAAAATTAAATATTAATTAAAAAAAATTAAATTAAAGAATTTCTTACACTAATAGAAAATCTAGAATAATATTAAATTCAGTTTTGGAGTAACCTTCTCAAACTCTACTACAAATATAGATATTTTCAAATAAATGTCTATGTTTGAATTAGTACTTTTACGTTAATTCTTTTAAATAAAACTTCAAATACCAAAAGAAAATCCGAGATCCTAAACAAATAATTGAATGTTTTAATGAAATTGTGTATAAAACAAAGAAGAATTAAAATTTTAAAAATCGAAAATTATTTTTATAAAATTACAAATTGGAACAAAAGTTTAATTACATAAAAAAATAAATAAGTAATCAGAGAAACCATTAAATCTAAAATTGATATTTGAATATCTTAGGATATACGTATAAAAAGTTTCAGAATCGCTTTTTGTAAATAATATAATATTCAACGATCAACGTTACTAAATATACCAACGAAATCAGTTTTAGTTATGTTATATTACAATTACAAAATTTTTCAATTGATAATTTTAAAATACATTTTAATAAATATTTTAATATAATTTTTTAAATGAAATAAGAAGTATTGGTACTGTATCTTATTATGGTTCGTATTTTTTAAATAAACTTTTAAATAAATTATGGAATGTAATATTACCGAAAATACCACAACAATAAAGAGAATATTTTATAATGCAGAAAATTTATCGTGTATTATATCTAATTAAATTTGTTAATTTTATAATTTTTAAAACGATCTAAAAATTCAAACTGCAAAATAAAAAGTCTTGGACTTTTCGAGTGACCGTACTGTGAAGCAGACGTTGTTTGTCCGTGCGCTTTATCAATAAGGTCAGTGATAGGTTTATACTTTTAAATTTACGTTTTCTGAAACAACATATATAAAAATTAATCGTTTATAAATCTAAGTTGTTTATACCCCCAACGCTTCGTTGGGGAGTTTTAAATATGACCGCTACCAACCACTCATCAAGTCCCCAGCCACCGAGACGATGATGAATTTCCAATAAATTCAAACACTAATATTACCAGTTATTCAACTATATTAAGAAGCAACCCAACATTTAAATACCCAAAAAAGGAACAAGCAATAATATTACACTCTGTAGACGGTTTAAAAATTAAAGAGTATGTGTACGCTATCGGCAAGATAACCAAACCAAACAATATAATTGCCGCATCCAGAATAGCGAACGACCGCATATGTCTATATTTATCTAATAAAGAATGCGTTGATAATCTACTACAAATCACCAATAGCATTACTATTAACAACAATAAAATTGAAATCAGACGGTTAATCAGCCCAACAAAAAAACTTACCATATCTAATGTTTCCCCAATCATTCCCAAAGCTATCCTAGAAAACTTCCTCAAAAACCAACTCCACTTGAAATTAACATCAAACATACAATTTATCAAAACTGGACTAGAAGACCCGGCATATTCGCATATCATTAGTTTTCGAAGATTTGTTTATATAACTGACGAAAAGATAACTATCCCATCATCGACCACATTGTCATTCGAAGAAGATACCTATCGAATATATTTACAACTAGAAAGCAAGAAATGTTATAGATGTAGCCAAACCGGACATCAAGCACCAAATTGTACAACAAACCTTTTCCCTATATCCACAGTAGTAGAAAACTCCCAAAATAACACCACCTCTCCTTTATCCCAAAACGAAACCACACCTTTTTTCTGCACACACTAAATAGAAGAAATTACATCACAACTTAATAAAAAGCGACCATTACAAGTCAGCTCCGCCAATAATTCCCCAGAGATTATTGGCATAACCAACACCGAACCTCCTCTTCATTCCATTTTATTTTACAACCCAAATCCACAATCAGATACCATAACAGTCGAACAATCTACAACCGAAATCACTAAAATAAATACGAAAAATAAAAAAACCAAAGAAAGAAACAGAAACCCCGGAACCCACAACAGAACAAATGTTACAACCAATAAAAAATGCCATTGCAAACCCAAATAACCAGAAAATCATCACAACCCTTCAAAACTGCACAAAAATTCTATCCAGATACTAATAAATTAATAGCGACTCGAACAGATCTCCACTCACTCTTAGAACACCGAAACATAAAATACCGCATCACCAGAATAATTTCAAATATTAAAAAAGCATTAGAAAAAGAAACAACCGAAAACGAATCAACCGTATCGTTCCAAGAGTTCGAAACCTACTAAAGCCACCATCCATAAACAATATTCCTCCCTTTAAACTATTAATCAGTGGCGTGCGGTGAGAATTTAGGCTAGGGAAGCAACCACGATTTTAATTATAATACACCTAGGTACAGGCGCGGATTAACGGGGAGGGAATAATCCCCCCCCCAATTTAGAAATAAGTTTACATAGAATAGAAACAAATAATGTTTGTTTAATTATTATTTATTAAAACAATTATTTTTCCAAAGATTTCCCCCTCAAAATACATCTCTGGATCCGCCCCTGCTAGGTACAATAAAAAACAGTGTTATAATTATTAAGCTCAAAAGTTTTTCAAAGAAGCACTTTTACACTTTATACTTATGGAATTTGTTGACTATCATTCTTTATTTAAAAAAAACTACTACTAATGTATCAATTTTCCGGTCTTTCTTTTCAAAATACCGGTACAGGTTTTAATCTTTGTTGTTAAATTTGAAAGTTCTAGTTTTGATCTGCCTTTCTTAATAATTTGTAATTTTTCTCCAAAACTGCATGCGAAAAATTCTTTATCAATAATTTACAAACTGAACAAAAAATCGTCCCGATTCGGATATATCGAAGGTACTCGAACCTTTCACCGAAGCAGCTGAATTTGCAGTCGTGACGATAATGCAATTTTAAATTTGCGTACAGGCAAACTAAATAGAATTATTTGTCTTTAAAAAAATCCAACTTATAATTTGAAATAATAAAATGCGACAAAATACAGTCTCATTCGCAGATTTACATTACTTAAGTAACATTAAATCTAACAAACTATGTGTGTATTATAATAAATAAACATTTGGGCATGAAGCACACTAAAAATAACGGCTAAACAATGCTCACCAGTCAAACAGCATCGTCTACTATATCACACCACGCCCGCTATTTCACGCCAAGGTTAAGAGAAGAGCAGTTGTAAGCAGTGCTTATATGCAGTGTATGTAACACATTTGAATCGGTATTACCTTTCCGTGCAAGTTTAATGAGCCTAATTTAAAATAGTACTCTTAATAATTATACTTTTTGCTGTACGGAATTGATATTGAGCTTTAAGTTGATTAAATATTACAAATTTAAATAAACGAATACCATAATTTTATAAAAATATTTTTGTTAGCATTGGTTTTTATTTTTAATAAATTTTCAAGGGAAGCATTGCTTCCCTTGCTTCCATGGACCGCACGCCACTGCTATTAATATTTATTTACAATGGATACACCGACTGATGTAATACAATGGAATTGTAACGGATTCAGACCACACCTACCCGAACTACAAAATCTAATGCAAGAAAATCAACCAAATATAATTTTGAAATAAATAAAGATTATTAAAAGTTTCACAGTTTTATTAAAATATACCTGACAATATTGTTTCGACAGCTATGCTGTCATTATCAAAGGTAATATAATTATAAACAAACACGTCGCTAAGGTAGATACAAAATAGGTAACTAGATAAAATAATAATAATAATAAAAATTAATAATAAAAATCATAATTAAACATCTAATACTTCCAGTAACGGAGAATTACTGAGCTCAAGTTGTTCATTCATTAAAGGTACCCTGAGTTTGTGTTTGTATATCTCAAAGGCTTCTAAAATGTCTAATAAAACTGTGAAACTTTTAATAATCTTTATTTATTTCATGATTATGGAGTTCCACAAAATAAGGCTGGAAACAATAAACAAATATAATTTGCCTCCAAGAAACAAACTTTAAAGAAAATCAAACACCAAAAATAAATAAATACAATCTATTTCGAATAGATCGCTCATCTACACAACACGTCAGCGGCGGAGTATGTATATTTACAAAAAGCGACATCTTTGCCGAAGAAGTCACACTCACCACTAATATCGAAGCTGTAGCCATCAAAACATCTCTTGGCTCAATAAATTTTACCCTTTGTAATTTATACATTCCTAACAGCAAATCATTGAACAAAAATGAAATAAAACAGTTGATTGATCAACTACCAGCACCATTCATTATAGTAGGAGACCTAAACGCGCACAACACACTATGGGGTTCAGTAAAAACAGACAAAAGAGGAAAAGAAATAGAAAAGATTCTAAACCGAACAGACTTAGTCATCTTAAACGATAATCGCCCAACACACATGAACTTAGCTACGGGCAACTACTCAAGCATAGACTTAACATTCGCACACCCTAAAATGTACCCCCTTCTCACCTGGAACCCTATGCAAGACTTATTCGGAAGCGATCATTTTCCTATAACTATCTCTCTATCCATAAAATTCCCGAAACCCCACATAACAACACCTAAATGGAAACTGGAACAGGCAGATTGGAACAAATTCTCCAATCAAATAGCAAACCAGTTAAATGTCGATGATGACTCAAGTAATATAGACGACATGGTAAAACACTTCACACAAACAATAAAAAGATCTGCAGACGCATCCATACCTAAAAAACGGACAACATCAAACAGGTTTCACGTCCCATGGTGGAACGACGAATGCACTCGAATAATACAAGAAAAGAAAAAGGCATACAATTGTTTCAAAAAACACCAAACCCTCGAAAACCTAATTGCGTTCAAGAAAATCCGAGCAAAAGCTAAGAAAACCTTAAGGCTAAGTAACAAACTCGTGGGAGGCATACGTCTCTACAATAAATTCGAACACAACGGACAAAGATATTTGGGCACAAGTTTCAAGAATAAAAGGAATCGCCAACAATTTTGAAATACCAGCCATAAAACTTAACAACAACATTTTCACCAATCCAGAATGTATTGCTAACCAGTTAGCCAATTATTTTAGTAAAATATCACACACATCCAACTACCATAAACATTTTCAAAACATAAAAGAAAAGATAGAATGTAAAGAACTCGTCATAAACAATACTGATAACTCACTGTACAATATCTCGATCAGCTACGAAGAACTCTTAACAGTCTTAAACAACATCCGTAATACCAGTCCCGGCCCTGACAACATACCATATAAATTTCTTCAAAACTTACCTGATATAGGAAAACTACACCTACTGAGAATATTTAACAAAATATGAAACGAAAGAGTCTTCCCAGAAAACTGGAGGGAATCCATCATATTACCTTTACTAAAATAAAAGTTACCGACCTATTGCATTAACCAGTTGTTTATGTAAGACCCTTGAAAAAATCGTCAATGAACGACTAATGTGGCACCTTGAAAAGAAAAACTTATTGAGTCACATCAAAGTGGATTCAGGAAAGACCACTCCACCACAACACCACTTGTTAATCTATCGACATACATCCAAGACGGGTCCATCCTCGGAGAAAGCACAATAGCAGTCTTTTTCGAT
This sequence comes from Agrypnus murinus, assembly GCA_929113105.1. Lineage (NCBI taxonomy): Eukaryota > Metazoa > Arthropoda > Insecta > Coleoptera > Elateridae > Agrypnus > Agrypnus murinus. The sequence continues at coordinate 153,181,248 of OV816028.1, read as the reverse complement.
TTAGAGAAAGCGTATGATAGAACCTGGAAACATCACATCTTAAAAACATGCAAATGGAAAATCGGAGGAAACATGCTATATTTTATCAAAAACTTTCTTCACGACAGAACGTTCAAAGTACGTGTAGGAAACCATTTGTCACGATCTAACACCCAAGACAACGGAATATCCCAAGGGTCGGTCCTAAGTGTAACACTATTTTTAGTAGCCATCAATGATATAATAAAAGAAAATGTAAAAGCACCGGTTCAAGCTCAGATATTCGCTGACGACTTAGTAATATACTACAGAAACAAAGATACACTAAAAATAAAAAACCGATTAGACAGATGGACTCTAAATCACGGATTTACATTTTCAGCATCCAAAACCAAATGCATTCATTTTACCCGCAGAAAAACACAGAAATCGAATCCCGAATTAAATCTCAACGAAATATCATTATCTTACTCTGACCACACAAAATATCTAGGAATAATTTTTGACAGCAGACTGACCTGGATACCGCATATAAAATCGTTAAAAAACATCAAAAGATCTATTCAACTTCTTAAAGCAATAGGACACCACACATGGGGAGCTGATTCTAAAACTCTCTTAAAAATTTTTAAAACAACTGTTTGCTCAAAACTCGATTACGGCAGTATAATCTATGGAAGTGCAAAAACAACGGTCTTAAAAACAATCGACAGCACTTACAACGAAGGACTTCGTATTGTTTTGGGGGCATTTAGAACTAGTCCAACCGTTGATCTCTACAGCGAATCTGGCCAACTACCACCATCATACAGAAGACAACAACTACTAACCTACGCCACTAAATCACTCTTCATTCCATGCACATTAATAAATAACCTCATTCACCAAACCGAATACCAAAACCTATACAATCAGAAACCTAATTTTCCACCAGTTGAACAGAAAATAGAAGACGTTACACCATTTTGGACAGTAACCAAACCAAAAATCAACACAAAATTAACTGAAACATCCAAATCAGAAGCACATCACCAAATCATAAACAATGAATTTAAAGAAACCGTATCAAATCAATACAACAAACACCTCCACATATACACTGATGGATCACAAACCGACAACTATACTGGCTGTGCTTTTATAAATGAGAACACTCAAAGAACATACAAACTCCCGACGATGTGTTCTGTCTTCAATGCTGAACTGTATGCAATCCTAAAAGCACTCCAATACTGCAATACCACAAAAACAACACAAATTTTGATATGCACCGATTCACTGAGTTCTCTACAATCCATACAACAAGTTAAAACTACCAATACCTATGTACTTTTAATACAAAAAGAGATTCACCACTTGCATAGTCATCGCAAAAAAACATAGACTTACTTTGGGTACCATCACATATCGGAACAAAGGGGAACGAAACAGCCGACCACGCAGCCAAATCAGCCTATAAGAACCAACACACGTCAACTGACAAAGTTATCCACACAGACCTTATCAACCACTACAAAAAACAATTAAGATTAAAATGGGAATCTCAGGGCTATTAAGGATCATACATTTATAACATCTATACAAAATGTACCCCGATCATTAGAAGTCATCTTTCGAAGACTTAGAATTGGGCATTGCAACTACACTCATGCATACATAATCAAAAAAGAACAACCCCCATACTGCAACACCTGCAACATTCGAATTACAGTGAGGCACTTACTACTGGAATGTAAGGAGTTCAATACATATACAACGACAAAATTTCCATCTTCCTAAAAATCTACAACTAGCGTTATCACCAGAAAACATAGAAAACCTTTACAACTTTCTCAAAGCCACCAATTTATTATCAAAAATATAAATCACATTTTTAAAACATTGAACTATAATATGTCGCATTCATAGCTAATAGCAAATCGTTGATGCATGAATGTGATATACGTATAAGTATATATGTACTGTTACTCACTAAAAATAAAAAAAAAGTCTTTATAGATTTGAATTCTTGTTAAATTCAATAAATATATTTTTATTAAGAAATAAATTAATATTCTAGACTCAAAATATTGATGTAGAAAACCAAATAACATTGCACACATAAATTCAGTACTTGTTGCATTACATATAAATATAACTGGAAGTAAAAATTGCAAATTCCAATATAAAAAGTTTGGAATTTTAATGGAATTTTTATTTAGATTTTTATTAATAATAATAATAATAATAATAATAATTGCTACAACCCATAACCTAAACCAAGGCCCCAGAAGCTATAAACTTGTGCGGGAGGGAGGGGGCGATTATTATTATTACGTAGGCCCTAATTGCGGCTGCAGCCGACTTACAGATGGAACATCGCAAATCCCACATTTGTGTCACAGCTAAGGAAAACTGCAGAAAGCCTTAACCAGATCTGCCGGCGCCGGGAGTCGATCGCCGGCCGCTTGGGTGAAAGTCCGGCACGCCAGACATTACACTACCAAGGCTGTGTTAGATTTTTATTGCTTTGAGAAATAAATAAAAATTCTTCAGTCAAAATGCTAAAGCTTAAAAATAGAATTTACAATTGCCAAATACATCAAATATATAACAAGGGATATTTCAGGAAGATTTAGATAAAATTATAATATAATAATTAAGAATTATATAATAATCTCAAACAAAAATATTGTCTAATATCAATTATTAGATTTGGCTCTCTTTTTCGGAAATAAATTAGGATTCTTGGATGAAATATGAAATACAACAGAAAATTTGATGTTTCAAAGATTTCTGGATAAAAATAAATAATACTGTATAAACCGGAAAGAAAATTTGAAACAGCAAAATAAAATTATCTGTAATTTTATAAATTTTTAAATTTGAACTAATATTTTAAAAATAAATCATTTACTTGCATCATTGTGTTAATGCCATTAAGTAAAATTTTAAAAATAAGTTTTAATAAATTGTCGATTAAATGAATTCTTAAATTATATAAAAATTGGAAATATATTACTACATATTCCAATCGCAAAATAAAAGATCTGGAATTTATACATTTTACATTTTTTTAAATTCATATTGTAGAATATAAAACAGTTTTCTCATGAGATATTTATTTGAGATTACGGAATTTTCGATTGGAATGATTGTTTAAATCTCGAAATGTTATAATTTTTTAAATAATATAAATCTAAAACTTGGGCTGTCTTACAAAACAATTTTTACATAAAACTCCAAATTAATTATAATTCTAAAAACTTAAAAGCCTTTGCAGTTTTTTAAATTTTTAGATTTGCAGAGAAGAGATGCACACTTTGTAATCTTTTGAGGATGCAATCTATATGCGGTTGTCAATCTACAAATCCAATTCTGTCAATTGGGTCTTTTAATTTAATGGAAAAGTCAAAATATATCAAATCCTCGTCAGTCGACCGGTTAAAGCAATTCGTTTTCTTTATAAAAAATGGAGGCCTTGAAAACAGATTTTTCCTAGCAAACTGGATAAAGAGCTGGAATGTATCTATATCATTAAGTAGAAAACATAAAAAGGAAATTAAACAGTGCCAAACGAAATTTATAAATTTATGAAACTTATAATTTATTAGAATAACTACTAGAATAATTGCTACTAGTCCAGCTACTTTAGGCATAAACAAGGCTTCTGTTCAAAAAAAAATCTTAACTCTTTTTTTTGTTTTAATCGCTTTATTTTGTCGTTTTAAACAGTATATTAAAAATCGATAGTGAAATCACGCCGGCATGAAAAATATTAAAGGTTAAAGGTCAAAAAATTCGTTTCTTTGCGAATATCTCACTTCCCATGGCTCGGAGGTCAATTAATTAAGGTTAGTATAAAAATGAAAGATAATTATATTTCTGACAATAGGATCTCCTGATCTTACAAAAATCGATTTATTTTTATGGGGATATGTGAAAGAAATTGCTTATACAGAGACACCAACCACAATCCAAAATATGAAGGATAGAATAATACATGCTTTTAGAAGTATCACGCCGGTAATGTTAAGAAACGTACAAAGATCGTTCCAAAGGCGTATCGAAATGTGTGTCCATGCAAATGGGCAACATATGGAGCATTTGTTATAGTTTTTTTCTTTTGTTTTATTTGAAAAACCTTGATTTTTTAAATAAATAATTGTTTTTAATTGTGCACTTCTTGCAGTTTTTTCTCAATAAATCAAAAGTGGTTACAGATAGCTATAGGGACGTACGTACAAAAAATGCTCGTTATTTAATTCTGCATCACAAAGGTACAAAATATACAGGGTGTTCCGTTTGAAAAAGTTGTGAATTCTAGCTTTGAAGTTCTCTAAATTTAAAAATTAATTTTGAACACCCTGTACATGGTGGGTCCATTTTCTTTTAAAGAAGAGCACCCTACAAGCCCCTGCAACAAAATCCCTACTTAAATTCGTCTTCACAGTTGCGGCCGTCGAAGCGGTAAACTGTTAAGTGGGATAATGTAAAACTCAATTCTTTGAAAAAAAAATTTATAACTTCTAAACCGGTCATTAGATGGCGCTAAAATTTTAGATATGAATAAACCTGCCAAGAGAGTTGTTAAATATGCAAAAATATTTGGGGCATTCTATTTAAAAAAAAATTACCTTAAGCGTGCCACACTTTTCTGCAACACCCTGTATATTTGAAAATAATTTCTCTAAATGCGCCTCTATCCACTGTTTACATCCGTATTAGAACAATTTTTCTAGCTGTTACCGTTTAGGAGCTATCGAAAACAAAAAATAGAGTTATTTTTTTGGAACAATAACCCTAAAGTAACTGGACTATACATTACGCAACATAATAAGAAAGCTGCCAAAAACAAAAATTTATCCAACTCGACCGGAACTAGGAGCCGTGCTACCACATAACTGATTTTAATAAAATTTCGCTAGAGCGCTCGTCGATCTCTGTCTTGCCAATAGCTTAATTTACATAATCACCACTTATTGGACATATGTATGCCTTATCTCGTGTTTTACTCTGACAAAGCTGGCCAGAAATCAATGGACGTTCTGTGATTAGTTTTCATTAGCGTGTATTTTATTAAAAAGGTAAATTATTAACCGAATTTCTATATAATACGTATACGTACATACAATAATTAACGTTGTAGAAAAGTTTAATATGCATGATTAATTTCAAAAAATTGTGTCAGATATCAGTAAGAAGACCTCGTATTTTATTGGTGCAACAGCATTTTGGAAAAGTGACCTTTGATTGGGATTACGAAATTAGATCAGGGCAGTCTAACAAGAAAAAAACGGATTTTAAGGAGATCCTTCTACTGCATTCTAGTCAACTGCTAGCTAATTGTAATTAATGCAAAAAAAGTAATTTTTTTATATGGAAGCTTCAAAGATCTTATCTAAGGGCATAGAACTTTCTTGGATTATTATAGAGAAAAGTTCAAAAGATGTTGAACACGTTTTACCGTGGAAGTTTTCAACATTCAATTAAAAACTCTTCAAATAGGTCAATAATAAAGAATATTATTATTTAACATGGTGAAAGTAAGAGCGTGTACTTATCTACGTCTCCGTTTAAAGAGTCTTGAATACTCGAAGCCTTGTAGAAATTATCAACAGCAGGTAGTATAGTCCCTCCATTACAAATTAGTAACATCCCGTTCAAAAAGTTTCTAATTAAAGCTTTTCACAATTTAAATGTTAGTAGTAACTAACTTTTAGAACAAGATATGTATCTAAATAAAAAGAAACAGAAAACCTGTTATAGGGAGGGATTCTTCTGGGGATGACTATATACAGTTAAATTATTATGCAATTTAAATACGGTACAAACCATGCATAAAATTTAAAAAAGGGAAATTATAAAACCAAGTAAATGATTGTCGGTATGCTCATTTTGAGATTCGTGTTGAAAGTGTTTGGTTATATTGTGCTCTTTTATTGCTAGTTAGTCAAGAGTTTGGATTTCTTTAATCAATTAAAGATGAAAGCTGCTTTAATTTTCTTGTCTGCTTTTGGTGTTTGCATGTGTATAAAGGCTGAAACTGAAACTGATGTAGGTCGAATTGGATATTTTCGAGGGGTATAAAAATGTATTTTTGGTTTGTTTTATTTAGCAATCATCAGAGGTGAGATGTAAGATCCCTGTTGTTGCCCCTAGGAATATTGCAAAAGTTATAAATAAGTGCCAAGAAGAAATAAAAATCGCTCTTGTTTCAGGTATGTACTAAGCTAGAATGCATATTTAATTATTTATTTTCCATATTCTATAGCATTCATTCTTGTTACGCAATGAGTAAGTCGAAGGCACAGTCTTGAAATTTTTCAGAAGAAGTTAATTTAGCGATAAATCAACTCAGCTAAATTACTCAGCCATGTAAAGTTTTTTTTTTTAATAACGATGTAAAGAAGTATGGAGTCCACATTCCTCTTTGGTCTGTTCTATATTTATTTCTTAAAATATTGATTGATTGATTCCAATCTAAAAAATTATTTTGTAATTTAAACTTCCATTGGCATTTTTGTAAAAAATTGTTTTTAACACGATTTAAGTTTTAGATTTAAAAAGATATATATAGAATTTCTAGATTTAAACAAATTTATGATTTTATCGCAGCGTTTATATTAGTGAAGTATTTGATAGTGGTGTTTCATTTGGCAAGTTTAAGTTCTGTGGATTCAGCATTTATTAAACCATAGCTGAAAATTATAATTTTCAGCTAATATCAGTTTTACATCCACCTGATAGGCACCTTGTAGGCACAATTCTAATTTATATTTCACAATCTAAAAATTTATTTACAGCTATTAAAATTTTGGCTCAAGATTTCTATAATATATTATACACACTAGAAATGTAAAATGAAAATTCCTATGAAATTTCCTTTTATTCAAATTATCTTTTATTTCAAAATTTACAATCTTTGTTTCGATTTTGAATATCTACAAACCAATACATTTGTTATTGACGTAAGTCAATAGCTATATTTCGGTAACAATAGGATCTTGTTTACGGAGAAGAACCGTCTGTTTTTACCGTGAAGCTTTAAGTAACAGCTGAAATAACAAATATAAATTGTTGGTTTATATATTGGACACCGTTTTTGTAATACAACATCAGATATCTATAACAGAAATAACTTGAATTTATCTCCCAAAATATTAATTTAAATTTACAAAAAAATTATAAAATTATAAATGATGATTCTGTTTTGCAATTTCAAATTTTTGTTTCAGTTTATAGTTTTAGCAACATAATCATTTGAAAAATCATTTAAATATATGCATGTATCTGAAAATTTTTTAAACATCGGAATATTCATAGACGAATTTTCTATTATAATTCGCAATTTAAAATTTAAATTTAATTCACTGTTGAAAAAATCAGGACTGTTTATAATTTGAATTAATTAAAATTGTAATTTCATCAATGAAATTAATTTAAAAAAAATCATCAAGATTCTTGATCAAGATAACGAATAGTTATCAAAACGTCGACAATTGATGAATTTGTAATAAATAAATTTGAGGACTGAGTCTCATGAAGTTTTATTCAATTTTAAATTTAATAATTTGAGTAACCCTTCAGTAAAATCCAGAAATAAGAAGTAACCCTTCCACTCGATAATTTCAATTTATTTCGCTGTAAGAGAAATCCTAAATTTAATAATTGATAAAATTTCAGAATTTTTATTTTAGGTTAAAGTTGTTGCTTCGAATTTGATATTTTCAAAAGTAAATATCATATAATTTCTCAATTTATTTAAATTAATATCAAGTATATAATTATATATAAACCTCTCAGAAATGTTTCATATTTAATTTCTGTTGTATTTGCCAATTATTATAATTTTCATTTCTAAGAGGTAATATTAATTTTAGTTTTTTAAAATTTTTTTATTTTGCAATTGCAAGTTTTACTTCCAATTATTATTACATATTACACAAGAATTTGCAGTCTTGGTAATTCAATTTTATTTGCAGTTTTTATTTCATTATTGAAGAATTATAAAAATAAAATGCATTTCAAAATCTGTTGTTACGAAATATTAGATATTTATTCGAAAATGTTGTTTCAAGCATCATCAACATTTTCATTGTGGAATATATGATATGATGAATGAATATATTTATTGCATTTTATATACAAATATTTAAAATTAAAAATTAAAAATTTCAATTTTTTTTTATTTTGCAGTTTGCAACAATTACTTCCAATCTTAAACTTTTGATTTTGAAATTATAAAATTAAAAAATTGAATTAATCTAATGTACAATAAATGCATTTCTGAAATATCAAATATTTTATTTATTTTCGTTTTATATTCTGCAAATATTGCATTACATTTATAAGAAGTAGCACTTTTATTTAAATTTAAATTAAAAAATGTATTATACGATTTGGGAGTTTTACTTGGAATGTTCCATTTTAAAAATTAAAGTTATGGTAATCAATTTTAGTTTTAATCTTATTTGAAAAATTATAAAATTAGAAATTTTTTAAATCAGATTTATTTAAAAAAATTTTTCCGAAGGTCAGTTTCAAATTAAAAAATTACATAATAATTAATGTTTTTGTAAAATTAAAGTTCTGTATATTTTTAGTTTAAAAATGTTTACTAAAACAAAATTAGTAATATATTCTCAATCTTAACCTTGAATATTAAAAAAACATATAATTTCAAATTTAATAATTTCTACATCAACATTGCAATTTTCCTTAGAAATTTCTCGAGTAATATTCAATTTAAATTTCAGTTTCAGTTTCAATTCGAAGTTTCAAGAATTATTTTCGGATTCGCAATTTATAATGGTATTTGAAGTTTGATCTAAAGTTTGTAACGTAGTTAAACAAAACCAATTTAATTAAATTTAAATTAAACAGAAATTTAAATAAATGTTTACAATTTCTTAAACTCATTTAAATAAAATTCATTTATTTGTGAAAATTACTTAGTAAATAAAATGTAATTGTTTGTAAGCTTGGTAGCACTTTTGGAACTATTATTTAAATATCTTTGATATTTAAGATTGGCAATGCTGAATTTAAAATGTCAATTTAACATAATCTTAAACGTTAAACTAGTTAAAGTGCTTTCACTTTAGACAACTGTCAAATTGTTGTAAAGTTGGCTGTCCTTATAAAATTTTAGAAGTAAATGTTAATTCTTAATATTGGCATATCTGGAGATTTTTTTTAAATATTGTAACGGTTACGTAATTTAGATATACAGATTCCTACATTATTAACAAACTTTAATAATTACGCTAAACAATTCTTTAATATAATTCATTATTTATAAAAATCATTTTCCACTTTACAACTTATTTAAATTTGAAAAGATTTAGAGGGAAATCTTTATCATTATACATGTTGAGGTCAAACAGGAACACAAAAGGGTGATAAGAATCCTTTGGTAAAATTTCGAGAATGATGGAGGCCTTTCATTGCTAAACATCTATTTGCCTTCTTTACTTAATTAATTTTATTAAAAGGGAAAACCTATAACATCTAGGTACGTGTTAATATACGTTATTATTCAATATTATTATTATTTCCTGATTTTATTTAGGTTTTTTTATTTTTGTCTATTAATCTGGTTTGCGATTTTGAAACCAATCTTAAAAGAATGTGGAGCTAAGCAGATGTCGTTAAGAAATCTATCTGTAGTAAGGAAAATCAGCCAACTTATTTTGTAGATGGACGCATAGAGGAATTACTGAGAGTAAATCATTCAAGAGTGTGACAATAATTATAATTATACATTTTAACTGAGAATGAAGGTCAGTACTCGTATAATTTTTTTACTCTTCCTTGGGAGACTATCAAGTTTATGAAGGGGACCTCCAGATAAAATCTACTATAATTTTATTATTACATATATGTAGATATTGTTACGTACATATACTTACTCGTTCGTTGCATCAAGTTAAATAGTTATATACAATCTGTTGTTTATATTAAATGTAAATCAATTGGGGTGGTACCACTTTATTGATAGATATAGTGGTTATCTATATGAAGATTGAATTATCTTATTGCTCTATATCTAGGTATTGTTTTGATATACAAGTACTACCTGTTTTCTGACTAGATTTCTTTAATTGTGGCTATCTATTTAGTCTCATGTTTCTTTATTGAAAACCATCAATTCGTTTATCTAAAAAAAAGCCACGTTCTGACAGTTGCATTTTTTACTCTATGTTATAGATTTTTGTCTGCTATTATTTGTTTACTATCTATTATATGCTATGAATTATTTGAATTGTTGCTTATAATTATTTATTAATGAATTGTTTACTAACTCTATTTTTATAATCACTTTGCATACTATATATTAATTAAATTGTTATTTATGATATCAATTTCATTTCTTTGTTTTTTGTTTTCCTGTTTGCAACCCTTTTTGGTATTTTTGGGGAATAATAAAATACCTGGCGCTCATTAAATTTGTACAATTGTACCTATAAAAAAGATCTTATGAAAATCTTTGGAACCCACGAATCCCTTTCTCCGACTAAAGTAAAACAGTCGAGGCATTGTAAAACGTATTCTAAACAGCTGTACGTTATAATATCAAACAATTATGAGGAAAAATAAAACACAGATTTTATGTACTTTTATTTGTTTTTTTTTTCATTTTTAAAGTGTTGTATATATTTATTTATCATAAATACATAGAAATTACAAAAATTAACAATATCGGCACGTAAAATTATAAAATATTACAGATACATGCAAATCCTGACCAACGTTGCTTATATTTTTGACAACTTAACCTAAAAACGTTAGTAACTTTTTGTCATTAGATATCTGGTATACTCACTATAAAAAGTATATTATTGTTGTTGTACAGTCCAAAATTCTATAAAAATTCGACACTGACATTGCTATCTAAATTGAAAGCACTATAATAGTAATTGTGATAAAGCTATATCACAAGGATGAAAGCGTCACTTACACATCAAAACAGTTATTAAATCTCGATTAAAAAGAAAAAGGAATAATGGAGAAAAAATTTTACAATAATAACATAAACAAAACGTAAATAAATAAAAACATATAACATATAACTTTAGGTGCCACCAACAACTTACGAGTGAATATTGTCAAATGCAACAGCAGAGAAAGTAATAAGAAATATTAAAAAATATTTTTCTAATAAATAGAATATTTTTTTACAAACTTTCGAAAAATTGATATTTTTATTCTCATTTTAATATCAAAATTTTTAATCAGTCAGTCTTTAAAGTAGAACAAACTTAAAAGTAAACGATTACCCGAGCAATTACTTGGACACCTTAGATAACAAAAAGGTAACATCGTTACCGAAATACGTATTAGCAAGTCAAATACAATTTTAGATGACCTCGCCCGAAAAAAAACTCTTGATTACCTCTCTCATAAACGCCGTCAAGTTATAAAACGTATAGTGTGGTTAGGAAACACCGTTAAAATATAGTGAAAAAAAGGTACTTTTATTAAACACAATACGCCTACTATTATAATAATTCCATATATTTGCCTATTTTCATTTTTAAGATTTCTATATTTATAACCTTTCTTTCTTATCGAAACGTTTATACAGCGTGGAAATAAATGATTTTCATCATCAAGTTCCCTTTGGAATTTTTTCACATGTAAATTTTTCTGTACCGCTCTACTCTTTTTGATTTAGTACTAAATTAGTTCTGTCAATAAATGAAATCAATCTGTCAAACAATTCATAGAATTTATTGAATTTCTTTAATAAGCGTATATTTTGAGGTTATGGTACTGCCTTCTCTATTTTCGTAGAGCGGGTACGTCGTGCTTTTACATGGCGAATGCAATGGTAACTTGATGAAAATCATTTATTTCCACCCAGTAGAAAAAAATCTTGTATGCAATACGTTGCAAAACTTTCTGTTTAACGCACACGACGTGATTTAAACTAACGTCTAGTGTGCGTATAACCCTATCGTTTTGCTTCGTATTGCATTTAAATAGCTATTATTAACAAAATAATCGCCTTAATGTGAATCTTACAATAGCTGGGCACACTTGATTTATTACTTGTGATTCGGTTGTATTCGTGTAGATAAATTGTCAGGCATTTTAGATTCAAATAAATCTAGGAATCTAAAAAAAGTTGCAGTGCTGACAATCTGCTGCAAGTAGAAAAACTGCACCCTAGGTATAGAATCTTTAATACAAAAGTGAAACTACCGTAAAACTGCTTTTTATTATGTAACATGCCGTTGTGATATTTCCGATTACAGGTTTTAAATAGTTGTAAAACTCTCTTTAAAACAAGAATAAATATCTAATTTCAACGGCTTATAATGTTAATGTTAAGTTTTAGATTGTTTCTAACCTCAATATGACTCAATATATGACATTAGTATAATACTTTAATTTAAGTAGAGTTCTGTATTTTTATGATTAAGAAAACTAGAGGCACTCAAATCGCATCATATTAACATCACTTGAAAATGTAATGTAGGTAATATTTAAAAGTGTAGAAATGCTTAAGCAATAAGTTCCAGTTCTAGTTTGCAATAAAGGTTAATTACTTCTTAGGTGTTGAATTACAGGAAATTACAGATTTGTACAGGAAGCAGAGATTGAAACATTATTTCCTAAGGGAAACACGCCAGACTATCTTAGAGATCATAAGCGAATAGAAGTATGTTTAAAAAACAATATAAGGCCCCCTCGGAAAGCTGATTTTGATTTAGTTTTGGCCGACTTGAGCAGCTGTACAAAGTGCGCCTTGCACAAAGCAGGTTTATCAAATAAATCCTTCAATTTTAATTAGATAAATTTTTACCACATTGGCATTGAAAGATCCATAATACTAATACAATAATAAAATGAAAATGTATCTAGTGTATATGTTGCCAAATCTCTTACTTGTACAAAAATGCAAAAACCTTTTGCTTATTTGTAAAAAATCCTCCTCCTTAAAATAGTATTTTAAAATGTAAGTTTCATAAATAAAACTTAACGATATCCAATATATTTAAGTTCATTACAGCCTAGATTTCTATATCGATTAAATCAAACATTTTATAAATTCTAGAGTATAGGTAAATGCATACGTAACTTGTACAAAAATTTCCAGTTTTGATTCAGTTTTCTTTCCGGTTCCTAAAGTATGTGAACCCATAAAACTTTTAAAACGTAATTTTACTTTTTAATAAATATTAACTTTTTTAACAATAAGGAAACGTTTGATAAATTGTAACCACTGCACTGTAGTACCTACAGGTACACATAATATATATGATTAAACTTTTACTTACAATTGGTAACAATTAACATTGTGCAGAGGTATGTACAATAAATATAAAACGCTATTTCTGTTATAATGTGTGTGTGTACCCAATTTCAAAACCCCGTTTTTTTAAATCCATCAACTTTCTCTGCTTCATCGCTTGATATCACAAAAGGCTGGCTATAGACTATCCACGGACACGCTGCATTTTCTGTATGAATGCAGGTCGATAAAAGTATGGTTAACAAAAATAAATACATGCTTTCGCTTTCATCTCTGATCACTTTTTCTTTTATGAAAGAATGGAATTTACCGGTAGAGATTTTTTACATTTTATTGATTAAATTCCTTCATGTAATTTTTTCCGAAAAATTAAAAATTTAGATTTGATTATTATTAGATAATACGTAATATCACATTGATTTTTATTTTCAGACCGTGGTATTATAATGTCTTGCACTAGCAATGTTTAAAAATTTAAGTTTCTAAAAACTACATTTATTTAGTGGTGAAAAACCTTACAAATTGCATATGAATTCTATATGTTTATGAAATTCATTATAAAAGTACACTGGTGTAAAACTTTATAAATATGATCATATGCGTGATTTTTAGGTTAGATTATACCGTTCCTTTGTTGGTTTTCATAATAAGATCAAAACATCACTAACATTTGTTATCAAAGCTTAGTCAAGACAGTGATCAAAACTTTAGCTTCAAATTATTAATGTTTGTGCAATGATAACTCGCGCGTGAACGAACATCGAGCGATTGCGAGAAAAGGTTCGTTGGCTGTGGCCGCCATATTAAATCGAATATTTAATTTCAATCGAATGTTGAGCAAGAGCTAGCAGGTTTGAACTCTAATTCTTGATGACAACATCTTGGACTTTTTAAGTTTGCTCCCAATCTTGCAATCCTGTTCAGCTTTGATGGGCCAGTCTCTAACGAGATTAACACTAGTCTCAAGGCATTACACAAACGGTAATTGGTAAGACTTGGAAGCAAGTTCTTAGACGTATTACATCCATTGTTGAACTCTTAAAGCAGCATGGATCTTAGTTTGTATTTCGTGGTAATTTCTGAAACGAGTTCAAAATTATTTTACTATTAAGTTTTTACCACTAGTCACAAGCACGTAATTGCTACGATTTTGTTAAGTGCCTGGAACCAAAATGGGGAAGACTTTTTGGGTAGCAGATACGTTGAAGTAACCTCTCTGGAACTTGTTCAGCTACGTTTCGGTTACGTTCGGCTACGTAGCGGGAACGTGGCGGCGTAGAAATTGCTACTTTCGTGGAACTTCTTTTCTCTTTGACACATCGTGTAGCGCCAACTTAACAAATATTCTATCATTTTCTATACTAATGTGCGATCGTGTCACAAAATGGATTACTATTTTATTTGTAATACAAACGTACTTTAATACAAAGACCGATAAAATATTTGATTATTTTGTTATTCCAGCATACCAAAATTATAAACCATTGCAACTTTTCTGTTAAATGTGATGATAGCTTGAAAAATAACAACGCGCTTCTTTAAATATATTTTTTTAATAAAAATGAATTTAACATAACAAATGCTTATAAGTTGATACGCATGATAGAAACCACTTTTATAGTATATTATTCTTAAGGCACAATTTGGTTTCAATTTGTTATTTTTATTCAATAGGATATAGTAAAACATCTATTAACAATAATAACAAATTACAAATTGACTAATGGTCTCCAACATTTTACAAGTAAATATGGAGATGGAGTAGTTTACGAAAAATCACTTCAAAGTAATTATCCTGAGTAGCAAAAACGTAAGTTTTATTTCAATACTACTGTAAGGTTCTGTTACTTTAAAGGGTTAAGCAATGGTCTCAGACAGGTGGCAGGAACTTTAAAGTAGCTTCAGATAAGTTACTGCTACAATCATAATACCACTTTGAAGTTGCAACGACTTTAAAGTAATTATACTAAGTGGCAATATCGTTCCACATACTTTAAAAGTTATTCAGAAGCAATGGGACTACGTAGTTCCAATAACCTATTAAGTCATAAATTTAGTTGTAGTTACGTAACAAATACTCAATGAAAGTTCCGATCTTAGTTACTGCTACTTAGATGCTGCTTGGGTTAGTTTCAGTTCTATTTTGATTTTAAACAAGATTAGGTCACTTTGGCATACTGTATTTCGTCTTGTGCCTTTAATGTTATTATATAACATGTTACTATAAATAAACGTGTCGAGTAATCTTGAGATTACTTAGCTAGAGTTTAGGACCCAGACTACCCAGAGCTATTTCAATCTTGGGCTTCATATTAAATATAATTATCTTAATGGTTGGGCATGACAAACATCATAGTTTTTACTGTAGTACATGACACATTTGCGTACCAGTCTATTTTCGCAGTGGGTGTAGGAATGACAACGGCAATTAGAATTATTCCAATCATTTTTGCTTCGTTACCATTTATCCAGAGATTTAAAGTTAGTTATAGTGTGCAGCAGTGTAATATGGTTGTGGAATATTTCTTAACAACTAACAAAACCTAAATCTTCTTGACGATTTAGAATACCAGCACACATAGTTGATGGTATACGAAAAAGATATGGCAAAATTTAAATAATATACATAAGCGTATGTGAAGACTCCCCACAACAAATTTTAAGTAGCGTTGTTAGTTCAATATTTGGTATCAAGATACCAAACCTTGACTTTAAAGCTCTTCGTAACTAATTAAATCATTAGGAAAAACTAACTGGATATTTCCAACAAGACTCGGTCACAGCTCACACTGCTTCTGCAACCATTCAACATTTCGAACAATTAATTCCCGAGCGACTCTGATATAAAGTTTATTTTATAATTATATACATAAAAATAAAATAGGTAACGCAGTTAGTGGTGCAAAGGGTATAGCATAACTCAAAATATTGTGTTTTTCAATCATTGTGTACCAACTTAATTTTTTATAAATGAAAATCACAGTCATATTAGCTCACGTGGCTGACGAAAGGACCAAAAAGACATACTATGGACTTTGCAATCTTGAGTCTAAAGTAAGGAAAAGAGAATTTATTATAGACGCATTGTCTAGTGAGTGATCCGTGGACTTTAAATCTATGGTTATCTAGTATAGTATAATAATAAGCAAGATAACTATTTTTCTTTTTTTTTTATAAAACTGTGAAACTTTTACTAATCTTCATTTATTTCAAGATAATTACTAATCAAAGATATTTACTCGACTTATTTTTAAAACTTTAACTGGACGTACATATCGGATGATCCGAATACCATCGACTAAGAAAAAATAAGCAGATTTTTTTATCTTTATTAATAGACTTGCTAATTTTAAGGAATTAAGGTGTATGTAATAAAAATTACGTACTAAGTTGCTTTTTTTTAAATCACCGTAAATCAAATGTACTTTGTATTGTTTGTCTCTTACCTAAATTATAGTTTTTGAAATAAATATCTACTTTTGTAAAAAGAAGCCATGATCTCATTATACTTAATTTCTATCAATGTTTATAGTAGTTTGGTAGAGCAGTGGTTCTCAAGTTTATTCTGTCGAAGAGCTCTTATGGCTTATACGATTTTCTAGAGAGTTATCATGTCTATATTTTACGGACAACTTTCCGGTACTTTAATTTAACAAGATATTAAATGAAACAAAAACGGTCTAGGAGACGAGCACAAAGACACTTTAGAAAACATTAGACTAAGATTTTCTTTTGTTTTGATATTGTGTATAAAAACCACATCTCTTACAATTATACAGAAAAATCCTTCTCCTGTCTTAAAATATTAGAAAGATAACTAAAGAAATGTTTGTAATTATCACCGTAAATAAATGCGTGAAGTGTATCATAAGATTTATGTTAGGTCAACAGTAGTCCTAACCTAACAAATCTGCATTTTTAACGTCTTTAGTGCTTATACACATTGTTAACTTATTAGAAAGTTTAAAAACCTACATCACCACATACCGAGTTTACATGAAATTACAAAATGCTTGTTTATCGTATTTTAAAGGATTCAAATCACTCAGGTAATATTTTCTACAAACCGCTGTCGATAGTTAACAATAGTTTTTACTTAAGTTTACAACTGAAATGTAAATAGATAATCTTTTATTACCATTTATTATTTATTTAAAAAAAATTATTGAACTTAAAGCAAAAGTAGCAGTATCTCATTAATTATAATGGATTTCTCTTGCGTGAAGCTATAAAAAAATCGCGTTAAGACTGTGTCATCAGCACATAAACTCTGCAGAAACGGTGCCATCACGATTATATGAAATTACTCTAGTGTGTTTCAGGGTAATTGAAGTTTATGTTGGCTAACTCATATTTATCTATTTATGATCATTATAGTTTTTAAAATAGCGCAACTGATGAATGACAATAAATATTTAGTTAAAATTGCATAAAAATTATGATTATGATATAGTATACATACATATATATATTACTGTAAAATCCCGATGATTAATAAATCCTAGGATTTATTCGGGCTTTTACCGGTTAATCCTAGCATTTACCACGGAGAGTTGGTAAAAGTCCGAAAGGCGGTTGTAAATGTTTCAATTTCGCGCCCTTACCAAATCATTTTGTGGTAAATGTCAGCATTTACCAACACTGATTGGTAAAAGCACGAAATAAGCAAATCTTTCAATGATAAGTACAGCAACATGTGCACAGATTTATCACAAGGAGTGTTATATTAGGTATTTTCGACTATTAAGGCTCCGTTATGGCGTAGGTAAAGTACCGCTTAAACAGCTCTGAAGAATTTCATTACAATTTTTAAAAATTGCACTTAGTTTACATTTATTGTGCATGAGATCTTTCCTTAAGAGTGTTATCTAGTTTATGTTATGCTTTATAGCAAATACAAAATTACAAAAGCTATTTCCTTAATGAATAAAAAAGTGTAAACTTATAAATACAAAACTATAGCTAGCGAACTTTAAATGGTAAGGTGTACTTCCTAAATTATCGTTCAAGTGTTATTTGAGATAAAAATGCCCGAATATACAACAGTATAATATATATTATGTAATTAGGAGATGTTATAGAAGATGTTATAACGCCGAGGCTGGCGCCTCGGCGTTATAAGAATCTTCTCGGATTTCAAGTATCGCTTGATCTCCGTATTGCATAAGTTGTTTTATTTTATTTCGTATTTCAAACCTTAATTTCTCCCTTTTAAAATTCATCCGAATTTATTGTATAAAGAAGCAGGTTGCCTTGTGTGTGTCATCATACGCGTAACCAAGGAGATAAAAAGCAGCATGTCACGTGTGGCTGTTATGCAACACCAAATGATTTTTACGTTGCCAACAACAACGGAGATCAAGAACGTCTTGAACTCCGGTGTCATTTACAACGGAGATCAAGTTATACTTTATTTTACTAATTGTAGTATATAAACAATTGTTTGAAATACTTTTAATAATACTAATACTTTTCTTTTTTTAAACCAGCAAGAACAACTGATATTTTTTAAAGATATTAAGCAGTTTTATATTGCCCTTTTAAATTTCAACTACCTTAAAAAAATAAAAACTACCTTAAATTATTCCTTGGCATTTAAAAATTAAAAATGTCAGTTAAACTTAAAATACTTTGAAAGTTCACGCATGTCTGGCAACACTGTGAGCAGAGAACTGCGATGCGATCAAATAATGTTTTTATTTACATTTTTAAATTTTAATTTTAAAGAAATTAATTCCCGTTTGGAGACCATAGCGCCATCTTTAGATGTTTACAGTTAATGAAGCTTCCTATTATTAACACTGGCGGCGATAAGGGGCCCTTAAGTTATATGTATGTAATTGTTAGTTTTGAAAAAATTACTAATTAATTAATTAAATTATATTTTTAAATATTTGTTATCTATTATTATTAATACTTTTTGCATTTGTTTACTCTGTTTGTATATTTATTTCAAAACACGTATTCTATATTTTCAAGAGGACTCTTTTAATTAAATTATATTCATTATTATGTTCATTAATTATATTCCATATAAATAAATTGGAAAGTGGAATAGAAAGCCATAAATACTATTCTAGAATTAACACCAACAAAACACGTTTTTGCAAACGTAAATTGGGCATGTGTTCCACCGGAAGTGAGAAAAAATAAATGTACATACATGCGGAGTCTTTCATCCATTGCGCAATTCATTTTTATTTAAATGCTTTTCCAATAAATGTCACCCCAATCTTCTGTATTGTATATACCTAACTGATGCCTAATTAATTAAAAAAAAAACCTTTTGAACATGTGGAATATGTGTTTTGAAATAAATAGAAAAAAAGAGAATAAACAAAATGCAAATAATAGTATTAATAATAATAAAAATCAAATAACATTAAAAAATATAATTCAAATATTTAATTATAGAATTAGTTTTTTCATAGCTAACAAATAAAAAAAAGTTACCGGAGCAGAGATCGATCCATGCGTTAACGCGCCTACTCTTAGACCGCTACTGTATTATGCAATATTTTCAAAAATCTATAAGTGGAAAACTGTAGATCATTCGACGAAACTCCAAGACATGTATATTCTTTGGGCCTTTCAATCATAAAAAAATGCATTTCGATTCTCGATCTGCTGGATGCAATGCCCCTTTTTAGTTAGGGAGATAATAAAGCATTTATTATGTTTAATGTAATTCTAAACATTATTTGTCAAATTGAAATTGACAAAAACAATTTTTTTATAATGTAAACACAACCTAAAACGCAAACAAACTAAACGGGCTTTTACCAACTAGTGTTAGTTGACATTTGCTAAAGTCATAGGACAGAGGTCGGAAATGGAAGCGTTTACAGTCGTCTTTCGGGCTTTTACCATCTCCCTACAGTAAATGTTAGGATTTACTAAATTTCGGGATATTACAGTAACATATACTTATACATACATAGTGCCCACTAATGCTTCGTTATCAACAGGTCGTTGAAGATTACAACAAAATAACAATCTATTTTAATTACTCGGAACTGATTGCAAATTATCATACAGATCATACAATTATCAACTTATCATAAGAATATAAAACTGATTAAATCGCTTGAGCACTTATTCTTAAGCACGGCTAAACTTGCCTTGGTATTTTTAATATACGTAGAATGCCTTTTCTTATTTTTATAAATGGCTAGACTTTGCATGTTTATTCAAATAATCGTATAATATTTGTTTTGCTAAAGCACTTGGCGTGCTCATAAAACGCAGCTACTCACAGTATCATTTATTTAGTTACAAGAGTGCTCCGACAACTAAAAATCGACACTTTATTTACAAAATATTTACATAATAACAATTTTATTAACAATATACAAAAAATTACTTACAAAAGTGACAAATAATTATACAACATAGGTTACTAAACTTTATTTAATAATGGCGTTCTATAGATGATTTCATAAATACACTATTATTACAAGAATTGCATCTCATTTTTAACATTTATTAGAAATTGTTTAATACTATTATTATACTCAGGATCCTATCTTGAAAATTAAAAACCTGTAAGTTCCTTACATTACCAAATCGATACAAAGATTAAAATAATTTCTTTCGCAAAAGTTTAATATTTTTTCAAGAGTAAATTCAACGTTCAATCAACTGTTAGGTATGTTTAAGGTTTTACGACTAACTGTAATGAGTACAAAAACCTAGTTTAAGCTTCATAAGAAGTATACTATAAAAATAATAAACGCCAAGCAAAGTTACATATTTAACTTTAAAAGCTGAAATTTACTTTAGAAGGATCTTTGTCTGTCTATTCAGTCAAATCTTGAAATATCGCAAAATTCTGAAAATGCAATCCACAGCAAATTATAAAGTCGTAGTCTAGATGCTGGAAGATTATCCTTATAGTCGATTCCACAAAAAGTATATTATGCAACGAGCACATAATGATGGTTATTAATACACGAGTATGTCGTTTGACGTCGCTACTCTCGTGTTGGAATTAATATAATAAATCAATAACCATTATGTGCGAGTTGCATACATTATTTCTTCTTCGGTCATAACATGTATTACTCCTAAGTGGACGTCTAAAACTGTTCTAAAGCTGTAACCTCAAACTGCGACTGTGAACTGGGTGACGATCAGACGAGGGCTTTCCTAAGCAACTACTAAATCTTTCTAACCCTCATTGCATTATAAAAACTTGCAACGAATTTATTTAGTACTTCATAAAGCCAAATTTTTTTAGTTAAATTAATATTTAATAAAACTAATAATAAGAATAATTTGTTATAACAGATTTAGAATAATAGTCATTATCAGTAAATTTATTATTCGCTGCGTGACGATGGACGTTCCCAAGTTTAGTGTATACTAACTTTGTCTCGTTCCTACGCATTCATTCGATATTCTTGACTATCATTGGTCAACGGCTCGTTATTTCTTACTCTCATTGGTCAACAACTAGCATTATGAAAAGTCGTTGCATTACGAACCTCATGCATTGGAGATTAGGCTATCCCCTATTTACAAACATGTTTGATGGGTTGCACAATCTCAAGAGGAAAAATATTTAAATAAGTTTTTTTTATATAAAGCAAAGGAAATATGTTTTTAATTTAGAGTTAATCTTTCTTACTATCTTGATAAATTGTCATTGTTTAGCTAACGATGCAGTATAGTTATTTATTTTTGTACATAAAAATGAATTTGAAGCTATTTCAAGGCATATATGACCTAAAACAGACAAGGTACATGATTGTGATGATGTATGCAAATGTTTGCTACCTTACCTGCATGTTTAATTTAAAAATATATGTTTCAAATTAACGATTTGATGAATTCATTAAAAACTTCTTCTGGTAAGATTATTTAGCTTGCTGCTAAAATATTTCATTGAGTTGTCAAGCAGTTCCACAATTTTGACATAAATGTAAATGTAGAGATTATTTTTTATAGAAGATATCTTTAAATCTAGATACAGATTTCTGCGGCTTTGCCATAGCAATTTAAAATAATGTTATTTCATGGATGGATATCTTAAAAAATATCTGAATGTTAAATAAGTTGTAAGGATGGATTTGTAAAGATAGGAAGATGTAACTAGGCAAACTAAAGTAAGTGCATTTGAAAAATGATTTGGTCGACAAGTTTTAGTGAATTTATTTTGTTATGCCAATATAAGTGTAGGGTATCATTGAAAAGGAAATTCCTTAGACTATCTATTTATTGAAATTGTTTAAACAATAGTTAATAGTCATAAACAAATATGTGGTTATGTAGTATGTAGTTCCAAATTGGATTTTGTTTCTATCTAGAAAAATCACCATAGCAGTGTTTTGTTTTCAAAAAGATATAAAAACGGCAGCCGTTTTGGTGACAAACTCTCTGTTTTTTCCAACATTTCAAGCAGTGCACTTGTGCTCAGAACGAAATTTTAAAATTTAAAGGTTATGTTGTGATTTGAAAAATGTAAACAATCCCAAACGTCAAAATGTTAGGTTATACCTTGGTGAAATGTCAAACTGATTAATAATTGTTGAAGTTCTTTGAATTTGACTATGTGTTTTAATAATAATTACTTTTAATTAAATCAATATTCAGTTTTGTGCATCGTATAAGCGAAATAATTTTCTTTTTCGCGAAGAAAATTTTTTTTAGTTTATGAGAATGTCAGCCTTCGTTATAAATTGAATAATAGAAGGGAATTTATAAAATAATTCATTAAAGGGACTTACCTTATCTCAAGAAAACAGCTGGTATTTAATTATTTTATTATTACCATTTAATTTTTGGAAGAGACATTATTTGGAAGAGATATATGAATTTCACGTATTCCAACCATTTTTAATTAAAAAACCATATGGAAGAAAAATGATTTCTGTTTTATTACCACATCAGTTGGTAATTTAAAAAGGCTCCAAAACTTTAATATTATTTAAATATTTATAAGGTATTTATTTAGTTATAACCTAGTAATTAGGATAATGAGGATGACGAGATATTACTCCTGAAGGTAAAAGGCATTAAACTATCTTAGAATTGATTTTTATTTTATTCGGGGTTTCAAAATTTCATTTTTTATTGTTCTATTTTAATTATTAGTTTTATTTTGTGTTTTTTTGTTAAATAAATTGTGTCATTTCAATTTTAAAGAAGTTTTTGGAATATTTTTGTGTGAACTTCAATTATGTTTCATAGATCCATAAGTATCTCGTGCCCTATATTAAAGCAACCCCCCTGTTGAGTCTCAGTTGTGGTAACATTCAAGCTTCACAAGAGTTATTTTAGCCGGAGCATTTTGTTTTATGGTAAAGGTAGGTAGTTTATATTTTGGTATATATCATCACTGTGCTTTTACAGAAGTCTGTTGCTATATAGCTTGTTTGTATGGTCATATAAGTCAATCAATTTTATTTTTATCTTTATGCAATCAAAAAAATGTTTAAGCAACAACAATAAACAGTTAATGACTTTGCCACCCCCATTTATTATAGCAATATGTAATAATCGAATTAGAGTGTAGGAGTAGAAAAAGAAATAATTTATTTCATACTCTTGTAGAGAGGGACAAAACTTATATAAATTATTATGCTAGAAATTAAACAAAAATTAGAATATGCATAAACCAGATTGTTTGAAGTTCAATGAATCATTTTGTGGTTTTCATCTTGGTAAGCCGATCTGCAAAGATAAATCTTTAAAAAGGTTTGTGACGTTACTACTCCTAATTGAACGATCCACTTGAGATATAAATATTATTAATAGTTGGCTCTGGTTTTAATTTGGTTGTTATTGCAAAACCTTTAGTTATTTGAATTCTTTTCAACTTAAAATTAGAAAACAGCATTTAACTACAAATAAACATTACAAAACATAGTACGTTTATGCATATAACCAAAAAAAGTGTTTTTGACAAGAAGTTGTGCTTAATAAGTACTACAAGACAAGCATCAAGTAAATTAACGTTAAAGCAAATAATTGATTTAAGAATGCTTTCATACTAAGATTATTGTAGAAAATATGTTTCTCTTTGTTGTTATTCAATTAAATATTAATATTAATGAAAATAATTACATAAATAATTACTATCGGTGCAATTTAAAAGTAAACAACTAAACAATGACTAACATTTTATAATAAAACTATAACAAAACATACAAAATGCATACCGCCTCCATAAAAAGGAAACTATTACACCAACAAATAATTATATTAATAGTTTACTTTTACACAATTTCCTCCGATTCATGAAATATTACAAAAACAAGATGTAATAAGAATGCAAGTCTTATTTCTAAACATCGAATAATGATTAGTATACGTACAATATACGGGGTGTAGAATCTCTTCATGCACAATACAGATTTACGTGCAGTTTTCCTCAAACCTTAATATTATCTCCCCTAATTATTTTACATTTCAGATATTAAGGAATGCTAGAAAAAAATACGAATACGTTTATGCGAAAATCAGTTATGCCTTGAAAACATTTTTTTATTGTGCGTAACTCTGTTCTACACCCTGTATATTAGAGTGAGACAATTGATTGCAGTAATTTTATTTACAGTTATTCTTTAATAAGAAGCATTGATTATAATTATGCTCTACATAAAAAGCTGATTTCTATTCAATTTATCTATTTGCATGTTTTTTCTGCTTTTTGAAAAACTTTGCATCTTTAGCGGATATAAATTTATACAGATAACTGATAACCCATAACTAATTCATTCTGCTAAATATGCATAATTGATTTTATATCAACAGTTAATTACAATGACCTTTAAACCTTCAATTAACAAATGATACTACAATTTGTTTAAAAGACACGTTTGTTAAAAAACCGAATTTAATATTTTTCTTTATCTATGTTGAAATTGTAAAAAATATCTGATGGCTGGTTCAACTAGATCACGTGATTTCTTGTAACCTAAAAATAATAAGTATTCTTGAATAAAACCTACGAGTCTGCCTATCTTGCAAATCTTTATAATTCTCTAGTTAAGTGGTTAAGAGACCTTATCGCGCCACGTAGTTTGCTCAAGCTGACCAGTCAAGATTTCGTTGAAAACTATCAAAAAAAAACAAGGATGATTTCTGGACAATGCATGCATTAATGCGCTATAGAGTCACTACATTTAGTCACTTAGGCCGGGTCGATCAGAGTACCGCAAAACGCCGCCATATTGGGGCAGAGAAAGGTGGTTTTTAATAATGGACAAATTAAAACCAGTTTTTACGTGTTTGACATATTAGAGGTTTGACCTTTCAGAATAAGAAAAACTTTTTAAAGTAAACGTGGATTTGATTAATGCAATCAGATATAAATAATGAACAATTTTGTGCTTCTTTTGCCCCAATATGGCGGCGTTTTGCGGTTCTCTGATAGACCAGCACGACCTAGGTGACTAGATGTAGTTACTCTAATACGCCAAAGAATGACCTGCACTCTCGCGGAGCTTTGTTAAAATAAATTACGCGATAGCTCTGTTGCAATATGTATAATCAGTAATTATACAACAAGACGAACGAAAATACTCGAATATACGAGACATATTGCCTGAAACACCACGAGACCGACGGTCGACTGGTATTTTTAGGCAATATTTCGAGTTTCGAGTATTTTAGATCGTCGAGTTGTATACAGGTAGACTATTTCATGAATTTAATTCATCGATATTTTCTGTAGAGTTTGTTCGAAAACGACTCATTTTGCAACTAAAACGAAAACCACAGTCTAAAACTCACAATTAGAAAAAAATTGCTTTGTTTACTAATAAATTATTTGACTGTTATGGAGTTTTCATGTATATCTTGAAATTTAAGAATTGAGTCTCATGCGGGTGAATATACGAAGGTTTGTATTACAGCGATTATACAAAGGTTCGTATATTCGATTCGTCATGGTTACTTGTACATAGTTACAATATAACCGTTGGAATACGTGGTATCTAAGGAAAAGTGCATATTCTTATTGGTTCATACCGTTATGAATGAAATAGTCACCAATCCAGTAAACATATTATTGAGATGAATCTGTAGGCGTTTACGAAAATGTATCGGATATATACCGATGTAGCGAAAGCGTTCGGAAACTGTATCACTGTTGCTCTACCGGCGTTCGGAAATTAGTCGGTATATACCCGTTTTATCTACCGGATCCATGATTCGTGGATCGAGGTTTATAGTCGGTAAATAGAAATTTACCGGTAAACATAACCTACAATTCAAGTTGTTTCTTAGGTGTGTGTGGTTTTTGTATGTAAGTTTTCATTCTCCACAGTGAATATGAATACGTGTTAGGGATATGTTTTGTCTGTGGTATGCAAGAAAACCTAAACACTATCGAAAAACATTTGAATAAACATAACGATGGTTTTGTAGGTTATGTTGATATCAAAAACGCACCGTAAACGTTCGGAAATGCATATATCGGTTCCATCTACCTTATGTATTAGCTGTTTACCGCTGGGAATGCAGTAGATACCGTACAATCCAATTTTCGTAAACGCCGTATGAATGACAATTCCCTTTTAATGACATTTCAAAAATTTTAAAATCTAAATATTCTATTTAAAATTATCATAATTAAATATTAACACGAATATTACATTTAATCAGTCAAAATTAAAATCACCATTAAGATAAAACACTGCAAAAACAACCGCTAAAAACTACCGCATATTGAAGACATTTTGATGTTGTAAAACGCCATCTATATTTATTGGCGCGTCCCAATAATCGGGGTAAGTGGTTTTGATGACAGATAACATAACCCACAACAACACGTTTTAAACATTGCCAATTGCTCATGTGTACCAACATAATTAAATAATTACTATATATGACTTACGTAGTAATTGGAACGTGTCTATAAATATAGATGGCGCTGTGTAGCAATAAAATGTAGAGACCCTCTATAATACTTTTATAAGAGTTTAGCGAACGCGAATGTCAGACCGCCATTTTGGATCCAAAAATATACGTTGCAAAAATTATTGATTATGTTTGCCTGACAAATGTCAAATGTTTCATAACCTGCCATTTATTTCATGATAATTTACCATAGCTTATTTGAATTGATTAATATAATAAAATTCCTAAATAGAGTAATATATTTATATTTTTGCTGCAAAATTGAGAAAAGGAGAAACTACTCTCAGCTACAACAAAAAACTGTTAATGTCTCTTGTGCTCTAGTAAGTCAATAGTCGAATAGCAAAATAATGCAATGATACGCATGTTTTAGCTGTAACATAACCTCCAAATTTAAAAATGTGACTATGAGCGCACCAATTAGTAAAACGAGCTATAATCCAAAAAAGCCTATTTTACTTGTTCCAGAGGCCGTTCAGCTTCTAAAAGATGAAGACTTTAGTGAAGACGAACCCGCGAAAAGCAGAAAGAAAAGAGAAACATTTACAGCGGAAGAAAAAAGAATAGCTGGCGTAAGTAACACATTTACTCAACGTGAATTTCTCTTTTAAAAAATGCCGTTTCATAATTCATGTTAATATTTGTCTAAAAATAAATCTATTTTGTAGGTTAAGGTCAATGCTAACTTTTTTAATCTTCAAATGTAATTGTAGAATTAATTTTTAAGAAAAGTTTTGTGGAAATTAAAAAAATGTATTTATATTAATGTTCTTCTTAACTAAACATCCCATCGTAATATGATTATTACTTTTAGAAAGCAAGTTCAATCTTAAAAGTAAAAACTGAAAGTAATTTTACGTCTTTTCTCTCTCTTTCACTGTCATTTTTTCTTTTGTTTGGGTCGGTTATATCTAACACCTAATTAGAAGAATTTAGTAAAAGTGATATTTGGAATAGTTTTCGTTTTTTTTCTGTTATATTTTTGATCGGAAATAATTAAGATTACACAGCTTGTTTGTTTTAACAACAAGCAACATCTGTGGAAATATCCGGATTTTAAGTATCTTTCTCTCAGTTTCTCCAATAGAAATATTGATTCCTTGTTGTTTATTACAAAAGAGCTTGTTCAAAGTGCGTAACACATAAAATGTAAAACTTAAATATTACACAATCTTCCTTTAATGTAAGAATGAGAATCTATTGGATGATTAACATTTTTTTTATGTTCTAGTGCTTGCTTCAATGCGTCTATAGGAAAATGAAAGCTGTAAGTACTCCTTATATATTATTACTGCTTTTAGTTATAACGAAAGAAAGATTGAAATGCTTATTTACTATAATATTAGTACTGTATACACTTGATGTTTTTTCTATTTGTCAATTCAGGGTCATATTTTTTGCTATGAAGTTTGTACAGAATTTGAATGGGAATTCCTTGAAACTTTTCAAGCTTTATATTGATAGAAATGAAAATCTTAAAATTGTTACATTAGTTAAATAAATAAATCAGCAGTAGTCGTATTTAAACACGAATAACATATCCAGTTAGAAATAATTAGCTGTAATGATACTACAAACGATTAATAAAACATTATTTTCTAGTAATATTTACACATCAAAAGGACAAATTTATAAATTGTTAAAAGTATCAAACGAATCTTTTAGATTTAGTTAACGTATAGATTTTGACTTAGCTATAGATTCAAATGAGAGATTTGGGTTTCAGATTAATTAAATAATATAAAAATCACATCACACAACTAGACTCAACATAGATTAAACAGACAAAAATGGACTTACATGAATAAAATTACTTTAAAAGCAACTGACTAAAAATGGCTATCTACTTCTTGTTTTTATTTCATCATAATATCTCCCAAAACAAAAACGCATCGTCCCCTAACTACAAAAAAATCAAAACTACCAACATTAAAGAACCTGTAATAAACAACCCTAACATAAAATCAAGTTACCAACCCCAAAGAAACTGTAATAAACAGCCCTAACATTTTATTTTGAACCAAATAGTTGTTATTTTTAAAATCAATTATATATTTTGCCTGAACCTGTATGTAATAACAGAACTATTAGATAAATTGATTATTATGCAAGTTGTTTTGTGATCAAATGACTTCCTACAGCTACTTTGATAATTTTGGTTGACTGTAGATCTGACCACTACACTACTACAATTAAAAATACAGAATACCTACAATTTAATAAGTTATTTTTAATATTTCAGTTTATTTCACACGAATAATATTATTACATTACATTTATTTATAATTTGTATAATGTTAAATTAAAATTCTGAACTCGTTGACTATATTGTTTACAATGTCACTTTGATTTGATGAGAATTTTTGTAACCAGATTGTTATACCACCATTACTTTTCTGGGCCAAAACCAGGACTGCAATGTTTCCCCTAGATGATGTGACCTTGAATTGGCAAATAGGAAAAAACTTTATATCTTATAATATTTGATAAACATTTTTAAAATTTCTATAATTAATTTGATCAGCACCTAAGATAATCGTTATAAAGTTGTGCAGTAGTAGTAGCACGAACCAGGCTCCGAATTTCAATTTTCTTTGTAATTTCCAGCTCCACAATGGCATCCGTATTACCTGCTCCGTGTAATTTAACAGTCTTTTTGTCGAACACAACTTTTAATTCCATAGTTGAAATAGAATAAAATTCTAATCAGATTTCTACTAGATTTCACTTAGTTTATTTTTGCAATACATTGAAACGCATTCTTGTATTTTGTGCTTATCGAAAAAAAAAACTATTCTATATCTGAAGATAGACGTCAAAACGACTTTGCTATCGTTTAAAACGGAATGATTATTTCTCTGTTTAAAACATATCTTTACTTGACTACCGCTCAAGACGGAGTGAGATCTAAGTTATCATTAAAACTACTACTAAAATTATTGCCTAACGCATTATGTAGAAAATAATTATAAAACAATATTATAAAAAATAAACTATACAAGAACAAATATGTATATTACAAACAAAACTCAGTTAATCATGAATAACCTTGAATCGATTTAAGTTTAAAAGTTTAATTAATTAAAAATCATCTCGTGTAGGTTTTACATTTATTCGATTGATTTAGGAGAATAATACCCAACTACTACGGCTCTATACAGGTGAGGAAAAACAAGAAGGAAGTATCTGCGAAACCATATGTGTGTATGATAAGGAACGCGCTAGTAAAATAAAGAAGGGTTTATATCGGGCCCCGCCTTTGCTCTTCTTGTTTAGTTAGTGTTAGTGGGGTTGGGGAACTACACCAACGCTCGGTTTGTGGTTTACAACAACTTTAATGCTCGAATGTTCCCCCACTAACAAACTAAGACGAACAAAGGCGTGACACGATATAAACCCTTCTTTATTTTATTAGCGCGTTCTTTATCATACATATGGTCTCGTACGTACTTCCTA
This sequence comes from Agrypnus murinus, assembly GCA_929113105.1. Lineage (NCBI taxonomy): Eukaryota > Metazoa > Arthropoda > Insecta > Coleoptera > Elateridae > Agrypnus > Agrypnus murinus. The sequence continues at coordinate 153,150,704 of OV816028.1, read as the reverse complement.
CCTGTTTTTCTATATCTGTATATTAAGTCTTTATAATTTAACATCAACTGTAAACATTTTTGCTGAATTAATTTACGTTTATTTACAATTTATCTTAATAAACAACATGATTATAAGAAAAATTAAAAATCATTATGTAATATTTTAATTATATAACTGCAATCAACTTTTAAATAGTTCAATGTGTCTTATCGTGTTAGAAGATCAATGTCACTTTCCTCAATTAAAGTTTTAAAATGAAATTAAGGTCTTGGCCAATTTAACGTAATTAAAAAATGAAATACTGAAACATTTACTTTTCAGGTGAGTAGTAGCGGTTTTCCCACAGTCGAAGGCCTGGTATCACTATACACTGAAGGAGTGACCGATCGTGAATATATTATAGCAACTTTCCAAGCAGTGCACAGTTGTCTCACGGACGCACAGAAAAAGCACATTACATCACCGCAGTCCTTATCAGGTGAGTACTGTTACTGACATAAACTTTCTCGAGATTTAAATTAAAGAAAGAAAGATAAAATATACATAAATGAGAAATTTAGGTTAAAAATGTAATTTTAAGTAAAAAATGTAAAAATAAGACACAATTAAAACATTTTTAAGTGTTTTGTAACTTTTAATTATCGCTTTTTTATTTTTTACAGAGAGTGGGAAAACATGCGATATAGCCTTCGACGTGTTCGATTGCGTGTCCGACCGCATTGGCGAATATTGCGGACAAACACCATAAATTATTATTTTTGACTTTTCAATAAAGCTACTCACTGTCATCTAAAACAAATCATTGTTAGAGCAGCTTTAAATATAATTATTTGTATAGTATTTGTAAGATTATTGTAGATTTTATGGTAGTAATGAACATTTAATTATTTATTATTAAAAAAAAGGGAAATGCTGAAAGTTCGATTGAATTAGTGGTTTCGTTTATATCCTAGTCAAAGTTCATTTCTGTAATTATGGCGATATAATAAAGTTATTATAAAAGACTAACTTTTTAATGTTACATCGATTCTATTACGTATCATTACATGGCTATTGCAATAGCGGGGACATGTTTTTATAAACAGGTTTCATGGGTTTTAAAATAATTAGAAGGATTAGTTATTACAGATACTAAACCAAAGAAATTTTCTCATTACAATAAATAATAATTTATATTTCCCTTTTAAACACCAGATTAATTTTAAATTTAAATTTCTAATCGAAATCGTAATTTAACTTTAATTTTAAAATTTCAAATGTCAACTAAAACGACGAAAAGTGAACTTAATTTAACATTTCGAGTTCTATCAAAAAACTTAAATTTGTTCCTTAAATATTCAATAATTATTCAATTTTATAATTCAATTTTAAATTCAAAATATTGAAATTGTTCAATAATACAATGACAATTCTTGTGTAAACTGAGGATCCTAAAATTTAATTCTAAATTTTATAATTTAACATAAATGTATACTATAACGACGAAACTTAATTTGTTTCTTAAATACTAATTTAATTTTAAATATTGGAAATGTCGATCATAACGATGGCGAATCAGGTGTCAAATAGCAATTTAATCTAAAAATTGTCATATAATGCAAAGATATTTCCTTTTTTACATTAAATCTTTTTTTAAAAATTTAAAATGCAACTAAAAATTAATTTAATTTTAAATTGCAATATTTCTTCAATGCCAAAATAATGACAAATTATATATAAAACTAGAATTTTAATTTTTTTCTATAGAATTTAAAGATATTTGCTATTTAAATCTTAATTGCATTTAAATTTATCGTGAATTGAAACGATGACAAATCAAGTTTGATTTAAAATTTTGAGTTCTGGGGAAAATTCTAATTTGTTTCTTACATGATAATTTAATTTTAAAAGGCGACAATTCATGTATAAAGTGAAAACCTTAAGTAGAAGTTGCTAATAAAACTCAAATATATTTATTATATAACACTAAATCCTAATAATATAACACTAAATCTTATACAGGGTGTCACTAATATAACTAGAAATCCTCGCATTGAGGGTAATAGTAAGGCTTTAGAACATACTTTCCTTATTAATATGTGGTAACTTCATGTTAGTTTTCGAGAAAAACGCATTTTATGTACTCCCATTGTACCTACTCACATTACATTACAAATACTAAACAGCAAAATAATTTTGAAATTTAAAAATTTTAAAAATTTGTTTTGGTTGTTACAATGGTAAGTACAATGGGCGTACTTAAAATTTAAAATACGATTATCTCGAATACTAACAGGAAGAGACCACATGATAATTGAATCACTGATTTCAAAAACAACCTAAGTCACAAATGACAGGTTCGGAGATAAATGCAAAAACTAATTAACTTCCCTAATTATTTTTATATAAACTTTAAAATAACCTATATTTCCGGTTTATGTAAGATATCTTTAACTAATTGGACTTAGGTTGTTTAAATTGAGGTGATTTTTAATCTGCGCCACGATCAGGGTAACCCTTAAAATATCTACGGTGAAATCTAATAAAATAAAATAAAATACACCCCAATATTTTTCCTTTTCCCAATCGCCTAACTCAGGTTTAATTCGATAGAGCATGAAATAGTTGAAACAATAAAATCTTATTGATTCTTATACCTGGAAGAAAAGAAAAACTTACAATGAAGACACTTGGACTTCCGCAACTGGACAACAGCAAGCTAAACTCTAAATATAAAAAGAAAAAGAAATGGATGCTTGTATACACATCAAATAAAAACATAGATAAATTAAAAATACAGTCTTTATTTTATTAATGAAAATAAATGAAAATCTAATTCAATGAAAAATAAAAGAAAATTATTTAAAAACAGAACAATAAAGTAAAATAGGAAATAACTTGAACAAACAAACTAACATCAATCAATGTAATCAAATAAAAATATTTACAAATGTTCAAATAAATTTGATTTATGATAATTAAATTTTAATAAAGAACTTTAATTTGTTTTATTCATAAGAATTTGATTCTTTAAAAACTTTCAAAGTGAGAATAATGAATTCTGAAATTATTCAGCTTGTCTTTATAATTTTTGTTATTGAAAAATTAAATCAAAACCTTTTAATTTTGACCAACCTTGTATATAAAGTAAATGGATCTTGATGTACTTTATCTCTGTCACTCCAATATTATTTAAATTGGTACTACTGCATTCAAATCTGTCAGATGATTTTATAAACGTAAATACCTCGATACTTTAAATCAATAATGGAAATAAAATCTTCTTAAATTTATCCAATAAATAACTCGTTCACCACTTCCATATAATTGTTGATTCACGAATAAATCTTCTTTTAATTTTAAAATGTTCAGGTAAATATTCTTCAAACTTAGGTGAATTTTCTTTTGTTGACATAAACCATGTGGTCAACTCTTTTAACTTCACTTAATTTACAGATTTTTAATCCGGCGTCGAGCGTGAGTTCTCTCAAAGCATTTTATCGACTGAATTTGTTAATTTTAGCTGGGGTTTATATATGATTTGGCGAAACAAATGAAAATTCTGTCAATTTTTCCAAACAACCGCCACGCGAATGTGTCTCATGACGTCACTATTCAGACACAGCTGATTATAATTACCACTGATCTTAATTCAACAAAGATAGGATTGTAGCTGGCAAAATAACAATTAAAACAATATAAGACACTCATATTCCAAAGTCTACCATAACTTAGAAAATTAACAAAAACGATTGACAATGAACGAATATCATTAGGACCTAATTATACACAAAACTCAATAAATCCAGGTTTATCCTTTACAAATTGAATACATAATTACACAATGTAACTGATACATATAAAATTTACATAAGAACATCATTACAATAGAAGAAAAACATACATAAAGATTCCTCCCTACGATCATGATACACCCAAACGATGCTTCTACAAAATCCATCTTCTACATCAACTTAAATGAAGTCAAATTATAGTCAACTTGTCCAGCATACAGTCCTCCAAGTGTTTACATTAAAACAATGGTGAAAAATGTTGTATAAGAATCAATATTTGTAAAACTCGAAGCATATCAGCAAAACCGAAACCTTCATTACAATAAATACTCAGGATTATTATATAAGAATTTGTAAGTTTATTGTGCTATATTAGTCATTACAAGATTGACCTAATTTACATATTTTTAGTTAAATATTAGCCCTAAACTGAGTTAGTCTCATGGAAAACAGAAAAAATCTTCCTACAATCGTCTTCGTTATCAATCGTAGACCTAGAATTTAATCAGGGAAATTAAATCTTCCAGACAAATGGAAAAACCATCCTAATATGTGACTTGGGTTGCATAAACATCTATTATCAAGAAACAATCTAAATGATTAATATCCCTTTTAAAAATCAGACTTTTTACACATAAAAATTGAGGTTATGTTTGCATGAGATATTAGCCTTCTTGATTTCTATTTTAAAAATTGATGAATCTATCTGTGACCTAACATGTAGCCTTTAGATTAATTAGACCTAACATCCTAGCATGTCTATCCTTTATTTTATTTTATTGCATGAAATAATTATTTTTGCTTTTACGATCGAATCGTCTATTAAACTTTCAATGAGATGAATTGTAGACATCTCGATATGCTCAATCGATAAGTCTACGTATTTTGAATGTCATCCCGTATATAACTCAAATATCGATATTGGACTTAGGGTGTTTCTGAAATCGGTAATTCAATTATGAAAAATATGTTCTAAATGATTACAGCTACCTCTCGTTACGAGGTTTCTAATTATATTAGTTACGCCCTGTATATGTACTAATTTAATCTTAAATTCAAAATATTTAAATATGGACTAAAACAATTACAATTCATGTGTAAAATGAGAACTTTAAGATTTGCCATAGAATTCCAAAATGCATATTTGCTATTTAATATTAAATTTTATATTTTATTCTAAATTAAAATAAAATACTAGACTAAATCGATAAAAAGTAAAGCTTGATTTTAAAATTCAAGTCCTCTTGAAAAGTTAAAATTGTTTTGTCAAATATTACCATATTTTCGGATTGCTGAAACTCATTTTTGGTTTATTTAACCTGCACATTTTTTTCAGTGCACAAGACATTTAAATAGAAATATAAAATACTATGAAAATAATTAACAAAGACAATTAGTTAAATACAGTGGCGTTTCTGTACATTTTTTTAAATGCAATCTGTTAAAATTATGCAGAAAATAACCACTTTAGAAAAGTAAATTTGTGATTTGAAATTTAGCGTTTTGTAAAAAATTCCTACAGTATAAGGATTATTTAAACTAACGGACAAAATGTTTATATAGAAAATTATACAAAAACTTTATTTTTACCAGAGAAATACCAAATAAGACATTTAACACGAAATTTAATTTTAAAATTTAATTTGTTTATCAATTATTAATTTATATTAAATACATCTATTTCGGATGTCAATTAATGACAATGCTTTAAAATTTAAAATGTCAACTACGATAAAACGGAGAAAAGCCGAGCTTTAATTTAAAATCTGGGGTTATGTAGAAAATTTTAATTTATTTCTTAAACATTAATTTAATTTTAAATTAAAATATTCAACATATCAATTAAAAGAATTACAATGCATTTAAGTAAAATAGAATTTTAAAATTTGCCATAGAATTCATTTAAACTCTTCAAATTATTATATCAACTAAAACGTCAAAAAGTCGAGCTGTATTTTAAAATTTTGAGATTTGTTGGGGAATTTATATTATTTTTTAAATATTAATTGCATTTTAAATGTCGATGATAACGATGGCAATTTATGAACGGTAAGAATTTTAATATTGTCCATAGAATTTCAAATATATTTGTTGTTTTATCTTAAATCTTAACTTTAAATTTAAGATTTAGGTGTGTACTAAAACGGCCATAATACAAATTTAATTTTAAAATTTTAAGTTCTATCAAAAAATTCAAATTTGGTTCTTAAATATTAATTTAATTTTAAATTTAAATATTTTAAATGTGTATTATAATTTATAATGATACCAGTTCATGAACAAGACTAGAAGTTTGAAATTTGTCATAGAACTTAATATTTATTTTAAAATTTAAACGAGTCTATATTTAACTTCTAAGTGCGAGTTGAACTTCTAATTTTGTCGAATAATTATATATATATCTGTATCTATCGAGGAAAAATATATATCTTTCTAATATTTACTGATCCAATTTACTAAAATGTACAAGGTTTACCTTTTTGTAGTGGAAATTATGACCCGAATGCGATTATTAACCATCAGGAATATACGAATCGAAGCACATCTGCAACATAAGATGAAAAATAGCACAATTAAGGGTAATTATTGATGAGATTTGATCATTTTTAACCTTAATGAAATACGTATATTAAAATTTAAGTGGAAAAAAAATTTTGTACTGAACAAAGCTTGCTTAATTAAATAAAAACTTGATTTCTAAATTTATTAAATATCAAAGAATAATCAAACAGGTAAATTACACGATTTTATTAAAGCAAAGACGTGTCTGTGTGATAACTATAATTACAAATAATTATTGAACAGTGTCAATCCCACTAGCATCTTTGTAAGTCCTATTTAAAATAAACTAGGTATTTTGTAAAAACGGAAAAAGCAACAAGTGCGTAAACAATTAATGATTAACTAAAATGACATAACACTATCAAGGCAAGTATTACAATGGTTAAGCATTAACTAATTAATTTTAATAGTTTATTTAAGACTTCAAATATTTACTTGTTTTTACACAAAATCTTTTCTAATTCTAGTTACATTCACATTTGCTTGAAATAATTATTAATTAAATTAAGTTAAGAAAATTTGAGTGTTGGATTACTGTGTCTTCCTGCTTTGGGAAAGATTCTATTCTTTATTTAGGGTAATTATTATTATTAAAATTATTTTTTAGGGATTATTGCGTTCTTCTATTATTCTCAATATGACGTGATCCAAACCCAACAGTTACTTTTTATTCATTAACAAACATTAGCTCTAATAAGAATCCACTGTTATACAATTAAATGTACAATGAAGTAATCTCTGGAAGCAAGAGATTTTAAAAAGAGAGGATAGTTAAAAGGAATCAATCTATTAAATAAAAATCTATGAAAAACCGATAAATGTTGACCATACTTACCATCACGAGGGTGTTGCATCAAAATAAACAACAATGACAAAGAAAGACGATAACAAAAAGTCTATAAGGAAAAGGGACACATAAGTCAAGTAATGTGTAATAGCATCTCGTAAAAAACAACGATAAACAATAAACAAAGCAATATATGTAACTAGATTAGATTTAAATTTCAGACATTAAGAGATGCGACAGAATGGAGGAGACTCTGAAGTAACTGAAAAACATTTTATTTCTCTAACAGTAGGTAACAGTCTTTATGCATATATTCAATCAAGAGTATTCAACGTCCTAAAATACTGTAGCTATTAGTTTTACTAAATATGATGATTGCTTTCTGGTGATTTTCGGTGATGGAGATGCTTTGTGAACGCATTGCATTGATTATTTATTGATTTGCAGAAGGATCCCAATAATAAACCCACGTCTCACATACAGTTACGATTTTTGAACAAATCTGGAAATTCAAAGTGCTGACACACATCTGTATACAAAGATTTCAGTATAGTTGTTTCCGATTTTCTTTGCTTAACTGAAACATTTAATACATTAGACATGTGATTTAGAATAATATAAAGAATTAAGTTATTAAAACCCCAAATAGTCCGGAGTATTAATGCGAAGCTTGTTCAAAAAGGGTTGTTACGAGAAATATCATACATTGGACAAAACCGTTGAATTCTATAAATCCTCTGAGATCGTAATTGGTTGAAAAGCAAAAAATATCACTTGGCAGCAATTATAATAATAATAATTCAAATGACTTTTGTATGAGATGTGATTATAATAACAATTTAGTTCCTATGTCCCGGCTATAGAAAAAAATGTAAAAATAGTGGTAAGCCAAACCATTTTGCATTTGATTGTTGCCTTCTACAAATCTACTGCAATTGCAGAACGGAATATGAATATTAATATTTCAACACAAGATCAAAAAGCAGTGCATGTGATTAAAATCAAACTCGCAACATAAAAAAGAAAAAAAAACTGATATTAAATCAAGTCTTCAATGCGATGTGATTATAATTTAGATCATAAATGCCTGGTATAATTGTGGTAAGCCTGATCATTTTGTATTTGTTTGTAGGTTCAACAGAAAAACAAAACAATGTTTGTTAAAATATTTGCGTGGCCACCTTCGGTGTTAATATTTGACGTGCTGCTCGCTGTCGATGTTCAATTTTCGGTTGGTCAGAGCGCCGATATCTTACCACTGAATAGGCTGAGTTGTGTACCTTTGTAAATTATTAATAAAGGCTACGGTCTTTACGCGAGTTCGGTGTAGATCAGACGGAGAGATCGGTGTGCCTGATCTGCTATCCGTTGTTTGCCAGGAACATACCGGATACAAACATCTAACGGCCCCAACACTGGTGGAACCGTGGCTATAGACTCCACACTTTCCGGTTCGATGGTCATCGGTTTCAACCATTGAGGCGTGGTGGGTACCTAATGTTATTCAGAGTTCATGTCAATCACAGTAAAACCTAAGATGTCTTCGTCGATCCAAGAGAATGATTACATAGACATTAAATTCAGAAATAACTTTGCCAACAGTGGCACTTCGGAAGTAAGCTTTCCCAAATTGAACGGCCAACTGAAACTGGGAAATGACCCTGCCTGCGTTGTGGATGGTTTAGTATAGGTAGATTTCATTACTGCGAAGAAGACTTTGTTTCAGTGAATGGTTTTTATGACTGACATGGGGTGGAATTGTTAGGAAGCGAGTAGCTGAACCGCACAGCAGGCAGATACGAATGATTACAAGAACGAACTAGACGCTCTTATGTTGGTTTTGTTACCGACATGAAATGCTTCAACCAATCACAGAAAAACTCATCATGGATATAGTCGGCGTCTGAAGAGAAGTTAATCGAGCCTGGAGTTACACTATTCAACAGTTCAATTTTGGCTTGTTTCTTCTTGATTATAAAAGCAAGTGGGACAAACTGTCCAGCAGCATCACTTATTGCAAACAATGCCGTTACATCTTCCCCTTTCTACCGGGGAAGCTTTAACGACTGTTTTCTTTCGTTTGACGCTCACATGGCGGCATATTTGGCTGTTTAATACATCAACGATTTGTAACAAATTGGAACTTTGAGATAAAAACCTGTAGCCCTTGTTATCGCCACAGCAATTGGCGCAAGGTGTCTATGTAGCTAAAAGTATGAGGAAAATAGTCACGATTGAATTATATTTGTTAAATATTCGCTGTTTCAAATTTGAACTATTCTCCCAGTCAATTAATGTTAAATAGAGTAATACGTTCAAAAATTATGTGTGTAATCAGTTGTGTATCTAATAGAGAAGAGAGGGGTAAACCGCTCCGTTTTTTCTTGCTTCTGTGAAACTAGCCATGTAGCTAGTTATTTTTTCGGGTAGTTATTTTAAGTTCAAATGTTAACGGCAGAAAATTTTTCGATGCAGCGAGTATTTTCTTTGTTGGCAGTATCTTTGAAACTATGGAATCCAAAACGACCAAAGATATTATCAAAAGACGTAAAATATCAAAAGCTTTAAAAATTTTCTGCTTCTTGTTTTGCGTATCATAAACAAAAAAAAAGTTAAGTGGGAATTTTTCCTTTTTTAACCTAAAATGTAAAATCACAGCCACTAGCTTAATTATGTGTGCAGTGTAAAATGACTTATACAGGGTGTTCAAATTGAAGTCAGCACTATTGCCAACTTTGTTACTACTAAACATACGATGTTGGTTAAATTACCAATGTAGTAGCGTTTTTTCTTCCGATTACGATGGTAAAATTTTAAAAACAATTGAACTTCGCGTTTTCGAGATATTAACAAACAACCTTTTTTTTTAAATGGAATACCCTGTATATTTTTGCACATTTTAAACGATAATTTAATTTTAAACAGAACTTATTAAAACGACCACTTTTCTTTACTTGTAGAATAATCTACTATTCTTTGACTTTCCAATAATCGGCCATTCATTGGCTACATGATATTCATTTCAACTTGAACTGGTATATTTAAATGCTTGTAGTTTGTTTATTTGTAAGTTTAGGGTATTTATGTATTAATAGATTTTGTTTAAAATTAAATTATCGTTTAAAATGTGCACAAATATACAGCGTTTCCTATTAAAAAAATGTTGTTTTTTTTTAATATCCCGAAAACGCGAAGTTCAACTGTTTTAAAATTTTACCATCGTAATCGGGAGAAAAAACGCTACTAATTGGGTAATTTAACCAACATCGTATCTTTAGTAGTATACCTGTATACCACGGCGGAGCCCGAAACTAGCTCGTGTACGGTGATGTTGTATTTCCAACCTAGTGAAGATACCTCCTTCAGGTTTTCGTTGGATGTCATGTACGCATCTATCGCGGATAGTACAGTACCTAGTTTAATGCACCGAGCATCTATCATTATCCAAGGAAATTATTCCCAAGGACTCATTTTTTTAGGTTGAGTTAATCTGGAAGCATTAGATACTTTTTAAAATGCTTCTATATTAAGGCGATGTTGGGGATCGAAGCCAGGACCTCGAGGTTTGTAGACAAATGTACATCACATTTTAGAGATCCAACGTACGAACATTTTTGGAATTTTCTTATTCTTATTATGGACTATGGATGTTCTTATTTAAATATTAAGTTATTAAAAATATTCAACTGGGCTTAATCAAAATGTGTAGTACACATTATTTTAACACCTTTCCCTCTAAAAGAGCTTTGTATCAGTTTTATAAAGGTTTTATTAAACATCGAGCTTAGCTATGAGCCTAATGACCTCTACAAAGTATAAACGATATCGAGTAGATATCATAATTGTAGTTTCTTGTTGTTAATGTTAATTCGCGGCTTTCATAAATAGAAACGGCAAGATGGAAGGTATCAGAAAACAGCATTGTGTATTGTTTGTTAAGTTAATAATAGACACCAAATAACACAATTTCAAATTTATATGTCGATGAATATATACTCCTAACAGTCCTAACTAATTGGCTCCCTCGAAAACAGAATATACCTCAGGTCCTACTTAATTGTTAGTTAAAACTATCAATGGAAAATAATATCGCAGAAATGAGATATTTATTAGAAAAAATGGAGATTCTGTTATCTCTGAAATAAGTACAATGGAAATGCAATTCCTGATAATGATAATAATAATCAGGGCCGCGCCAAGCCTAATGGGCGTCGTCGTGCAAATTTATATATGCGCCCTTTATTTATCATGATTTCTTTTAATAGGTTAATACCACCAAAGTGGAAAAGGCTTCTTAAAAAGTAGGGTCCCTAGGTTAGTCTGATATGTAAAGCACTACCCTTACACTAAATTATTATTATACACTAGTATAATAATAACTAGTAGGCTCACTCTCGCAAATATTGAAAGCCGATTCTCGGGACGTTGACAGCAGTTACGCTTGATACGCGGAAGCGAACACATCGATTACAGCCGTATAAGTTTAGTTGTGCGTAGTGTAGTTACCCTGTATGAAATAAAGGTTGCGAAAAGACTCTATTCCTGTAATTCTCCATTCGTTAGTAAGATCTTCTAGTTATGTTGAACCAGAATTAAATTATGGTAAATATTAAATGTCATTATTGTAATAATAATCGCTCGAACTGATAGGTACGTTTTGATGTTTATATTAAAATAGTTTTCGTTGGATATTGTACAAAAAAAATTTAACTAATGATCTTTTAAATTTTCAACAAATAAAATAAGAAAATTTGTACACGTTTACAAATCTAAATGTACTCTGTTTTATTTTCAAATCAATAACTTTTAACTAATAACTTCTCACTAATAAAAATAAATACTTGAAACAGCCTACATTGATAAGCAAAACGTAGTAATATCTTATATAATATACTATGTTTTATAGGCAGCCAGTCCTCAAAATACAAAATTATTATAATAAAGAATTCTTTTTAACAAACAACAAAAACAAGCTTTAGTTTTGTAACTTTTGTAAATGGTGAATTATTAAAGTATGTATATACCTATTTAAGTTCATAAACTAATTGTTCAAAAGAGTCAATTAATTTTGTTCTTACACACAATTTCCTCTTTTACTATCATTGTAACAAGAGTTTTACTTGTTTAATACTGCAATCGCAGACGATGACGGTCGACAAGCTTCGGCGATCTAGCGTTTGTGGGCATCATATTCGAAGGTAGCTTAACAACTTCAAAGTGCCGACAGGCGAGTGGATCTATTGTATAGTATTTATGCTGTGGCACCACTATATATACAGAGAGGTTTGTAGAGGGGGACAGAATCCGCGAAACAATGAAAATTGATCCAAAGCGCAGGGCACGAAGTCATCTGAATTTGAGGTTTTTTAAAAGGAAATCAGAAGTTATGAAAATAATAAATGTTATTAAAAAACCGATAAAATGTATATTTAATTTATAAATTAAATAAATAACTGATAATTAATAAATGAAATATGTCAATTAAATACAGAAATCTTTTTTAACAAAAATAATTGAACAGTTGAATGCTTGTTCTAAATTAGTTTAATCAGTAAAATAATAAGAAATTCTAGTAATCAGGAGAGGATCCAGAGAATCATTTGGGGGGGGGGAATTTTTTGAAAAATAGTTGTTTTAATAGTTAATAATTAAACAACATTATTTGTTTCTATCTTATATATATTTATTTACGAAATTTCGGGAGTGGAAATTTCCGTCATCCCCCCCGCCCATCATTGGGCGCCTGGTAATATGCAAGTAGATTGTAGATGAAAACAATTTAATGTACTAATTATAATTCATTTAATAATGCATTTCAGTAGTACCTGAGAAAAAAAAATGTAATTCATACTGTAATCAATTAGATTTATTAGTTACAGATTTGATTAAGGTGCCAAATGTACTAAAGGATGTAAACATAAAATTAAAAGTTTATATTTATCTAATAATTAATAAGTCACTTATGTACTTAGTTCAGTTCTTTCATAACCTCCAAAATGATAGATAATTTCCGACAAAAACGATGCCTTTTTCACATTGGTATAAAAAAAATATTGATTATTAGTTAACTAAAAGGTGAAAAAAATTAAAATTATTTTTCTATATTGAAGAATTGATCTCTGAATACACTAAACTTCAAAATGATAAAAAATATTTTTATAAAAAATTAAAAGAAAACCATTGTAATTCCCATGGGTACCTATGTATCTTTAATTTAGAGAAGTTTCAGAATTTAATTTTTATTTCTATAAATGCAAGTACCTCCTTAAATTCCTTAAATTTTAAATTTCGTGGAGTCTTAGCGTGCTTTTACAAGTAGAATGTTTTATATATTTTTTTATTTCTTCAAATTATAATGTCGCGGTGCCTTGTGTCGTCTTTCGGACCCTGGCGCCGTTGTTCGCCGAACGACTTTTCCCATAGGGACGGCGCGGCGCGGCCCTGATAAGAATGGACATAATGTTGAATGAACGAGATCTAAGCGAGTGTAAGTAAGAGAGTGTAAATCTCGTAATAGATTAGACTTGTAGATTGTTATTTTGCTAATTTATATTATTATTTTTATTAGTACCTATAATACATGTCTAATATGTTTATTTTAAAGAAAAGGTGGTTTATAATGCATGTTGTTAGGCAACACAAGTAGCATTATCGCAGAAATAGCTGCCTGTTATAATTGAGTGAAATGCAACTCTTGCTTGTTAAAAAATAAATCACCAAAAAAATTATAATTTCGCAGGATATTCTTGGGGAAGACCAAAACCATTAACACTAAACTATAGTGTATTTCATATTTACTATTAATTAATTAATTAATTTAATTTTTACTATTCATACATACCAAATTTTTACTAAAAATTTTTACCTTAAATATACTAATTAAATACACATTAAAACTACTATTAAAATTATTCATATTAAAACCTATTTAATAGGCATCACATTTCTATGTTTCTGCAAAGAACAAGAATGCTATAGATCGCAACAACAATATAAGGTTTGCATGTGCATTTAATGCCGGGAAATTAAGAATGAATATTCTAAAATTTAATTTGATGTGTTAATCCTACCTTTTTGTCATTGTTACAAATAGAATAATTTATTCCTAATTAATGCGTACAGTTTAATACAAAAGATTATTAAATTATATTATAGTAAATTCTCGTCAATAAATTTAGATCAGTTATAAAGTTGACAGCACTGGGAGTATTTTTAATGTAAACCATCTCCAAAAGTTTCTTGCATTAGTATTATTTTCATGTTCTAGAATTTTTGCATGCAAAACTTCATGTTTAATAATAAAATAGAATACACTAGTTGAGTGTTAATGGTTTTGGTATTACCCAAAAATAAACTGTGAAAGAATGTATACGAACAAAAGAAAAAGAATTAATAAAAAATATTATGTTAAGTTGTATTATTAATACGTCATCAAAAAAAGTAATAAGGTTGATGTTAGGCTAGGTTTTTGAGACACCCAATATAACAAAAGATGTTTTTAAATTATTTAATTTATTTCTTACTTTTCGACCTCGCTGTATATTTAAGTGGTGTATTTTTTACACATTATCCATTAAAAACCAATTTTATATCCCAGATATAAATATCTTTCTTGCATCCTGTCCTGGTACGGTTCTGGACTATTAAATGGCTTAGTTGATATCAAATAGATGTCACCACTTACACTGGACTTTTTCGTATTAATGTTATTTGGCGGTTTGAATAAATAAAACCGCAAGATGACAGGTACAGGAATTTAAAGAAAGTCTCCCTTAGCGATAAGATCAAAGCGAGTGCGAAACAATTGTCTAAGGGTGTTACTAATAACCAATAAACAATAAATAAATATAAACTATTAATAATAAATAATAATGTAATAAGTAATATGTAATAAATAATAATATTTACTAGCAATAATATTAAATCAAATCGTATTTGATGTATTTTAAAATTCAAAACAATTTAGAAATGAAACAATTGAAATGAATTTCAAATTTTTAAATGTGAAAAGAATCACAGATACATGATTGACTAGAGAAAAAAAATACAGATTGCATTGCATGCAGGCAGTGATCGGAAGTATCGCAATACCGGTATCATTGGTAGTAGAACATGGTTTATGTAACCCATGTTACATGTTCAGGATAGTTTACCCATTTTTTAGAGGATTTTATCTTTCTTTCTTTATATGGGGTTTGACGATAATTAACGTAGAAGAGAATTTTCTTGATCCTACTAAGCTGAAACAGTTTCGTGAAAATATTTTACTGGAAATATGTAAAACTGGTCATTATTGTAATATCTATAACAGTACATTTAACTTACAAATTCCTGTAATAGAAAAATTTGTGTTAATAATTATGATAATAATAATAATAATTGTGAAGGTAATGGCTTTGCTGATATGCTTCAATTTTTCCAAATATTGATTTTATTATAATATTTATTATAAATATTTATTTATATATATTATTTTATAATATATATTGATAATATTTTACACCGTTGTATGAATGCAGGCACTTGGAGTACTGTATTCTAGACAAGAGTGAGTATAGTTTGATTTCATTTATGTTGTCATTTGTATGGGAACCTGCAAAGCATCGTTTGACCTTAAAAACATGTAAACAGATTTTTTATTTAAGTTTTTCTTTTATTGCAAATATTTTTCTATGTAAACTGCATATGTATGAGTTACATTGGGTAGCATGTAGTCATTCCTTGTATAGGCATAGCTGGAGTTAATGAGTTTTCATTGTAATTAAGTTTTAATGAGATTTTTGACCGTTGGTAGTTATCGTTGATTTTCTCAATTATCATTTATATTAGTGTTATAGTATAAAGTGTGTTATATTGTTTTAATTGCTTTTTCGGCAGCTACATTTCTATCTTTTTAGATTTAAGATTAGTGCTAATTATGAACACATGTTTTTCGTTAGTGAAAATTTTTCACAAAGTGTTTATGAAATTGAATAGTTACTTGAATATTTAAATCAAAGAAGATTTATTTTCGTTCTTCAATAATTATATGAAATTGTGTTTGATTTATTATTTAAATCAATAAGAAGATAATTTTGTTGTTTTCATTTTAACAATTTTCATCGATTTGGATGGATATTAAAGATCAGCTGTTGAATTGAAGCTGTCTGTATTACCGATAATACAATAGAAAATACATTTGAGTGGATTTGTTGACGTTTATATACAAGGTAAATCGAAAATAAAAGGAATTGGTTCACATTAGAAACAATGAAAGACAATTTTTTTTAATAACTTCAGAATTTATTTTTCTTACTTGATAGTGTTTTCAATAATAAAGTCGTAACATTTAAACAATTTGTTTATTCACAAAAATGATTAATTTTTCGTTAGATAAATTTATTTCGCAATTGTAAATTTATTTCGCAATTGTTAATATTTTTCTTATCTGATAAACTTATTTGATGTCCGTTTGTTCAAATGTAGACCAGTTACAACCCCCATGTCAGGTTGGCAACTAATATTTAACACATTTAAGCAAGCTCAAGAAAGATTTTCCATTTTTTTAAAATCCTTTTCCTTTTCTGTTTAAGTATTTTTTATTTTCTCTTTTGAAATAGATTTTCTATTTATCATAATAAAAATAAAGATCTGTGTTTCAATTTACCTATGTGTTTATTCATTTGATGTTTGTAGAAGTCCAAGTGCATTGGTAGTAAGTTTCTTTTTCCAGATACAGGAATTAATAAGATCAATGTAAATTTTTATCTCATGGTCTATCGAATTAATCCTGAGTTAGCATATTTGAGTAAAAGAAAATTTGAGTGTTATTTAAAATTTCTTTATTAAAGCTAGCCAAAGCAATTTTAACATCATAAATTTATTTAATTTTTTTATTTAAATAATAACATCTCAGTATAAGTTGAGTTTATTTTATTTGTTTCATAGATTCAATTATATTTTTAACTGCCATCTCCCGTTACACATTCCTTTATTAAAAATGTACACTTTAAATAAATGAAATAACCCCTAGTCCTTCCTAATATATTCTAACTAATACGCGCAGTTTAAATAAATTAAATAAATATTCCTTAAAGATATTAATTATATTTGCAATGAAATTTATTTTCAGATATTTAACAAATACAAAATCAAGTAAATAATAAAAATAATCCTTTAACCAGCCACACCATGATATTTATGACCCCAGTGTGTATTCAAACATCTATATTTCCGAAAACCTCTTATTAAAACAGGCATCACCCAATAGCTTTCTTCTCTTACAAGATCAAGCCATTCATTATAGTTGGGGAGCAGGCATCTCGAAAAACGCTTATTTAAAGAGTTCTTCCGGATTCGATGGCGCACGCGTTTTGAAAAAGGTTTTTTATATAGATTTTCCTGCTGAATCCGAATCCGGAGGGCACCCGTCAATTTGGAATGGCTTAAATAGTTATTTGTTTAATTAGTACAAAAATGCATGTTTTTGGGACGAATAAGAAAGTTATCTTAAAACCTTATGAGTCCCAAAAACGCGTTTTTTGTATGAATATGTTGCATAAAAACATTAATATGTTTTCGTTACAAAATTAACCCTCTTTTGAATGTCGATAACATCCCTACCTTCTTAAAAACTTTATAAACTTAATTACTTAAAGATACCTTTTCACACCTTCCTAACTTTATAAATTTAAACATTATATCTTAACAAACATTATTTGCATGTTTTTAGGCATCAACAATGTGAAAATTCAAGCTAATTACGGTATTTCAATGTACGATCCAAAACAGCAACGTAATTATACGTTGTCTAACTGATAAGATAGTTACAATTATGCGATAATGAAGCAGCTTTACAATCCTCCACCAAAATGATTTAACCAAGAGCTATAGAATTTTGAAATACAAGAAGCTTATGCAACTAAAGAATCTCGTTAACATGAAAACTCATCTGTTTACTATTAAATGCTCAGGTAAGGTAGTAAATACTTGCATACCTCCCCATTACAATGCATCTTGTTTGTTTTAGGTTAAATCTTTATTAACTATTCATAAATGGTTAATAAATAATAGTAAACTTTGGCTTCAACTTAATTTAAATGCAAAATTAGATAATCATCCCCCAGATCGTTAATGGACAAGGAAAATGAACTAAATTCTATGGAAAAATGAGCTTTCCAGATATCCTTTATCTGACTATAGTGTACTAGTGCGCATGTTAATTATAATTAACCATCTACAACTTCATAAAAGACAAATCATTAAAATTAATAATTTTAAAATTGAAGTTATGCAATCAATCTAACGTGTCCCTTCGAAATTTCATAAATAAGTTTATTTAAAACTAATTAGAAAAGGTGAATTCCTCTTTTCGTATGTCAAATATCAAGACAACATGTATTATTAAAAATACAGAGAATAATCAATTTATAAGACATTTATCGCGATACAATATTGACATATTGACCAATAATATTAAAATATGTATTATCAAAGATGTAGAATGTGTAGAGAACAAAGAATTGAAAAGTTAATACTGAACGATTTTCATAACTTACCTACTAGTAGAGTCAATTTTTGCATTAAATTCTTATTTTTTACTATCTCAAGATAGAGACTTGAAATCTTTTGTAATTCCTTTAGTACTAAACCAATATAAAATGTAATATGTTTAAGATGGAGGCACGCCCCCTCGGGGGGTTGAAACCCCCATTTTACACTCCCAATTTAATAACTCGGGAAGTTTTCCATCAACTTGAGGCAAATTCATGTTGGGAGATTTTTGGGGTTCCTGATTATGAACTCAATGAGAAAATTAAGAAATACAAAATGGCGGACCCAAAATGGCGATCTTTGAGATTGGAAATGCGATTTACGCCGTTATTATTGATTTTAGAGAAACAATCAGAGAGTCAAAAAGTGTTTAGAATGTGATCTTGCATAGGAATACACTATTTAGGTTACCTTATTATGTAACCCCCTTCATTCTCCCCTTGGGTTCTCAGTGAAGAGGTTGCATAATAAGGTAACCGGAGTTACGTATTCCTATGCAGAATAACATTCTAAACACTTTCTAGCTCTTTGCATTTTTCTCTAAAATCAATAGAAACGGCGTAAATCGCATTTCCAATCTCAAAGACCGCCATTTTGGGTCCGCCATTTTGTATTTCTTACTTTTCTCATTGAATTCATAATCAGAAACCCCGAAAACTCCCCCAATATAAATCTCGCTCAAGTTGATGGAAAACTTCCCGAGTTATTAAATTGGGAGTGTAAAATGGGGGTTTCAACCCCCCGAAGGGGCGTACCATCATTTTAAACATATTACATTTTATATTGGTCCAGTACTGAAGGCATTACAAAAGATTTCGAGTCTCTATATTTAGATAGTAGAAAATAAGACCTTAATGCAGAAATTGACCCTACTACTAGGGCAGAGCGAAGGGGTTACATAATAAGGTAACCAAAATAGTGTATTCCTTTGCAGAATCACATTTTAAACACTTTTTGACTCTTTGAGTTTTTCTCTAAAATAAATAGAAACGGCGTAAATCGCATTCCTAATCTCAAATGCCGTTATCTTAGGAGCGCCATTTTGGGTCCGCCATTTTGAATTTTTTAATTTTCTAATTGGATTCATAATCAGCGACTCCAAGAACCCTCCCAACATAAATTTCGCTCAATTTAGTTGCGTTATTAAATTAGGGGTACAAAATGGGGGTTTCAACCCCCCATTTTAAACATATAACATTTTATATTGGTCCAGTACTGAAGGCATTACAAAAGATTTCAAGTCTCTATCTTTAGATAGTAAAAAATAAGAACTTAGGCATGTTTTTTGCAAAAATTGACTCTACTATACAGGAAGTGATGCTGGGACAAACCGTAGGTACAACAATATCAGAAAATATTATTCTTGACCTGGGCTGAAGATGTAGGAAAAATTAGTTAAAAAATGCGATGATTGTCAGAGGCATAAGTATGCTACGATTCAGTTATTGACACAGATGTTCAAAATAATTTATATATTTTAACAATTCAATATGAACTTAGTAAGTTTATTGAGTGTTATCCACTACCTACTTAATAAAGAAGCTTCTACTGTGGGTAAAACTTTTATGGAAAATTTTATACTGCGATCTGGCATGCCACAAGAAATCGTAACCGATTAAGGTAAAGAATTTTTAGCACACGTGTTTCGAGATTTATGTAAATTGTTAGGGATAAAAACGTTAAATTCAACAGCATATCACCATAAAACCCTAGGTGCTTTAGAAAATTCACGCAAGCATGTTGACGCTTATTTGCGAATTCAAGTGCTAAAACAACCCGATAATTGGAGTGCGTGGGTTCATATTGCCCATATTGATGTTTTGCATTTAACAATAGTGTGCATACTTGAACCAGTCTATGAATATTGTCCTTATGAACTCGTGTTTGGAAAACTGTGTCAAATACCATCTTACCATCAAATCTTACTAATAAAATAGATACATTATATATACTCGAGAAAAAAGAAAACGCACCACTTGAAAACGCACCAAAAATACCAAAACTTCAAACCGTCATAACTCGGCGGATTTTGGTCGAAAATGGATGAACTTTTGAGTACTAAAACGTTTAAAGTGTCTAGTTTAAGGGCGTGTTAGCGAATGTTACGTAAAGGCCTTTCAGCCCCCCGCGACCGCCCGCAGAAAAAAAGATGTTATTGATTAAAAAAATTTCAAACTTTAACAGCTTGTACAGTGTACCAAAAGAATCGTGAACCCAATCGACTGCCAGAGCAATAAAGTTCAGCCCTTTTTCTGTAAAGTTCTCAAAACTTCGAGTGCCTACGATGACTTGGCGCGAAGTTATGAATTTTTGAAATTTACCCTGCATTTTGTCGGGAGTCTTTCGTCTTCTGCCAGCGACATTATTACCGGTTGAGTTTGAACATTTTTTCCAAATTCAAAAATTTTGAAAAATGTTTTTGATTAATAAAAACATTTTTTTCTTAACTTGAATTTTCTTAACGTGTAACCGCCGACATCAGCGTTACCCGATGTGCCCCATGAGGAGGTTGTCGGTCGGGTTTTACACACGTGTGTGTGTGTGTGTGTGTGTGTGTGTGTGAGTGTGTCGCACGCTAACTCCTACCTCCAAAAGAGCAACAATTCGTGCACGTTGAATGCCCGTTAATTGTAGCATTGTAACGCTTCGAATAACTTTCTGATACTGATTAATTTCAAAACATTAGTAAAATAAAAATCAAAACATTAATTTAGGCACTTGCACATCGCGTAACGATGTCGGCGGTTACACGTTAAAAAAATGAACATTAATAAAAAAAAATTTTTATTAATTAAACATTTTTCAAAATTTTTTGAATTTGGAAAAGAAAAGATTCAAACTCCACTGATAATATTGTCGCTGGCAGAAGAGGAAAAACACCCGACAAAATGCAGGGTAAATTCCAAAAATTAATAACTTTGCTCCAAAAATCGTAGGCACTCGAAGTTTTGAAAACTTGAGAGAAAAAGAACTGAACTTTATTGCCTTGGCGATCGATAGAGTCCACAATTTTTTTGGTACGCGGTACAAGCTGTTAAAGTTTGACATTTTTTTAATCAAAAACATTTTTTTTCTGCGGGCGGTCACGGGGGCGGAAACGCCTTTACGTAACATTCGCTCGCACGCCCTTAAAATAGACACTTTAAACTGTTTAGCACTCAAAGGCTCATCCATTTTGGTCCAAAATCCGCCTAGTTATGACGGTTTGAAATTTTGGTATTTTTGGTGCGTTTTCAAGTGGTGCGTTTTTTTTCCTCGAGTGTATTTTGATAGATACGTTGAAGAATTAAAATACAGACTTCAGCATGTTTACAATGACGTTAGAAATAATTTAGTAGTATCAAAACTAAGGATAGATTTGATAAACATTGTACTAATGTAATGAAAAAAATGATAAACGTTCAATAATGGAAATTGTTGTTCTCAATTTTGCTCGAAATTGAAGCACTCTAGGAAAAAAAATGCTGTGGGCAAAATTTATGTGTTCTTTGACGAAGAATGCGGTGCCGTTAAAAAAAATTTAAAAATATTTCTTTTTCTGATTTTTTCAACTTTTAAAATTTTTTTGGAACTGGATACGTGTCTACCCTGTTTTAGGGATCAAATATACATTTTTTCATATATAGAAGACATGTGACATTTGAAAATAAAGGTTTCAAGCTTTTAAATAAGCCTCCGCTGGCCTTTCTAAGTTGCGCTAATCTTTGGACCTAGCCGGTGGTTATGTTCAGAAAGGATTACCTATATATAATTTTTTATTTTTTCTTCTCAAAGGGAGCTGTGCTTGAAAAATAACCCAAGCAGCATCTTTAGTAATCGCTACGTACCAGCAACTACTAGTGGAACTATTAAATTTTTGCTAATTACAAGTACGTAATTGCTACAGTTTGATTACGTTCCTGGAACCAAAATGGGGAACAATTTTTGGGTAGCAGATACGTAGCGGCGTAGTAATTGCTACTTTATCGTCTTCTCTTTTCTTCTTTTCTCTTATTTTTCTTTTCTTTCCTCTTTGACACATCGTGTCGCGTGGTTAATCTTACTCTCTTATTTTTGCAACTTCTATTGTAACAAAATATTCTATCATTTCCTATAATGCTGCGATCGTGTCACAAAATGGATTACTATTTTATTTGTAATATGTACTTAATAATACAAAGAGCTATAAAATGTTTGATTGTTTTGTCATTCCAGTATACTAAAATTATAAACCATTGCAACTTTTCTGTTAAATGTGATGATGATAGGTCGTAAAATAATTCTTTAAATATATTTTTTTAATAATAAATGTCTTTAATAAAATATGACAAAAATACTTATAAGTTGATACACATGATAGAAACCATTTTTATATTATTCCTGTTATGTTCTTTTATGTGTTTAAATAAAAGATACTCAATTATTGTCATTAATTAACTTTATTAATATTGAGTGAGCAGGGAGCATTACATACACAATGCATACACTGTACAAGATGTGTGTCCTCCAAGCCGACTCAAGTGTTACTGATAGACGGGCCAGGATTGGCTAGTTATATCACTACAAAAAATGTTGCCAACTTCAAGTTACATATATAACAATTCCTAAGGCACAATCTGGCACCAATTTGTTATTTTTATTGAAGGTTATGTAGTAAAACATCTAATAACAAACATAACAAACTGCAAATTGATTAATGGCCTCCCAACATTTTACAAGTAAATATGGAGATGAAGTAGTTTACAATAAATTACTTTAAAGTGATTCTCCTGACCAAAAACGTAAGTTTTACTTTCAATACTACTTTGAGGTTCCGTTGCTTTAAAGGGTTAAACAATGGTTCCAGGCAGGTGGCAGGAACTTTCAGTACTACTTTAAAGTTTTAGAAAATTGAAAGTAGCTTCGGGTAAGTTACTTCTACAATCATAATACCATTTTGAAGTTGCAATGACTTTAAAGTGATTATACTAAGTGGCAATACCATTCCATATACTTTAAATGTTACTTAGAAGTAATGAACCACATAGTTCCAATAAATAGTATCAACAACTACACAATCACTAAAATATTCCGAATTGAAGTAATTAAACCTATAAAGTCATAAATTTAATTGTAGTTAAGTAACAACTACTCGATCAAAGTTCCGATCTTAGTTACTGCTACTTAGATGCTGCTTAAGAAGGTCATTTGTTCAACATACAATTTTATTATTACAAAAGTGCAGCACACCAATCTGGCGGATATTGTTATTAGGTAATTACGTAGTTATTACTAATGTAATCAATAACTTATGCAGATAGAGCATTTTTAAATTGTACAATAGAATCTTTCAAACGAATACCATTGAGTGATTAATTATAAATTACATGTAAGAAATTATTGTTTATTTATTCCTCACGGCATTGCCATTTTTTAAAGATATAAAAAGAATAACACAACAGAATTAAATAAAATAAGTTGATTACACCGACCCGGATGCGACATTGCCGATTATTCGGTTGAATAGTCAATTCCATGCGTTCGGTCCATGGTTAATCCACGTATGTACATATGTTTCCTTAGCACAGTCTTGTGGTTGTAGGCATCAGACTGCGGTGGTCATTTCTTAGATCATTTCATAGGTTTTCATTTTTCAATTTCATAATCTGGTTGACTGAAAAAACTAATTAAATTATTATTAAAATTCTCCAAACTACCTTTACAAGGCCTACATTGTAATCCTTATTAAATTTTAAGAATCTAAAAATGATGGGCGACAGTAAATTCTATTGAAAACCTTTAAATAATGGTAAATTAATAAAATAATTTTGTGAACAATGAAACAAGCATTTATTACTTATTTCATCATAATGAAATTTAATTTTAATAATTAATCACATCTTTTTGCATTGTATTATCGTGTTTATCAGATTTCATTAAAAAAAAGAAAACGTTTTGTTTATTTCTGTCAATGGCCTTTTTTAATAATGAACATTATTTTAAAAAGGCTGAAAACTAAGTCAAAATCATAAATTCAAATATCTATTCATTATATCTGGCTTTTTAAACAATTAAAATACTTCAAGTAAAACAGTAAGCACATAAACAATTTTGAATATAAAGAGACATGACAAGGAAACCATAGTCATCATATTTCTTCTTTTTTCCTCTTGCTGTAAACTAGAACAAAATTATTAACAAAACACTCGAAGCAGCTAGTAAAACAAAAAAAAACAAAATTTATTAAATACTAGAGACAATAAATACTTAAAAATAGCGAAAAAGTAAAAATCCTACCAGAACTAATTAAGACAAAGTATCTCGAAAAGAAAAGAAAAAAAAATTGATAAAAGTACAAAAGTGGATTGCAACACAGTCACTAATAGTATGTTAATATAACACGTTTAATCGACCTCTGGTGCAAAATCTGATAGCAATGGCGTTTGTATATAATTGCTGCTTTGTTCTCATGAATTGTTACAGGATATCCAGCATTTTAAGTCAAGGTAATTGTACTACCTCTGAGAGTTCATTTTTACTGTGTTACTTTAAAATTTGTTTCTTTATTGTTTTTCACTGACGAAACACTTCGATTAGTCTAGATTAAACGAATCATATTTAAATTATTTGAGGTTATGTTGAATATGGTATTTATTATATTAAGGACGGGGAGCAATTTTATAATTGTTCGGGTTAAGCTTACAGAGAAATGTTTAATATAATATATAAAATATATAATACTTCAGTGCCATCTATTAGAAACAAAAAAGAAGAAGAAAAGTGATAACATCACTGAGAGCTTTATTAATATAAAAGTTATAATTTTAATTATATTTTTAATAAATTTATTAGTTTTCATGAAATTTATCCCATTTAGATTATAATCATCCAAATTTATTACGTCAAATTACTCAAAATTTGTTTAAGGATATCCGGAGTAATCTTTTATATTTTAATCAAACAGATTAATCTTAATCCGAAATGGTAGATGATCGAAATGTTAAATTAAACAATTCTGACATTTCAATTCCATAATTAAATTTACTTAATTTACTTAATTCTGATAGTAGTACCTAGTAAAAATTATAAATAAAGAAAAATGGTAATTGAGGTTAGTTTATATCAAAATTATTCAATTATAGTTTCAATTAAATTGCCCATTTTACTATTTTTTAATTCTAATTTCTCAAAACACAATTGAATGTTCAAATAAAATTTGGCTATTTAATAGCACTTATAGGCTTAAAATTAAACAGTTTGGTGAGAATATCTAAGAACCAGTGCTTTATACTTAAATAGACGCCTGAAAATAAAAAGTACCTACTCTACTTTAATTCGCATATTTAAACATAAATACACTAATTAAATTAGTTAAATACTTCAAATAGAAACTAAGAAAATCCAGTATGAAATTCTGGTATAAAAACTAAAACCCGGAAAGACTTACATACATATTAGATATTACGTATTAATAGAAAATATTTCATAAATTTTTAAATTTAAATAGTAAATATAATGTATTAAATTTGCAAATTAAAAGCCAAATATTGAGAATATCTTTCAATCTTTGAATATATATTTAAAAGTAAACTGCTATTTTTATATTTGCATTGCAATAAAGCAATAAAGCTGCATTGCATTGCAATATTTAAAAAAGTCGCATTTAAAATGTACGTTTGAGAAATAATTAAAATACTTTTAAAATTGTATACTAAAACTTTATAGTTTTCAAGATTATAAAGTTTTAGTATCAATTTGGAAATCAAGCTTCCAATAATTTTAAATTTTTACATAAACAAATAAAGAAACACAAATCATCAAAACAAAAGTTAATCGATTTTGCATTTTAAAAATTTTGGCAAACTTTAATTATTTTATATAATAATTAAATCAATAAAGTATAAAATCTAAGCATTGATAAATAAGAAAGAGATGGATATTTTTCAATCTTGAAATTTCACTACATTTTGATCATTAAAATTTATAATTTGAGCACATAAAAGGGATTCTATATTTTAAGTTTGTTAAATTAAATATAATTTCAAATTCTATTTAAATTGTTTAATGGTTAATATTTCGTTATGAAAGCATCATAGAAAAATATTTTTAAACAATAAAAATTCATTATGTACTCAGAAGAGATTCAATTGAATTGAATTAAATTAGGAGTATTAATATAAAAGAAAAAAATTATTACAAATATTAAACAAATCTTTTTAAATTTAAAAATCCAAATAAATAATTTAAAAAAATTGAAACTTCTAATATTAAAACTGAAACTATAATTTCCAAATTATAGAACATTGCTGAATGTACAGATTTTGCGATTTTAATTTTTTCAAGCTGGTCAAATTAAACTGTAATAAACCTTGAACTGCTAATTATCAGACAAATGATTATTGACAAAAGAGTACCTAGGCAATTACCCACGATTTTAAAGATTTTAAATCTCGACTTGTACCACGTTTGTAAGGCCTTTAAAAAATCTTCTGGTGAAAGCCGGAACACGTTAAGTTATCGGGTTTCAAAATGACAGACAGATCCCAAGAGGCATTTTTTAGTCATCACTGCGTACCAGCAACTAGTCACAAGCACGTAGTTGCTACGGTTTTTTAAATAATTACTAGAATATTCCGAACTGAAGTAATTAAACCTATAAAGTCATAAATTTAGTTGTAGTTACTCAACGACTACCCAATCAAAGTTCTGATTTCAGTTACTGCTACTTAGATGCTGCTTGGAATAAAGCTTTAAGAAAAATTTTATTGTTTTAAGAAAACATTTACATTTTAAAAATCAATGAAAAATGTCTAGGTGATAATCAGTTTTGTGCGGTTACATGTATAAAATTTCTTTCTACTTCTCTTTTAGAATGTTAAACAGGACAGATCCCGCTAAGTGTTTCTAACTCCTTATTATGCATTTTAGACCCGTAGTACCTTGATACTTTTTTTACTTAGAAGTGAAATCGATAGTTAGTGTGAACTAGCTATCGATTTCCATACTTAAAACATAATGGCTCCATTCGAAGAAATTCCGATAACGTCATATTCGGTATCAGCTGACGTTCTAAAATGTGCTCTAATACTGATTTCGTAAACAAGAGGTCGAATTATACAAAGTCCTTTTAATTCCATTCCCATTGCTACAGATAGAAGCTTGTCCGAATGATTGAGTGTAGACTGTTAAACAGGACATAACCCGTGAAGTGACTCTAACTCCGTTATTGTACTCCGTTATACCAGTAGTACTGTAGTGTGTTGAAGACCAATGTAGTAATACATGGGTTGTTTATGTGGGTCTTGTACACTACTTATAAGTTATCTTTTCTAGAAGATAATAAAATACATGTAACTTCTATGAGATATTTATTTATACTTGTTGTTGATTACTGTAGTCATGGCAATCACTTAGCATGCAATGCCTTCTTGAGGTAATATGGATGTAATGACTGATTTTATGAATGAATATCATTACATGACACCCCGGGTAAAAAATGGCTGAACATGCACCAAAAGAAATGAGCCGTGAGTCAAAAGGGCATTTAATGTATTCCTCAACAAAAAAAAAATAGTAAAACATTAATGTCGTACTTGTATGTATTGGCATGTTTAATGTATACTAGCTACAAAAAAATTGAGGTCGTTTGCATCTTTTCAATGGTCCCTTAATGCTAAGACAATAAAACTTATGTTAAGAATCAATTGCTAATAATCAAAGAATTGAAAAGCCTTTGCCGCTGGTAGCTAATAGTAGACATCAATTGCTTATAGCCAAACATGAGTTGCTTATTGCAAGGTGTTGCGGCAAACTTAACCTAATTAAAATAAACTTGATTTACAGGAATCACTTGTTAGGACGTTCTGTAATTCTTACTAGAAAGAAAGAAATAAAATTTAGAAAGGTGAACAAAACCAAGGAACAACATAATAAGTGCTTCGTGAACAAGTGATGCTTGCGTTGCGATTTATTTGTTGTAACTTTTAAAATTAAAAATAACTATGGTAATTGAATCTAAAAGCGTTAGCCTAAGTAGTAAGTTTGTGGTTAACATTGATAAACGTAGTTGTATCCATTTTGTCCGTAGGAATGGAAGAAGTGGGTTTGTACTCGTAAACGGAGGCAGCATTCATAGCATTATCCTAAGGTTGTAGGAAGTACTAGGTGAATTTCCTGTTGGAGAGTATAGTTAAATCTTCTTGAATCCCATGATATTTGAGGAGAATGAACACTTGAAGCTTAATCCGGTAGCACATATATTTGGGAGGTCCAAATGCTTTTCAGGATTGATTAGTTGAATGTTATCAATGTTTGATATCATGTAATGTCGAGTTGACAAGGCTCACGTGGAAAATTATAAGTCACTACTGTTATTCTTGCACTGGTGTTTATGGTGTATAACTAGAAAGTTGGTACACTGCACATAATGCCAAAGTTTATTAGCGAAATGGAATTTGCTATTATGATAAGATAATTTGAGTACGGTCAATAGCAATTGCACTGTTGTAATTTTCTCGGTTAGCAAAAAGTCGAATGTTCGCATTGTTCTAATTACTAGGTAATAAGGCCGTTTAATCGCGTGACCTTTGCATAAAATTTCGCGTTTTGACATAACAAAATTTGGTTGGTTAAGATTGTTGCGAAGATCGTTGATGGTTATCCGAGAAAACAAACTAAACATCAAAATTAAATAAAGAAAAAAGATATTAATCCTGTTATATCCAAGAACAATCTCTTCTTATGGCATCGTTCCAATGGCGAAACGAGAGATGTCGGCATCGTTGTGTGCGAGAATTGCTGAAGACATTTTTCAGCAACTGTTACTACGGGTGTCGTAGCTTTTGGTTCTTGAGGAACGTTATTGATGTGATTTCCATCAGGAACTGGAAGTGTTGTAGCTTGTAGATTCCAGGAATTATTTTCTGGATCCAAGGAAGTCTTCGTAGAAGATACGAAGGTTGATATCCCCAAACCGTCGGCCTTCGGAAGCTCTTGTAATTTCTGATTTAACAAACATTAGTTAGGATTCAATTTCAGCTGTATCCTGATTGACTGTGATGTTTTTGGAATGTTTGTAGGAGATTTTGATTCTGTTTGGTTGTGGAATAAATGCTCTTTAGAAATCAAATCATTTGTAATATTTTCAGTAATGTTAATACAGTAATCAATAATGTAGTCAATAATTGTAATTCAGTAAAATTTGAATGTTCAGGATTATTAATACAAAAAGTATCAGTGGATGCATGTGCATCCGAAATGGCATTGCATTGATAAATGACGTTTTGAGTATCGTCACTTAATTGGGGGTTAGGATCCTGAATTTGTGGCGGTTGATATTTTGTAGTTATGAAATTATGTTGAGAAATGATTTGGTCTTTGAATAGGTTAACTAGTCCAAAAGATTCAGGTGAATCGTCTTGCTGTAACCAGAAATCTGTAATCTCTTTGGGAGAAGAGATAGTATTTGATTTTGGTTTTGGGTTGAATGGAGTAGGTTTCTCCACAGAAGTACCCAAGTAATAGTTTAATAGTTCATTGATGAACGTGGTATATGGTTCGAATGAAAGTTTATTATTATCAATAAACTTGATAAGATTCGAATGGAGTTGCAAAATGTTATATGGCAAGTTTGAAATTAGAACATTATATTTCTGAATTTCGTTGTCAATATGTAGAAAGTTAAAGTATCTATCGATTAAGACTATTGACATTTGTACATGTGAAATGTCAAAAATAGGAAATTTTACTAAATTTGCTTTTAACTGCGCCATATTAAAACGTAACCAATATAATATAGTTTCCTTATCTTATTTAAATGATAAAAAAGGATATTTATAAACTTCTGAAAGTCGACAGGTTGCGGGAGATAATCAAATAACCAATTCAAGAAACTCCAGGTTGCAGGTTGCGTTTGTCGGCAGAGACAGAAAACCAGAGCAATGGAATATTGAAGATAAGGCGTTGATCATCTAAGTTCTTCTTTCTTAGCGTCGGGAGGTCACCAATGTAGTGTGTGAAGACCAATGTAGTAATACATGGGTTGTTTATGTGGGTCTTGTACACTACTTATAAGTTATCTCTTCTAGAAGATAATAAAATACATGTAACTTCTAGGAGATATTTATTTATACTTGTTGTTGATTACTGTTGCCATGGCAATCACTTAGCATGCAATGCCTTCTTGAGGTAATATGGATGTAATATTACTGACTGATTTTATGAATGAATATCATTACAGTACCTTGATACTTTTTTTATTCAAAATTACACTGGCTATCGATTTCCATATTTAAAAGATAATAGTTCCATTTAAACAAATCCCGATGACGTCATATCCGGTACCAGCTGAAGTTCTAAGATGGGTTCTAATACTGATTTCGTAAACTGCAGGTCGAATTATACAAAGTTCTTGTAATTCCATTGCTACAATCAGAAACTTGTCCGAATGCTTGAGTGTAAACTGTTAAACAGGACAGAACCCGTTAAGTGGCTCTAGCTCCGTTATTATGCATTTTAGACCCGTAGCACATTGATACCTTTTTATTTAGAATTACACTAGCTATCGATTTCTATATTTAAAACATAATGGTTCCATTTAAAAAAATCCCGATGACGTCATATCCGGTACCAACTGAAATTCTAAGGTTCTTGGTTCTAATACTGATTTGATAAACTAGAGTTCATATTATACAAAGTTCTTTTAATACCATTGCTACAGCCAGAAGCTTGCCCGAATGATTGAATGTAGACTGTTAAACAGGACACCCTGTATATAACCCCATTTCTTATGGGTATTTTTTTTATATTTTATATCCAGCAATCTTTGTCCAGCATTTTTCATTTGTTCTTTGGGGTGATGGTTCCTATTCCTAGAGTGATGTATTACTCCTGCACCTACTCTATGCCAATTTTAATTGAATTCTGCAGAGAATTCTTCGCGTTTAGAGATTGACAAAAGTATCCAAAAACCTTGAGAGACGTGGTGTAAATAAACCCCTGATAGAATTTTATGAAACGTTGCATGGTGTACATACAGATGCAGTACTTCACGTCTGGCAACAAGAATGAGTCATTTTCTAGACCACAAGAGAATTTCGGAGTAAAGATTGCGGGGTGATTTTTAACAAAAAATGAAAGTAGATTCATCTACCTTAATATGCGTTGGGGCTCGTAGTATCTTGTATTTCTTTTAATTATACCAGCACGATAGAAACATTTACTTCAACTAAAGTGAACTCACTCACGTCAAGTCGAGTGGAAGTACAATAGTTATTAACAAGATTTTTTGGTAATAATAATATAA
Source organism: Agrypnus murinus (assembly GCA_929113105.1). Classification (NCBI taxonomy): domain Eukaryota; kingdom Metazoa; phylum Arthropoda; class Insecta; order Coleoptera; family Elateridae; genus Agrypnus; species Agrypnus murinus. The sequence goes on along the minus strand of OV816028.1, from coordinate 153,118,807 downwards.
TAAAGTGATTAAAAGTCGGAATAACTTATATTGTTTGTGGTTTGTTGTAATTTATAATTTATAATGTGTAGGTTAGTCGCTCGAGTTAATTTTGTTTTATTTGTTGGGGAATTTTTAAATTATTTGAAAAATAAAAAACTTTAATTAACTTAATTAAGATGTAGTTTAAGAATTATCGGCAAAATATTAAAGCGGCAAAGCGAAAAAGCGGCAATGCGAAAAAGCGGCAACGTGAAAAAGCGGCAACGCGAAAAAGCGGCAAGGCAAAAAACCGGTAAAGCGAAAAAGCGGTAATGAGGTAATGCGAAAAAGGGCAAATTCGCTTATTCGCTATTCACTATTTGCCTGTCACTTATATTCTGATGATATTACAAAGCATTATAAAGAACATCGGGTCAGTTAGGATTGGGATACCGCATAATTAGGGCAGGTACAAAGAAGTAATCCAAAATATGTTTCGCCTTTAAGGCCTCTGAATGAAATGAAGCCCTAGCTATTTGTTTCCGATAATTCCAGATAAGTGTGAGCTTTTACAGTTTGACGTTTAAACTATAACCTCAACATATGGCACATCTAGTTTAAGGGGGCGTTATTGGCGCAAAATGTTAGCGTCAAAATATAGCTCACGGTTTTCATTCAGTTTTCTTTTAATAATCGTTTTTTTAGCAAGATAACGTTTGATGTCAATTGCTAAACTGTTAAGTTAGTGTGGCTCATAGTTTGTAAGGAGTAGATATCTAAAATAAATTTTTATAATCGTAGTCGAACAACGCCAATTTTGTAGAATTAACGCTTTCTAAAAAATAATCAAACTAAACATAATACAGTCATTATAACACTGTTTAATAGCAAAATCTATAACAATGGATAAATGTTTTTGCTTACTTATTTAGTATTGATTGAAATAAAATAGATGTACACGGCGCGGAAATTTAAATATGGCAGCACGAAAATGAGCCATTTTTAGTTGAACGCTTTCTGCACCAGGAGGCGTTGGGTGGTAATATTCGCGGGACATTTAAAAGTAATTTAACTTTCCTAATCTTTTAACTATTATTTAATAAATTCCCTAAGTAAATGTTGTTTTCCTTGACTTAAGAGCATGTGACGGTTAATTTTTGAATAAACTTATTTCACTCTTAATTAGTCCTGATTAATTTCTTAAAACGAATATATTGAGGTGTAATAAGTCCACCTCATCGAAAATTTTATTTAACGATAAGATCGTAAATGTGAAGACAAATATTTCACACATCAAATTTAAATCAAAAGATGGATATGCTAGGTGATAGGCATAATTAATCTAAAGGCTACATATAGGGTCACAGTTAGGCTCATTAATATTTAAAATAGAAATCAAGAATAAAGATTTCATGCAAACATAACCTCAATTCATATGCATAATAAAGGTTTCATTTTTAAAAAAAGGATATCAATCATTTAGATTGTTTTATCATAATACATGTTTATACAGCCCAAGTTGCATATTGGGATGGTTTTCTCATTTGTAGAGAAGATACAATCTTCTTGTTTAAATATAGAGTCTATGATCTTTAACGTAGGATGAATTTTTCTATTTTCCAATAGACCAACTTAGTTTCGCGCTGTCAGTTAACTGAAAACAGATAACTTAGGTCAATCCTGTAATGACTTATATAGCACAATTAGTTTTTAAACTCTTATATAATAATCCTAAGCATTTTTCATTACCGAAGGTTTCGATCTTGTTGTTATGCTTTAGTTTGACGATTATTGACTCTTATACTATTTTTCTCACCATTGTTTTAATGTAAACACTTGGAGGACTGTATGCTGGACAATTTGATCATAAATTGACTTCATTTGAATCAATATTAATGCTAGAACTTGTAAATGCATAAATTGGTTGTATACGATGTTGTAACGGACTGTAATTCATGTTTCTCTTGAATTGTAAAGATGTTGCTGTGGAAATTTAATATGTATTAGCTGTATTGTGTAATTATGCATCTATTTTGTAAAGGATAAACCTGGATTTATTTAATTTTGTATGCAATTAAGCTATAATGAGATTTGTTCATTGCCAATCGTTTTTGCCTCATATCTTCGTTACGATGCATTTTAGGACATAAGTGTATTACATTGTTTTAATCCTTGCTTCATCAGCTATAATCCTGTGTTTATACAATTAAGATTCGTGAGAAAAATGAACAGCTGTGAAAAATAGTGACGTCATAAACTTTTCCGCGTTTGGTTTTTTTTTCGAAAAAGTGTCAGTGCCGGCAGTTGTTTTGACAAAACCTATATAAGTTGGAGCCAAATTTAACAAATTCAATCGACAAAAAGCTTTGGGCAAATCTATGCTTGACTCCGGATTAAAAATCTGTAAATTTAAGTGAGGTTAAGAATAATAACCATATGTTGACCTTGATTTATGTCAACTTCAAGTATAAACAAAGATTGAATTTAAGTTGAAGTGTTTACCTGAATATTTTTAAAGTTTAAAGAAGATTTTATTGTTGTTCCACAACTATTTGGAAGTTGAACGTGTGAAGTTTAAATAAATTCTGGGAGAATTTATTTCCATTATCGATTTATGTATTGACGTTTTCTAACAAGAAATCAGCTGACAAATATTATTGCAGTGATACCAATAGAGGATTGTAATTAAAGGAAACTCTATTGATAATTTATACCAGGCTGGTCGTAATAAAAGGTCTTTTAGATTTGATTGACAATAATAAAATTTATAAAGTTTATCCTGAATAATTTCAGAATTATTTTGTTTAACCTTAAAGGTTATTAAAAAGAATTTATTTTTCTCAAAATAAAACAATTCAATTTCTTTTTATTTAAATTTATTTTTCATAAAGATAAACATTTTAACATTTGTGAATATTTTTGATTTGTGTTAGTTTGTTCAAGTGAATGACTAATAGCCCTATGTCAGGCTATTACGACTTTTAATTACATTTGAGCAAGCTTGGGAATTATTTTCCTAATTGTCTTATTGTACTAATTTGAACAATTTTTTTTATTTCTTTCAATTTAAATTTCTATTTATTTTTTGAATTAAATAAAGTTTGTGTGTTTTAAATTATTCATGTGTTTAATTGATGCACATACAAGCATCCAATTCTCTTTCTTTTTGCATTTAGAGTTTAGCAGTGGTTGTCCAGTCTGCAGGAGCCCAAGTGTCTGCAGTATAAGTTTTTCTCCTCTTTCAGGTGTAAGAGTTAATAAGAGTCTAATAATTCAAACAATTCATGCTCTATCGAATAAACCCTGAGTTGGCTGATTGGGAAAAAGAAAAATATTTGGGGTGTATTTTTATTTTAATTCACTGCATATAATTAATGTTTACTTTGAACGTTTTGCATATTATTTATTTAAGCTTTAGTACACCGCAATGTATTTTCAATATTTTAATATAGTAATACTTTTTTTTTCTTAAAACCAGCAAGAACAACTTATATTTTTAAAGATATTTAGCAGTTTTATATTCCCCTTTTTGATTTCAACTACCTTAAATTATTCCTTGGCATTTTAAAATTAAAAATTATAGTTGAACTTAAAATATTTTGAAAGTTCACGCATGTCTGGCAACACTGTGAGCAGTGAACTTGCGATGCGATCAAATAATGTTTCCATTTACATTTTCTAATTTTAGCTTTAAAGGAATTAATTGCGTTTTGCGGATCATATAAACATCTTTAGGTGTTTATAGTTTCTGCAACTTCCTATTATTAACACTGGCGACGATAACGCGCCCTTAATAGGGACACAAGTGGAAATAGTTAAAATCTAAAGAACAGATCTAAAGATTATTTTATTATTATTTTTAGGTGTTGCAAATTGGAATTATGTGACTTTAAAAATCGATTGTTCTAGACACAACATGTGGAATTATCGCATTTCATAGAGGACTTAAAAAGAAAGTCATGATATAACTCCGAATCGACAAAATTTGCACTTGCGTCTCTGTTGAACTAGATGTCCCATATTATCTGACGTCTATTGCATTTAATTGTTTTTGTTAAACATAACCTTATAAAAATTAGTTTTGAACCGCTGTCTAGGAAAGCATCGTGCGCCTTCAACAATTTATAGCTACTAATTTATTAAAAAATGGCTTGCTTTATATACTATTTCAAGAAACAATTGAATTTTCAACATGAAACAATGAAATATGACTTTTCTACATTTCCACTAAGCCTATTTCGTTTCACAAATTTTCATTTACATAAATAATAGATTATACATCTAAATTCTGTTATCCACGGAACAACATTGTATTGAACTTTATTACTAACATCAATTTATAAAAACACAATTTCCAATGCTCCTTGTTTATAAAGCTATACATCACACCTTTTATGATCTTATTTGAATATTCTTCTAGATGCTACAAAATACTATGCAGCCCAAATTACATAAAGCTACAGCACATTTTAAAAGCGCAGCCTGTAAACATGTTTTTCACATATTATATCAGAACGAACCAACTTTTATATGATAATTTGTATCAATTAAGTGATTGAGTCCAGTGGACTCATTTCCAATAAAATATCTTATCAAAAAGCTTTAGTAATATCCAACTTGAATGTTACTCAAAGTTACTACACAAGCAAAATACCCCCTTAAAATGAAACACAAATTTCTGTAACAATGATGTAATAATGAGTAGTTTAGTTATGCATACACTTGTATACATCTTTAAATACAACATGTTTTGCCTGTTTCAGATAAATCTTGACTTTGGAATATCACCAAAACTTCATTAAGTCTTAAAAAGTGTTAACGATCCCCACAGCGTTAAATTTATCAGTGAAGGCTAATTCTTACCAAGAAATGCAAGGTTTCACTATATGCCTTTTATGTTTAAAGCGCATGTTAGTTCTAATTAACTAGTTTTATTTACATTTAGAATATCTTTTTCCCCATTTATTTCAAAAACAAAGGTTGTCACTCATAGAACGGAATTTCTAAAATTTGCATGAAATCTGCCTGTTAATATTTTAATACGGTCTATATCTTCCTAACATGATTGAAAATGATGGCAATATGTAACATATAAAAAATAAAATAAAAATGTTGAAAATGGGTGTTTTAATTACATAATAGAATATACTTAAGTTTAGCATAAAGTTAGCATTAAGTTAGCACGTAATCACACTTAACACATAAAGGATACTGTAGTTTTCAATTTTTTTTGTAAAAAAGGTAGTTTGGATTGTTAGCCTAACGAGATGCATTACGACTATATATTTTTCAATTTAGGAAGGTTAGTAATGTTTTGGTAGAATTTTATATAGAATATTAAAAATCAATTTGTGATTAAGATGTAGCCACAAATAAACTGACTGAAGAAATTGTGTTGGTTTTAGAATTTCATTATACCGCCATCAATGTAAGATGGTTATCTTGTATTTTTTGCTAATTGTATAACGTGAAAATAGGAGACATTGCTGAGATTTCATGTAATACTATCTTAACAGTATTTGTAAAATTTTTAATAGAAGGTTGAGTTTCCTTGGAAAAGTTATGTAAATTGGGTTGCAGATTTTGTTTTGACCCAGCTAAGAAATGTTCAAATAATTTAACTAGCCTCTAATAAAGATATTTGTTAATGAAGAGCAGTTTGCAAAGGTGTTTTGAGAAAATTCAGTTAATTTATAAATATGGTTTAAAGTTTCTGGGTCGACATTGAAAAGGGAAGTTATTATCCACAATAAGCATTATGTAGTGTATAGTTTTATTACAATCTATAAAGGAAGGGGAACATTTTTGTCTTTTTAGCTTTGCAGTTAATAGACATTTTTAGAAAACAATTTGGTTATGAAATTCTGAAGTCAAAATTAAATTATTAAATTAAACAGATGGTATAGCACAAATTCCACATTTGTGTTACAGCTAAGGAACCTTAACCAGATCTGCCGGTACGGTATAAGATTGCAGAATTTTAAGTGAGATTAGAATTTCAACTTCAAAATTAAAACAAAGTCAAGTTATAATTTAAGTGTCAACAACGCCATGTTGTTTCGCTTCTTGGCGATGAATAGGAGACTTGCTTTTAGATACCCGGAGGTAGGATTTTTATGATGGAGCAACGCGTATCTTACAAAATGTAGAGGGAAATTGTTTTTTGTTATACATTTTTTTAAATAATCAAGAAGTATAAATTAATTACAGTTTATTCATTTGTTTAAAATGCGTATCATTTATTAAGCAATTAATAAAACTTTAGCCTTCTGATAGTTTTAGATTTTAAGAAAAGTTATCTATTGTAAACTATAAATTGATCTGATTATTGACAATTGAGCATTAAATTTAATAATTATTATAAGTTAGCTTGTAACCTAGTAATATCATCTTTATCCTTAATAATGAATTCATAAATAACATCTTTCATGAATTACACTAGATGTAATTTATGATGTATGTATTAGTTAAAGAAAAATACAATCTTGCAATTTATATTAAAAGATATTTTGATAGATAAAAATGTACAACCTGCTATTATCCCTGAAAGATGAGTCTAGTTTTTTATTCAACAAAATTTTAAGTTGAGCTACTTAAGTTTTTTTTTAATATTTATATATTATGTAATTTCATCCTTTATAATAGTTAATAACGCGTACAATTTGTCCATCAAATGCCCACAGGTGTCCTTTGATTTAGGTTTGTAATACACTTAAACATTTGCATAAGTATATATCTTTTATATCTTCTTATTTATATCTTTATATTTATTTGCTAATATAAACTGCTTGTTTAACAGAAATATAGCAAATTATACACACCTACATCTCCAATTTGCTTTTAATGTCTGCATAAACACCTTAGCACAAGATATATCGATTACATCATCTATTGTTTAAAAGTATACACTTCATTTAACATTACCTAGAATTACGTAATAATGGTAGCCTGCCCTCTAATATCACTTTACAAATCTATAAATCTCGTATATAGCATAACTATCAGTTGATCGTGTTCGGTAACCAGAAATAATTCCTTCCTATGTAAAATTATTCACCTTTAAAGACCTTGTCGTTTCCGAAACTGATAGGAAGTCGAGAAGATGTTGCTTTTATCACTACAGCTACCTATTACATCAAAACAAATTAAAAGCAAATTGTTTTCAGTCGTTGTAAATGCTTTGTTACAATAATATGAAAGAATATCATTAAATTCTAACAAAAAAAAAATTGAAATTAGCATGACATTGATTTTAAGTTGCAATCTTTTTATTGACCTTGCGTGCAAGTTTCGTGTATAATCGCGGCACGATAAGACAAAATGGAGAACATTTTTCCTTGACAACGATTCTTCTTTTATAAGAATATTTGCGAAGAAAAAAAATATAGGAAAGATTAACTAGATCTGTTCAAAAATACATTCTTCAAGTTTCGGTGATTTGTATATTAGCATAATTAAACACTAAACACATCTTTAAAGGCGTCAAGGTGTGTCGCGGATTTAGGATGGGTCCCCTATTAGTTTCATAATTTTAAGTATGTGTCATTAATTTATTTTTTTTAAGTTAGATATTAGAATTTTAAAGTAAATAAATAAAAAGTGGATGCACTTTCTTAAAACAGTAAAATAGGTGTCTTTACCTTCTTTGTAATTTTTTATGTCTTATTATGACTATTATTTTCTTTAATAGCTGTAAAAGTCACATTGAGGAGGAGGCCGGTTGTTTTAAAAGTTCTGTATAATGCTGTAATATGTATTTATAAAAAATAAACCAGTTGAAAATGTGTTATTTTCAGGGACAGATTAGATGAATGACTGGTTAGCACAATCATCATTTATTAAAATGTCTTTTTACATATTTTAAGATTCGCTATTTTTTAAGAAACAACGGTACTTTATAAAATTAACAAGTGTGAATAAAATTAGGACGCCATTTTTTTTATCTATCGAAATATACACACAAAAAAATCTATACTTTATTTGATTACATTTAACTAATCAAAATATAAACTAGGAACAATAGTACGCTCTTGTCCATTTGATTAAATATTCTTAAAATGATTAAACAAAAATAATCAATTCAGTAATAAGAATTACTTGTCAGAATCACTTGAAATGAGTACAATTCTTGTTAGCTTGAGCATAACGCAACTCAAAAGAAACAAATAAGTATTTTCAAAATGATTATTGAAATGTAATCTATTCAAAAAAATGTTAAATTCATTTTGATTATCTTACAGATTTTTTTACTCAAAATGAATATATTCAACTCTCGGATAATTCGATAATATATTATACTCAATTTTAAGAAATAATGGTAGTGATGAATACGTACTATCCTTATTTGAATGCTTCGTTGTTATCTGAGGCATAAAATCAATATAAATTATCAACACAACAACATGATAGTCTATTTTAAAAACCATGATAAGTTCAAATTGAGTATATCAACTAATTACCATCAAAGAAGAGTTGGAGTTCTAACGTGTTTTTATGGATCAGACACAGATGATCAAGAAGGTTGCATTTGCACACCTAGTTTTAAGTTTTTATTACAATAAAATGCCAAGAACAAGCTTAGAGGAATGGGGGTGCCCAGAGAATATTGTAGAAACATTTGTCAGTACTTAAGTATGTATATTATTGTATATCTCTTTTTTTTTGTAGAACTGTCCAACCAAAGATTAGCTAGCATTTTATAAATGAAACTTAAGAGAACTTTAAAATGAGAAGAGCAAAATGTTTGATCAATTCTTCACTTGGATAGAATGGAATAGTTCCTTTCTTAGAACAAATCAGTACATTAATTTGTTTCAATGAGTTCTTATGCTTGTTTTGAATGCAAAATTCAATAAATAGATCTTCTTATAGAGAGTTACAAATATTTATTTCAAGTTGATGTTGTACTCAAATTAATTCTTAAATCTTCTCAAAACGATACTGTTTTTTTTTGTTTTAAGGATATGTATAAGGTGTAACGTTACGGTTTTTGAAACTAACAAATATTAAAGGAATCCCAGTACGGTCCTGGCAGTTTAGTAAAATTTTAATTTTGTTGGAACTGCAAATTTTATCTTAATCTAAATAATGTTTTCTCAAGTACAAAAGAGTCACCTCGAAATATATCCGTAAGCAATATCTTATATTTTAGCAGAATTTTTACTGATGCAAGCTTTCTCACGCCAAACAAATGTTTATGTTTCGAGAAATAGAATGTTCTAGAAAAACAAAATTGTTTTTAATTCCGAGCTTATAAGGTATAAAATCTAATATTAGCGTTAACAAAAAATCTCCTTAATGTTAAAATATAATAAACCTTGAATCTGTAGTTTTAAAACATATTGCGTTGAAATTCCACTAGTAAATAAAATACCGACAAAAGAAATTTTTTGGAACAGGCTGTCCAGACTGCACCTGCAAAGGTTATTTGCTTTCTGTTGCGTATAGGACGTAAACGTATTTTATTGGTTAATAAGAATCTCGCTATTTTTCTATTGGATTGTTTAAAATTCCGCCCTCCTCAGAAAATCGTACCACCGTGAAATAGTTTTTAGTTTACAGTCAGTTGAAGATAGTTCAAGATAGCGGTTGGCTGGTTGAATACACAGCCGAGCGAAGTGGCGTTTGCCACGCGGAAGGCCTGGTGCCTTCCCCGTGAAGAGAGTTGATTGCCTTTGGCATTTCCCTATGTTTTAGTTGTGTGTTTAATTACCGATAAAAGTGCAGAAATTCCAGTGATTAATGTAGAATCGTTTTTACCGAAATCTAGTAATTAATTCCGTACGAGTGATAGTATCGAATTATAGACTAAGTGCAGTTAATGTTTGGCAGATACGTTTCAGTCTTGTTGAATGATCTTGTTTGTTCAAAATACAATTACTATACTTTACAATTATGTTTACCGAAGTTAATTTCTCGTAAATCATGTTCTTATCGGATTCCGTTTTAGAATAACTTAAAATAACTTAAAAGTTGAAAACTAAATAATACTTAAATAATACACTTAAGTGTGGCGTTATCTTTGTTGAAGAAGAGTGTTTTTAATAAACATTTAATTGAACTTGAACTCATATCGTTATCTCGGTTATTTTTTATAAGAAAAGGAGAACTTTAATAAACATTAGTTCTAAGGGAGAGACAGTATTGGAGCTTCAGTTCCTTGGTTTGATTTCCGTAGCGGCATTAGTGGTGATTTCCAGATTCTTTAAATTCCGTCTAGTAGCCGAGCTTGATGACTGATGTTTGTTTCGATAGAAAAAGCAATATTGTTTCAATTGCTTTGTAAGGTGAAGTTAGATTCAACTATTTGAATAAGGTATTGTGACTTAATGGATTTTATTTTTGGGTAATGTTATTGTAAGACGAACTATTACTTTTGTATTGAATACTTTTGATCATATTTTTTTGATGGTAATATTTCCTCTCGTTAAGAATTCTTACGTTGGGTCAATTTTTATATTTAAATTTTGTAACCATGTTTTATTTGAAAATTTCTTACATACATAATCTTTAACCTCATATACCTTTCAGTGTTGAAAATTTCTTATTTTTTAATTTTCATTTATCAATAAATCTATACTTAAATTTAATTAAACTGAATGTTACAGGACTATTTAAGAAAGTCTTAAATATTTTATTCAACTTAACTTTGACATAACCGATCATGACTAAACAAAATTAAATTAAATTTGTTAGATCTGATTCCAGTTTCTGGTTACTGGTATCGAGTCAATATTTTTATTAAAAGCTTACTGGACTTTCCTAATCAGATGGCGCCCAAATATATGTATTTTCTTGTGTCTTAAACCTTTATCTATTCCTTTTATAATTTGTGAGCTATGGAAACAATACCTGCGACCTGAATTTAAATTTGTAGAAAGTTATCTCAAGCCGAGGCAATCTTGGATTGTACTGTAAGTATTAAACATGTTGTGTTGTACAGTTTGCGTAAGAATTTTTGAAGTTAAAGTAATCTGTTTTGTTTTGTTTTGGGTTAAATAACTAGCGTTTCAAAGGTCAGAGAGAAATAAAAGCAACGTTGAATATGGATATTACGAAGTTTTGTTAAATGACTATATTAACTATTCCTACCAAGAAGAACCTATTATCGTTTATGTATAATCAAAATGAGACACATGTAATTGAATTTAGTATACATTTTTCTGTGTGTAGAGTCATTTATATTAAAAAAGAAATCGAACACTGTTACCTAACTACTATTACCTAATTGATAATTAATTAATGTTTACTTATTATTTATTATTAATTGTTGTATAAAAACTGTTTATAGTAGATATGTAAAATCTTTCCAAAACGGGGAATCTTCTTCAAGATATACCATATACTACGTATACCCGATTGTGAGCTTTCGCTTTAATTTAGATATGTACATATTGCCATTATATTTAGGAGTTCCTTAGGGGACATGATGCGTATCGGTATAAATGATTTAATACGCAAATATCAATTTCCCGATTTACAGGTTACATACCTCAACAATAAAAATAAATTTTGAAAAGAGATTTCTTAAGTTGAATTTAGAAGTAAACATTTAGAATTAACAAGCATATAAATACACTTAAGTTTACATGTTTTTCATTGTAGGAAGACATTAGCTTGTATTCTGGCGAAATGTTATTTGAAATAGATAAAACTAGTTCCAATTCAAGTGTATGCAAAGGTAAACCAACTTAGCTCGAAGAATTGTTGTTAAATTTTGAAGTTCAATGTAATGACATCAATGAAGATGGGTTTCTTGCAGATTGTGTTAATTAAAATAACGTAAAATTAAAAAGTATTACTGTAAGTTCGCATAATACCATCTTTACTACAGGATTTGTAGAGATCTCGTTAGAGGTTGTATTTCTTTAAAAGAAATTAATAGAAACATGTTTGTAGGCTTTTGTCTTATGATCGTCAGATAGATAAATGTTAAATGGGTTGCAGATATTGTTGTGACCCAGCTAAGAAATGTTCAAATAAATTAATTATAATTATAAAATTTGTTTTCTTTTAAAATTTTGCATTTTAAGTGATAGCTGTAGTCTTTCAATATTTATAGAAGATTTTGAATATTTAACATACTGTAAATGTAAAGTCTAAAAAAAGATTATGAATATATTTTAATTTTGATATCGAACTATGCATTTCAATTTAAGAATTTAACTTCGAGATTGTTCTAAATTTCAAATTTGCAAGTTTTATTTCCAAGATTGAATCTTGGAAGTGGAACTTACTATAGATTTTGGATTTGAATAATAAATTTAGCAATTTATTATATTATGTGTATAATAATATAATATCTGTGTGTAATAACTAATTGAAGGTATAAGATAGATATAATTATAAAAATATAGAGATATAAATATATAAAATATAGAAACACATAAATTGAATATTATTTATGTTGACTAGAAAAATAAGAAGAATTAAGACTTTTAGAAATATAATTGCGAATATTTGAAATTTCATTTAATTGTAAATACTTGAAATACTCTTCAACGTAGAATTTTTCAAAGAATAATTAAAAGCTTGACCTATTCAGACAAAAATAATATAATATAATATAGTAAGAAACTATCTGCACAATCAGACTTAGAATTCGATAACATATGTTACTATTTTATTAAATAATTAAATTTTATTAAATTAAATTAAAGGTAAGGAGATTAATTGTTGCCAGCAAGCGGAAATCTTGGGAAAGTTATGTATCTACAATGAATAATGAAACCCCCATTGGGGAAGTATGGCGCAGAATTAAAAATATATCAGGTAACATTTCAAGAATCCCTCCAAAACAAATGGTGCGAAATGGCAACTATACCAGCATTCCATCTGAAATAGTTGAAACATTTCTAGAACATTTCAGGAGAGTTAGCAGCGACGACAACTATTCAGATGAATTTAGGGAAATTAAAAATTCTCTAGAAACACCGTTAAATTTCCATACAAACCATTATATGGTCTACAATGAAAATTTCTCTCTAGACGAATTCGAACATACTCTTAGATCCTGTGGTACCTTTGCTCCAGGTCAAGATAAGATTACATATGAAATGTTACGTCAACTACCAATGCAAGCCAAAGAATATCTGGTACAGTTTTATAACGGGGTATTGGAGAACGGGGTATTATCCAGCAAAATGGAAAATTGCCACTGTAATCCCCATAATAAAACCCGAAAGGAAACTAGAACTACCCTCAAGCTACCGCCCCATTTCGTTAAGCTGTTGTATGGGGAAAGTTCTTGAGAAAATGGTCAACCAGAGATTGGTGTGGTTTATCGAGAGATCGAACTTGCTTTCTGCTTGCCAATTTGGTTTTCGTAGTCGCAGAAGCACAGAAGACAGTCTTTTTATGCTAGAACACACGATTCAAAAATCATTTGCCTAACGAAGTCATACAACGGCCATATTTTTTGATATCGAGAAGGCCTATGATATGACTTGGAGATACAATATTATGAAAACTATTTATGAATGGGGTATCAGAGGGGAATTAGCCTGTTTCATAGTTAGCTTTCTTGCAGATCGAATGTTACAAGTCCGACTAGGCAACACCATTTCATCGATGGGCACAATTCAAAATGGAATTCCTCAGGGATCTACCTTGAGCGTCACCTTATTCCTCATAGCAATTAATAAACTGTTAGAAATTGACACACCATCGGTGAACAAAATCATGTATGTCGATGATCTCTGCCTTTTTATGCCATCCCATCCCAATGATGAAACAAACGATCTGCAACTAGCTGTTAATCAAGTATCCGAAAAAGCTAAAAGTTTAGGGTTTACATTTTCAGCCACCAAAACAATATGTGTTCATTTTTGTCGTCTCAGGTCATGCAACTTAATCCCCAATGTTAACTTACATCAGGTTACAATTCGCGTAGCAACATCAGTACGCGTTCTGGGAGTGCTATTTGATGCTAAGCTTAGCTGGAAGGATCATATTTCATACCTAGATACGAGATGCAAGAAATCTCTAAATATCATTCGGGCTTTAGCAAATATTAGATGGGGTAGTAGCAGAGAAGTCTTACTTACTATTTATCGATCATTAGTCCTATCTAAGCTCCAGTATGGATCAATAGTATTTTCAGCGGCTCGTAAATCATGGTTAGCACCTTTAGAAAGAATCCACTATACAGGCTTAAAACTTGCAAAAGGAGACTTTCGTACAAGTCCTAACCTTTCAGTTTGCTGCGAAGCTGGTTTTCTACCACTAAAGTTTATCTTCGATAAGGCGTTGCTAAATTCTGTAGCCCGTATTAGTACTCAGCCGGATCATCCGGTGAACGAATTATTTTTTGATCATACGATAACGGATCTGTATCTAAATCGCCCATCCATTACTAGACCGGCAGCAGTAAGAATTAGAGAAGCTAGGTCATTATATTCTCTGCCGCCCTATCACTTATTCGGCATGCGCATAAGCGAAATTCGTCCGTGGGTTCCCTCACAATTCCCTAAACCGTTAAGTCTAATACCAGATACAAACAAAAAAGAAATCTTAAAGACAGAATACCTTACATGCTTTAGAGAACTAAAACATAAATATGAACAGTATCAGTTTATATATACCGATGGATCTAAAATTCCAACGGGGGTAGGTAGCTCGTTTGTCGTTAACCAAAGTTCGTATCCTTCCTTCTGTCTCTTCCTGAATTCGTGAGTATTTATACGGCGGAATTCACAGCTATCAAATGCGCCATGCTATACTGCTATAGTCAGACTAGCAAGAAGTTTGTTATTTGCACAGACTCTAATAGCTCAATTGAAGCTATATCAAATAATTATAATAAAGATGACCTTGTTAGGGAAATCCAGTCTTTATTAGCTGACCTGACTGCTAAGAGCTACCATATAGTTTTGATATGGGTACCTGGTCATGTTGGTATTATAGGGAACGAACGTGCTGATTTAATAGCACGCAAAGCTGCAAATAATCTGAACATAGACAAATCACGAATTCGGTCAGATGACCTACGTTTCATAATTAAAGAAAAAGTCGAGCATAAATGGCAGCAAGTTTGCACAGAGGGAAAGTCAAAGTTAAAGCTAATAAAGCCATCTGTCCAAAAAATTATGTATCCCGCAAATTGCGATAGAAAAGATCAGACAGTCCTAACGAGACTTTGAATAGGGCATACAAAGTTAACAACAGGGCACTAATTAAGAACTACATAACGCCACAGACCGAGATGCCATTGTGGGGTCGAACTCACGATCCCACATGTAATACTGGAATGTCCGTTGTATAACCAGATACGGAATCAAATAGGATTGGTCCCTTATATCGCAGATGCACTGGCGATTAACCCACAAGTCACAGCTAAATTATTGAGTTATTTAAAACAAACGGGGTTATTCTCCAAGATATAAGATTATTTGATAGTTACACTATTTTTCTATTATATTTTATATTTATTTATACACACATTTATATAGTTATATTTTTACACATATTTTGTTTATACACACATTTATATAGTTATATTTTTACACATATTTTATTTATACACATATTTTATTTATACAATTGCTAGGAGGTTTAGATTCGTTTTATAGTAATTTTATTAATCAAATATTGTTTGTATCGTTTTTTGTTTCTCGTTCCAACGTTTTAAAATGTACTACGTGTGATATGAAATGTATTATCTATGCGTACTGTATGTGTATTGTGTAACTCCACACAATTACATATCTTACCTTGCAAATAGGCGATAGGATCTTCTTAAAGTAGAAATACGGCTAATAACCTAAGCTGTTGATGCCGTTAAATAAAAATAAAAAAATAATAATAGTAATAACAATAACAATAACAATGGCAATGGCAATGGCAATGGCAATGGCAATGGCAATGGCAATGGCAATGACAATGACAATGACAATGACAATGACAATGACAATGACAGCGACAGCGGCAGCGGCAGCGGCAGCGAGAACGAGAACGAGAACGAGAACGAGAACGAGAACGAGAACGAGAACGAGAACGAGAACGAGAACGAGAACGAGAACGAGAACGAGAACGAGAACGAGAACGAGAACGAGAACGAGAACAAGAACAAGAACAACAATAACAATAATAATAATAATTGCTACAACCCATCACCTGTGAACCAGGCCCCAGAAGCTATGAAGCTTGTGGGAGGGAAGTGGCGATTATTATCATTACGCAGGCCCACCGTGAGGCTGCAGCCGACTTACAGATCGAACAGCGCAAATCCGCAAAACCTTAACCATATCTGCCGGTACCAGGAGTCGAGTATGGTAAAAGTCCACGATGCTAGACAATAAACTACCAAGACTGTAATGCCCCAAGACATGAAAAAATACTTATAACTACTTCTATTTCCCATGGGTAGCACTCTATAATGAATAAGCAGGACATAAAGCACAACCTCAATAATAAGGTATAAAAGGATACAATATGTTGATATAAGTACACATAATCATCTTACAACTAGAAGCCATCTCCGGCACTTTCAAAGTGTAACAGATTGTTTTGTATATTCCAACTAGATTAAAGAAATGTAACGAATTAAGGATAACCTAAAGATTCGGATATATTCCAAACGAGTTCTGGTATGTGTACTAAAAATCCGCTTGTTACTGAAACTGTAGAATATGCTGTAGACTATAGGCTATGCTATAAGCCTGTAGAGTAGACTATAGAATGAAGACTTTAACATGTAAACTGTAGACTGTACTCTCTAGACTGTAGAATGTAAAGTGTAGAATGTAGACTGCAGAATGTAGACTGTAGAATATAGACTGTAGAATGTAAACTGTAAAACGTAAACTGTAAAAGTAACATGTAAGTACAGACTGTAAAATTAAAATGTAGACTGTACACTGTAGAATATGCTGACTGTAAACTTTAGAATATAGACTGCAGAATGTAGACTGTAAAATGTCGAATGTAGACTAGAATGTAGACTGTAGAAAGATATTGTAAATGTAAACTGGAGAATGTAGACTGAGAAACTGTAGAATGCCAACTGTAGAATGTAGAGTGTGAACTGAAGAATGAAGACAAGATGTATAACTGTATAAATGTAGACTGTAGAATGTAAACTGCAGACTATCGTCTGTAAACTGTACCGTATAGTTCGTAGTGTCTTGATTCTAATTTACAGTATGTATTATCTATCGCTACACACCAGTGTCTACGGTTAATGCAGTATAAACTTAGTGTATAGTATGCTGTACTCTATGATCTCTAGTGTACTATGTCTGTACTATAGAGTACTGTCTATAGTTTTATAGTGATCTGTACAGGATCAAGCACAGTTAGCAATCCAGAACTATCAATTTATAGTTTATATACCATTTACACTCTACGGTCAACGGTATGTGGCTTATGATATATAATGCATAATGATATATAATCTTGTCTATAGTGCCCACGGGCGCATCATGGCCATGACTGGTGGACTGGATACTAGTGAACTATTTTGAAGTGAGAAATGTGGAATTCACAATAGAGAATAGAGCACAGACTGTATTATTAACTGTAACTGTGTGACTATGTAGTGTGTGCTGTAGATTATACCTTAACTATGAATTAAGGTTTAGATGCTGTAAACTATAGGCTGTAGAGAATTCTTACTTACGCACCAGTATACAGTTTATGTCTTATGCCAGTCTCTACCAAGTAAGCACGGGTTAACTATTTTTATTTTATGTAAATGATTAGTTTATATGCTGAAATTTGAGCTTTAATTAAAATTAAGTAGAAGGTAACTAATTGGTGCGACAGACAGTGCAATTTTCATCAAGTCTAATGAGACAAGACCTTAAATAGGGGTTGAAAATACCGTTGTTTTTTACTAAAATCTGTCATATGGTCCTTCGGACCGGCTTCATTCTCGTATAATAGGCGGCAAAAAGAAGAATAAAAACAAATCCAATTTTATTCTTTATTCTGTTTTCAAGATTTTATGAGATTACAAAATAACAGAATAATAGTTGGATGGGTTTAGCCTTAAGAAATTAACTTAATTCGCCGTTGTTTGTTTTTCTAATTAAAAATCCTAAAAGGTAGATTAATAATACGTCAATAATTGCCCTAAAATATGTTAATAACAGAGAAATATTACACTGCGAAATATCTTAATTGGTCTGAGAAAATGAAAATTTAATTCTTTGTTCAACAACCAGAAAAATTACTATGACAAAAATTACGATATTTACCGTAAAAACAGCAATTACAAGAATAAAAAAAATAAAATAACTTTATAACAACAAATAATCTTTGTATCCGCATGCATAATACTACTATGTACTACCCAAATTCCAGAAGCAGCAGCTTTAATTGTATTCATTAGACCAAGAAGAAGTCTATGGCAAGGGCATCAGAGATCTTCACGGTAGAGAGAGCGCCCTCAAACGCAAACGTTCAGGTAAATATAATGCACATTTCATTGCGAGACATTTGAATATTCACATGTTCTTTTGTATAACCCCCCAAACACATACATACAATGATGAATTAAAAAATAAGCCATATTCTTGTGTTGTTGTATACAACCCCACTATTTTTTCTGTATGTCTTGAGGTATAAAAAGATCCAAGAGGGATTTAGCTAATTAGTACAGTTCTGGTGGTTAAGTGCATTTGGTGGATATTAGTTTAATTAAAGTTCATAAAACTGACAATAACAATAAAGTTCGGTTAATATGTTGTATATTTCTAAAGTGAGTAATTATAGTGTGGGGATATGTGTACCTGTATGTATTGCATTTGCAATATACATACTAAGTGACCGATTTGTTACACATGGATGGATGGAGATCGTTGAAAATTCATAATTTGATGTGCATGGATAATTTTACCTGCGATGGTTTATCTTAGTTAAGATTTTTAGAGTTAACAAAGACGATAATTTTAAAAATTTCTAAAAGCGCCAAAGTTTTATCTATGATTTTTAAAATTACTAATGAAGTGCGCTAAATAAGTGAAAGATTATATGGGCGGACATTTTGGCCTCATATCATCTTAAGTGTGCAACCATTCTTTTTGAGCTTGGGATACTTTGAACGAGTTCAGGATGAGGTCGAAACGGCAGACCATGAATGTACTTTTCAAATTCGGCACCGTCATTATCAATTTTCGGATTGTGGTCAAAAAAGATAATTCGTTTATGGATGGCAATAACGTTGAATTTTTGTATACTCATTAGTTATTAATCAAGAATTTGTGTTTGACAATGCTTATTTAATCTGAAAGGAACATAATTGTAGGTGGGAAGACTGCAGAACTCCTATTGAGACTGTAACGATTAATCTAATAATTATTATTTAAATTAGCTTGGCAAACTCAAACGCAAATTCTTTAATGAACAACTAAAACCAGAAAATACAATCTTAACTATAGATAAATATGTAAAATAAACAAAAATACTACAACATATCAATATATTATGAACTCCTAAATTAGTTTGTGAAGAGCTGAACATAACCTGAAAATGCAATATTTGACAAAATCGTGTCGACAATGTCATCAACGTCAAATGAGTAATGAATAAAAAAAAAAGACAGAAACAAAATATTTTAATTATTTATTCACATTTATGTAAATTAAAATTTAATTTCGCTTAAAAGTCCCCGTAAATATTATTAAAATTAAATTTTTCTCAAAATTGCACTTTCTAACCTAAATGTTTTTTGTTTGATACTAATGACTATTTTACCATCTTGATAACTAGATCCCAAATTTCTGATCTTTCGTACTAGAGTCCCTACACGAATATTCATTGATTTTTAGATCATATCAGGGTGTACAAGGTTAAGTTCATTCAATAGTAAGCAATAACCATTAAAAACCGAATGTTAATTTAAATAATTTAAATAATAAATTTCACATTAAAGTAATAATAATAATAATTGTCGTGAGAAAATCCTGTTATGAAAAAAAAAACAAAACGCTCTTGCATTGTCCTATTACATGTTTTTGATTTATATCATATTTTTACAGTGGTGCTTATTATCATCATGGCTGCTAATTATTCTAAAAGGTGCAGTTTTCGGAGCTGACGATTACAACATAATACATCGAGATTCTTCCTACGAGTTCGGCTACAATAACCCCGATTCGTTTCATCACAGTCGAGCAAATAGATTTAATGTGGTTCAAGGGCAATTCGGTTCTAGAAATCCCAAAACTGGTAAGAAGTATCGAATATTGAAACCCAATTGGTATAATTACACATCTTGATCAAACTTTAGGTGGCATCGATACCACTCAGTACACAGCAGGCCCAAGAGGTTTTAGGCCGCAAGGAAAAAACATAGTTAGAAAATATGATTTAAATCAAAGCGGTCCAAGACCGATTGGTTCGAAAGATGATCCATATTTCGATCCAAATGAAGATCCTAGTTACAATTTTGCTTTTAATACGAGAACCTACACCAGAAATGAAGGTCTAATTTTTATATTTAACTTTTTAAACACCTACTACAATGATAATCCATTGTCTTAGATTGTACTAGATAATAGTTACCCATGAAATTGACCCATATTTACGAAATAACATTTGATGATCGACAATATTTTGTGAAATAATCGTCAATCGTGGAAAACATTTAAGTTTCATTGGCTCTAATTTAACAGAAGCAGTGCAAGTCAGTTTAGCATTTGAACCACTTAAGTTTAAAAACTAACCTTAAAAATGTCAAATAAAATGATGCGAACGGAAGCTAAATATTCAAGTATTATGTTTTATAACAAAATCGACAATTTAACAAAAAAGGAGAATACACTCAATTGAATCAGATTGACACAATTATCAACTTAAAAAAGATTTAAACTCCTGTGCAATTCATGGCCAATCATTATCTAACATAATCCACTACTCATCTTAACAATCTCTTATAAAATTCTATATATTATAGCCGCCAATAGATTCGGAGATGTAACCGGTAGATACTCCTACCTAGACGATATCGGTGAACGTCACAACGTTGAATTCATCGCTGGCAAAAACACTGGATTTCACGTAAAGACCCCTTTCCCCGATTCCAACCCAAGAGCTTACGGACCATTATACTTTAATGGGAGAGGTAAACCCATACCAAGAGGAAGAACTTCAATTCAAAGAGGACTTGATGGAAGCTACAGGTTTTATTTTTTTTTCTCACCAACTGTCTCAAAAATCAACATCTCAAAATATTTTAGGTTTATCTCGGCTGGTCCAGATCAACGTAGAACTGAAACCAGTGACTCATCAGGACACGTTCGTGGTTCATATACCTATCTAGACGATAAGGGAGTACAACATTCCGTTCATTACATAGCAGGTCCCGAAACAGGTTATAGAGTATTAAAGAATGTTAAAGGTCCACATCTACCTACTGTATTTCCATTTGGAAGACCCGAGATAATTCCTCCAGATTTCTATGATTATCTAGCACCTGGTACTCCCGATGAATTTTTCGATACAGCTGCTAGCGGACTCGTAAAACCGCCTAAAGGACCTGGAGTAGGCGCTGGAGGAATAGGTGGAGGTAAACCGTCAAGACCCGGTGGAAGCAACGATGGCGGCGATCAATTCAACTTTGATAATGGTTCTGATAAAAGCAGTGGCAGTGATGATGGTGGTTTTGGAAATGATTTCGGAAAACCCGGTGTTACTGGCGGTGGGTCTTCTGGGGGAGGATTTGAATCAGACGTATTTCCAACAGGCCCAAGCGGACCTAGCGGTTCGGGTATAGGCTCTGGTCCTAGTCCTGGTGGAAACAGACCAGGAATAAGACCTCCGTTTGGTGGCGGAGCAAGACCGCCCAGGCCTTCATATGAGGATGATGGAACCGAACCTGATTTATTTGGCGCCACTAGTTCGTCACCTGTAAGACCGGGTGGCACGTTCAGGCCACCAAGTAGCACTTATGGTCCGCCAGGTACAACTTTCGGACCTATAGATGGCACTTTTAAACCACCTAGTGGTACTTATGGACCGCCAGGAAGTACATATGGGCCACCAGGTAGCACATACGGACCACCAGGAGTACCAAGCAGCACTTACGGGCCTACAGGTAGTAGTGAAACTTCAGATGACGGCGCTTATAAACCTTCAGGAGATGATGGTTCTTACCGTCCTGGATCAAATGATGGTGGACCAGGCGATGGTGATTTTGGAATTGTAAAACCAACAAGACCGACTGGTGGATTTCCTGGTGGTGGTTCTAGACCAGGCAGACCAAATTACGATGATGGTTCAAACGAATCGAATGGAGATTTCGGTGATAGCTTATTCGGCAATATAGGCGGTGGTGGATCTAGGCCCACAGGCGGACCGTCAAGACCCCCAGGCGGACCGTCAAGACCCCCAGGCGGACCTTCAAGACCCCCAGGTGGACAGTTAAGACCCCCAGGTGGACCATCAAGACCCTCAGGATCACCAAGCGGGCCATCGCGGCCATCAAGGCCTTCTGACGGTGGTCAACATATAGGGATTAGTCATACTGATTCTGATGGTGGAATTGGTGGAGGACCCACAGGAGGTGCTTATGACGATCATGGTACGATTGTAACAAATGTTGGAGATAAATTATTTTCAGTTCCTCCCGGAGTATCTGTGAGGGCTCATGTACAAGCTATAGATTTATTGCCCCTTGGACCAAGAGCTCCAACTCCAGGAGAACAGCTAAAGGCGGAATCGAGCGAAGAACTTCGGGGAGAAACGACCAATCTTGATGAAGAATTAAATACAGCAGCGAGCAGTACTAATATTACTATTACGCTACCGCCAAGTAATACAACAGAACCTCATACTTTGTAAATAATTATTGTATTATTCTATTTTTATACTACTGTAAGAAGATTTATGTACTGTATTTGTAAATTATTTATTTTTAGATTTATTAATAGACTATAAAAATAATATTGTTTATTTATTCAAATGAGACTTCAAGAATTCGGGCTTTTAGAATCTACATTTTTGAATATCCACACATAAACAGGCACGTCAAAAATTTAAATATTATGTTAACCGATGTGTAGTTGATTTACAAAATTAATTAATAGATTAATCCATGATTTTCTTGTTATCATCGAATTATCAAGGTCCTCTTTTTTCTGCTGCTTAGATATTACCGTTAGATGGTCGAGATGGGTGTATTTAAAATTTCCTCTTATTATTATTCCTCCCTTTGCTTTTATCTTAATTATGATGAATTCTTGAGTGTGTGGAGGACTTCATGTTTCTTTATTTAGACATGGTTCGAAGACTGAAGACGAAAACCGGAATTATTGGAAAAAAAGGTGCAAATCACAATTAAAAAAGTTAAAGAATCAGCGTACTTGACATTTAAAGAGATCCAGATCCACACGAATTACGGTAGGCGAGCGACGATGCGAGGAAGCTATTTGTTCTTGTTTTGTAAACAGGATCGGATTATTAAAAAAGTGAACGAGAAGAAACCGATATGGATATAGGTAAAAATTATAACCAGTTGATTTTGGTTTTTCCACGTTTAATGTAATTTAAAAGCAAATTAGTTAAGAGTGAAGTTTTCAGTTGTATTATTTCACATTATTTCTTTATACTGTTGAATTAATATACAGGAACTATAGATATTTTTTAAGAAGCGGGACTCTAGTTACAAAAATAATAGAATAATAACTAATGTCAAATGGAATCCTTTGAGGTTAGAAAGCTATAGCATAAATGTGAATTTTAATTTCTACCGTGTCCAGTTAAATTTTAAACAAAGTTAACTCCTGAAATATATAAAGATATTGTCAAATGTCTAGTATTGTAAAAAATCGACTACTGCCACCTATGCTAATAATTTGGATCATATTGGTACTTCACCTATTATTATGAATCTGATTAATTCAGAACTGTTTTTGATAATAGACATTGCTTGTTTTATTTATTTTTTTCGCTTCGTCGTAGAATTGCATTTTCTTCAATTTTGCTCAAAATATTTCCTGAAGATTCTTAAGTACAAAAGATTTTTTAACCTATAAGTGTCTTATTTGACTACCATTCTTTGGGATGTTTGAAGTTTTTAAGTCTGTATCATGGAAACAACAAATATATACATATAAAAGACCGTACGTCCTCATTAGGTAATGGAATATAGTAACCTGTGCTTTTAAAAAAAAGTGTGTAAGATATCCCCCTGTAAATTAAGTTGCTACTTCTTTTAAGAATTCTGCTCATAAGTCTAAACGGTAGGTACTCAATTACTGATATTGTTAAAATGGCGACAAGAAATATTACGTTTAGACTCGTTTTACAAAAGACTTATTAAGTAAAGCATCCCGAGCAGAAATTTGATAAGGCTAGCATCGGGCCCCTATCCGGCCTGCCGTAGTTTAAACAAGGGCCAGATCAGAAATGTAACGCCTTGGCATATCTTAACCCGATCAGGCTTTCAAATAAGTCCATATCCATATCCGAGCCTGATAGGGAACAACCTTATAGGTCAGTCCATATTGGAACCTGATCAATGCCACATATAAATTCCTTAATAGGGCATGCCGTAGTAGAACCTGACCCGGCCCAGATCGTTTTAGGGTTTGCCATAACAAATTTTTGCTCGGGATAATCTTCTATTCGTTTGTGGGAAGAGTAACTAAAGCAACCAGATTTAATGATTTTTCTAGAGTAATAGTATTGATAATAATAGTACTCGAAATATGCAAAATGTTATAGTCTGAATTTCACCAACTCATTCTAGGTTAAAAATATATATCTAGGTTACGTTGGTTTTTGTCAAACTTTTGCTTCATGTTTAAACATTGAACAGCTTTGAACAATAAATGTTCTTACCTTTAGATATCGGTTTGCACTTATTAACTCTATCCATTTCTAACGGCCATATTCACCATTGTTAGTTAAATAAATAACAGGCTGTTAAATGCTTAACAAGCTGTTAGTGTATTCACCATTCAAATTTACCATCTATGTCTGTTAAAGTTTAAGTTAAAATAACAGGGCAAAATTCAGTAGTTAACTCCATAACAGTCTGATAAGGGTAAACTGTCATACTATATTAAGTATCAAGAACAGTAAGGACAGTTTACCGATCGACGACAATGTTTGGCGACTGAGCGAAACGAAGTCGCCAATATTGGAGGAGATCGGTAAACTCCTTACTGTTCGAGATGCTTATACTATTTTTTGTACGATCACTATGAATACAAAGGTATTAACTAAGGAAATATCCCGAAGATAGTAAAAAAATAGATTTAAGATAATTTATTTTTGCCCTGTATATCCACCAAATATTAAGTAGGTTTTGTCGTTACCATGGATACGTTTGTAATTTTATTTTTGAATGTCACGATATTTTTTGTCGTTGCCATGGATACGTTTGTAATTACTATTATTTTTTAATGTTACGATATTTGTCAAATTTGTGAGAAGGAGTGAATCTGAAAACGAATCTAATTAGGATATTGAAAATGCCTAAGCAAATTTAAATAAAAAACATACATTTTTTTTAATAGTCCAATTATTTAGAAAATAATGATTTTTTCGCGATCGCGAAAGAAACATCTAAAAATCATGCATTTATTCTATAAATTACATATAATTTACTTACCGTTCTGTTTTTGACAGAACTGAACGGTAAGTAATTACTTACCGACGTGTTTTTGCTTAGCAACCAGTAAATATAACCTACTGTTCTAAAACCAAGTATGGTAAACAATTCGAAATAGCATGGTCGTACAAAATAGTATATTAAGTATCAAGAACAGTAAGGACAGTTTACCGATCGACGACAATGTTTGGCGACTGAGCGAAGCGAAGTCGCCAATATTGGAGGAGATCGGTAAACTCCTTACTGTTTGAGATGCTTATACTATTTTTTGTACGACCATTATGAATACAAAGGTATTAACTAAGGAAATATCCCCGAAAAAAATAGATTTAAGATAATTTATTTTTGCCCTGTATATCCACCAAACATTAAGTAGGTTTTGTCGTTACCATGGATACGTTTGTAATTTTACTATTATTTTTGAATGTCACGATATTTGTCAAACTCGTGAGAATGAGTGAATCTGAAAACGAATATAATTGGGATATTGAAGAGGCCTGAGCAAATTTAAATAAACAACATACATTTTTTTTGTACGACCATGCTATTTCGGATTGTTTACCATACTTGGTTTTAGAACAGTAGGTTATATTTACTGGTTGCTAAGCAAAAACGCGTCGGTAAGTAATTACTTACCGTTCAGTTCTGTCAAAAACAGAACGGTAAGTAAATTATATGTAATTTATAAAATAAATGCATGATCTTTAGATGTCTCTTTCGCGAGAAATCATTTATTTTCTAAATAATTGGACTATTTAAAAAAATGTATGTTGTTTATTTAAATTTGCTCAGGCCTCTTCAATATCCCAATTATATTCGTTTTCAGATTCACTCATTCTCGCGAGTTTGACAAATATCGTGACATTCAAAAATAATAGTAATTACAAACGTATCCATGGTAACGACAAAACCTACTTAATGTTTGGTTGATATACAGGGCAAAAATAAATTATCTTAAATCTATTTTTTTCGGGGATATTTCCTTAGTTAATACCTTTGTATTATTCATAATGGTCGTACAAAAAATAGTATAAGCATCTCAAACAGTAAGGAGTTTACCGATCTCCTCCAATATTGGCGACTGAGCGAAGCGAAGTCGCCAAACATTGTCGTCGATCGGTAAACTGTCCTTACTGTTCTTGATACTTAATATACTATTAAATAGTCCAATTATTTAGAAAATAAATGATTTCTCGCGAAAGAGACATCTAAAGATCATGCATTTATTTTATAAATTACATATAATTTACTTACCGTTCTGTTTTTGACAGAACTGAACGGTAAGTAATTACTTACCGACGCGTTTTTGCTTAGCAACCAGTAAATATAACCTACTGATCTAAAACCAAGTATGGTAAACAATCCGAAATAGCGTGGTCGTACAAAATAGTATAGCATACTTTCTGCTTTGCAGAAGATGAATGAGCTTTTCCTTCATTTCTCGTTATATTCTTTGCATTTCTTTGAATGGATGTTATAGGTTGTTTGGGGTGTTTTAGTGGAGGCTCAAAGATAAAATACATTCTTTTTCACGTTCTGTAAAATTACGTGAACGTCTTTTTTCGTGTGATTTTCGTATAGTCGTATCCCTATAATCATAAGAAATTACATATATACGAGGGTAGATTGAAAAGTTTCCGGAATGGGCAAGAAAACGCAGTAATTGAACAGGTTTTTGTTTTTATTTTTCAACATAATATCCTTGCAGGGCGATACACTTTTCCCAGCGGTGCTCCAACTTTTTTAAGCCTTCAGAAAAATATGATTTCGGGAACTCTGCAAAATAAGCTTTAGTGGCGGCGATGACCTCCTCATTTGACGTAAAGCGCTTGCCTCCGAGCCAAGTCTTCATGTTTGTGAACAAAAAGAAGTCGCACGGGGCCAGGTCTGGAGAGTACGGGGGATGCGGCACCACCTCGTAGCCCAATTCAACCAATTTAGCATTGGCGATTCGGGATGAATGGGCCGGCGCGTTGTCGTGATGGAAGAGCACTTTTTTTCGCTGCAAATGAGGCCGTTTCTCCTTCAAAATGCCGTTGAATTGATCCAATAAATCGCTGTAGTATTGTCCCGTGATAGTTCTTCCCTTCTGCAAAAAGTCGATGTGTATCACACCTTGCGAATCCCAAAAAACGGTGGCCATGACCTTTCCAGCAGATGGGACAGTCTTTGCCTTCTTCGGAGCAGATTCGCCTGGAGAAATCCACTGTTTCGACTGCTGCTTGGTTTCTGGTGTGTAGTGGTGGATCCATGTTTCGTCCACGGTCACGAATCGGCGAAAAAAATCCGTTGGATTACGATTTAACAAGGCCAAACACTCTTTCGAAGTGGTCACACGATTTCGCTTGTTGTCCATAGTCAGCAAACGCGGCACCCATCGCGCCGAGAGCTTCCTCATGCCCAAATGTTCGTGCACGATATTTTGCACACGTTCATATGAGATGCCCGTGGTCTCTACTATTTCGCGCAACTTCACTCGTCGATCGGCTAACACGAGATCATGGACTTTATCGACCATTTCTTCATTTGTGGCCGTTTTTGGACGTCCACTGCGTGGTTCATCCTTGGTGCTCGTACGGCCACGTTTGAACTCGCTCACCCAGAAACTAATAGTCGAAAATGAAGGTGTGGATGTGCCATGAACTTTCTGCAAAATATCTCGTATCTCCGTCGCCGTTTTCCCGTCCATCCAGAAATGTTTGATGACTGCACGAAATTCGTTTTTATCCATTTTTGAAAAAGTGCCTGAATTGCTTCACAAGATATCCTAGTAAACATAAACGGAACGACGCACGTGTCTGAAAATTTGACAGCTTTCCTAAAATAGGTTAGCCTTGACAACCATCATAACAATTTCACGATACGCGCGCCATCTCTTGCCCATTCCGGAAACTTTTCAATCTACCCTCGTATAATTATTAAAATCACTTCAAATTATTAACTTTATACTTACATTTTAATTGTTTAATTTTTAACAAGAACTGCTTTATTTAACCGATAATTTATTATTTTCGGTTTGTCAAATTTGTCAAAACAATAGCAATAGTAAAACAATTTGAAAAAGTTCAATTGTTTTTTAAAAATATTGCCAACAATAATTTAGTTACTTTTTACTAACTGACTGTTTGTTAACTGTCACTGGAAATGTAATGGTGAATATAAGATTTTAATAACAGGCGGTTAAATTATAACAGTCTGTTTGTTACCAGGTAGTTAAGTGACACAATGGTGAATATGGACGTAACACGTGTAAAATAATCTTAAGTTTTTGATCATTAAACAATTATTTTTTGTCTAGACGACGTTCATAAGCAGGAAAGTTTCAAACAACACAAAGGTAATGCCAACATCCAAAAATTACGAAAAGTTTCAAATGTTTAGTTTTAAGTTGGTTTTGCTTAAAACATTACAAATCAAATGACCCTAACAGTTACTCTTCCCAGGAGCACCGAATATACAATCTACTTCTAAAATAGGTGTAAATGTGGTGCGCGTCGCTAATGATTATGGTAGCTCAGTAGTTAAATGGGGGCGACGATAAGCTAACTAAGTAGCTACCGTTCCAGGTTCGATTCCAGCTGGCAGGTAAGTTTTTAAATGTTTTTACAAAATACCAAAATTATTGCTGCACGTACAGGGTGATCCAAATTGAGTAAAGATAGTTTGAATTTGGCGCCTTGGGTTTTAGCGTATTTCACGTTGTTAGTGTAGCACTATTGACATATGTAGCGTCAAATTACAGCGGTAACGCGTCACTTTCTCGTTTACATCGTTGTGCTTTGCCACGTTGTTCTGGATTTTCATTGAATTTTTGCTTTATTTCGCTTGCTTTCTTATTTTACAAAACAGTACTTTTCAGAACTACGGTTTGTTAGACGATTTTATTATCAAGTAAACTTATTATTTAAAATCAATGAAGTTTATAAAGAAGGATAAAAATATCCTAAAAGTATTCATGTTGCCAACGTGACAATAATTTATCGTGGCGGTAAATTCAAACAGTCCTCAGTCAATTTGGATCACCCTGTATTTTAAAATTAGGCAGTATCTAGTAGTTATTTTTTAATGGCGAATTAATCGGTTGAATGGCCTAGCACTATGAGTACAGGTCAAACAATATTTGTAGTTGGCCGGTCGGCCAACTACAAGGCCCAGTTGGGGGGATGACCCCTGTAGTGGTACGAAGATCGCAACCGGTCGTGCTTTCGAAGGGTCAGGTCGGTTTATTATTTTAAAAGTACGTTGTACTTATTTAACGGTTTTTTCTTAGAAGAAAAAGGGTCTAAATCTAATCTTTTTTCTACATTAAGCATATGACTTCTCTTTAAAAACATCAACATAATGTTAAAAAGAAATAATAATTTTATATACTTAGGGTGTTAATATTTTTAAAAACATGGGTCAATTCGATTTCCTAACGAGACAGACGGTATACTGTTCATTAATTTTGTAAAAAGATGAGGATTGGCCATGCTTTATTTTTATACAAGTGCCATACAAGTTGTATAACTCGTGGAAGCTTAAAGTAAATGTTGTCTGATGTCCAATCATTATTACTTATGAAAATAAATTATTTATAAGAATTAAAAAGTTTCTAACTGATATTCATTATTAGTTTTAAATTTTATTTACTTTATACCGTAATAAAAATATAAAAAAAATCTGTTACAAAATTGGTAGCTATAGAATTTTCATTGTCATGCATAAACATTCTAAAAAAATGGCAACGCTGTTTTGCTGCCATATGAGTGTTTAATTTTTCTTACATCTACGTTACATCTACAGTACAGCTATCCCGATAAACATTTCTATTTATGTAATACCACAGCTTTACAATCACTAAATTTATATAACTTTAATTTATATAATTTAGTAACGGCTGTATCTCTGTTTCCTTTATAAACTCCTTAAGAGCTTCAACGGAGCAGTTTAAGGGTTACCAACATCTCTGTTTAGTAACGATGTGTAACTTCAGAGTTTCTAAACAATAGTAACAAAAACGTTTTGGTTGCTACTGTATAACTTCGTATATAACCACAACTCGTCCGATTTCAAAGTTACATATTTTTCTTTCTTGGGCACTTATTTGCAATATCATATTGTCTCACTTTTTGACATTCACTCTACAATTCTTAGTTGAGATTTTATTTTGCTCGTTTAATGAAATAACAATACATATTGGACGTGTAGTATGTACAGTCGAATTAACAAAAAAAAAGAAACAATTTCCATTCCTATTGGGGGGGGGGGGATTTTTCCCATTGCCCCCCTAAAATGTTTGATATTACTTCAGTATTATAGTTAAATAAATTTTGAATGTAAAAGTAGCTAATGTTTATTAAATATTGTGCAATATATAACATTTATAAATACATATACATACTTAGAATAACAACAAATAATGGTTGTTTAATTATTATTTATTTAAAACAATTATTTTCAAAAAATCTCCCCCCCGAAATAATTCTCTGGAACCGCCACTGTATATATTCTCCAACATCTGTAGGTTATACAAGTAGTGCACTGTTAATGACTAATCATTGTTAAAATTTATATCAAATGAATATTAATTATACAAGATGGAAGCAGATGCAACGCGTTAATTTTAAAGGGTGATAGAAGACATCAAAAGCAACATAAAAGTCTGATAAAACTAGAACGTAATAGTTTGTTCTAGAACGTATTAGTTTTCAGAAAAAAAAAACAATCAAGTTGGAAACTTTAACAATAGTCCTCTTTCACAGGTGATGATAGCCCATAGGGCATAGCTGGGTAGGCTGCTATTACTCGACCCGTTCGGCACCCAAGGTTGGTATTTACAGGGTCGTAGCCAGAAATTTATTTCCAGGGGGGTTCTGGGGGAATTTATTTTCGGGGGGAAGCAGAATAGATAAATAATTTTATTTTGTTGTCATTTATTAGTATTAAGTTTAATTTCGTGGGGGGTTCAGACTCCCTAAATCCCCCTTCAATACGTCCTTGGGTGGTAAAGTGGCTAGCTTTACGCAACCGCCTGTTATTACCCCAGGAAATTTTTTTTACAATTAGAAATTCATTTTAGTCAATTAAGAAATGTGAGAACTAAAATTTGTAATACTGCCCGACAAGAATGCTAATGTAGTATGTAGTTTATAGTATTTAGGTGCCTTAATCAAAATCTTTTTTACATAATATACCTACATAAAGAAATTTTGAAAATATTCTAGAAGATAAAATTAATAAAAAATTCTTTAAAGAATGTGCACCATCTCCAATGCAAATGTAGGTCGTCTATCACCCTTAAAATTAACGCGTTGTATCTGCTTCCACCCTGTATTTTTGATACAAGAGTCTTGATAGAGTTTTTTTAAGGTAGAAAGTCACCCAAATCTAAAGTCAAGC
Organism: Agrypnus murinus; assembly: GCA_929113105.1. Lineage (NCBI taxonomy): Eukaryota > Metazoa > Arthropoda > Insecta > Coleoptera > Elateridae > Agrypnus > Agrypnus murinus. The sequence continues at coordinate 153,086,907 of OV816028.1, read as the reverse complement.
TAGCTGCTGTATATGAATAAACTCAACAAATTTTAATTCACATATGAATATTATGGAAAATTAAAAAATATTTATTTGTTGTTTTTAGCACACTAAAATTGTCATTTTATATCAGAAAACAAATTAATAATGATAACATCGTTGTTCGCTTTACTAACGTACATACATTTTGGTGCTTTCCATTTGTTTCTTCAAGTGATCGCAACTGTTCCGGTGCGACTCACGCAGACGCGTTCCAATCGGATTGCAAATGGAACAGCCATTTGGAATTTGAAACAGTTAACCTAAAATACTAATGTCAATTGTCAAATCTGTAAATTTGAAAACTAACTGTGGCTTTGAACACAAGCTTCCCTGCACAAGCTAACAATTTTATTAGTAGTGTCTGTGTCTGTGCATATTACTAGAGTTCATTCATATTACCTACTTATTCCGATCATTAACCAATTTTGTCAAAAATGTGGAAACACATAGCTATAGTAAGTAAAACCCTATATAGACTGGACCATTTCCATTTACCATTTGTTTTTTCTGTAGGAATGGTTAAGCAGCACTTTGTCTGATACTTCATCTAGTAGTTCCGACGAGGACGAGATATTAACACAAAGTAAACCCAAACGACGAAAAATTGTTAAAGTGAAATGTTATGTCGAAGCAATTGTTGCTGCTTATGACAGTAAATCATTTCAAGAACATTACAGAATTAATCGTGTCAGAGTCTACATGTTAATTGGTAGCTATCTTAAATGACTATTTTAAATCTTGAATTAACGGATTATGTTTTTAGACCGACTATTGATAAGTGGATATAATCCAACATATAAAGCAGGACGAGAAAATGTTACCGCTGAGAAGGCTTTTTTACTAACGCTTTGGTATTTAGGAAACACTGAAACTTTCCGACAAGTATCAGATCGATTTGATGTATCTCCAAGTTCAGCACACCGATGTCTACTACGTGTTGTACATTTTTTATTAAGCCTTAGGCAGGAATATATTACATGGCCAAATGCAAGAGAAGCTGAAGGAATTTCACAAGCGTTTAGAAGGAAACGAGGAATTGAAAATATAATGGGCGCAATTGATGGGTGTCACGTGAGAATTAATAAGCCTAAGCATGACCAAGAATCATATATAAATAGGAAAAGTTTTCATAGTGTTTTGATTCAAGGCATCTGTGACACGAAAAAAAAATTTTTGGATGTGTTTTGTGGTGAACCAGGATCACTGCATGATGCACGTCTCCTTCGTAAATCAGCTATTTATAGAAAGGCTCTAAATCCCAACTACTTTGGAAATAAGTTTCTTTTGGGCGATTCAGCATATCCATCATTACATTGGCTGGTTCCACCGTTTAAAGATAATGGTGCCCTCACAAATCAACACAAAATATTTAATTTTAGACACTCATCCTCGCGTATGGTAATTGAGCATGCATACGGTCTTTTAAAGGGGCGTTTTAGAAGACTTCAACATTTTCACAATACTAATATTTTTACTGTTGCTAAATGTGTCATGGCAGCTTGCATATTACACAATATTTGTATTGTAGAAAACGACGATACAGATGTAATTATCCCTGACATTAGTGATGATTTACAGAGTGAAACGTGTGCTTTACGCTATACCTTAAGTAGAGGATCCAGTCGACGAGAAGAATTGTTCCAAAACATGTTTAATGAAGACCAATAACTTTTTTAACGTTTTATTGACAAATGTGTGTACCAAAATGAGAAAAAATACAATAAACTTTCTTTAACACAAACAAAATTCTTAAATCTAATACAATATTACACAAGTAAACATTAGCAAAAAACTCAAAAACAATCAAACAAAATAGCACTATTATTTCTGGCTTTGAATAAGAATTTCTAATAATTCAACTTTCCGCTTCTCAATGGCACAACGTTCCTTGTGCCTTTCAGCCCTCTTTTTGTATTCGTCTTGTTTTAAATTGAATAATTTGTCCTGGGCTTCAGTATCTCCACATTTTCTCTTTCTTTTCCCCTTCTCTGGTGTTTTAAATGCTTCGTGCTCCTCTGTTTAGAGAGACATAATATTATTATTTTTAATATAAACTGTGTTAATAGCTAACCTGTATCACTCTGTTGGGTATGTTGCATGTTTTCATCTGCTAATTCACCTTCAGTATTTTCACTGATCTCCAAATCATTTGCTTCTGAAGAACTAGCCTCAAGTGAGTGGTGACATTTATTACTTGGTTTATCCCCAAGAAGATTGTCGATTTCATTAAAAAAGTTGAACCGACTTGGACCTTTACCCGTTCTTGTTTTATTATCTTTACAAATCTTATAGCTCCTCACAAGGCTTTTCCATTTCAGACTGCATTGGTGGGCTGATACAGCAAACCCATTGCTGCATACATCATTTGAGACATCCTCGAACACAGTCTTTTTCTTTCGAGGGTGGCTCAAATTTTCTAAATGGGTTTCCATGGCTGAAATTAGACATAACGTCTCATTATATTCCCAGGTGGTTTTATGAGTTGTTGACTCATTCTGTAAATTGGTTTCATGGGGTTGAGGTTGAGAATTTTCATTTGCTTCTGATTCTACTCCAGTGTTTGATGCAATGCGACTATTTGTCGATGTGCACTGGGCATGCATTAGCAGTGATTGCGTAAATTCCAAATCTGAAAATAATAAACCTATAATCTGGAGAAACTAAGAATACTATTTTATTATATTACCTGTTTGCGCTCTTTCAAAATCTTCCTCACTCACGTGAAGTGTATATACATGTTGCCCATCATCAAGAAGTAATTCTCGAGTGGGTAAAAATTTATTAATGCTACTGCAGCTACTTGATGTAGCCTCGTCATCACCATAATTATAATTATTATTATTACATAACATGGTCGATCGTTGTTAATTTGCATAATTTGCGGAATTTATTGTTGACTTATGTTGACTCACATGCACATAACCTCCACAAAATAAACAAAACCGCGGGAAGTGTGACTTGCACCGACAATTAAGTAGGAACAGTAGGGGGCAGGGGAGGGTAAATTTGCGCTTCTGTGAGTGAGTCGCGCGAAATAAATGGAACAGATTTTAGTGACATCTAGGTACACAGAGCAACACAGAGCTGCTAAAGCTAGCAAATGGAAAGCAGCTATTGATGCGTAAGATTTGGCAACGCAACGTACGATCAGTATTTGACGTAAAACCAAAATGAGGTTAGAGTTTGGTAAAAATTATTGACTGCCGCACGTTAAATAGATATATGCGGTGTTATGAATATGATTGTGACCAAAAATTATTTTTTGATGATATCATAAAAGAAAATGTGTGTAGTATAGCTTCAATTTGGTCGATTCGCTGTCTTCTTGCCAAGTTGTCAAATACGTTCACACATCAGAAACATACTCCCCCAATGATGATTCTACAAAACGTCATGTTTTGAATTAAGACTTGCAGCAGGTAGAAGATTCTTAATACTATTTCCTATTATCATTATCATTTTTTGTGTATAACATTAATTAATCGAAAATTGATCTTCAACGATGATCGATGCCGGTATTGCGGCAAGTCATACCCGCTGTTAGCAAAACAACGTTGAAGCAAGCAGGGGATATTATAGGGTAGTCAAGTAGCGAGAAAAAGTTGCGAGAAAGCTTTGCTTCAAGAGCGGGAACTAACAATAAAAAGGCCGTTGTAAGTTTATCACTGCATTTCAATATTGTAGTACAGAACTTCGATCCTTTTTATACACATATAAACGCTTACTAATGAACTTCATATTTACAATCAAAATCAATCATTTATTAATCAAAAATTAGACGGATTTGTCCACTCAAAGTGTCTCTTTAATATAGAGCACGCACTCAGTAGTCCGCGACCACATCGCCGAACCACGTCTGGGATCACGTACAAGTAATGAGAAAAATCAATGTTAATACAATTTTCATTTTATTTCATTCAGTTTTATTTATTATATTTGATTTCATCTATTTAATTTATTTACGTATATCATTATGTTATTTTCAATTAATATAAAAAATACCAACATACAATTCATCTAACATATCAAATTTGAATTTCCGCGCGAAGCAACGTTGCCAGATCATATAATAGGGTTTTGCATGTGCAGGTACTTCAGTCATCAGTTTCCGGTTACAGTTTGAATACAAGTTTATAATCGAAATATCTCAATAACTAAGAGGTAAACTGCAGTTTTTTCAACGTCAATATAAAATACAATTTTTAAACTATTGTTACATAGTTTTTCATATACATGGTGAGTTGTTTAAATATAAAACTTTCAAGTTGTTCTTGGTCATGCTGTGTAAAGCCATATACATCAATGTATTTGACTGCAACTTTGTTAATCGTTTTCTCGGTACATACATGGTGAAATGCCGTTTTTTGGGTATCAATCGAAAGAGCAACATTGAATTTACCAAATCATATTTAAATTATGTAATTCTTGAGTTGTAAGGTTTGGGTGACTTTCTACCTTAATTCGATTGTACATAACTAAGTACCAACTTTATTTGTGAAATTTTCGTATATAAGAATTTTATTGCAAGAAATTCTTTATTTTTATATACCCTTATAAACACTGGAAACTGTAATATCATCCGTAGTAATCTTATATATACAGTGCGATTCTAAAGTATGGAATAAATTCGATAAAAGGGAAAAAGGGAAATTATTGATTTTTTAAAAAATTTCAAAAACACGTCAATTTTGTTTTTAAAGTCCGCACTTTTTGATATAATATTCGAATATACAGGGTGATGCGTTTAAGTGTGGTGACGTCATCGGATTTTTTTTAAATGGCAACTTGCATTTTTTTATTCCATATTCTGACACTTCATCCTATTGCCAAAATGGTAATGTAATAAGTTTGTTACCTTACATAAGGAAATTTTTGAAAAAAATAATTCTGAAGACTGGAAAGTGCTATAGCCACCACACTTAAATGCAGGGCGACAGGCAAAGTATTTATTTTTGGAAAAATTCCAAAAACATGTCAATTTTGTTTTTAAAGTCCCCACTTTTTGACATATCGGTTATACAGAGTGCTGCGTTTAAGTGTGGTGACTATAGCACTTTCCCGTCTTTATAATTATTTTTTTCAAAAATTGTTTCATGTAAGGTAAGAAACTTATTACATTATCATCTTGGTAATTGGATGAAGTGTCTCTCATAGTTTATAAGAAAAATAACGAAAACTTGCAAAGTATTGTTACCCAATTGGTTATCAATAGTTGTATAACTTACATATACAGACACATTATTATCTTATAGTATTTATAAAAGTAATTAACAATACCTCTACATAACTCCATAAATATTGGTTTTATAATGAGGTAATGGCAAACCTTATATACATTTGATAATATACTATACTATGTTAACGGTTACTGTAAGTTTTATAAGATGATGATGGAAATATCTATATCACTTCATTATATACCAAGAGCTTACAGTAATTTAATAAAATTATAATAAACCTGTGAACTTTGTTATATACTTTCAATACGTTTATACATTTTTTATATAACCAGGTGTTGTGTTACCCTTCTGTTATATATTTAATGTTAATATACATTATTAGTACAGTAGTAAAAAACCAGCAATAAAAATAATAGAGACGGTTCTGTAAAAACAACAATCTGTTCTACTATTTTATCAGTTACGTAACTAACTCAAAGTGTACATAATAGGATTTTTAATATTCATATTATAAACCGTTAGTTTTATTGACATTTAAATGCATACTCTCTCGCACTTAAGTACAATTTATTGTCTACTAATATTTATGCTAGTGCATAATAACGCTAGTAGGTACATACGTATGACATTCTTGATCGCATTTTACAGTATGCAATTAAATTGGACATTCTTTAAGGTAAATAGGCTTCATAGCGTGATTAAACGCTTCTAATTTACATAAATATTGACTTTAAAAGTTATACTCCACAGGTTAAGGTGTCATGTTTAGTTTGTTTACATTTTAATCTTGTCATATCAGCGCATCTTCCGAATTAATTAAGTCTTTAAAACTCTATTTGTCATTTTAACACCTACTTAGGAAAATGTCTAATTAATATTTTAATATATGCTTTTTCATTAATCTCTTCTCGTTTTTTCTTCTTTCGTTTTGCACTCGCAAACTAAACTTAAAGGTGAATTATTCGAGCAAGGTTTTCTTGTTAGAAAAAAATAAGCTGCCAGTAGGATATATTAATTCAAACTCCTTTGTAATAATATAAAAAATAAATAAATATAAAAATGTTAAGATATTAAAAACTTCAAGGATGATCTAGTTCTACAAAGATGACTAGCCCATCCTAAAAGCTGATCACGGTCATTATACAACCAAATTCTATGTCTTTCACAACAATTTGCATATTTTAGATGTTTCATTTACATCTTCCTTGTTTGTTTTTTTTCACATGCTTTGTTAATTATTATTGCTATCAAGGTGTAAATGAAATCGTGCATACGGTATATTTTCACAACGAAGAGGGGAAAAACTGATTGGGATTAATAGAAGTGAAGTTGGACTCTTATTATTGTCAAAGAGATGCGCCACTCCCAAGGTCGAAAACTGATCGTCATATTTTAGTCGACATTCTTACATATTTAATTATTTGATTTTTATGTATAGGAGACTTGTATTATTTTTATAATTTAGTTCTCATGAGCATAACCTTGCGAAATTCATTCTTATTGATTGTAATAATAATAATTAGTGTATGAACGTCTACTACTAAAGTAATTCTGCTGAACATTCATATACGGACTCTAGCTTTTCTTAAATAGGAACTCTATGTAAGATCTAGTTACAAAATTAAGTATTAAAGTAGGTACTATAGTAATTGTGTTGTTTGTATAGTTAATTGTGTTAGTACTACATATTGCTATGATATGGTTAATTTAATTTATGAAAAATAGAAACTGTCTTGTTTGGGCGCCATAAAAATTTTATCCGGATAAACGCTGTACTAGAATATACTTTACAACACTTGATCACAGATTAATTTATTTCTAAAAGACCACTATCAAATTTGTTCAAAGAATTGAAGGCAAATTGAAAAGTTATACCAAAACAAACACCACTTACCTTTATAATGAAAACAAAATTCTGCACCGGCATTGATTTAACAAACCAAAGACAAACTCAGGAAAAATAGCACGAGAAAAATATTCAGGCGGGTCGCTCTTTGATAACGTAATAAAATATTGTTCATATTCTTTCTGTAAAACACTATTTAGGACACACAAAATAAAGAAAAACAAAACACAAATAAATTTCTTTTGAAAACATTTAAACGGAGACTTTTATTTATTAACACACACAAAAAAATCAAATTAAATTTAAATTACCTGGAGAGAAACAAGAATAACTATAAACAACTAAGATTACATAAACATGAAACAAAATTGAATAAATATTGGTGTCAAATGTCTTTAATAAATTAAGAGACAATCTAATTCCCTTTGTCCTATTTAATTTTTAATTGATTAAACCAACAATCTTAAACTACTATTTAATAACTAAAGAAATAAACGAATGAAAAATTTAAAGTTGAAGTTTTTTTTTTAATACAAAAAATTCAAATAAAACATTTTCATACCTTTTTACATCCTTTTCCAAACATAAACTTAAACCTAAGATCCTATTAACTACTATTTACATTCACTTTGACACCAAAATCCTAAATATAAAGAATATTTTACCATTATAGCAAAACATGTTAAATCGTTCAAATTTTGAACTACAACGGCTGAGATCTTCTTTACAAAACTAGTTTCACTTGAAACTTCTATTGCTAAAGGTAGGCTAAAATTACAGCAAAACATTTTGGCTGCAAGTTCAAAGATTAATGAAAATTATGCAATTATGCTGAAATTTCTTGCATCGATAAACCAACATGGGGTTTACTTGAAATCTAAGAATAAAAACTGTAAGTATTGTGGTGATTACTTGCATACACCTTTCCAATTATCCCTTTTATAATTTCTAGGTGAAAATACACCTTACGATGGCTTCAAATATGAAAAGCCAAGTCAACCGATCTATCTACATGTAAATCGTAGCTTGTCTAAATAAATTTTCAATTTTAAGTGAAAAATCCAATTAAGATCCACTTTTTATTATCACCAAGTGATGTAGAGTGTATCCTTTACTTATTAAATAACAAAATTACTCAATCTTCTCAAATTTAAAAAAATTGTTTTATGAACGCCTGAAAGATAGGCAACCCAAATTACCTATTCAAAATCTTTGACTGCAGATAACACAGCAATATAGACCATTCAGGCAACCAGAGGGCTTACGTCATTAGTCACGTGACTTACTTTGTAAATATGTTAAGAGGAAAATGCCAATAATTTCTGACATTTCAGTTTCAATATTAGGTTAGGTTGGGAATGTTTGTTAAATGGTGTGTATTTTGGCTATGTAGTTACAACTAAATAAAAATGAGATTGATATCTCGCAAATAAAATAAAATTCTTAATTGAAATTTGTTTCATTTCTCTCTTACAAACTTTAATATACATCAGCCACAGAAAACCCAATTATTAACTAACAACTAACCTAACTTTGTTTATTAAAACAAAATCGTTTTGTTCATTGGTCCACTTTAATACCCTCTAAATTTGTTTGATCTCTTCTTATATACTCGTATTTAAACACCATAAAACTACTTGGTATAATTCCTAAAAGGTATTTCGAGGCTTGTAATAATTATTGTAATATTACATGCCTGCATATTTCAAAATTGTATTCAAATTAAGCGGTATTTCTAGAAGCAAAAGTTTTGTAAAAATCAGTAACATATTGTTACATGTATAAAATTAATGAAGGATACTCACTCTTTTCAAGCACGTCATATATTGCATCTCGTAATGCGAATCTTTGGTTGTTGTCTAAGTCAGTAACTCTCCTTTTTATATTTCTAGCAGGATCTTCAGATCACTAAGAAGGTTACCGCTTTTAATAGTTGCAGATACCTTGCAAACGGCACTTTTGACGATACCCAAAGCCTAGCTATTTTTTATAAATATTACTTTTTAGAAACAGATCATAAAACGAATTGTATATTTAAAAATATTCTATTTTAAGACTCACTTCTCGTACTGAAGTTAAACGTAATAAAGACCCAGAATTATTACGCTCTATCTGAAAATAATAATTAATTAAAAAGGCTATCAAGTATTTCGATTGTAAACTAAATGTTGTGGCATGGTAAAAGAATAAGGTAAAAAAGATTGTATTGTATATAATGAAATATTAGCTGTCTACTAAGCTCTCTGACGTTTCAACTGGACAAGATGACAAAATATTTGAATTGATACAGCAGTGGACAATTGTTTTCGTTTGGAAGATGCAAATAAACGTAGTAATCGTAATACCAATAAAAAAATACATTTCTTAGGCGAGAAAGTATTGGAAGAGTTGCGAATTTACGTTGGTAACAGATTATGACGTAAGACCTCTGTTTGACCGAATGATCTATAGATGATTGCTAAACTTGCTAGATACAACGACAAAAGCTACTTTTAGGTTATATCAGCAATATCTGGACCCGATTCTAGGGCTGTAGCTAGTAATTCTCTCCCCTCCTTGTATTTTAAAATTTGAAAGAAATAAAAAAAGCCATAATATATTTTTAAGCTTTTTTTCACAGTTGAAGCACTTATTAGGAAAAAATACTGAACAACAAGCCCCCACCAAGTCGTATGCATGTGTCAATTGCAGAGTGGTAATAGCTCTACTACGTGCAAAAAAAACCCAAATACAGTCGCAACGTATGCCCTATAAGCTAACAGCCACCCAGCCAATTGAAAGTTTACATGCCTCTACTTATTTTTAACATTTTTCACTACTTATGGTAACACCTGGTTATATAAAAGTATTGAAAACGTATAAGAACGTTCACAGATATATTAGAGCTTTATAAGATTACTTCAAACTATAATTATATAATAAAGTGATATAAAATTCCCATCATCATTCTATACAACTTATTATAACCGTGACCATAGCTTGTATTAACAAATCTATTTACTATAAGGCTTGCGATTATCTCATTATATTAGAAGATATGGTTTTTTGCATACACATATAGGTTCTATAACTTTTGATGAGCAATTCGGTAACTACAATATGTCAGTTGTTAATTATTATTAGAAACAAGTTAAAATGCAGCAGTACATTTCAACAGATAGTTTCAAAAAATTCTTTGTTCTTTCTTTTTTGCAGTAGGCCAAACCAGTGTAGCTTCCTTTTCTCGAGTCAAAAGCACAATCGTTTGGAATGGAAGCCTACACCCCAGTTCTTTCATGTGTACAATTTTAAATGACGTTTTCAAAACATCGCACAAAGGACGAAATACTAAATTTCATTATGGGTTCCTCTTTCTATGTATTAACTAAGCTATATAACATCACTTAAGGTAATTTTGGTTCAGAGATGTGACGAGTACTGACAAAAAGTGCTTTGAACACTAAATAGTAACATTTATGTAGTTTTTATTAAATGCATTAAAAAGTTCTCGTCAGTAATGTGTTCATGCACTTAGACTTGTACTAAGCGCAGTGATTTGAAACTTATTATAATAGTTTTAAAATACTTCTGAAGACTTTCGAGTTTTATAACAAAACTTTTAGAAAGATGATATAATATAAGGATATATAGTAAACCAAGGTTCCGTAATAACACCATATAGTGTTACTTAAAGTTATATAAAGTTACTATGAGTTATATTACAGTTTTCAGTGTTAATAAAAGTATTTATTGTCTTTCGCTATAACGGTATATGCCAAACTGAAAGAGACGTTTTTCATGTGCATTATTAAATATTATTATAACAAGATTGAGCTCAAAATTAGCATTGGTTTAACGTATCTTATAGAGCAACGCTATTATTGATTAAAGATACCGAACTTGTACAAAAATTTGGAAATAAAGTAGGAAATATTCCACCTTCATTATTATTTTATTAAACGACCAAGATAAAAGCGCAACTAAGAATTTTAGAGTGAAGATCAGGAAGTGAGACAATATGTTATTGCAAATAAGCGTCCAAAAGAGAGAAAGAGATGATTGCGAGATGGAATTAGGTAATATTTAGTAACCGTAATATTACCAACACCATTATATGCAAAGTTTATAAGAGTAACCGCAACAGATATAAAACTAAATTTTATCACTAAAGGTTATTTATCAGGGTGTTTTGGAAAATGTGCCTTTCCCGTTAAAGGGCAATAGGGAAACATGTGTAGAGTAACATCTTACTAACAATTTACTGAAAGGTCCCTTTGAAATGACAACCACCCTTATAAAAATAATAGGCGAGCCACTGCAAAGTAGTAGATAAAAGTGTATGAAAATTATGCCTATTAAATAGTACATACTTTTAAAGGTCATCAACGAAATAACCATAATAAACCCAAGCATCGTACCCGGGTAAATAAGTTCTTCGAGAATTATAACCAAAACAAAATTGTGAGTATGTGCTTTTAAAACGATTTAGTTAAATAATAACAAACATTCATTCTGAACATCTGTAAATAACTGTTAATGACTCAGATCTTTAAAATTTGTAATCTGCAGTTTGTCCTCAACTTTCTTTGTGTTAAGGTGCCGGTAAACTTGAGTTTCGATTACGTATTAATACACGTTTTAGAATTAATAACTTGAGTGAGGTAGTGTTTTAAGTGTTTGCTAGTGTTAAGTAGTTTAATTAATTGTAGTTAGTTTCTGTTTAAATTATGGCAGAACCAAACACGCCTGCTGAATGAACGGAACTTTTCAATGCAGATCATATACCGCGAGTGCAATTTTGCCAATGGCTATTGGAACGCAAACTGGAAAATCCCCAGTTTGCACAAAATGTACTGTGGACAGACGAATGCTGTTTTACTCGGGCGCGGGTTTTTAATTCACACGACAGCCACATTTGGCTTGATGAGAATCCTCATGCTGTCCGAAGACATTATTTCCAGGCGTTTCGCGGTAAATGTGTGGGCGGGAAGTTAGCAGAACCGTTTAATAAGACCTTTTATTCTGCTCCAACGATTAACCGGTGACTGGTACCTACATTTTCTGGACAATGAAGTGTTCGACGGACTCCCACTATTGAGCATTATTGAGTTTTTGAATAACGAGTAACGATCACCGGATTTGACTCCCCTCGATCTTTGTATTTGGGGATATTTTAAAACGTTAGTGTACAGGACAGAACTGAATACCGAGGAAGAGCTACGCTCACGCATTGAAATCGCCTCAGAATAAATTCGCGCAAATGCCGATATGTTTGCTAGCATAAACATGTGGTGTACAGACAAACGGCGGTTTATCTGAACACATGTTATAAAGATTGTTTGCATCTAAACGGTAAGTTTTACTCAGTTTGTTAAAATGACAATCGTAAAATAAAAAACAGACAATGAAATTTGCATCACAATTAAGTCAATGAACGTATGTTACATTTTATTTACCGACCTTAATAAATGATCAAGTCATCAAGGTAGTGAGTCACTCGGCAACCGCTACTGAAATTCAATTCTGTTGTTTCTGTAAATTGATACGTACGTAGCGGAGGTCAGTTATTAATTTAGTAGTGCAGATGTGAGATCATTGTTTGGTTTATCAGTAATTCACGGTTAAAATCTTACAAACAATCCATAGTCGACTCGTGTCTTGCAAAAAATACGGAAAAATCCGAATTTTTTTATTTTTTATTTTATGAGTTTTGCGGTCTCTATATGGCCACCTTTCACCCCCTTAAAGCATTGCATATTTATCCGGAACACCCTGTATACCGTAAGAGGCAACATATTAGAGGCAACTTAAGTTTGCACTTCTTAATGAATTAATGATGAATTCTTAATGATTGAATAACAATCAGATACACGATACATGCATGCACGTGCTGAAAAAGAATGCGCAAATTAACTTATAAATGATGAAAACTGCAAATGACATAACAGTGCATTTTATACTGTATTAATTAGCTTTGATGAATGAACTAATAAACTAATATGTTTTATATTTAATTTCCCAATCGAGTGTTAAGGTGTGGAACAATGAAATAATCAAGATTGTCAAATTACGGAATTTTGCAACAAAACTGATTAATCAGTCGTCTTAAGTATTGGTGCAATAATCTCATCAGTTTTATATGTGCCGTTGCATTCTTCTCCTCGAAATATTCACTACCCAAGTTCATCGTGATGTAATTCATGTGAAGCATGCAATTATTATGATATCAGAAAATATTGAGTTAAATCTTTCGTCTTTTTGATACAGCTATCTAAATACAAATTTTTTGAGAATGAAAACATTTTCCAAATAATTCTGGACTAGTTTCGATAATCCCAATGTGAATTATTTGCTTTGCATCTCTATGCTAAAAGGCAAGACCATGCCTCCTGGGAAAAAATGATAACATAACCACGACGGAATCGTGACAAATATAATAATAAGATATAATTAATGACATAATAATGATCAGTGACACAATGATACAATAATCAAATGGTTATAGTATTCACAGACGCAGTCAAACAGCGGTAAAATAAGGTATCAGAACACAATAGCGCAGACACATGATATAGTGGCAAACAATACATGGTATTGGCACAATTGCAAAATAGTATAGTGAAGCAATAGTATAATGGTCCAATTCCACAACGGAACCGCTGCATAAAAGCATATGTGAGACGCAGATCTGTCAATGAGTAAAAACGACGATTGTATAACCAACAAATCAGTAATTTGCTTTTTTTTTGTGTCTTATACGATCATACACAAATGTACAAACCTATAAGCTGTCCTTTAGATCTCGTCTACACTAATGGCTTATTCTGCTTAATTTGCAGCACCGGTATTACCTGCTGAAAGAATAACCCTGTAAGTACATGTTTGCCCGTATGCATCAATTCATTCATCAAAACTCTGCTCTTGTCTCTAACACACATTCTCACAACTTATACATAATCTAATTCATCTAAACAATATACAGAGATAATATCTAGCTTGCTGCAACTAATGCACCTGCAGTAGGTGCTCATCGAACTACTACACAATCGGGTTGAAATCACTCAACAACCCCGGCTGGAATCACTCAACAGCCCCGGCCGGAATCACTCGACGGCCTTGCACCGGACTCACTCAACGGCGCTGATGACGGACTCACTCAACGTCACCGACTGGACCACCCACGTTGGGTAACGAGGACTCGCTCAACTCGCACCATTCAGGATGTGGACCACTCATGGATTGGAATCACTCAACAACCCTCCACACCTGTCTATGGGCTGCCACCGTCGGCAAGATATTCAACTGGTCAGCCTCGATTGAAGAGGAATCACTCAACTCAACAATCATCGTTGTCGAGGAGGGATTACCACTATCCCCACTGAGCCAGGAATCACTCAACTGCAACTTCCACGAACAACTCATTTATGCGACCCCTAACTAAGTTTCTCATATACCTCATACTAAATCATTAGGGTCACCACAAAATCTCAGAAGCTTTCATAAAGATTCATGTTAAACATTGTAAGGCATCTAGATACATCGCACTCTAATTATCACAAGATTTATAAATATAATCAAACACAATCTAAATGCTTCTATAATACGCAACGATAATACGTAGCTCTTTGACAGGGCATAATTCACATGCATTTCTACACAGACATACTCGCAAGCATGATACTTAGTGAGACCAACTCACCCTTTTAATTCCTAATTTAAGTGCACTCTACCACCACTAAATTGACATACACTAAACTTTATTCACCTAACTGTACTTTACCAATATGAAGAGAAAACTAAATATTTTACTTCCATAATGAAGCATTTATAATATTTTCGTAGGACCTACTCTGATGATATCATCAACTACTTGGCTATGGATTATTTCATTTTTAAAAGAACTATTCAATAAATCTTAATACTGACCCATATTTCTGTTTATTAACGCATGGAAATTGTTACAGATCATTACTTAACTAACTTATTGGAAATACTAAAAATACAAAAACAACAATTTTTCCACACATAATATACAGCGCTATTAAATTAAAGTGCAATATGTGCGATTTACCCTGTGTTGCATTTAAAATAATAAAAACATTATGCACACATAGACAATCAATTATACAACACGCTATTTTATACGATTTAACTACATATATTGCATAGTAAATAGATAGCACTATATAATGTGGCATAATTCATGGTTAAACTGTAAAAACACACAATGTATACACAAGATGGCGGGACGGCATATTGAACGACATAACGAATCTATATTGGCGTAATTGGGTAAAATACACAATGGTATAAGGATACAACGGCACAACGATTCAGTTGCAGAATGCCGCAATCATGTCAAGCAGAATAACGGAGTGAAGAATGACGTAATGGCACAAGGTATAGGATTTATTATTTCACTATCTATATACTTCTTAATTGTATATCAGTTTAACCCTCTAGATTTCCGAAAATCATATTTCGCGCTGATATACAGTGTGTCCACGGATTGAGTTCACAAGAGGGGAAAAATTTTTATTTTTAGTTTTATCGAAAAATATCATTCTTGATACAAAGTTTTGCTTGTTGTAAGACCCCAGAAAATTAAGACAAATTCACGTTTTATTTTACCTGCTTCATTTTATAGTCAATTTTCTGTGAAACCATATGAAATTTTGCAGTTCAAAAGAAAATTTTCACAGAAAATTGACTATAAAATGAAGCAGGTAAAATAAAACATGAATTTGTTTTAATTTTCTGGGGTCTTACAACAAGCAAAACTTTTTATCAAGAACGACATTTTTCGATAAAACTAAAAATAAAAATTTTTCCCGTCTTGTGAACTCAATCAGTGGACACACTGTATAATATCTGGACTTATAAAGGGCCCCATATCTCAAATAGCTTAGAACCTTATCAAGTCTAAATCCGGCCCTGGTTTTAATTAATTTTTCTTAAATGTAATAACAGCTGGAAATAAAAAAAGATGCACGATCCATAGTTTGTCGCCAAGACTTTGGACGAAGGATAATAATGAAAGCTTTAAAACATTAAATTTGATGAATAAATATTCTGGATGAAGGAATATCACCATCATCCTCTTATGCTGTCCCATTACAAGACATCAAAAGTTGAGTTTAGTTGAGACTCATAGTTAAAATAAATCAAAACATATTATTTACTGTTTTATTATTCTCGCAGGAAATTGAATTCATTATAATAGGTTTTAATTAATAAACTAAAATACAGTTTTATATACAGGGTCTTCATTAAGTTTGGAACCGGCTTAATATCTTCAAAACTATTAACTGGATTAAATTGAAATTTGGGGTGTGCATTTTATAAATTAATATCTATTGTGCCTAATTTTTTCACCTGCTTTGCATCATTACTTTACGAGATACACAGCCAACTTGATTTTTTTTAATTAGCAATGGGGGTAAAATTTGACATCATTTGAAAGCTTATTTTTTTCTGAGTACCATTATGTAATACACGTGTTGTATCATTTTGACAAAAATCGCCAAAAAAATTAAAATCAACGAAACATGTTTTATCCACAAAATTAAATTTATTACTTAAAATTTACTTTTACTTAAAATTACTTAAATATTTACTGTCAATGTGTAACTTTTGACATTTCTATGAATTTTGTAAGATCACTAGATATTTTAATTTTTAATTTATTCAACACTTTTGATTTTGTGGATAAAACATGTTTCGTTGATTTTAATTTTTTTGGCGATTTTTGTCAAAATGATACAACACGTGTATTACATAATGGTACTCAGAAAAAAATAAGCTTTCAAATGATGTCAAATTTGACCCCCATTGCTATTTAAAAAAAATCAAGTTGGCTGTGTATCTCGTAAAGTAACGATGCAAAGCAGGTGAAAAAATTAGGTACAATAGATATTAATTTATAAAATGCACACCCCAAATTTCAATTTAATCCAGTTAATAGTTTTGAAGATATTAAGCCGGTTCCAAACTTAATGAAGACTCTGTATATAAAATGCAATAACAGCTGAAAGTAAAATCACGACCTACTAGATTATGAATATGAATGTTATGACTGCGTATACTGTATTCGAGGAAGGAGCGGAGTGATCACATGCAAACTGCCTGATAGGGGTGGAGTTAACACAAGCCCTTATCAAGCTGCACAAAACTTGTACTATTCCGGCCGGAACATTTCGCACGATTTTATCAATAGGCTGATTTTTCTCAAATTTTATGTGAATAACAAAAACTTTTCATGACATGACACAATCTCATAGGCGCGTCCAAAATAACCATTGCAATGAAGATAATAGAGTATTAGTTGTTTTTATTATCAATATAAAAAAAGGTTTATTTTGAAAAAAGAATTTATATCAAGATACATAATTTTGATTTAAAAATTACGTATTTTATGACGTACATATGTGATTTAAAGAAAAATAATACAACATGCCACTGGATGTGACAGCGCTTACAAAGGGAAAAAGATTTTACTGCCGGAATAGTACATCTGTCGTACGCTGTTTGCTGCCCGTGCAAGTCTTTGAATTCCCATTTGGGTCATTCCATCTCAAGCCATCTTTTTGGGTAACCCTTGGCAATGTTAATAATTTTCGAGTTCACTGTCTCCAGCCTTACTTTGTGGAACACCATAATCATGAAATATAATACAAATACAAAGATTAAATTAAACTCGTGTGTATCATAAAACCAGAATATTATATCTAGCTAATAACAACTGTCACTGTCAAAGGACTCAGATTATTTTGTATAATTTGCTGGTGTTATGATACACATGAGTTAAAAATTCCAAAGGCACATTTGATGGAGTTACGTTTTGCTCGTACTATATTATCTGATTCTTTGAATTACTTAGCAGTTACTAACATTTAAAGTGAAACATGCACCCAGACATCATAAAACTTCGAAGCTCCATTACTAAATAATCAATAAAAGATGCACTCATGTTTTTATGCACTTTAGCAAAAGTTGAAAAAGCAAACATAGAATACATATAATTGATAACTTTATTGAAATTATATTATTTATTAACAATATAACAGCATTAATTGTATTAAATAACTTTTTTTTAATTGAAAAAGTCTCCAGCTTCGATGGATTAGTGGTTTGTATGTTGTGTACCTGTGGTAAGTCTTCGAATAAAAAGCTTGTCTTTTACATTTTATATTTTCATCTGTCCACACTTTAGAAAAGGTATGGCCAACGTTCACCCATGTCTCATCAAGAAAGTATATTGTCCGAACTTTAGTTCTGTACTCTTCAAATGTACGCAAATGCTGTCTACGCCAGGTCACAGTATCTTCTTCTCCAATAAAATACTTTTATGTCCGATTGCATCATAAAGTACTGTTTATTGTATTGTTTTACGGCAGTAAACTGGCTTATTATTGTACTCGTAAAATAAAGTGGAAGTAGTAAAATAAAGTAAAATTAAGTGTGGCAAATGCATATGACATGTCAAATTTTCTTCTGTCAAGAATAAATGTCAAATTTATAAACTGATTGTTTTTTGATAATTATCCAATTTTAGGAATCGAACATAAAGCTTTGTATGCAACTCTTACATAATCGGACCTTATAGACTCGCCCTTTTTATAGGCCTTGCTCGCTTCGCTCGCTCGTCCATAAACTAGGCTTGTCTATAAAGTCCTAAATTATGTACTTGTTACATAAATAGCTATTATTTTGTAACGTCATACAAGTTTTGTGCTGTCAACAAGTGTATTAAAGTGCACGTTATATTAAAATGAAATGTCTTACCGAAAATTAAAATTTTTAATTGTATAAAAGAATGTTTTTCTGGAGCAATTTTTCTTCCAGTAGAGGTTTTAGAACATATTCTTTAGAACAGCGTTTCCCAACCGCCGGTCCGTCAGAAATTTTTGCCGGTCCGCAGAGAAATAACATTATTCAAAATTTTACTAAACGAATTTTTTTAATTCGTGTTATCCTGGAGCTAACGTAGGGTCAAATGGTTTATCGGAGTTGCCCAAGAGTAAACTCTGAATAAATTTATACGGAGCCGGCGCTATGTATTACATACATACGTGCAGATATATAACGCGCCGGCACCGTACCTATGTGGTGGGGTAGTATTCAGCAATAGGTAATAAAGAGGATCTCCCATTTTAGAATTCTTAAGCGGGTTTGGCGCGCACTATTCTAGGCATACTGGTACCGAAAGAATTTTCGTCTTGCATCCCCGATTAACGCGAACGATGAAAATCCGGGTTTCGCGTTTTTGAGGGGCTGCAAAACTTCGACCCGGACCGTTTTTTGTGTGTCGATGCATTGGGTAGTTCCCGTCTCAGATTTGAAGTCTCCGGTAAACCCTTTAGGCGGAGGCGGGAAAGAATTGACCACGCCGTACGGTAGGTCGTAGCAAAAATCTGATCGCGGTATGTTTGCCATCGCACTACCGCAATTTTCTGAACTCTTCCGGGGAGCGGGGGCTAGGGGTGACATGGGGTTTTTGGAGGCGATCAAACATGTGTTGGCGGCATTTGATGTCACGCGGCTTGTTACGAGCGGTGCACCTATTGGTTTTTCCGTATCTCTAGCGCTCTCCACCCGTTTTTGAGAGGCGGTATCTCGGAAACTATAGGAGCCAAAACTACAATCTCGGCGTCAAACGACGAGCAATCTCAAAATGTTTCCTTTTTTCACCCGAGAATCGTGCTAAAGTAATATCGCCACCACTAGCCTTATCGGACTCCTAAGTGCAAACTACTTCTGGAGGTCTTATATGATTGGCTGCTGGGTCGTTTGATCCAATTCCCTTTTTTGACCGCCGCTCCCACTGCCAGCGTTTTCGGTTATGTCTCCGCTCCATGTGTCGATGGAGCGCCCTATGTGTCTAGAACCTAGTTATGGTCTTTGGCGCCGCACCCGGCCCTGCGATCGTTTCTTCGTTTGGCGAAAAGAGAAAAACTCCGGCGTTTCGGTACCCGCCGATTTCGGGCCGTCTTGGTCGTTTGGGGCTTGGTACCGCTTTTGTTATAAAACCAACTTTTGTTATTATGAAGAACGGATATTTATTTATTTTAGATTGTTTTTGCACGTGTAAAGGTAAATTTATTATTATAAGATTTATTTTGCGAAATGTTTTCGTTAATCTTTTACCCTGCCGGTCCGCAAGCAAATGCTACGTCGTTTGGCGGTCCGCGAACGAAAAAGGTTGGGAACCGCTGCTTTAGAATACTCTGCCGCATATTCTTTTTTCGCCTTGAATATGGTGCTTTTAGATACTCTTACATTACATCGCGTTCTTTTGAATACTGATTAACTCTTAGGATATAAAACTGTAATAAGGAACATAATCATCTACCCCATACAACCGGGATGGGGTCTCAATATGGCGGAGTAGGTATTTTCGGTTTTGTAATTAAATATTTTCATTCGCGGTTCTCACCGTCTCGAAATGCGCACATAAACTACATAACCTCAATTTTAAAACATAGTATTTTTAAATTAATCTTGGAATATAAATTTTGTATTTAATATTTTAAGCAAACGAATACTTGCTTATGAAATGTAATTCCCTTCATAGTATTTGTCGGAGTTTGAGAGAAAAGCAGACGTAGGTGGTGTCTAATGGCGGCCAGTGTGGCGTCTCTTCTCATAAGAGGCGTCGCTTTTATTAATTTGATATGTCATAAATGGTGTACAAGCTAGATTCAAACGATGTGAATATCAGAAAAATGTGCTAATTTTCGGCGCAACTGTACAACCAGCAATGGTACCAACCAAGTGGTACCATTCTGATCTTGCACCGGCGCATTATTCGAAGAAAGTTGGCTTGATCCCGATGTTTAGTACACATAGGGACTGCGAAAGCACGGCCTATCGATCCTTTTGGCTTGAAGAGTTTTCAGCAAGAGGTGTCAGAAAAGTTACCACAGGGATAACTGGCTTGTGGCGGCCAAGAGTTCATAGCGACGTCGCTTTTTGATCCTTTGTATCCAATTTGTAAGCAAGACTGATAATCTACCAAATTTACCTCAGTATCGACCTGTTGCGACTTATAGAGCTTTCTGTAAAGCAAAGTATAAGCTTCTTAATGAACCAGTGAAGGGTTTCCCAGGTTTCAAGGCAAAGTCGGATTCAACTTGGCAAAGAATCTCAAACCAAGTAGTAACTGAATCGGGAAATAATCTGTTTAAGAACTTTCGAAACAACTTACTGGGTGTGTCCAAAAAAAAGACCATTTTCAGCATTATAATTTAAATATTTATAAAGTTTTTTTTGTTCAAACTTTTAATAAAGTTTTTGTTATTGATCTAGTTCTAAAACTCGTTTAATTATTTGTGACCGAAAATAACGACACTTTGCCTGAAACACCCTTTATATGAAAATGAAAGGAATACAATTAATATAAGAATAGACATTTTTGAAGATCATCTATCTTCAGTGTTACAGAAGAATTACATTAACATTATTACCAACAACAAAACCTGCTCTTTTACATTCGCCTGAAGTGAACGTTGCCAAGTTTCTATATTGGCGGTAACGAAAAGTAGCTTAAATTTTGCCATTGTTAAGAATCTTTGATTTAATAAAGCTATAAAGAAAGTAATTGGAATTTAGTTAAATTATTTTTGAAGTATTCAAAATATCCACAAAATATCCAATAAATGAGAGGGTTAGAAAAATTATCCTGAAGAACTTCAAATTATCCACAAATCGAAGAATTATCCGCAAATCGGCAGCACTGGTAGATAGTAGATCTAAAAGCAAGTGAAATATGGATAAATCACGATAAATCAAACGTTTACATTAAGGGTTGCCAGATTTATTAAAAAGCAATGCGCCAAACTGATATAAAAATCGCCAATAAATATAGATGGCGTTACAAAGCAACAAAAGTCAAAATCTACTAAGGGCCCATCTTTCCATCTCCGTAAACTTTATCTGACACTTGGCCGGTTTCACAAAGCTTGATTAAGTTCTGATTAACTTAATTGTCATTAAATTCAAAATTCAGACATTTTATTGGCTGAAATTTAACAGACCTTGAATTTTATCTAATTATATTTCTAGATTTCAAATTTAATCACAATTAAGTTAATCACAGTTTAATCAAGCTTTGTGAAACCGGGCAACTGACAGTTAATTGTTGAGTAAGTTTCGGAAAGGGAAAATAATGGGCTTTCCAACTGTGAAAAATATACAAGGTGATCTATTTGAAATCACAAAGCTGCCCTATTCCCGAGAATACGTACGTCATTTCTGGATAAATCGGAAGTGGAAAAGAAAGACGAATACTAAAAAAAAAAACTAAGGAGACTGGCAAAGATCGCATTCTATTATCTCAATTACTTCAAAAGTTATTTACGATTATAAAGGTTCAAAATATAATGAGACACCCTGTATAATTTCACATGAATAAAAAAATTACCTGCGTTAATCAAAACAAAAACAAAAAATATACCTAAAAAATGACATTACCGAGGTTGTACGTGTTAAAAATCCATATAGGTATCGAAGTATGAATTTTTCCTGCTTTCTGTGCTCTGTAACTCCAAAACTGTTAATTTTAGAGCTTCGTATCCCTGGAGACTTTCGACATTCATAATGCTAGTTGTCAGATTAATTCTTATGTATTTTTTGTTACATATTTATTAAAAATAATTATTAAGATTGTTTGGCTAAAAAAGTAAAAATTCTAAAAAACGAACAAATAGATAAAAATAATAAAATCTTACTATTATAACAACTTTATTCCTCATCAGAAATTTGAAATCATGTAGTAGGATAGCAGAAAACGCTGAGGATTGTTTGCTGGAGTCCTGGTAGCTACATTGACATATTGAAGAGCCTCCGTATGTAGCCATTGACGACACGAGTAGCAATATCATCATTAGTAGTGCTACTGGCTACCAGATGGCGTCCAGTTTTACAAATTTTCAAGAATGTTTCAAATTTAACTTCGTTAAAAGTTAAAAATTATTTTGAGTTATTTTATAACAATTTTTAATAAGTACATAACAGAAAATGCGTAAAACATAACGTAACAATTAGCATTAAGAACATTAATAAAAAATAATGGAAGCAGGAGTGTTTCCAGGAAATTAAACAACAATTACCTTATTAGATGGCGCGCAATACAATTTCTTGGAGACACACCTGCTTCTCTTATTTTCTGATTAATGTTCTTAATGATAAATAATTGTTACGTTATCGTTTATGGATTTTCCGTTATATACTTATTAAAAATTGTTATAAAATAACTTAAAATAATGTTTAACTTTTAACAAACTTGAATTTGAAACATTTTTGAAAATTTGTAACAACTGGACGCCAACTGTTAACCAGTAGCACTATTAATGATGATATTACAGATTGTGTCATCAATGTTTACATACGGGTGTAACCAATATGTAAATGTAGCTATCAGATGGCTATCAGGATACCAGCAGGGAACCACCCTCAGCCTTTTCTGCTATCCTAATACACGATTTTAAATTTCTGATGAGGAATAAAGGTGTTATAATAGTAAAAATATTTTTATTTATTTGTTCGTTTTATTAGAATTTTTACTTTTTTAATCAAACAATCTTAATAATTATTTTTAATAAGCATGTAACAGAAAATGCATAGGAATTAACCTAACAACTAGCATTAACAATATTAATAAATAATTAACTAATTAAGCCTAATGAGTGCCGTTGTGCAAAGAACCCCACGCGTTTCTTACGGATATTGGATACCGGTCAGATTAGCTGAAATTGTGATACGTTTTAGTTTACATTATTCTGATCAAAAGTCTCTTTCGCTACAATGCTCTATAATTAACAGTTTTGGAGTTACATAGTAAGGAAAGCAGAAAAAATTCATACTTCGGTATATAGATTTTTAACACGTACAGCCTACACCCTTGGTAACGTCATTTTTTGTGTATATTTTTTGTTTTTGTTTTGGATAACATAAGTAATAATGTTGTGTTGTATTCATGTAGAATTATACCGAGTGTCCCGTTATATTTCGACTCTTTATATACCTATATAGCTTTTGAACTAACTGAGATAATGTAATGCGATGTTCGCCAGTCTGCTTCTTAGTTTTTTAAGTTTTTTCTGAGTAGCCGTTTGTTGCCCACTTCCGGTTTATCCGGAAATGATATAGCGTATTTTCGGAGATTTAAATAATATGCAGTATTCACATTAAGAGCTGATAAAACCATACCCTGTATAATAACCATGATAAGTATGGTCCTTGTGGAAAGGAGAACCAATGGACTTTCCAACGTGCGTGGTTAACCCTCATTATCTCTTCGAGCTCACCACCTACAGGCGGTGGCTTTTAGGAGGTTATTTAACAGCCCTCAAGGAAGACTTATGTAAAAATCCAATGACTTCAACTGAACTTTCCTACGCTATTTTTTTAATTTGACTGCACTGGGTGTAATATTTTTCAATATTTATGTTGCCATTAAAACCAATATTTCTATAATATTTATATAATATTAAAAAAATTGTGCAATATTACTGCGATATTACAAAATATCTCATTAACATACCTCAACAATGGGTGTGTAAAAATCTTTTTTTTTTCGTTACAGATCTCCTCTTTCACATGCCCTATATGATGGCTGTTAGAGGCCCCCTTAAGTCATTGAGGTGTATTTGGGTTATTTATGTAGTATTTTATTTTATTTAGCAGGTTATAAATAGTCAAAAATAAAATAAATTGATTTGCCAAAATGGTTTGTTTAAAATACATATCATTACAAGAGAAACGCTTGTAAACGCGGTGATGACGTAGTTACTACCAGTCAGTAATGCATTAGACAGAACATCGCCACTCCGACGCCGACGCCCCGGTTGTATTGGTAGAAACGTTATTAAGAATTTTCTAAATGCTCATATCTCCCTTATTTTGCATGATAAAAAGTGCGGTTTTTAATCCGAAAGTAAAGGTGCGTCCCAATTGTTTAGCCCTTAGGTTTAGCCAGTCTCGATAGATTAATAGTTTGCATGATTACTCCATAATTCAAGGCTCGTAGGTTCATGGTAGTACTTCATAGCTATGAAAATTGTTTTTTCTCGTCTTTTATATTAATGAACATTGTCGAAGGGTATCTTATAAGAACATAACAGTAACATCTCAAATGCCAAATTCACACAAAAGCGTCATATCTGATAATCTTTTTTTCGTTAAATAGTTGCATACTCAACTGAACAGCGTTGCGAGATGAGTCCAAGAGCAAAATCCAAGAGGCTAGAGATGTCAAACAAAACGCTGTCAATAGAGTTTACCAAACACGACAACAGACATACACATTGCTGTTTAATAAATTGCAGAATTTCTGCGTACATTGCATCTAACTTTTTAGTAAATATAAATTGAAATAAGTTACCTTATCATTTACTTTTGGGTCCAACATGGCGGTTGGATTGGAAACAAATCATGTTAGTTGTAGTATATGTTAAACCATTTTGATAAACGATTTAGATTCGTTTCCTTAGAAAGCACAACTTTATCAGGAATTGCTACCACAAGATTACAACTGTACCTAGATCCGAGACAATCTGGAAGATAATGTTTTGAATTTGATGTTCTTCTCAGACGAATCATGGTATTATCTTTGTAGATATATTAATTCGCAAGTGATAAGAATGTGGAGTACCGATAATCCCAATTTCATTAAAGGAAAAACCGATTGCATTGTTCGAAAAACCAGTATTTGACTAGCTCTTTCGCGAAGGATATTGGTCGGTCTCATTTTTTTGAAGAGGCTATCACTACCAAAAGATACTAGAACACCATTCTGAATTGGTTCATCGATCAACTCGATGACAAGGAACTGCAATACGGTTACTTTCAGCACTTCGGTTACTTCTATGTGGCTCATGGTTAAACACCATTCTTAAGACACCGCTGCATATACCTACTCTAGAAGATTTACAACAAAAGTTGTGAAAGAATGTGATAACGTTACACCTCACCTTTTACAGAAAGTGTTTGATAACATGAACAGACGTGTTGAACTGTGCATTGAAGAAGGCAAACATTTAACCATCTTTTGAAGTTTAAAATAAGATTAGTTAGTAAATAAACGTAATGCTATGTCAGCATGATTTTAAGTGATTGATTTATTTTGATTTTTGTAATAATTGTTAGTTGAAATCGCAAGAGCGCATATCTGACAGTAAAAAACAGGTTTGCCACTACATAATTATGAAGTTACTCTCCAAAAATTCAAGTTTTATGGCGTTACTGTAAACATAGGACTGGATGCGCAATGCGCATGATCAATTATTAATCTATAATTGTATAAACCGACAAGATTTTCTTAGTTGTCACTTATTAATTGTTAGTTGTTAATCCTTAGTTGTTAATTGCTGTAGAAACTAGGCATTTACATTACTTACTAATAGAATAGATAAATAGAATATTTAATAACAAAATTTGACAGTAAATATAAGTAAATATACAGTCTGTTTGATTTAACTTTGTAGCAACTTTATTTTCGATCAGAAATGGTATAAACTGTATATATTATTAAATGGCATAGAATTCTATATGCTTAGAAAATTTTGTATTTACTAAATCAGCGTGAGCGTGATGACGTCATAGAACTTTTTAATTACATTTTTACATTTACATTTTTAAATTACATGCTAGGTATTTTTTTACTGAAATCGATAGAGTATTGTGTTCTCTTTTCAACCATAATAAATATGCATCCTCTTACATAAGAAAATTCTCAAGAAAAACGTGAAAAATGATTTACGAATAGTAGGCTTTGATTTTTGGTTCTCCAATTATTAAAACACAGTTATTTAGCAAACTTAGGTAAATAATGAAGCTTCAGTTCTTACAGTGACGTATTTAATTTTTTTTTCGAGGGGAAGGAAGGTATAATATTGTTTCAGCAGCTATTTTATTATTATAATATTACCTTTGCTAATGACAACTTAGCTGTGGAAACAATATTGTCAGGTTATAATTTAATCAATACTGTGAAACTTTTATTAATCTTTATTTATTTCAATCAATAGAATAAATTGAAAAACTTATTTTAGAATTTTCCTAATAGCATACGAATAGAAAATGATTGATGTATTTTTTACCAAGCCAGAAAATTAATCTTATCATATCGAACATGAAGAACAAGAATATGGCCATGCTAAATCTGCATTTTAGCCGCACTGCAGAGGGCGCTGGTTAAAATCTTTTGGGCGGTCTGTCACCCACGAGCAACTTTCCAAAGTTTCTGGCAATTATGATTTGGTATCTTTTGCATCATAAGGAATACCAAGATACCACTGCCAGAATCATTAGACAGTCGGGTGTGGGTATTTAATTATAGGTAGGTATCTGTTAAATTCGCAATTTTCAGGAAAATGACAAAAACCTACAAGAAACAGATCAACAAATTACGTGCCTTAATTGCGAAAATCAGAATACCACATGTGTTTTCAATGGAATAGGTATGTCGAGATGTTCTTGCAAATGTCTCCCTCCTAATGACTAATCACTAAAACAATGGATTTACAGAAATACTTGAAATACGCCATGTCAAAGTTGCCAGGTGAAATTATAGGTAGGTATCTGTTAAATTCGCAATTTTCTAAATCACGAAAAATGACCTTATGTGTTAAAATATGGAAAATATTTTATTAATAATAATGATAATAATAATCGCTACAACCCATAGCCTGGAAACCAAACCCAGAAGCTAGAAGCATGTGCGGGAGGGAAGGGGGCGATTATTATTATTACGTAGGCCGTAAGAAAAAATGTTTCTAAAGACATTTTACGTTCACATATCTAGTTTGAACAAGATATCCCAACATAAGGAAAATGTTTTTTAACATTTTTACACCCCATAACCACTGGCGGATCTGAGGGGAGGGCCATGGGGGCCATGGCCCCCCCTAGAGGAGTTCTAAATAGTTGACCTTGGTTCAACGACCAGAGTCATGTAAGTAAACCTTTGATTGGTTTTCAAACAAGAAGAAAACACACCTTATACTTTATACAAACCAAAATTATTCGTTCTATTTGGATGTTTTTTCAAACAACCCAAATCCACACATTTCTATATTTCATTGGAGTCGTTCATCATACAATAAACTATGAAACAGAAATATTCTTCTATGCAGTGCGAATGTGTGCAATAAATACAGGCGGCCGGTCGGGCCGGCGGCTAAATCAAAGGCGGCAAAACTGATAACGATAGAGGAAAAATAATTGTTATTGGGGACTGTGTTCTTAGTAAAAAGCATCTTAGCGGTAAACCGTGAGCGGTGAGCGGTAAGAATCAAAAACAAAGGAGCATTAAGTAGAAAATAGTTGTTTTTTGTCGGAAACCACATTTGTTCTTCGCTTTTAGGTTATGTGTTAGTTGAAGTTTATTAGATATTTATAATATGCTTCTATGCAATTTTCGAGATTGGTGGATTTACTACACTGACCGCAACATTTTCTGAGTCTGCCTGTGTTGTAGAAATTGTATGAGACGACGTCTTCTGGGCATTAAGTCTAGCTGGGCATTAACGTCATTGGCCGGCCATTGACGTAAACGATCAAAACAGCCGGCCATAAACATTAGTTGTATTATTTTTACCACAGGTCGTGTTAGTACTATAATGTACTAAGCTAAGACAAAGTGAGATTAAGTAAGATCATTGAAAAGTAAAAAGAACATACAATTTAAATTGTTTATGTAAACAAGCAGAAACACACAACTTAACCACAAATTTGTAATCGGTTGAGTTTTTTACAAGGATGACGGAATAGTAGATTACTTACCGAGGCGGGAAGTAGAACATTACGCGGAGAACGACGCGTAATGTCTTCCCGCCGAGGTATGTATACTATTTTATTCACAATCGTACATAATTATGTTCTTACATTGATACCTTATACTTGATATATATAGGACACAACACCAGCGTTTTTATTCAGGTGGCGATAAAATGACAATTGCTGCAACAATTGTCAAAGTAAATTCGTGTCACTACTAAATCAAATTTAATTACATTGCTCCTAATTGCAATTTACACGATTTAAAATGTCTGATAGTGAAACTGATGTAAGTTGCACACCACCGGAATTGCGAGAAGTTGCTAAAACAGTGACTGACTGTTACCTGCTAAAAGTAAAGATAGATACGAAAACTTCTGCCATCTGTTGAGAATATTTAGAACGAGCAAAAGGTAAGTAATGGATATTACTAACCAAGAGAACTCATTACTAACCAAGAGAACTTATTATTGACTATGGTGTATAATAAACTACTTTCTAACTTTTTAAACGTCAGTAATAAACACATTATGTATCGATTGTGAATAATAGTTATTTACGTTATAAGTCCTGGAAATTGAATTTTACAGTCGAGTAAGATGTTACAAACAAGACGACGACGGAGCCAAGTTCGGAACATCGAAACGAGACTGTAAGAACATTTCCAGAACGTATGACGTAATGCGTTTTATTTAGAACGAGCATCTATGGCAACTATTAGTCGAATTCAAAACATAGAACGAGTATCCATGGCAACTGAATAAACTAAAACATTGTTCAGTTAATAACAATGTAAGTAATCATCATTTTCCTGCAATAGAGTAAATTCAGGAGTGACGCCACAGTTTTCATATATTCACAACTAAAAAAAAATAGATATTTCACATAGACATAGACATTTGAGTGCTTTAATAACCCGACTTTTCCAAAGTTTGTAGCATTGAAAAAACATTGAAAAAACAGAAAATTGACACTTCACTTAAAATACTTTACTCTAAAAATTTGAATTTTTAAATGTCACATCAGTGTTGTCAACTTGTTGTAAACTACAACAAAATTCCCTAAATTTTGAAATTGCGAATTTTTTTATTTAAAAAGGGAATAAAATGCACAAAATAAAGAAAATAGCATAAAAAACTCGTTTCATAAGTCATTATTGCACTCGTCCTTTAGAAAACGAGCCGCTTGCGAATTTGGACTCGTGTAATAAATCTTGCCGTATAAAACGCGTTCTTTAATATACTATTTTGTACTTTGCGTTTACAATGGGCTCCTAGTGACACCGAAAACGATTTCATAGTAGAGGCTATTATAACATCGTTTTTGGAGACTATTTGTTTTGTAAGGTTGGTAACATTTGTTTTATATTACATATAAACACAGTTAATTTTAACACATTCTAACCTCACAAAACAGGAAAAATCATTTTATAGTATTACCATATGTTAAACGCAAAAATCGCTAGATTGTAATACAATAGTTTGAATTTACAATTTCTATAAGATTAATGGCGCAAAGTATAAAAAATAGTATGTTATACTTGTTTTATAAGACGTATTGTAGCTCTGGTTCCAAACAACTCATGCTACAATAGACCGTCTTATACAACTCGTATAATAATATACTATTTTCTACTCTATACTCTAATTTAATTACTATATATGCAATAGCCGTTTCATAATGAGGTTCATTACGCAACGAATTTCCATTATGAAATGCGTTGTTGTCAAGAATATCATATGGTTTGGTAGGAACAAGCCAATGTTAGTACTATTATACTAACAGTGCAGGATTTACGTATAAGCTACACAAGCTATAGCTTAGGGCCCCCACTTTCTTGGGGGCCCCTAAGAAAATTGTCCGAGTGAGCAATTGTCATATATACTTAAATATACTGCAGCATTATTTGTCCCAATATAATATCTGGACTTATCAAGGGCCCCATATCTCAAATAGCTTACGGCCTTATCAAGTCTAAATCCGGCCCTGTATACTAAACTTGGGAACGTACCACATCGTCCATCACCATCACGCAGTAAATAATAAATATTACTGACAATTCCACTCATATGTAAAAAACACCATTTGCTAATACAAAAATCGTAGTTTGTTATCGGCCAAATAGGAAGGAACAGAAATGCAACTGGATAAAAAATCGATAATTTTACGTTACCATGGTAACGCTTGCATTTATTGTTTATTATATTGCGTCGCGTCAGTTTGAAACTTTCAACTGTTTTAAAAGTAGATTTTATAGTTAAAAAGCAAGTATTCTTAAACAGTATGTTGAGGTTAGGAAATATCTGCGAAGAAGAAATATGCAATAAGCGAGATTGAAAATTCTAACCCTGAAAATACAAAAAAAATAATCATCCATTCCAATTTAATCCAACATCAACTACATAATCTACATCAGTAATGAATGGAGTCAACATCAACAGGACAAATTATATACAATTACAATAACTGTGTTTTTAACAATTGTTCTTTCTAAAAACCATTTTTCAATATTTACTGATATTCTGTTCTAGTGTTAAATAAAGTTTAATTGAATTGAATTCAAATATTACTTTATTCATTCATGGAATTGTCTTACCAAACACCATTCGAGCTCAGATTTATAGCCTAATATTTTTTACGTTTGTTTTCTCGTACTTACTTTCATATAGGTAATTTAACTCGATCTGTTTGATAAAATCACTCGAATTACGCTCTCGTGATTTTTTCAAAACAGCTCTCGTTAAATTGCCAATGAAAGTAAGTACTCGAAATAACCATTAAAAAATATCTGGCTAAATCTGAGATCTTATGGTATTACCCTCGATAATTACTATTATTTTCAATCTGTTCTAACAAATTACTCTTATTGTTAGTTTTATTAAATATTAATTTAAAGAAATTCTAATTGTATTATTTGGTGCTTTTATTTATCAATTTTGCAAGTCTGTCTTAAAAAGTAATAATTAAATTTGACGCAGATTTTTATAACACAATAAGAGTTAAAAAATAGAAATTGCGTAGAAATGTTTTCGTATGATTATCACCCAGTTTGTACTTTAAGGTTACACCTTATAACAATTTCAGAAGTCCACTTAATAGTAACAAATCAGTTACGATCGAAGAAAAAATAGTGTATGCAACTCGCACATAATGGTTATTAATACACTCGTATGACTTACAACACTAGCTGAGATCGTGTTGTAAATATCATACTCGTGTATTAATAACCATCATGAGTTGCTCGTTGCATAATAGTTATTTATGTATTAAGGGCATAAAGAATCTTTTTTGGCCGGAAGCGTTTTATCTTAGTAAATTGTTGTGTTCTATTTATTTGTCACAAGTGAGTTGGTACTGAGATAACTCGTTTCCCCCTTGCCCCAACTGAACCCGCTTGTTATTTAGCTTACTTGAAAGTATAAAGCGAGACGGAATTTTTGAGGTTATATCAAATGTAAACAAATATTTAATCATAGAAAATATATAAGTAAATATGTAAGTTTGTTCAAAGTGAATACTTTAGCAGCTGTAGCAGTTATAATATTATATTGCAGGAAAATAATAATTAGGTACATTATTTATTTTATTATTTTCCGTAAATCATTGTAAGAAACACAAACGATTACAAATTTGTGGTTATTTTGTGTGCTTCTGCTTGTTTGCATCAACATGTTGAATTGTGTTATTTTTACTTTTCAATGATCTTAGCCAATCTCACTTTATCTTAGCTTAATACATCTTACTAAGACACTACTAGACACTAAACTACTAAGACAACCTGTGGTAAAAAGAATACAACTCAAAAATTCCAGTTCACTTCATACTTTCAAGTAAGCTAAATATAAGCGACAAGTACTAATTCGAACACAACATTTTACTAAGATAATGAGAATAAGTAAGAATCTTACTTAAAAATGGTGAAAAGACAACTATTTTATCCCGGCCATTTACGTGACTTCGTTGCCTCTTTAACTGTAACATATACTACATAGTGGTGAACAATAAATTACTTTTATTTAAGGTGGCTTTTCTAAGCCAGCAGTTTGAAACTTTATTGTTATTAGAGGTAGATGAATCATATTTTAGTTTCCTACGTAGCGTTTTTTATTAAACTTTTTAATTAATTAATTAAGCTGCAGGTTTCTCACAGAAAAAACACCGATTAGTATCACATCTGCGAAAACGCAGATTAAAAAATGTCGCTTATTAGCTGCATTTTAAAAGAATACGGCGGCGTTTCGGTATTAATAATATTAAAGAATTTGCCTAATATAAAAGCGGTACATGTACACTTTAAAATAGAAGATACAAATATGATACTAATAACCATAAAAGTAATAAATAAAAATAGAACAACCGAATAAAAACTCAGTATTATGCGAAAAACCGTTGAGAAAGTAGACGCAGCACAAAACGAACCATGGTTCAGATTTCAGATAAATTTACTCAGAGAGAACGGCTTCCATAGTATCCATTATCGCAAATATAATTATAACTATTTGTTTTTTTATTATTATCCAGCATATTCTCTTGTCCGTTGGACGAGAGCTGGAATCCAAAAATTAGCAAATCACTATGATAATAATATGTATTTACGTATATTTATACTCTACCCGATTAAATATTGAATAGGACTTTTTTCCGCACGATAAAACAACAATAAAAGGCCCCGCGATTGGGAGCCGGTGAAAGGGACTTTTTTAACCGGACTAAATAAACAAAGCTTAAACTTTCAAACGAAAAGTTCACTTTACATAAACTAATTTAGTACACAAAATGTAATACTTACTGTAATAGAATGCTCCG
Organism: Agrypnus murinus; assembly: GCA_929113105.1. Lineage (NCBI taxonomy): Eukaryota > Metazoa > Arthropoda > Insecta > Coleoptera > Elateridae > Agrypnus > Agrypnus murinus. Next base: position 153,053,295 of record OV816028.1, on the reverse strand, counting down.
ACTTTCATTAAGAAGTCTTTTCTCAAATTATAGCTCAGGATGTAGGTATTAATTTCCACGACACACAAATTATAAGGAAATACAAGGTTTTTAAAAGTCACAAAAAAAAGAATGGGCGCCAGTTATTCGAAATTATTCTAATACGCCCCCAAATAACAAAGAGCTAGATTAAATTGATTCAAAATTAAAAAAGAAACTAATTAATACTAGTTTGATTGACGTTAACACAAATTAAATTGTCAAATAACTTCAATTAATGCTAGGTCCATTTTCAATACGGTAAGGTTTAATTTGTAAATTCATTTATTCCAAGATAAAAATAAAAAATATCGGATTATCTCCGATAACAATAAATGAGTTTTGATGGTTATAATATTAATAATAAAATAGAAAACCTTGATAAGAATTCTTATTCAAAGGACCAAAATACGTAAGATTACAAAAACATTCGCTGAAACAAAAACAGTACAAATAAATTTCATAGTTACATAAACTTACTCTTAGCACACAAAAAATCCTCAAAATGTCACAAAACACCTCACATTAAAAGATCTTATTCACTAAACTTTAGAACTTTGAAATTTGGTAAAGATGTTGCAACGATGAACTGTAATTTCTTGAATGGAAATACTAAAATTATGTCTATCATAATTCGGCACTAAATCACCATAATAAAATTGTTAAACTGCAGTAATTCCAGAAGTTTAATTATTAATTTCGAGTTTTATCAATAACTGAAATTCATTATTAGAAGGCTATACTTTCAAATACTTTAAATTCTTTTCTTCAAGTGTTAACTAATAATCTTCTGAATATTCTTTAATGCGTTAACCGAGAATCAACTTCAAAATTCAATAATATTTTGAATTTTGACTGGAACTTTAACGACGGGAACGGTATTTGGTTAATTTTTATTAACACAAAACTAAAACGGTAGATTGAAGCCAATAAGCTTCCTGTATTTTTAACGAAGTAACGCAAAACGGCAATCACACAACTCGGTTAACTTTATTCGATAATCACGCGGGAACTAGAATACTGAAACAAGCCCGCTAACTCGAGGCAAACAACCATGGTCAAAACAGACACCACTTTAGGATGAGAGACCCGCTATCTGAATTGAAGCTCTCGTGGAGACTTGCTTTATTATTAATTTCGTCCTTTGACTTATTAACTTCATTATTATTAAATATTAGCACGGGATCCGAACCCGGCTTTGTCTGTACTCTTTTTAATAACTATAAACTGTAAATTTTAATTAAAAACTGAAAACTAACTGAATACTGAAAAATAACTGAAGACAAAACACCAACTCTGTAGCTTGACTCAACGTCAACTGTACTGTCTGAAGACTTAGTTGAGACTGCTTGAAGTTCGGGGTTGTTTTTTTAATATATGCGGAGTATTTTTTAGCGGGATGCAGTTCTGCATAGACCAATAAAAGAATCGCATGATTTCGGTTTGACGAATCAAAATTAGTGTTTTCAACACAAAGGAAATCTGGAACGCAATATTCTTTATAACAAAAATTGCGGACAGGATGTATTCCAAGACACAGATGGCCTCTTTAAAAAATACCATTTAGCACGTACAAACTATAATTCCTCTCAGCAAAATAAATTTTGACAATAGTTTCGGGGAATACAATATTAAAATGTTTATGAGAAAGCTTGAAAACATGATTTCACACGACCTAAAATATCAATATTTTACATTGTAACAACGGAATTATTTGGCACTGCAGGCACCTGTCTAAACAATATTCTTATTTTCAACAGAAACCCAATTCGTTATCAATTTTTTATACGAAATGACTCTACTAGTCTGAAAGGATTTTTAACAGATGACCTTTAATATATTTTTATGAGTTTTATTTGTACCACAAGCCAACATATTTTAAATTATAAAAAAGACGCAGATCTACAGGACCGCATTTTTAGCAACTTCGCGCCAAAATTTCATTAATTCAAGACTGGTAAAAAAATTCCGTTACAATATTAATAGCGAGAAACAACAGCGGCGCCACCTGTCGTTATTAATCCTTATTAGTCGTATTTATAAATGTTCCTCCCGCTATCGGAAATGAATAAAGTTGGCCGCGCAATAAAAATAATGGACAGATGGATGTTTTTACAATTTTCATAAACTTGCCCTTTGTAAATTAGTGTAATTTTTGTGACGTGTTAAAATCAAATACATTAGCTAAACGTTTAGCTGATAGTTTTTAATTTTATCAATTTTTTATTAGAGGGTAGGTAGATTACTAGTAATTGTAATGAGAACATTCGAACATAAAATGAACCCTTAAAAAATAAACCCACCAACCTATTTTAGTTGTTACAACAACAGATTTTCTTACCTCGTTTACCAAGCTAAGAATATGAATTAGCATCTATTGGTTAAGCTATCAAGCTTGCAGGTAGTAAGGGAATTAATGTTTACAATAGAAGAAGTACTATTATGGTTTTTATTTAATCGTTTATTAAAGCAATATAACGTACAGGATATAAGAATACTGATGTCAGATTTATCATTTATGTCACATAATATTTAACATTTTTAGGGGGATAACTGTGGGAGTGAGGGTGTTGTGGTACACATCTGCACTTTTACATCAAAACTTGCCTCGTCTGAATTTTTTACATGTTTTCAAGTCTTTGATTTATTATGTAAAATTCTACAGTGAAAGTGAGACAATATGCATATAGAATTATAAATGAGTGCCCAAGAGAGAAAAAGATGCAATTGCAAGTGGGAACGAGTTACGTTCATATACGAAGTTAGTTATATTGTGGTAACGAAAACCTTTGCTATATTAAAAAAAAATTATAAACTCTTGTATTATAAAATCCTTTCATAAACTAATGTTACATACCGTTACTAAACAAAGGTGTCTGAAACCCCTACAAACTGCAGTTTAACCTCTTTAAGGGATTCATAAACTCAAAAGTTACATAAATTTAGTTATCGTAAGTTTACGGTTACTATTACATAAATAAAAATGTTTATTGGGCTGTATCTTTTAACTATAACTTTATATTGGAACATATTAGGGGAAGATCAGCGGCACCATCGGGTTCCTCCTTCACTCGTTTATCTAGTATAATAAGAGGGTTGAGTAAGGTTATCGACTTAGACCTAATACAGTAATACGTTGCCCAAGAAGGATTGTTCCAAATATTGAAAAGTTCCAACAGTGTGAAAAATATGTTGCGGTTAGTTCGTAATCATCTAATTAAAGAATATTTGGCCAATAATGAGATACCAAAATACAAGGGTATCCCCCCCAAGGCTATGTGGGTTTCCTGAAAACCAAATTTTGAAAATGTTGTAAGTTTACATAACCTGAGATGTGAAACCATGCGTCACCTAAAGCAGCTTTTTGCGCTCTTCTTTAAGAGCTTCAGAACCTTGCTTACCACCAGCAGAAAGACAATGGCATTCATATCTTGAGATTGGTCTTCTAGTTAAAATGTGAAAACTATCTACGATGTATATGAGCCTTTAAAAATTTAACAGTTAAGATTCTGAAATATAGAGGTTATAGAAGTTAAAAACCAAAACCGCCGTTTTTGGAGGTTTTTTTTAAAACATCTCACCAAGAATATTTCAGAATTTATTCAGATATGCTGTTGTAGTCTTTTTAAGCTGTTCTGAACTTAACAAGTTGAGACTCGCTCCTACAAGACACTCTATTTGACGAGGCTGTGCAGAGAGAGAAGCGTAAAGACTTTTAGGAATTTTTTTGACAACGTCCATATGTAACACCTGTTAATGTTAAGATAAGTTAGATTGTAAAATTAAATTTTTCATATTTGATATTTGGTTTGATTTTAATGTAAACCTCTTTGTGGAGATAATCTGCTAAAAGACTTATATGGACTTTGCTTTATTCATTGTCATATAGCTGCAACTACGTCTGGTGGTATCCTAGGCCGTTCAAAAGATTTACGTATTATTACATTTGCAGTTATTACGAAACCCTTTAAGAAAGTTTTGCATTCATTTTTGGGAAACAATATCGTAAAAAATATATTAAAGAAAAGTATATTTCAGAAAAGACATTCTAGGGATATGTGACGAAATTATTTTATTTTGGTTAATTATTTTGGATGCAAGAATAAGCTTATCATCCGTGTGATATGTAGCCGCTCAGATAAGCCGCTGTCTCAAGCAAGAGCACGCGTTCACCGTTTATTTGGCGTGCGCTGCTCCGTTTCACTCCTACCGTTTCTCCTACACTCTGCGAGCACCTATATAAGTGAAAGCACTGTCCGATTTAGTCAGCCCATTTCAAGGACTCAAAGCCTTCAGGACAACCAGCCTGCAGCCTAGCTAGTCCAGTCGACCAAACCGCTCTCAAGAATGATAGGACTGTCAACTTACAGTATCACCGATTTCCCTTTCCGACCCTATTTCATCTTTGCATTCCTCAACCCCCGTTTCTGAAACTTCTCTTTGCGTACCCGGGTGGTCTCTTCCGTCACCCATTTCCTAGACTTCACTGTGCGTAGCCGGGTGGCCTCTTACTTACATCCCTTACCCCTTTTCGAGACTTCGCTGTGCGTAGCCGGGCGGTCTCGTCCTATCTCCATACTCCGCCGTTACCCGACACCCTTTTTTACTATCACGTATTCCGATACCGCTTGCATGCTTGCTTCTTACCGTACGCTATTTTGCACCCCGCTTGCAGTGGCCACCGTAGGTTTATGAGAGTAGAGGTATAGTGTGTAAAAGCATGTGGTATTAATAAATTGTTAACTGTTTGGTTTTCTGATTGTAAGTTTTATTTACTGATAACACGTTTACCTTCTCTGAGTGTCTTAGCAAAACAGGTGGAGACCCGTGAAGAGATCCAGATAGGGCCGACCTATACGACCCCAGCAGTTTCCTGGAATACCTTATCTCTACAATTAGTTACCCGGATCCGTAGAGCATGTCACGTTAATATAACTGGCACCCGACAATTACCGCCGACACCGAAGACCACCCAGCGCTACTTTGTGAGCGACTTGGCGCCCCGTCATCGCAACGACTCCTACAAATCCGAGTCCGAGCACAGACGCCTACCGAATTCAACACCGGAACCAAGTAACTTGCCCTTACAGAAAATAGTCTATTGGAGCCAGTGGCGTGCGGTGAGAATTTAGGCTAGGGAAGCAACCACGATTTTAATTATAATACACCTAGGTACAGGGAATAACCCCCCCCCCCAATTTAGAAATAAGTTTACATAGAATAAAAACAAATAATGTTTGTTTAATTATTATTTATTAAAACAATTATTTTTCCAAAGATTTCCCCCTCAAAATACTTCTCTGGATCCGCCCCTGCTAAGTACAATAAAAAACAGTGTTATAATTATTAAGCTTAAAAGTTTTTCAAAGAAGCACTTTTACACTTTATACTTATGGAATTTGTTGACTATCATTCTTTATTTTGCAAAATACCGGTACAGGTTTTAATATTTGTTGTTAAATTTGAAAGTTCTAGTTTTGATCTGCCTTTCTTAATAATTTGTAATTTCTCTCCAAAACTGTATGCGAAAAAATTCTTTATCAATAATTTACAAACTGAACAAAAAATTGTCCCGATTCGGATATATCGAAGGTACTCGAACCTTTCACCGAAGCAGCTGAATTTGCAGTCGTGACGATAATGCAATTTTAAATTTGTGTACAGGCAAACTACATAGAATTATTTGTCTTTAAAAAAATCCAACTTATAAATTGAAATAATAAAATGCGACTAAATACAGTCTCATTCGCAGATTTACATTACTTAAGTAACATTAAATTTAACAAACTATGTGTGTATTATAATAAATAAACATTTGGGCATGAAGCACACTAAAAATAACGGCTAAACAATGCTCTCCAATCAAACAGCATTGTCTACTATATCACCCCATGCCCGCTATTTCACGCCAAGGCTAAGAGAAGAGCAGTTGTAAACAGTGCTTATATGCAGTGTATGTAACACATTTGAATCGGTATTACCTTTCCGTGCAAGTTTAATGAGCCTAATTTAAAATAGTACTCTTAATAATTATACTTTTTGCTGTACGGAATTGATATTGAGCTTTAAGTTGATTAAATATTACAAATTTAAATAAACGATAACCATAATTTTATAAAAATATTTTTGTTAGCATTGGTTTTTATTTTTAATAAATTCTCAAGGGAAGCATTTCTTCCCTTGCTTCCATGGACAGCACGCCACTGATTGGAGCACGAGTTGTTTGGGACATGACGAACGAGGAGAGTTCCATAGGAACGAGTGTTACAACGTCCTATACAACAAGTATAATGCACTATTTTTCTACTTTGCGATGTTAATTTTATAGAAATTTGCAAATTCAAGCTATTAAAAACATTGCATTACACTCTAGGGATTTTTGCGTGTAACATGTGGCAACACTATCAAATGACATTTTACGTTTTGTGAGGTTAAAGTTATACCATGTATCAAATGAAATGTGTTTATAATTATGTAGTATAAAACAAATGTTACCAATCTTGCAAAACCAATAGTTTCCAAAAACGATTTAATAATTGCCTCTATTATTAAATCGTTTTCATTGTAAGCATATTGTTAACGCAAAGTATAACGGCAGAAATATCGCGAAAAAAATATATGAAATAAAAAATCTGGTTACATTTTTCTAGAATTGTTTCGGTACTAGTGAATAAATGTATAAACGAACATTGAAGATATTAATTAAAAATTTCAAAAATTCTGTCCTTCAGGTCTCGTTTTTTCAACTTTTTCTGGAATGTGTTTCATAAGTGTTCTGGATCTGTTTTATACTTCAATCTTTTCTGCGATATTTTTTCGTGAACGTATTTGCACTGCCAACCTAATAATACAAATCACAATTATATTGGATCACAAAAATTGGTTGATTAGTTTATTTAAAAAATAATTACAATAAAAAAAAAACAAGTTTGTAGTGTAAGCAGCTTTCATTCATAAACAACATACTACAAAACGTATGCAGCAATCGCGTTAAACACAGTTTTAAAAAATTATATACTCTCTTTCACTATCTCTTTCTCTCTTGGAATTTAATATGAATAACGATCTAATAAAAAATCCATTTCAATACTGCATAGGTGTCAATAATATATAGCAATAATAAATACTACTACTACTACTGAAAAAAGTGTTAGGAAATAACTAACATAAGAGGCTTATAATATATGGGCAAGGTCGCATTTTAGACCGTTTATTACCTGCCAGTGGGTTCAAATCTGACAAGATGATTGCATTTCTCCTTCCCTGTTGATTTGTAATGCAACGGTTTCGTTGTGTGATGTTTACTGACAGCATTTATTTATAGACTGAAATAAATAATATGTAAAGCAAGAACACGTTATTATAAGCGTTTTAATGGTAATGAATTCAATACCATTTTATAATGGAATACCAGACTATTATGCCAAACTCATCTAGACGGAATTCTACTTATTCCTAATAGTAGATATACTTAATTATTCTCGTGTACATATTTCGATCGTAGAACGACTTCATCGTAATTTAGAAGAAAATTAATAGACAAGAAACGATTTCAATGTTTGGGTCGTGAAATATCGAGAACAGAGAAGGAACTCCAAGGAGTTTTTCGTCCGTTGACTTAGCCCGTAAAATCCTTCTTGTTTAAAAAAAATAATAATTTGTAGTTTTTTTGAACGCATCCGTGAGAATAAAGACCAACCAAAAAAAATTACAAGAATAGGATTTGGATCTCCATTGACAGACTCCTCTTTGGAAACGAAGGTTCTTTTTTAGTATAAATGTGATGAGTTAAGCCGTTTTTAAATTTTTTAGGTACCTTTTTTTGTTAATTTTTCTACTGCCATTTGAGAAAGCCTTTCATTTAAATATGTATTTAAGTTATGGATTCTAAGTTCAACATTCTTACATAAGTAAATGAAAGTCATCAAATTATTATAAAATCAGCACTATTTATGTGTTCGATTTCCTGTCCGTCTGTCTGTAGGACTTCTAGATTTCGAAAACTGACCGTTCGACTTGAAATCTAAGATAAGGGGGTTATAGATATCATCATGTACAGCTAAGTTTTCAATCGCAACCCAACTCGACGAAGCGTTAGTGACCTAAGTCAATGGTCATGCCATTTTTAAGTAAGCACATAGGTCATGTGAGATTATCATTGAAGCAGGCATTTAAAAGGCGTATGTTGACATGACATATCTGCACACAAAACATGCATTTATTGATATTCTGGCGTTATATATTTTTTCTCAGCTGTAACTTTGCAGAAATGTAGGCAACAGTTAAGAATAATCAATTCTGGGGTACAAAAGAAATATGATTGTAGGGAAGTTTAAATTGATAAATAATAATAATAATAATAATAATTGCTACAACCCATAACCTGGAAACCAGGCTCCAGAAGCTATAAGCTTGTGCGGGAGGGAGGGGGCGATGATTATTATTACGTAGGCTCTATATGCGGCTGCAGCCGACTTACAGATGGAACAGCGCAAATCCCACATTTGTGTCACAGCTAAGGAAAACTGCAGAAAACCTTAACCAGATCTGCCGGCACCGGGAATCGACCCCGGGCCGCCTGGGTGAAAGTCCGGCACGCTAGACATTACACTACCAAGGCTGTTACACTACCAAATAGGTCGATAAGTATTTATGACAAGAAAAAGAAAGTTGTGAGTTCAGCACAAGATACTTTTTATTATTTACAACTTACAACAATTTAATAACAACTTTTATTATTTCGAAATTTCAAACGGATTATTGAGATCATGCTTGCTCGGCTGAATCATCATATACAATATTTTCTGCAAAAGCTATAAACGGTTTAAGACGAGCCGACAACTAATAACAATCAAACTAAACAAAAAAGGTTTTTCCATAAAAGAGAAAAATAATTGTGATAGGAGAATTTAGTTGTGTACCTGCTGTGATTTTCATTAATTACTGCTATTTTTCAATCACAACTTTTGTGGGACAGCTATTAAAAGGTTAATTAAAGATTTAAAAAATGAATTTTTTGGATTTTTATAGTTATATTATTACTACTCGGGATTTCCAGGAATCGCCGAGGCTTTTAGAAAAAATTCTTGAATCCCGGAAATAGAAAGATTGTAGAGACTCAGAAGCCCTAGTCTGTTTTGCCTCAGGTGATCAGATGATGACAATTGACATTACAGCCAATAATGATCTGAATGGATTTGCAAGTTGCAAGTCTTGGGAATGGCACGCCGATAGAAAGATTACTTCTCATGGTAGATTACTTCTCAAGGGCCTAACCTTTATTGCAGCAACATCCCTGGAACAGAAATCTGTTGAGATCGTAGAGTCCTTCTCTGATAAAGATACAGGCCCTAAAGTTCTCTGAGCAAAACTTTTCTTCACCTACCACACCTAGGCCCCTAATCACTTCTCCGTTGATTCATGGCTCTTAAATGAGAATGACATCGTACCCTATAGTACCCACAAAGGGTACGGTGTAAGTTTTATACAAAGTCCTGAAGACTACTCTTCCTAGCTTGTGGTACGCTCTAAATTAGTCTTTCTCCAGAGCTTTAAAGGTTGCCTTACTAACGGAGTACGATACAGTTTGACCCGTGTCTTCCACCTTTTTGCTTAGCTGTATCTAGTCCGCCGTTTTCAGTAGAGGAGTTTGCTGATCCAGGTGTAATTACATTGCTCTATCGAGGTATCTGACACTCTTTGGAAGGTGATCCAAGAGCTACGAACATTAGGAAATGCATGGTATGACGGCATGGTATGCTTTCATTAAAAGAAAGCAACAGGCATTGTTTGTCATTGCTAAGAGCATACACCAGAGAAGGTGCAGGGTCCTAACTACAGCGGGTTGCTGGTGCAATTCCGCGAGCCCCCACAAGATCCCTTTGGTCATGGTAATAATGTTTTAAAGGCCATTTGCAGTTTTGGCAACGCCGCCATATTGAAGCACTCGGCACATTGCCAGGAATCCCATCCCACCCTGCTCTTCATTTGACGCAAACATCACACAAAAAGTATTAGGTTAGAAAAAAGAAATATTTCCGTTTTTGGGATCTAAGTCACCCAGTGATGTGAATACATCGAGTGTAAATATCAGCTGTGCACAGAAAATGCAAGAGAAATGAAAGAGGGGGATAAAGGCAGTACTCAAAGAGTTTAAGTTTGTGGTTCTCGGAAACGAGTTCTCGTGTTTCTTCTCAACGACAGAACGATGCCCAGTCGATTTTAGGTCCTGGGATAAAAAGATCAAGGTTCGCAATTTAGTCTTACATAATTATGTCCATGGGCCTCAGCTCGTTTACTTTCCAGGGTGAGCGACCTCATTACCCCTCTATATGCCCTGCGGGCGTTTACAGGTTACTGCTACTGATGACACTACGGAAAAAGTACTACATGGTAAGAACAGCCGATCGATGACTATACTTTCTTCAAATTTTAAGTAATATTTTTATTTGTTTTCTTTTTATGGAGTAAAGCACTAACAACAAAACGAATGATTCTATCATACTAGCGGCATTGGCATAAAAATATTTTCTTATAAAGGAAGCCGTGTTTGTACACTGATCAAAAGTAATTAGGGATTAGAGAGACACTTGTATTGCCTGAGACTTTTTAAATCTTTTATTAATAGTAATTTTTAATCTTGATGTTGTTTTTGTAAACTTAATAGAAAAAAATTGTCTTGCAAAAACTCCTAGTTCTGTGAGCGTAATATTTCAATCTAAAAATACCAAAAATTGGCCAAACAAGTGTTTCTCTTCTTTTTTGAGCGATTACAGTTTTGGTTTATATCTAACCTCACTTTTAAAGTCTTGTTTTCCGTGTGGGGCTCTACAACTTTAGGTTTGTTTTGAGTTTTCAACGATCCACCTCACGGCACTGGAAGGCCTTGAACTAGGTCATGTTGCGGTATTAGCCACTCAGACGCTTCATTCACTCGCCACTATATAGCAACGCCGCTCAAGCGTCTACTTCATCACAGTGATATTCTTATAGCGGCCCCATCCCGAGCATCAACAACAACACTAAGCATATCAAATACCTTGGACTTTCTCCTATTCGGTACCTGGAAACACGCCCGATAGGTAACCACCAAGACGGGGACGGTATTAAAGGCGTCAACTTAAGAAAAAAGACATCAAAAAAGTATTCAGAGGTTTACAACTTTTCTTTGTGTCTGTGATCTTAATGTAATCTATAAAGAACAACCAGAAGATTTCTTCCAGAACTCCACCCTGAACCCACTTAGACGGTAAATTTTCAACATTTACTTTTTTTCGCGCACTGAACAAGAATGCTCTATTTTAAATATTCTACCCTTAAAATGACGTGTGCCAGGTGAGCTATGACAAATGTAAGAAAATTGGCATCGGATTTTCGTAGCACATCTACCTTATTTACTCTATAAAATGTATTCTCATGAAGTAAATTCTTTTTTAAAAAAATAACAAGTGGTGGATTTTAGCACGGTCCAGCAAATTTCCCAATAAAACTTTTCACTACTTTTAGTAACACCTGGTTATATGTACAAAGGGAATATAAAAGTATTGAAAGTACATATACAGGGTGTCCCACAATGCTGTTTACACGCAATATCTCCCTTATTTGAACAAATAGAGAAATCAACCAAAAACTATTGTTTATGACTCAAAATGGACCTTCAGAAAACTTCCTTAAACGCTGGTTGCATAGCAACGTTTAAGAGATCATGCCAACTTGAATAATTTTTGAAATTGCACCCTCTGTTTTTTTCATGGAAATGTATTCTTAACATCATTCTGCATACGGTAGTATGCCTTACTTAATTATCTAATATGCGTTTAGGGGTTGAAACACCCTCACATATACACCCTCTATATAAGGAATATCACAGATTTATTGGAGTTTTATAAGATTAATCTCTAGGTTAAGGGCCTGTTATCGCCGCCAGTGTTAATAATAGGAAGCTTCAGAAACTATAAACACCTAAAGATGGGGCTACAGTCTGCAAAACGGAATTAATTTCTTTAAAACTAAAATTTAAAAATGTAAATAGAAACATTATTTGATCGCATCGCAGTTCTCTGCTCATAGTGTTGCCAGACATGAGTGAACTTTCAAAATATTTTAAGTTTAACTGAAATTTTTAATTTTTAAACGCCAAGGAATAATTTAAAGTAGTTGAAATCAAAAAGGGGAATATAAAACTGCTAAATATCTTTAAAAATATCAGTTGTTCTTGCTGCTTTAAAAAAAAGAAAAGTATTAAAATATTAAAAATATTTATATTCGTTTTAAGAAATTAATCAGCACTAATTAAGAGTGAAATAGTTTATTAAAAAATTAACCGTCACATGCTCTTAAGTAAAGAAAAACAACATTTACTTCGGGAATCTACTAAATAATAATTAAAAGATTAGGAAAGTTAAATTACTTTTAAATGTCCCGCGAATATTACCACCCAACGCTTCCTGGTGCAGAAAGCGTTTAACTAAAAATGACTGATTTTCGTGCTGCCATATTTAAATTTCCGCGCCGTGTACATCTATTTTATTTCAATCAATACTAAATAAGTAAGCAAAAACATTTATCCATTGTCATAGATTTTTATAATGACTGTATTATATTTAGTTTGGTTATTTTTTAGAAAACGTTAATTCTACAAGATGGCAATGGCCAAGGCAATGTTCGACTACGATTATAAAATTTAATTTAGATATCTACTCCTTACAAACTATGATCCACACTACTTTAACAGTTTAGCAATCGACATCAAACGTTATCTTACGGTATGGTACCTCACCTTTCAACTACAAAACTTTTTTCTTTTTTGTGGGTTTGTGACAGGCCCACAAAAAGAAAACAAAATCTTGTAGTTGAAAGGTGAGGTACTATACCCGATGCTTTTTGGTGTACTGAAAACGAATCCGGGGTCAGAATTGACCCATCACCCAAGGGTTTTCTACATAACCTCAAAGAATTTCTAAAAATACATCTAGAAAAAATTCTTGGGTGATGGGTTAATTCTGACCTCGGATTCATTTTCAGCACACCAAAATGCATACGGTACGGTACCTCACCTTTCAACTACAAGACTTTTTTTTATTTTTGTGGGCCTGTGTAATTACTTTTATAAATTCTAGAAGATACTAGTGTTTCTACCTATGTGTTATAAAACTTTTGGTGAGAAATTTGGTAACCAATATTTCTTTTATAAACTTAACCTTACTTTTAGTTGGATAGTGGCTTATTAAAAGTTTAGAAAAAAAGTTAATTACAGCAATACATTTCACGCGAAAGTTTACAGGTTTCTTTTTTGCAGAAGGCTTTTCCTATTTCCACGCCAGGCACAATCTTGTTAAGAATAAGAGCGTACGCCCCTATTATTTCGTATGTTCAATTTAAATAATAGTTATTATCAAAGAGCCACACAAAAGATGGAAGATTAAAATTTATTAAGGTTAAGTCACATGTATGTGTTTCACTGGCTATCTAACTACGGCTATATAACATCACTTTAAGTTAATTTCGGTTACTATGACATTTTTAAAATACTTCTGGAGACTTTCAAGTTTTATCACAACACTTTCAGTAACGTTGTAACACTTAAGGATATATAGCGAACCAACAGTTCTATTATAACACTGTATAGTGTTACTATGGCACAGATGAAGAGAAACAACTTGTAAGTATTGAGATCACCATATGATAAGGAACGTGCTAGTAAAATAAAGACTGGTCTATATCTTTGCTCTTCTTAGCTTCTTAGTGGGGATTCTTCAAACATTTGCATTATTTTACTATTTAGTACACTGCAAACCGCAGCTTGGTGAACTTGTTCGTAATTGAAAAAGTATTTCATGATATTGTTTCCCGAATAAAAAAAATATTTATCAAATTAGGATCAAATAGGTTGTACATAGTGATAACGAAAACTTTCCTATTACTATTGTTTCTAAACTCTGAAGTTACATACCGTTCCTAAACAATGGTGTTCGAAACCCCACCGAAAACATTTTTCCATTTAAGCTCTTTAAGCTTTATAAAGGAAACCGAAAACAGAGATATTGCCATTATTAAATTAAATAACTTAAAATTATATAATACACTTAGTGATCGTAAGTTTAAGTTTGCGGTTACTATTTTACACAGAGCGTCTAAAGCCTCCGCGAATTTCTGAACCGTTTAACAGTTTTCCATCAAATGTTGAGGGCATATAATTAGATGTATACTACTTTCTGACACATCTTTAGTCAATTTTTTTCTAAAATGGCGGATCAGCGGAAATGGTTCCGCTAAGGATAAAAAAAGGAACATCTCTCTGAAGATAAAGGTATTGACATTATAACAGAAATGCCGTGCAATCGTGCCGTGGACGATTCAGACAGAAAGGCGGAAGAACAGAAAGAGTTCCTGAAAATACGAATTACTTGAAGAGCATTTGCGTTAGCGACCAGGTTCGTTTTTTCTTAATGGAAATGCAAACTACAAACAAAATGTAAGATATTGGAGTGACCAGAACTGTTACTTGGTATAGAGAAAACCATAATATTCATGAATTTGAAGGGATAGATATAACTTTTCAGCAGGACGGTGCTCCTCCACTTTATTTTAGACTAGTTAAAAATTATCTTGATAGTTTGTATTCGGATAGGTGGATCGAACGCCATGGTCCATTAGAATGGCGTAGTGTTCCCTCGATTTGACACCTTTGGGCTTTTTGTGCGATTACCTGGAATGCAAAGTGTTTATTACGGAACAAGATATATATATGTGATTCTACTGTCAAGAGGTTAAAGCTGGACATTTTCAGCAACATCTTTAATAATAAATTATTGGCAATTTTTCTTTTATTTAATAAAAATGTTGAATTTTATTGAATTTATTATTATTTGAAAATACAATCTTGTAGTGACTTATTCCATTCTCTTCAACGAGAGCTTTAAAACCTCGACCCCCTTCCATGTAATTTATTTTTTTTCAGAGACGCTGCTTCGCCAATTTAGAAAAAAATAACGAAAATGTGCCTGAAAGTAGTATATATTGCCTAATATTTGTCCTCAAGATCTGGAAAAGAAATATTAAACTGCTTAGAAATTAACAGGGAAGGGGGGAGGCGTTATACGCGCTATGTCATGATGTTATGTCTGTCAGGCATTCTAATATATTGCAAATCTGACTTTATTACTTCTATTTATAAATGAGATATATTATGTTCGTTATAGATCCCGAAATTCAAACAAATGGTATTTGCTTATGCGGTAGTCATTTACCTAACATTAGAGGACAATCTAAATCATAAACCCACGATACAATTTGAAAAAGTTTTATATGGCGTTTCCTATTGCATTAAAATACTATAAATTAAACTATTTTTAGTAAAAATTACTTTCTTATAATAAATTCTGCAAAATATTTAAAATTTGTTAATATAAAGACACGCACACACAGGAAAAGTTATTCTTGAATGGAGATATGTTATAATTGCATATTATTTAATGCTTTTATTATTCAACAAACTGATGTTGATGTGATTTGCCTTAACAATCCTTAATCCAGCGTATAATGAATGTTTCAGGAACAGCAATCTTTACCAAACGCGATCCGCACTTAATTCATTTTATACACACACATTTTACAAATTAGGCTATTAAATATTCAAACTAATTAACCGTGATGGTATAAAAGATGCAAAAGATTGTTGCTACCACTTAAGCTGTTACATTTATTATGCATATGATTATTATGAACATCCTTGGTAACCTTGCGTTTGGATGCTTGTCGATCCAATCACAGATGCGCCATATAGATCATGTAGTAGCAATGGGATATTTACGCAGGTATATAAACTGATCTGATTTCGTGGTACAAGACAGAAGCTCAGTGGTGTTGGCAGTGTTTATTAACTAATAAAATTAGTTACATCAGGCCCATCAGGATGACTTCCATTACTTTAGTAAGTACATTAATTATTAATAAAATTAATTTTAAATACTAACAACAATTTTAAGGGCACTTATGTCTTTATGTTTCTATGTGAAATCTAAAAGGTTTTTTTCTATTTTAACAATTAATCATTAAGGGATTATAAGGTTCGTCTTCTCTAACAACCATTATTATAATATCTTCTAAAACTGTTTTATTGCATTTAAAAATTTTTAATAATGATAAGGATAATAATTATTTAAAAAAATTCTCACCTAACTGCGCAGCATTAAACCAATAACATGCTAATGATGATCAAGAATTAATATAATCAGAATATTACTCTACAATAGTTCATTTATATTAATAAATACACGACTTACCTTTTTTCTTTTAAATAATTAAGGTGTGTTCTATACTGATGATATAATTACAGGCATTTTTTGTTTGTCTTCTGACATCACAAGTATTATCATGGGAAGCTCTACCAAATATTCCATCCGGAAGACGTTCGCAATTTCTAGTCCTCAATGAAAACGGAGCTTACAAATACGGCTACGACACAGGCGATGGTAACAATGCCGCTAAACAAGAAGGCGACCCCTCTAACGAAGTACAAGGGCACTACTTTTATAAAAACGCTGCCGGCCAGCAACTCGATTTGAAATACACTTCAGGTGTGGGAGGATTCCAACCGGAAGGACTCGATAAGATTCAAGATTTTATTAAATGTAAGCCTTTTAATTTCAAACAGCAACTAAACATTAATAACTATTTTATTTATAGCATCGGCTCCATCCTCTTCTTATCTACCCGCTGCTCAAGCGTATTCATCACCCGAAGGCGGCGACGATTCCGGTGCTTATCAACCTGATAATTCTGGAGCTTACAACCCTACCGATGATTCCGGATCATACAACCCTACCGATGATTCCGGATCATACAACCCTACCGATGATTCTGGAGCATACAACCCGGACAATTCTGGTGATTATAAAGGCGATCAGGAGCACAGCGGAGATGCTTCCTATAAATTCAACATAGATACCCCAACTTACAAAAGAAATGAAGACTCCGATGCTGGCGGAAATATTCGCGGCAGTTATTCTTATAATAACAACGAAGGCACGCACGATCTTCAATACATAGCTGGAGCTGAAACTGGATTCGTTGCTAAATCAGGTTCTTTGTCAAAACCAAACGGATTAAGAAATTCAGGTGCTGGTTCACAACAATCTGGCAGTTACCCAAGTGTCTATTCAGCAGTCCCAAGCAGCGGCGCAGCTCCCACAGGTCCATTAAATCCTGACGGTTCCTATACTTTCGGATTCTCTACAAACGACCAATCCCGTCAAGAATCAGGAGATACCAGCGGCAACGTGCGAGGTAGCTATTCCTACAGAAACTCAGCTGGAAATCACGATTTAAGCTACAAGGCAGGATCTGAAACTGGATTCTTGGTAACTGGTGGTAGTTTATCTAAACCCAATGGCCTACCAAATGGTGCAGCCCCCAGTGCAGGACCATACTCTGGATCCTCACCTTCTTTACCCACACCATCATTCAAATCATCTTCTAATGCTCCAGGTGATGGATCTTACTCATTTGGATTTGCCACTGCCGATCAAGACAGACAAGAAGATTCAGATGCCAGCGGAAACGTTCGTGGAAGATTTTCTTACAGAAATTCTGCTGGAACACACGATCTCAGTTACGTAGCTGGATCTAGCACCGGTTTCCTACCAACTGGAGGATCTTTAGCCAATCCAAACGGACTAGCAGGAAGTAATAGTGCCCCCGCAGCAAAATCTTCTTTCCCGGGTTACTCTTATGAACCACCAAGCTCACAAGACAGTTATTCGCAAGACGATCAAGCCGACACCGGTGACGCTACCTATAACTTCAGTTTTGATACCCCCGAATACACCCGCCAAGAATCTTCAGATCCCCGTGGTAACGTCAGAGGTTCTTATACCTACAGAAACAGCGCAGGTAGTCACGATTTAAGTTTCGTAGCTGGTTCTGCAACTGGATTCCAACCAACCGGTGGTAGTCTGTCTCTTCCAAACGGCCTTTCAGGTAAGAGTGTTCCAGGAGCACCTTCCTCATATGATGGTGGCGACTCAGTCGAGATTGCAGCAGCTAGATCCGGAGGCTATGAACCAAGCAGCAACGAAGCCAGCTCGGGAGATGCTTCTTATAATTTCTCTTTCGATACTGACGAATACAAGCGAGAAGAAGCTTCAGACGCCAGTGGAAACGTGAGGGGCAGCTTTTCGTATAGGAATTCTGTCGGCAACCACGATTTAAGTTTTG
Source organism: Agrypnus murinus (assembly GCA_929113105.1). Lineage (NCBI taxonomy): Eukaryota > Metazoa > Arthropoda > Insecta > Coleoptera > Elateridae > Agrypnus > Agrypnus murinus. Next base: position 153,035,061 of record OV816028.1, on the reverse strand, counting down.
TAGCTGGTTCTGCTACAGGATTTAAACCAACCGGAGGTAGTTTGAGCGTGCCCCCAGGCGTTAGCGAGGCCCAACTGCGTGCTGGATTCAGAGGTGCATCTCCAAGCATTGGCAGCTTTGTTAATGGTGCTAGTAGCTATGAAGCACCTGCTCCCGTGTCTTCACCTTCTGCCCCCGAAACCAAGTCTTCGTACCGTTTAGGTAATGTGAGAGTTCATACTTACTTACCACCAAGCAATGTAAAGCACAAGTTTGGTTATATTTTTGATACTCAATAAGAAATTTGATATTTATTATTTATTGTTATGATTTATATTTTTTGATGACTGTTCTCTCTGATGATGGAAAAGCGATTTTGATTTAGCGTATTGTATTATAAGGAAAAAAGAAAATTTATTTGTTGCAATGATTATAAAATGATTATATCGTTTACTTTTTTAAACGATATAGTCGCAAAAAATAAAGACATGGACTTTGTTGTGTTCACTTACTAGTTGTTGTATGTATATATAATTTTTTGTTTTACCTGTACTGCCATTTTTTCTAGTAACTGTTTTTTATATTGTATATCGTTTGTATACATTTTTTGTATAATAATAAAAAATATTTTATTTCAATTTTGTATTTTTTGTCGACTTTTTAAATATAATGCCGAAAGGTATAGAACTATCAATCAAATTGAATGCAAAGAATGTTTAAATATTTAATTGGTTACAAAGTATAGAATTACATATTATGTTTTTATTACAGTTGTCAGAGTTCTCATGTCAATTACTAAGTATTTTTCCTGGCAAATTAATTTGTTATTAGTTATGTCATAAAGTAGTACAACAGATTATTTAAATTTAAAGATAACTAATCATTTCATGAGATGAAGGTTGAAAAGTAATAACCTGTTTTCAACATTGTCTTGAGATATTTATTAGATGCAAAACAATGAAGCATTTTCAAAATATTCTTCATATAAATAAGTAATTTTATACTAGACATCTAGAGAAAAAGTTTATGTAACATATTAATGTTTAGAAAAATAATAATGATGATTAATTTGGGTTCATTATTATTAATTTATAGTTACGGTTCAAGTTTGTAAAATTATAATTATTAAATCCCCCAATTCTTGACAAGAATTAAGAAATTACAAGAGAGATTAAGAATTAAGTCTTTCAAAATATTTTTGGAATTAGGAATTGTAGGATAAATTTAAAAATGTAGGATTGGGGATTGGGCTTCTTAAAAATATTTTTGGGATTAAGGACTGAGGTTTGAATTTTGAAATATATTTTTTTAGGATTAAGGATTGAAGATGAATTTTCTAAAAATATTTTTTTGAGGTTAAGATTTGGGAATTTGATTTTTACAAATATTTATTTGGAAGTAAGGTATGAAGATTGGAATTTTAAAAATATTTTTGGAATTAGGAACTAGGAATACAATTTTTAAAAATACATTTTGAAGTTAGTTATTAAAGTTAAATTTATTTTTTGAGATTAGGGAGGAGGAACTGAATTTCTAAAAATATTTGTTTTAATTATTTCTTGGTATAAAAGATAAAGATATTTTTGATAAATAAACATTTATCAAACTATTTTTTTGGGTTTACGGCCGAATTTTTAAAACACTTTTTTGGAATTTAGAGATAAAGAAGGTTTAAGTTTTTTTCAGAAACTTAGGATTAGGGATTGAGAAAAAATGTATTCCTTATGGTTATATTATAAACAAATATAAGATATAAATGATTAGCTTTTTTAAATACTATTTTAGCTTAGGTACTGAATTTTTTAAAATATTTTCAGGATTTTTTCTTAAATTTTATTTGTGATAGCGATTACTTTTTTCAAAATATTTTTTGGGATATATTAGAAATTGGGGGTCAGATTTCTAAAACATATTGTTTGATATTGAGTTTTTTAAAATAGTTCTTGGTATAAGAGCTAAAAGGTTAGATTTTTCCAAAATCTTTTTTGGGAATAGATATTAAATTTTTTAAATATTTTTTCATGTTATAGATAAAGTAATAGATTTTACAAAAATATATTTTAGGGTTGTATTTTTAAAAGTTTTTATTGGGATTAGAGATAAAATAATTATATTTTTAAAAACTTTTTTTGGATTAGAAATTGATTTTTTAAAAACATTTTTGGATTGAAGTCGAAGAATTGGGTTTTTAAAACACATTTTGTAATTAGGGATTAGATTTTTTTCAAATTTTTTTCAGAGTAGAGATTGGGGATCAGATTTTAAGAAATATTTTTGGGATTAAGGATTATTTCTCTAAATATATATCTTGGGATGAGAGATAAATGGTTAGATTTTCCAAAATACTTTTTGAAATTAGGAATTGAATTTCTAAAAGTATTTATTAGATATAAAAAACTATAGTTTTAAAACTATTTTTTTGATTAGAAATTGAATTTTTAAAAACATTTTTTAGGATTGAAGTCGAAGGATTGGGTTTTCAAACCCATTTTTTAATTAGAGATTAGATCTTTTTAATTTTTTTTCCAGATTAAAGATTGGGGATCAGATTTCTAGAAATATTTTTGAGATTAATGATTATTTCTCTACATATATTTCTTGAAATGAGAGATAAACGGTTAGATTTTTCCAAAATACTTTTTGAAATAAGGAATTAAATTTCTAAAAGTATTTATTAGAGATAAAAAATTATAGTTTTAAAAATATTTTTTTGATTAGAAATTGAATGTTTTAAAAAATTTGTTAGGATTAAAGTCGAAGGGTTGGATGTTTTTAAAACATGTTATGTGATTAGGGATTATAATTTTTGAATTTTCCCAGTTTAGGGATTGGGGAACAGATAAAATTTTTTTGGATTAGAATTTGGGACTGAACTTTAAAACTATTCATTAGAGATTAGAAAATTATATAATAGAGTTATTATTGCTCCTCTAGAGTTTGAGAATGTCAAAAACCCTTGGTTTCTTTCTGGTTTCAGGAAAACATTTCGGTAGCAGAGTGGGGTTAATAAAAAAGATTTCTGTTTAGTTTCTTTATTGAAATATCCCTTTGTTGTGAACATTTCATAACATTCTTAAGTTATTTCAGAAGAACCAAAATAAAAAAAAAGTTATTGTTCACTTTTCTTTCTTTCAAAACCTTCCAAGGCAATCAGTTAAAACATTTTTAGATCAAGTTAACCCTTAATATGTTTTTGCTTAATATAATCTTTTGAAGTGCAACTGAAAAGCCTAATTTGAAAACTGTGTGTTTTACGAACTCTAGCGCCAAGTTATGCTTATTTTGTTGTATTTGTTTGTGTAGCACCATTTTTTGTATTTCGGTAATTCTTATTGCCATGTACTGACAACCCAGTGGTTCTAAGTAGACATCCTAACTTAGTTGTAATCTCTACAAAACCATGCCTATCCTTAATGGGTTTTTTCCAACGCTCTAAAAAGAGGAGATATCAAGATGATCCCCCATACTCTTGTGGAATGTGCCACGCATTTAGGATATACATGTTTAGATTTCTATATTGCAATAATTTCTGTAATAATATTGCGTGCACTTACAAAATGTTAGTGTTCCTTGTTGAAACTTTCCCATCAGTTTTCATTTACGTTGCGAAGAAGCATAAAATAAGAATAAGAAGTTTTGCAGATCTAAAACAATAACTTGTATATGCAAATGCCATCTGCAGGTTCCTAACCGATATTAATACATACAGCAAGCATCGTTACAAGAGATAAAGGAGCAAACTTTCCAACAGTCATCTTTATAGATTTTTGACTTCGATGTAGCACCAGTATCAAGGCTTTCTGAAATCTAACATCCGTACCCACAAAATCAATCTCATAACAAGAATCAGCTATAGCTAAGCTTTTTATTATTATCTCAGTGCCCCAATAAGAGTTTGCACATAGCGGCAACATGGCGGCTATTAGTATGATAAAGCTTCTTAGAAACGAAAAGTCTAGTAGAGGATACTAAAATATTTTAACTGGTAATGGTTAACTGCAAAACTGGTAAATATACTTACAATTGAACCTTGGTACAGAATAAAACATAAGGTTAAAGTCATTGACGTAAAAACAGTTAATGTTGGTAAATTGAAGACTTGCTCTACTACCTCTGATAATTTAATTATAGATATATGATGAATAACGACATCTTTAATTTCTTTTTCTAGGTATTTCCAAGGAATTTGGGCTGCAGTAGTGATATTAACATTTTCTTCCTGAAATAAAAGTTATTTTCTTTTGCTTGAGGTTTTCCGTTTCAAGTTTACCTTCTCGGCATTTCTGATGCTATTATTGATCATCATCGTAATAGCATTTTGCAATATTTCACACTGCAAACACAAATGAGCCAAAATGCTAGCGTAAAGAACATCGACAACCATAAATTGTAACATAGCCATTACGGAGGCTGCACTTTGAAACATTAAAACCCACTTGTAATCACAATATTTTGTTAATAGAAGTGATCCGAATGGTAACTTCTTTTCTTCTATTAAATAAGATGCTATTACACATGCTGTAATACATAAGAGCCCCACTACTGTACTGGCAATGGTCTATCAAAATAATAAATACAATTGAGATACAGTAAAAAGTTTTTAATTACATCAGTACCAGCACACGCGTGAAGTTGACAGTAGTTTCAATCCATATTTGTTCTACCGATCCTCCACGATAGATATTGGGAAGAAAAACTCCATTTTCAAATGTATTTAGTATGTCGTTCAGTTTTTCACGATTGAAAATTATTGTTGATATTTTTATTGTTACTAGAAGAAGCAAAAGAGTGAATTAAGGCCTTGGACGATTTTCTGATACTCTGCTTTTTAACAGATATTAATGTAAGAACTGGTTTTTGATTGGTACCATATCAAAGTATACACACACCTACAATATATCCTGTACCAAACAACAAATCATTTGTAAGCTCGTCTAATTCTTTCTCTACAAACAATTCCGGTATCATACAACACAAATAGATTATGAACATTAAATGCACAAAATGCGAATAATATCTTTCCTTTAAAGTCAAACATTTTGCCAATGGCATACCTAAAGGCCGTAATAATTTTTTTTGAATGCCGAAATAATCGTTCAGTTTGCTTTCCATGTTTTAATACTGATTTATTCAGAGCATATTTGCCATGTTTCAAAAGAAACACGTACTTATGCATAAAGTTTGCTTGTGATTGACGTGAAAACATATTAATCTTTTAGTTACAAACGATGTGTAGGCTAACACTGCATGATAGATTGTTAATTTATTTAGATATTTGAAGAAAAACAGGCGTTTATAGTTTTTGATCGTTAGATTGTAACTTGTAACTAATAGAAATAGAAAACGTACACTGAACAAAAATTTGCCATTGGGACAAAGATTGATCTGCACTTTCGAGTGATTTTGTTAAAAGAAATTATGCGGTAGCTCTGTTGCAATATGTATAATCACCGGTACAATAAATATTCTTGAGAGGCTATGAATGACAATACCATTTTACTGACATTTCAAAAAATATAAAATCTGAATATTCCACCTAAAATGATCATAAATATTAACACGAATATTAAATTTAATCTGTCAAATTTACAATCACCGTTAAAATACAACACTGTCAAAACAACCGCTTAAAACTACGTCATCAATTACCGTATATTGAAGACATTTTGATGTACAATAGCGTGGGTCGTTTTTCAACTTTTTTTTCTGATCGATTTCTAATACCCGGCAAAAGTTGCCCACCTATAAGGGTAACTCACGTATAAAATATTGTTCTGATCGGACAATATCTCCTGTCTGCTCTATGAGCCTCAATATTTTATATTTTCGCTAAAGACACTAAAGTTACAGCTTCCGCAAGATGGGCCCAGGCGGCGTTACCAATACGCTTAGGGATTCATTTTAAATGAAAAATCATTAACGAGGACTCGAAAATTAAATTCAAGATCCTGTGTGAGCATGGGTTTAGCGCACAGGGTGGGGGGGATAGGGGAAAATATACTTATATATTTGATTGTGTGCAGGTTCTTGCTCACTTGTGAAAGCAACCTGCTATGTGACCCATAGCCCACCACATGGGGGGTGGCTGCACTTTGGGCTCCTTCCAAGCCCTACGCAACCAATCAACCATATGTAAGATTTGCTGGTTCTCTAGTCTGAGTCATCATTTCCATGGAAAATACTGCAAAACTGTCCTCTGTTGTCAAATCTTGCAGGCATAGCCTGTCTAGACAACAATATCAAGCAAATTTGACGATCACGTGCTTCGTTGCCGCACGCTTTTAAAGATACGTGGGTTACTAGCTTCACAATTTGTTCTACTGCCACTGTGTGGCAAGGGTACTTTGTAAAGGACCATTTTGGTACTGTACTATCTAGTAGGGGAAGTTTATATATGAGTTCATTGTTTGAGACTCGTCTAAGTACTGGAGGCACAGTAATTCACACATCAGAATTATCCCAGGTAATCATGATTTTATAGCCCAGAGCTTTGAAATTAAGCTTTGGCACAATGTTAAATCTAACATTGTGAGAAATGTTGTCTTTCTTCTCCTCTCGAGCTCCCCGTAGCTTTTGCAGTGCATCCTGACGAACAGACAGCCGATAGTCTGCCACCATGTTAAGGAGAATATTTTCCGGTAATGCAAAAAAGGCATTAGTCTGAATTGAGTTGTCAACAGCTGTCCGATATTTTAACGATACCTCTATTGCCTGATAGTCTTAAAAAGATGACTAGGACATTTAGCTATGAAATTACGTCTCCTGATAATGCCCCACATAGGTACGTAAACGTTAAGAATGTACGTCACTATATCTACGAATTTCTTCGTAGGCTTTGGTGTGGATACGTATTATCTTAATATTCTATTTGCAGTTGTGACGCAGCGGGCCTTGTGCAAACGACCTGGACTCCGAGACAGAAGTTCAAGAGCGCAACATCCGGTGTGAATTACTTTAGATATTTCAAACAGTATACTGGTTTGTGCTAAGGTCTTTCGGTATTAGGTCAAGTAAGTCACATGGTATGACATTGAACTTTGCGAGAGGAAGATTTTCGCACTCGGGAAGTGTTGATCCAATCGGGCCGGTAAAAGTAGATGGTCCGGAAGTTTCACCATCAACAAACACAAATAAACCATGGAATGGAAGTTCGTTGAAGTGTAATAGACAAATAATTTACTGGAGGGAACGCTCTATCTTGTCTTCCAGTTATCGGAGAATGCCACCCTTACAACCAGTAGTAATAGTGGTTGGAAGGGTGGCATATTGTCTATGCAGGTTATTCCTGCAATTTTTGACAACAAAGGGTAGTTTTGCAGTATTTTCCATGGAAATGATGAGTCAGATTAGAGAGTCAGCAAGTCTTACATACGGTTGGTTGGTTGGGTAGGGCTTGGGAGAAGCTCGAAATGCAGCCACCTCCATGTGGTGGGCTCTGGGTCACTTGGCAGGTTGCTTTCACAAGTGAACAAGGAGCTGCATACAATCAAATATATAAGTACATTTTCCTCTATCCCCCCACCATCTGCGCTAAACCCATGCTCACACAGGATCGTGAATTTGATTTCCGAGTCCTCGTAAAATGTATCCTTAAGCGTATCGGTAATGCCGCCTGGGCCCATCTTGCGGAAGCTGTAACTTTAGTGTTTTTAGCGAAAATATAAAATATTGAGGCTCATAGAACAGACAGGAGATATTGTCCGATCAGAACAATATTTTATACGTGAGTTACCCTTATAGGTGGGCAACTTTTGCCGGGTATTAGAAATCGATCAGAAAAAAAAGTTGAAAAACGACCCACCCTATTGTACAACGCCATTTAAATTTATTGGCGCGTCCCAATACCTTCAGGACTATTTATTAGATATTTGCAGGATAGTTCTAGTTACTTTTTCAGAAAAAATAGAACTCTAAAATCTAGTTACCAAGATGATAGACGAAGGCATTGATCACGAATAAAACATTGTTCGGTTAGAAAACGACATTTTAAAACTAATATTAGAGAGTTTTAGCAAAACGTATTCAGGGATACGTTAAACGAGAACGTCAACGTCATTTTTATCGTAATGCCTTTGACGTACGATTTTAAAACAGAGTTTTAGCAAGACGTTTACGTCAAATGTTTACGTCAAAATAAATACGAAATTAGTGCGATTACCAAGTAGCTTTCTTAGTGTGTATTATTTGAAATTATGGAAGATATATTGAATGTTGCTGCGTTTGGGGATCTAAGTGATGATGAAATTGAAGATGCAATTATGAACAATATCTTAAATCCTCGAAGAGCTCCTCGATTAAGATCAGTTACTTATGGTAGAGTAAACCTAGACACATTAAGTGATGAAGAGTTTACTGCATATTTTAGATTTAAAAAGCGGGATATTAGGAGACTTTGCGAGGCCCTTGGCATTCCACCAATCGTAGAAACTGAAATAAATTGCAAAACTAGCAATGTAGAAGGATTGTGTATTTTATTGAGAAGACTTGCTTATCCTAATAGGTACATAGATTTAGAACGCATATTTGGATTGTCTGCAACTTATATGTCTGTCATAGCCGCCAAAGTTATAGAAATCATTCTTCATAACAAATCCTTCCTCATAGACAATTTGAATCAAATTCCATGGTTAAATGAAGACAAGCTAGAATACTATTCTAACGCGGTTGCAACAAAAGGGGCAGCGTTACAAAACTGCTTTGCCTTTATAGATGGCACAGCAAGACCGATTTGTAGACCAACGGTCAACCAAGAAGAATATTATTCCGGACACAAAAGACAGCATTGTGTTAAGTATCAATCCTTGCTGTGTCCAGATGGACTTATAATTAATTTGTACGGCGCAGTTCCTGGAAGAAGGCACGACGCAGGAATATTTAGAGAGTCTAATTTATATGAACAACTACAAACCAAAATGAATACTTTAGTAAATGGTGAACGTTACTTGATTTATGGCGACTCTGCATATCCAATAAAACCATTGCTATTGCGTCCATATTCTAGTCGTAATTTAACACCACAGCAGGAAGAATTTAACAATTCTATGAAAGTTGTAAGACAGGCAGTAGAATGGGGATTCGGCAAAGTAGTGAATGAATTTGCATTTTTGGACTTCAAAAAAAACCAAAAGATAATGTTGCAAGATGTACAAAATATGTATAAAAGTGCTATAATTCTTTCCAACTGTCATACTTGCCTGTACCATGGGCAAACATCGCAGTATTTTAACGTCGTTCCACCAGAATTAGAAGAGTACTTAAACATTGCATGATTTTATTTACTAAGCCTTGATATAATGTGAGATGTAGGTATTTAATATACTTTATTAATAGATTTAAATTTGTGATTTCTATTTGTTAAGTAAATGTTGAACTAAAGTTGAGTTAATTTCTGCCAACTGTCGTTCCAATAAAATTTTGTGAGATCGTTCGTCAACCTCTAGTTTTAATCTTTTTACCCGCTCTTCCTTATCGCTCTCATATTTTGCCATCTCAAACGCTAATTTCTGTTCTTCTAATGTTATTTTTCTTTGATCCAAAGATATTCTCCTCTCTTCGATGTCGAGTTCTCGCCTCTTTATCTCAAGTTCCGCTTCCCTTCTATCTCTTAAATATTGTAGAGCATTATTTTTTAATGGTTTATTCCTTGATATCCGTTGAGGCCGTCTTAAAGCATTCTGGATTGCAGCAGGCTCAACCGTTGGTTGGTTGAAATCTTCGTCTAATGGTACCTGTTCTGCTTCACCATTTTGAGTTTCCCGTTCCAGTTCAAAATTCTGAAATTCTTGTTCTGGTACAACTTCTGTTTCAATCACCTCTTCACCTTCACTGTCAGAAATATCGTATCTGGTATAATGAGAAGCGGCAGCTAGGTTCCTCTCTTTTATTGCTCGACTCGTTGAAGAGCAGGAAGGGCTTTTTGTTTTTTGACTACCAGATAAGGAGCAAGAAAGTTTTGCTGTTTGTTTGCCACTGGGAAGTGTTGCTGTTTGTTTGCAAGAGGAAAGCTTGCAGGAGTTGCTTTTATTCTCAGTTTTCTGTTGTTTACCATTTTTTCCGAATTCTCTTTCAAGATCCACAACTTGCTGCAGCAATTGTTCTTTCTCATTATATTCTTCCTCGGTGCTTGATCTACAAGTTTTTATACATATAAATTTACTTCACTAGTATTATCTACAACTTACTTTCTCAGATTTGTGCGATCATTTTTTTTAAACAATTTGATGAGATGCTCCGTATGTTCGCGCACAGTTCTTAGGGAAAAATCCTTTTCAGTTGCTTTTGTTACATTTAGATGAATAGTTTTCCATTCATTGTAATTTTCAAAAGGATTACAACCAAGAACTTCTCGTAAAAGTGTTAAGTCGTCCTTTATATTAAACCGAAGTTTACTAATTTTATCCCTCCCAGACATACCTTTCACGTTTGACATTTCGTTTCACATATACGACAATCAAGACGAAATGTCGTAATACGTCTTTCTAATGACGTTCACGATAACGTTAAAATTTTCTGTTTCTTAGTAACGAGCAAATAACGTACGTTAACTAGTACACATACGATTCGCTAAAACTCTCTATTATTTTTTAACGTTATTTGAATTTAAAAATAATGTAACACTATCGAGGATAATGACATGGTATTTTAAACATTCAAAATCAGAAATCCGAGTTGACTGTAGCATATGGCCAGTTGCAATTCCTTGGCGAAATATTTGAATTAATCTTACAGACAATTTGCTAATAGAATTAATTATAGTTTGCAATTAGCGATTGTGGGCTACCTTTTATTAAGAAAAAATCTTTATAAAAACGCGTAACTCAATATTGTAGAAAAAGACCAGCCAAATATGCAAAAGAATCTACTAATATCTAAACTGTTACATTTACTTATTATGCACATAATTATTATTAGACACATCCTTGCGCTAGCCTTGCATTTGGATGCCCGTCCCAGCGCAGATGATCCGTATCAATGGAATATACTTGGCTATATAAACTGATCTAATTTAGGTACAAAACAGAAGCTTACTGGTGTCGGCAGTGTTATCAACTAATTAGTAAAAACAGGCCCATTAGAATGACTTCTCTATTTTCAGTGAGTATAAACAATTATCAAATTTGTTTTATGTACCATGAAACATTTACATATACCTAGTAAACATTTTCAGTTTAAATAATGATCGAGAATGTAATTTATTCAGACAATTTTTTTAAAAACTTCAATTGTGTTAATAAATACATTAATAATTCTGATTTTTTTTAAATAAAAAGTGATTTCTCTACCAATCATTTCGTTACAGCTAATTCTTGTTTGTCTTCTGACATCACAAGTATTATCATGGGAAGCTCTACCAAATATTCCATCCGGAAGACGAGCCCAATTTCTAGTTCTCCAAGAAAATGGGGCTTACAAATACGGCTACGACACGGGCGATGGTAACAATGCTGCTAAACAAGAAGGCGACCCCTCTAACGAAGTACAGGGACACTACTTTTATAAAAATGCCGCCGGTCAACAACTCGATTTGAAATACACTTCAGGTGTGGGAGGATTCCAACCGGAAGGACTCGATAAGATTCACGATTTTATTAAATGTAAGTCTTTCATTTAAAATACAATCTAAAAAAATATACTTATTATTCTCATTTACAGCATCGGCTCCTTCCTCTTCCTACACTCCAACAGCTCAAACGTATTCATCACCTGAAGGCGGCGATGACTCCGGTGCCTATCAACCTGATAATTCCGGAGCCTACACACCCGACGATTCTGGAGCATATAATCCTGCTGATGATTCCGCACAATACAAACCTGATGATTCTGGAGATTACCGAGGCGATCAAGGACCCAGTGGAGATGCATCCTATAATTTCAACGTGGATACTCCAACTTACAGAAGAACCGAGGCTTCCGATGCTGCTGGAAATATTCAGGGCAGTTATTCTTATAATAACAAAGAAGGCAAGCACGATCTTCAATACATAGCCGGAGCTGAAACCGGATTCGTTGCTAGATCAGGCTCTTTATCCATACCAAACGGACTTGGGAATGCAGCTGCAAGATCTGGAGAATATCCAAATGTTGGTTATTCGTCTCCAAATACTGCAGCAGCACCTAAAGGTCCAGTAAACCCAGACGGTTCTTATTCTTTTGAATATTCAGCAAACGATCAATCCCGTCAAGAATCTGGCGACGGCAGCGGTAACGTTCGAGGTCGTTATTCTTTCAGAAACTCGGCTGGACACCACGACTTGAGCTACAGCGCAGGGTCTGAAACTGGATTTTTGATAACTGGTGGTAGTTTATCCAAACCAAACGGATTACCAAATAGTGCAGCTCACAGCTCAGGCACTCCTGACCCATACTCCGCATCCTCGCACTCTTTACCTTCAACATCATTCAAATCATCTTCTAGTGCTCCAGGTGACGGTACCTATTCGTTTGGTTTCTCAACTGCAGATCAAGATAGGCAAGAAAACGCAGATGCTAGCGGGAACGTACGCGGAAGATTTTCATATAGGAACTCTGCTGGAACACACGACCTCAGTTACGTAGCTGGGTCCAACACTGGGTTCCTTCCAACTGGAGGATCTTTAGCTAATCCAAATGGACTAACCGGAAGCAGCAGTGCACCTTCAGGACAATCTGATTTCCCTGGTTATTCTGACGATCCATCAAGTTCAGAAGAAAATTATTCGCAAGGAGATCAGTCCGACACCGGTGATGCGTCCTACAACTTTAGCTTTGACACTCCAGAATACACTCGCCAAGAATCTTCGGATACCCGTGGTAACGTCAGAGGTGCTTTCACGTATAGAAACAAAGCAGGTAATCACGATTTGAGTTTCGTAGCTGGCTCTGAGACAGGTTTTCAACCATCCGGCGGTAGTTTGAATGTACCTCCAGGTCTGAGCGACACCCAGCTGCGTTCTGGATTCAGGAGTGGAATATTTTCTCCAAGTACTAACAGTTTTGCAAGTGGTAAAAGCAGCTACGAAGCTTCTGGTTCATCGCATTCCGATTCCTCGTCCGAAACCAAAACTTCATATCGGTTAGGTAATGTGAGAGTTAACACTTACCTACCACCAAGTAATGTAAAACATAAATTTGGTTATATTTTTGATACTCAATAATAATTTTAATAGTATTTATCGATCGTTGTGATGACTGTTCTTGCTGTTGATGGTAAAGTGATTTTGATCCAGTGTATTATTATATTAGTATTTACTACAAAACATAGAGAAAAACTAATTGTTGCAATTGTTAAAAATGACTGCATTATTTGTTGTGCAAATAATTCGGTCGCAAAAATATAAGAAAGTGAACTTTAATTATTCCATTTACTGTTTAATTTTGTGATTTTATATGTAGTGCCTTATTTGTAGCTAGAATTATGTACTTTTTTAATAAACGTTTATCTATGTCTAATGAAAGTTTTTAATTTAATTTTTGTAATTTTACTTATGACCCCTATTTTTTTATTTATAAACCTTTATGTCTACACAAAATTCTTTGTACAAACAATAAAGTGCCTGAAGGGATTGAATAATATAAAAGAAAAATACAGATGTACTTTAACAATAAGCGGGTTAAGTTGAATTCAGATAATTTTTCATAGCAGAAAAAAATTAAAAACATGCCTTCTTCTTGCATAGGAAATAAAAATGTAGGTCTCGTAACAATGCGATGTTTGGCACGATAAAAATCCCTACTGGGGTTGGAATTCCCCCAGATTCGGCTAAATTCTAGTAGTCTGGGCCAGCCAAATGATCATTGTAATCGGTACCGTGAGAACGAAGGATGCTCCGCCAGCCCGATTCCTCGCCCAAATAAATAAATAAATATATAAATAAAACATTAAACTTACATAGTGCAACTTATAGTTACTGTTGCGTTTAAATTTTCGTTTAATAATTACAAAAATGAAGAAACAACATAACTTAGCTTAAACAGTCGAGTTTACTAAAGATTTAATAAGAAAACTTAAATGTTTAAATCAGTAGACGTTTACGAAAATTGTATCGGATATACAGTATTGGTAAAAATTCGCTTCGATTTGAGATTTCATGCGTAAACAAAAAAGAACTAGCGAATAGCAATACATCTGAGAAATAGAGATATTATGGCATACGTGCCAAATCTTAAAATACAGTAACTTTTTTGTAAGATTGGTGCTAGGTAAAATTTTTAAAAAATTCATGACTTTTGTCAAAACATTTTATGTTAGAGGGAAAAGTTTGCGCTATTAAATTTCCAGGTATGTCATAATGAGAAATATTAAGCAAGGTTCGTAGATGCATGCATATTATATCCAAAGTACTAGGTATACATACACATGAATGGACCTTGATATTAAGTAGAGTCACTGAATCTAGTCACCTAGGCCAGCTGGTCGATCAGAGTAACACAAACCGCCGCCATATTGGGGCAGAGAAGGGTGATTTTTAATAATGGACAAATTAAAACCACGTTTTACGTGTTTTTATTAGAGGTTTGATCTTTCAGAATAAGAAAAACCTGTTAAAGTAAACGTGGATTTGATTAAATTCAATACAGAACAAATAATGAACAATTTCGTGCTTCGTTTGCCCCAATACGGCTACGGTTTGCGGTACTCTGGTCGACCAGCTGGCTTAGGTAACTAGATGCAGTGACTCTAATATTAAGTAAAGTCACTGCATCTAGTTACCTAATACTATTTATTAGAACTATGTAGTTCCATTACTTCTAACTAACTTTTAAAGTATATGGAACGGTATTGCCACTTAGTATAATTACTTTAATGTCGTTGCAACTTCAAAGTGATATTATGATTGTAGCAGTGGCTTGACCGAAGCTACTTTAAAGTTTTTAAAACTCTAAAATAGTACGGAAAGTTTCTGCCACCTGCCTGGAACCATTGTTTAACCATTTAAAGTAACGGAACTTTACATTAGTATTGAAAGTAAAGCTTACGTTTTTGCTACCCAGGAGAATCACTTTAAAGTAATTTTTTAATAATAATAATAATAATCGTTTATTACCCAACAGGTTTCCCCAATAATAGAGTAATATAAATACAAAAATACTTAAAAAAATACATAGTAAAAAAATTGAAATTTAGAAATTTATTTAATATGTGTTCCGTTACTGGAGTTGATTTTGAAGTATGGTTTTGAATTCTCTAAGAGTTACATTAAAAATGTCTATATTGTATTTCTCAAATTGACTACAAATTTTGATTAATGGAGAATTTTTTCTGTAATTAGTAGTAGATAATTGGTATCTAAACGTTGGTGGGTTTCTCAATTGTACAACCGGAACATAGAAGCTTAACTGTTCCAACAAATCAGTGTCATTAATTTGATTATGGACAATCTTATATAAAAATACTAGATGTTGTATTAACCTTCGTTTTTCGAGAGAATCAATATCAAACATATGCAGAAGTGCCTGATATTATAAATTCATCTCGAGTTTTCCGGCTACTGAATTGAACTGCCATAGGTTGTTTCTTGTTGGTTCTGGTTGGGATTCTACGAATCGCTTCGATTTCGGGTTTGCCTTGAATCTGCAAGATAGTAGATATTTTTCGCAGGACATCTTCTAGATTTTCGTTTTTAATTTTTTCTAAGTTGTGAATTTCAATATTTTTATTTCTTGTATATTGATCTAAGTGATTTAGTTTCCTTTGTGTATCAACAGTTTTATTTTCACTGATAATTAACTTTTGTTCCAGGTTTATAATTTTTTGATTTTGAATTTCATTAACACTCTTTAGTGCGGCCATTTCTTCATCTAAAAGATTCATTTTGTTGTTGATAAGGGCTAATGAATTCGATAATTTCTCTACTTTTCTGTTTAACTGCGGCAAAAGTTGAAGTTGCGTAGATATGTGTTTAAACATTTCTTCCACAGATGTTACCGTCGATACCGATAGCTCTAAAGGCGATAACTTGTTTACAGTTTGACTGTTAATATTGAGTTTGGTATTTAATTCTTCACTTAAACATTTTGAACACTTCCAATTTTAATTTGTTTGTCATCCGTTATTTTTTTTAAACCATCTAGAGATACTCTAACACATTTTATATGAAATGATGCTTTGCACATTCCATAACAATCAATTATATCCTCGTGTCGGATTAATTTCTCGGAGCACTTTCCACAGCACACACCACGCGCAGCCATCTTGAAATTAAAATTTTTCGTAAATTACTCCATCTCCATATTTACTTGTAAAATGTTGGATGCCATTAATCAATTTGCAATTTGTTATGATTGTTATTAGATGTTTTACAACATAACCTTCAATAAAAATAACAAATTGGTGCCGAATTGTTCCTTAGGAGTTGTTATGTATGTAATTGAAGTTGGTAACATTTATTTGTAATCATGTAACTAACCAATCCTTGTCCGTCCGTCAGTACCACTTGAGTCGGCTAGGATGACACACATCTTGTACAGTGTATGCATTGTATATGTAATGCTCCCTGCTCACTCAATATTAATAAAGTTAATTAATGAGCATATTTTAATTAAACACATAATAGTATATTAAAGAACGAGTTTCATACGGCAAGATTTATTGCACGAGTCCAAATTTAGAAAACGAACCGCTTACGGCGGGTTTTCTAAAGGACGAGTGCAATAATGACTTATGAAACGAGTTTTTGGTTCTCAATATACTTTTTTAATACAAACAAAAAATGCAAAGAATACCTAAAAATGTTCTAATAAAATCAAGCAAATATTGTTGAGTGCCTCCAAAATTACGTCAAAAGTGGAAAGACGTACTTGTAGAAATTAATCGGTGCATTTTTCCAATTACTTCTCACACTGTACGAAAAGGTTAAAAAAGAGGGTGGTGCCTACTCGGAAGCTTCCTGTAAGCGATATTTATTCATTTATAAACACACTTTAATTTAATAACAAATTTTATTTAAATGTAAACTACTAGCTTTATTTATTTATTTTGATTATAGATTACTCTTTAATAAATTAATTAAATAAAAATATTTAAAATATATAAACTTTAACTAATTAAATATAAAAATTAATTATATTATAATAAGTATTTATATTATATTTCATTTAAAATATAGATTGTTTTTGGAAACGGAAATAGTATATTACATGTTGAGTTGGAAAATGATATCTTTACAAGCCAAGCGATAATTGTTTGACCGAGACGGTACGTCGACGTCAAACAATATCGCGAGGCTTGGAAACTTTACCAACGAAACATGTATATTATTTTATTCACAATAATTAGACTTAAATAATCAAAATAAAAAGTAATTTTAAATTTTAAAATAAATGTTTTATAAACGGTCATAATAGAGTCACTACATCTAGTCACCTAGGCCGCGCTAGTCGAACAGAGTACCGCAAAACGCAGCCATATTGCGGCAGAGAAGGGTGATTTTTAATAATAGACAAATTAAATTCACTGTCAATATTTTAATGTAATGTAAAGTAAATTTCAAGTTGAGATGTTAACTACTAATTGGAGACCTAGATAATACAGAAGGATAGAAATTAAAACATATGAATTTTTTGTATTTTTATTGCATATAATAGACATTTAATTATCAAACAATATGTGACATTATATGCCAGATGCAAAAGCATAAAAGTAAAATGATAAATAAAATAATAATAGTAATAATAAAATAAATAATAATAATATACAAATATGCTATAACTATCAAAAGGAATATATCATAAAATATAATAATATACAGGGTAGGATTAAAGTATGGAATATTAAAAAAAAAGCGAACTCAACCGGTTTTTTTAAAAACGCTGAGACACGTCGATTTTGTTTTTTAAAAATACACATTAATATGTGCGATTCACCTTCCGACTTTCATTTGTTTCGAAGTTAGGATGTCATCACAAAAAAATTTAAATGACAATATAGATTTTTTTATAGTGGAATCCGATAGTGGAATTCGTCTCTTTATATAACCAGTGCCAGTGTCTCTTTATATAACCGTATTATATAACCAGTGCCATTTCCATTTCACAAACACAGTAAATATTAGCATTACGCGTATCTGCGTTTTTAGTCTCAATACAGAATACACGCACTACACTCGAAACCGCTAAAGGCCTTTTTACGTTCGAAGCCGCCGACCGTTCGCCCAATACTACCATAAGGCAACTGTTCCTTCTGACATCATATAACCGACCGCTACCCCTAATTTTGTATACTTTTGAATATGTGTTTCTACAGCCTCAGACGATGTTACAAAAACTATTATGACGTAGGGTCAGAGGGGGTAACTAATTTATGGCTACACATTCTTTCGTATTTCGTAAATACATTTTACGTTCCTACAAAGAATTCAAAACGGAACTTATTTAAGACATTACCTAATATCGTTTACTATTAATTAATCACTAAAGATGCTAAATTCTGATACAGAAAATAAATGTCGCACACTATACTCTAAAACAAATACCTACTTTAAATTATGTTATCATTGACTACAGTGTCGCTTAGAATGATTTTAAACTAACAACTTCACGTTTTAACATCAGTGTAAAATATTCCTAACATTTTACACTCAATTTTTTCGTGATTTCTTTTCAGGTTACGCTTTTAAACGTTTACACAGAGACAATCTCTTACTGTATACCTGTACATATAACCTGTAGTGTCCCTGGTTCTATACACGAGACGATCACGGACTGATTTTAAATATTTAATAAACATAAGTTGGTACTGCAATACCAACCTTTCAAATAACATGTGGTAAAAAGCTGATAACGATTCGGCTACTTCATCAGGACGAAAGAAGAGAGATTAATACAATAAAAGAACAGTTAAATATGTTTGTAGCATTTTATTAATTTATTCTTAACCTTGAGCGTAGGAGAGACGGACTTACCCTGACAGATAATAAACAGTTAGTTTTGTAAAAACCTCCTCGGAAATGTGATAACCCAGCGTAAATACGTCATCACTTCAAGTTAAATCATTG
Source organism: Agrypnus murinus (assembly GCA_929113105.1). Taxonomy (NCBI): domain Eukaryota; kingdom Metazoa; phylum Arthropoda; class Insecta; order Coleoptera; family Elateridae; genus Agrypnus; species Agrypnus murinus. The sequence continues at coordinate 153,016,111 of OV816028.1, read as the reverse complement.
ATCAAATTATTGTTTAGTTCGACCACAATGAGTTTTTGATTAAACTGAACAGTACATAATTATCAATAAATCAATTTATAAAGTTGATACAGTTGTGTGTTTATACAAGGTATTTAGTAACGGTATAAAACCATAAATCTTTCATTGACATGAATTAATCAAGAGTAAGTGAAATTGAGTCAATCATCTTGGTTTACATATAAACTAGAAAAGGCAAACGCGCCAGTCTAAAAGAAATAGGTACACAAGAACCACTGGACATTAATAATTATCTAATATCTAATATGAACATAGCAACAGCTACTTTGTGTCCAAACATGTATTAGGTATAAAGTAGGTACACGTATAAAATGGGAAACACAAATATCGCCTGTTGCGATTATTCTACAGGTCAGCTACAGGACTGCATACCAAAAAGACCTAGATAAACAATAAACACATGAGGTATACCATACACATAAATAAATAACTGTATCACATATAAAATCCTGAAAGGATCTTCTACATTGACTCATATATGGTTTATTATTACTATTTACCACCATCAATCTCGCAGTTATACCTTATTCCTAGAGGAGCCTGCCACTGTTCCGGACTAATAGGGTTCTGTCCTAGGATTTTCGGGCCCTAAAGCACATTATTCGCAGTAGATTCTCAAATCAATTAATAATAATATGAACTCACTGTGAAACATAAAAACAGTAGTTGATTTTAAAGCACGTATACCATGTCCAGTTAACACTAACACTGTAGCAATAGTTATGCTACAAACATCAATAATCATTATCTTCTAGTAATATTTCCCAAATCAGATTGTTGTTGATTTAATTATCATTGAATCTTTAAATTATCTAAGTATTTAAATCGAGAGATTTAGGTTTCAGATTAATAATTAATGACTAGACACAACTTATTCAGCATAAAAGGGAACAAATAAACGTAAAACTTACGTGAAAGAACATACACAGAGAGAAATACTTCATGAGAGCTTTGCACAATATTGTTCAAAACGGTGTTGGCGAAATTTATATTATAATTGTAGAATCGTATTGTCCAGCATTGTGTAGGTTTTCGTTACTGAATTGTCTAACAGGAACGTACGACAATTATTTAACACAGTCAGATTTAATTCTGCATTCTTTGGAACAATGTTGTAGAGGATAAGCTAGCATTTTATGTTGAAGTATAATTGTAATACATGTTTAGAAAATACAATATTTTGTTTGAATGAAATCATAATCCAGTGTTCAAACTGCTTGCTACTAATTATTGTATATCTAACCTTCTGTATAGAATATTTGTGCCAGAGTATTGCACAATTTGTATAAATGTGAACAAGTAATTGTGTTAAATACTATTAAGCAATTGTGGCACAACTAGCGCAACAATTGTACAATTTTGTATAACATTGTATGCAACAACATTACACATTCTGTTTTAATAAGTAACACAATTTGTTATGGAAACTTATAGACAACTATTCATTTGATTCTACAAAATTACTATTGACTTCCACAAAATGTTATATTTGAGTTTATACACATCCTTACAAAAAATTGAAAACATTATTTAAAACATGTTGACAAACTAAATGACACAATCTTGTTTTATAATTGTACACAAATTGTCCCTGTCACTTTTTTAAGACCAATTTGTTTTACAACACCACACAATTGTTGATGAGATTTAAATACATTTTTCTCTGTGTACAGTTACAGTCAATGACAAAAAGGCTATCTTAATTTATCTTTCATAATTCTCCCAAAACAAGATGGTCGCGTCCGTAACTGCACATAGAAGTACCAACTTTAAAAGAAATTGTAATAAACATCCCTAAACGTTTTATAATCAAACCAAACAGTTGTTATTCTACAGATTAATTATGTCTGTTCCGTATGATTTATTATGATGCAATTTGCTTTGTGACTAAATGACTTGCTACAGCTACTTCGATGTATTCTGGATTGACTGTAGGTTTGGCCACTACAAACCGAATTTTAAAAATATGATCATTAATTGAAATAATTACTGAATATTTTATAGACACAACTGATACCGAAAAAGATGTTCCCGAAAAATGTTGTATATGTGAAAACTATCTCTATAAAACAACATCTAATTTAAACATTGTAAAAAAAAAACACATCGTACGGTCTCCTACAGATTTAAAAGACGACATAATTATGTAGAAATATTGTATGAATTTAACAAATACAGCTTTTTTACGCCTCGTAAAAAAGTATAAAAGAATCTACTGGTATTTAAACTGTAACATTTATCATGCACATAATTATTAGGCACATCCTTGCTAGCCTTGCATTTGGATGCCCGTCCCATCGCAGATGAACTGTATCAATGGAATATACTTGGGTATATAAACTGATCTAATTTAGGTACAAAACAGAAGCTTACTGGTGTCGGCAGTGTTATCAACTAATACTAATTAGTAATAACAGGCCCATTAGAATGACTTCTCTATCTTCTGTGAGTGTAAACAATCATCAAATCTGTTTTATGTACCATGAAACATTTACATTTACTAAACATTTTCACTTCAAAGATTTTCAGTTTATATAATGATCGAGAAATTAATTTATTCAGACAATATTTTTAAAAATTTCATTTGTATTAATACATTAATAATTCTGTTTTTTTAAATTATATGTGCTTTCTCTACTAATTACATAATTTCAGCTACTTCTTGTTTGTCTTCTGACATCACAAGTATTATCATGGGAAGCTCTACCAAATATTCCATCCGGAAGACGGGCCCAATTTCTAGTTCTTCAGGAAAATGGGGCTTACAAATACGGCTACGACACGGGCGATGGTAACAATGCTGCTAAACAAGAAGGCGATCCTTCTAACGAAGTACAAGGACACTACCTTTATAAAAACGCCGCCGGCCAACAGCTCGATTTGAAATACACTGCAGGTGCGGGAGGATTCCAACCGGAAGGACTCGATAAGATTCACGATTTTATTAAATGTAAGTCTTTCATTCCAAATACAAAATAATAATATAAAAATAATATACTTATATTATTCTCATTTACAGCATCGGCTCCTTCCTCTTCTTATACTCCAACAGCTCAAACGTATTCATCACCTGAAGGTGGCGATGACTCCGGTGCCTATCAACCCGATAATTCCGGAGCCTACACACCCGACGATTCTGGAGCATACAATCCTACTGATGATTCCGGAGAATACAAACCGGATGATTATGGAGTTTATCGAGGCGATCAAGGACTCAGTGGAGATGCATCCTACAATTTCAACGTGGATACTCCAACTTACAAAAGAACCGAATCTTCCGATGCTGGCGGGAATGTTCAGGGTAGTTATTCTTATAATAACAAAGAAGGCACGCACGATCTTCAATACATAGCTGGAGCTGAAACTGGATTCGTTGCTAAATCAGGTTCTTTGTCAAAACCAAACGGATTAAGAAATTCAGGTGCTGGTTCACCACAAGCTAGCAGTTATCCAAGTGCCTATTCAGCAGTCCCAAGCAGCGGCGCAGCTCCCACAGGTCCATTAAATCCTGACGGTTCCTATACTTTCGGATTCTCTACAAACGACCAATCCCGTCAAGAATCAGGAGATGCCAGCGGCAACGTGCGAGGTAGCTATTCCTACAGAAACTCAGCTGGAAATCACGACTTAAGCTACAAAGCAGGAACTGAGACTGGATTCTTGGTAACTGGTGGTAGTTTATCAAAACCCAATGGACTACCAAATGGTGCAGCCCCCAGTGCAGGACCATACTCTGGATCCTCACCTTCTTTACTCACACCATCATTCAAATCATCTTCTAATGCTCCAGGTGATGGATCTTACTCATTTGGATTTGCCATTGCCGATCAAGAAAGACAAGAAGATTCAGATGCCAGCGGAAACGTTCGTGGAAAATTTTCTTACAGAAATTCTGCTGGAACACACGATCTCAGTTACGTAGCTGGATCTAGCACCGGTTTCCTACCAACTGGAGGAACTTTAGTCAATCCAAACGGACTAGCAGGAAGTAATAGTGCCCCCACAGCAAAATCTCCTTTCCCTGCTTATTCCTACCAATCATCAGGCTCACAAGACGATCAGGCTAACCCTGGTGATGCGACCTACGACTTCAGCTTTGACACTCCAGACTACACTCGCCATGAATCTTCAGATCCCCGTGGTAACGTCAGAGGTTCTTTTACCTATAGAAACGAAGCAGGTAATCACGATTTGAGCTTTGTAGCTGGCTCTGCGACAGGATTCCAACCATCTGGTGGTAGTTTAAACATACCACCAGGTCTGAGCGAGGCCCAGCTGCGTTCTGGATTCAGGGGAAGTGGAATATCTCCAAGTACTAGCAGTTTCGCTGGTGGTAGAAGCTACGAAGCTTCTGCTCCCTTGCGTTCTGATTCTTCGCCCGAAACCAAAACTTCATACAGCTTGGGTAATGTAAAAGTTAACACTTACCTACCACCAAGTAATGTAAAAAATAAATTTGGCTATATCTTTGATAGTCAATAATAACTTTAATGTTAATATTTAACATCATGATTGTTCCTTCTGATGATGGTAAAGCGATTTTGATTTAGTGTGGTACTTGTTATAATGTTTAAATAAAAACTAGTTTTGCAATAATTACAAAATGACTATATTGTTTACTGTGTAAATAATATGATCACAAAAAATAACTGTATTTAATTTAATTAAATATTGTATACAACTTGCCTTCGCTGTTTTTTTTTAATTATTATTTTATATTTTTCATTGATTACATTTATTTATTTTTAATAAATTAAACATATTTAATTTTAAATTTCTTTGTCTTTTTAATTTATGATGTTTGTGTCTGTATGCCGTAGATTGATCGTATTCGAAAACTAAACTTGCTGTAAATTTCTCACATTTATTAAGGTTTTAAAAAATTCATAATTAATAAAAGTACCTTAAGTTGCATAAATAAGTTGTATAGAGTGCTATATCACGGGTTACAAGGTTAAAACGTTATCATTTAAGCCAAGGTATATAAATATCTTGATAGTAACATTAATTGTCTTCAATACATTTTTAGTGGCAACAAACACCTTTATAGACTATTATTTTCTAGTAATGTTTTTATAACACTTGTGAGTTATAATTGTGAATTGTGATCTATATACCTTTTATACGACTGTAAGGTATATAACAGTCACAATTACACAATACTCGAGTTCTATAAGTGTATCATAAGAATGCTGTACGTACTCAACCAATTTGCGATTTTAGCAATAAAAGCAATATATTGTGAACTCCTATGACAATATGGTTTTTACAAGGTTTTCTTTAAAAAATATTATTTTAAAACATTTACTTGATGCTGGCAGTTTAATTAATGAAGATCTCTTTTCAAACAAAGCTAAAGCACATTTTTTGGATAAATTTTGCAACATTTGCAAAAACTCTGCTTTAATTTTAGTTCTTTTCTCGAAGCGCGTTAATTTTTACGCCCAAACACATCTACTTTCACAAAGAAAATAATGTTTGCAAAAGAAATCTGGGCAAACACTGCATTAAAATTATTATAATTTTCGAGATAATTTTATTTGACTATTACGAAGTTATCATAAAGTAAGGGATATATTTCAACTTATTATATATTTTTATTAATCATGTTTTCAATTCCTTCGCGATCGTTTTGCAACAGTGGAATTGCATAGTCCCCTAACATTTGCAGGTATCGTTCATCAGTAACAGTTACAGATACGGCCTCCCCATTCTGTATTTCCTCGAAAAAGTAGGTATGGACCAATGATGAAATTAGCTGTGAAACCGCACTAAACGGTGACTTTTTTTGTCATGAAGACCTTGCTGAACGATTTGATGTGGATTTTCTGTTGACCATATTCGGCAGTTTTGAGTATTAACTCTACCGTTAAGAGAGAAATGGGCCTCATCTGCCCATAAAACACGCGATAACCATTCGGGTTCAATTTCTATCTGAGCCAATATTTGTAATGAAAAATCGTACCTGAAAGCAAAATCTGCATCATTTAATTCAAACAGCAGTTGCAGTTTATAGGGATACATTTTTAGGATTTTCCGTAAAATTTTCCAAAACGTGGTGTACGGCATTTGTAATCGTTATGATACGATGGCTGCGTTTTGATTTTCCTGAAGAGCTTCTGCAACTTGGAAATCGCTAATCCTTGGTCTTCCTCATCTCGGAAGGTCAACTACAGACCCTGTTCTTTCAAATTTGCTAATCAAATTACAGTACGCCTTCATTTGGCACGGCCCTGCTCTCAAACCTATTTGCGTACGAAATCTTCGTAATCCAGCAGTGTAATTTTTACCGCATTCATAATAACATTTCTTGTTTGCAGATCCATGTTCAATTTGTTACAGTTTACGTTTACGCGAGTTTTATTTTAAGAACTAATTATCTAAATTACGATACTTTCGTCTGACACTTGTATCAAGAGTTGTCACAACAATTCTTTTGTTTTCTATAAATACTCTAAAATCCCATTATGTAAGCAACTAGATTCCATTTACTTTTTTTAATTAATTTGTTTTGTTAAAAATATATAATAAGTTGAAATATATCCCTTACTTTATGATAATCCGTTATATTGGCAGATATGCGGTAGGTGATCATGCATGCAACCAGTGAGATGCATCTTTAATTCTAACATAACCTTCAAACAGCTCAAACCTTCCGATATGACAATTATCCTGCCGCACAAGGCCGTATTCAAGGGGGTAGGGGTAGGGAGTCTGAACCCCCCCCCCCCGAAACTAACCTTAATACTAATAAATGACAACAAAATAAAATTATTTTTCTATTCTGCTTCCCCCCCCGAAAATAAATTCCCCCAGAAACCTCCCCCCCCGTCCGGAAATACATTTCTAGCTACGGCACTGCTGCCGCATAGTTGGATTTAATAAAATTGCGTAGCAATACATATTCGTCCCCTTCATAACGAAAGGGCGTATCTAATTTTTTACAACTTTACAAGAGAGCAATTGAAAAGGCTTGTAATAAAAATATTTAAGATAAACCGAGAAACGACTAACAAAAACATAATCTTATTTCAATGACAAAGAGGTTTTTAAATAAATCACTTGATTATATTAAAGGATGTATCTCTACAAACTGCTAACAATTACAAACGCACTTTTGGCAAAATGTGAGTTACATCTTTTCGTTTTGAAGGGGACGATATGTCCCTGTTTTAAACATAACCTCAAACTTTCAGATGAGAAATACCAAACGAAAACAATAAACAGCAATGATATTGCCAAAACAAATTTTTAAAAATAAATTTCTCAAGGCCTCCTAAACGATTTTTATCTCTAAGGTGAACAATCAATACATAAAATCATACAATTAACTTATAATTACAGCAACTAGTTTATTAATACTGTTCTATGAGAATAACGTTTACGAATTTTACGCTTCAATCGATAACTAATTTTGTATGTCATTATTGTAAAGTACAGCGCCGAAAATGATTTTGTTGGATACTTTTTTATTACCCAGTTGCTATAGGTTTTGTACCGCTTATCACTCACTATTCATTAAATTATTATTAGACGTCTTCGTGAATATGTTATAACTACATATTTCCATTGCGGTCAGTTATAGTCTAATAACAGTTCATTAAAACTGAAAGATTTGAGTTTGCATCGTAAAATAGCTCTTTTAGCCAACAGGATAAGACATGGAAAATTACTTATTACAAAACTATTTGAAAACTCAACAAAAACTATTGAATATTCTAGGAATATCTTTAACTAAAGACTTAAGCAAGAAGCAAAAATACTATTCGTGTTTTGTAATCGCGATGATGTTAATTTATCTATTGTTGGTCATACCAGCGTTATTTCAAGAAGAGAATTTTGACTACTTGATTAATGATTTAATGTTTGCTACTGGTTACATTATTGGTGAGTAGATGTTCTCGGCAAGATTTTTAAATGTGAGAAGTAGATGCACGGTACGATACTAGCTATCTTTATAAGACTGTTTTTTCGGAATCAATCAATTGTTTAGATAGAAATTCACCACTGAATAAAAATGACACCAGAATTTGTGTAGCGTTTAGTTATATTCCTGATTACATATTTATTGTGCGTTTACATACATAAATAAGATATTTTGGTGACGTCACCATTCACGTTGGAGAATTTCCTATCGAAAATCAATTCTTTATGTGATGTTCCTTTCGGCCGAACTTTTTGTACAGTTGTCCACCTCTGTATAATACAAGATGTTTGTCGACAAATTGTTCTCTAAAATATATAGTCGATAGGTGCAATTAAAATCCAGTAGACCTAGTGAACGATCAGTAGATCTGGCAACACTGCTCGTGACTTGTTATAAAACATCTGAAATCAGCTTTTTTTCTAGTGATTGTAAAAGTCTTGGCATTGTTAGCCAATCAAAGTCAACTACGCCAGATTCTAAACACATTCATAACGGAAGTTCTTCCTTCAAAAGTACACCACGACGAAGCCGAAGCGTACATATGGATAAAAGATTCTATAGATACAGCAAAGTTGCAGGTAAACAAGCAAACTTCTGTTCGATTTTAACATGTTTACTAAAACCCATCTTAATGTCTGATGCATCAGACTATTTTCGGAATTGTAGCGGGAGTGGCAATCGTAATTACATTTACTATACTGTCTCACTTAACAACAGAAAATAACAACAAAAAGAGATTACCATTCGGTTCAATACTGATTAGTGAATATTGCAGCTACGAGTTAGCATTATTTTATCAAGTACTCATTTTTGGCATCGCAGTCATTACAATTGTTATAGTAGATGTCTTCTTTGCTAGCGTCCTTGCTCAGTTGTGTGTGCAATGTAAGATTGTACAAAATGCCATTGCCAAAATGATCGAATATAGTACTCAAATTGCTAGAAAGGTAAGTCAAAATAAGAATGCACATTTTAACTATTTGTCCCTAAAAACTTTTAATAAACTGACCGGTTCTTTAAGGAGAAACTCACCATTAACAGCGTCGCCGACATACCATGGAAATATCTGAAGAGGTCTATTGACGGAGTCGTGACTCATCATAGATCTGTAATAAAATTATCACAACAAATTGAAGAGGTTTCAAACATACCAGCTTTAGCTGTATTTACGGGAATGTCAATATGTTTTTGCTTTATTCTATACCAAGTGACCATGGTAAGTTTAGAATTTAAATTTTAAGAATATCTGAAACAGTAGAATTTCAGAAGCCTTCGATGAATCCATCGTTTTTCAAAAGCTTGATAATATTACTAACAGCCATCACATCACTTTTCTTAAACACCTACTACGGTAGCAAAATAACGCATGAAAGCTTACTCATAGCGGATTCATGTTTGGCAGTCGATTTTATTGGTGCGGATGTTAGATTCCAAAAGGCATTAAGATTTATTATGCAAAGAACTCAGAAGCCAATAAAAATAACTTTAGGAAAATTCGATCCTCTGTCTTTGTATATGATAATTAATGTATGTTAAGTACTGTAGGTATTGAAAATAGCAATATCAAATGTTATTATTATTTTAGATTCTCAGGATTTCATATAATTCAGTAACTCTACTACGTAACATAAAACAGGATTTAAAAAAAGATAAATAGAAGATTAGCAAAAGATGCAGAGACGATATAGGTTTTGAGAACTTTTCAGGTAAGATGTGCGTAAAGTTTAAATTTAAGGGCATATTTAGAATGTCAATCGGATAAAAAGAAAACATAGCCTATTTCACACCGGTAAAAGTGATAAACAAAAAGACTTTCACGGCCTGAGTCAACGGACAAGAAAATACTTCCGGGTTTGGACGACGGAAAAGTATTTGAGTACGTAATCCATCGGAATGATATCTTTCATGACCTCCATTTGGCTGGAAAAAAGTAAATTTTGTAGCGGCGGTGGTTTCTTATAGAACCTGAATCGATGAGGTAGGTAGGTAACTCTCAACATTGCTGTAACGAAGACTAGTTATTTCCTCTTCATTTGTAGAACGTATCCGGATGTGAAGTATTGATGCGTCATAGCGTCATTTACTAATTAATCTTTTCAATCGCCAATTTATTAATTCGTTCATCGATTCATTCACTCATGCATTGTGTTTTTAGTTATTCGGCGATTGATTTAGTAATTTATCGATTTATTCGTTTTTTATCGGTTTATTCATTGATTTATTCGTTTGTTTCTCGTTCGATTATTGTTTCTATATTCGATTGCTCATTCATTCATTCATATACTCATTTATTAATCTATTGATTTATTTACTAATTTCTTAATTTACCATTTCATGCATTTTTATTGGTTCATGACATCGTTTGTTAATTGTTGGGTTATTTGTTTATTCATCTATTGGATCGTTGATTCATTTACTGTTTATTGATTCGGTGTTTTATTCATCGATGTATACATTAATTCATAATTCGTTCAATTATTTACCAACTCATCTGTTCATTCGTCGATTTGTTTAATTTCGACGAACAAAAAGTTCGTTCGACGAACAAAAAGTTCGTCTCTGAATTAGTGAAGTCTGTATGCTGCTGTCGGTCTATCGCCTTTTTCCCTGTTGACTTTTTTGAATTTTTCTTTTTGGAATCTTATAGTACATCAAATTCTAAGAAACTTTTGGTCGAAACATCTTTTTGTATCTCTTCGGGAAAGTGGTCAAAATGACCACCGAGAACTTCGAAAAATTTTTGAAAAATGAAAAATGTATTTTTTAAAAATTTACGAAAAAATAAAAATTTTTAGCAACAAAAAAAATTCAAAAAATTTTAGGACTTGGAATTTCAGTTTTTATGACAACTAATGTGTTACGTCAACATTAGTTTTCATACAATCAACAGTTGTTTCTGTTCGTCATGGCAATGCTAGCTCTGCGCATTCTCACTAGTTTATCTATTTATTCATTCATTTATTATTTCAATTATTTATTTGTTCACCGTTTCATTCATTTAATTATTCATTATTTAACTTATTCGTTGATCGATTGATTTGCTAGTTTATTGATACAATTACTCATCGGTTCATTCATCCATTCACATATTAATTTATTCATTCGTCGCTTTGTTCGTTGATTCATTAATTCATTTCCCGACTCATCCATTCATTGCCATTGGCGAATTCATTGTCGATCCATTCATTTATCGACTCATTCACTGATTTATAAAACATCAGTTCAATTATTTGTTTGTTCTTGGACAAGGAATGTGGCGGAACATCTCTCAGATCTCATAGCATAAATTTCATTCACTAGTCGATTTGCTCAATCATCATTCATTCATTCGTAACCACAAGTATCGATTCAATTGTTCATTCCTAGATTCATTAATTTATTTATCGACTCATCTATTCATACATCGATTAATAAATAAACGCATTTGCCAATTCATCTATTAATACATGGATTTGTACATTAACTCATTGTTTCCCTTATTTTAATTTTTATACTATTTCCCTTATTTAACCATAGATTTACTTATTAATTAATTTATCAATCATTCCGTCAATAACCGATTGATTCGTTCATTCGCCGATTCATACATCCATTTATGAAACTTCAATCAATCATTCACGTGTAAATTTATTCACTCATTAATTCATCCAATAATTTATAGATTGTTTCATTCATTTATTTATTTATTCGATAATTTGCCGATTTATACAGTCATTCATCGATTTATCCATCTATGAATTCATTCACTAATCGGATCTTTCACATATTCATTAATTCATGTATTAATTCATCGACCGGTTCATTAATAATTCGTCGATTCATTCGCTAATAGATTGCTTCATTTATTCACTAATCATTGATTTATCATTACTATGATTTATTATTCATTCATTTATCGACTCGTTTATTCGTTCATTGTTGAATTTATTTATTCAATAATCATCCAATCATTCATCGATTTTTTATTCGTTCATTGATATGATAATTTATTCATTTACACATCCATTCACTCATCGATTTATTCATTTATTTATAAATTTATACATTTATTCATCTATTCGTTCATTTACTAATCGATTTTTCACACATTCATTAATTCAATGGCTTGTTCATTCATTCACTACTTATTCTATTAGGGATGAAATTGATTATCTAATTTATCGATTTATTCATTCATTTATTTATTAATTCATTCACGAATCGGTTCATTCAATCGTTCATCAATTCATTTATTAATTCATCATTAATTTGTCGATTAATTCATTTTCTCATTTACTTATTGATGAGATAGATATTCTCTAATGAATTTATTTAATCATTCGTCGATTTACATATGCATTCTCCGATTCGTTCATTCAGTAATCGATTGATTCATCTATTCACCGATTCATTAAAGCATGCCTTGATTTTCTCATTTATCCGTCAATTCATACATTCCTTCATTTATTAAGTCGTTTACTTATTCATCGATTTATTCATTAATTTATCCACTAGTTTATTCATTCATAAATGAATTTATTTCTTCATCAATTCATCCACTCATTTATCGATTTTCTCGGGTATTCATTGATATGATGATTTATCGACTTCACTTATCGATTTTATTCATCCATTTATTTCCCGGTTTAACTCATTCACTTAGGAATAGAATTGATTATCTAATTTATTAATTTATTTAATCATTCAATGATTGATTCGCTAATTTATCAATTTATTCATTCATCACCAATTTAGTCATTCATTTAGTCATCGATTCATTTGGTTATTAATCAGTTCATTCATTAATTCATTGACTCTTTCATTCATTCTTAAACTGTTTAAACCACATCAATGTGTGCGCTTTTTACCGTTCCATTTTCTAAATTATAATTAATTTAGGTACTCATCGACTTATTTATTCGTCGATTTATTTGTATAGTCATAGATCCATTCAGTCACTGACTCATTTGCTCAATCATCGATTCATTCCCCGATTCACTCAGTCATTTCCCGATTCATTTATTCAATCATTCATTTATCGGTTCATCCATTTGTTTATCGATTTACTAATTCGTAAACTGATCTGCTTATTCATTGATTTTAATGATTTGTTCAATGATTTTTTCAACTAAATGATAACTCGGTCAATCACAGATTTATTCATTCATTGTGTTCACCGAATCATTTATTGATTCACCAACTCGTTCTTTTTAAATCATGCCTAAAAATCGGCCTTAAATCTTGCCTAACAATTTAGATCGTAGATCATGTTTTTTATAGCGTCTGAATCGCGGCGATTTTTTTAGAAAAGGTTCGTATAGGTAATTGCACTTATTATTTACAAGCTCTTGAATAACGCTTTGATGCGATTAACTGGACTGATTCAACAATTTAGGTGTAGGTTCTTCGAATTTTTGAGTTGTTTATAGAATCAAGGTCAAATAGTCAAACAAATGTTTGATTATTTGATAGTACCAAACAATCATTTGTACGTGTGCAGGGCCGGATTACCAGTCTGCGGGGCTCTAAGCAGTAAATATTTTGGGGCCCCATTGATCAATTTTTTATCCAAATGTATACATTAAACTCCAATTTTTAATTTAAAATCTATCTAAATAGGATTTTTATAATTTTGTTTATAAATTTATGACAAATTGCAATATAACTTAACTAAAAAATTAATACAATAGTAGTAGATATATAACTCGTTTAGAACATCTGCTTTCTACACTTTTTCCGAGCAAATTCTTTTATTAAATCGTTAAAATTTAAGCGAAGCATAACATCAGATTCAATTAATAGTAGAGCCAATGAACTCAATCTATCTTTTCGCATCGGTGTCCTCAGAGGAATTCTTATCCTTTTTAACTGTGAAAAAGATCGCTCTCCAGAACAGTTTGTTATCATCAATGTTAAAAACATTCTAAGGCAGATTTCTAAGTTCGGAAAAACTGTCTGGAGTTTATCATTTATAATGATTTTATAGAAATCGGTGTAATTGACATGAATACTTTCATCTTCGTACATTTTTAAAAGTATGTAATGATGAAATTGTGTATGGTTTCGTCATCGTTATCGTTTCAAGTTTAAACATGAAATTCGGAGATTACCGACAGCAGCACCGTAAGCCAATAATGAACTTGAACTTAAACAAAAGGGCGGTTGGTTTGAAGAATCGTACTCATGGATAGAAAAATTTAATCCCCCAAAGTTTGAAAGATTGAAAAATTGACATTTTTTAACTCATAAATATTAATAATATTATTAAGTATATATAAGCAACCTTATATATACTTAGAAATATTTTCAAATTTAATTAGTTAGATAATATTGCTATTTTTTTAAATATTAACATAAATAAATCTCGTCTTTTGAAGCGGCCCCAATTTGACGGGGGCCCTAAGCAATTGCTTAGTCTGCTTATGCGGTAATCCGGCACTGTATGTTATGTGTGCTCACACGTAAATGGATTTAATACAGCACTGTGGGGCTGCTTTCAGTCATCTACGATTAAGACTTTTGTTCAGTTGAAACGAATAAATAATTGCTTGTTTTGGTATTTAAAATAAAATAATATAAAGCTTCATATTCGTATTTATCTTCTCTCTAGAAACTCTACTCTGACATTATAGAAGAATTAAACTTTAAAGTGATATATTTATTCTACAAATGTATTGCTCTTCATGATCTGCAGTTCTGTAGACAATTTCATTTCATCATTTGATAGCAGGAATTTGCGTGATCCGGTGTTTATTTCATAAATATTAAATATCAAGTGACTTGCAGCTTGTCCCGTTTTCTTATTCAGTCTGTTTATGACAATATAAAAGAATCTTAATTTCAAACATTTAGCGATATCAACACCAAATTCTTCTTGCGCTCTTGATAGTGTAAACCTCCGACCAAAAGACTCCGGTTTCATTGTTATATGTAAGGCAAAAAACAACTAAGAAACACTGCTATAAGTTTTCCAATATAATTTATTTTTTCTTATAAATACCACATCCGTAATACATTTACCTCATCTATATTACTAGAAATAAATGTTCATATCCATAATTTTATTTTTTAAATCCGTTTCCTGTCCAAATTTAAAAAAAAAGCTTGTAAACATTCAGTCTTACATTAGGCAATTTTATACAATAAATTGTGTGGGTAGTAAGGAATTCCGCTGTATGGATAATAAAGAGGAACATAATTTAGATAATATGTTGCAGGAATGGTTGCAACGGGAATTCCATGTGCAGCGCCATCGTGTTCCGGAGCAGTTTTAACAGACTGTGGTTTAGCGTCCTGCAGCTGTTCCTGACGATGGTCTTTCAAATGCACCCCATGTTCGGGAACTGGAATGAAATTCGTTCCGGTTGGAATCTGTGGGATTTTCCGTATTATCGGTACGCCTGGATGGATAGTTTCCGATGGATTTATAGCAAACCCGTGATTTTCGTGGATCGAATACGAGTAGTCTTGGCCGGAATGTTCGGTCTTTACGTTGACAACTGATGTGTCGATTGGGATGATGGACGCAGCTTGAGAAATTGCGAGAATTGAGAATAATGTAACAACCTGCAATATATTTAAGAATGTCATTCACGTCTTCATTACTGTATTTAGAATACGAATTAATTATTTTCAAAAATATTTTATAATGATTTAATTAAAGAATTATTGTATGCACTAGATTGATAGGAATATAGGCAACACACACTACGAGCCATATTAGATGCAAACTTTTAAATGAAAATAATGTGACAAAATCATTCAATCTATATTGACTTAAAATTACAAGTAATAGAATTTATTTTAAATACAATTCTACAAAGATCTTGCATCCTTTTTACAAATTTATTACAAAAAAATAATTAAAAATGTAAATATTATTTTAATAAACTTACAGTTTTCATTTTATAATTTTGCTTAGAAACAAATGCTACAATGTCCTTTGCTACAATGCCTTCTTACAACAAACTAAATATATTAAAAGCATGATCGAGCTTTTATAAGCCTGTACTTTTAAAAAAATTCTCGACCATCTTGAAGTGCTAAGCATAATAAACCACATAGCAGTTGAAGGTAGTACCTACAGCAAAAAGGTGTTCTGCAGACAGAACTTTTTATGTTTTTATTGTATTCTTGTGCTACCATCATTATCCAATAGCTCTGGTACAGAGAAGATTTAAAAATACTACATTCAATTGCTACCTGTTATAAACTGGGATAATAGTTTATTCCACCAGAATGAATTTATCCTATCCTATCCTACACATTGCTTAATATCCATCCTATCTAGTATTTCCGAATAGTATTCTTATAGTAAATTAAATTATGAGAGTAACTATTTACATTTAAAATAAAGAGAGTACGAGTGAAACAAGATATCTAAAATTATAACTGTGGTGGGAAACTGGAATCAATTTAAACTGGTTCAATTTTTATTATTTGATTTGTATCCTTATAGCAGACGACCACAACAAGATCGAAGGTTGTATTTGAAAATTTAAAAAAAAAGGTAATAAAGTAAGCAAGACCTATAAACATTTTTTATTGGTGTTGAACATGGGCAGTGTTTAAATAATCTTGTCTTTTCAAATGATTTTACTGCCTTTTGATTTTTTATAAAATGGTTCAAAATTTTAAATTTTCAAAAAGACCTCCAATTTTAAAATCCTATTTTTGGTAACTTGAACACTGCTTTTCCAAAAGAAGATTTAGCATCACAAATTTCTTCTTAAGATATATTTCATGAATGTAAATCTATATCAATTTTTCTTTGTTTTTGAGTTGCTGTTTTCTAGTTGAAGTGATATAATTGATCTTTATATAACTGTATGTATGACTATTAATTTAATCTGATACACATGAGATGCACATATTTCACTTCTAAGAAATAAGTTTTATCCAAATAAAACCCATACTTAGCCACTATTAATTAAAGTAGGTGATTGTGATCAGTGGCGTAACTACGTTAGATTGCGCGCCCCTGCGAGATTACGTTTGCGCCCCTCATAAACAGGGTGGCTGATTTTTCATTATCCAGGTTTTATCTGCTGAAATATTAAAGGTAGAATAAAAAGTTAATGAAAGACTGGTTTAGCATAACCTGATCTATAAAAGTTTTTTAATGATGAATTTCTCTTTATAATGATATATCACAAGTGGGTTTTTGCTTTTAAATCACACAGTCCACTGATGCATTTTCAAATGCTTTTTGTCTCACTTGTATATTATTTGTTGTTTATACCCGTTATACGAACTACATAGCAACCAGGGCATAATAAGCGGGCGTTATAATTCATAACGCCCGCTCATAGTTTACTTTACAATCGGATTCGGCGTTACGTTCAATAGTAATTTGGATCATTAGGTCAGAAACTACATATATGTTTGCGTACGAGTATGTTACAACACAACAAAGAATGAGCATTTGCACGTAGTTTCTGGGCGCGTGATTCACGAATTCTTTTGTGCCAACTTAACTGCTGACAATAATTTCTTAAGCTAAAATTAACTTATTTTTTAGATGACATTAATGCTATTAGGATATTTTTTGTTTTTATGTTAGTAACAACAACAAAAAATATTTGAATTTAAATTGTCATTTATCTGTTTGACTCGTAAATTTGTAATTTTACTAAAAGTCCGTTCGCCGAGATCTGTAGCAAGACCAAAATACACTTGAAGTTAGCTGACCCTTGAAGCTTCATTGATGTGCGTTTGCGTACCGTGTGCGCTTAACGCGCTTTTACGGTTGCAACGTAATATGGAATGGAAAATGATTGCATTATACGTGCTTCCGCATTTATGTAAAGTAGTTTAAGCGTTAATGCGACCACGTGCGCGTCGACCAATAGCATCGCTTATAGTTTGTTTAGTGCTAACTTCAAGTGTATTTTGGTCTTGCGACAGGTCTCGGCGAACGGACCTTAGTTTTATAAATACATAAACAACGCCCTTGGCACCGCCAACAATTATAAGTTAAAACTAATTTTCTACTTATACATATTCTCGTGAAAAATAAAATTTTATATGCACCACGAGCGTTACTAGATGATAATATCCATCGGGTGACTTAGTTGGCTGCTGTCCTCGGTTATCAAACAACTGCGGACTGCAAATGGTAACTTTTTGACCTTGAAACACAAAATACTATAAAACTTAATTCTGCAAGAATATACATGACGTTCAATTAAAAAAAAACCTGAAAATAAGAAAAAATTCATTTGTGCTATTTTATAGATAAGATTATGCTAAACAAGTCTCACATTTAACTCTTTCCTCTACCTTCAATATTTCAGTAGATGTAACCTGGACAATGTAAAATCAGTCACCCTGTATACAATTATACGTAGGTAACTTTTGTTAAAATAAAATGTACAATAATTAATAATAATTCATTACCGTAGAATAGTCCACAGAATATTTTTTACCTCCAATGCTGGTTTTAAAATGTCTATTCCCAACGAACTAAAGTTTCACGAAAGCAGCCGGCGCCCTTCGGAGGGTTGTGCCCCCCCGCGTCGCAGGGTCTGCGGGGGCGGTAGTTACGCCACTGATTGTGATTGTATACTCTGGCCATCAAAAAAAAACAATTATCATTATTATCATAAATAAGATAAAAGAAACAAAATAATAATTAAAAAGAAAACTGAAGTATTAAATTTAAATCTTGTATCATTTTGATGATCACAATTGTTTAAGGTAAAGGCATCTTGTATAACTATTTTAAGATATTTTCTGCAGATAAAGTAATAATTAATATTTCTTTTAAATTACCAAATAAATTGGTTTAAATTATTGTGTAACTTTAAGAACCTCTATATTAGTATTTTTAAGACTGCAGTTCAATACTAAATACTATAAAATATAGACAAAATTCCATTATTAAGTATGATAATTATTTATAATAATTATTAATAAAATTATAATAATTATTATTATTTGATTTTGCTGTTGCAAACTGCATCTGTGTTTCAACCCAAATAGTTTCTTTAAAGTATAGGCGAAGTTTTTAATACTTTAACTCCCTAAAAATACCCCGCCACTGGTTAGTCTTTGCTCATTTGCCAACTGAATCTATATTTTGAAATATATATTTCAAATTTGAAATCGATAGTGTTAATATTTCAAAAGTTAACAAAGAAACACACGCAACACGCTCTTGCACTTTTTGCGTTTTTTTCTCAAAGTATGTTTTCGCATTATTTGGGCGCGGAAACGTCGAGCAATGCAAGAAAACGCAACGCAAGAATAAGGTACGTAACACAATACCTCAATGTATTAATGATAGATAACGTTTATGCCCCCCCCCCCTTTCAAAGTTTAATAGGGTATGCGAATGATTTTTTTTTGACCAACATTGCTCATGGCCATTCTTGATTTTTTGATCACCGTTTATTTCCAAAATAATTCCAGAAAAAAGAATTCGGCAACTAAGTTCACACTAGTCTCTTCTCCCAAGTTGAATCTTCTAAGAAGTTTTTGTGTGAGACTGAACACTTTTTGAACATTATTGTCTATACTTTGCATTTTTTGACCATTCCGTAAAACGCGAGATAAAAACAATTTAAATATCTGACCTGGGCAGGGGCTAACGCAAAGTTAATATTTCAAAAACACTCTTGGTGCAGAAGATTGGCCATAGATGCTACTGCAAGACAAATAGTACAAAACATCATAGCGAAAAAGCAGCTTCAAATTTCTTCGAGAAAAACAGAGATGGTAATACTAAACGGAGGGAATAAATTAAAAAAAATAGAAAAAAAATGTAGGAGAAACAAAAATAAAGTCTAAAGAACAGCTGAAGTACTTAAGAATAATCTTCGATTGAAACTGCCATGTGAAGAGGCACGTTGCATACATCATCTAGACAATAGGGAAAAGCATCTCTGCTTTAACAAATGTAATGTCAAGACTAAACGGGCCGAGTATATGCAAAAGAAAAACACTTGGTGCAGTGCCAAATTCAATTATACTGCATTGAGCAGCGGCCTGGAAAGATGGTATCAGCACAAAAAATATAGGAAATTGCTCATTAGAGAACATAGAAAGCTAGCGGTCAGCGCAATTAGCGGGTACAAGACGATAGCGACATAAACAGCACTTGTTATAGCAACAATGATACCAATGGATCTAAAAGTAAAAGAGCAAAGTAAAACAATAAAGGCAGATAGAACACTAAAAAAGCAATTACGAGCAGAAACAATAAACGCATTGAAAGAGAGATGGGAGCGAAACAACCAAGTAGGAGAAAGGACCAGAGCATTAATAAAGGACTTAAACGTCTGGTACAAAGGAAAACACGGCAACATAAATTTGCACGTAACACAACTGCTAAGTGGTCACGGCAGCTTCCTGGCGTACCTTAAAAGAATAGGAAAAAAGAAAACTTACGAAAGTTGTATATACTGCATGAAGAAAGACACATAGTGCTATAATGTACTAAATTGACACTACATTAAGTGATAAAAACATATCACTCAGCCACATCCCGTCACGAAGAAATGCTCGTGAGGTTACCGGGACAGAGAGAATCCTAGGCACGTGGATACGGGTTTTTAGTAGTCCCGCAACCCCACACTACCCTACAGTATGGGCTGTAGGGTGTCTGTCAAGCAGACCTTCCTCGACCACAAGTTAAGAAAAATGGCTAGGTTAGTTAGTTAGGTTAGGTTATGTTCATGTTCAAGTTAGGTTAGGTTTAGGTTAGGTTAAGTTTAACTTATGTTTAGGTCAGGTTTAGGTTAGGTTAGATTAGATGAGGTTAGGTTAGGTTAGGTTAGGTTAGGTTAGGTTAGGTTAGGTTAGGTTAGTTGAGGTTAAGTTAGGTATCTATGTTTTGGGTCTCAGGATGTTGGATC
Source organism: Agrypnus murinus (assembly GCA_929113105.1). Lineage (NCBI taxonomy): Eukaryota > Metazoa > Arthropoda > Insecta > Coleoptera > Elateridae > Agrypnus > Agrypnus murinus. Next base: position 152,995,309 of record OV816028.1, on the reverse strand, counting down.
ATGTGAGTGTCTAGGTTTTGAGTTCCGGGATATTGGGACATGACCGATTTTGTAGAATTCTGTTGTACTAGTTAATACTTTCCTGGTGCCTTCAAAAATTATGTTTTCCTTTGATTGATTGTGTCGAAAGAAGCTTTAGGCGGTTATTTTGTAATTTACAGGTAAAGATAAATAAATAAAAGATTTAAAATAAGAAATATTATATAAATTAAAAATCTGCACTTTAAACGATAAGTCTAATTATCCATGGAAACATAAACACCTACGAAAAAAGAGAAGATGGCTTTGCTATGGTTATTACAACCAATACTGCATAACGCGCTAATACATATATAGAGCTTTAAAACTTTTTAATGTGTGATCGTGTTAAACGATTTAGTGTGGAATATCGTACGACATTCCAAATACATCCCAATGATCTTTACCTAAGAAGGTAAAAAAACGGCTAAAGAGATTTAAACCCTCAGATTTTTTAACCAAGTTTAACCATTATTAGACTACTTCTTAGACGCCATTAATTTTAATGGTAGCTGTAGATGTTTGCGTAAACAATTCCACTGCTCACCACTATCACATCTGACTCGCTTGTTCCGCTTTGAAAGTCAAATGGACTTTTATCTAAGTCAAACAAATAACAAGGTAATACCAATAATAAGGTATATTCCGTTTAATACAAAGTCATCAAGCATTTATTGTTATCATTTGGTTCATATAAAGAAAATGACAACTTTTCTCAGTATTATTTCAAATCGATGATATCTCATGCCAAATCTCTTTCCAAAATCAGGAATAAGAAAACAGAGTTAGCAACATCTTTAGATAAATATTCTCGCCTTTATGAAGGACATTGGCATTCAATTAATTTAAAACTTTCAGTTTTATCAATTTGTTTCTTACCAGATTCTAAATTTGCATTAGTGGAATTAAAAGTTTTATCAATGAACTCATTTTGTTTTAAGAACTGATCAACTAATGAAGTACGCAGCTGTAAATGAGATTTAACATCTTTCTGCCGTTATAAGTTCAGCTACCACTTGTAACATTTAAGTTTCGTTATTCTAAATTACTGAATCAAAACATAAAATACGCCGCGCGATGGACGGTAGTGTAATCTCAAAAAATTCACAAACTGAATACTTACTGCAATGTTCATAAAAACGATACTTACTATAATGCTCCGACTTTTAAGATCTCTTAATATCAAATTATAATTCAGGCGTAGGTCTGAGTTCCATGGCTTACAAATTGTAAAGAAAAACAAGAGGTAATAGACATAATACAAATTATATGGGCGCCATCTGCTTGCAAGTCCTTGAACCTAGTATTCGCAAAGAGAAAGAAATACTGGCTTTGTTGATTAAATTCAATTAAGATTCATGTTTAATTACGTTAATATTAGGTTGGTTAAAATATTTTAAAGACTTCCACAAGTAAATGGTCCAATATTATCACAGTAGGGTTTAATTCAAATGTTCATTTATTTAAAAATAAAGTATTTACTTGTCTGCAATGACAATAGTAAGGGTTTTGATGGTAATGCCCTAATAAGAATTATAGACATAAATTTATAAAACACCATCATTAGGGAAAATGGTACAAATAGTTTTTACATAAGACTTACTTTAGTTTTACTTACTTAAAATTTTACAGTTGTTTAAACTTCAAAAAAAAACACTTAAACAATAATGCCCTTGTTTCACTTAACACTAAATACAAGGCCTTCATAAATTATTGATAAGAAGCAGAAAGAACTTGGAAAGCATACTCGCTGGTACCGCTTTTCCACCCAAAATCAACGAACGAAGTTCATAACAATTGTCACTTAATTTCAATTTCATTAGCAATCTCTTTATGAATAACTAAAACCATATAAGTTCAACAATCACTTCTATTGGTTATAAAGATTACCAAAATACACAAGTTTAAATCTGGTGATATGCAAATATCATTCTCTTAATGATTTTTATTAATACAACACCCAAATAGACAGTGCTCTAAATTATTACGGCACAACTAAACCGAAAAGTTTAATTCTTTATTTTCAAAATTAACTAACCATGACATTCTCTTATAGCTTTCAAATTGTAAATCCTCGGAATAATTTCATTGGTTTAAACTAATTCGTTTAACTGAAAAAACGTACTGTAACCAATTGCCTTCGGCAAAAGTGACCCTGTATTTCTCAAACTGTAATTCTTTTATACATGAAAACGGTAATAATTAAAGCACGAATTAGCATAAAACTTCACCGGGGGCTTCTCCGAGATGAAGCCCCAGGTCAACGCGGGAAACCGCTCTCCGCCCGGCCCGTCACTTGTACCCTTTGTTGATTCTATTAGACTTTGTACTGGACTGACTGAAATTAAGGAAGCAACCCTATGCTAAGCTTGGATTTAAAAGAGGGAAAATGAAACCAACCAATCCAAACGAAGTTAATATCTCTTCAACCAATCTGGAAAATAACCACGTAGAAAAAGCTTCTAGAAAAATCCGTTTAAACTCGCGCGACATTACCGCCTATAGACTGCGTCTTGGGGAGTAAATCGATATTTTGCAGGTGGTCATATGATGCTTTTTATGCGTCTGTACTTTTAAAAATCTATTCTTCAAAGTTAAAAATTGGCACGTACAGGATATATACATAAACAGCCGTTTTAACCGTGGGAAGGCTGTGCAATGAACTTTGGTATTTACAAAGACTTCAGTATGTTTATTCTAGAAGCAATGTTACCTGTCATTTTATTCTAGAAGGAATTTCATCCTCTACGAAAACATTTTAGGGTGACCCTTGGCATTAAAAAACACCAGTTAATTCGAAATATCGTCTACATTTTTAATCCAACTGAAATATGATAAAGTACATAGGACCGTACTAAGATTTTTTATTATTTATGCATATAAAATTGCATTTCTATAAAATTGAGAATTTGAACACGTTACACACTAAAGCTAACGAGTTAAGTTCCACAAAATAAGGTAAAGGTTTAAGTTTAAGAACTAGCCATTGGAGTAAATAATGTCCCACTAGAATAACTTTATAACCATTAAAAACGCATACAACTTAAACTATGACCAATTCTGGTCAAGCAGTGGTCAATTCTATGCATTAAGTAGAAGCATTTCCAAAATACTGACTGCGAGAGGCTAGAGCGAAGTTAGTCCCTGTCAAGGTCAAATATTTAAATAATTGGTCTTATCTGCCGTTTTGTGGGGTGGCCGATATCTTAAACAATTCGTGCTCTTAAAATGCAACAATATTGAAATTTAATACGTCCTCAGTTGAAATCGTATAGTCAAAATGTTTTAATATATACTAATAACAACTCGATTACCTAAACAAGATTCTGCTTTACGCAAAACAATACTTCATTTGTTAGTGGTTAATGATCGATTTTATTAGGATGAAATTTATTTCGTAGAAGTGAAATGTATTGTTTACTCAATAGACATTTTTAGTTGTATCATCTTTAAGTAAGCGTATTTATATCCATCATTTCCATAAAATTTCATCGCATTTGTTTGAAACATTCAAAGAGCTTTGATTAATATTAAATTCATACCTGATAAATGTCTTTTTACTGCGTGTGCGTAGATTAAAATTTTCTACTAATTCACATCATTAAATGTTTAATACTGACTTCAGAAATAAAACTTTTCTATAATACTCTAATCCACATCTAATACTGTCGGAGAAGATGTTTTAATATTTTTTTTTAATATTAATGCAGAGAGAAAAATTAAGAATTACATACACACATTATCTTAAATTAATTTAACTAAAAATATTAAATTTTTCTTCCTAATAGTTAAATTTTTTAATTTTAATTCTGCTTAAAGGATAACTAACTTAAGTTCTAAAATTATATTGGATTATTTGAAATTAATTTAAAAATTCGGGAATTATTGTATATTAAGCTTTCAACATATAGATTTTGTTTATTAATTACATTATACTAGATTAATTTGTTATTAAAATTAAGTTTTAAACTTAAAAATTCTTAATTTTTTTAAATGTGCCTAAATCTATTGAGAATTATACAGAATTATCAATTATAATTATAATTATTATTATAATTATTCATTTAGTCAATATTATTTTCTACCAGAAAAGCATAGGCATTTTTTAATGAAACTATTTACCAACTATAAAAAAAATAATGGATTATTTTAAATTAATTTTAATGTCCGAGAATTATTATTAAGTAATAGATTTCGTTTTTCAATTAGATTATATTAGATTAATTATTGTTACTTAAACTTTTTAAGCGTTACATTATCCTCTTAAATTTATTTAGGTTTTCACCCAGCTAGTTTGAACAACAGATATTCTTAATCAATCTAATACAAATTCTCGGAAAATAGAAACTTAATTAATTGAAAAATAAATTAAATTAATTTAAAAATGCTTGAATTATTAAACAGTAAGTTATAGATTTCGTTTATCAATTAAATTATTAAGAAGTAAATATTGTTATGGAAATTAATTTAAGGTATTTCTAAATTTGTTTAAATTTTTTAAAAATTATGTACATTATTCTCTTATTAAATCCATTTAGTCAACAATCTTAAGTTTTTCACGCAAATAATTTAAAGAATAGGTATCTTTAATAAAACTACGTAAATACAAATTCTCAAAAAAAATTGATTTACTGAAATTGGTTTAAATGTTCGAAAATTATTCTATATAAAATTATAGATTTTGTTTGTCAAGTAAATTACACTAGATTAATTAATGTTATTGAAATAATCTAAATCAAAAATAAAAATTGAAACGTGCCTAAACCTTTTAAGAATTACATTCATTATTATCTTGAATTTATTTAGTTAATAAACTTAAAAGGTTTTCGCCCAGATAATTTGAATAATAAATACAAATTTTCGAAAAATAATAATTTTTCTTAAAATTAAGTTATTGATTTCGTTTATCAATTAAATTATGGATTAAAAAATAAAAATAATTATTGTTATCGAAATTAATTTAAGGAGTTTCTAAATTTATTTAAATCTTTGAACAATTACCAATATTACTTAGACCTGTACTTAGCCCTTGTCTTATTATCAAAAATTTTATTTGAAAAATGGCTGCTTTTCGTTCAGAAAATTGAAATTTTGAAATTGAGAGTTTTCCTTTAGAAATTTAATTACAAATTTAAAAACAAAGTTAATTGAATTATTCAACTCAACTTAATTTTATCTTGTTATTTATTGTAAACTTTATGGGATTGTGATCCGATTAATATAATTAATGTGGCATTTTGACTCATCAAGACGCATAATTTTTAAAAAACAACTTCCATTGTTGATCTCGTGCACTTTTAATTTAGATAAACTAAAAATGCGAAACATACAGACATGATACTAAAACAGTAATTAAAACATACACTTCCTATAAAATTCCTCTAACAATTCCGCATATAAAAATGCTTAACGACTATAACAATTTTTCTCCTTCATGGGTGAAAAATAAAGTGACAAATAAATGCCCATCAAAAGACTTTTATATTTATTGATTAAAAAAAATGAAGGTTATAAAAACATTTAATTTTTTGTCATTAAATTTTATAAACAATGTAAGATCATACTTATAAAACAGTTTTATGCAGGACCCAAATATTTTGATAATTTAATGCAATGGTAATATATGTATGGGTAACAATAATTTGGCAATTGATCAATAGATAAACTTATATTGGCTCATTCCATGTGTTTTAATATTACCGTCACATATATAACCGTAATCTGAAAGTTTAAGTTGAAATAATTATATAAGGAAATTACAACATGTGAAAATGTGGAGCATTTTCTACATTATACGTTACCTATACGGTTTGTGCATGCCTCAATTTTTAGAATACTACATCTAAAGTAGAAAAATACTCTAGCAGTCTGTTAAGTTGAAAAAAAATAATTATAGTGTAGTATGGCATCCTACCAGCTAATAAACTTCTTTATTTAGTAAATCATTAAATTTACTGTTAAACTTCATTTTTCAAAAATCGATCTACAGTTTTAACTATGGATAGTAACAATTAATAATATTATGTGAGACAGTACCGTAAGGTTTCCACCAATTGAATAATAGGATATCTTTCAATATATTTTTCTTTCAAAAGAAGCGTTTCTGTAGGTGGTGTCGTCATCACCATCTTCACTACCAAGCAGAATAACTTCAGTTCTTGATAGATAGATGATCAATACGTATAAACACACGCACAAGGTTCATCGACTCGGCTTTGCAATGTCAAGGTTTTATGCCCGCAAAGGTAAATACTAACATCTTAGTAAAGGACTCGTTCTACCAGTTACCATTAGTGAAATTATTATTAATGTTGCATTTAAAATGCACCGTGTTTTATAACAACCGAGACGAGAGAAAACTTCAAGGTTCCTACAGTTTACTCCACATACTTAACTGGTTTGTTTATGGTTTGGCTTCTCGTTCTCTGATTAACAATTACTATAGACAACAAGTTTCCATTTTTTATTTTTTTATTTATGAGCTATAAACATTTTTTTTCTAGTTCATGTTTTTTCATAGTGTTTCTAGAGTAACAACAGTAAAAATGTGCAGCCCTAACACGTCGAATTTTTGAGAGGAAAAAAGAAATGAACTTGAAAAAATTACATTACATGTAATAGTATTTTCAAAATTTTTTTTAAACTTTCCCATATCAATGTCCAACAATTTTTCAGTAGTGAGATTTTTTTAAAGTTATCCAAGTTCATCACTTACATCGCTAATAAGATTCAGAGGAAACAAGTTAAAGTGGGTGCCCTGCAAGCCTTTTTTGTTATTATATTCCCATATACAAAGCAGCATTGCATTTTCCTTTCTTAATTTTAATTGTTCCTAAGGTAAATCAATCGAAGACATATTACAAAATCGATGTTCTGTAAGGGAATAGGTACTCAATTAGCAAAACATTGTTGAATAATAGAAACACTTACATAGACATGCTACAACTTGCAATACGCAAATCAAAAAAGCCTGTACGTTTATCATCGTTGAGAGTTTCGTTTACATCTAATAAGTCTTAAATGGGCCTTATTCTTCTAATAAGAAACATTAATAAAATGAATATGTAAATTACAGTCCTTGCGGCCTCGCGCGTACAAGCCGGCATAGCTCAGTTAGTATACCTACCTAAGATGGTAGGTCAAGGGAAGCAGTCGGGGAAATTGTAAGGGAAAGGTGGTTGAAGGAACAAGTAGGTGTTTGTTAAATAACGCATTTAAAAGTGCATTTGATAATGCTATAAGCTTAATATTTTCAACTGGTTTGTTTATACGTATTTTATTATTTATCTATTACGACGATAAACAATGGTGGACTCCAGCTATGTCTCTGCTTTAGTCCTCTAATCCGTTCTGAATAGGGTTTCTGACCCGGGAAATTCCCGAAACCCAAATCCCGGGAATTACTCTATTTTCTGTTGTCTCGAGTCCCGCGAAAAATAACTCGAGACATGGGACTTTTGTTTACAAGGTATTTAATTAAAATTCTTACTTTAGAATTAAGGTTTTATTTGTAAGCTGTTTTGCACAGATAGTTTTCTTAACCAGTTTTTCTTAAGTACTAAACAGTCTTTGCAAACACATACAAATTGTTTACAACATGTCTATAAACAATCAATAAAGGTAAAGGGATTATTTTCAGTAATAAAGTAGCGTTAGGTATGGCGCCTCCCCACAGCATTATAAATAAACTTGCAGATTCTATTCTATTATATTCAAAACGGGTCTTCATCTGGAGTTTCCTCTCTTATTTATAAACAGTTAAGGTAGTCTTCTAAAAGACCTAAACAGAATGTTTTCACTTCAAAATTTAGATTGAAGTATGGTCTTAATCTCTTTAACAACCGGTCATTTTTAATAGGTAAAGGATTCCAAGAAGATTTTGATAGTTTTAATTAATTGTTTATAGTAGTGTGTATTTACTAGATTTCTGAATTTCTTTCATATAGCTTTTATTTACCAATTTTTATAAATAAAATTTTTTCTGTTTAGTTTCAAGATGAAAATAAACCAAATCGTAGTTTGAAATCGTTTTAAAAATGTAGAAACGACCCACTACAATTATTACCCCAAACAAATTTCGCATTTAAAAAATATTGAAGAAGATATCGTACCTTGTGCCTCAAAAAAATTAAAAATTAACAATCAATTTTAAAATTTTGCAAAACAAGGAATTTAAGTGCAATGTATGTATCTAAATGTATGTATCAATAGGTCGCAGAAGATGGAATATCAATTCGAGCTATTGCTAATAATATTTATCATGTTCATTTGTTCATATTCAGGAAAAATGAGCTATGAGTAACTTAAAACTTACCGGCAAACAATACAACACTAAACAGGAAAAGTTTTGGCATAAAAGAGAGAAAAATAATTTTATGATCGGAGAATTTATTTATGTACTGCTGTGCTTTTCATTAAATAAATCCAGAAATTCCCAGGACTTCCGAAAAAAATTGTCGAAGCCCAGAAACCTAGGTCTGAACTTATTAGAAGCCCTTTCTGCGATTTGTATCTTTACTTCTTTTGATTTGTAAATATTTCTGTCAATGCTTATTAGCTCTCTTGGTACCTCAATTTCCTCTAGAGGCTTTCATAAAATTCATTCACAAACATTAAATTCCTCGATATAAAAATGTTATCACTGAATTGTCTATTAGAAGTAAGTGCCGATGGTTCACATTCCATTTTGTCTCCTAATACTTTTCCTTAATTTTCTTCTACTATTCTGGTATATAACTGGTATATAAGAAGAATATTGAAGGCAGACAAATTGTTCTATAACTATCGCAACCCACCTGCCCTTCTTTCTTAAATGTTGGTACAGTATCCCAGTCGATAGGTTTCTTCTGCTCCCTCATTAATTCGTTAAAAATTCTCGATAGCTGTTTTTCCCATTCATTTTGTTATTATACAATTATAAAATCTAACCTCAAACAGTCAAGCACCAGTCGAATTAACTACACCTAGACTCCAACATTATAGAAATACCGCTGTTCAAACCTAGCCTTCAACAGCATAAAAACGACGCTGTTAATCAAACCTAACCTCAAAAGCCATAACAATTGTCAAATTACCAAAACCTAACCTCAAACGCCATAACAATATCAAATTAATAAAACCTAAATAATGTCGTTGTTGATCAAGCATCTCTCACCTACCTCCAACAACATAAAATTACCTACATTTTGGTTCTGCACTTCCACTTTGTTTCCACTGAAATTGTGTGTTACAGTGACTCTTATAAACTTTGTACATAATGCTGTTACTAATATCTCGGTTACCAAATTTTACTTTATTTAAAAAGTTTCCGTACAAGTGTAGGTCAAAATTTTACAGGAGATTTTTAGTGCAAACATGAACAAGTTACCTCCAAAGCAGGGACGAACCCATGGGGGGGATGGGAGGGGAAGCTCCCCTCTCAAAGTTGATAATTTTGAGCGAGTTTGATTTTCACAATTTGAGAAAAATGAGAAGAGAAAATGTGTCCAAAACAATGTATTTTTTTAAATTTAATCTAATTGCCATACATACACGTTGGAGAGTTTTAAATAAAAATAAGATTTATACTAATTTTGCTTCATATAATGTTAGGTACAAAAAAATATTTTCTTACTAGTAGTTGGTATTTTCATCGTAATAAGTTGGCAATTTTAAGGTTACCCCCCTCCAAAAAAACTCTTTAGGTTCGTCCCTGCTCCAAAGACCACCGAGGTCTTTAAAATGTTCAGCAATAACACATTTTACCGATTTGAAAATTGTAATGTATTTTTTTTAAATAATGTTCATTCAAAAAGGTTTGATAATGTGCTAATCGATAGACTAGATGAAAAGAATGATAACCTTGAACTCAATTCTATCATATATAACAAGTTAACTATTTAATTTTAAATAATAGTCCATGTATATAAAGCGTCTCTTTTATTTTGACATTATCATCATGGCGGAATGCAATAAATACTCTTATAAACATAAGAAAACTGTAATATATCACTCATACTAGGCCTTATATTTTAAGTAACACTATATGGAGTTAAAAATACTTTTATATAAACTGTTAGTTCGTCATATGTCTTTAACTGACATAACGTTACTGGAAGTGTTACTATAAAAGTTGAAAGTCAGTTATTTACCCAAAGAATATTTTTAAATAGTTTTCCACGAATAACTTGATAACTTTCGGATCGTATGATAACTTTCAGATAATTGGATAACTTCCGAAAAATTGGATAACTTTCGGATCCTCGTATATTCGCACACATCCGATTCGATTCGTGTCCGACCCAATCTCTATCCCATCCAATCCGAATCGGATCGGCAACTGATCGGATCGGATTGCGTATCTAAGCCGCATCTCTAATTAGAGTCAAAACCATCTATATCTTTTTCTCTCCAACTTTTTTCTTATTGGCCAGCTATGCGACAGGTATATTGCATTGCTGTCTTCTATTTACACTTACTTGACTTACATACAATTTTGAAATAAATTACAAATCATTAAATCACTCTTAGTGTGATGTTTGTGTTGCAATACTATCTTGATAGTGCACAATATGAAAAAATTGAATAAAATGCAATAAGTGTTTAAAGTTTGAACGCTAAGCAAAAGTTTGACAGAAACCAACATAACCTTAGTATTATTACTTATACCTTAGTAGGTAACAAAGGAAGTACAATTCATGATAGAAAATTGTGTTCTGAGTATCATTTACATAATAAAAGCCAATAAATCTGGTTTTGTTACTCATTCCATACGGATTGAGAGTCTTTCTTTAATTTAGCTACTTAACTGAAATAATATTATAACGCACGCGTTTGTGTATCACAATCAAGAGCTTCTTTTACGAGCTGACCTCAGACAATCAGACATGGAGCGGAATAATGAATTACTTCCTAGATATAAAAAATTCACGATACTCGTAGACGTTTTATTGCAGTGCGTACGTAAATTAATAGTAAAAGTATATTAGTTTCTTCATGTTTGTATTACCAAATACGACTTAAGAGATTTTGTGAATAACATCCTAATTAACATGAATGAATTCGTCTTCTCTATTGCCTCTACATTAATCATCTATTAAGGATCTTTCCAATGTCTATGTTTGAAAGAATAGTAATAAAATTATTAAAGAAAGATATGGGTTGAGTTACAATTTTCTACATACACTATCTAGATAGACATTCATCACTGACTAAAATAATAAAAATTTTTAGGAAAAAAAATCACTACAGATTATCCACTAATATTATCCAGACTAATCCATTGCGATGTGAATTAGAATTAGTACGCCAGTGGCCTGTCATGGGTCCAGGAGCATAGAAGACAAGCGTGTTTTGAGGTGCCATTCAGAATAGTCAGTTTGACTCTGGCTAACAATAATTTTTTCTTCTCCAGACAAGGTGTGTCTGCCGGAGACATAAGCCATCATTATACTTACATACACATTTTAATAACGAGCAAAGATTTTTATTAGTTGGTTCTAATACCCTCCTAATGAATGTTTCTTAATTATAAGTTATTTAAGGTAAATGCGAAAAAAATATAGTTTATAAGTTATAAACATTTGACTTATTTTGTAACGCAAACAGGAATATACATATTGTCATGATATTTGACAAAAAATCTAAAGAAAATATCCACTAAGTAGGTTTTGCTAAGCTTAAATAAGATTTTTCCAGACGTTAGATGGATTGTCTAACCTCACTGTCAAAATTATTATTTGAAAAGGTTTTATTTTAAAAAACTATAAAAAGGTTTTATTTTAATAAACATGCACTCTAGAACACACTAGGCAGTAAAAGAATATTTTTAAAGTTGATTTTTCTTAGAATTTTGGAAATTTTTCGTTGTTCGGCCAACGGAGATCTTGACCTAATAAGGCAATTCTATTATTCAGAATTTTACAGCTTGTGGCTAAAATATTTTGATGCTGTCTTGTCATTCAGTTTCTTAAACACAATTTTAAAACTATCTCGAATGTGGGGGTTGCTTGTTGTAGAATATATCATTGAAATAAAATGCAAGTATGTGGGTTTTCCATTGCAATTTGAAATAATGTAATTTAGCTAGTATTTTCATGTTATTGATATCTAAAAGCATGTAAATAATGTTTATTAGCATATAAGGTTGAACTTTGTCAAGATAGGAATATGTAAATAGGTAATTCTAAGTAATTAAGTTTAGCTATCTGAAGTTGTGTAGTGTTTTGGTCGACATCCTCTAGTACTAGTGGCCTTATTTTTTACGTTTATTGAATTTATTTAAAGAATAATTAATAGTTATAAACAATTATGTGGTTATGTTGTATTTAATTTAAGAAATTCTTTTGTTTCAAAAAGCGCGGTCATCTTAGTAACAAACTCTCTGTGATTTTAGAACTTCCAAACAGTGCACACATGTTGAGAGCAAAAATTTAAAATTTTAAGGTTATGTTGTGAGTTAAGAAAAATGTAAACAAATCCAAACGTCAAAAATGTTAGGTTATATTTTGTTAAAACGTCAAAGTGTATATGTTGTTCAAAGTTCAGTGAATTCAAGTGTTTTTAAATACAACAACATTTAATTACAATAATAATCAGTGCTTTAAATTTATGAATTTTTTTTATTTGATAATAAATTTTATCAAACCTCGTTACAATTTGGATGTTGTTGCATGGGGATTTTAAAATATAATTATTATATGGACTTACCACAATTTGAACATGTAAATGGATTTGAATTTTAATTTATTAAAACAATTTCTTTGGATAATTGAGGAAGAGGTGTTTGACCTTCTTCCATCAATTTGATTTTATAACCATAATGAAGCAAGAGGATTGCAGATTTAGAACAAAACAGTTGGTAAATTGTTGGCGCCAAATATTAGGTTAATTTAAAAGTTAAGGTATTTAAATAATTTTAAGTAAATTTTAGTAAGTTAGGATTCTGATGATGCCACAAATATTACTCCTCGGATAAAAGGCATTATACCATCTTGGGATTGATTTTTCAAATGTTCATGGTATCCAAAGTTTATTTTCTTTAAGATTTTAATTTTTGTTTCTGTTCATGTTTAAATAAATTTAGAAAAAAATCACTTATATTTCTTTTGTGTATATTACTTGTGTTCTTAGATCTATATTTATTAAGTGCCCTATTGAAGCGATCCGCAAAAAAAAGTACTGTTCTTTGACCGCCGCCGCCCCCGATATATTGACTTTTAGTTGGTTTCGGGTATGAAGAACGTTTCCCGGATCCACCACGATAACGTTTTTTATAAGCCGTTGAAATGACCGTTTTGAGGAGAAAGATAGAAAATTAGATTTAAGATAAACTGAATAACTACTTTGGTAATGCGTAAAGAATTTCCACAAGGTGATAGTGGTAGTCGGTGATTGTAGAGATTTTGGAAAACTACATATATCCAAAGTTGTAAGGATGAATAGTTCTCTGCTGCTAAGAAAAACGGCTCCACTACTCCAGCCGTTATCTGAAATAATTTCTATGATGGCACCACGCCGCTGGAGCTAGACAGCTAAAGAAGAGATCAAGTGACGGAATAAATGAAAATTTCAAATTGATCTTACCTTTTCCTTTATTCACGATGTTGTTGTAAGGCATGAACATTAATTTAGCACGTGCTCACTGTTGGTCTTTAAATAAGGTTAAAACAGAACTATCCCAAATTTAGACACCATAAATTAGTTTTGTCCCAGAGACCTTCTCCATAAAGCATTAGATGCCATACAACGCTGAAAACTATTCCATTTGGAAAGAACTACGTAGGTTCGCAGCACTAACAGCTGTTTGTAATTGAACGACGTTAGTTTTCTCAGTATAAGAAGACGAGAAAAACTAGTTTTTTGAAAATTCAGCTCGCTTTTAACAATTTTACCCGCTAAATAAAATCTAATAAAATAAGGTAACTAAATAAAGTCATTGGCGGGTTAGTATGGAGTTATTATAATCGTTTATCTAATTAGACCAACGGGTTTTTATTGCCATGCCTTTTAAAAACATAAAATTATTATCTATCCAAAAAACCACCACAAGCTGAAATATTTAAAGGAATAACAATTAAAACGAAATAATTATAGGAAACGTCCATGCTTTGATAATGCTCTATCACAACAGCATTGACTAGATTCTCTTTGAAAAATTTTAAAGATGAATCCTGCATGATAAATCTAGTCTATATTAAAATTTCGATCGTAAATAATCGATCGTTCCTAAATAATAATAATTAACTGTCATTTTTTGTGATGTTTTAAGTTCTTAAGTTTGTGTAACTGAAATAACCAAATGCATACAGATGTTTACTGGTTAGTCAGTGGCGTGCAAGAGTAACGATAAATTTACTATTTACCGTGCAATATTTTTTATATGATTTTTGTGAATGTATTAGACGTGCAAATTAATTTTAGTAGCATCATCATCAGTATGCAGCCAAGCACAGATATGGCAGAATTTATAACAATTTTTCTAAATAGAAAAAAATAAAAACAAGATACCTGTCGCATAAATAACCAATAGGTAAAAAATTGAAGTGTGGAAGATTTTACATTGTCCCAACCCTTATGCGACATAACACCGTAAATCGTTTCGTATGAGGCCATCCGACCGTTTTGGAACGGCTGCTGCCACGGTTTTTCCATCTCAAGCCGGAAGTGGAAGAGTATTTATGATGGTGAAATATACGAGATGCATAAGATCCAACTAAGAGCGAAAACCCGAACAATACCTCTCAACCGGAGACAAAAATATCACCAAAACCGTCGTGACAGGAGTAGCGACAAGTTCAAAAATGGGTTCAGACGACTACTGATGCTTGTAAATAAAACCACCCGACATTTAAATTTACATTTGCACACGCTTCGAGTTTCTAATTAAAAAAAAACATTTTCCTTATTTGTTTTTTTAAATTATTTGTTTATGATTTGCAAGGTACGTCACATAGCATTTTTTTACGATTTTGAGATTCCTTTTACTACGCTCTTTGTGTTTTGGATTGAATATATTTAGAAAATATTTCGCCGCCTCTACTTAAACCTTTCCTGGAAGCGGTGCGGATTCCAAACCAATATACCGACCCACTGAATTTGGTCGCGATCCTACCACTTTTACTGTTACTTGAAGTGGTGTGTCCGAAAGAGTCACCTACGTTATGCCCACCTTTATTATTTGAATTTGCTCAGAAAGAATTTAAAAAGTGTGCCAGGACCAGAAGGGACGTAAGAGGCGGTCATTCCTTGGCTCCCTATACGATACGCCACTGTTGTTGTTTATTTCAGGGATTCCCCGATTGTAATTACCCTAATTATAGTACTATTTAATTTTACAGTATGGTGTCACAAGACGACACCAACGCTAAGATAATGTCTTAATGGTGTTTAACTGTTTAGGTAAATAATGTAAACACGTACATATATTAATAAAAATCATAATTAATTACATATTAATTTAAGAAGTTTTATTCTAATCTAAATATCTATAAATAAACTTTTAATTTAAAATTTAAACGACTAATTTTACTGTCGATTTTCCTTTTAGATCCAGTAAATTGACATACAATCAAAATTTGTAGATCTAGTTTATCCAAGAATTACAATCTCAAAAAGAATATTACTCATATCAGAAGAGGCATAAAATGAACCTAAACTGAATATGAGTATACAACGTAAATTTAATAGTAACCTTGGATTATCATAATAATTACTGTGGAAGTAATAAACAAGAAGATAATACATACAGGAAACTAAAATGTGCAGAAACCCTGGTAGTTAAAGATTTTTATGGATCATCTGTTTGACCTTGTAAATATTTTCATTTTAACTAATTTTGCGTACAATTTTCCTATAATAAAACGTCCAAATCAATTCTCGTAAAAATAATTTAAAATAATAAATAAAAAGTTAAAGATGCACGCTATGCGTTTTTTCATCTTTTTCTAATCTTAGGGGAAAAAATCTCAATTTAGGCCCTTAAAGATAATCGAAAAAACCATAGACGAAGCAACGGTAGAAGAGAATCTTCGATCTATTATAGCGTTAGGATAACGTTACCTGCCCCCTACTTAGATGAAGCAGAAATAAACTTTGACTGTAAGACAAACGTAACGGTGCCATCTTCATTCTACGTAAGCGTATAAAATTGCCTTCCCGATAGTTTTAAAAAGCCGCGGTTAATAATTTTGCGGGCAGTCTTTAAACAAATGTCGTTATATACAAGTAGTAGTGGTGATATATTTTTTAAATTGTAATTGAATACAAGTCTGTGTTTTAAGCAACAACGATGAAGATATTAATATTGGTAAGTTAAATTTTATCATTATCTAGTTTAATTTTTAAAATTAAAACGTACTGTTAAAGTTGGCTTTGAAGTAGTGCATTAGGGTTACATTCCGCGTACTTATAACTGTTTTCATACTTACAAAAATGTGCTTATATATACTATATGCATATGCATTCATGTTATGTGGAGGAAGAGTACGACTTCTATATAGTATAATAAGTAAATAAAATATATTTTTTATATCTTTGTATTTATTTTTGTTGCATGTTATAAATTTAATTATTTTAACAAATTTAATAGGGGTTCTGAAGTACAAAAATCTATAGTGTCTTAGTTAGTTGCGCTTTGAGCACCCATTGTGATATTGTAAATTAAAGCTGTCAAAAATAAATATGTTAGGTTATGTATCTGAAATTAAATTATTTTTTTAATGATTATATTGTAGCATTAATATTACAAACTAATATTCTTGTTTTTATACAATTATTATTTAAGGATGACTTTAAATTTTAATATTAAAAACTTAATTACTTAACAAATTTAACAAGAAATGTCAATTTTATCATTTTTAAGAAATGTCAAATTATATAAAACTTGAACAAAATTAATATTAACTAGAAAGTCTAGGGGTTTTCAGTACTTTCAACATACTATATCACATTTGTGAATTTTTTATAAATTTGTTTTAATAACTTATATTTTAGAAAGATAGAAATTTATACACATATAAAATAATTATTTGTAATACATATTAGATTTTTATACAGTGTGTTGATGGTATGGAACAAATTATTTATTTCATAAACAAGCAGTTTTTGAACAAAATCTCTCTAGACATGTTTTAAATACGCATCTCTCGACATATCTAGCGAATTTATGACGTCATCTCTGTAAAAGGTGTAACGTCATCGACGTTTTTTAATAGAAACATGTATCATGTGACACCTCTTTTGAAATGACGTTTAATTCGCTATCTAACCTTACCAATTATCGTACCATACCAAAAAACGTCGGCAAGATGTTTGTCAAATTACATATTTTTTGTCCACCCTGTACGTTTTAATGAATTGGAGAAGATTGGTACGGTTAAATAAATGACCCATGTTTTTATTTAAAAAACATCGATGAGTCACAACTTTGCGTATTTAGAAATACAAATCGACGTGTCTGAGGATTTTGTTTAAAACACTGTGTACAAACTTTAATTCATTTGTTCTATACTTTATCAACACGCTGTATATATTATCATTGCACCAACTGAAGACGCTAAATAATCTAAGCTCAAATATAAAATTGTTTGTTTATTCTAACCTAAAAATCATCAAAAATCAAGTTGGTTACTTTACTATTGAAAATTACGCGAAATGTGGAATGGCATTAACTGACATTGGCACGTTTAGAGGTTAGAATCATTAACAGTTTCTGTTTACATATCGTCGCTGATTTTTAGAAAAATATTAGTTGTAATGAAAATAATTTGCAGATTATAGTTATAAATTTGCATTACAGTTAGTTATGCGGACGCTAATTTAGGCTTTTTAGGATACGTGCAATAAATGGCAATAAAAAGCAGAATCTTTTTTATTACAATAATTAAGAGATACTTATTTTTATATTTTTACATTGTCTGCTTATTTTTAACAAAAAAAAACTAAATTAGCCTGTTTAAGAAATCACTCGTTTATTATATAAAATATAAGAAATATACTCCCATAGCAATATAGTTTTTATAAATTCAAACATATTTACGTAACAATTAAAATACTTATAAATTTAAAAATATAAAAAACTAAATATGCACACAGTAAATCCCAAATCGCAAAATACACCATAATGCAATATTGCAGGATGGGTTACACTAGAATAAACATTATTATCAATTAATCAATTACACCATCATTCGTAATTTTCAAGTTCAATTTAAATAATAACACGATTTATATTTATTGAATATATCAATTATACATTATAGTCAGGCTTAGCTATTCACTTTTTCAGTTTTCTTTCAAGAATGAGATGCACCCCTTTAAACTGCAGGTCAAAACAAAGTTAGGGCTCTAGAACGTTAAACTCTTCAGCAGATAAACCACACCGGTATACATAGGTTCCAGTATTCCATATAAATTATATGGTTTATAATGATGGTCTAGGATAAGAAATTGCTGTGAAAACGGAATTATCAAAGTGATATCCGAAAATCAATAAAACAAAGTAGCAAGAATATATCAAATCGATCTGATAAATATAAATAAAAATTTGGGGAATTTATGGCCGCATGGAAAATACTTTTACCTTCGTAAAAACGAAAGTTTCTCAAATCAGTGATACAGGATACAGTAATTTTAATATATCTACAAGGAAAGAGCCTGGAGCTGATCTTCATAACCGAAAGACGAAGTAATTTAAATCTAAAACAGCATAACGGAACTCGCTAGTTCGCTATATCTCGATCTTCTTTAATAGGTATTAATATCTTCAAGCTACCTTGCCAGAAAACGTAATCAGGGCAAAACTCTCTTTCTAGCAATATTCTTCCATATTTTAAAAACATCCAAAAAATACCTTGATATACGATTTCGAAATATGATCCAAGGAGATGCGATCACACCGGAACTACAGCAACTGTCGTCGGATCGCAACCAGCAGTTCGATACTGAGATCAGAAGCGAGTACACATGCAGAAAATTCCCAATGAAAGATTCAGTCAATTTATGCAAAACTAGCATAAGAGCTTCAAATAAAAAAATGGAAATGAAATAAGACCATTAAATAATAGATTTATATCATACAATTGACATAACCTAAATTTTGTACTACGAAAGCTGAATAAATCACCATTATAACTGATCTTATTAAACAGAAATGTTAGAAGCATTAATATTTAATATTAGTAGCGTATTTAGAAAATTTTCGGGGAGGGGTTAATAATTGACCTAGACTATTAAAAAGATTCAAGGGGCTCCAACCCGGTAGCCCCGGGTATTTAAACTACATTATTTAAAAATATTACGCCAAGATGAAAATACTTCATTAACATCTTTAAAAATAATTCTTTTTTTTTCTCATTTGCTGCCATTTAATACCATTGAAAATAAAATAAGTATTTAAATTGATTTCTGAAAGAGCACCTAGTATGTTTTTTGGGCATTTATCTACATTTTTAACGTGAACATATTCACCATTTACAATAAACGTGTTATCCCTAAAATCTATTTTTTTAACTTATTGTATATGATTATTAAATAATAATTTTTTATGATTATTGTCGAAATTCCATACTATTAAAGTTTAGTGAATTTAGTTTCCGACAAAAAAAATATTAATAGACATGCTGCAAAAAAAATTTTCTGCGTCCGTCCAGAAAATGAGTTCTATGTGTAGCGTTTTTAGTCCAGAAAGTTGGAGAGTCCGGTAAAGTGACATCAGTTTACCTAAAAGTAGCATCGATGCCCGTTAATTCCATAAAATTAATTTTCAAATTTTTTCTCAACAATTTGTCCCAGTGCGTATTTTAAATAGGAAACTTCTCGTTACAGCGAATGATTAGAATAGAGATAAAACATTTGTATTATCTTAAAACTTTTGTTTTTTTAATCAAATAGGCACCTGTCCAAACCGAAATCCCACATGATCCAAATAAGAACCACCATATTACCTATAGAGTTGCATATACTAAGGTTACTTTAAACCTAGGGACGAACCGATGGGAGGGGAAGCTCCTCCCTCAAAGTTGATAATTTTGAGCGAGAGTTGGCAATTTCACAATTTGAGAAAA
The DNA here is from genome assembly GCA_929113105.1 of Agrypnus murinus. NCBI lineage: Eukaryota > Metazoa > Arthropoda > Insecta > Coleoptera > Elateridae > Agrypnus > Agrypnus murinus. The sequence continues at coordinate 152,975,249 of OV816028.1, read as the reverse complement.
ATGAGAAGATAAGAAAATGTGTCCAAAACAATTTATTTTTTTAAATTTAATCTAATTGCCATGCATACAGTTTAAATTAAAATAAGATTTGTGTAAAATACTAATTTTGCTTCATATAATGTTAGGTAAAAATAAAAATATTTTCTTACTAGTAGTTGGTATTTTCATCGTAATAAGTTGGCAATTTTAAGGTTGCCCCCTCCAAAAAAGCTCTTTAGGTCCGTCCCTGGTTAAACCTCAAAACAATTTTTTTGCATTCGATAATTAAGAAATACGATTAAGCAATCTAAAACCACGTCATCAACATTTACGTCGCGTCATTCACCTCCACGATACATTTACCGAACCTAGCAGTAGATTAGTTGGCTTTGATTCGCCAGTTTTTAACTACACTTTGTTTCGTCCCTTGCCCAGTGTAGTTATGCTGTTTTGCATTTGTGGTCAGTGTACTATCTCAGGTGTCTATTGGGCATAGTATCGGCTCGAGAACACTACCCTGCGGTACTCCCGATAGCATGGTATGCAGTCTGTGATTTCTTCTTGATGTGTTATCATAACAAGGGTTTGTTGGATAGTTATCACTGTAAGTTCTAACATGATGTAGAAGATAATTTGGATTTTAGTGTAATAACAGACCTTAACTTGGAACTTATACCAGTACGGCTACCAGACATGTTACCAACCTTAAGTTATTGCTTTAGTTATAGCAACCAACAGCTTAGTCATGGCCTACGTCTATTCTAATTCCTCAATCACGGGCACTTATGTGGTACCAACTCATCCAATAAATTAAACAAAATGATGAAAAATTACTTCTAGGTTATGTTTACTGTCACATGTAACCAAAAAGTTTCTTTTGTTATTTTTTCTATCATGTTTACCTTTGATATGTACTTGATATTTGAAGAATAATAATACTTGATTATAGCCCAAGAGTTGGCGACCAAAAATGTAAGAGTTTTGTAAAGGCTAATATTTTAATATTAGCTTATATTTAGGGTGTAAATAAATATCCAACACAAAAGAAACTCGGATATTGGGACAGTCGGCGTCAACGCAGCTTGAAAGTTGTAACAAGAAGTAGCGTCATCTTAGTGTTTTCTAAAAGCTGAAAATTGATCACTAAGCAGTTTATGTAATAAAAAATTGGAAAGCAGTCGTTAGACAGCGTAATGATCGAACGTGTTGCATCAGCACTGATGCGGTGGTCACATGTCTTCAAAATGAGGTCAATGTAAAGAAGTGTTTTGAAAAAGCTGAAATTTGGTATAGTGTTAATTTATTGAATATAGTTTCTCAAAAAACAGTCAGACTTGATTTCGATAGAACCGAGCTGGTCAGCAGTCCCTAGAAGTAACGACTGCTTCTAGCGACAACTTTCAAGCTGTGCTGACTCCGACTGTCTACATATCCGAGTTTCTTTTGTGTAGGATATTTATTTACACCATAAATATAAGCTAATATTAAAATATTAGCCTTTACAAAACTCTTACACTTTTTGGTCGCCAGCTCTTGGGCTATTATAGTAGTAGCCCAATAGCTCCCATAAAAATTTACTACTTAGAATATTAGTTTATGTCATCCGTCATAATTTAAAGAATATTAATAAAAAAAATAAAACAAAATGATGTCAGAAACCCTATAATTTATTCGAAGAAAACTTTTATTTTGACCTCCTATATCCTAATTTGGTAACAAAACCAGAAATTGTCCTACTTTCCTATTTGGATATATTTGGTAATCCTGATTGGAATCACTCGGCATGAGTATAGGAGAAAAATCATTAACGACCTATTTAAGGAAGTTATGGCTGTAGAAAAATTGATAAAAATGTAAAAAAAATAGCCCAGTTGATAGATTTTAATGTACAAAATTATTTCCTGAGAAATCTTTAATGTTTATGAAGTTTGTTTATACGTAAATTGCATTTAAAGATAACAGTCGATTTTGTGAAAAATGGTAAATTGTTGATACATTTATTATGATAACTTAATTAACAAATTTGACACTAAAACATTTCACGTAAAAATGTTCCGTGCCGTGAAAGTTTCAAATTTGTTAATTAGGTAGTTTTGCAAAAAAAATAATACGAAGAATTTGTCGATCGAACGCTTGATATAGCTCGCAAAGTAAAAACGTCGCATTGCGACAAACGAGCGGAAAACTTAAATGCTTTAAGTTACATGCAGCACCACTGGCCGCTCGTAATTTATATCTCGAAAACAATAGTTATTTATGGTACAAGTGAGTTAAGTAAGATATTATCCACGAACGAAAAATTTACCCTCGAGGGCCGGCAGGCCCGAGAGGGTTAATTTTTCTGAGTGGATAATATCCTTAACTCACGCGTGCCATACAAAATTTTATCCAACGCCTCTTTATTTAAGTTTAAACACCGAATTTGAAATTTATAGTTTATGACAGTAATAAATTTAATACTCTAACACGATGACTGGATTTTCATAATATTATGCAATGTAAGCTGGTGATTGGTTGTTATCTTTGAAGGAGTGAGTTTTTTTAAAAATAACCCACGTTGCTAGGGGCAACGTAGGTTATAATGTAACATAAGAGTAAACAATCACTTTCCTTATTTAAAATGACCATAGTAAACATGGTATTTATATAGAGGTGTTGGATAAAATCAGTTGTATTAAATAAAAAGATACATAATTCAGAAATTCTTTACTGCTACGTTTTAAATGAATCTAAATAAATAGTTTCATCTATCGCTTTATATAAATATATTTGTAATATTTGCAAAGATATAACCTCAAAACTTGAGTCAACGTCATTTACTGCATTAATTTGTTTTCACTAGAACAACAAGGGAAATACTGGTACCAACTTAAGGCAACGTGTCACTTTTTTACTACTCTACAAGCTTATAATTTATTTATATTCTAGAGAGATTTCTTTATTTTTGAATGTTTACATAGTAATATTATTTTATTTTTATTAATAAAAAAAAGTAAACTTGAATGAAATTTCTGGTTAGCAAAATTGTAATCATGCTCCACCAGGAATCGATTTCCAAGTGTGTTCTAAAAATCTGTTTCGGCCTTGGGGACAATAAACTGCTTCTGCTACAGATTATGTTGAAAATTACTACACATTTGAGTTTATTTACAATTTAAATTTATAGCATGCTTGGAATCTAGCTTTGCATGTATTTAATAGGCACTAAAATTGCAAATACACATTCTAAAGTATAAAGAATTTATATGTTACTTTTTCAAATCCCAGTTTACCGGTCTTCTAAGGTCGTTGGCATGAAAAAGTGATTAAAAGGATTGAAACAAATAAAAATAACAAATAAATAAAACCAAATGAGAATATTTTCTTATTTGCACTAACAAAATAAAATTAAGTCTTCTTTAATTTAAAATATCATCCAAGAATAATTAACGGTTTACTAAAGGATCTCATTAATGGGTTGTATTGCTTTTTCATTAACATTATTTTCTAAAAAATCACGCATAAGAAATATAATTAATATTCATGATCAGTTACTATGTTCTGCTAATCTTGATTTTGTTTTCTTTGGTTGAGTAACATAAATAGAATTACAACCAGCAGTATTAAGTTTTAAACTTTCACAGGGTGGGGTGCAGATCCGTGTACCCTGCCTGTGGCATTCATTTTCGAAAAAGCTGCAACAAGAGCACTTCTGTAGGGAGAACCGATTTCACGGAGAATTATGTTTAAGAGCATGAATGAAAGCACGATTTGTTAACATATCCATAACAAAGGAAAGATTAAATACATACAGTATGTCATTTGGAAATCGAATATATGGATTAACATGTGCTTTGTAAAATCTCTCTAAGTAAATAAAGTTATTAGGAGTATTTCTTCTTATCATTTTGTTTATTAATTTTAAAACAGTACTCTTATTCTTAAAAATGGCAAAAAAATTCGTTTTGTTCATTTTTTAAAGAAGAAGTGTTGAAGCGTTGATATAGTTCATAGCTTGGTTAGTCGGAGCGGGGTGACAATAACCCGAAGACACTCCCAACCGAAGCTCGATTCCATCTGGCAAATAACTTTGTAAAACTAAATTTTAACTTTTTTACAAAATTTAAAATGCAATTTTGCATTTCGAGATAGTTTATTTTCCGCATAATCTTAAAATTGAATAATTTATTTATGTAACTACTACAGGTGTAAGGACCCGTGTTCCAAATTTTCTTTGGCTCCTCTCCCTACATTTTTTAAATATAGTCAACATTTTACAATTTAACAATATTTTTTATTCAATAAAATTTATTTATTTTGTTTATTTCTCATGTAACTTTGATAGATTCGTATGTGCTAAATGTTTGGTTTTTCTGCATGTTAAGATTTTTCACATAATCTGTTGCATTTTACTAGCCTGATTAATTGGATAAAAATACGTAGTAATTGTAGGTCAAGAGTACGAGGCACACTAATTTTCTGAAAACAAGATTTTACAAATTTAATAATTTTCACATATTAAGTACCTATTCAGGTTGTCAATTGTTGTTAAAATTGTCATTTTAAATTTTGTGTTGTAAAAAAAATTAAAAAAAGTTATGTACCACCTGGAATCGAACCTGAGGCAGCAACGACTTAGGGTTACTATCAGCCCGCTCCAGCTAACTAAGCTATGGAATCATGTCGACACCCAAGCGGACCACATTTGTTTTAAAATTATGTTACACTAATTTAAATGATTTTTTTTTAAAGGAACTAAATGTAATTTTTTCGCCATTATTAGGGTGGATACTGTTTAAAGTTTAAACTAATAGAAACAAAATGGTAAAAAGAAATAACAACTTTATTTACTTGGGTAATTTTTAAAAAGCGCGGGTAATCCTTATATTCAATTTCCAAATAAGACATACAGTATAAAGCAAATATAGAAGAAACATAAAAATATTAGTTGGCAATTTGAATGTCAAAACATTGGCAAAGACAATAGTGGAAGAGAAAATTGAATAAAATGAATTGACCGCATAACCATAAACAGCAAGTGTAAAATGAGACTATTTAATGTTGCCATATCTGAATCTGACCATATACTGGTAGTAGATTTAGGATAACATTGAAAGCAACGGAAAAATTAGGAATAGAATACGATACAATATACACTAGTATACGCTGGAAAGATATTAAGTATACTCCGAGAAAATTTCCTGAGACCTGGAGAATATCAAAGAATCGGTATGGAAGAAATAAAAACAGACACTTAAAGAAACTACGATAGAAACTATCGGAAAGTTTGGGATAGGATAAGAAGAAGGAACCCAAAAGGAAAACTAAATTAGAAGAATCAACAAAAGCGCAAGAAGGGACATGATATTTCAGCTCGAATGAATTTTAAGGAAAGCAGAAGAAGCACTTAGTAAGAACGACATAAAAACACGATATAATGTACAATATAACTAGACAACTATTAGGAAGAATACAAAATCCAAAAACTCCCGGACAAAAGCTGCTGAAGTCTAAACGAGGAGTACTGAATAGATGGAGGGAATATTATCCAATATGCAAGATACGAAACATCTAACAAACATAGAGAAGAACAACAGGAAGTGAAAGAACTGAACGTAAATACCGAAGAGATAACGAAGAAGCAAGTAGAAGCAAAGACAAAACAAGCTTAAAACAATAAAACTCCAGGAGTCCCAATATATACCCAGTAAACTAATTACATAAGTTATGAACAAACACAATCACAACAATTTATTATTTTATTAAATAATATTTGGAAAGAAGATAAGATTTCGTAAGGTTAGAAAAATACGAAGGAATGACAATATAGAAAGAAATAAAGAATGGTCATTTAAATTAGTACAGCCTTTTTTAATTCTTAAAATAGGTATTGAATCCGAAATAAATGCCAGATGGAAAACTTGGGTGGCAGTGACTTCGGGGTTATTATCACCCCGCTCCAGCTAACTGAAATCGTGTCGCAGAGAAACTCGCGAGAACTTATACCACACTTATTTTAAAATTTAAAAGGGATTATATATAATTATTTCTCGCAATTTCCAGAATATATACTAATAAACAAAACGATAAAAAGAAATAATAACTTGGGAAGATTTTACAAACAGTTTATGGCCAGATTTCAACACAGCTTTTGGCAACTCTCTTTACTATGCGAATTGTGAACAATAACTTCATTTATAGGGATACAAAAGTGGTTGGTAATTGAGGATTCTGGAGTTCAAAAGGATTCAGATTTTAAAATTTTAATACCCTTTATAGCTTTGTAATCAGTTTGCGATTTTTTTTCTGTTTACAAAACTTCGTTTGTTTACAAGAATTCTGATTTTTAAAATCTTAATGTGGCATGGAACCAAGAAGGGGGTTAGTGACCGAAAAATCGACTTTTCATTTTTCTATCGATTCTAGAGGGAAAAAGTACGCTCTTTCGTATAGTACAAATCTCAAGCCTTAAAAAAATTCAGTCACTAACTCGCTTATTTGGTTTCACGTCACATATCTCCAGAATTGAAATTTTTCGAACTTTAGAACTTTTTGAGACTATGATTTTGGATTTTCAACTTTTGAAATTTAAGATTTTAAAGATTCTAGAATTTATGTTATCAAACTCTTATAGCTTTTATGGCATTAGCATTTTCAATGAAATTTTAATTTAATTTGTTGCAGTTTAGAACTTTGGAATTTTTTACTTTAAAAAATTTAAAATACTGGAATTTTTAGATATTAGAATTAGGAGAGCTTCATCATTCTGCAGTTTACAAATTCTAGAATTCTAAGATTGTGTCTTTCAAAAAATATTTCAAATTTGAAAATCTTAGCATTTTCAATGTTTGTAATTTCTGAGTTTGATGCGTTTCCACATCTTATGGTTTCGAAATTTTCTATTTTTAAAGTTATTGAAGTGTAGGATTTTAAAGTTTTTATACTTTCGGAGTTCTAATTTGGATAATAATAATAATAATAATTTAACAGCATTCAAGTCTACAGAATTTGAGAATTTTAATATTTCTAGATTTGCAATTTTGAAACTTTACGACCTTTCACACTATAATCATAGCGATTAAAATTTTTGGATTTTAAAAAAATTAAGAATTTTAAAAAAGAATTGAAAATCTGCTAATCTCAAAAATCTCGAACTTCAGAACCTACCTCTCAGAATTTTATTATTTTAAATTATTTAGATTTCAGGACTTTTTAGTCTTCTTACTTTCAAGAATTCGACTGTTATATTTTAGTTTTTTTTTTATTAATAAAGATATTAATTTTGTAATTTAAACATTTTAGAATTTTGGGATTCTCATATGTACACAATTTTATTTAAAGCCTTGAAGTTGATGAAGTTTAAAAAATTTAATATTATAAATTTATAATTATTTAATATTATTCTTCACTCCTCACTACGTAAAGTTAGCGTTCACAAGATAATTAAAACCTTATTTTTTTCAGATCTCAGTAATAGCCATAGTGAACTGTCGACCACAGAATACACAACTTCATGAACACCCAGCAATAGAGTAAGTAGATAGATAACAAACATAAAAATAATTTTAAATAATTACTAATCCTTGTGAATAAAGTATTAAACCATTTGTAAAAGTGTATGGGTAATGGAAGGTGCGTTGTTACTATTACTCATTCTTATATTATGAGCAGGCATTCTTATTTTTTTTAACATTTTTTCCTAATTTAGATTTATTCGTTTAAGTTGTACAAATATTTTTCTTATTTATTTTTCACTTCACTCAAAAAATCGTGGTTTCAAGAGAAAAAAAGGTGCTTAAAAGTGGCTGTTTTAGAAGACCATATGACTAGAAGATTTTCTTTCTAATCTTATTTAGGGTAAGTTTTAGAAGTCTGACTACTTGTTTTAATATTTTTTATATTAACAGTTTTATAAATATACCTTTTTATGTAAATAGTTATGATTTCTTTTATAATTAATAAATATAATTAATAACAGGGTGTCCCCAATGCCAATAAAGCTGCGGGTAGTCATTAAACTACCTAATCTTCTAAAGGTCTTCTTTTTAACACCACTTTCAAACATTTTTTTGTAAGTCTAGATACCTATATAGGTAGACTTTATTTCGGATAATTTCTTTATATAGGCGAAATGTTTTACCTAACTAAAGCTTTATTGGCATTTTTTGGGGCACTCTGTACTGAATCTGAGTCTTTTTTACAATAATCATGATTTTTAAATGTTTTCAGGATTGAGCAGCTGGAAATCCAAGAAATAAATCCAGAAACGGCCCGAAGCCTACCACGAAACCTGGATGATGACGAACTAGAAAGAATAAGAAACACTGAAGAAATAATAGAGAAGATTAAGGAAGTTAACTCCAGGCATGGACTAACTCCCAAAGGATTGAAGACTGATAGAGATTATATTCGAGTTCCTACGCTGCAGAGGGCTGGAACAGCCAAACAATATCCATATTCCCCAATTTCTAATCCAATTTTAGATTATCTTATTTATGAACTCAATCATAGAAATCGGCAGAATTCGCAATCGACCAATATTAATCAAGATTCAAGCAGTTGGGCTGTTAATACTGTAAATTCCCATTCGAATATTGAGCATAGCGATCAAATTCCTGGACAGTACATCAAACGAAAGATCACTCACCAGCAGACAGTTATAATGCCAGTACACGGAGATTCGAATAGCCTAATGCAGAATTTCGCTGCACGTTCACCACCGCATGTGCAATCATATGCGTGGACCTGGGGCAGTCAGGATCAAGAAAGAAACTCTCAATATGCAAATGAAAACTCATCACAGCCAGAAGCTTTACAGAATCAACTAGAAAATCAAACAGTCGAGAATGTAAAAAATATAGTAAATCGACAAATGCTACCACATCAATACGTCTTCAATCGTCCAGCTCATCATGATAACCATCATCATAACGCCCCCTCGTACTACCCAGTTACACCAGCTCCTCATCGGTATACTAGACCGGAACAAAAGCACCCCCTTCCAAACATTTACCCTACCAGTGGATTAAATGTTCATCGGCCAATTCAACAACAAATACCAAGGCCTGCAAAACAATGGCAATGGCCTTTCGCACAATATTTTCCCATAGTAATCAAAGATCCATTGCAACAAATCGTTAATGCTTTTACAACTATGGTTGAATACGGTCCGACGCCAAGTGGTGGATCGAGTGCTACATCATGTGCTACACAAAAGGATACAGATAAAACTGGGAAAACTCTAATAACAGAAAACCAAGGTAATTCTACGACTGAATCGAATTTGAAAGATTTGGACACCGGTTTTCCTACTGACTGCGATGATGATCCAATAAACTGTTCTCAAATCAATAATGAAACTACAACCAATAAAAATACGAAACAAACTGAAAACTTGAAAGGAAATAATGAAGAAAATACCACGAATGGCAATACAAAACAAACGGAAAGTTTAGTAGAGCAAGGAAAGGAAACGAATTCGACCAGAAAAGATAATGATAATACGAAACAAACCGAAAGTTTGACTACAAAAAGTAATGATGTAGACAATCAAACCCAAGAAAATACCACGAAAGGTACTAGGAAACAAACTGAAAGCTTAACGGAACTCGACAAATCGTCTACAAACTATGATCAAGATCATCATAGCAATTCAGAAACCACCACCAAGATAAATAAGAAATCAAACGAAGGTTTATCAAAAAATGACAAGCAAATAAAACCGACTACAGCAAGTCACGATAAGGAAGATGACAATCAAGAAAACACTACGAAAGGCGATACGAAACAAACTGAAAGTTTATTAGAGCAGGGAAAAGATATGAAGACGACTTTAAGAGGTAATGAGGAGGATGATCGGGACGACAATCAAGAGACCACAACTGGAATCAAGATACAAACAGATAATTTGCAAACAAAGCCAACTACAAACAGTGACCATCAAGACAATGATCACAATAATCAAGAAAATGTCACAAAAGGACTTACAAAACAAGAGAAAGACATTAAATTGACTACACGAAATGACGAGGAAGTTGATCAGGGCGACAATCAAGGAAAGGCCACAACAGGAAGCAAAAAGCAAACTGAGACTATGCAAACAAAACCGACTACAAACAGCGATGCTCAAGGTAATGATCACGACAATCAAGAAAACGCCACAAAACGAATTACAGAACAAGCCGGTAGTTTACTAGAACAAGAGAAAGACATGAAGTCGACTACACGAAATGACGAGAAAGATGACCAGGCCACAACTGAAAGCAAAATGCAAACTAAAACTTCGGAAACTAAACCGACTACAACCAGTAATGATCACAACGGTCAAGAAAACGACACAAAAGGACATACAGAACAAACCGACAGTTTACTAGAGCAAGGGAAAGACGGAAAAACAAAACTGACTACGAAAAGTGATGGTCAGGACGATCAAGAAAACACCTCAGAAGTAAATACGAAACAAACCGAAAGTTTATCAGAAAATGATCAGGACATAAAGTCAATTACAAAAGCAGAAACAGTTGACCAAGATAATACCACAAACGAAATTACTTCGACTACAAAGAATCACGAAAGCGAATCTTCGAGATTAGATAATACTACAAATGAGTCCGACTTTACTACAAGTGCTACAGAAACTGTATCTATTAGTACAGCTATTTTGACCACTGAGCCAGCTTTTGCAATTACACCTGTTAACAGGGCACTAAAGAAAAAGAATAGAAAACAACACGACGATAGATTAACTACGAAAAGGTCTCCTTCATCTACTAAAAACGAACATTTAAGCGCACTTCATAATGAAAACAGTGACGAGAAAGGCTTTCTGAAACCAAACAAAGATAAAATTAAAATCGACTCTAATAATAGCAAAATACCCAACATCGAAATTGAAAATAATGGAAGTGGTGTTTTTGTGCACAGATTAAAAGTAAGGAGAGGAGGGGTGGCCATTGCAGGACCTGGTGGTATTGCAACGGCTGGAAGCGGTGGGACTGCAATTGTTGGACCAAACGGTTATGCTTACACACAACCAGATAGCTTAGCAATCGCTGGATCAGGAACGAAAGTGATAGCTGTAGCACCGGGAGTTAATTTAAGTGAGATCATTGAAAGTGTTGTCAGGGGGAATGGCCCATTAAATCCTAGACTTGGCAAGATTGTGGCTACTGGTCCTGTTGTTTATTACAATAAAGGTTGAAAAATATGAATTGATTGTAACGTAGATATGAATGTGTGATCTCTTAACTAATTTTAAAAGTAGATAGTTGTTTAATGTGTAGGCTAACAAATCCATATGATAGAGAATTAAAAGGTAACTATAACGTGAGATTAAACAAAGCTCTTGAGAATTGGTGAAAAGAAATAATATTTCACGAAAGAATGTGTTCAAGAATTGAATTAGAAATTTTTCAAATAAATTGAAAAATTAGGGATTGATGTCAATTTAATATAAAGAGACTAATTATTGAAAAATCAAAAAAGTTAAGAAAAATAATAAAAGAAATTATTATACAACTGGCCATTTTTATTTTAATTATTCTTAAATTTTATTGTTTCCGATATTATTATTGAAAGGGAAAATAAAAATAAAAGGAAATCATTAATTTTACTAGTTATGGCAGTAAATTTTTCATATATGGGATTTGTAAAAAACTGTGATGATTGTGGTTATTATTACTTGTATGGATTTGTGCATTCACACAAAAGAATATAGATTGACGCACCCCTCTCTCATTGTAAACTATACAAAATCATAATAAGTTTAAACTATTTACTATGTTAAGTTAAAATCCATTGATAAGTTAGAAAAACATAGTGTACAGATTGTAGAATATTGGTAATTTTATTGTTACAGTAATTTTATTTTTTCATTACATTTATTAATTAATAATATATGGACAGAAAAGTGTATTTTTAAAATTATTATTAATTTAATTAAACATAAGTTAATATTGATCAATATTAAATCAATATTGTGCATTATACTTAATAAGGTTGTGATTTTTTTACTTTTAAGTTGTTTAATTTAAAATAAAAATATCAAATACAAAATACTATAAAAACAATATATATAATGCATTTTATGTTTTGCTTAAACTGAAAACCCGTGTGAATTTATAACATAAAGTTTGGTGTTATTATGCATTTCCATAATAAACTTCTCTTATATTTTTTATTTGAGTATTAATACAAGGTAAGCAATCAGTCAGTAAAAAAATATCTCCATTGGTTTAAAAAATTCAACAATAACTGCTTTCGTTTTATCGTTTAATGGGTTCAGATGCTTCAAACAAGAACTTCTAATGGTCAGAATGCAATATACTTTTATTACATTATACTTTGGTACTTTGGTCTATTTTTACAATAATAACCCTTCCAATTCTGTCTCTTATGCTGAGAATTCTAATTCACGATTTCTTGTTCATAGATGGGTTTGGGTTCCTCTTCACATACATCCTCAACTGAGGTCTTCACTAGAACTAACAACACCTCCTCAAACTCATCTTCCTTACACACTTGTGGATCTTACTTCTTTTAATACACAAACTGATTTACAACCAACCGCGCCTCCTCAACCTGCATACAAGGAGGTAGGCGCTAGAAAGTTATCAAAGCTAGAAAATTCAACAAATGATACGGCTACAACTGATGTAATCGAACCCAAAAACCAAGAAATGGTTTCCTTAATAAAGTTAACAGAACCAGTTATCAAAGCAATTGTAAAAGAACTGGACTTTCTGAACTTAGCGAAAAATAGAAACTCAGATACACTGGTTGAACTCCAATCAAGAAATGGAGAAGGAACAAACACACCAAATAAGAAATATCCTTTGTTTCATATAGATATAGATAATAATGAAACCTTACTAGCGAATGGTAGAATCTTCAGATTTCGTAATAATCCAGAGGAAGGAGATGGTGTTACTACCTTAATTTTGAAGCCAACAGCAAAAGCCATTGCAGGTGATGATGGAAAAGCCATGGCAATAACTCTATCGAGGGCCATTTTAATGAACGGTACTGAAACGGATGTTGTTTATGAACCTGAAGCTGTGGCTATTGCTGGGCCTGGGGGTATTGCACATGCCCAAAGTGATTTAGACGTATTTTATGAAGATCCAAAGTGATATTAGAAATGTTAAAGTAAATCTTGTAAATAGTTTTAATTTATTGTTTTCATGTATTTTGTGTTCCTCTAGATCAGCATGTAGGCAAACGTGCTATGTTGGTTGCCTATAATGCATTAGTTTAAATTTTTATATAATTATTCTATCATTTGATGAATGACTCAAATGTTACATATTAATTATATCCATGCATAATAATTTTTGAAAATGTAAGATGTTAAATAAATAAAATACAAAAATATTTAACGATAATTCTGTGACCAATTTATAATAGGTACACCTACCTAGTAAAGATTAGGATTTGAATCTAGCCATAGGTAACTCTACAGATCCAGATGAAATGCATAATTTTATATTAATATAAAATTATGAAATAAAACAAAGTAGATATAAGATTTTTTGAAAATAAATTTAAAAAAGATGAATGTAACATTAGCACTCAAGAAAATATGTACAAATCTGCATGCGGGTAAAGGTTTTACTCTATTCTTACAGCAGTTAAACTGTTTTGATCATTAGATTGAATTCCACATCCGAAACTTTTTCCTTTTTTTTAATTTATTTAGACATTTTTGATATTAATATTTTAATTACATAGGTAATTTATATTTAATTAAACTTTTAATAGCATATAATTTGTAAATCGCATATACTAATACAATGAACCAAAAGTTTTTTCCATCTTTAACCACTACCACCATAGGTCACCGTATCTCAAAAGTTCAACTTCAAGGTAAATAATCAACTGTGGTGTCATTAGAAAGCTATAGACCTAGATATTGAGAAAGACCATAAAGTCAGCGGAGAACTTGTCAGTCTCTTGCTATTTTTATCTCGCGGGTTGAGAGACTTGTGTTCTGTAACAACGTAGCTGGTGTGTTTCATGCTATGAATATTTGGTATGATTCTCATGAGACTTTTCAAAGGTAGTTTAAAGACAAGTTGGAAAAACAACTTTTGCACATAATAATTTACTATATCTTCTATTCCTGTTGAACATTCTGTACATTTAACAGAATTACATAACATGTAGTCTAAAATAACTTTACTGAAGTATGAAGAATATGAATGGAATGTTTGTAGCTACCTAAAAGTGCTTACAATTTTTCTAAGCCAGCAGTCGGAGTTTACCAAATACCCCTGTATCCTTTGTAATTGGGACAGTGGGGTTATATTGGACCACTAGACCAGGAAGTATATTCACTACAAAAGACAAATTTGGTATACCTCGACAAAAAATAAAGTATGTAGTTTCACCAGCTAAATGTTCTTTTTCCATCACCATTTCATATAATAAGCTACAGCTGATGAAGCAGTTCCTGACTGTCTTAAATAAAGATGTTATTGTTTTCACTTTCTTCTAACAAAGTTTTCTCAGAAAGCTTAATCTAAGATATTTTTCTTAATTCTTAAGCTCATGCAGGATGACACTCGACCAAGAAGATTTCTGTGAAAGAAAAATCAAAAACCTGTAAGAAACATATTGAGAAAATGTTAGCATTTGCATTTTCTCAACAGACATATTGATTACTGTTCTGGGAATTTTAGTGTAGTGAGGATGAACAGTTTCACCAAAGCATTGAAACAGTGGTAACCCGATATCAAAACTATTGGGATGCATCCAATGATGCCAGATTAATGTTGGTGGCATCGCGAAATGGAGCACGTTGTTCTTCTGACTGAATAGTGGTTATTAATCAGAATATATGGTTATTTGTTTAAGTGAGCATAAGTTGCAGATTTACTACTACGGTTAGCGAATGCAACTAAAGATAGTCGTTTAAAGGTCAGTTTCATAACCTATTCAACTACACGATTAGCTTGATGTGTTGTTAACTCGAGTGATTGGTTAGTTAAAAGCAAGCGCTGTAGTGTTATTGGTTCTATTAAACCCGTTGTATAGTTTTATCCAATTGGGTTGCTTAACAGCTTTGGTAAACATACAACACGATATCACTAATCGGTATTGGTGACACACAGGGTGCGAGTCGGGGGGATAAATGTAATTTTTTGACAGTTTTACAGTATTCGAAAATTAACATAACATATATTGTAGTGCAACCAGGTGTTAAAATCACTCGGAAGATAGTTATATCTTTACATCTATACTTAAAAATACTTATCAACGTCGAGTTGGAGTAGAAAATATAAATCGTAAAAAAATGGTGACAGGCCCTACGAAGTACATTTTTCAAATGATTAAGGCAAATTAAAGGAATTAAATTTTAATCAAATGCTATACCTATCATTTTACCACAATCTACTCTACCTATGCTTTTAAAATATCTTGAATGATGCTACTACATGTAAAAATTAATATATTATTCTGGTATTGAGCGTTGTAATACTTCATAAAAAATCTCCATCCATAAAATTATGTGTAAAGTTTCAATCACAGTCACGTCGTAGTTTTATTATTAGATAATCTTGTTTGTTGTTGAAAGAATGCCCGTAATTGATGACAAAAGTTTGAATCAAAAATATATGACAATTGAGCGTGTTGTCTCTACTTTTAACTAATTCTATACAGGTACCTAGGTTACGTTAGAACAAAGGTTAGGTGATAGGCTATAAGTTCGGTTGAAAGTTAGGTTGTAGATTAGGATAAATGTTTGAGTATAGATTAGGTTATAGATTCGGGTATAAGTTAGGTTACATGTTAGGTTCTAGATCTGATTATAGGTTATAGTATATGTTAGGTTATCAGATATGTTATAAGTTAGGTTATATTTTAAATTATAGGTTAACGTATATATTAGGTTATAGATTAGATTTTAGGTTAAGTTAGAGGATAGGTTAGACTTAGGTTATATTAGAGGTTACGTAGAGTAAGATGTAAGTGTGAATTATGTTAGAGAATTGTTTAGTGGAGGTTAGGTATTATTAAAAGTTAGGTTAGGTTTGATTAGAGATTTGGTTTGGTTAGTTTAGAGCAGGCGTAGGCAACCTTTTTTGGCTGCGGGTCAAAATCAACTAAAATGTGACTATTAAAAAGACGTTTCGAGTCAATGGGTATTTTCATTTCAGGTAATGTCGCTGTTAGTGTTGTAAATGAAAGAACGTTCTGAAAATACTGTTGAGAACGTTCGCGCATGATAAAACGGTATCAAAAGAACGTTCTCTTAATAATTTTCGAGTACTTTCAGAATGATACCGCACAAAAAAGTATAAACAAGAGCATTAAAAATCAACTTTTTTTTTTGTTTATTGTTTCCAGCCTTATTTTGTGGAACTCCATAATCATGAAATAAATAAAGATTATTAAAAGTTTCACAGTTTTATTAAAATATACCTGACAATATTGTTTCGACAGCTATGCTGTCATTATCAAAGGTAATATAATTATAAACAAACACGTCGCTAAGGTAGATACAAAATAGGTAACTAGATAAAAATAATAAAAATCATAATAAAAATTAATAATAAAAATCATAATTAAACATCTAATACTTCCAGTAACGGAGAATTACTGAGCTCAAGTTGTTCATTCATTAAAGGTACCCTGAGTTTGTGTTTGTATATCTCAAAGGCTTCTAAAATGTCTAATTTGCGTTTGTTATTACAAAAATGTAGGAATTTAATATTATTTTGAGGAGTCATTGTGTGATTTTGTTCTAAAAGGTGTTTGGCGTAATTCGATTTTTCAGGATGTTTATTTTTGTAATGACGTACGTGTTCTTTATATCTTATGTCAAAATTTCGAAGTGTTTGTCCAATATATACCGAACTACAAAAAGAACAATTTAAACATTTAAATTAGACATTTTAGAAGCCTTTGAGATATACAAACACAAACTCAGGGTACCTTTAATGAATGAACAACTTGAGCTCAGTAATTCTCCGTTACTGGAAGTATTAGATGTTTAATTATGATTTTTATTATTAATTTTTATTATGATTTTTATTATTTTTATCTAGTTACCTATTTTGTATCTACCTTAGCGACGTGTTTGTTTATAATTATATTACCTTTGATAATGACAGCATAGCTGTCGAAACAATATTGTCAGGTATATTTTAATAAAACTGTGAAACTTTTAATAATCTTTATTTATTTCATGATTAAAAATCAAGAATAAAACCAAAACTAAACCATCCTAATCCACATACCCACGCAAAATGTACACGTGTTACTCGCAGCTGCTGTCGGCGTCGGGGTATTCCAAAAACAAACACTTTTATAAGCATAGTTTGTGCAATTTATACCTTTGAAAGCATTAACAAGAAATCTGTGTTACCACCCGTTAGCATCTCATTTTTGCTTTTTTGTTCTAGTTATACATGAAATTTTTATTCAAATTTTTAATATTTTGTTTATACAAAAAGTGACAAATGTTTGTAAAGTTTTGAAAATATATTACTTGTGCATGCGGTGGCTGGACACAGGACGCCGACCGTGGAAGCTACGCCCGGTACGCCGACTGGCGGTTTTGGACCCTTTGCCGACCGTGGATACTACGCCGACCGGAAGCGGTGGTCACTTTGCCGATCGTGCACGCGGTCAGCATATTGTCCACGGTACTTATCATGGTACCCCCAACTTAGAAAAGTTGGGGGTACGTCCGAAGCGGACAAGGTACCATTTATTAGGAGTGACGCCTACGGGTGAGCAACCAGTGAGTTACTAGTAGCATTGTGAATGTAATGCGCGCTAATTGAGCGTATCTTAATTCAAGTCCTAGATTTTATGCGTACGAATTAATAAACAAGAATTTCTAATAAAATCAACGACTAGTTTCATATTTTTGACATTTTAGCCAAGTTCCCAACCATTAAGAGTCGTAAACTTTCGGATAACCTACAATTTTTAATAAGTTAGTTGTTCCAAAAAATAGTTTTATTTTTTACTTTTTCTAATTACAGAAAATGTGTGATGAATGATGATCTTCAAACTACATATTTAGTAAAACTGTTTTAAGAGTGAATAAAATGTACTTAATAGAAATTAAAAAAGCATGACCTTTTCAGATTCTTCTTAAGAAATTGATTATAAAAATGAAAATGTTCCTTTACAACCCCACTGCATACTTTGTGCATGCATCGTCTCTCTTTTTAACTTGTGCAAGGGAATGGACAAATTGATTTTTTACAGTAAAAGGATAGAATTTACCAAAGAATCATTAATTCCTTGGTACGATTTTCTACGATCTATGAAATTATACTTTTTTATTAAAGGAATCACGCAGTTCTCACTCCTTCCCGCACTTTTTAGTTTTTTAAAAAAGCAGAACTAAAAATAAATTTTAGGAAAATTTTAAATTATCTCTCTCACTTCATATTGCTTTTTGTGCAACCTTTCAATTTTTAGAACTGTTAAACAGCAAAATTTTATAGAATAAATTTGTAATTACAAATAAAAATTATTTCGGTTTTAAAATATTCATAATGCTTTTAGCGCCATCTCTCGAGAAAGCATTGCATTACCACTTAAACAATGTACTTTATCCTTTATTCTTTATTATCTCACGTAAGTAATAAGGATGTGAACACATGAATTGTCTTTACTAGCTACACATAATTGATGACGTGTGGGTAAAGATCTAGTGGAAGAACTGTAGCTATAGATACATCAACAAACTTTGTTGTGCTAACTATACTGTGCTACAGAATTGTACTAATGTAAAACTTCGTGTGGACCAATAAGGTTAATGCATTTCAAAATTCTCGCTATGTTTTGGACCTGACATAAAACTAGATATAAAAGAAAGTATAGTATAATCAAAAAGTCTTTTGGATCAGCGTTGCCATGAAATTAACAAGCTATATATGAAATTATTTATATCTATTATGTTTGACATTTACTTCACAACTGTCATGTCAATAGATAATAGTTCAAATAAATTCCATTCTGTGTTCTTTTTATAAATGTTATTAAGTAATATTTAAAATAACTGCAAGCACAAGAAATAATAATAGCGTACGCTAACCTAACATTTTCTGTGTTCTATGGGGCTCTGTTTAGCGGTGTCAGCGCTTTATATTTTCTTGACACAGGTGGCTGTGTGTCCACTAGCGCTGCTCAAGATACACTGGCGCTACTCTGTACAAAAACTACGGGCAGTAGAAGTAAATAACTCTATATATGGTTTTTACATTCCATGGCTATTGCGATCCAAAGACTTTTTGATCATACGATATAAAAGAAATCTGTGATCAAATAGCACCGTTAGTAGGTCCTGAAAATTTTGGGATTATGGCGAAATTCTATGCTCATCCATAACGAATATAATTATGCGGCCATTATGGTTCTACTGTTTTGAGAAGTCTTATATGGTATTCATAAAACACTGTTGTCTAATATTGATAAGACACTAGTGTCTTATAAGTCATAAGACACTATAGATCATTAGCTCACTAACTTTAACTTTTTACACGAAAATCAGTGTAATACGTTGTCACTTTTTGTATGATCGTAGATAAAAAAAGTTATAGTCAAAGAATGAATTTATTTAACAATCAAAAATAAATAACAACGCTTCCATGACCCTCTCGATATTGACTATTCATATCTTAATGTCACAAATTTTAAATTCGATTTTGAATATTTTCTCTTTGTCTTTATGTCGGTTCCGTTGGTGGATAACGTTTTGTATTGCATTTTGTATCTTATTGACAGTAAGAACTCCCGAAAGAAAAGCATAAACACTCGAGCTGACGCTCTCATTTTATACCCTTTTCTTTTGTGTCTTAATATGCCTAATAAGACACTTGTACTATGAATATTATACCTAAACCGTAAATACAAGAAATGAGTCATCACAAATCACCTAGGCAACATCAGGTTGCTTTTAAAGCATTATCTCTCTTTATTGTGTAACAAATATATGAAAATAAAAAGGTAAACAATAGAGAGAGAGAGAAATGGAATGCACTAAAGTTTTAGGGGTCTCCCATGGTTGCCTAGGTGATTTATGAAGACTCATTTCTTATATTTATGGTTTAGGTATAACTTGGGTATAACTATTTCTTATATTAAATTTGTAGAAACGTCGACTGTCACAAACAAGCCTACTAGGGTGACGGGAATATATGGTGACATGATAGAACAGGCTGTTGAAACTGTAATTCAGAATATTACACAAATGATCTGCTATAATAAGAAACTGATTCATTATACCTTCTTTAAATTCTTAAATAAACTTTTTAAAAACATTGTGTATCTTTCCAAACCTCTAAATTCTGTTTTTAAGAACACAATCTACTGCTAAAAGAAGTTGATGAAAAGTATATGAACTCTGTTTTTTATTATTATTTACTTATTTATTTGGTAGTGTTAATGACATAAAATAAGAGGCTTTATGATCATCTCGTGGTATTAATAACTTAAATAATCACGATCACATTGCTTCATATGTTACTTTCATAATCACTTTTAAAGTGTCTTTAACTTAAATTAGAATGTAATTATCAATAACAATACAATAATATTATAAAAATTCAATTGCTTATGGTAAATTATGGTAATTTGTTATGCTAATGGCGTTTGAGTCAATTAATTCCAGATGAATTGCAATTTTAGATTACACCATTATATTATCATACTTCACTTTAAATAATGAACTAACATTTTTATCAGAAATAGAAAAACCTATTAGCTATTACTATTTAATTTTCTTCTTAATCTGAAACAGATATCTTTCAAATAGTTTTCAGAAATCTAACAAACCTAGAAAAAGAACAATAAAATAAATATTTCAAGCTCTCAGAAAAAGGCATGCCTTATAGAATAACCCAAATGTTGCGGTATTTGTACCATAAATACGTGTGTAGCAATGTCATCATAACACGCAAATTATGAAGTAACCTAATAATATATTCATCGGAGTTTTTCAACGTTATCTGGGTAACGCGTTTATATGCACGCTGAATCACAAAAAAGATTTTTTGATCAATCGCTTTATTAGACTTACTATTAATACATACCTTCTGTCTTGCTTAACATTAACAATGGTCAAGGTTTACGCTAACCTTTTATTGTTACTATTGCGGTTTTGCGGTAAAAATCCCCGTTACTTACTTTATTCCATTTGTTATTGTCTCATCCTTTCATTATAGGAAAAAAACTTCGAATCATTTAATTAAGACATTCTTTTTATAGATCTTCACACACAGATCAACAAGTTAAAATAACCTATCTTCCATATTATGGTGGAGCAAAAGGACAAACGCTGAAAATAACAGAATTGGTAAACGGGACAGTAACTTTAGAAATCATACAAACACCGGTAGAAAATGAAACGAGCTCGGAAGTTTCTCATCCATCAGAATTGGAAATGCCTCAACTACCTAACCGGCGGCCCGTCCGTACTGATTATGGAACGAATATAAAAAATATCCATCGGACTGCATTGAATATCATTAAACTGCAAGAACAAGCAAAGGAAAATGGAGAGATTGATGATAAGGAATATAGGGAGAACCTGGACAATTTAAACATCGCGGCAGAGAATCTAACAAAGATGCAAGAAGGTGATGATGAGAGCGATCTAATTGGTTTAGGCATGGACGTTGGATTAAGTCCTTGGTTTGAACGAAAGAAAGCCGTTAAAAAAGAAAAGGATAAGAAGAAAGAAGAGGAGAAGCGTAAGAAAGAGGAGGAAGAACGTAAGAAAAAAGAGGAGGAAGAAAAAAAGAAGAAAGAAGAAGAAGAGAAAAAAAGAAAAGAAGAAGAAGAGAAAAAGAAGAAGGAAGCAGAAGAGAAAAAGAAGAAGGAAGAAGAAGAGAAAAAGAAAAAAGAAGAAAAGGAAAAAGGAGAAGAAGAGGAGGAGGAGGAAGAAGAAGAAGAGAACGGTGATAACGATGGGATTGCTGTTAATTTACCTCCAGAAGATGCATCCGTTGCGGAAGCAAAACCAGTTGGGTTAGCAGTTGCAGGTAACGCAATAATTATATTAAGATAAAAACTATATTTTTAACAAATATTTTTGTTAAAAGGAATCGGTGGAGTAGCTGCAAGTAAGCCTATTGCCACAGCAGTTGTGGGACCTGGAGGACTAGCTATAGCACGTCCGGTGGGAACTGCGATAGCAGGTGTGTCTCCAGACCAAGCCCTTGTTCCTATTTACGCAGAAGAAGATGAAGCTCCACCTAAGAAGGGACAGAAAGGTGGAAGTAAACAAGAGAAAAGGAAACTCAGTGCTAGTGAATATTTGAATCGTATTATTCATAGATATCATCAAGTCTAGATTAGAAAAAGTTTTTTAGTAGACTTTTTTGAGTTTTAAAAGTTTGAATAAAAGAATATTTATTATAAAAGACACCTGTACGAAAATTGTACTAATAAAGGAAACTAAATGCGATATTTCTATGCAATTATAAGCCAAAATGTTTCTACCTAACCTTTTAAAGCAAATTTCTGAATAATTCGGAATTTTTTGTAGGAAGTGATCGCAAGACATGTGTTTTTATAATCAAACCGGGATCAAATCAATTCCAAAAGATATTTTAAGAACAATCTAATCCTTAGTCCGTAACCATAAAAAATATTTTTAAAAATTCAATCGTGAATCCCACATCACAATAAATATTTGAAAAATCTAATCCTAATGGTTTCATTAGGACACGCATTTTGCGTGTCCTAATGAAATTTTTTAGAATACTGTAAACAGTAACATTTTATTTTTTAAAGTTGATATCACTGTTAGACAGCTGTTCTTAGAATGTCGTCAAACTTATCTTATTTACGCAGTGAACTCATAACTGGAATTGCAAAACTAGTCTTACAGGCCATATAAACGCCGAATAATAAATAGCCATGACAAGGGCGTAACGGTTTTTACTTTATTATTAACGAACTTAACGTAATAAAATTAAGTTTCATAAAATTATATATCTTTACCTTATAAGTTATAATATCCAAAAGATCCAATGAATAATTATTTTTGTTAACAAAAATCATTCTTTGCTGAAAATACTATTGAATTTATACCTCATTAATTTCTTTGACAAATAAAGTATTTATTCTATGAAATGAAATATAATTATTCTTATTTCATCCAATTTTTTAATTCATTAAGTAGCAATTATTTAAGTCACAAATATATTGACATACATTCTACTTTGAATTTATAATAATTTTCAACAGTACGTATAATACACCTGGCAAATTTGAACAAGGTTCTGCTGCTTAGTAGCGGCCCGCGGGCTTTGTGTATATGAGATAAGAATGAGAATTTCTACGTCGCGCAGATTAAGCGAGGTTATGTAAAAAACAATTCATAGTTTCTAGTGTTGTTAACTGATATACTACTTACCAAAATATCCCTAACAAATTTTGTTTAAAACTAAGTATTTTTTTAAATTATTTAATAACAAATTAACGCAAATACAAAAAATAGTATAAAGTATTCGTTTCACAAAACGTTTTTGCGCACTTGTCCTCTTTAGAAAACTCCCCGCTACGCGGGTCGTTTTCTAAACTCCGACGCGTGCGCTAAAAACGTGTCTTATGAAACTAATACTTTAATATACTATTTCAAAATTCAATCCTCAATCCGTAATACAAAAATATATTTTGAAAATATATAATCCCCAATCCCTATTCACAAGAAATATTTTGAGAATTCTAATTCCTAAACTTAAAAAATATTTTTAAGAATTCAATATCTAATCCCAAAAAAATTTTTTAAAAATTTAAACCTCAACCCCAAATCCTAAAAAGTATTTTGAAAAACTCGCCGACACCCCAGTATTTAATACTTTGGCAAGGGATTTTACGTGATTTTGAATTACGTCAAATAAACAAACAAAATTACGCAAAGCCAAAAACAGTCAAGAACCGAAAGTAACTTAGACTCACGTTGAAAGAAGATTTACAGCAGAAAAATATACAAATGAGACAGGATCATTAAGCTAAGCAACAAACCACAAAACAAAAGAAATGAATATTTTTTAAATTTTTATTGTTATTAGTCGTTACCAGGTAACTTATACTTTTAAGCAACTTATCCACTAATATGTCTCCACTAGTGTATCTTAGTTCCTATGATGTATGGAGCCGGACATTTGTGAGCGGCCGTTTAGTTGCGGCCATTTCGGCGCGGGACATTTCGGCGCAAGGACACTTCGTCGCAGGGACACTTCGGCGCGGACCACTTAGGCGCAGGGACACTTCAGCGCAAAAGATTGTCTAGTATTATTGTAATGAGCAAAATCTGTAGGTACTTACAGGTAAATAAATACAGTATGATCGTTGATGAGAAAAAAAACTCAATGTTTGCCAATCACAAAAGCTCTTATGTACTGCCCGATTTAAGAAAAATCCATTTCATACTATATAAATAAACGTGTCCCACTTTACGAATTTTGTTTCAGTAGGTAACAGTAAGACTTATAAATGGATACTGCTTAGTTCTTTCCTTAGTCCTTAGTGCTTATAGTCCAGTGCACTGGACAAAAAGCACTGGAATACCGCAATTTAACCAATCCAAGCGAAATTCTGGAATTAAGAAGGTGTACGTGTGCACATACAAATAAAATAGGTTAGTCTGATACTAGGGTGGCTTGTCCCAAAAAATCAGACTAATGGCCCAAAAAAAGTTTTGTTTAAAGATCTCTGAAAGTTTCACTCTAATTTGTCGCGGGAAAATTTACATGCACCGAAGTATCTTTTCGTGGAAGTGTGTCCCGCCACCGAAGTGTGGCTGCGGCGAAGTGTCCTTGCGCCAAACTGTCTGGCGCCCAGCTGTCCTCGCCCCGAAAAGGCCGCGCCGAGATGGCCGCGCCCAAATGCCCTAGACTTATTAAACTAGATTAGAACTTATTAGACTAGAATTAAACTGATGTTGGGACCTTTGGTATCTTGGTGCTCACGTGGGCGTGATTTCAGAAGTACCATGCTGCATCCACAATGCTGATTCTGAATGGGATTTGTGGGCAACTTGTATTGCATTAATATAGCAATATTTGTTATATCCCCATAAATGGTTCCATACAGTTTTTAACACTTTACAACACAATATTTACTATCACATTTCCCTCAATTTGCAATATATATTTTTTAATTTGAGGTCTACTAATTTTCTTTTTTTTTCTTCCATCGGAGCTAGGTGTCAAAGTTCATCCGTCAGCTAGTTCGCTGTGTTGCTGTACAGAATGATTATATTATTTAATGCTGTCTGTATGTAAAGTTACCACGTATAATTTTCTTTGCTAATTTTATTTTCTATTTATTGGTTGTTTTGAGTTTTCTCGATGTTTTTCGCAGTCGTTTGCTATAACTAGGTTCATTACTGTGTCATCAGCAAATACAGCCATTACATTTTCAAGTTGCAGGATATAGCCGATATAGAGCATTAATCCCAAGACACTTCCTTGCGAGACACTTGCTTTAATATTTCTTATATTGGAAGAGAAATGCTTGGGTAACGTCTTCTTACGTTTATGCACAAGTCCCTCGTAGTAAATCCTGTAGAACCTCTGGGCACCGTCTAGAACTATGACTGAACATATTTTCCTTTCTTCATAAGCGTTTTCAACTAGTCTAAAAATTATATATTTTAGGTATTTATGTGTTCCATTTTCATATAAAATTGACAAAAAAATCATCATTAAATCATCCTAAACGAGATATTTGTGCCAATATTCTATCTTCTGCCTTGAGATTGTGCAGTTTATGAAATATATACTATAAATAAGTTGCAATAAGTGTTTAAAGTTTGAGCGTCAAGCAAAAGTTTGACAGAAGCCAACATAACCTCGATAAGCCTTGGTAGTATGATGTCTAGCGTGCTGGACTTTCACCCAAGCGGCCCGAGATCGACTCCCGGTGCCGGCAGATCTGGTTAAGGTTTTCCGCAGTTTTCCTTAGCTGTGGCACAAATGTGGGATTTGCGCTGTTCCATCTGTCAGGCGGCTGCAGCCGCACGTAGCGCCTACGTAATAATATTAATAATCGTCCCCTCCCTTCCGCACAAGCTTATAGCTTCTGGGGCCTGGTTTCCAGGTTATGGATTGTAGCAATTTTTATTATTATTATATTTCTGATAACCTAACTAGAAAGTAGGTGATGGCACGATTCATATTATAGTATAAAAATAATTATAATAATAGTTAATATTTAACTCGTGTGCTCGCTGAGAAGAACAGTTTACAACTATTATCAGATTACATGGGCGTTATCTATTGATAATTTTCGGTGCTACGAAGTACACTGTGTATGTTTGTAATATTTTAAGATCCAAAATACAGCAAAACATACTTAATATGCAATAAATCAATGCGTGCACGTTATGTTACTGTAGTTCATTTCACTCTCGTTGTTGATATTTCGTTTACTACTATTTTCAACCGGTAGTTGGTGTTAACTAACTTTAGACAGCTATTCTCATTTCTCTAATAAAATAAGTCACATATCAACATTAAAGTCATTACTGAAAGATTCAGTTTAAGAATTCACTGTCAAAATAGAAGAATCATTTTAGATTGGATAATTATTTATGAGTGCAGGTACTTATATCGAGTGCCTAAAACACATAAAGAGTTAAACAGCCTAGACTTTGAATAATATAGTAAGTGAGTCATCGTTATCGATTTGAAATTCGATTTTGTCTGTTCAAGAAGCACAAAGCTAACTGGATAAGATAAATAATATTGCCTTATTTGTAATTTTAAACTAATAAGTATTATAATTAAATAAAAGACTACAGAAAAATTAAAGGGGCCTAAAACTAGAAAAAAAAGTATCAGAGCCTTTTCTGGATCATGAGAAAGGTAGCTTAGAATTTTAAGTGAAGTTTGTTTATAGGGGTTACTTTGCAATGACTTTGCTGGGTTTTATTATCCATTGCCTAACATCATCACTAGCATCAGCAGCTGCAGAAACTGGGCAAACAGTGGAATGCTAGATACGACAAAGAGTTCAAAACATTAGCTCACTACATAAATCCACAATTTTAAAAATGCTCATGTCTAGCGTTTCTTTCATTTTGTAATATACTTGTAAATATTCTTGTAAACACTGGAAATTGTAATATCATCACCCATAGTAATATTATGTAAATTTATGTAACCCCATATCCATAAGTGATACAACGTTACTAAAAGTGTTGTTATAAAACTGGTGATACATAGAAATATTATCTAACCTCAACAAATTTTAGTCTTTCATTTTTTGTGTGCTCTTTTGATAATGTCATTTAAAATTGTACAAACAAAAGAACCGAACCCTATAAGAAGTAATAAGTAATAAGAAGTGAGAAAAGGCGGGTACACTGGCCTGCAAAAAATGAGGGATTTTTCAAACTTCTTATTTAACTTAACGTGGATGTTTCCTTAAATTCCTCTAGAAATTCAAGGAATCGTTATTTTTCAAAATGATGTTTTGGTGGAGAAATTTAATGGTATGGGGGCATTTTCCAGTGAAGGTGTTCTGAGACTGATTTTTACATCTAACGAACTGAACAGTGCTGATTATGCAACGGTGTTGGAGTACCAGATACCTTTTTCAATCAAAATGAAAAGAATCAATGGGTTTTTCAACACGATAATGCAAAGATTCACTATGGCCAAGAAACTACGGTTTGGTTCCGAAGGAATTAAATGAATTTGATGTGATGGCCTGCTCCTTCACCAGATTTAAATCATTTGGAAATCTATGGGGCACCATAGTACGTCAAATATACGCTGAAAATAAACAGTATGAAAATAACAGTTATTGAATTAAAAGACGCAAAACTTGCAACTTATTTTCTTATTCATTATTCACACATAGAGAACTGAAAAAAATAATTTTTAATTGTGGTGCTATACCTAGTTATGCACAAAAATTTTTTAATTGTAGAGTTAAATAAATATTCTGACAATAAAATGATAATCCTTTCTTGTAGAATAATGTTTTTCTATTATTGTTTCACCAACAACCAGTATTTCATAATTTATAGTTAGTAAGAGCAAAAATCATGTATTTCCAAGTGGTGTTATAGTTATGCTGCTCAGTTTATATACGAGGATGGTCTGAGAAGTTTCCGACCTTAACGTGAAGATGGCAGCACTCGTCAATAAAAGTTAGGGAATGTAGTTGTGCATCTTTTGACAAGAATTTCAGCCATTTTGGACGCGCAGTTATTTGACAAATGCTTGAGTGAGTCGATGTGAGTGTTTTGGTGAAAATGGAAAAAGTCATTAAATATTTGTTTTTGAAAGGCAATACGCAAATCAAAGATGAGTTAGACTCTGTGTATGGGGACTCTGCGCCATTATTTACAACAGTGAAATTTTGGGCAGCTGAATTTAAACGTGGCCGTACCAGCTTGGGAGACGATGAACGTTCGGGACGTCCAAAAAGTGCAACCACTGACGATAACATCGCTAAAGTTCACCAAATGGTGCTAAACGACCGTCGAATTAAAGTGAGAGAGATAGCAGAGGCTATGAATATGTCCAAAGAACGTGTTTGTCACATATTGAATCAAGATTTAGGCATAAGAAAGCTGTCCGCGCGTTGGGTGCCGCGTTTGCTCACGTTATACCAAAAACGTGTTAGAATGAACATTTCCAACGCTCTGTTGGCGCAGTTTAGGCGCAATAAATCAGAGTTTTGGCGCCGATTAATTACTGTAGATGAAACTTGGATACACCATTATACGCCCCAAACAAAAATACAGTCAAAACAGTGGACTGCGAAGGGGGAATCGGCTCCAAAAAAAGCAAAAACTGTTATGTCGGCTGGGAAAGTGATGGCGACTGTTTTTTGGGATAGTCATGGAGTTAGCTTAATCGATTATCTTCAAACAGGAAAAACCATTACAGGAGCATACTACGCATCATTACTTGACAAGCTGAAGGCAGAAATTGCGGAAAAACGGCCACATTTGCAGAAAAAGAAAATCCTGTTTCACTAAGACAAAAGGTCTAACACCTACGCGGTTACCATGGCGAAAATCCACGAATTACGGTTTGAACTGCTTGACCATCCTCCTTACTCACCAGATCTAGCCCCAAGCGACTTCTTTTTGTTCCCTCATCTAAAAATTGCGCTCGGAGGACAGAGATTTTTGTCAAATGAGGAGGCAATCACCTTCGTGAACAATTATTTTGCAGAGAAAAACGCCGAGTACTATTTGGACGGGTTAAAGAGATGGGAGCATCGCTGGGAGAAGTGTGTAGACTTACAAGGAGACTATGTAGAAAAATAAAAATGAATTTAAAGAAAAAATGTCTTGTATCTTTGTTAGGTCGGAAACTTTTCAGACCACCCTCGTACTGTAATGATATTCATCATAAAATCAGTCATTACATCTATATATTACCTCAAGAAGGCATTGCATGCTAAGTGATTGCCATGACAACAGTAATCAACAACAAAAGGATAAATAAATATCTCATAGAAGTAAACATGTCTTTTATTGTCTTCTACAAGAGATAACATATAAGTAGTGTACAAGACCACACACAAACAACCTGTATTACTACCTTAATCTTCTAAACACTACAGTACTATGGTAACAGTACTATGGTAGTTGAAGTAAAACATTGATTCTTGTATGGATACACTTTTGACGCCCCCCCTCCACAAACATGTAATCACGAGCGCTTATGTTTTACTTCCTAACTATAACTCCGTCTAAAGATTCAAGAAAATGATTTTTAGGTCATTTATCTTTGACAAATTTTGGATATGCCCCCTTAAGGGAAAGAAATGTTTCATTATCACCCGGTATATCATATTTCTTTGCTTTATGATTTTGAGTAGGGTTTGCATTTGAATTTTTTTTTGATGATGTATACAATTTTAGTTACAAAATATCTTGTATTAAATAATTATTTCAGACGTGGGCAGCTATGGATTGTAAATAGTAGATTACATACCGAGGCGGGAAGTGTTTCATTCCTGTCGAGAGCTAAGATAGCTCACCGAGGGCCCAGGCCCGAGGTGAGCTAATGCTCGAGACAGGAGGAAACGTCCCGCCGAGGTTTGTATACTATTTTATTCGGAATCATCATATTTTTTAACAAATAATAATTATTTACAACTGACAACTGAAGTGACAAACTTGACCTAATAATGCACCCGCCCTCTACCGAGCAAACTACGAACTTACAACAGGTCGGGAATGATCACATTCCTGACCAAGAGAGGGATAACAGGTAGGGAATGATTACATTCCTGACCAAGAGAGGGAATTAAAAGTAAGTTAGGAATGGTTAATTTCCCACCCTCTGAGGCGGTTAGGAATGCACATATTACCATATGATTCCGAATAAAATTATTTATTCGGAATCATATGGTAATATGTGCATTCCTAACCGCCTCAGAGGGTGGGAAATTAACCATTCCTAACTTACTTTTAATTCCCTCTCTTGGTCAGGAATGTAATCATTCCCTACCTGTTATCCCTCTCTTGGTCAGGAATGTGATCATTCCCGACCTGTTGTAAGTTCGTAGTTTGCTCGGTAGAGGGCGGGTGCATTATTAGGTCAAGTTTGTCACTTCAGTTGTCAGTTGTAAATAATTATTATTTGTTAAAAAATATGATGATTCCGAATAAAATAGTATACAAACCTCGGCGGGACGTTTCCTCCTGTCTCGAGCATTAGCTCACCTCGGGCCTGGGCCCTCGGTGAGCTATCTTAGCTCTCGACAGGAATGAAACACTTCCCGCCTCGGTATGTAATCTACTATTATTTGCAAGAGTGACAGTAGTTGCATTGAAGGCTACTGTTGAAATGTAACATAAAAATAACTGAAATTGTTCTTGTTTTACCTATGAATAACGATAAGTTTATAATTCTTGGCAATTATACCTTGCAATTATTTCTGTTGCCTACGATTTAACATTAACCTTAAATTGAAAACTGTCAAGCCTAAACTTCAAAAACCACTAGTAATTTTCTTTGTAACTAAATATCTACACTATACTGTTCCAAAAATGTAAACGTCAAAGCCTTCTCTGAATCATAACGCAAAGAAATAGAATATACCGGGTAATAATGGGACTAGAGCCAAGCGTATATCTCTTTTATTTATAAACCAACTAATGTGAGATTCGATGCAGGGATATTATTAGGCGCAATGTAGGATTTATTGATAGGTGAAGTCAAAATGGCCAACTTCCGGTTTCACTAGAAATACTTAGTTACTTGAATTTTCTAAATGTAGCACTCTGTATAGGTTATACCTTAACAACCTGGTCAGATGTAATTTGACTGTAGATTCCAAATAATGTAAAATATACAGGATATTCCATTTAGAAAAATCAACGTTATTGCTGCTTTCGATGAAAGTGGAAGTCGGTCATATTTACTCTAAATGTCAGTAAATTATAAATTGTGTTTAATAATATCCCTGTACCAAATTTCACATCAATCAGTTCGTAAATGAATGAAATGATAAGCTTGGTCCTAGCGCCGTTGTCATTCGGTATGTGATTCTTCCGTCTTCCCAGCCAACTTTGATAAACTTATAAATTACGAGGTAAGCGCTATAAATTCTCGGCCCGACAGGCTTTTACAGGTGCCAACTTGTTCAAACTCGGTTGCGTACACTATATATATTACGGCTAGAATTGTGGATTTTTAATACGACAACTGTATTGAAAAATCTGTTTAAGGTTAGCGTATTATAGAGAAGGAAGGACTACTAAAAGAAACAGATAAGATAAAGAAAGAATATCCTTTTTTTTCCCCAGTCATCACCGCAGTTGTTTCATTTAAATCGAAAAATATCTCTTAATATAATAAAAAGAAGATATCAAAGGAAATTTATTGAAATATTAATTATGAAATTATGCGTTAGCTGTTTATAGAAATCTTGGAATCCAGAAACATTCAAATAGAATTGTTCAACAACATTGTATTTAAGTGTTTTGTCCCAAAAGAGAGTTATCAACAAATAATTTCACGTAGAATATATCTTAAATTATTAATTACGTCACGCAATGACTTTGAATAAAGATTAATATTTCCTTCTTTATTATACCTGGTGCGTTTTAGCGGTCTCGCTTTTTCTACAATACGCCGCCCTTAAGCACCGTTTTACTGATACAACTAACCGTGATGTAATCCCAAACCTCAGCCGCCTACAAACATTATAATAAAAAGTGAAGCAATATAATAATAACCAAGTTTGCGGTCATTTCTATCAAGTTCAAGGTCAATACACTCCTTTATAAACGTATAAAAATTATTCATCTTGATCAGAATAATATGACAAAACTTTTCTTCGAGTTATGCTTGTAATTTTTTTATCTAACCATGCGCCTGACACACCTGTGTGGCGAGACGAATTTTTAACCTCACAGGCTTAACGCACTGACTAATCCATCCATATAATAAACGAAATATTTTTGAACAAATGTAATTCAAACCGCGTTCAGTCTTTACATAAAAAAATTGCCTCCTTTCTTTTCATTGTTTTGTTTTATTTGAATTCCTCATAATAACAAAATAGGAATTCATTGAAATAAAACAATACCTGCATAAAATTTAATCCGCCTACTCTACCTTATAGAGCCAGAAATCATTTCAGGTAGACAGCGGACGGGCACTATACACCGTGACCCATTAAGACATACTCAGACTTTGCCAGTGGTTAGATAACCATTAAAGAAAGAAAATTCCTATATACCATTTTTCTCGTATTTCTATATTTTTGGAGAAAAACGGCATCGAAGTTCAGCCGAATGTTTTCAAATTTAATAGTATGAATGCACATGACACATATTTTAGTTCAAGCAGATATTCAATACTACTAGAATGTGCAAGGATAGCGTAAAGTAATAAAAACGTCTTTATTTTGGCCAAGTGTTTCGTAGAATAACAACAGATAAACAGAATTAAATAAACAAAGCATGTTGAGAACGACCTCTCGATGGATATTGTTTCAAAAATGGTATTTTTGTTTTGTGTTGTTTCTGATGACTAAGACAATTTCAAATTCTTTTAATAGACACATTAACCCCTATGTGTAATACAATACTGCAGGTTTGTGAATAAAAAATTATAGTACTCGTGATAGGGACACATCTTTTGAGGTCAAGATCAAGGAGATACCCGATACTATTTGGTTTCTCAAATGATAACAAACTGCAAACCCCTTACACTGCAGCTTTTAGTAATAAAACGTATAACAGTACTTGTACTTGACTATGTAAACAAATCCATCAATCATTCAGGGTCGTTGAATTAAAACATCAAAAAAAATAATAAGGTTTTAATAATGAAACATTCTAGAATTCCAATAAAAATAACAATACCTATTGATGGATAGATCAAATTAGCTAAACATGTCTTTACTTAATTAAAACTAATATCTGTTTATTAACGCATACACATCGAATTTAATGATACATTAAATGGGTCAGTATTAAAATGATGTCATTTCTGTCTGCGTTTACTATTAGAATAAAGGGGAATCCCCCGGATTAATAGATCGTTTTGTTTTAACATCTAAAAAATGGAATGTGCGTCGTTTGCATCCTTGTGCTTGTTTAAACAGATGTCACGTTTTTACTGATGGTGTCAATTTCTAAAGATCTTGCATTTATTTCTATTCGACTTAACTACACTGACCTGCATCAATTATACGTACTTTTCTGAAAACGTCGGTCAAAATTTTCGAAATTTTCAGGTTCATTTAATCAAAAAAAGTTACTAAGGTTTTATGTTTCTAATAACCAGAGAAGCTTATCCTCAAAGTCCGATCATTGAGTACTGAATCACCGTGTATAGAAAGGTGCAGTAGCACCAAATGTCTGTTTATTTGCAAAAACATAAATTTCAGTTATAATATATAGTGGTTGATCTCGATTTTATATCCACATCTAATAAATCTACGGGTTTTATTAATATTTTTGTTGTAACTAATAAATAGAGAGACACATGGTGTATACACAATAATAAGTCACGAAGGGTCTTCAACATTTTATTTTTAAGTATACACGAGATTAATATATCACTATGTAGCCAAATATAATTGATGTTTCATTAAGTTGGCAGTACAATGTTGGCAGTTGACAGGATTCTAATTATATTGGTAATACTATACTTCAATTTATACAAAGCTTGTATTACAACCGCGGCAAAAAATGGAAGAATTAATCAAGTTTTTTTTTATAATTTTACACCTTGTAAGAGGGCTTTAGTGCTATAAATTATTTAAAGGTTATTTAAATGTCAGAGACTTTTAGTAAGAACTGACAAATATACTTCTCAACAAATGAACCATTTGCATACATTGATGTATTTTTCTAAATATTTAAACATTTCCCATAAAAACATCGAGTTTTTGTTTTAATTGATAAAATCACAAAATCATATTTTTATTAATAAAATATGTATAAGCAAATGCCAATATAAGCAAATGGTATATATACAATTAGGTTTAGCAAGAATTGGTGTTTTTGTTTTTTTGGCCGTGGTAGTACATATGTTTAACCATATATAGGATGTAACGATTGTATAGGCAAAACTCTCCAGTAAGTACAGTATTCTACAACGACAACCGAGTTAAAAACTCCAATAACATTTTCTTCTCCGATGGCTCCTTCAAGAGGTACAAGCAGTTAAAGTATCGTCCAACATTGGCTTATTTTTAAAGTTTCAGATTTTAAGTAAGATAGAAGTTTTAATTATATACCGGGTGACACCGGGAGTAGGCCCAAAAGTATATCTTCTTTACCTATTTATACATAGATTTTGATGAAATTTGATACAGACATAAGATGAGACGTAAATTCCGTTTGTTGAAGATGGCCGACATCCGGTATCGCCGGAAATGACTAGACATTTCGTTTTTTATATAGGACACCCTATATATTTTTGTACACTTGGAAGTACAGTTACAGCCAAGAAAATCTAGGCAAGAGTTTTAGATTATTGTTATTCAATGAATCATAATTAAAATTCTGAATCTTAAATTCAAAGCTTCATTGGAAATTATTAGGTAGGCGACACTACTGTGTATCGATAGTAATATTAGTAGATCAAAAGCCTGATCTACAAACGACAAATTTACAAAAAAAGTTATGTAACCTCAAATAGGCACCCAGATTTTCTTGGCCGTAACTGTACGGTTCAAAATTAGTGTTGCAAGTTGCCAAATTTAAATTTACAGATAAACTTTTAAAATGCAGTGTGATCAGTAGTTTTCCGCTTAATTCCTTTTTATTTAAAATACTCATAAAGGTTGAAGCAAAGTAGGTTTTGATGTATATCGTTGAATTCGTAATTTAATTTCCTATTCATATTGTTCCCATTTAAGAAAATGAAATTATGGGTAAAAAACTGATCCAAAAGTATTTCAGCTTTAATAAATTAGCCATAGTTTATGGTACTGGTGAAATGACATTTTTCAAGTGACTTTGAAATTATTTCTTATTATTTCTCATCTCGGCCTTCTATTACCTTATTTAAAAAAAATAAATATGGCACCGTGGTTGCACTATTATTAACCCATAAAATCCAAATTTGCAAAAATATACAGAGTATTTCATTCAACAATCGAGATTTGAGGTCATTTCACGACACCGGAAGTTGGTCATCTTGGATCTGTATATCTCACGGTCATACATAAAAATTCTGACAAAATGGCAACGCTGTTTTGCTACGATTACCAAATCCCCAACCTAATAAAGTTTATAGGTATGTATGTGCCAAGGGCGTTAGGATGATGATAATACCAGAAGGGTTGTTTCAGCCCGAACACCTGAAGGGCCCGTGGGATGGAAGTCGCCCGATAGGTATTATCATACAGTAACGATCGTAGTACAAGTAGAAAATTAGTTTTAATTTATAATTGTTGGCGTTGCCAAGGACGTTAGTTATATATTTATAAAGCTAGCAATTTTTATGTTTGTCGGATGGTAACAATTTTTACTAAATTAATTGAGAACAGACTAATAAACAGGACACCCTGTATAGTAGAGTATCTCGTAACTTTTATAATGTCTTTTTTTAACGCACATGACGTCAACGAGATTTCTTTAAATGTAACCATTAGGTTTTAAGTACGAAAATCGATAGCAAGTGTGATTCTGAATAAAGACGTATTAAGATACTACACATCTAAAATGTACGTAAAATAAA
Source organism: Agrypnus murinus (assembly GCA_929113105.1). Classification (NCBI taxonomy): domain Eukaryota; kingdom Metazoa; phylum Arthropoda; class Insecta; order Coleoptera; family Elateridae; genus Agrypnus; species Agrypnus murinus. The sequence goes on along the minus strand of OV816028.1, from coordinate 152,939,139 downwards.
TAAAATGTAAAAATAACGGTGCTAGAACCAATTAACGGGTTGTGTCCCGTTAACAGTCTACAGTCAATAATTCAAACAAGCTTCTGGCTAAAGCAATGGAATTGAAAGAACTTTGTATATTTCGACCTCTAATAATTTACGAAATCAATATTAGAACCCATTTTAGAACTTATGGTGGTATCGCACATGACATCATTGTGACCTTTTTAAATCAAATCATTAGGTTTTAAAGTATGAAAAACGACAGCAAGCATGATTTTTTAGTAGAAAAATAATAAAGCGTTATATAATAGTAAAATGTTATAATTTATAACATGTTTCGGTGCTGTTATAAAAAGAAATTGGTATAAAATGATTAAAATAATGAAGGGAAACATTTCTATTGCTTAAAATTAATTAATCATAAAACAAATTAACTTAAAAACTATACACGTTGTTTATTTATTGAAGAAATTAAAGGTACAATGCGTACAATTATTAATATAATAAATTATTGAGAATTTGCATTAACACAGCCATTGTGCCATCGAAGTCATTCATTGTGAACATACCAAACACACCTAACCTTACTTTTGTAATTTGGTGACAGATTTAATATAACAAAATTAGCATAGGGCTAGTATGTTTTACGATATGTTCACAATTAACGTTTCGCAGGCAATATCGACGTCAAATTAAAAAAACATCCATTACAAAGACATTTTTATTTATTTTAAATAATGTCGTCAGTGAAAAAAAATATCATACGATACTCACCGTTAAGTGCTTACAACATATCTCGAAAAACTCGACCCTTTGGGTGCACTATTTCGAACTTGAGCCACAAAGACCCGTAAAACATTATACAGACAACATTGTACAGACACTTGAAGATAATTTGGATGGTAGCTTTTCTGATTCTAACTCTTCCTGCTATTGCTTAACAAATAAATGCCTTATAATCGTGTGCGTGCACGAAAGGTAATATCATTTAGAAATTAGTAATTTAAAAATGGCGAGGATTTTCTTACAGACTGTAGAAACCGTTAATGTATAAGCAAAGAAGGACCCATTTATTTACATTTTGCTTTGATGCACTTAAACGTGTTGTCTCTTACGTTAGGTACTATGGTTTCAACGTACTTAACTGACTTCAAAATACTGTATAGGTTTGCATAAGGACTGTAACTAAAATTCAACCGTTAACGTAAGACACATATGATGATAATGATGAATGTTTTTTTTTATGGGGGAAGAAATCTCAAAATGCAACTTTTTAAGTAACATAAATACCTACATATGAATCCTTTCTATTTTGGCTCTAAATAATTGCATGGTAAGAGCACGAAACAGAGAAGAAGCTATGGCGACAAACGAAAAGCAAAATGTTTGTGCGGAATGGAGATACGAATAGTCGGTCGCCAGCCAAAAGTCGTGGGTTCGAGTCTCACTTGAGGCGGTTGGCAAGTTCGACCGCCGCAACAATGGGTGCGTGTGCTGTGTTGCATGTTAGATGGGAGACATATAACCTTAGAGGTCGGTTCCCCCATAGTGTAGGCGTTAAATAAAGAATAATAATTCAAACACGGTGTAATTTTGACACCTTATGACATAAAATGCGCTGCTAATGCTAGTAATAGCTTTTATATGGTAATAAAAACTTCCATCTTTGAACAGAGGTAGCATGCAACATTGCCATATTCTTTATTTGCGGCGATATAATTAACCGTATATTTGTAAAAAATATTTATAAAAACTGTTTACAGAAGTTTTACAACTAGTATATGCAATTCTAAAAATCTTTTAATTAGTGTAAGAAACAATGTATTGATATTACAAAGGATTAATGGATTAATTGTTGTTATACTATACTTTACTATATCATTTATTACATACAAGCATTGGCAATACTGTCCTCTCTAGACATATTCTTTAAGATTAGAATAAAAAAAACGTCGGTGTAATGAGAAAAATAATTAAATAAAATCATAAATTTAACACCTCAGTCTAAAAGTGGCTTCTTTTCTCTGCATTGGGTATTATAATACAAAATATGTTATGAAAACTAAATCACGTGTTGAGGACGGGTATCTAGCTAGACGGATCAGTTACTTTTGTCTCATTCTAATTAATCGTGAAGGTGTGGAATACAACAGCTGAATGTAGTGCATAAAAGTATGCGCTATTTGGGTATTTTCTACATCAGTGCTATAAAATAATAATGAATTCGTTTGAAATGACTGACTTAATATGTGTTTTTATTGCATTTGTTTGTACAAAAAAGATATGTTAAGATTTGTTAACTCTACAATTGAAATTTTTAAGGTAGAACTTTATTATGTATAAAACAAATTTGTAATGACTGGATCACTCTGTATATCTCATATGTAAATCATCATCTACATGTCAGTAAACTTATACTACAATTTGTGAACTAAACACGAAATAGATCACTTCAGATTGAAACTGAATTGAAAAAAAGAATAAAATTCAAATGAGATTTTTTATAAACACAACCGGAATGATGCAGGCATTCGATTTCTATCTTTACATTGAACTTTACACGAAACTATGTGTGTATAAACTTAATTAATTATACAAAAAAGAATCGAAAGTGTTACTTTGATGATAATTACCTATATATGTATGCTTGAATTTAACGCTTATAAACGAATAATAAGAGTTCACTATAGCTTGTAAGAGAGCAACAAAAAAATTATCCTTGTTTCTAAAATGAGATGTCTTCTGTTGATTAGACTAATTAGATATTATAAAAAACTAACACAATATTGACAAAAAGACGAAACCAGATTTTACATCGCAGGAATAATTAGAAGAAATAATCTACAACAACAAAAAAAAGAAAAAACGTGGGCTAAACCGTACCCTTTTCAGCAATGCTATTAATTAGTTTAGATTACAACGACCAGAGCATTCGTTTTTTTGTCAAGTTAATGATGTAATATGATATTGCGAATATTTCAAAGCCACAAGAAAATATTTGCATGGACTGATCATTGATAAATGCAGATCAAAAGGGATAAATAGAAACAAACATAATAAGAGGTTAGTGGTCCTTTTTTTAGATACTAAACCAGTGATTCCTGCTTCCTAATACATACTACGAGTATATCGTGAACAGAACCGTTTCGAGGATATTTTACTCTGTGTTTTGTCTGTGACATCACTGTTGGCAAGACTTTTTTTCTACAATCTTTTATTTTACTTTTTATTAATAAATTTATTATTTGTTAGATATTGAGGACTGACAGCCTAGGAAAATAGGAGATTTCTTTATTTAAAAAAAAGCAAATGAAGTAATAAAATCGAATTAAATAAATCTAATAGAAAGTTAAAAATGGTTAACTATGTACACAAAAAATTTTCATATTTTTATACATATAGGTAACGCAATAACGATAAATAAAAACTTTTTGGAAAAGCTTCTATTGAGGGGCGAAACGTTAAAATAATTTTATAAATGTTTTATTAAAGGCTGCCAGTCCTCAATATCTAACAAATATATTTATTATTATAAATAAAATAATATTTATTAATAAAATAACAGCCTACAAAGAATTAAATTTTATAAAAAAATTTATTTCAAAATTATATTTACTTTTTATGTTTTTCTGTATTAAAAACTAAATAAAAAAAATAGTCAAATATGTATGTAATATGTATAACACAATTCAGAATACGTGTTCAGTTATGGGATATAGCAATAACTTACTGTCTCTTGACGGTTTTGCAATCGAACCAAGAAACTTCAGCGTAGGAGCTCAAAGTTTTACCAATCAAATAATGCAATGTCATGGTTTCCAACATTAAAATTAAACAGTCCTACTTTAGACTCAAATTTGGACATATGTAATTTCACAGAAGGAGTCGTTTTCATAAACTACTACCGTATTCACTTACCCTTAATTAAAATTAAAATTAATTAAAATGACCTAAGATAAAAATAATAAAAGTCTTAATAAAGAGAACAGCCTCTTAAGACTGTGAATAATTTAAAAAAATAAATAAACGTGTGTTACCCATAAAATGGGGACTGCTTTTTGGGAAACGGTAACAACCTTTAACCGCAGTTAAATCTGTCGGCTGCCAGCTAACTAGTGGGAGGTCGTGGGTCTCACTAAAGGTCTTCTGTAATGGGCGCCAAGAATCGTCTAAAATAGCTTTAGTATTTGCCGACAAAATCTGAGAAGAACAACAGATTTGCGACTACTACCAATGTGGTCGACTTTTCCCAATATTGGCTCCTCGGTAGCTGAAAATATAAACCCCAAATATTAAACATAAAAATAATAAATCGTCAAGCAAGGGATGTGCTTTATTAACTACTAAACAAATTATCAGGCTAGTCAATGCAAACAAATTAAAGTAAATCAATCAAGTATGGTTATATCTTAATCAAGGACATATAGCCTTGTCAAGAATTAAATGCAAGTTATTGATTTTTATATACAAATTTGATGGGGGTGAGGATTGATGCGAGCGAGACTATTTACTCTAAATTTGACTTAACTTCAAGTCTCAAAAATGTAACTGGCACGGTAAATTAACGCGAATACCTGTGATGTAGATTGCGCAATCGTTAACTTCAGATTTTAATTGTTTAACCAATTTATTACGGAGCAAAGTCATACATATTCACTCGCAAATATTCCTATCAATGTAATAAAATAAGTAACATGTGATAAAATAATATATATGAAATAGATACCTAGGTATAAGTGCTACACGCACACTGGGGAAAAACCATTTAACACAAAATTATAATGTACAAATAAACAGTAATGTTTTAAATACAATAAGGATTGTCAAACGTTATTGTGGTCGTAAGTAGTTGCTACAATATAACTGACTCACGATGCAGATGTATGTTCTTCGAACTAAAGAGGAACGTCACCAACCAGGTCGAATGCAGTGTGATCCAGTGAGACAACAGCAACCAAGAAACTGTACGTCAGCAAGCTCAGCGTAGTGGTGTTTTAACAACCCAAATATACAACGAAGTGTAAGAAGTTAACGTAAGAGTTATTACAGAAAAAGAAAAAAGGTCTTCGATTAAAGGTGACCCTCTAAAAGAGTTATACCGCTCCCAAATGCGGCAAACGTCAATTATATATCGAATCGTGAACGTGCTCCTAATATTCAAAAAAGAACTAGTGGAAAATCCCATACGGTTCCAAAAAAACTTGGAAATCATTACCAAAAATTAATTATAGATCTGCACAAATGCAATTCCCATATCACAACATAAAGGAAAAACTAATTTAACGGTGATGCCACTAAAATATTCTTTAAAGAATGTTCTTCACACGAACGATCAAAGCGAAGTTAAGTCTCTTATCAACAACAGGAAGTTAGTTCCAAACAAAATGGTAACTACAAGGAGAGGGAATGCGAAAATCCCTAAACGCTATACAAACTAACACAAAAGCATAGCTATACAGGGTGCTACGAAATTAGAACGTAACACCTGCTTAACATGATTTGTAGAATTCTGAAATAAACTGATTGAATAGTAGAAAAACATATAACAACAAACACTTTTTAATCGAAATGACTAAAAACAAAATAAAGAAATTTCTTATTACACTCCACTTTAAATTCTAAAACTCAAGCCTCTCTAAGCAAGAAATACCTTTATATATCATTGGGAAGTTCTAGAAGGTTCTATTCCATTCCAGAATGTTTTAAGACATTCTAGAAAGTACTGTTGTCGCATATGATAAATAATGTAAGCCTGAGTTTTTCTAACAAGATCACCTGAAACGTACATTAGTATTATGCTTATTATCTTGTAACTTTTAATTTTTATTACACTTGTGGATAAGATCAGGGGCGGTCCTAGCAGAGGGCAAGATATAAGAAAAAAGATCAAGAACAAGATTCAAGTGAAATAAAACCACCGTTTTTCTCCACAAATCTCCAGACATTTCATTTTAAATGCAATTCCGCAAAAAATATTTTTATCCGATTGTACGTAAAATTTGACTATATTAAGTGTTTATTTAAATTATTATAAATTATAATCAAAAGAACTGTTTTGTAAAGTACAGATTACAAATAATAAGATGATAAAATAAATGATAAAAACGGTTTTTGGTTGATTACGTGTATAAGGGAGTGGCGGAACGTCTAATAAGACCGCCCCCCTAGCTAAAATTTCAATCCTATTTCAAAATTTTTATGTGCAAATCTGAAATATCTGAGGAGATGGGGACAGTAGACCGTCTGTAGGCTACTCCGAACTTTCCTTTACTCCTTTTACTCCTAGTTTCCAGGGCAATGATGTTCCTCAGAATACAACAAAGATAAGTATAGTAGTACAGGACCTATGCATAAAAAATTCTCTTTCTACATAACAACGCAACATTGAACTGATATTGGTATTTATATTAAAAGTGACCTATATTATTACAACATCGTTAGTCCATTAGCCAAAGAAGTGTATTAAAGATTCAAACCTCGAAAATGTTATTTCCTTTGTTATCTAAATTAATAGGAAAATCCGTTTCGGACACGCTACTACCTATCATTAAAACCATAAATATTTCCTTGAGTTATTTGGAACGTATCGTTTATGAACCAGCCCAAGTACTTTATTTTTTATGCAATTACAGTCCTTTCGCTTTGTAAAAGTTATATAAATTTTTATACAGCGTTTTAGTAATTGTAACACATTCACAAATTAACATTTTTTTTATAATGCACTTTATTATTTTTTAAACTAATCCCTATTTGTTACAATATTAGAGTACAGAAATAACTAGATCTATTTAAGTAGAACAGTTATTGTGACAATAGCGTAGTAAACGAGTTTTAACAAAAGCCTAGGTCAGTATTCCAATAGAATTTTAAATCGTAACGCTTAGAAGCTAGTTTAAATTTTATCCACATAAGTCATTTGAATTCGATATGTTTAGACGCTGTTATAATTTCAAATTAAACTTAAAATTTAAAATAGATCTTATTTTAGAGAATTTTCTTTATTTATGAATAATGAATGATAATTTTTGAATTTTGATAAACAATGCAATAGTGACGCGGAAAACCCGAAAACAATTGCAGTGTACTGTAAGGATGAAAGTTGCGTAATCGTGCAGCACAAGTTCGACCTTAAAACCATTTTGCACCCCCTGTGGAAACTTGCGAGCCGCTACTGCTCAGGAAAGATTCGTCTCTGCTATGGTTCACAAGTTGAGTTACTGTGTCTTTCTTCTCTCTTTTTGTTTAATTCTATATCCTCTTTGTTTCGGTGTTTGTGTCGTTTCTAAGTGGATATAGTCTAGGCGCTTTAGTTATTCCCTATAGTAGCCTCATACCTACAATTTCCGGCGAATAATTCCCTTCTCAATATAGTTCTCAATATAACATTGCTCAAACCAAAAGGCGTTCCTTGTCTTGTGTTTATATAACACAACATATAATATAAAAGCGCTTGATCGAAGTTGGCCTGGAAAAAAGTCACGTCAGTCTACTTGTTGCATCTCTACTCTCTACAAAATGCTATACAAACTAAACTAGAGTACGTCGAGTGTCTACTCATCGCTTAATTACAAGCAAAAATGCTTAATTAATAATTTTTCTATTGAACACTAAAAAAATAAAAACTCCCATAACCAAATATGTGATCAAAGATGTGTACTTTGTCAACCAATAACTGATTTACAAATGAAATCAAAATCTTCAACTAATATCCTTCCGCAACGTTCCTAAAAATACAATCCTGTTTAAGATATTTGAGCCCCTATTCATTTTATTGAATAATTAAGAAACCCGCGATTACTCTGTTTTTCATAATATTTGCCAGTCTTTAATTTTCAGTCCTTTGAATAAGATGAAAACATCGTGTTTCCCGCCTATGGTAAAAAGTTTTATTTTGTTGGAACACTCGTTGAACTCCGATATAATTTTTGTAAAACAGGTTTTTTACTTCCGATATCTTATACGTTGTAAATTATAAACCGTATTTCTGAAACCATCTTTGGATTTTCCTAATTTGAAAAATTTCAATTGAACATTTTTTTGCAATTGTACACTATCGAACAATTGACGAATATAAGAAAGTGAAAAAAAACAATTAATTATGGCTTTTATTCGAGTTGAGTGAATTCAGTAACTATAATCCAAATATTTGTATATTTTTGTAAACTTTAAACGTTCGCAGTTGTAAAAATACGTAATTTGGCAGAAATTATCGCTTCTGTTCTATTTTGTATTGAAATAGAGTTTCAATCCATTATTATTAATCTAAATTATTCATTATTTGTGTTTGTTAATTTTATGGGTTTATTTATTTATGCATTTCTATATAAGCTTAAGTAACCCGAGAAATATAAGTTGGCTGAGTATTTCTTGTACTCACGTAACTCTGTCTGTCCCAGAGACGTAGAGTCATCGTAAATAAACAAATAACAACTTTAATGTATCGACGAATTTTATAAGTCTTTTTAAAAAGCACTTATTACATATTGTCGTCTCCTCTTTATAGAGCACACAGTATGACCAATACTGAAAAATAGGATATCCAAGCTTTTTTTAAGTAAAAGTGACTTCTCACGTTTTAATTGTGCTGCTTCTTTGTTGACAAAACCGAAACTTGCAATCTCGACAGTTCTTATCTATAAGTCTATAACGATTCGCTAAAATTGTTCTCTTCTTGAATTACTTTTTTTTCGGATAACATGTCGAACAAAACATGTCTATGTCTTTGGTGCAGGCATTATGAATCACTCTGTAATAGATTTATAAAATGTTACGTTTTAATTAAATATTTATATACAAATACTTTTGTTTGTTTCTTATATTATTATTGAGTATTTAATTTTAATTTTATTGTATATTTACATGAATTTAAAACACACATTTCATCAATTTGAACTGATTCTGTATCGATCACAAGGATTTTGAATATCTAAAATGTTATTTCGCCGGGTACATGCTCCAGTTCAACGTCCTATCCTGGTACCAACTACAATGAAAGAAATAGATCACAGACAATTTGTTCGAATAATAATTTGTTATTGTATGGTAGGTGATGTTACTTTTAAAAGATCAGTACAAGTTGAAGGTTAATACACACAATTTCACCATTGTGTCGTCTTTTGTCTTCGTATTCTATTGTTATAAAAAAACAAACAAAGCTAAATGAATATAATATTTTTTTATATATTGAAATGACAGGTTGTGCCTTGAAGTGATGCTAAAAATTGTTTCTGTTATCGATAGTTCTGGTCTTCTGGATATATTCCTAGACCACTTAAGTAGTGTATAATTAAATTATTAATCTTTTCTTGTTTTCTAGAAGTACAGTCTATTTCATCAGATTATGTCATCTTCTGATTTATAAAGTGTGGGTAGTAAATTCAGGTTGATAAACTTACTAACAAAAATTACAAAATTCTTAAATAATTTGATAATTTATTTTTATTGATGCAATTATTATAATTATGCACGGCTAATAAGTACAAAAAGTAAAAATAATAATATAAAAAAATAATAAATGTTAAGTAAAAATAATTTTATCGAAAGATTAAAATCACAGTTACATAAATCAATCTAGCTCTACTACCTATACCTATTTGACTTTTAGTAACTTCTAGTTCGGATGCTGTGGTACACGGTTAGAAACATGTAAAAATCATAGCCTACTCTGAATTATATAATTTGAAATAAGCTAAATAATTTTTATTATTTAATTTTTATTTAACTGTTTTGATCCTTATTTCATATTCTTGGTTATAAATAGTTAAACTAATAGCACACAGGCACGTGTAGATGCGAAATCAATGCGATATTTTTCGGAAATGTGTAAACGTACGGAGGTTGCGATGCGATATTTTGCGAATTTTGCATCTACAATATTGGCAATTATCGCTAATCAATCGGCAATCATCGCGCTCTCTTATTGCTTGACTGTTAAATATTGCTGTCCACTAATTGATGCCACTGGTCTAGATTGCTATTTTTACATTTTTGAACGTTCTGTATAAAATACAGATAAACCTATAGGCATGGGATTACATGCAATCGGCCCAAAAATGGCCCCTCGTGGGTCCGAGATTTAGATTTTTAAATTTCCTAGTACAGAATACCTACGCAGGAAAACTCAACACTTCAACTGACTTCTCAACAGTTTTCCCATAATTCCCTTATTCTACCACCATTAAAAACTGTAGTCATCTCATTATCGCTAAATATAGTATGCATGTAACGATATTTAGTGATTTAGCATCGCAAATGTAGAAAACTCTAAAAAATTACCGGTAAATTTACCCTAAAAAATGGAGGCAACTATGTTACCTCCATTTTTTGGGGTAAATTTACTTCAAAGTGTAATTTTCATAGGAAGGGGAAATTTCAATATTAGGTTAAATTTGCATTGTACTGTTTCCTTTTTAGATAAACTTATAGATTAAAATTACAATGCCAATGTAATTTTACATTTCAACATTAACCTGTGTAAAGTTACATCACAAAGTTAATATTTCATGGCAATAGTAATTTTTGACTTGCGAAAGTACTTGCAAATTCAATCGTACCTCCGATTATTACTTACATTGCAAAATGGATTGTATGAAACATAAAATAAAATCAAAGTAATTTTTATTGAACGTAGGTATGTACTTATATAAAATATAAGACTTTAACAGAGCTTCTTTTAAGGGACTTTTAGAAATTTCAATCGAAGACAACAGATAATGTTTCGATTCCACCTAGAAAACTTAAACATTATATAGACAATTCTACACGAGTACCTTTCTCAATTACAATTATGCTAGTTTATTTCGAATTCTTTTATTCTTCAATTTTTGATTCATCCTAGAAAAATATTAAATAAAATATTTTTATTTTATTGATTTATTTGTAATTTTAACATATATCTACCTACCAATTATTGTTTTTTAACTTCTACTATAAAATAAAATTCTTCCCACCTTGGGTCATACGTGTAAATATTTGCCTTTAATAAATATGTACTTTAATAATATAATTATATAATAATAATAATATGTTAGAATCGTTAAATTTTAATCAAATAATGACAGAATCAACTAGAAAAGATCGTTTATTAGATATTATCATCAAATCTCAACCTTCACTTATTCAGAAAAATAATGTCGTAAACTGTCATTTCTCAGACCATGATTTAACAGCCTGCGAAGTTTTATGTCAAAAAGTGCCGTGTTCTTCTATTATTTATACTTATAGAAACTACAAAAACTTTAATCTTGATAACTTCTATACTGAATTACAATCACTCTCCTTGGACGATATATTTTAAGAAAATGATATTAATCAAAAAGTTATTATCTTAAATACTAGGATATTAAATCTGTTTGACAAACAGGCGCCTCCGCTGATAATATTAGATTGCTAATGAGCTTAAGGGATAAGGCTAAAACTAAATATAAAAACATAAAAACCACAGCTGCATGGGAGTATTACAGGACACTGCGCAATTTTACAAATACTGCAATAAAAATGAAAAAAAAAGCTTATCTGCAATTTAAAATATCTCATTCTAAAAATTCTAAAGCACTATGGAAGGAATACAGGGCGTTAAATGTTGTATCTAAAAATAACATAAATAACTCCTTTACTGGTCGTGCTGATGAAATTAATAGTTACTTTGTGAATAGTATCCCACAAATCTCAGTTCCTTAACACGTGCTAAAATTTTACAAAAATAATAGATTATATAATAATGCCGTTTTCAATTTTAATCTTACAGATAGCAGTACAATATCAAAAATAATCGATTCCATGAAAAGCAATTCTACAGGATCTGATGGATTAAATATCACAATGATAAAGTTATGTTGTCCTTTTATATTGGAATACTTAGTACACAATAACTCTTGCATTTTAGAAAATATATTTCCCGACAGCTGGAAGTCGGCTCTTCTAACTCCAATAGCGAAGATCGAACAACCTGTAGAGTATAAGCACTACAGACCGATTAGCATTTTACCAATATTTTCAAAGATCATGGAAAAGATAATCAATTTACAAATTAGAAAATACTTAGAGTGCAACAAATTGCTACCTATCAGTCAGTCAGGGTTTCGATCTGGAGGCAGCTGTGCAACCGCTTTGCTGAAGGTAACAGATGACATTCTGGAAGCACAAGACGAAGGAAAATGTACGTTGTTGGCTCTGTTAGACTTCAGCAAGGCGTTTGACACAATAAATCATGACTTGCTGCTTGGTATATTGCACTACATAGGTCTCGGTGATGATACAGTCTCTCTGATCCATAATTATCTCTACAGTAGAACGCAACAAGTTAAGACATCTAATGCGGTATCTACGTCTATTGGTGTTACAAGAGGGGTACCGCAAAGATCCATACTAGGTCCTCTGCTATTTATCCTGTATACCAGAAGTCTTAGTGATTGTGTTGGGGCCTGTAATATTCACATGTATGCAGAAGATACACAATTATACTACTCCTTCAATTCAAATCATATGATGAATCCCGTTGACACACTGAATAAAGATTTACAAGCTATAAATGAGTTTTCTACTAATCATGCTCTAATTCTAAACCCATCCAAATCTTGTATTTTACTTTTGGGAAAAACGATTAATAATCATCAATTGCCACCCATTTGGAGGTGCTGATATACCGATAGTCGAAAATGCTAAAAATTTGGGATTAGTTCTTGACAAAACGTTTAGATTTAAAAACAACTCAATACGTACATTCAAAAAGCCTATTACAATTTGAAACTACTTTACCCGCATAAAGATTACTTGAGCAAAAACGCAAAGGTCATATTAAGTTAATCCCTTGTGTTATCACAATTTAATTATTGCATACCTGTTTATGCTCCTTGTCTTGACTTTGACACGTCACATCGTATACAACGTGTGCAAAACTCTTGTTTACGTTTGATACAATCCCTAAGTTTGCACATATATCTTTAAAATTACTAGCGACAGGATGGCTTAATATGAAGCAGCGGCGTTACATACAACGTTCTATCATAGCATTATAATTAATAGGCAGCCACCCTATTTATACAATAAGATAAGGTATAGAACAGATGTACACAATATTGCGACATATAGGTCTGTTGACTATACCCAAGCATAATACCACAATCTACGAGCGATCATTCAGTTACAATGTCGCAAAAATGTACAATGATGTACCTTCATGTTTCAAGACATTATCCATTAAACAATTCAAAAAAGCACTAATTAAGCAATTCAATACAGATCGTCACTGATGCACCACTTCGCAAATAGTCAATATTAATAAGTTTAATTGATATATTATCTATTTATGTTAATTATTATAAGAGTTATTACTGTTACTAGTTTTACTTATAGTTCGACTATGTTTATTTGTTTGATTTATTCAAGGGGAGAATGGAAGAACAACACTGTTGAATTCCCTCTTTGAGATTCTGTATTATGTATGATATGGAATAAATATATATTATTATTATTATTATTATTTCTGTGTTTCACCATAATGGGTTTGTAGAAAACTTTATGCGGGATGTATTCCAAGCATAAAGTTGTTTATTTGTATTTATTCTGCTTCTTCGTTTAGGAATTCTCTGACAATGGTTGCTGTTTTTATTAAGGTATTTTCTTGAGCTATTGCCAATACTTTTGATGTAATATCTAATTTCTTCACGCCTACGACAGTGGTTGTTGGGATTGTACCTGTTGATGATATTATTAGTGGTATAGTTTCAATTCTGTTGAGTTTGTATACGTTTTTCGGCATTATTATGTAATCTATTATTTTTGTAAAATTTTAGTACGTGTTGAGGAACTGAGATTTGTGGGATACTATTCACAAAGTAACTATTAATTTCATCAGCACGACCAGTAAAGGAGTTATTTATGTTATTCTTAGATACAACATTTAACGCCCTGAATTCCTTCCATAGTGCTTTATAATTTTTAGAATGAGATATTTTAAATTGCAGATAAGCTTTCTTTTCATTTTTTATTGCAGTATTTGTAAGATTGCGCAGTGTCCTGTAATACTCCCATGCAGCTGTGGTTTTTATGTTTTTATATTTAGTTTTAGCCTTATCCCTTAAGCTCATTAGCAATCTAATATTATCAGTTAGCCATGGCCGCCGTCTTTTTGTTATTTCAATCGTTTTCCACGGAGCCTGTTTGTCAAACAGATTTAATATCCTAGTATTAGGATAATAACTTTTTGATTAATATCATTTTCTTAAAATATATCGTCCAAAGAGAGTGATTGTAATTCAGTATAGAAGTTATCAAGATTAAAGTTTTTGTAGTTTCTATAAGTATAAATAATAGAAGAACACGGCACTTTTTGACATAAAATTTCGCAGGCTGTTAAATCATGGTCTGAGAAATGACAGTTTACGACATTCTTTTTCTGAATAAGTGAAGGTTGAGATTTGATGATAATATCTAATAAACGATCTTTTCTAGTTGGTTCTGTCATTATTTGATTAAAATTTAACGATTCTAACATATTATTATTATTATATATTATATTATTAAAGTACATATTTATTAAAGGCAAATATTTACACGTATGACCCAAGGTGGGAAGAATTTTATTTTATAGTAGAAGTTAAAAAACAATAATTGGTAGGTAGATATATGTTAAAATTACAAATAAATCAATAAAATAAAAATATTTTATTTAATATTTTTCTAGGATGAATCAAAAATTGAAGAATAAAAGAATTCGAAATAAACTAGCATAATTGTAATTGAGAAAGGTACTCGTGTAGAATTGTCTATATAATTTTTAAATTTTCTAGGTGGAATCGAAACATTATCTGTTGTCTTCGATTGAAATTTCTAAAAGTCCCTTAAAAGAAGCTCTGTTAAAGTCTTATATTTTAAGTACATACCTACGTTCAATAAAAATTACTTTGATTTTATTTTATGTTTCATACAATCCATTTTGCAATGTAAGTAATAATCAGAGGTACGATTGAATTTGCAAGTACTTTCGCAAGTCAAAAATTACTATTGCCATGAAATATTAACTTTGTGATGTAACTTTACACAGGTTAATGTTAAAATGTAAAATTACATTGGCATTGTAATTTTAATCTATAAGTTTATCTAAAAAGGAAACAGTACAATGCAAATTTAACCTAATATTGAAATTTCCCCTTCCTATGAAAATTACACTTTGAAGTAAATTTACCCCAAAAAATGGAGGTAACATAGTTGCCTCCATTTTTTAGGGTAAATTTACCGGTAATTTTTTAGAGTTTTCTACATTTGCGATGCTAAATCACTAAATATCGTTACATGCATACTATATTTAGCGATAATGAGATGACTACAGTTTTTAATGGTGGTAGAATAAGGGAATTATGGGAAAACTGTTGAGAAGTCAGTTGAAGTGTTGAGTTTTCCTGCGTAGGTATTCTGTACTAGAAAATTTAAAAATCTAAATCTCGGACCCACGAGGGGCCCTTTTTGGGCCGATTGCATGTAATCCCATGCCTATAGGTTTATCTGTATTTTATACAGAACGTTCAAAAATGTAAAAATAGCAATCTAGACCAGTGGCATCAATTAGTGGACAGCAATATTTAACAGTCAAGCAATAAGAGAGCGCGATGATTGCCGATTGATTAGCGATAATTGCCAATATTGTAGATGCAAAATTCGCAAAATATCGCATTGCAACCTCCGTACGTTTGAGGTAAAGTACATGTTTATTGGGTTCATTCCGAATTAGCTTCTGTATTTGAACGTTATTTGGTGATAAGGTGATAAAGTAGCGGGTAAATTCGATAACCTCTTTAACATTTTTTTTTTTTGAAAAATCTCGAAGGGGTATAGCGATTTTAATTACTTGAAACTATACTGTACCATTTTCAACCTGTTACGTCATTTGTTTTTAAAGTAATGATAAAATTTTAAATTATATACACGAGTCATTGTGTTGGAAAGTTGAATTGAATTTTTAAAAATAATTATTTACAAGTAACTTACGGAAGAAGGTATGTTATGCCAGTAACGTAAAATAAAAACATGTTTATTATTCCTATTTCGGACGTTCAAGCGTTATCTGATCGTACAATACCAGGCAGGTAAAGAGAACACAGGTAAAACCTTTTGTAAAAGAAGGGTTCTCTTTTAATTAACTTAATTATATCCCTTATATATATAAACTGGAGTGAGCTTTTTCATTTGAAGTAAATCGTAAATCACGTTGAATTTTCTTTTAATATCAAAATTATTATTCTGATCAAGTTGACTTAAGCCGGTGTTGATTGTATACGTGTTATTAGCAATCATGGATGGAAAACGAACACATGTATTAGGTTTATAAAGCTTTACACAGGACGCATTTTAACAAACAAAATAATAATTAAGTTGATTCTATAGCAGGCCTTTATATCTAATTTAAATGACTAATTACGTATGCATCCCTAAATGTAATACCTTTTTTATTCTAATAAATGGATGTTATTTTTAATTCTGTTTTTGTTCTAACCTATATGTGATGGTGCATAAAATTGTTAAAATAGTAAACGCCTGCTAAGATCCACTTTACACGTTTATGAGTAATATGATACTGACAAAGATAGTATTATTTAAGCATAAGTGTTAGAGAGAGAGAGAGAGAGAGAGAGAGAGAGAGAGAGAGAGAGAGAGAGAGAGAGAGAGAGATAGTATACTACGTTCAAAGTTACTTCAGTTCTCGTAAATCTCTGATATCATCTATCAAGCAATTTCGTGTCGGAACAAATTTTTGTTTATTAAAAAGAAAAGTGACAGATCGCCCTAAAGATTTTATGTGAAAATCTAAGTATTTTGATTCGGAAAGGAAATAAGTTAAAACCTAACCATCAACCATACTCTTGTTTTTACTGTACAAGGATTTTAAAAATGTTCAAGGATTAGTACCTGCTATCGTGCCTCAGGTAGCCAATCCGACCTTTTTGGGGTATAGTGATGCATTTTAATCTGATAATTATCTCGATTTCAAGGAGCGGTTTTAAATTTAAAAAAATGATTAGTGTAATATTCCTTCTTGATGAGGTGCGGTGGTTAAGATGTTTTAATTTAAAGTGATATCTGGTATTACAAAGCGCAAATGGTAAGTTATTTTTCTGCATTAGAACTCGTTTTTCTCTTTTTAAATAGTTAATTCAGCCGTTGATACTAATACATATTAGTGTTAGAAACCATTCCGATCCCTGAACGTGATTCAAGAGTTTGTGTATTTATTAACGTAATTTTCTTAACATGGAGATCTGAAAGCCCTTCACGAAGGGTAGCTACTGACATAGATATATCGGTTAGTCGAGCTTGCAAAACTCGTTGATATCATTGACGATTGTTGGTTTCTTTAAATTTCATGATCTCTTGTGGTAGAAAGTTTCATTAAAATACAACTGTCTTGATCACGTGGTTAGTCAGATGTGAAATATAAAATTCAAGGGCGGGAAGTCCATTATGGTGACTTCAAGAATGACAAATTCAAAATTTTAAACGTTTTATCGAGCTGTCGTCGTCGTCGATAATACAGATTTCTTCATGACGCCCTCTATTAGCATTACCTAGGTCGTCGATAATACAGATTTCTTCATGTCGAGAGAGGAGATTCTTTAATGCGACCTCTAATAGCATCAGTACATACAGGTAATACAGATCATTTTACTATAAGGTTTCAATCATGCTGTTTGTTATGATGCTTTCAGCTTCGTTAAATATGTATTACAGTTATTAGAAAACCTGATTTCTGCGTAGGTAGGGTCACGGTAAAACTAAAAAAGTCAACTTCTTAAGGGATGGTATTTATTTGTTTTTAACAGTTGAGATGAACAGATTATGATATACGGGTTAATATTTCGTAGAAATATGAAAAATGCATTTCGTTTTAAAACTATAAAATATGTATAGTATGAATTGTCCCATTATGATTTTTCATGTTTGATGATTTCGTTGGATTATATGATATGAGGTTAATGTCTTTTTCTAGACAAAACCGCGATAAACAGGATAGATCTTACTGGTTCTAGACGGTAATGACGTAATACATACAAGTTCAATCTTGATTATTTTTTGTTGGCTGTGTCGGAACAGGAGGTATACAATTTATAATGATAAGCTGCTAGATACACAAATGCGTTAATGACCTACCTAATGATATCTTGTTCTGATAGGCAAATACCTACTATTAAAAGTACTTTAGTGTCTTTATTATATGTTAACATCATATATAATAATCTAATTAGTAAGCGATAAATTAGTAAGCGAGTCCTAATCAGTTTAGTACCTTATTAGATCAAAATTATTAAAATGATATCTGCTTGCCTATTATTTGTTTTCGATAAGCGTAGGTATAAGGTATCCTTAAAGTAAACTCTATTACGAACTGTTTTTCATAAAAAGAATTGACTTGAAAAAAATATAATGCTTTCTATTAAATTTATAATGAAGCTGATTAATTATATCTAGTATTTATTGAAAACGTGAGATTATGGAGGCTTCAACTAATATAATTCTCTAGTTTGATATTTCGGATCTATGTTTCTAATAATGTTTATAATATTTATAATAGTTATGCAACGGTATTTAAAAGAAAGTTATAAAACTAATGATAAAGGTTACCTTGATTTGTTGTTAACACTTAGAAAGAATATATACACTTTGTTAATAATATAAACAATTTCAATACAATTTAAACACGTTTGAAGTTTAAAATAATATGTATTTATAATAGCTCTACAAGCTTGTCTTAACATGAAATCGTGTAGATATCAAGATCTTACACAGGTGTGAGCTGTCGCGCGCCGGACCGAGTCGCGGATGACCTCGAGTCGCGAGCCGACGCCATCTTGGATTTGTGATCTTTTCGCTAAATCGGACCTTGGCGATTTCCCATGTTAATTTCCATAAGGATTGTCCCAGAACGCAGGTAGCCTATCTACTAGTTTTGCATAGTCCGCGTCCCGATTTTACTAATGACTTAACGTATTGTAAAACGTGTGAGAAGATTATAATTGTACATATTAGAAGCAAAGAGAGTCACAAACTAAAAATGTATTTATAGCCGAAAAACAAATTATCGACAATGAATTGCACGAAGGGTTTTCGACATACTATTTTCTTTACATAATTTATCCAAACAGTGTTTCATTTATGAAAGAATAAAGCAAAAATTAATAATTTGTTTTCATCTTTCAGATTATTTTCAGAGTGTGGGTTAATATTATATTTCATTCACAGGCCCGCTCTTAAGTGCTGCAAAGTTATAGAACAACCACAGGTTTTCCAAAAATAAAGTAAGTAATAAGTAGTCAGGCTAATTAGTAGACGCAAGATGTACGGTTTAAAATACATTTGTGTGTGTGTGTGTGTGTGCTGCACGAATTGCAGCCCTTATACAATACTGCAATGATTTTAAATCATTATTTTACATGAAACGAGCATTTTCTCTGAGCGTTATAAGAAATATTTTTGCAAAAAATAAAGTTTGAAAAACGTTACAACCGATATATTAATATATTTAGAAATCAAACACTTTAACAATAATTAAAATTAATTTGTTCTTTAATAGTTATTTGTGTATTTAATGCCGAAATACTACTTTGGTGGTCAAAATTTTATTCGAGACCACCAAAGTTATTTCGAGCACGAATTGCACACAACGTTTTTTCTACAGCGTTATTGAAATAACCAAAAAAGTAGAAAAGAAATCATAAAAAATAACACAAGGAAATTTTTATTTTAGCGCAAAGTGGACAGTTTCGTTGTTGCTACGGAAACGATATTACTCAAATATGCATAGAAAAAAGCCTAAATGCACGAAATATTTTTCGCTCTAAAGCGGAAAATGCACGATGTCAAATAACCGTTATAACAGTGTTAGAACAGATAGAGAAAATGTTGGAAAAACCTTTTCCAATTTTCGAGGTCGGTTGTAAGCACTTAACGATACTTCGTATGATATGTTTTACAATGTACAATTTATATTGGATGTTTTTTTAATTTGACGTCGACGTTGGCTGCGACACGCTGAAGTACTACAAAATATACTAACCTTACTTTTGAAATGTCATATTCTAAGCGTTACCTGTCGCCAAATTACAAAAGTAAGGTTAGATATGTTTTGTGGTATGTTCACAATAAACGCTTCACATCCAACTTCGATTTCAAATTCAAAATACCGATCTTGGCAACGATGGGTTTTTATAGTAACCAAACAAGATAAAAACTAACAAGTAAAATGATTAATTAATCTTAATCAATAGAAATACCCAAAAATATCCCAAACAGCATATTCTTTATTCATCGCTACGTACCAGCAACTACCAGTGAAAGTATTAAGTTTTTGACAATATAGTCACAAGCACGTAACTGCTACAGTTTCGTTACGTGCCTGGAACCAAAATAGGGAACAGTTTTTGGGTAGCAGATACGTGGCGACGTAGTACTTTCGTGGAACTTCTTTTCTTTTCTCTTTGACACATCGTGTCGCGGTTACTCTATAACGGTTACTCTCTCTTACTCTTGCAACTTAACAAATATTCTATTATTTTCTATACTAATGCTGCGATCCTGTCACAAAATGGATTACTATTTTATATTTTAAGTCCCTGACAATATTCCGGTGTAAAAGAGTTCCAGATAACCCTGAGCTTGTCCTTTAACTCGCGCTTCGTGAGTGCTGGGTTCTTTCGCAATTGTTTTTTCATTCTTCACCACAGCGTCTCGATTGGAGACAGATCGGGGCTAGATGAAATAACCACTCTAATAGCGGAATAGTATTCTTTGCTATCCAACTCTTACTTTTTTGAGAAGTATGACACGCAGCGCCATCCTGTTGAAATATGTATACTCCATCAGAAGTCTGTAGGCGAGGAATGGACGAAACAAGATCTTCTTGAAGAATTTCTATATATTTGGCCGTATTTACAATGCTATCAACAAAATGAAGATTACCAACTCCTTTTGCCGACATGCATCCCCATATCATGACTGAGGCTGGGAATTTAACCTTCCGTTTAAGGCAATCTTCGCGAAAAGACTCATTTTGCTTTCGAAGCACTCTACTCCTATCATCTCCATGCAAACTTCAAAACGTGACTCGTCGCTCCATATGATGCTGTTCCATTGATGTTGATTCCAATTTTTGCGAGTCTTAGCCCACTTCAATCTATTTTTGCGTTGCAAATCCGTAAGCAATGGCTTCGATTTTGCCTGTTGATTTTTTTTTAAATTTAATAATGTTTATCTTTAATGAAAATTGTTCAACTTACCTTATAAAATCCGTAATTAACTTTTTGAAATGCGCTTAGTATAGTACTTCCCGACACCACTCTACCCAGTGCATTCCCCCATTTTGTTGATATTTCATCCGTAGAAGAACGACGATTTCGTCTAATTATTGCTGTTAAAATGCGGTAATCTGCTGGTGAAAAAGTTAATGGGCGTCGGGTCTTTCTTTTAGTCAACTAAGCAGCTTTGCTTATAATATTTAATAATATTCCGAATCGTTGACCGTGATAAATTTAATTCTGTTGCGATTTTATACGCAGATTTACCGTTATTCGATAAATAAATTATTGCTTTTCTTAAATCAGTAGATAAAGGCTTACCACGCGCCATGATTGCTTTGAACTGACGTATGTTACTTGCAATTGTTCTCACGTATTATTTGCATCCATTCGAGGAAACGGTCTCTTTGATCCAATTCTTTCTTTTCTGAAATAATTCATTTTAATGTCAATACAAGTACATAAACTCACTTAGACCAACTAGGGTTCCTAAATATGAACTTAGCTATGTGTTATTTAGAGTTAAGACTCGCATGTCAAATTTTCCTAGTGATATTTCATATTTTGAACCTATTTATTAGAAGGGTGGTAATCGTCGAAAATTGGTTTAATAAATTAAACTGTCAGTATGACAATTATATAAATCTGAAATTCGGTACAATTAATACTTTATTAAAAGCTGCCGAAAAATTGATAAATGTACTATAGTAGTTTTAAAAATTCTCTACAAACAGTAAATAAATGATAACGTGCACATTAAAAAATTTTACATGCATAACAGTAAACATGACAGCATAACCTAGAATTTATAACTGACAGCTGCTGAATGTTGTCACTAAAGTAAAAAAAGAGAAAAAAGTATCTCTGTTTCAGACAGCTTAGTTTTGGCCTAGAAAGAGATAGATTTTGACATCCGTGTCCTAACTCTAAAATAACACAGTTAAAGTTTTCATTGAGGAACTCTAAGACCAACTATTATGATGAGATTGAATATTGTTAGAAATTTAACAGTTTTCTTTTAATACAAAAGAAGCTGCGAAACATCGCTTTGTTCTACGAAAATATGTAAAAAATTACTCGTCCAGCTATTATGAATTAGGGCTCCTACACTGTACAAGATGTGTGTCCTCCAAGCCGACTCAAGTGGTACTGACGGACGCAAAGAACGGACGGGCCAGGATTGATTAGTTACATCACTACAAATAAATGTTGCTAACTTCAATTTACATACATAACAATTCCTACGGCACAATTTGGCACCATTTTGTTATTTTTATTGAAGGTTATGTAGTAAAACATCTAATAACAATAATAATAAATTGCAAATTGATTAATGACCTCCAACATTTTGCAAGTAAATATGGAGATGGAATAGTTTACGAAAAATTACTTTAAAGTGATTCTCCTGAGTAGCAAAATCATAAGTTTTACTTTCAATACTATTGTAAAGTTCCGTAACTTAAAAAGGTTAAACAATGGTTCCAGGCAGGTGGCAGGAACTTTCAGTACTACTTTAAAGTTTTAAAGTAGCTTCAGGAAAGGTAGTGCTACAATCATAATACCACTTTGAAGTTGCAACAACTTTAAAGTAATTCCGTTCCATATACTTTAAAAGTTACTTAGAAGTAATGGAACTACATAGTTTCAATAAATATTATAAACAACTACACAATTACTAAAATATTTCGAATAGAAGTAATTAAACCTATAAAGTCATAAGTTTAGTTGTAGTTACGTAACAACTACTCAATGAAAGTTCCGATCTCAGTTACTGCTACTTAGATGCTGCTTGGGATCTCCCTTCATCAGTCACAGTAAACTGTGGCAAATAACAAATCGGGAAGTAAAAAAAGTAAAGGTCGGTACCATTAAATAAATAATGGTTATATAGACAGTAACTTTTTCAACTTCTTTTTCACGAATACGAAATATCCACTCGCTTGTATTTTAATAATAGCAAAGAAAAAACAGATTAATATAAAAAAATTATAAAAACCGAGAAAGAAGTCGGCATTTCTTTACAGATCCGGTACCGATCGATTCAATCTATTTTAAATGCTAAAAATGGTTTCGGTTGCAGTTTGCAAAATATAACGGTATTTTTTCGGTTTACGGTTCTGGTTCCAGTACGGCCAAGTCCCTGATATTACCAGGTGATAGAAGGGCTAAGCGAAATGCTATCAGACGAACTTGAACTGAAAAGAGAAATAAAGCTAGGGGGTGCTTGAGTCGGTTGCTGTTTATCATGTGTACGGATAAAAGAATAAACACGTGGTAAAGGAATATACCGAAGGTGGCAGTAGAGCATGCACAATTATAAGTGCAATTACAACAAAGTGATAAAAATAATAGGAACTATGGAAGTAGATGAAGGAGTAATGGGAATATTGTGATGAACAGAGAAAATAAACACATTAGTTGGTTTGGATGCAAGTGTAGAATGGGTAGAAAAAAGAAAAGACGGGCAATAGAAGCAAAGAGAATTGGGAAACCTAAAGTAGGAAAGCCAAGCGCGATATGGATGTTGAAAATAGTGGAGTTTGCTTGAAAGAGTGGCATCACAATACAGGAACTTAGATCAGCGAACAATAGAGGAAAAATTAGAAAAGGTGGATATGGACTCATAAAAGCTAGCGCCCTTGAAGCACAAGGCAAAAATAGAATGAAATGAAGATCTCTGAAACTTTGGATCTTTGAAGCTGAATATAAAGAATGTATTACTACAACGAAGTGTCGAAATTGTTAATGACTACCCCCTATCAATTAATTAGTCAATTAAATTACTATATAGTACACTATTGTTGGTCTTCAATTATGTCTTTAATATCTTCAGACATGGACGTTATTTTCCCATTGAAACACTTGCATGTGCATCGCAGCATTTTCTTCATCTGTCGTCCCTGATAGTTTAGACAGTTTTTAGAAATCTGTTATTATATTTAATTTCCACCTAAGGACCACTTTTTAGTTAAGTTAACTTACTTAAGTATTTGGAAGATTATTAGACATCTAGAACTTATCTAGTTGTATTACAAACAAAAGCACTAACTATTTATCAAGCAAGTTATTATTGCAACTTAAACATTCGAAGAATTTCCACGCCTTGCACTGGTGCTGGTGTATTATAACAAAAGACAACTAAAAAAAGTATTTTATCAAAGAAGAAGACGAAGAAGTATTATTAGCATAAAACATTAAGCATCCAAAACAAAATCACTTGGCAGTAGTCTCAGTTGGCATTGAGCTCCTCCCCACTTGGGGGTACTATAAGAGAGGTCGTTGCGCCTCTGGAGAAGCTACTCACCTACTGTTGTGACAACCATACCAATCTCTGTTTGGGTAAGTTATTTATTGTATATTAGACGTATTAATGTTTTCATTAACATTTAAACAATTTAAAAGGGATCTAGTAAATACTTGTGCGAATTTTTGTGCGGCGATTATTAGAAATTTTTAAGTGACTAGTTAAGTGTCATTCTTTTATAAGTTAGAAAATAGATCTAGGTTTTATTAAAGATGAAGAATTTGAAAAAAAAAGTGGTTTAGAATTTAGTGTTAGTTTTCATTTTGCAGTAACTATTATTAAATATAAATTTTCGGGATCTGATGTTCCAACTTCCAATTGAAGTATCCAATTTCATTTTCACTAATCTGTGTTAGTTTTACATTTTCAGTTATAATGTTATTCCAATTAATAATATTAACGCTGTGCTCATTGGCATCTATTCATGGTGCCGATCAAAACATCCCAGTGCCAGCAGCTCCCGAAGGACCAGCGAAGCAAGTTTTACTGTCGGGCCCTCCATATCCACCAGAATTAAATTATAATGTGAATTTACTTGAGCCCCAGTTCCAATATCCCGGATTCAATCAAATTCCGAATAATCAACATTATCCCGGGTAAGAAGAGATAAAATCTCGCTTTTGTTTTCATTAGTAATAGAAAAAGAAAAGATAACTGTTATTAAAGTAAAATAAGGTGACAAACAGATGCCCGTGTTGAATTTTAAAAAGTTATCATTAGTATTACAAACGATACGTTATTTGAGTTTTAAACATACCTAATACAACAAACGGTTTTTAAAACAAGAGGACGATTCATAATAGTTTAGCTGTTTTATTTTTTTTTCGACCTTCAATTCTAGGTTAAAAGTACTGCTTGCTTACATTACGTAAAATTAGCGCCTAAATTGTAATTATACAACTGTAAAAATTAAATTACCTCAAAGGCAACATGCTTATTAAAGTTGGAATGTTTTTAATCGTGTGTAAAATAAACATAAATCCTGGAAAAATCAATTTAAAAACAGTTTCTCGTTTTTGGTTAAGTTTTTTGTCAAATTGATAATTTTAAATTGCCGATTAATGAGTGAAAAAACGATCTAACCAAAAAGGCGGCCAATTTAATTGTATAATTTTAATTTTGGTTGTTTAATAATATAATTGATACTTTTTAAGAATTTCCCATTCATACTCTGCTATTAAATTGTAAAATGTTTTAATTATCTTTTATAGTTTAAGGTTTCTTAATATTGCGGTGTTTTTGATGTCATCACGTAAATAAAAATGACCTTTGCTTTCTTCTTTTTTTATTTAAGTTAAAAATTATTTATACATAATCTGAGTATACTGCGAAAAATAAAATAAATTACATTTGGATATAAAAATGAAAATTATCAGTTGAAATAAATTTGGCAACTTAAACATTAACCATCATTTATCAATTATATTTAATTTGATTTAATAATTAAAAGTGCAGTAACCTTTTCCATTGTGAAAAAAAATATGAAGTTGTCGTACTCAATACAAAAAAGATCTCGATAAACTTTTATGCTTTTTAAATGTTCTACAATCAAATTTAATCAATTAATATAATTAGAACCATATTCAAAATCATAGTAAAAGATAATAAAAAGCATGAATGGAATATAAAAGGCTATCACACCTTTCTACATTACGCAATCTATTTAAAGGAATAAAAATGC
This sequence comes from Agrypnus murinus, assembly GCA_929113105.1. Taxonomy (NCBI): domain Eukaryota; kingdom Metazoa; phylum Arthropoda; class Insecta; order Coleoptera; family Elateridae; genus Agrypnus; species Agrypnus murinus. The sequence continues at coordinate 152,912,891 of OV816028.1, read as the reverse complement.
ACATAATATACCAACCAGCCCTAGAAACAAATTGAAAGTAAATCAACATTTAAACGTAAATTAGTAATAAATAGAATATTGTACTTCCCCTCTGGTCATTTATTTATGAACTTTTTTTTTAAATATGCAATAATAAAAGTTTGTAAAGTTTATACTATATGAATTTAAAAGAAAATAAGTATGCGGAACTAACTTTTTTTTTATTCGATACGGTCTGTTATCACCACCAGATAGCATCATCAAAAAATGCAATAATAATTTTGTTGCTAAAAATATAATATTATATACATTAAGAATTTTTAAACAATTCAAGGTTTCTCTTTAATGTTACTATAGATAGTATCACTAATATGTAATATCCATACCACATTTATTACTTATTATAATATGTTATATCCTTCGAAGAATTAGGAAATGGTTACTCAAATTTCCGCTGGAATAATTCATAAACCTAATATTATATTATATAGTAGAATACTTTGGTAAAACCTGAAAGTTTTAATCTAATCTAGTATTGTTTATTTATGCAATAACAATTTTCTGTTGCATTAACTCCGTTATTAATAATTAATTTCTAAATTATTATATTATTTTAAATGTTTATATTAGTAATGTGTATTATGCACATTTCTTGGGAAAAACGTGGAAGTTATATAATAATGTTTAACAAGGTTAATATAAATAGATCTCAACGAATAATTAAAATTAATACACGAAGCTGAAACGGTTTATCTCCATTATAGGAACTAAAATATAATTTAAATTTCTAATCGTATAAATTTTATAATAGTAATTGCCAAAAATAATAAAACAAAGATGTAGTAGTTTGTATGTGTAATACAAATGAATGATGTAGTATAAATATGTAGTTTATATAGCTTTAATGTGTTTCAGAGTTTATGTGTTCTATTTGAAATTAAATTGCAATTATAATTAAAAAAAGACGTTTTTAGGAAAATATTTAAAAATATTTTTGTAAGATTTACAGCAAAGTTTTGAATTTTTATTTAAAACTTAAATCTTAAGAAGAAACTGTTTAAAAGAAATCATTAAATTATGTCAAATCTGAAATATTATTCAGTTTTTATATATTTTAATCAGAAATATGTTTCAATTTTAATTTTAAATAAAATAAATCAAAGAATCAGAAATATATTTCGAAACTAAAATTTCATAATGTATCTGTTCATTTTTTTTAAATAATTTTCATTCTTATAAAATAATTGTTTTCGGGAAAATTATTGAATCTTTATTTAAAATCTGATTTTCAAAAAGAAGGTATAGTTTTAGATTTAGATTTACATATTTTTTTTATTTAAATAATAATTTAGATTGTATTTTATAAATAATAAAACTTATATAAATACTTTATATATTATTAATAGAATTATATAAATAATGTTTATAGATAGTTTATTACAATGGATATTTAAAAATGAAAGAAAAATCTTAAAACCCTAAATCTAATTATGCTGAAATTAATACTCACATAGTCTAGGGGGCTAAAATCATTTTTCACAAAAATCAAAATTTAAAAATTAGATTAATAAAATAATCCAATAACAGATATTTTGCAAACGTATACAATTAAATAGATGAAAACTTATTATTGAATGAATTTTAAATATTCAAATTAGCAGTTTCTTGGACTACAAAAAATGAAATTATATTTCGATTTTTGTTTTGGTTCGATAACCTTATTAAAACTGAAATCTTGAATGTTTGAGATTTAATTGGTTCTAAAAAATTAAGTGTTTTGATTTAAGCTGATTGATTTAAAGAAATGTATGTAAGAAATTTTGCAAAGATTATAATTTTAAAATATTATTTTAGTTTCTTTGTAACTTTTATAATTCTATTATATTTGGTAAGATTTGGTTATATTTCTTTAAAAATACATCCAGTCGTCAATAGAAAAACCCACAAATTTAAATAGAAAAAGAATAATAAATTCTAAAATAGCAAGTAATTACAATTTATATAAGAATAAGCATTCATAAATGAAATTGTATTTATATTTTCTTTAATTATTAATGAATGTCCTAACCAAACCTAAGAAACAAAACTAAATGCAATGCTGATCTTAAATTTTACAATTTTATAAATTATAGATCAAAATTATAAATATTTTGATTATACGCAAATGATACAAATTCGATAAATATTAAAATAGTCTATAATATAAACATTACCTCTCAAAGTTTGAAATTTTAAAATGCAAAGTTTCCCAAATGATTCTCAGTTTTTATAAAAACATCTAATAGCCAACCTATGATTAACACAAAATTTTCCATAAATTAAAATACATAGGAAAAATAAGGAATTTAAGATAGGTAGCAGGTAATTGTAAAGTCCGAAGAGTTGGAAACATTGTGACTAGAATTTATTATAGTTTGTTACGACATTTAAATCTTAAAATGTTATAATTTCATAAAAGAAATATATTTCTATTTTTATTAATATTAATATCAAAATGGCATTAAGTAAGATTTTCAAAAATAAAGTTTGTGTTCTAATCGCGAATTTTGTAATTTATTTTGCTTTAAAACAATTAGTAAACTTATATACTTAATTAGAAGTTTTTTAACTGATTAACAATTTTTTATAAAAAGGTATTTAAGTTGCAGAAATTAAAATAGAAATAAACGTTAATAAATTAGAAAACAATACTGACATTTATTACTAGCTTTGATAAAGATAATTTCATAAATGAGATTATATTTTTATTATTGTCTAAATAGATTGGATGATTTAAGAAGAATAAGAATTTAAAAAGCTTCTTGAAGCTCCTATATCATTTCTATATTGCTAATTAAAAACAAATGAATATTGCAGGCAAACTCAAATGATCCAATCTTCAAATGATTTTTAATGAAAAGCATCCAATAACGAAACTTAATAAAAATTCATCAATTAAAATACAATAAAATTTAATAAACTTCAAAACGGTAAGGTATTTGGAACTGGCAAGTAGTAAAGGTTTTAAATGTATTACTAATTTGAATTTTTAAAATCCTATAATTACAGAGATAGCATTACATTTCTATTTTTTAATGTCCGTACCAGAACTAAATTATTTTATAAAAAATAATAAATCTAAGAAAATAAAAATATATATAAAAATCCACCGAAAATTAGTAAGACTTAATAAATTAAAATAGAAATAAAAACTAATAAGTTTTAAAAGAATAAGTTTTTGTAACTGATATTTTTATAATTAAAGATCTGAATCTGAAAACATTGTAATTTCAGGAAAGTAATTAGACTACTACTATTTTTCTTAAATGCTCTTAATAAAACTATACTATATGATAAACGACAAATTATGAAATTTTATAAATTTTATTTTGATTTTAAATAAATGAAACCTACAAACCGTGAGTCCGATACACCACAAAAATTAGGAATTTAGTTTCTTTTGAAGATTCAAATTTTAAAATTAATTAGTTTTCCAATGGCACAATATTTATTGAAAGTCATGTAATAATCAACCAAAAATGACTAGCCAAGTACCATAAATTGAAATAGAAATTAAAATTAAGAAATGTTATAATAATGAATATTTGTAAATACTACAAGAAATTAGAGATTTTAAAGACTAAATTTAAAATTTGTTATTAATTTTTAATTTTAAAATGATAATAAAACGTAAATAAAAAAAATCAAAGAAACTAAATACTGTCGGAATTTAAAATTTTAAAATTAGATAAGTTTCCAGTAACTTGCAATTTTTATTAAAACACATCCAATAACCAATAAGAAGTTTATAAAAAAAATCTATAACTGAAATAGAAATAACAATGTATAAAATCTAAAATAGTTAAGTCTTTATAGAAGCATGATTATCCAATTTTTTATTTCTTATATTATTTTATTACATAAACTCCTAATTCCAAAATATTATAGTTAATTTCAAATAAAGTTTATATTTCTATTTTTATTAGTTACAAAGTAAGTTGAGAAAAATTTACAAAATTAAACTTCTCATATAGGACATCAAAAAGACTAAATTCTTGCAGCATTTAAAATTGTAAAATTAATTTTCCGATTGATCGCAATATTTTTATAAGAAATATCCTATGACCAGCAAAAAGTTAATTGAAAAATTTGTATAACTTGAATAGAAATAAAAATTAATATATTCTAGTAATCCCCGACACTGTGAAATGCGGTAAAAGGGGGAATGGATTATGTATGTATGTATGTATATTCTAGATATAATAGCTTTTGCAGCTGGTATAAGAAATTGCAAATTTTATCACTAAATTTAGATTTTCTTCTAAATATTAAATCTCAAAGTATTATAATTATAAAAATTATATTTTTACTTTAGTGGTGTCTTTTTAATTGGGTCACTTATCAACTTGCAGTCCTAAATCTTAAATTTTACAAAGATATAAATTCAGAAATCAAATCATATATTTTTATTATAAAAAACGGACCCTTTGAAAATGTTTGCCTGAAGGATTTGCAAGAATTATACTTGCGGCTCCGTGTACATTTAATTATTATTAAGCCAAGTTGAATCTTTCTTCGTTAAATAATAAAATTTAATTATAGTCTTTCATAATTGGTAACCTTCATTAATATTTTGACATAATGGGACCCTTTATAATTATATCTTTATTGGGAAATATAGTAAAAAAAATTTAAATTTGTAACTTATTTTGTCTTAAAACTAAGATGTAATTTATAATAAATTTAAAAGTTACAAAATAACATAAACGTCGAAATAATCACTGTTAGCCATTTTAATTCTAATTTTAAGATGTTTAAGCTAACAGCCTCATCATTATCAATGCCTACTATAATTGTTGCAAGTAAATAAATTAATAAATACATATTTTTTGTTCTAGAGTACAACCACCAGTCGTTTTTTACGCTGGTGCTGCTCCACCCGGCCAACAATTCCTCTATCGACCAGGCGCACCACCAGGCAACTTCTTAGTACCTCAACCACAACCTCAACCACAGCCCGGTGTAATATATGGAGGTAATCCTCAAGGGCCAGTTTTCGTGGCCGGATATCCAAAACCGGCTCACATTCCGCCGATAGAAAAAGATGCCGAGGAGGTGCCAAATTTAGCTGGAAATCACCCTGTAACTGGAAGACCTGTATTAAGACCTACAGGTATATATCTTTTCTAGTTCATCAATTAACTGTTTTGTAGATATTAGTGAAGAAATATATTGTATTTACCCTACGTAAACTCCAAGTCTGAGGTTCATAAAGAGTGCTCTCTTGAATTTAAACCTATACAGGATGTCTGGAGACACCCAAAACATACCGAAGTTAAAATGGACAAAATTTAATAAGATCAGAGTTTGTTGTGGCCTCCTTAACTTGAAATATTGATCTAAATCTTATTAACACTAATTCTCACTGCTCCCATAAATAAATAAATGGCAATTATTTTTTCAGATTGTAACAATATAAATTAAATAATATCGAATTATGAAAAGATAAACTAATATGTGTCACCGTAATCAACTGTTTTTTAAATTCTAAAATATTGTTAAATTACTTTGCCACTGTAAAAAACAATTATTGTAATAATCAAATTTTGGTACTCTATAGTAATATTGATTCTTTTGTTTGCAATAAATGACACTTTGTTAAGGGCGCGTTATCGCCGCCAGTGTTAATAATAGGAAGCTTCAGAAACTATAAACACCTAAAGATGGCGCTACGGTCCGCAAAACGGAATTAATTTCTTTAAAACTAAAATTTGAAAATGTAAATAGAAATATTATTTGATCGCATCGCAGTTCTCTGCTCACAGTGTTGCCAGACATGCGTGAACTTTCAAAATATTTTAAGTTTAACTGAATTTCTTTTTTAAATTTATATGCCAAGGTATTTAAGGTAGTTGAAATCAAAAAGGGGAATATAAAACTGCTAAATATCTTTAAAAATATCGTAAAAATATATTCGTTTTAAGAAATTAATCAGGAATAATTAAGAGTGAAATAGTTTATTCGATAATTAACCGTCACATGCTCTTAAGTAAAGAAAAACAACATTTACTTCGGGAATTTATTAAATAACAGTTAAACGATTAGGAAAGTTAAATTACTTTTAAATGTCTTGCGAATATTAGAGTCACTGCATCTAGATGCAGTGACTCTAGCGAATATTATCACCCAACGCTTCCTGGTGCAGAAAGCGTTCAACTGAAAATGACTGATTTTCGTGCTGCCATATTTAAATTTCCGCGCCGTGTACATCTATTTTATTTCAATCAATCTATATATATATATATATATATAAAAGGGAAAGATTGTCTGTCTGTCTGTATATATGTATGCGATTTTCTCCGCAACCACTGGACCGATTTGGATGAAATTGGTATCATTGGAAAGGTCTTGGCCCAGAATAGAAAATAAGACCAAATTGGACTCTGATCGGCCATCGTGGTCCGAAATAACAGCGAAAAACCCATATATGGAAGTTAAAAATGGGTACTGAGATTGATGTGACAAGAAAATATATATAGATCTCGCACAGCAAGCTAGCTGCTGCTGCGAGCGAAAAGTAAAAACATGTAATTTCAATAAAGCGCAGCAGAGCGCGCCGGGTATTTGCTAGTACTAAATAAGTAAGAAAAAACATTTATCCATTGTCATAGATTTTGCTATTAAACAGTGTTATAATGACTGTATTATGCTTAGTTTGGTTATTTTTTAGAAAACGTTAATTCTACAAGATTGTCGATGTTCGACTACGTTTATAAAATTTATTTTAGATATCTACTCCTTACAAACTATGATCCATACTACCTTAACAGTTTCGCAATCGACATCAAACGTTATCTTGCTAAAAGAACGATTATTAAAAGAAAACTGAATGAAAAGCGTGAGCTATATTTTGACGCTATTTTGCGCCAATAACACTCCCTTAAAATTTCATGTATTATAATAAGTCACAGCAAGCTCCGATCTTATTCATTTTTTCCCATATTAATTTTTATATGTCCTGGGTGATTTCGGACATGGTGTATAGTTTGTTAATTAAACTACGACACTAGTGGCCGGTTTCACAAAGCTTGATTAACTTCTAATTAACTTAATCATGATTAAATTTGAAATCCAGTAATATAATTGGATAAAATTTCAGGTCGCTTAAATCTCAGCCAATGAAATTTCTAGATTTCAAATTTAATCACGATTAAGCTAATTACAACGTAATCAAGCTTTGTGAAACCGGCCATAGAGCTTGTGTCAGCTGACATAACCTATACTGCATTCAAAATAACGAACAACTCAAAATAAACAGAACTAACATAATCTCATAGGCCATGAATGAGTCAGTTTTATACTCAACAATTTTTCCTCCTAATATCAAAATTGCTTATTGACAGATTTATGTGCGTTGACTACAAGAGAAATAATGGAACATAAAAGCTCTTTAACAAAAACTAAGAAAAATACGATTCTCAACATTTATATATTATTAAAAAACAATCCAGAAATACAAAAAGCTATAGCAAAACAAACAGCAGATGTGGCAGATAAGAGGTTTTTTAGCATTATCTCATAAAACATTTACATATAGCTACTTGCAGATATTTTATGAGGAACAGTGTATAAAATCATCAAAGAATACATATATAAAAAACAGGCAACCTTTCGTTGCTGAAAAATAATAGAGTGAAAAAAAATTTATTGATTTGATTGACTCAAGTTAAGCGATTCATAAAATTGTTCATCAGTACTTTTGTAAAAACGAAATGCCTACAATAACTGACAAAATATTACGTGATGTTAATGCCGACGAAAATTTAAGACAAACATTTTAAATACTATTGAAGATGATTGGATTTGTATTTTCGAAAAAGGTCTCGAAACAAATACGATACGTATGCTATTGATGAGATGGCGAAGGGTAAAGAGATAACCGTTTTGCGACTACTTCCTTATCATTGTGAACTTAATCCAATCGAGTTAGTATGAATACAAATCAAACAGGAGGTTGCTCAAGAAAATGTATGTTTTAAATGTAAAACTTTTATTTGAGTAGGCAGTTCAAAATGTAACAATGGGAAATTAAAAAATTAAACTGGACTGTTCATCCTCATCCGCCCTATAGTCCAGACCTTGCTTTCTCAAATTTCCACGTGTTCGCAACCTTTAAAGAATTTCTAGATGGACAAAAGTTTTACTCTAATGTTAAGTCGCCGAAGCTGTTCGAGAATCAAAAGATTTATTTCTCGAGGAATACGGAAGCTTCCTGAAGGATGGATACGTAATCAAAACGAGGGAGGCTAAGTGCCAAATAAAGAATTACTTATACTATATTGAAAAATGATATCATGTCATTTTAGTTTCGTTTGTTAATTTCCATATAATTTTTGAATTATTCGTATAAATGTTTCTAATGATAAGTGACTTTTCAGAATCTGGTTAATTCTAGAACGATAATAAATTCTTGTTGCGGATTTGTTTTTTAATAAATCTAGGTACAACCTGCTTTATTAAAAAAAACAAATCCGTGAATTGACATGTCGATAAAGCAGGTTGTGAATCATGGAATAAAATATTTATATTTTTTAGTGTAATAACGTCTTTATATAACCATAGAAACATCAGAAATGTTCATTTGTTTAGTTGTTCGTTATCTTGAATACACTATAGAAGCAATTTTTCCCGTTTTATTTACCAAGTAGTACCAACCTACATAATTAGAAAACCGAACACCCTGAAGTTGCACACACACACTAATTGAGACGTTTTAAGTTTTACTTTTGATAATAATTTTGCATGGAATGCGAACAATTTTGTTAGCCAATAATGAAGGTTAAGTTGTAATATTAAAGCATAGCGACCTAAACATCATTATCATGCATATAGGCATGTGTACTTGAAAACAATGTGGTTGCAGAAGGTGCCTGAACCCATCCAAAGAAATGATTGCGCAAAATAATGTTGCCCAATAATATAAGAATTTAAAGTTTGGTTCTTCTACAACAAAAATACGAATCAAATGAGAAATGACGTACAGTTTACATATTAGATAGTTAATGCACTTATGTACACAAAAAGTAACTATACAACACAATTAATATGATTATGGTCATTACTTTATTAAAGGAACGTTATGATTATGTCGAAACCATTTGGAAGGCTTTGTCTGCTTTCTATTCTCACAAACGATTTTTCCTATATTATTTAATAGATAAGTAGAGTAGTTCCTTCCTGTACATTCTTAAAAGTATTTAGAATAATATAATTACTGGTTTAAATGAATATTTTGAGAAAATGCTTTTACTTTAAGTGAATTTTGTTTAATTTTTTTTATTTCATTTTTCGATGATTGAATAAGCATAAATATGTGCTACCAGAATGTCCTTCAAGATCCCCCGATTCAACTTATTTTTCGCACCTTAAAAATAACATATAAAGGCAATCAGTATATAACATAGCTAGAATTACAGAAGAGTTGTTGCAAAAAGAGCCTGAAAATATGAAATGAAACGTTAGTTTATACTTGCAAAATAATGAAGGGACTGTCACGGAAAGGTAACTTTGCTATATAAAATTCAAAGATTTTTGGTTAATTTTCCGAAACAAAGACTTTTTTAAATAAAACACTGTGAATTTTTCAAATGATAAATTAAAAATAAACAGAAGGAGGCAATAACAGACCGTAACGTACGAGCATAGCAATTACATAGTAGTTTTGTAAGGCATTTCACTTTCGTTTTGCGACAAGGTAAATATCACTATCTACGACAGTTTTTTTTCTACTGCTGTAGTTTAACATAATTAATAACTCGTGAAGTAGTATTATGCACTATCTATACGTTGCATAATAATAACTAGCCCATTGTAATATGTTTACTATACACGCGACACGAATACGTCCCATTTATTAAGAATTATGTAGTAGTACATATTTCTTAAATGCAACCACCAGTTTTCTTTTTTTTATTTTCAATTAGTCTGGTACCATAAATTGAGTTTTCAAAGAGTGTACAATTTGATTAAGAAAATATATTTTATTTTTTGGGCGAGAAATCGGGGTAGCGGTCAACATCACATTGACACGGGGTCTACGATTCACCTTCAAAGTTTACTGATGACAAATTTTCAGCTCGCTTACGCAGATCTGAACTTGGATGTTCGTAAGAATGTTATAAGAACTAGCGTGTGTTTTCCGAACCATATAATCAAACTTGACTTTAAATTAATGTATTCCACCATGATCAATCCTTAGTGCAGAAACAGAAACATGAAACTTCATTTTCAAGTTTTCCGAGAAATTTTCTAGTGAGTTAAGAAATGGTTATTTTTCGCAACGGTTCGTAACACTTTAGCATACAAATGACCGATCAGCTTATTTGAGTGACCCAATTAGAACCGCCCTAAGCAACATACAAGTTGTGCGTTGCACAAGGTCGAGATAACTAAAGAACCTCAACTCTTTCTAAAGTGCTGCCATGTTTATCATTCTCATTTAATTGTTTTGGAGAGTTTTATATTACAAAAGCAATTTAAACATATAATTTAGAAATCTATCTAATATCTCTTAAAAGAAGACAAACTATATAATAATTTTTGCCTAATTTTAGTTACAGCACGAAGACCCGAAAAACTGGAAACCCTCGACGAGCCTTTGAGTCCAGAAGCGGGCGAAGCTGACGTGCTTGCCGCAGCAGACAAGAATCCAAACGGTTTTCCTAAGAAATCTCCTCAATTACCTCCGTTAAAGCCAGGACATAGTTTCTTCATCTTAAATGGAAATCCGCTGTTTTCAAATTATCCTCTAGAAGGCGCAGGCATTCCTCAACCACAAATACCAACATATCATCACCCTAACCCTGGAATCTACGTATACCGTCAGGCACAGTACGATGTGCCTACACAACAATTCGATCAAGTACCCGTGCAAGATTTATTCCTAAGGAACGCTGTAACAGGTCAAATTAGCGACGTTAAGCCTCTTTCTGCTGCAATACCCAGTGAACTCGAAGCTGCACCACAGTTTGCTGATCGGAATTTTATTTCTTTAAATAGGCCAGACGATTTTAGACAAAACTTTTTGTTGAAGAACATGGGGCCCGTTGGTGTTGCACCGCACGCATTCCAACAAAAACTGCCTGTGATTCAAAAAGAATTCAGTTCTTCTCCAATTTTACTCAGAGGTTATTCTGAACCGAGATCTGAAACAGTAAAGGATGGAAAATCGGCAAGATTAGCAAAGGAACTAGATTTTGGAAAACACGACCTATTTTTACAAGTTGATCCTTATTCGTCAGTTTATTCGGGAAGCTTATATTCCGAGTTTCCCGCAGTGCATGATTATTATCGATACTCTGATTTAAAGAATGGAAACGAAGAAGATGATACTGTAGTTATAGATGCTAAGGTCCAGAATGACGACAAAGAATCAGAAGGTGTGTAATTACACTAATTAATAACATAGTTATCTAATAATAGTTTTTTTTATTACAGAGGTAACTCCTTCGTCGAAAGCCGAAGAGCCCTCGCTGTCGCAAGCTCAACCTGCAGCAATAGCTTTGGCTGGTTCGGGTGGTGTTGCATCAGCAGGTCCTAGAGCTACAGCTTTGGCAGGCAAGAAAGGGCTTGCCGTTGCCAGGCCGCAAGCAACAGCTGTTGCAGGTCCTACGAAAGAAGAAGATGAAAAGCAGAACAAACCTCAAACGGAGAAGAAAAGACAGTAAATACTCATCTAGTTAATTTATTATTCGCATGTGATCCTTTTCGTGTAATTTTAACTTTTAGATAGTGTAATTTTAATTAGATAAATAAAATAATTAAGTATTCGAAAATGTGAGTGTATGAAAAATCAGTTCAATATCCATCGACGTTATTAGATAAGTAAAACTTTATTTTTGTAATATTTTAGTTAGAATATTGATAATTTACATGTTTTAGAAAATACTGTATGTATTTAGACAACGTAAATAAAAAATGTTAAATATCGAACAATGCATAAATCTATTTATAAACAATTATTCATATTTAATTATAACTAGTCTATTCCGGCGGTTACGCTCGCGTGGATGTCGCCCTGCTCGTTAGGCGCGATAGGAATCACCACGCGCCGGACTTCTACAATATTTGAGTTCTCATCTCTACTCGATCTTTACACAGTCGTAACTCTTTGTAAGCATTCAAATTACATACTGAAAAGAGACTTTTCTATACCTCTTTAAAGCAAGCATAGCAAAGTGAACAGAATGGCATCTAACATATTTCAAAATTGAGTGCTAATTTTGTGCCCAATTAAAAAATCGAGTGCTCGAAGTTAAAAAAAATACATTTTGCTAGCTTAAATTAAAATTGGCAGAGTATTTCTTTATTGTGAATTAATGTAACAAAAATATAAACTGGAAAATAATTAATTTAGTACTATGAAATTCGCATAATAAAACACTTTTTGTTTGTTTACTTATTTAACTTTTTTTGTCTTCAATAGTATAGTGCTTTTTAAGTGCTACCTTAGTGGCCAAATAAAAAACTGTCTGCTTAACGTTAAAAAAACATTTTGCTAGCTTAAAGTAAGGTTAGAAGAGCATATACATATAATTTTTAATGTAAATTAATACAAACAAATTTATAAACTCGGCAATAATTTAGTGCCACTTTAGTGCTGCAAAATTCACGAAATAAAACAATTTTTTTCTTTCACCATATACTATTGGTATTTTTTTAGTATTTTTTCAGAATATCTTCAAAATATTTTTAAATATTTCTTAGGCTCGACAATTAACAGTTAAACAATAAAATAATTTAAAAATATTTGGTGCTATTAGGGTGATAATTTTTTATTTAAATTAACATCCTTTATATTCAATTGACTCATCTATCATGGTCAAAAAGAAGGTTAAGGGGCAATTTTTTATTTGAGTACTGACGTCGTAGTTAATAAAAAGGACTAGATATTATTAAAAAATAAACAAATACTATTCAATAAAAAATTATTTTATTACGTGAAATGCAGTGCATGCAACACTAAATTATTTTAGAGTTTATAAATTTCTTTACATTAATGAAATATATACAGGGTGTTCCGGATAAATATGCAATGCTTTAAGGGGGTGAAAGGTGACCATATAGAGACCCCAAAACTCATAAAATAAAAATAAAAAATAAAAAAAATTTCGGATTTTTCCGTATTTTTTACAAGTCACGAGTCGACTATGGATTGTTTGTAAGCTTTTGACCCTGAATTACTGATAAAGCAAACAATGATCTCACATCTGCACTACTAAATAACTGACCTCCGCTACGTACGTATCAATTTACAGAAACAACAGAATTGAATTTCACCAGCGGTTGCCGAGTGACTCACTATCTTGATGACTTGATCATTTATTAAGGTCGGTAAATAAAATGTAACATACGTTGGTTGACCTAATTGTGATGGAAACATTGCCTGTTTTTCATTTTACGAATGTCATTTTAACAAAATGAGTAAAACTTACCGTTTACGAGTAAAACATTTTGTGCAAACTGGGGATTTTCCTGTTTGCGTTCCAATAGCCATTGGCAAAATTGCACTCGCGGTATAAGTGTACTTTTTGAAAATGGTTGATTTGAAAAGTTCCGTTCATTCAGCAGACGTGTTTGGTTCTGCCATAATTTAAACAGTAACTAAATACACTTAAATAAACTACTTATCTGTAGGGATACGAGAATGAATAAGCCCTTTATATTTCTACCATTGGTTATTTTTAATTCACGCTTGCCGGTTCGTTATATGAATCTATATTGTAATATATTTTTCTGTAAAACATGTGAAACGTTCTGATTTTATACATAACTTTTAAGGGTCGTAAATGCTTAATGATGCTGAACGTCTGCCATGTAACGGCAAGACGATTATGAAAAGAAAGGGAAGTTTTAGTTATTAGTTAACACTGGTCGAATTCGGTCCATGTATTGATACATTTTTATATTAAACATTAAAGATTGGATTATCGGCTTTTGATTTACCTGGCTAATTATCTTACATATCACTAAAACAAACACTTAACACTACCTAATGCAAGTTATTAATTTAAAACGTGTATTAATCGAAACTCAAGTTTACCACCACCTAACACAAAGAAAGTTGACGACAAACTGCATACTGCAGTTACAAATCTCAAAGATCTGAGTCAGTAACAGTTATTACAGATGTTCAAAATGAGTGTTATTATTTAGTTAAAAACGTTTTAAAAGCACGTACTGCTATTTGGTGTTGATTACAATCTTCGAAGATTCATTTGTCCATGACCTTTAAAAGTATGTACTAGTAGACACAATTTTCTTTTCATACAGTTTATCTACTATTTTGCAGTGGCGTGCCTATTATTTTTATAAGGGGGGTTGTCATTTCAAAGGGGCATTTCAGGAAATTGTTAGTAAGATGTTACTCTACACATGTTTCTCTATTGCCCTTTAACGGGAAAGGCATCTTTTTCAAAACACCCTGTATACATATGCTCTGTTAACTTCACTTTACTTTGAGCTAGCAAAAAAAAATTTTTAAACATTAAACACGCAATTTTTTATTTGAGCACTGAGGTAGCTCTTAAAAGCACTATATTATTGAAAAAAAAAAGTTAAATAAACAAACAAAAAAATTATTTTATTGCGCGAATTTAGTAGCATTAAATTATTTTCAAGTTTATTGGTTTTTGTATTAATTTGCCATAAAAAAATATGCTCTGCTAACTTTAATTTAAGCTAGCAAAATGTATTGTTTTTCAATGCCGAGCGATACGAAATATCGATTTTCTGCGGTTTCTTAGGTTCCCTTTTCGATTCTGCTAAAGTCCAAGGCAAAGTTAGTTTATGAGAAGTTGCCTCACTATCCTATACAACGCATGTTAAACGCGGGCACAGAAAAGAGTAATGGAAGGGGAACAGCAAGAGGGCTACGTGACGACATTGACAGACTTTTACTGTGGAATATGTATGTCCTGCATTCGTTGTATTAAAAACAGTAATACCTTTTTCTGATTGAAAAATTTAGCTCGAACAGATTAAGTGCATTTTAACGACATTTGTGCATTAATACTTTCAGGTAACTACCAAATAGAAATATAGCCGAATTTCGCATTTGTAATCGCTTTAAATGATAAACTTCAATTAAAGTGACGAGTTCTTTAAAATGATATGAGAAATATACATAAGAAATGAATAATAAATAAACATCTTATTACAGAGAGGAATGATTTCATAAGAACAGCATTTACATTACAAAACATACTGTAACAAGAGAGAAAAAGAAAGAACCTCTTCTTCACACAACAAATGGAATATTTTACAACATTCGAGAGAATGACCCATCGCACCAAGCATGTAAACCAGACGCGGTTTATCTAGCGCCTTCCAGAAATACATAGTAGGTTCCAGCGGCTTCTGGTACGATTATATGAGGGTATAAAATCGACTTCGCGGATAAAAGAGAGTCAGTCAACAGCGAGTAGTTAAATGGGTATCACGAAATAAATAGTAAATGTAAAGATAAATATTGTATTAGAAATTCATAATAGTTTTAGTGGTTTATAATCATAGCGTTAATTTATAGTGTATTCATTAGTGTTTGTAAATAAATATTAATTATTAATAGACGATTTAAACAGCACTTTTGTTATTATTTTAAAAAGAACGTTACAATACTAAGTAGAAAGCAGTAAAAATGAATTGAATCCAGCTTACTTATATTGTTAGGTCGCTGATAAGAATAAATTACTTTCCGGTTATCAGATAACATTATTTTATAGTTTCGTTCTTTATTTTATTTACTTAACGTTTGGTAGATTTTGTTTTTTTATAATAAACTGATTTTATATTGAAAAGCCCGTTTTCTAAATTATTAAATTAGAATTCATTTTTGATTAGTAAGAACTAAATATTAAATAATATTACAACGTGTTTTACCTATGATGTTGTATATTACCAAATTATTATAGATATTTACATATAAGTTGTTATACATGTTACCAGTGATGTCACATCGTTCGTGAGACAACTAACCTTGAGTCCAAGGTACATTTAATTTACAACACTTTAAGAACCATCGATTGCTACAAGCTACAACACAAATGTAGCACACAACAAAAATATATAAGCTATTATTCAAAGCTAATTCACTGCAAAGAAAATTTGCTGCTTCAGCCATTTACCAGAAAAACGTTGTATGCTGGTTTAACACTTAATAAAGCGCAGTCAAATGTAGCACACAACAAAATTATATAAGCCATCATTTAAAGCTAATTTACTGCTATTTTACTGTGCAAAAAGAAAATTTCTTGCTTTATTAATTTGAGTCATTAGAATATAAAGCCTACTAGAAGCAAATCATTTTTCACGTTTTTCTTGAAAATTTTCTTATGTGTGAATATTTATTATGGTATTAAAAAGAGAACACAATACACAATACTCTATTGATTAACGTAAACAAAGTACCTATCATATAAAAAAAGTTCTCAGGTCGATTTAATAAATACAAAATTTTCGTAAATTTTAACCTTTCTGGCCGAAAATAAAGCTGCTATAAAGCGGGCCGTTTTAAAATACTGTAAATATTGAAGTGAAATCTGTCGATTTGAACAAAAAAAATCAAAAATAGAAACGCCTGCTAATTCAGATTGGTTCGTTTTGCTACGTGTTTCTTATATACATAAATCCGTAAAAAAATGATCTCATGACAAAAATGTTATGAAAAGTCCTCAAACATCTTTCAAGGGAAATTAATCTTAAAAAAATAATAAATTGTCATATATTAGCAATGCGAGAACAATAAGATCTCACAATGATACGAGCACTAAAAAAAGTAGAAAAGTTTCACAACACAATGTTTTTCCTAACTACAAAAAACGGTGGCTGGAATGTTTCTCGTTGCGGGAAACTACCGTAACATGCTCCTTGGACTGCTAGGCTCAGGCTCTGCAGCGGATGGAAAATTTAACAAACTTTTCCAAACTTCTAGAAAATTTGCGTATGGTTCCTTTTTTTTAGAAGACACTGGTTGTGCTTATTAAAACACAAAGTTTTATTATTCTTTTAAATCTATTATTATTATTGGTATTTTATCACTGGTTATAGCAATTCTTTTGTATGTTTTTTTATGTAAACAACGAAAATAATGCTTAATGGTGTTACCTTTGTATAAACACTTATAAATTTCCTTCTGTAGATAATCGTACTTCGTGGAAATTATACTATTTAAAAACTATTTCAAAGAACTTTTATTAACAACCCCCGATATACAGCATGTCTCAAAAATAACGGACAATACGTGAATACGAGATAGTTGATGATGTGTAGAGAAAGTTTTTCCAATAACTTTTTTTTCTAAAATATTTACTTTCAGAGTTATTTAAGGTTCAAGTTTTGAGTCCGGTCCTGCACGTTCTGCTCCACAATCTCCTGGTGTCGCATAATGCAGAGGACTGTAGTTTGTTGAACTTTACAGCATTTGTCAATACAGCACAATTTTGTCAATGCCGCAAAATACCCGAATGAATTGAACTTGAAGAAACTCGTAAATAAGACACGTTCCGTTTCGCTCATGATGCAGTTTGTTTATTTTAAAATAAATTCAAGGTCTAATAACAGCTTAAAACATCTCATTTTTAAAGAGAGCATCTGATATCATATTTCAATAAGTTAAAGGGAATTCTTTATGTGTGGCGGCGTTGAACGTAATTTAAAAAACATAAAAAGTGTTGGGCTTTAATAAGAAAATTACATTACTAGTTCTTCTAATCTGCGATGCTAATACATTTTACTAGAATCTGAAGCATTAATATTTAAAACTAATAGTAAACCTTTTCATTAAAACTGAAATAAAATTTTACAAAAATGAACTTGGGCTCGAAATTTCTCAATGAACGTAAGTCAATAATCAAAAACTCTCTTTGTTATAAACATCCCCTTTCGCAGACTTTCCTTATTTATAGCAATTCTTTCTTTCGTATTCTGTGCTTGTAAATAAAATTTTGGACTAAACATTCCGCAAAAATACACATAGTGAAATTTGATCTATGTAAAATAAACAAAACGCAATTTAAAAAAAGGATACAAAACATAAATATATTTTTACGTTCTGTAATAACATTCGAAAATAAACAGAAGATAAATTAAACTTTTAAAAAGAACATTTTCATAATTAGGGCGCCGCCAGGTTGAATTTGCGGCCCGATTGTGGTTTACTCAAAAAACTACAAGGGTCGCAATTTATTAAATAAGAGCAATTTTTACCATTAATCCATTTTATTTAAAACGGAAAACACCTTCAAATAAACTCTTGATAATAAAAATTATTAGTTTGATGAACTATCATCAAACGTTTGGGACTTTTTTGCAACTATGCAGTTTATAACAAAACGCTTATTATGGTGATATGTCATGGTGTTTATAAAGACGTGACCTTGACCAATATACGTGTTTTTAAATCGACTTCTCCGAATTTTTGCTTAACTCTACACATATCGCTTTACAATGTTTTGACTATCCCAATGCTGGATGACTTATTATTTATTATTAAATTGATGCAAAATATAACAGGACCGTATTAGCAAAAAGTATTACAAACAATTTTTAACAAATTTACAAAAAAAATTTTTTGAAGGTAGAGTTTTTTTTTCTTTAGTTTTAGATTCTACCTCGGACGCTTTTTAACCCTCTGCGTTATTGTTCGTTATTTTTGAGACACCCTGTATAGCGTCAAAATATAGCTCACGTTTTCATTCAGTTTTCATTTAATAATCGTTTTTCTAGCAAGATAACGTTTGATGTTGATTGCTCAACTGTTAAGATAGTGTGGATCATAGTTTGTAAGGAGTAGATATCTAAAATAAATTTTATAATCGTAGTCGAAATCGCCAATTTTGTAGAATTAACGTTTTCTAAAAAATAACCAAACTAAACATAATACAGTCATTATAACACTGTTTAATAGCAAGATGACAATGGATAAATGATTTTGCTTACTTATTTAGTTTTGATTGAATTAAAATAGATGTACACTGCGCGGAAATTTAAATAATAAAAGTGTAATAACAAAAAAAAAGTTTTTGTCCAAACCGCTTGTCACTAAAATCCGTTATTTTTTGTTGCAGTATCCTTATTGTTAAAATTAAAAACATTCTTTTAAAGAAAATAATGTCTATACATGAAAAGCGTTAATTTAGCGAAAGAATTTTGACGCTATATCTATTAATAAACAAGAAAAGATAGTTCGCTATTTTTACATATCAATCTTAAATAAAATACTTTTTTGTATGTAGATTAATAGCATAAGAACCACAAGGTTTCTTTCTAATCCCTACAAAGATTTCATAGATATATGGCATATACTTTCTGTAAAAAAAATATTTAATTTACTTTCAATGAAATTGTCCTGAAAAATGGGTACCTTTTATTACGTATCGTCCGATAAAAACAGAAGTATACGAGTTAGAAATATAATATTTTACTGTTGTATATAGCAATAAATTTACTATTTGCTTGTTTTTAAAATATTTAATTTATTGGTTCGATACTTGAAGAGGAATCCGCTTTCAAAGTCAGAGGACTCTAGAAAAAAATGGATTGTAGTGGGTGTTGTATTCTGATTACTCCAATTGATAAAACGTAGTTTTTCAAAGCAAGAAATTTTCTTTTTGCACAGTAAAATAGCAGTAAATTAGCTTTGAATAATAGCTTATATATTTTTGTTGAGTGTTACACTTGTATTCTAGCTTGTAGCAATCGATGGTTTTCAAAATGTGGTAAATTAAATACTCCTTGGACTCAGAAGTTAGTTTATGAGAAGTTGTCTCACGAACGATTTCTAGCAGTTGAAGAGTGATGTCACTGGTAACATGTATAACCACTTATAGTATGTACCTATAATAAATTAGTGATATATGATATTTTCAATAAAGTATTTAATTATTTCATATTTAGTTCTTACTAATAAAAAATGAATTCTAACTTAAGTAGGTATAATTAGTAATTTACGGGCTTTTCAATACAAAATCAGTTTATTACAAGTAACAAAATCTACCGAACTTTAAGTAAATAAAATAAAGAAGGAAACTACAAAATAATGTTATTTGATAACCGAAAAGTAATTTATTCTTATCAGCGATCTAACAATAAAAATAAGCTGGATTCAATTCATTTTTACTGCTTTTTACTTAGTATGTTTTGTAATTTAAATGCTGTTTGTTTAAATCATTCATTTTCTTCTCTAATAAGATTTTTATTTATTGTTCATTTCCTATGTATATTTCTCTTATCATTTTAACTCGTCACTTTAATATAAGCAAGAGTATTTTTATCTTTTAAAACGATTACAAATGCGAGATTCGGCTATATTTATGTTTGATACTTACCTGAAAGTATTAAGGCATATATTTTTTAAAATACTCTTAATTTGTTCGAGCTAAATAGTTCAATCAGAAAAAGCTAGTACCGGTTTAATACAACGAATTGAACTAATGCATGATATACATATTCCGCAGTAAAGGTCTATCAATGTCGTCATGTAGCCGTCTCGCTGTTCGCCTTCCATTAATCTTTTCCGTGTTCGCGTTTAACATGCGGTGTATAGGATAGTGAGGCAACTTCTCATAAACTAACTTTGCCTTGGACTCCAACTTAATCGGAACCGGCTACTATAAAACTATAAAAAACCGCAAATACCGATATTTTGTGTCGTACCGGAACCGAAATTTGAAACCTTATCTTTTCAAAGCATTAGGAATCGGAACCGGAACCGAAGAAGTATACCAGTTTCTTTTCTATATTTTAGGTTCTTTGACATAAATTTCTAAGAATAATTTAGCATTTAGAGACTATAAGCATTCCCAATTTTTTTTTTAATATTTTTAAATAGCCTGCCTGCGTTGTTGTTTGGTGCGTTGCCTGCGTAGTTGTTTTCAAACAATAATCTGTTTGGTGAGTATTGTAAAAATCTTTAAAGATGTTTCAAAATAAATTACATAAACAGAAGGTATGTTAATAAATCTTTTAAGCTAGCACAGCAAAGTGGCCAGAATGATTTCATAACACATATTTCAAAATTTAGTGCTAATTTGGTGCCCAATTAAAAAATTGAGTGCTCGGCGTTTAAAAAATACATTTTGCTACTTAAATTAAAGTTAGCAGAGCATATTTTTTTATTGTAAATTAATGTAAAAAATTATAAATTCGAAAATAATTTAGTGCCACTAAATTCGCGTAATAAAACAATTTTTTGTTTATTTAACTTTTTTTTTCTTCAACAATATAGTGCTTTTTAAGTGCCTACCTCAGTGCCCAAATAAAAAATTGGGTGCTTAATGTTTAAAAAAAACATTTTGCTAGCTTACAGTTAATAGAGCATATATCTTTAATGTAAATTAATGCAAAAGAATTTTATACTCAAAAATAGTTTAGTGCTGCATGCACTGCATTTTACGTAACAAAATAAAAAATTGCCGCTTAACATTTTTTGACAAAGAGGTTATAAGAATATAAATGATGTTATAATTTAAATAAAAACTTACCACCCTAATAGCACCAAATATTTTTAAATTATTTTATATATAATATAAATATTTTTGAACTGTTAATTGTCGAACCTAAGAAATATTTAAGAATATTTTGTAAATATTTTGAAAATATTTGAAGATATTCTGAAAAAAAACACTAAGCAACCAATTTTTTTTAATTGGGGACTAAAGCAGCATTTAAAAATCACTGTATTAATAAAAAAGTTAACAAATAGTAGTATATGGTTTAAACAAAAAAATTGTTTTATTACGTGAATTTTGCAGCAATAAATTATTGTTGAGTTGATAAATTTGTTTATATTAATTTACATTAAAAAATATACATTTATGCTCTGCTAACTTTATTTTATGCTAGCAAAATATTTTTTAAAATAACTTCCGCACCCAATTCTTTATTTGGACACTAAGGTAGCACTTAAAAAACACTATACTAGTGAAGACAAAAAAAGTTAAATAACTAAACAACAAAAAAGTGTTTTATTACGCGAATTTGATAACAGTAAATTATTTTCCAGTTTATAATTTTTTTACATTTAATAAATACACATAATAATAACTGATAGAACACTGTTTAATCTTATAACATAAAGAACATAAATCGTATTTAACAAGATACTAAACACATATGTAAAGCTTGCTTCGAGTGCAGCCATCGAGTGCGGATTTGACGTTCGACCCAAAGCATCCTACTCGATCTCGTCGAGCAATCCGGGGAAGCACCGAGATCCCTAACACATTAATTTACAATAAAGAAAAATGCTTGCCAATTTTAATTTATGCTAGCAAAATGTATTTTTTTTTAACTCCGAGCACTCGATTTTTTTAATTGGGCACAAAATTAGCACTCAATTTTGAAATATATTAGATGTCATTCTGCTCACTTTGCTATGGTAGCTTTAGAGGCATAGAAGTCTCTTTTCAATATGTAATTTGAATGCATACAAGGAGTTAGAAGAGATGACTGTGTAAAGACAGAGTGGAGATGAAAATTCAAATATTGTAGAAGCTCGGCGTGTGAGACTCGTACCGCGCCTAACGAGCAGGCGCGGGCCCCATATTCATCAACAAAAAGTTTTAATTTAGAAATCTGGTCACCTTAGTTTACTTTCTCCAGCCTTACAAAGATTAGTTAAAGTTTCACAAGATTTGTAATTAAACCTTGTGAAACTTTAACTAATCTTTGTATTTATATTATATTTTAAAAATATGAGACTATGATAGATAACATAATGCTATCATAAAAAAACAAAATTCTAATAAGAATTATGAAACTACTACTATCAAAAATTTTAGGTCATTAATATATATCACAGTTTTATCGCAGGTAAGTATTTATAGTTTTGTAATTATTCTTGTTATACGCATGAATTGTTATATTGTTACTCTATGAAGTTTTAAAATTTCATCTAACGATTCTGCTAATTCACATGTTCTTCGGTATTGAATATTTTCGGTACATTCTGTTAACAAGTGTTTAATTGTTAGAGGTGTCCTGCAGGTAGGACATTGTGATCTATTAGTTGCATTTAAAAGGTATTCGGAGGTAAGGTGAGAGTATCCAATGCGTAAACAACATAATACAACTTCTTCGTTACGAGACAATTTAGGTTCACATTTGTTAAATCTAATAGCTGTTCGTAATTGAGTTACCGTTGTCTCCCAAATATTTTGCCATTCTTTATTGCAGTGTATTTTTATTACATTTTTTACGTCTCTTAGAGACATGGCTCTCACTACATCTGTAGTACGGTTAGTAGCTGAATTAGCAGCTTTATCTGCTAGCACATTGCCACATATTCCTATATGGCCTGGTACCCATATGAAAACTATTTGTTTTCCTTCAGCCGTGTGTAGGTATATTTGCTTCAGGATGCTGCGAATCATTTTTAATTTAAAGTTCTAAAATTGACGACATAGAGTTGGTGCAGTCGAGAATCATTCGATCTGTTAGTTCATTGCAATATATAGTAGCTTGTAGCACAGCGAATAGTTTACATATAAAGACATTGGTGCTATATGGTAGAGACCAATTACGTGTCGTGTTGTGTGTAGGCAACGGTACATCCACCAGTTTCACTTTTTGAACTGTCTATATAAAGAATTTTACAGGAGTCATAGTTGGTAATTTGTGCAAAATCTATTTTAATTAGTTCTGGATTAGAATCATCTTTTTTGTATACTGACAGTTTGTAACCTTTTTTTACTTGCGGTAAAGAAAGGTTACGCACTGGCGTGCGGCAGCTTTTCATCGGTGAGCGGGATACGTGGGTCCACTGAGTATGAAGCAAAAAAAAAGGGCGCCATCCAGCTTTTTAAATACGCAAGAAAACTTAAACAGTATAGGAAAGCGGGAGAACCTATTACTCTTGGTAAGTATTATTTTTAAACAACTATTACAAAACAATTTAGCATAAATTATCATTTATTTTTTTTCAGGTATGGTGGTGTTATTCCTCAACAATAAGAAGCACAATTTTTAAATGCATTTATTAATAGTAACACATATATACACATATAAAAAAAAGATATAGAGCAAAATAAAGAAATAAAAAAATCACTGTGAATGTAGATATGTAAATAAATCTAATTACTCAGATATAGTACTATTTCTGTTACATAATGTAATCTTCTGTAAATGAATTAATAAAACTATAAAGAAAATATGCAGAAATTTAATTAAACCTTTTCTTTAATCCAAACAATATAAATTTAATAAAAATTTGAAAATTGATACCGACGATTTATCAGAACGTAGCATTTATAAATTGACACAAATAAAATGCAATAAAAATTGAAATTATCACTTGAAAGCGATATCAGAAAAATTCCATGTATAAAATTAATATTACTTTATAGATTCGTAAATCTTAATATAAATTACCTTTAACTATAAATTAAATAAATTAGTGAAATTATTAACCTGATTAGATGAATCAATTAAATCAAATTAAAATAATATAAAAAAAAATACCAACAAAGGAAAATGTTCACTTCTATTGATGGTTGATATCGACTGCGGATACAGTACCGCCTCGAAAATTGGCTACTGGATTGATTCTGTATATACGATAATGTTTTAGAGATGTGGTGTGACTCAGCTCGTGCACCAGGAAGATTGGAATCCCTTTTAACAAACGGCTGCACAATTTGGTGCATATGGGTAGGCGTAATGTTACAGGGTAGCCTAGGTTCCCTAAAATCGTAGTTGAATAATAGAAAAAATTCAAACAAGATTGGAAAAGGATTGATTAGACTGCAAAAAGACGTACCTTTATAAGGGAAATCTTCATCAACAAAATTCCTCAGCAACAATCAAAGTCCAAACAAAATAGTTATGGATATTCTTCACCGAGAAATTTATTTACAATAAGATGCTCATTAATAGAGTTTCTAATGAAGAACGCTTGGTCTAAAACGTGACCAACAACCAATCATCCTCAGAGAGGTCTTTCTAGCACGCACAACGGAGAGCGAATCCTTCTCTCGAAAAATCAAACGCGCAAGGCCGTCATTCCCACCAAGGAACATTGATAACGATATCCAAATTTGAATAAGAAAATCCATTAAACAATAATATTCAAAAGGAAATTATTAGTAATTAAATGTAAACTCAGGGAGTCTACATTTAAATATATACGACGAAAATCCATCAATATAAAAATTATAACGAAAGAAAATAGTAATTTTCAAAACCCACAAAATAAATAAAATAAATACATCTAAAGGTGAGTTCATACGAGGACGATTTCAGTAATGCACAAATAAGAAAAAAATAAATGTTACAAGTTCTAGAGTTTATGTTTGGAATGATCCACGGAGGGACATCCTGTGAATTAAGTAGGTATACATTTCAGGAATTTCCAACTTTCTCGATGCGACTGTTGATCTTATCATTGCTGGTTGAGACAATGTTATTTTATGTTTATAATTGCTCAGCTGTTTATGTTTTATTATGATGCTGACATCATCAAGGTGTTTATGAAGTTGTTCAAGAGCAATGTGTGTAGATAATTGCTGGGTAATGTTATAAACGGAAAAAGTATATATTAACATTTCACTCGTTATCTCAGCCTTGATCTAAATCATGATTGTCTAGATCTTATATCAATTATAGGTTCATAGGAGTAATAAAGCCTAAACAAATTTTCTAACATTTATATATAATAATATTTCTAAGTATTATTACAAATTGTCAATAACAACTATATCTAAATAAAAAAACAATATGTAATTAAAAAATGGAAGACTTTCAAGGCGGAATCATTAAGTACTATGATACACATCAAGATTTGTTTCACAAAAGGGGTCGTCTTTGTAAAATATTAACTCCAACAAATTCTTACAAAAAGTCAATTTTTGGTACACGTTTTGATTTTAATACTGATCAAAAGTTATTATGAGGCATTCTTCCTAACATCTCTTGCACAACGAAAACCCAAATTCCCAGCAGAACTATCTTTTGTATTTTGTGATCTTGCGGCACAACGATATCTCCAACAGTAACTCTCATGACACATATAGGAACCACCCTTCTTTACCTTCATATCCTAAACAGACAAAGGTATATTAAATAAAATAACCTTTTCAATAATTTAATATCTTATTAACTTACAGGAGAATTCAACCATGAATCTCGGGTCCATTCCCATACATTTCCAGCCATATTATGCAAGCCAAACTTGTTTGGCGGGTAGTGGTCTACTGGTGCTGTTGATTTATATCCATCTTCGGCAGTATTTATTTTTGGAAATTCTCCCTGCCAGATATTGGTCCTTAAAGTTATTACATTTATAAGTATGTTACTTTAAGTATAACTATGCATGGCCGTAGTATTTGATTTGACTAGTGCGTTTTTAGATTAATTCATATAACTTGCATTTGTGACGCACATACAATCTTAAACTTTGTAGACAATAATTAATGTGAATGTTAAAAATTTTTATGGATATTATAATTTAAAAATACACAATTTTTTGAGTAACTGAAGCCTCTTATTTTGTAATTCTCATTAAATGGACATCTTACGAATTTTCTTTTATACAACAAAGAACTAAAATACTATTACCAATGTTCTCCTTTTGGATTAAGTTTATTTCCCCAAGGATACAGTTTTTGTTTTAAACCTGCTCGACATGCCATTTCCCATTCTGCTTCAGTTGGTAATCGTTTTCCTAGATGTTCACAAAATTTAACAGCATCATTCCACGACACATGTATTACTGGATGGTTCATTCTTCCTAAAACACATGCAATACAAAAATAAACATTAAACAGACGACAAATTTTGAAAAAACACCTTCTAGATTAGACCCTGAACCTTCTGGTTGTTCCCAATTAACTCCATTGACTTTAACCCACCAGGGTGCTTGCACAGCCCTAAACTCTTTGTACTGTTCTTTTTGTTCTTCAGAAAGAAACATATCAAACATAAAGCTGTCGCCAAAGATTTCAGCTTCAGTTTTATACCCTGTTTCCTGGACGAAATCTTTAAAGTTTTGATTTGAGACTTCGTATTTGTCTAAGTAGAATGAAGCGACGGTTACATTTCTAGCAGGTCCCTCGTTATCAGATGCAAATACAGGTTTATTAGTTCCCATTTCAAAAGTAGCGGAATTTATTAAAACCATATTACTAGTATCAAAAGTTTTGATTTCTTTTTCATTATCATTGTTATTATTATTGTCTACTGATAACTCATTGGCCTCTTTAGAGTATTTATTATGATTAATATGCTCTTCATTATTGCACTCGGTATTACGATTTAATTGGCAACCACAATCTTGTACCGTGGATGGTATAATAATAAGTACAAGGAGAAAACTAGCTATTAGCATTAAGTACATTTTAAGTTATTTGTATTTTACGTATATTAATTCATTAAAAAAAAGGTATAAACTAAAAACTCCAACCTAGAAAAATACAACGCTTAATGATACGGAATACTTAAAATTTAAGTCGCACTAGTTACTTTATTGTACAAGAAAAGATCTAAAATATATATAAAATTTCATCTCTAAAATCTAAAAATTGTTTTATCAAAAATTTTAAAAGAAACTTCTAAAGGTTATGTTGAAAGATGTCACATGATTATGACATTTAGGCAGGTTTTATTTACAACTGGTAACTGGTATAAAGAACCATCTAGGCAAAGTTCAATCATAACGCTGATGAAGTTTAAAAGAAGATTCTTTGGAAATAATTAGAAATACTATGATTTCGATTATGCAAGTCTCATAAATTAATGATGCCAATTGAGTTAGGTACAGTTAAAGTCATGTAAAAAAGAATATGAAGTAATACCAGTAAAAGATAAACACGGTTTTACTAAACGGCGGGAATACAGAACAAGATATAGCTTATTAGGGTGATATCAAATCCAAATCCAGTGAAATAAGTTTTAGCTTTAAAGTATTAATTAGGTTTTATCAAGTTTATTAAGGAAAAAAAGGAACAATTACAGAATTCTCCCACCAAATCTTTGACCAAATTGATGTCATTTTAACGTAAATTTCATGCTAATCCCAAATTAATATGTAAATCATTTTTAGGGCAAACGCGCCCTTGCGAAGGCAAAATTGGTTGCTACCAAGCTAACCTCCACAAAAACGTCACCACCTAACCAAAACGGTCTGCAAAAGCCATACTCAAATATTTTAAGAGATTTTTCTCATTTTTAGAAAAATTTATAATTTGATTAACGTCCACTTCATGATCATGAGTAGTCGGAATTTGCCTTTTGGGCACCGATTTTCTTGAATTTTTTCTTAATTGTTGGTAATCGACTATATTTCAAAGTCTAAATGTTGGATTTGTCCGCTAACGCCCTGTTTAATTGTTATTACCAAATTAATATTTTTTGCATAAGGGGCTAATTAATAATTAAATAATTTCATAAAATTTTAAAAAAGACGGTCTGTTGAAACCTCTTTTAACAGCCCAAATCGGCGCAAACTCTAAAATGGCGGCTACAAAATGGCCGCCTGGGTCAAGAATTTAATATTTGAAATTTCAAATGAAAATAGTACTAGGAATTTTTAAAGTCACAAATTCCGATGTAAGCTAAAAAATGACCTAGATGCAAAGTACCGGTCACAAAAGGCCACCGAAACTAAATATGATCAAAATTCAAAATGTTTATTCTCTCCGACGTGTTTGTTTAAGATGGATTTATATACGAGTATATATTAGTTAATAAAATTTTAAGATTGTTCCAATTATTAGTTAGAGTATTGTTTATTTAAAATTCAAATTGGTGGAAAGGAATTTAGTTTGAATAGTGTTAAAATAAATTAATATTCCATAATTTCACCCATAGTTCCGTTTAATATTGAAACTTTATTCATCGTCAGATTTAAATAAAGATTATTGTATTAATTATTATTTACTTGTGTTTCTTTTAAAATACTACTGCTAGTTTCATAATCTATACTTCTGGCAACGACAAAATCGGTTGTACATTTGAGTAGCCATCCCCGTTGAGTTCTCTGCAAGCTGAAGTACAGTATGAAGTACAAGCCCTATTTCTTACACACACATGCTGTTCCACGTTCAGTTTTGCATCCGCAAAATATAATCTGTAATACATTAGCTAAAGCTGCAGGTTCTATCATCCTTATGAGGTAAAAGATTACATTCATAATAGTTCAACCCTAGTATTATTGTCATACTACTTATTTTCGAGCCATAGTTGAACTTGCAGATATACCCTCTTTAAATGTTGCTGAGCAGAATCGAGTGCTGGACACAAGTCTGCTAAATTTACAAAATTATTTTTCGCCGTGGCTTTGGTAAACGTACAACACGATATCACCAACCGGTATTGCTGACACGCAGGGTCAAAACACGTTTTGTCTTGAAAATACATTTTGTGGGAACCTTTTAAATTGCATGCTGCAACTTGTTTTAGTAAATATAGTTACTAACCTAAAAAGCTTTACACTCATGTTTTGATCACATATTTATACAACATAAAAGATTTGCGGAGACTCCTTTTTAGCACAATAAAAACTGAACACTTAAAATAAACATACACTAACTTTAGCAGCCCCAGCTTTAAACACAAGACTTTTGACCACAGAAATCAAACGATTTTTTACACTACAATTTTGATACAATGATTTCAAACGTTTTTAAATAACGCAGTGTCAATAATGTAGTGTAAAAAAAATCGTGTCCAGTTTCTTTGGCCAAAATTCTGTGGAGTGTAATAGTTTCTGAATGTTGTACATAAATATTTTTAGTAGTAAAGTGTTAAGAAAATATTCTATGCAAAAGTTCCGTGTTGTATATTAATGGTTAAAATGTTAGTGTAAAATTTTGTCGGTATAGTTAACTATAGCTTCCCTTGCTTCGAGATAATCATTATACCATTTTTTAATTTTACCGGCATTTTGCATCTAGGTCATTTTTTAGCTTTTCGCCATACTATGTTGTTGTAGAAGGAATAACGTTCAAACACTTGACAACCGTTAAGCTGTCAATAACACCCTGTTAACCACACTCAGGGGTGCTAAAGAGGTTTCAACAGACGGTCTTTTTTAACGACCCGCTTTTCCGACCGCGGAAGCATTAAAGCTTTAAACAGCTTCCTTGGCCATTATAGATATCTTAACAGATCTTAATACGTAAATAACTATAACATCGCAATTTGCGACTTTAAAAACCCCCTAGTACTATTTTTCATTTGCCATTTCAAATAATAAATGTCTGACCTCGGCGGCCATTTTGTAGCCGCCATTTTGCACTTTTGACCGATTTGGGCCCCGAATTCGAAATCTGCGACCTCAGAAAGCTATAAGTACCTAATTTTATTCAATTATAATAAAAATTTGATGAAATTATTTATTTATTAATTAGCCCCTAATGGAAAAAATAATAATTTGTTAATAACAATTAAACAGGGCGTTAGCGGACAAATCCAACATTTAGACTTTGAAATATAGTCGATTACATACAATTTAAAAAAAATCATCAAAATCGGTGCCCAAAAGGCGAATTTCGAGGAATTTTTTTTCAAGGAAACCGACTAGAGATTTTGATTCCAAAATCGAAAACTAATGAATTCTTTTCTGGCAATTTGGCAATCATAGAAACTTAATATAATTATTATTCATTGCCATGGAGATTAAGCACTTTTTTACTTTTGATCCCCAAATTTGGACTTTGGGGCGTTTATCCCAAAAATGATTTGCATATGTATTCGGAATCAGTATAAATTTCCGTCAAAATGACACCAGTTTGGTCAGAAAATGTTTGTTGGAGGAATTCTTTAATTATACTGAAAAACTCTCTCCATTTCCCCAGAAATCATACAAAAAACTAGAAACCTGTCCTTCTTCGGGAGGCTGTCTCATATAGTTTACAAAGATTTTTAGGATCATTACTTTATCTCAGATGTCATTTAAGAACAAATTAATACATAAGTAAATATTAAATAAGTGTAATCGTATAAAAATATTGCATAGTAAATGAAAAACTTATTTTCACTATTGTACACTGTTGATTAATAACAGTGTTAATAAATAACTACATGTATTTAGTTGTTGCAGTGGGGCAAACTTAAGAAATTAAAACACCTTAAAGAATGACGAATATTTTTTCCTGACTTATTTTACTTTTAAAAACAATGCTTATTTAAAAACTCTACTTCTACCTATTCTACCCTCAACATTCCTACTATAAAGTAGTGGCCTATCATCTTGCTGAAATCAGACCGAGATTTAGGTCATCTCTTATAAATTGGGGATTTCTAAAGACTGCGTTTCAGAAATTAAAATTTTTAAGTTTCAGAAGAGTTCAATATATCAAAGAGTGTTGATATCTAAAAGATTTTTGATTTAATCTCAGTGTCATAGTTTAGTCTATGTTCGGAATTTCATAATTCCAGATTTTCATGTTTCAGATACTAAAATTTAGATATTTAGAGTTGGATATCTAGGTTTAAGACGTAAGATAAGACTTACTTAGATTAAGATTCTAATTATTGTAATATATCTAAAATATCTGAAAGTCTTACCATTTCAAAATCTGTATTTATATTTAGTTTAAAATTTCATAGATTAGAAAATGAAACAAACAAATAAGACATTAAATGAAACAAGAAGAAATAGCAAAGAAGATTGAAAAGAGGTAATTGATATAGGCACTCGGAATTAAATTAGAAAGGCTTGTTAATTATAAAAAACAGGAAAAAAGGAAAACCTTGGTAAACTTGACTTAAAAGAACCAAAGAATTAGGAGCCAGCAGGGTAAGAACAATCAACAAGATGAAAAGGCAGCGGAAGGCAGAGAAAAATTGAAGAAATAGAATTTTGGTTCGGTTATTCGGATTGCATATAACTGAACTAGATTTCGCTGCCGTAATGGCATAAGGGGAAAGAGAAAGAAAAACAAAAAGTGTTCAGATTTTTAGAGATTTAATTTAATCTGTTGTCGCTGGTTAAAATCATGAAATGTTTAAAACGTAAAAAAAATAATAAAAGGCTTTATTACTATATAGCAATAAAAATACATACCAGTGATTAAGATTGGATTTTATTTAAATTTCTCCTGTTTTTTGTGACCGTGTGGGAGGCCCTAATGACTATCTTACCCCGGGGCCCATTGTGGTCTTGTTATGCTACTGATAAATTCCCTGAAATGTAGCAACATTGCTAGTTACAACATTTCAGAGAAATAAGTTCATATCATCTGTAATAAACTTTTCATTCTCTCCTTTACGAAATTGTAACTTTCTATTTTGACAAGGCAATTGAAAGCAAAAGTAAAACATGCTAGGTGATCAGTTGCAAGATGGTTGCTAGGTATGAAAGACTTACGTGCCCTGGACAAAAAAGTAAAACTGTCA
Organism: Agrypnus murinus; assembly: GCA_929113105.1. NCBI lineage: Eukaryota > Metazoa > Arthropoda > Insecta > Coleoptera > Elateridae > Agrypnus > Agrypnus murinus. The sequence goes on along the minus strand of OV816028.1, from coordinate 152,880,542 downwards.
ATTTAATTAATATTTATTTTGAATGATCGATAATTAAATGTAAAAGTAATTCTTGAATGAAATTCATTTTGAACTAAACTATGACCAAATATTCAAAAATTATGACGGTATTTGACAAATGTCATAAAATTTATTTTATTTATTTTTGAGCGAAGAATCAGGATGAAGGAGCATCCTTCATACCTCATTTGGCCAACCCTACTAGAATTTAGCCGAATCTGGGGGAAATCCACCCCCAGGTAGGGATTTAATGTGCCAAACATCGCATTGACACGGCACCTACAGTTTTACTTCCTATCCGAAAAGAAGGCATGTTTTTTAATTTTACTCCACTTGGAGAAATTACCAACTCAGCCAGGGATCGAACCTGCGACCCTTGGATTATGAAACAAACATGCAAACCACTAATCTACCGAGGCAAACAACAACAATAATGTTTTTAAATAGAACAGTATTGTTACCAAGGTAATGTTGACGACAAGCCACCTTATAATATAATTTTATTATAATCACTGGATCATCTCATTTTATTATAATTTCTTCTTTTACGGCGGTTAAATGTCAAGGGGAGAATGAAAGCTTTAATACATTATACGCTGCAAAAGCCCTTTCGAGTGCTCGGAGTTTTTAACTAGCCTCGGCTACACTTACGCTTCAGTCGGCCATTCATAAACGCCTTACTCCTAAAAGTAAACTTTCGCAGCTTGTAATGTAAATAACCATTTTATTAACCTTTAAACTGTGCTCCTGTAAAATTACTAAAAAAAGTTACACCAGAATGTATTAAAGGCGACGATATGTGACTCTTTGAGGGGTCAGTGCGTAGTCAATGAACTTTGATACTCAATGATTAGTATTAAAAATGTTTCTTGGGTTTAGATCAAAATGTAATAAAAAATACTAAAAGATCAAAAAAATAGTAGTATTAACTAATCGTTGGAGAATTTATAAAAGAAGTGACTATATAGGAGAGGGCGGCAATTCTTTTTCTGCTTACTACGGCAGGTAAACCTAATCTGGCTGTTTTGGAGGTTTAGAGTTTAAATTTCAGAAAAATTAAGACTATAAGAAAATCAGTTAAATGAATCAGAATCTATTTAAACTAGAGAAAATAAAAAATTTTCAGAAGAAAAATATAAAAGGAAAATCAGTGTAATTCAGAGTTGGTCATGATTACTGGTCAGTTTTAGCAGTGTAAAGAACTGCACATAACCTCATTAATTATAAACGTCATTTAGTTGAATTAGTTTTATTGCTTATGTTCAATAAAACATTGTAAGATAAATTGAATTGGCTATTCTTAAGTGCTTCCAGATTTGAGCGTTGTAAACATATAAACAGTGTAACTACATTTTCTTTTACACTAGTTAAAAAATGTAAATATATCATGGAAATCATGGTTTACCCCCGGACTCACATTGAAAGTGAATTAACTGTTCATTTATGCTGTTGTGACATTCTCTCTTAGATCTTCATCTGCCTTACATATTCACACACTAGCATTAGTGCACTATAACTGCTTGATGGTTCAAATAATAGAGTATGATTCATACATAATCTTGGGCCATTTTAACAATTCAGCCTTTTACATATTCCATGTACGAAAGAAAAATGTTATGTAAAGGACTGTGTCGCTCTATATCAGAATATTACACCTCTGTGCATTATACCTTATGAAATAATAGACATTCCAAATATGGCACCATCAGACAAATCTGTAGGTCAGTAGCTTTTATTTAAAAAATGAATCATGAAATCACTTCAATAGGAGTTGCGGAAGCATCGTAAAAAGAAAATGCGTTGTGTTTTAAACATACAGATGTTTTTCATGATTTTGTTATAAAGTACAAGTTGATAAACAGTACAAAATTAAAATTTGATTATATGAGTGTCCAAAAAGTCTCGCAGTCTTAGACAGCTATGAATTGCAAAATGATATTTTATTTTAGATGCAAAATTATTGGGAGCAGTTTTTGAAACAATTATTTAATGTTTTTGAAGTTTAAACTTGACAGTTTGGAATTCGAGATTAATGTCAAGATGCAACATAAAAATAATAAAAATTATCCTCGTTTTGCTTGTGAATAACATTCTAATTACAAACTATTATGTATCATGTGATCAAATAGTCCCGTCATCCTAGTAGGTCATGGGGATTTTGGGGTTATGTGAAAATTATATGTTTTCTTATATAAAATTTTTAGAAACGTCAAATAAACTGACAACAAGTCTACTAGGGTAGAGTTCCTAAATATGAACTAACTTATTTAGAGTTAAGTAACGCATGTCAAATTTTCCTAGTGACATTTCATATTTTGAGACTATTTATTAGAAGGTTGGTAATCATGAAATTAGATTAATAAATTAAACTGTCAGTATGACAATTATATAAATCTGAAATTTGGTACAATACTTTATTAAAAGCTGTCGTAAAATTGATATATATACTATATAGTAGTTTTAAAAATTCTCTACAAACAATAAATAAATGATAATGTGCACATTCAAAATTTTTACATGCATAAAAATAAACATGGCAGCATAACCTAAAATGTATGACTGACAACTGCTGAATGTTGTCACTAAAGTAAAAAGAGAGAAAAAAGTATCTCTGTTTCAGACAGCTTAGTTTTGGCCTAGAAAGAGATAGATTTTGACACCGGTGGCCTAACTCTAAAATAACACAGTTAAAGTTTTCATTTAGGAACTCTATACTAGGGTAATGAGATCATTTGATCACATGATGTAACGGGTGTTCATTTAAATTCGTAATCTAGCAACCTTTGGAATTTTAATGAAAGAAGGCAGAGCGACAGATATAATACGTCGCAGATAGAGACAGGCAATAATCCAAAGGTTGCTAGATTACGAATTTAAATGAACACCCATTATTTTCATATTTTATAATAATTGACATTTACAATTTTCATTATTTTATGTTACATTTTAATATGTATCAACCATAAATTGTCAAGCGTAACCGAAAAAAAGTTTTGCAAGAAAAAACAATTGGCTATGTCGTTACTGAAAGCAGTACCATCATTTTAGTTTACCATGCAAAATGTAAAATCTTTCTTGCAGAATTGACTTGCTACCAAATAGTGCAAGAATCCATTGTGCAGCATTGTAGCATCTCGTTTAATGTCACTTCTTGAATTAGATGATAATTTGCAACAGTTTTTAAATACAACAAAATTAAAAAATAGACATTTTATTTTTAGGAAGGTAAAAATTACTATTTACATTAATAATTATAGTCAGGAATAATAATTATTATAACAAAATTTCAAAACGTATTATAAATTATCAGGTGCTCTTCCCAATATAAATCTAATATAAACTATCAGGAGATTCAATAACAAATATACAAGAATTTCAACTATCTAAAGGATCAGCTATGATAAGATCATCACCAGCCTCTGTTGTACTTATGGTAATCATCATCTTCTCTTCATTGCTTGAACTATCTGACGATGCTGATTGTGTTGAAGTCGCAGCTTCCTGTAACAAAAGAATAATCATTTTAGTTTACTTCACCACAAATAGATATCTTGTTCTGATTGTTTTTTGTTTGTTGCGGTTTTCACCAATAACTACCTGTGAATAATTTAATTGTGTGATGGCATATTTTACGTTCGCTTTGCTGTCTGTTATCCATACTTGGGGTTTTGGCTCTTCTGGCGGATCATCCTGTTCCCATTGTTCATCTTCCTGATCATGTGCTTCGCCATTTTGTCGCTGTAAGAGTTATCATTTACACATTTACATGCAAAAACTAAACTATCAATGTATGTACACAATTCGTTCACTTCCAACGTGATTCAAAATAAGACATTTTAGTTATATAAATCTAGAAGAAACTTGGGGAAAACCGTGCAAAATACTAAATTTCAGTTAAAATTTTAAATTCAAAATCTTCATATAAGATTTGATCAAATATAGATAATAAAATTTATCCAAATAATTCCATTTAAATATGTCGTGCTACTTTCTACAGTATAAAATATGCTTAACAGATAAATAAATATATTTTTAGAATTAGGTGACATTTAAAATTAATGAGGTTAGGTGCGGAATTTGTAAATAATTATGTTAGAAGTCAAGGCCAACTCTGAATCAACTGAAAGTGTAAACGAATATTTTTCTTAAAGCGCAAAAAATTAAGATTTCAAAAAAGGCATGCATAAAACTATCATAACAAACCATTTACCGTTATTCGCTGCTTTTGATGCGTCTTAATATGTTTTGAGAGATGATCTGATCTCATAAACTTCTTACTACACTCAGGGCACTGAAATCGTTTTTCTCCTGTATGTGTACGCCTATGCCTCTGTAGTTCATCTGATCGTGTAAATCGTTTACCACAAAAGAGCCAAGTACACACAAATGGCCTTTCACCAGTATGCCACCTTAAATGTGCTCTTAAATGAGACGTTTTACCATAAACTTTATTACATCCAGGTATATGACAAATATGTTGCTTTTTACGATCACTATGCCTTTCACCTTCTGCACAATTCGGACAGGTACATGCAACACGACGAACCCTTTGCTTTTGCAAACCGTCTTGGCTTCCATCACTGTTTTGAGCTGCACTGTTTACATCCTGCGTCGTCGTTACTACAACACCGGGTGCCAGCGTGGTTGTTGTGGGTTGTGTCGCTGCAGTTACACTTTGTAACACTTGCCATTTATTAGGATCGTTAGGATCTTGCTGTAATTGCTGTCCTACTGCTATTTGCGGTGTTGCTTGTTGCGTTATAACTTGTACATTGCCAAGGCCTAAACGAGAAACATTATTAAAGATTTACCATTAGTTACATAAAGTATTACGTTTGTTTTTGACTTTTTGGGCGTTTTGGAGCATTTTTATATTTCTAGTTAAACATTTATAAATTAAATAATCAAATAAATCGTAATCCGACATTATTACTTTAAAAGTAACACTTATAACAATTATTGAGGTTATGTTCTTGTTTGTATAAATAACCACAACTATCAGAGCCGGCGCCCGAGGCTCGCAAATGAAAATCAAACTTTCTTAGTAATATTTTATTATTAAACTTCACTTTTTATACGAGTTTTAATACATAATTAATTTCAGTATGTAGTATAATTTAATATAAGAATAGTTATTTACATTGCAAGACCGTTACTTAGAACTTTACGTGCGAACATGGTACCTAATAAGCGAGCGATTAGAGAACTATCCGTGCAAGTACGTAGGGTTCGTGTAGCATTGTACAACGTTTTATGGTATACTGACTCGTAAATCTTTAATAAATAGGTAATTCTTTCATTTACTGAAGCAGTACAGCACAATACGTGAGATATATCTGAACGTTTTAAATAGGTATATACATATGTATTATGACATTGATGATAGCGAGCCAGTAATAATTTTTAGTTTCCCCTTCTATGTAAATGCCACTTTACAGGCCTTTATGTAACTAAGTAAATGAGTAATTACAGCCACATCCCTGTAAAACTTTACGGGCTACTAAAAGAGACCTATAAGATGCTACGATGCTCATCAACAAAAAGCTATGGCAACTAATGTGTTGCTTAACCACAACTCCATGGCAACGCCTAGCTATAAATTGTGCTACCGCATTTGATTCCAAATGTCTTTTTATAAAAAATATATAATTCGTAAAAAAATGCTGGTGAAGGTGGAAATAAAAAAGTTTGTACGCGACACGCTTTGCAGTTAATCGTTACTGGGCTCGCTGGATTATGGAGGCTCGCTCCTTCGAAATTTTCCAGCTTGCCCGTAAAGATTAATTTACAAAGCTTGGCACGTAAATAACTATTATTTCCATTTTCTATGTAAATGACACTTTACAGGCATTTATGGTAACTAAGTAAAAGAGCAGTTACAACTACAGCCCTGTAAAACTTTACGGGTTCCTAAAAGAGGCCTGTAAGATTTTACATTGCTCATCAACAAAAAGCTATGGAAACTACTTTGTTGTTGAACCACAACACCATGACAACGCCTAGCTATAAACTGTGCTACCGCTTTTGATTACAAAATGTCTTTTTATAACAAAATACACAATTTATAAAAAACGGTAGTGAAGTTGGAAATAAAACTTTGTACACGACACGCTTTGCAATTAATCTTTACTGGGTTCACTGGATTTCCAGCTCACCCGTAAAGATTAATTTACAAAGCTTGGCACGTAAATAACTATTACGGGCTTCATAACGGGCAAGCCCGTAAAAAGAATCTTTATCTACGATCGTACAAAAACAAAAGGCGACTACTTTTTACACTGATTTTCGTGTAAAAAGTTAACGTTTATTGAGCTAGTGTTTTATTGCGTGTAAATTTTTATTGCACGCTAATGTCAACAAGAGATTTATGATAAATGATAATTTATGAACATTTTACAAACTGGTTGCTAAACAACTTAGCACATAAAAATCTAAGCACGCTAATATAATTATGTATATGACATAAACCGCAAATTAATTAAACAATGAATACTATAGTAAAGCGTTATGATCGTAGATAAAACGTTGTAAGATACACATGTAAAAAGTCTCTTAATTGCACTCACCTTCTTTAAGACACTCGCTCGCGTGTTAAACCGTTAGCGCAATAAAGAATGGATTTTTACACTTGTATCTTAAATATCTATTACCCATAGAAACAGAGCTCAATAAACAGATGTTTACGAGTCAGCATACCATAAAAATAATAAAACTAAAGGTTTGAAATGATAACTGAGTTTAATGGAGGAGGAAATGTTAAAAAATGAAGTTCTTAAGTTATAGTTATAATTCCATTATTTAAATTCTCACCCTCACAGATTCTTGGTAATTAAGGAAACTGCAGTATTTAAAAAGGCAGTAAACATGGGCAATTATTCGGAAGTTGGCCAAAGTGGGATTTCATTTAAAGTTATCCTGTTTTTTTAATTTGAAAAACAATAGTTTCATATAAACCATAGAAATGATAACACTTCCAACGTCTCACTTGATATAGTATATTACAATACGAGACTGGTAAGTACTTATAACAGTATAAACGGTATAACAGATAGAGAAAAAGTTGGAAAAACGGCTACGAAACGTTTATTGTGAACATACCGCAAAATATACTAACCTTACTTTTGTAGAGTAGTAGCCAATACTTTAAAATTATTACCGGAAACTCCATATACTTTAGCATATGAAAATAGGGGAGGAAGGTCCGTAAATGTATAAGCAAACTTAGAAGTATAGGTCATCGCAATGCCGCCATTTTCGCGCTCAGTAACAGTTGCAATATGGCTGCTATCGAAGCCGAAACGATCGTCATATGAGGCGCGCGAAGTTCTAAAACTTTGAATTGACGCTTAGTACCAAGAAGTATACACCTGTAAACAAGTCGAGTTATTGATTATTCCTGTTTCCTGTTAATCAATATGTTCGGTCATTTTCGCGCTAGTTGCATAATGGAAATGTATGAGATGATCTATATTACTAAGTCTGCTTATACATTTGCGGAGCTTGATAGTAGACTAATAGGGGACTATAGCCTCTTTATTTTCAAATAGTAGCGACAACGATTGATCTCGCCGCTGGAGCAAAAGCACCAGAACGATGTTGGCGACATTGAAAGTTACCAGATTTGACATTCCGTCTTACAATAAATCTTAGGTTTAATAATTATCATGCACAAAAATATTCACCATATAACATTAATTTGATAATGGACATTCATGTTCTATAAAAACGACCATATTAGTATGATATATACCTCCGTAATTGTAATTTTTCAACAACTTTTAATTGAATTTCCGCAACACCATGCCTATAGTAATTTTTTCTTTATTAAAGTTTGTGTCAGGTTTACTCCACGATGTTGCTACTAACGGGTGTTTTTTTAAATTTGGCGTCCTAGTTAGCTATGACTATGAGTTTGTTGTGAATAGACCACTATTTTTCAAATGTCAAAATGTCAAAACTTAAAAGTGAGGTTAGGTTTAGATACACTGCGGCGTGGCGACATTCAAAGGTGCGTTCACAATCGAACTCTCATTGCTTGCTCTGACGCCAAATTTAAAAAAACACCCGTTACTATACATATAGGGGACATTTTTGAAGCGCTATCTTCGCAGATGGGCGTGCAACTAACAAATGGTTTTTCGGTGAGAAACTTGCATCTAATTAAAAAAATAGCACTATTCCTGCTAAACGATGGTTTATTATTATTATACTAAAATATATAAACTTTTACAATTTATCTAAACTATTCAATCTTTCATTACAATGACGATTTTTTAATTACTTTCCAAATGTTTTAGAAATGTCAGGCGTATTTGCACACCATATTATGTTATTTTGTCTCCCATTTTTCAAAATAAGTTTCTGGTATTAATAATATTAAAGTTTTTGGTATTAGCAAAATGTAAAAAGCCTATTGACATCATAAAAGATGCGTGTTCTTCTCGCGCTAACACCGCAGTAGTGGCGTAACAAATAATATTTATAACTACTACTATTATACAACAAACGAAGGTTAATGTAAGAGGAATGCTCTAGAATAACTTGACTAGTAAAACATTCCCCTATTAAAAGAATGAACTAGTCCGAACGTACTTACGTCTAGTACGCAGGTGACGTCAATAGGCTCTTCTCGTTTTGCGATTATTTTAATGTAAAATTCCAAGCGTTATCTGTCACCAATTTACAAAAGTAAGGTTAGATATGTTTTGCGGTATGTTCACAATAAACGCTTCACAACCAACTTTTATACTCTTTTCTTTTGAAAAATTTGAAATCTGACATTAGTGGCAATGGGTGCGTCCAACACCGAAAATACTGCGCTGCAGCAACTTTCACAGCAATCTTAGATTTAAAAAACCACTGAAGCTATAATATAGTATATTATACACCAAGGTGGTGAAGACTGTTATTATTGACCGAGCACCAAGATTATTTCGCAAGGGGCTTTGCCCCGAGCGGAATAAGGTGCGAGGCCTATTAATGTCTTCACCACCGTGGTGTATATACTATTTTTTCCAGTACTAGCCAAATTTAAGGCAAAAATTAAAAATTAAAATTTTTCTTGTAAAAATCAAGTAGCACAGGAATGCAAATTCGCCTTTCCTTAAAAGTGCATCTTTTAATCCCGAATGTGAGTTTATTTTCCGAGCGTTAGCGAGGAAAATAAACACATGAGTATATTTTTTGCACGTCCTTAAGGACTTAATCGCAAACATTCAAAATTTCGAAGTTTTTTTCCGAAAGTTTCGTTACATGTCATTCTGACAATTGAACTCTGCAAACGCCAAAATCACATAGTTTCAGGATAGTAAATCCTAACAGATTACTTTTTTTGTTGTTTACTTGTTGTTGTCATGGAAACACTTTACTCCCACAGGGAGTAAAAGTGCTACTTTACTCCCTCTTTTCGGGGACTAAAGTAGAGCCTTATATATAGGACGTGCAAAAAATCATTCGAAGTACATCATCGCTTTATACATATACAACGCCTGACGGGCTGACAAGTAACAAGAGACCACTGATTTATTGAATGTCAACAACCAAATTGTCTTAACATCAATTTTGACAGTAGATAAGTGATATAATAAAAAAAATAAAAAATTTAAATGATGGTTTTTAAATCTAAGACGGCTGTTAAAGCTGCTGCAGTGTTGTATTTCCAGCAGTGTGATCAGTGGCGGATTTAATACCTTAGGGGCCTGAAGCGTTACAAGTTTTTGGGGCCCCATAGTATAAATCAATTACTACAATTTATATACCTTTTATTTTTTATCAAAAATTAGGTACATATAATTATTAATATCACGCGCGAATTCACGGGTGGGGGGAATTTTCCCCGGGGGGGGAATTCTTTTTAAATAATTCAACTTTATCTCATGCCGCACTCACAAAAGTGTGAAATTGACGTTTTTGTACGTGTTACACACTATACTTTATCTACGACCATATATTTAACTTAGAATATGATTTTAGATTGAGGTGCTGGATTGTCAAAAGTAGATAATGCCCCGTTTTTTGTGGAAAACAGGTGTTAGTTGTAAAAATTAAGAAATGCGTATAACTCAATGTAATAATCATTTATTATTTAAAATTAATACTGAAATTTGAACAATTATTTAAATTAATAATAGTAGTTTTGTTGATGTCTTCAATTTTTTAAATGTCATAGACACATGTATTTTGGACGTCGCGTTGTTCCGCCGCTGTTTTTTGTTAATGTAAGTAAATCATAACCTCAATCTACAAATACATTGAATACCTAATGCTTCATTTGAATGTAATTTGAAATAATAAATTCCCAAAGCATTTTTAGATTTCCATGTAATAGACTGGTTATTCTAAATGTATGGATTAAAGCGATCAGAAGGCTATATCGTTAAATCAATTTTACGCTAATTCAATAACAATTTTTGTAATAAATTTATATAGTAATAATAACACTAGTAGTCGACACAGTAGCTCAGAGGTAGAGGTGTCGCTCAGAACGTGGAAGACCCAGGGTTCGATTTCCAGTTGGGTGATAATTTTTTCTATATAGATTTGCATTCAAAATATAATTTAAAGTAAAACATTAATTAAACAAAATAAATTAACATAAATAAAATACAAAATGAACACAAACGTGTTTTAATAAAGTGTTTTGTTGATGAACGACTATTTTACTCACAATTTTATAGTGATATGTGTATAAATCACAGACGAGCTCCCTTAACTGAGGAGAACCAAAAGCTCGAAACAGCTGTCTTAAAGTACCGTCTGTGATTTATACACATATCACTATAAAACTGTGACTATAATAGTCGTCCATTAACAATTTCTAAACTTTTAAATTTATTAAATACTCACTTTACTAAAACACGTTTGTGTTCATTTTGTGTTGTATTTATATTAATTATACGGTCGGGCGCTCGACCGTATTTTTATTTTGTACACTTGCTTTCAAAACTTTCGCGTACACACTCAAAATCAAGTAACAATAATATTGCAAAATTGTAGCTGAGTGAATGGGTAATTTTAAAATTAGGTTAAAAATGACACAAAGTAACTTTTACAAAACAAATACCTAATTCGGCAGTAATTAGTGTTTGAAGATAACAAATTTATTTAAAACGAATATAACAATAAATACAAATATGTTAAATAAGGTTTTAATATCGCGTCATGGCCCCATTAGCGTCTAGCATTTTGACATGATTTTGACTTTTCAAAAATTTAAACGTCAAAGTTGATTAATCACAACCCTGATTTAATACAGCGAAAAATAGGTGTACGCGAAAGTTTTGAAAGCAAGTGTATATTCCTGTATTGGATAATCAAATTACGTCGTTTAGTGCGGTTTGATACCTACAGGAGGCACCACAGTTATTTGATAGTGTTAATGTCACTTTTGACATATGTCATTGTGACAGATGGGTCCATAAAAGTTCTACTATATTTTAGAAAAACATTTTTTTCCTTAAAATCAGTTCATTTATAATGGAACTTTTCTGCTTCTAGAAGCATCAAATTTATCAATAATATTTTCAAACCAGTCAAAACATAAATTTTGCGTAATGTCATTTTCAATAAACATTACTGATATATATTTTAAATGACTTTGTCCAAGATTATTTCTTAAATAATTTTTTACACGTTTAAGAACGGAAATCGATCTCCAGTTACATTACATATCAGTAATGTTAAGATTTTCCTTTTGTTTCAACATTGGGAAATGTTGACAATTGACAAATGACATTAAGGAATTTCACCCATTCGAAAGCATGATACAGTTCCCCTTCCCCGAATGTAAGTAGGACGACCGCGCATAGTTTGCTAGAAGGCATTGAAGGCAAGCCATTCGAAGCGACAGAGATGATATATTCCTTGCGGGTCTGCTGCGAAACTGTATATTCCGTTACAAAATTTTACCTATTACTCTGAATGTTTGCCTTTTCGCACGAAACTCTATTGCGTCGACCGTACACCTTTTTTACCCGCCTGTACATGATACGAAATGTTGTTCTCACATGTTTCACTATTCTCGACAAAGTTAGTTCCTATGCCAATAATTTTTATTTGTCGCATGTCCACTGCGATCCTGGGCAGGGGCCTCTGCGAGGCCCCCTGATTTGTGGAGCCTAGAGCGACCGCTTCCATCGCTTGTGCGTAAATCCGTCACTGTTCACCGAATGTCTATCAGAAACCATTAATTCAAGAAATTAGTCATCATAGTAGTCGGATGATCGCGCTGATTGTGCAAGAAGACCAGCATTTGGACCGACAGAGATGATACATTCCTCGCAGGTCTGTGGTAAAACAGTATACTCCGTTACAATATCGCTCTGACTGCCGCTTGTCTTTTTGTACGAAACTCTAATGCGTCAACCGTACACTTTTTTTACGAGCCTGTACACGATATGATCTGTTTCTTGTTTCACTTTTTTGCGAGAAAGTAAATTCCTACGCCAATAATTTTTATTTGCCGCGTGTCCAGTGCGGTCTGCGCTGCTCTGCGGGGCCCCCTGGCTTGCGGGGCCTGAAGCAGCCGCTTCCAACGCTTGTGCCTAAATCCGCCACTGAGTGTGATGGGCGAACCTAGAGTTCCTAAATGAAAACTTTAACTGTGTTTTTCTACAGTTAGGACATGGATGTCAAAATCTAGCTCTTTCTAGGCCAAAACTAAGCTGTCTGAAACAGCGATACTTTTTTCTCTCTTTTTACTTTAGTGACAACATTCAGCATCTGTCAGTTATAAATTTTAGGTTATGCTGTCACGTTTACTTTTATGCATGTAAATTTTTTTTAATGTACACATTATCATTTATTTACTGTTTGTAGAGATTCTTTAAAATTACTATAGTACATACATCGATTTTACGACAGGTTTTAATAAAGTATTAATTGTACCGAATTTCAGAATTAAATAATTGTCATACTGACAGTTTAATTTATTAAACCAATTTTCATGATTACCAACCTTCTAATAAATAGTTTCAAAATATGAAATGTCACTAGGAAAATTTGACTTAACTCTAAATAACACGGAGCTCAGTTCATATTTAGGAACTCTAGACGTACCCATTCTAAAACTTTTTTTTCTGTTTGTGCATCCGAAAGTTTTATTTGAGTATTGAAAACAGTAACATTTTATTTTTTTAAGTTTATATCACTGTTAAACAGCTATTCTTAAAATGTCAAACTTATTTCACTTATAGCGTTTTCGATTTATATGCACCGATGTTGCACGGACTAAAACTGATGTCATGTAACCGTTCGATTTATGGTTTTCGGCTTACACTAACTCGTACACAAATATGCACTTGTGTAAGTTTTTTAGCACAAGGTCGAAAAGTTTGTACTGTGGTTAATGCTTCAGCTGATTTTAGGTTATGATCGTTTGTTTAGAAGTTTCTGGCGTCGTTTCATGCGTATTTAAAAATTGATTAAGAAAAACTAAATATAATGTAATAGAGAAATACAATGTGTCAAATATTTATTGTACAATAAAAACAGCCCAGAGCACGTGTTGTTTCATAGGGTTGAGGTTAGGTTGTTTTGTTTATTGAAGAGCGCACGTTCGATTTATAGTTCTTTTTAATATGTTCGGTGTTCGTGTTAATTTGCACTATTTCAGAACTTACTCGGTGCCAGGGCAATATTAGTGCGTATGAATCAAAAACCTATTATTTACGCTGCAAGTTTGAAAAACAAAAAAAGTACAGAATTATAATTTTCAGTGTTGCCAATTGCTTAACAAAGTATCCATAACAAACGTATTATTTAAAACTAACTTAAGTTATTTTTTTAAATGATTACAAAATAACGCAAATATAAAAAATGGTACAAAGTATTCGTTTCATAAGACATTTTAGCGCACTCGTCTTTTAAAAAGCTCTCCGCTTCGCAGAAATTTTGTAATTAACCATAACGTCACAATCTAACATAACTAAAAATTTGATTTAAACTTTTACAAAAATGAGTGATACTGAGAGCGACACTCAGCTATAGATTAGGAATTATTAGAACCTAGACTGCAACCTACGTCTGGAGGTGGGTAACGATTTATGTAACCAGGTAATAAGCTGCGGCGTTGCCAGTTCTCGTTAACGATAAACAAGATTTGCGCCAAAACACAGATATTCGCTACCAAGTAATAAATTCTGTTACCTGGTAAGCACCAAATCTCGCCAGAAACTCTTTAATATGCTATTATGCTTTGCCAATACCAAATAGTATCACAAATGATGTTATGAGTCATCCATCACCTTTTACAGCGTTCTTTGTTTAAATTAAACAATCAAAATTCGAAAGAATGGTTTATTACAAAGGTTCACTGCTACTTGGCTTTTTTTACACATAAAACAATTTGTGCTTGTGGATTATGTGCACATTGGGGGCATTCAACACATCAAATTGCAATGTGATTGCAGTCATGATACCAATCAAATCAAAATCTATCAAACAGGAGTAAAAGGTTATCTTCTTAAGTTACACATTTAAACATACATATGAGAACATTAATATTTAAAGTCTAATCGATTCATTTTTTATTTAAATGTGACATTTGATATGACATTAATATGTATCAATGCATGTTTTGGAACATCCTAATTACATTATTATTGTTATATAACTTTCTTAAGTAAAATACTACTAATTGTAAGATTATCTAAAACATTTTTAGGTTAGAAAACAATAATATTCCGATACTGATTTCTAAATTTAATATTTAAATCCTGAACAAAATTTGAATAAAATATTTTTATGTCCGATTGCATTATAAAGTACTGTTTATTGTATTGTTTTGTGGCAGTAAACTGGCTTATTATTGTAGTTGTAAAATAAAGTGGTAGTAGTAAAATAAAGTATGGCAACTGCATATGAGATGTCAAATTTTCTTCTGTCAAGAATAAATGTCAAATTTATAAACTGATTTTTTTTGATAATTAGCCAATTTTAGGAATCGAACATAAAGCTTTGTATGCAACTCTTACATAATTGGACCTTATAGACTCGCCCATTTTATAGGCCTTGCTCGCTTCGCTCGCTCGGCCATAAACTGGGCTCGTCTATAAAGTCCTACATTATGTACTTGTTACATAAATAGCTATTATTTTTCACTCGCATATTAGTTGTTTATACAGGGACGAACCTATGGGGGGATGGGAGGGGAAGCTCCCCCCTCAAAGTTGATAATTTTGAGCGAGAGTTGGCAATTTCACAATTTGAAAAAATGAGAAGATAAGAAAATGTGTCCAAAACAATTTATTTTTTAAAATTTAATCTAATTGCCATGCATACACGTTGGAGAGTTTTAAATAAAAATAAGATTTGTGTAAAATACTAATTTTGCTTCATATAATGTTAGGTACAAATAAAAATATTTTCTTACTAGCAGTTGGTATTTTCATTGTAAAACTCTTTAGGTTCGTCCCTGTGTTTATACCTTTGACGCGATATATCTATATAAAGAAGTCCATAACAAGCAGGGCATCATAAGCGGGCATTATCATTTAACGCCCGCTAAGCGTTAACTTCAATCGGCGCCGGCGTTACGTTCCCAATAAACATGAACAACGTCCTTAACAACAATTACTATAAATTAAAATTAATTTTCTATATATTCCCGTGAAAAATGAATCTTGTATGCACCACCAGCGTTACTATAGCATATAGATGATATGCCCATCGGGTGACTTCATCCTTCGGGCTGGAACATACATCAATAGCTATTAAGATTTTATTTGTAAAATTTTTATTTTCTAACCTAAAACTGTTTGACATTAGTGATAAGTCTGCCATCCATGTAATACGCTTTATTAGATAGAGTCCCTCGATTTTCTTAAAGAAAAATAGATACTAGAGTCCCAGTGGGGGTTATTGAACAGATAACAATGTTTAGATAGAAAGTATTTAATGAAAGGATACGTTACCTGGAATATTTTGAATGGTCGGTATTGCTTGAATATTCGGTACTTGTATTACATTTCCAATATTCGTTCCACGAACTTGTTGCAGATTTGCAGGAATTACGGTAAACTGTTGTCCATTTGCACTGGTGAATGTTAACGGTTGCGTATTTGTATCAGCTTGAACGGTCACGGTTTGCGCAGCAACCGATGTGGGTGTTTGTTGAGAATTCTGAGCTGGCTGTGCTGTTACCGAAGCGCTTGCTATCTGAACTTGTTGAAGTTGGCCGCTCGGCGTTATAATGCTTGCCATTTGAGGTACTATAGATTGAGCTTGTATAATGTTTGGCATCGTGGCTAATTGTACGGGAAAGTGGATCGTTTGATAAATAGTTTGACCATTAGCAGATGATATCGGCACTTGCACTGGTATTGTTTGTTGCATTGTTGGAAACTGCACGACTTGTGGTATTGATGGACGGACAGCGACGCTTTGTCCGTTTGATAACTGAACTGTCTGAATGTTTTGTAAATTTGCAGGTAACACATTTGGCGCACGGAGTATTTGACCAGAATGACTAAAGATTTGTTGCGGTTGCTGACTACCTGTTAAAAGTTAGTTTGTTGAATGCGTGAAAATTTAAAGAAAGAGAAATATTTATTTGCGTGTTACCTGCTAGCGACATAGCAGGTATAAAAAGCGCTTCTTGTCCATCGACAGTAACCGTTTGCATAGGTTGCATAACATTATAAGCGAGATTTTGTCCCGCAGCGCTAACAATTTGCGCTCCTTGCTGCTGCAGAAGTTGCTGCGATATCTGCTGAGGAATCCCCACGGGAACGCTGACAACTTGAGGACTTGCAACTGGTAAACTCTTTACGGGGGTGGGCGTATTGGCCATCGTGGGAGGTGTTGGTTCGCTTGAAGTGGGTCCGATCTTGCTACAAGTCGCGGCTAAAAGCGCGAGCGGTGAGGGGGTGGGCTTACTCTCCTGTAATCAAAAAGGCGGAGCTTTAATTTTTTTAGATTTTTTAAATTTAATTTTGGCAATACATAAATCAATATTTTGAAATATTACAATTTATTGTGGAGAGAAATGTGAAAAAATTAGTTAGAAATTTAAGAGCGTTAATTTGCTTACATTTGTTTCTCGTTCTATTCTTAAAATAGGTAAAGTTTTCGCAAAAGTGGTTTAGACGCACGTTTGTATAAAGTTAAATAATGCTACGAAATGCAATAAAAGGTACATTTGTAAAAGTTTGCTCAGAAGAAGTTAAAACGAAATTAATTAATACCACAATTAACTATTCTACTTCCGCCATAATCAAATCATTCCACTGTTTGTGCTAATTTTAAGCAATTTTATTAATTTTTAGAATAGACATGACAATGTCATTTTTGAGGTTAGAGTTCAAGCATGACCATATCAGTTGTCCATATTTCTTGCAAATATAAAAGTTTTGAAGATCGGTTTTTTGAAATCGATTTGAAAGCTTGCAAGATTTAAATATTTAATTGTCATCTGCTACTGTTCCCTTTACATTAACCTGAGCTAAAATGTTTTAGATGATAATTTAATAGGTAACTATAGTTCAAAGATTTTATTTATTACACTCCAATTAACTGCTAATTTCAAAGAAAGTAAGTTGAGTTACGGTATTAATAGTTCCATTTATTAATTTAATTGGATAAAAAACTTTTTAATGGTAAATTTTCATTTATTTTACAAGTTGCAGATTGCCCCGCAGTTGCAGAACGAGGACAAAGTTGTCCATGTCTGATTTTGTGAACAATCTTGATGTAATCGCGTTTCCAAACACCGATGACCCAAGCAATACATTTTTTGTTGCACATTTAAAGTTCGTGCTTAGTACAACCAAAAAATGAAGAAAATAAACCGAAGTAAATCTATAGCAGCCGCAGACTAGCAGTCGGAGTTGATTGTGAACGAGCCTTGCTCCCAAATTGTCATATTTAAAAAGTTTTTCACCACTTCAATTATTAATAAAATTATTACATTTACTACTACCACGACCTCCTCGATTCGACGTTTGACGCAAACGTCGGCGTCGAATCGAGGAGGTCGTGACTACTACATTTATAAAATTATTATTTACTACGATTAATAAATATTAATTGGAGTTGCGAAAAATCTTTTAAGCGGCAACTAATGTCCTGCACACTTTTGCTATCAGAAGGTTATTTATTAATAGTAGTTTTAGCAAAGTTTAAAAAAAATTGACAGATTGCAATAACTATTTTTTTATTTCAAACTGTCTAAACTTGACAATTTGGGAGCAAAGTTCGTTCAGAATCAACTCCGACTGGTAGTCTGCGGCTGCTAGATTCATTCCGGTTTATTTTCTTCATTTTTTGGTTATAGTTAGGTATCATATTTTGAAAATAATTGACACTTGTCATTTAGACATAACTGGAAATTTAGTTTAACCTAGATTTTGACAATCTTACTCTCAGCCGTAAGGCTTTAGTCAAATCTACTCCTATCCGCAAAATGTTTGGGATTCAACGCATTCTTTTTTGTTCCAGTCGATTAGTAAAAAATTTAAAAAACTGGTGGTGTTCGCGTACCAATCGTGTTCCAGGGATCGTGGGTTCGAGTCCCACTTGGGGCGGTGGTATTTTTCTAATTGGAAAACTCCGCCATCTTAACTACGGGTGTGTATTTGTGAGGCATTTTAGATGAAGGACATATGCCTTAGCTGTTGGTTTCCCTGTAGTGTAATTAGGCGGGAAAAAATAAATAATAAACGGAGAGTCATTTGTCTGTTAATTAATTATAAGTACCACATGGGCTGGTGAAAATCCTTTATTAGAGTGACACCAGTGAGAAATCTCCACAGTAGTAAAGTTATAGTTTTTGATGTGCCGTTCCGGCATTAGAATCTATCCGACTGTTACTCTATCCGAGCCAACTACTTGAATATAGTCAAAAAATCATTGTGGAATTGTGAAGGCAGGCAAGTAGCCAGGGGAGGGGCTCGTGGGGCTTACCCCCCCCCGAATCATATATGCGACTTAAATGCAGAATGAATTCATTTCACTTCCTCGCATGCGCTCGTAGGAATCATTTATCCCGAATCTCTCCTACTATTAACAGCTAAACGATGTATTATTTTTCAAAATATAGATGAAAGTTTTACTTTAAGCTATACGAAATATTAAATTACTTTATATATTTAGTACTGCATATCTTCACAAAATATTGACATAATACCCCCCCCCCCCCCTTCCCTATGTACATTATAATTTTCTACCTGTTTTTGAAATTAAATAAACAATATTTTAAAATTAGCCCCTTGTGAAAGAAAATTCTGGCTATTCTTTTAGCAAGACTGGCTCACTCACCACAGGAATCGACGAATGTACATTTTTTAAAATACAGGACTTCAGTAGATTTTGTAACATTGAGAATCTTCTGGCATCCCGGTCGAGAACCAATAGTTATCTGACACCATTATCAGAAGATTGCAGGAGAAGTTCAAAGTACTGTTTCTATCGCGGATTTGCCGCGTTATGCAGTTCTTATACCATTATGTCAAAAGGTAACACTGGCCGCAGAGTGAAAATGTGTGAATGGTTTCTAGACAAGATGGACGGGGGGGGGGGCAAAATTTCCTATTAAACATTTTCTTCTCCGATGAAGCCAATTTCTATATTGCTGGGAAAGTGTCATAACATCACAGGAGAACATGCACTGGTGCTCTCCATCAAACAAGAATGCGTTATGATCATCACCGGTCCTTACGTCGGAATAAAATTATGTGTAAAGATCATTTTGGGACACCCTGTATATTACCCCTTCTTTAAGTAATTCCGAGAATTCTTCTCAATTACATTATCTTAGCAACTTTTATAAAAAAACACTAATTTAATGTATGATTGTGATAAAGTATCCCATTTCAGAGTTCTTCTCAACTCCGAAGACTAACTGCATACTGTTATTTTTAGCATTTTCATTGTTTGTAAAACACCAAACGGCTTGTTCTTTGTCTAAAGTTTTATTCTCACATCTCTACTACGAGAATACGTGATCAACTCTTATTATCTGAAAAATGAGTTACAACAAGACGGTGTTTTGGCTATGTCTGAAGCTATAGTTAATGATAGGTGTTTGCGACTGACTTATCAGTAAATTTAACATGTTTGGTTCTTCAGCTCCGTCTTGTCTAAACATTAGTTTCGAGAATGCGAATAACTCTATTATTGTAAGTACGGCTAGGTTTCGAAGATACCTAACTGTACAGACAAAGTACTAGAAAAATGTTAGTTAGTTAAAAGTTACTTTAGGTTTGAAGTTAGGGTAGCTTAAGCTAGGTTAGAGGTTAGATTATAGGTTCGATGTTTATGTTATGTTAAAGGTTAGAGGTTGAGTTAAGTAAGGTTAGGTTGGGTTTAAAGGTAACGTTAGGTTAGAGGTTGGGTTACGTTTAAAAAATATACTATGCACTTCAAAGATTGGTATCGTTGAGTTCCACTGGGTCGGTCAAAAACCCCACAGACCCTAGAACGATTTTCTATCCGCAAAAAGTTTATAGAGTTTTATAGATTAAGGTGCTTACAATACTTTTAAATTCAGAGATCTGGCAATAGAAACATTTAAGTTTGAAGACTCAAAGGTTTTACACCTAAACTTAGAAATCTGTTATTATTATTAAAAATATTATTATTAGAATCACAAGAACTAATAGCTTACAGATGTAATCTATAATCTTCGAAGGGATCTAAACCTCTAAAAAACTAAACGCTTACAATCTGCAAGAACTCAATGTTCTACAAGAGAAGCTGCAATAAAATTTTTCACTATCTTGGATGGAAAACTGGAAGAATTGAAAATTTTGAATCCTTACAAATGACGTCTGCGACAAGGCTGGATTTGACCTTACTTGGAATTATATACTTCTTTGCAAGCAACACTTAGGTAAATGACACTGTCTCTCGAAAACAACATGGGCGTAGAAGAAAACGATGACGATAAAAGCCAACGCTGATAATGGCCATATCTTCCCACCTTTCGTCAAAAAACAGACATCTTTACAATCATTTGTGTGCTGATGGGCCTGAGAAAGCAGGATAATGCTTTTTTAGAAAAAGGGTAGCAGGATAAGCATTTCCTTGGTCTATTTTAGAAAAAGATTTAAATGGTTGCAGAGGATACTGCCCGACCATCTAATTTACACACAGTACCAAAGCCAAAAGAACTGTTGGACATCCGACGATACAGGAAAGGAAGTTTTTATAAGAGAGGAAAGGAGAGACTTTAACGCTAAAGCAAAATACATCAAAAACTGCTAGGAAAAGATTGACTTTTAATAATGTCATTATCCAACGTGATTTAATGAAAGAAATGTAGCAAGCAGCTTGAAGAAAAGAAAAACAAACAAAAAGATATCAAATATCAAGGATGCACTGCAAAAAACCAAGTCACCAGTGAAACAGTACATTGTAAGCGACAGTTCAGAGTCTGACAGAGAGTCACATGTTTCTGATGTCTAGGTCTACTAATATCTTCATAATTTGTCTCAACAGGAGAATGATTGTCTACGTAAGTCGACGGCTTATAGCCCAAGTGTTTCGAGTGTTTGAAGTAAACGTTATGTTTTTTTTCCTTGATATTTATGGAGTACAAAGACCCAAATAAATTCACATGGAGTGAGAGAAAAGATCTCTGCAAAGTGATTATTACTGATATCTTAGCCAAGGCGTCTGTTCTGATCGTTGCAAGATCTCGATATCTAGGCTTAGACCAAGCTGACCTGAAACTTGTCAATCGCAAATCTAGAGCTTACACATAGTATTGAAAAGATTTTAAAGAGCCCACAATTGGGTCCAAATTTCTGGATTTTTTTTTAATCGGTAAATGCAACCTTTTTGCAATACATAAATACTGTGCTAATAAATTTCTGTGTGGTTTTCTAGTGGTTTTGAAAACTGAAAACTTGCGATGAAAAAAATGAAGATAGCTAACAAAAGTTGCGATATCTAGTATTGTAGTTGTTTTCTGATCCATATGAGAATTGGATGTCTTTTGTCCCCAAATGGGTTTTTGTGTCGTCACATTACAGATATTGGAAGAGTCCTTTAATTTATCACATTAACACTTATCTCAACACATATCGCCTAGCGAGCTTGTTTCAGATACTCTCTCGATTCAGATGTACTGTCTTCAAGTAAACACTTCCAATGTCCAAAACTAAATCATTATGATGACCACCAATTTGATGTAAATGGTAGTGAAAATGATCCATTAAATTCAGCCCGAATTGGACCAATTTAGTTTAGGTTAGGTTAGAGTAGGTATAGAATTAAGATTTTACATGACGTAATCATTAGCTACCTGTTTAAAAGATAACAAGACGTTAACATAACCTCAGAATACCATAAAATAATGTCATGCACTGTATGAGTTTTTAAAATTTGTGAATCTAGATGCTCATTTTCACTTAACTAAAGGATTTACATACACACATCGCAAGCTACAATATATCGGAAAGGCCGCTGTTTACCTCCCAATCAGCTGAAACAGTGACGTCAATGAAAATAATTTATGGTTGGAAAAGTATTGTTTTGGTTACAAAATTACATTGGATTTGACCGCAGAATTTGTAGTAGTCACGAAGTTGTCTTTCTATATTTCCAGAGACATACAATTTGTTGATAAAGACCGTCATTGGCGCTAGTAATTTTTGCAGCTTCATTTGTTTTTAAAGAGAAGTAGTTGACGCTACGTTAGATATAAAATTAGGATT
Source organism: Agrypnus murinus (assembly GCA_929113105.1). Taxonomy (NCBI): domain Eukaryota; kingdom Metazoa; phylum Arthropoda; class Insecta; order Coleoptera; family Elateridae; genus Agrypnus; species Agrypnus murinus. The sequence goes on along the minus strand of OV816028.1, from coordinate 152,857,887 downwards.
CCTAAATAATAATTATTTTTAAAAATAAATCCAACGTCAACAATCATTGAGTTGCTTTAGATATCATATAACATGCAAAATATGCAACAAAAATAAAACAAAACGTTTCAGAAAAAAGTACTGCTTCGCAATGATTTGGCAATCCTGTACTCTCAACTACATACATACATACATAATCTTTAACCCCTTATACCTTTCGGTGTCAAAAAAACACAAATATAAAACAAAATTAAAAGCTTAACTTAATAGCAACCTTCTGCGGATAGCCAGGTGCGACTTCATACTTTCTTAGCAGTACAAAAAAACTAGCAAATTCGAACGATAAATTTAACAAGGCCACGTGTACAAAGGTTTAGAAAATTAAAACCCGGTAAATAAAGCGTGTTAATTATTGACGAGGTCTGTTTTTTATTTGGTAAATCATTGTATAATAAGGAATATTTAGAAACCTAGTGCATAAAGTCTTTAATGCAAGTATTAATTAATTAATTTAGTTGGAAATAATTAATAAATTTGAACTATTTATTATACCCACACAAAGAAATTTGAAAAAACGACTTTCCCAGTATTTGGAATCTTTTACGGACTTTCTGTTGTTTCAAACGTAGAAAAACAAAAGAACGTTTACACCACCACCGATCGCTTCCGCTTTCATCGTGCCAGTACTTTTTCGATGTGAAACTATCCCAAAAGATTAGTGCACTGAATAATAATAAGAGCTTGCACACACAAGGCAAGGCAAGGCAGAGTGTTATTTTCGCTCTGCGCTCCTCCGACCCCTGGATGGAGCCAAAGTTCGACCTCCTATCTACAAATGGGACAAAGTAACTCCCACAGCCCACTTCAATCCTTGCCCGCCCTAAACTAAGAACTACTTGTGGCCCAGAGTAAAGAAAATTCAGTTACTCACCTGGGTTGTGTTCTGAACGTATTCTGATTTTATTGTTTCCACTTCAGAAGTCATTATTGTTAACAAAATTGTAATCTCTATGCATGTTCATTGCACTTTGTTCATTCAATTTTATTTCTTTTTAGCTTTGTGAACCGTGCTTTAAACGTTTCCTCTATCTCAATCGATATTATCGTTTAAGGGATATTTTAGCGGAAAAATGTACAATTAGTAAATTAACACTGTTCTTTTAAATAAATAATAAACACACGAGGTGTGCTCGTTAAACCACCGGGGATAATGAAATTTGCACAATTGGGCGTGATGCGTAAGAACTAGCTCCGGGTGAACTTTGCGAACGCAGGCGGGCGACCAACACACAAACCACGCCACTTGTCGATGACGGGGCCGGCTTTGCTATAGGCCGTTTTAAATGCATGTAAACACTGTGCACTTCTTAAACTTATTTTCAATTAAAAAATCATGAAAACTGTTTTAAATTTTCACATCAAACACACACTTCACCGTTTTAATGTCAAAGTTGTTTTTACACAATACTACGGGTTAAATTTAAAAGAAACATTGAAAACTATCACATAGCAGTTGATCAGAAACGCATTGTACAAGAGGTAACACTACTCCCAGCCGCGGGCTAAGGGGCGTCAGTTGTCTCAAATTGCGCCCTCCCCTCATGCCCCTGCATGCAACATCACGTCTTAGTATGCTTTGGGTATTGTTTAATTTTTATATAAAAACGAGGTTGTTCCTCTCTTTAGCTATTTAAAAACCATTAGTAGAAATGTATCATTACAAAATGCCAAAAATATAGAGATTACTTTCACTTGAAAGAACGAAAGTGTGTTAAGACTATCGAGGGCAAGGTTTGACCTTGAGGGTTAAAACTAGGAAGCAACCGTACCCGTGTTATACATAACGCAGTTCCCTACAGGGGCTGGACACTCGGTCCTGACTCCCGCAAGGGTGGCAATGGTTACGCCCACTATATCCTTGCAATTTTACTTTGTAAATTATTTTGATTTGGGCGTCCGTAGATAGAACATCGAATGTTCAGATGACTTTCGATTTATATTTACTAGAACAACACTTTTAAATCAGTTGTAGGTATAGCGTGAATGTAATTCCACGGAAACAAATAATTTCTTAGAATAACACATGCTTTGGCAGGTTAACCCACATAAATTATCGATTATGAATACAGTGTATTTCAAAGCAGAATGTAATAAGTGGATAAACATTTTTGTATTTTTTAAAATATTATTTGTAAACATTTCAATAAATAATCAAACAAGATTATGAGTAATAAAGCCATGAAAAAACCAGCTCTTGTATTTATTAAAACTGCAGTTATTTCTAAAATTGCAACTAATAAATTTAAAAATGACTTAATAAAGTTAAAGCGATTATATTATTTTATTTTCTTTACCCCTTTTAGGATTAAATTTTTTTTCAATTATATTTTTAGATCTACCGTTAGGTTATGCACCCCAACTAACACGTACGTAACCGTAACAGCGACCCACATGCAAAGCTATTAATTATTGTGTTCAAAGAAATTTATTAAATGTGACAAAATATTACTATATACGATTTTTTGTTATCAGAGGCGGGGTTAACGATCGGTTACCACGGAAAATGTTAATCGATATTTTAATAAACCTGAAATCATCTAGTTCAGATTTCAAATAGAGAAAACTTGAGTAGATTAATAAATAAGCAAAAATCAATAAAGTCGCTTACAGAGGTGTACAAAATTAATCTTTGTAAAATTGTATAAAATGTCTTGCCTGAAAATAGGTTTTAGGTGAATAAAATATTTTATTCACAATCGATACATAATGTGTTTATTACTGATGTTTAAAAAGTTAGAAAGTAGTTTATTATACACCATAGTCAATAATAAGTTCTCTTGGTTAGTAATGAGTTCTCTTGGTTAGTAATATCCATTACTTACCTTTTGCTCGTTCTAAATATTCTCAACAGATGGCAGAAGTTTTCGTATCTATCTTTACTTTTAGCAGGTAACAAACAGTCAATCACTGTTAGTAGCAACTTCTCGCAATTCCGGTGGTGTGCAACTTACATCAGTTTCACTATCAGACATTTTAAATCTTGTAAATTGCAATTAGAAGCAATGTAATTAAATATGGTTTAGTAGTGACACGAATTTACTTTGACAATTGTTGCAGCAATTGTCATTTTATCGCCACCTGAATAAAAACGCTGGTGTTGTGTTTTACATATATCAAGTATAAGGTATCAATGTAAGAACATAATTATGTACGATTGTGAATAAAATAGTATACATACCTCTGCGGGAAGACATTACGCGTCGAGCAATTACTGCCCTTGGCGCTTCGCGCCTCGGGCATATTATTGAAACGACTTCTTCTCGATTCCCCACTTCCAATAAATATAATTTCTGAACAGATCGAATAATCTTCCCCTTGGTCGTTTTAATCTTGGCAACTCTTGTGTGTCCATCTGGACCTGGGTATAACTCCAAAATTCTCCCCATAGGCCATTCTAAACGCTTCTTGTTATCACTGCCTATGAGTACTACATCGCCAATTTGCGGAGGAACAATTTGTTTCTCTTGAGCCTTTTGCACAAGCAGACTCAAATATTCTTTTCGAAACCTCTCTCTTAGATCTTGCCTCAAACGTTGTCTGTATCGTAGCCTCTTCTCGAAACCTGAGCTCTCAATGTGATCAAGATCTCCACTATCACTGTTGGAGATTTCTTGCAAGAACATCGATGGCGTAAGTGGTATCAAGTCGTCTGAGTCTTCTGACACGTACGTCAATGGTCGGTTGTTGATAACAGATTCGACATCACACAAGATGGTCAACAGCTCTTCATAATAAAGCAGCGATTTTCCAAGAACTCGTAACAATAATTTTTTCATCATCTGCACCAGGCGCTCCCACCATCCGCCCCACCAGGGCGCATCAGGAGGGTTAAACTTCCATTGTATTCGTTTTGTAGCATAAACGGCTGTAATATATTTCCAGTCCAATGCTCTAAACAAGTTCTCGGTACCCATGAAGTTTCTGCCGTTGTCACTATAGAGGACCCTGGGCCTGCCCCTTCTTGCAATGAAACGACGAAGCGCTTGCAAGAAACCTTCTGTACTTAACGAAGTTCTCAGTGTCGAAGTGGACTGCTCTGTATACAGCACATGTGAACAATACAACCCATACCTTGCTACCATCTCGCAAATATAGAGGGGCCAGCCAGATCCACACCAACAATGTTGAAGACTACAGTATCTCCCACTCGGTCAGCTGGTATTTATGTATTAGTAATTTATCTTTTTCAAATCTTTTACAACGTACACATTGATTCTTTATTCGTCGTACTGTTTTCCTACATCTGAGAATCCAAAACCGACGTCTTATCTCGGTCATCGTAGCTTGAACCCCTGCGTGGCAATTGCATTCGTGCACATATCTAATTAAGGCGTCTACAACAGGGTGACTTGAAGGTAATAAATAGGGATACTTGAAGTCGAACACATCATCTCTACGAGTTATTTTAGTAGCTACTCTCAATAGCCCCTTTTCATCAGTTATCACACGCAAATCAGAACCTGGGCACTTATCTTTTGAAAAGCACTCCTTTTGTAACAATTTAATGAGCAACTCTTCACCTTCATTAATTTCATCAGCAGACAATTCCCCAACTAACCTCTCGTGCAAAGGTCTATTTGAGTTGAATATAAACCTCTTTACCCACGCCATCATACGGATTATACTCGGATATCTTGAAAAATGTTTACAATACCAAAGCGATTCATCCCCAACAAGATTCACAGCTACGGTTTTTTTAAGTTCCACATTCACCAATTCTAAATATACTTCCTGATTCTCAACTGGCCAAAATTCTTCGCTCAAACTTAACCACGTTGGCCCCTCCCACCATTGCGACTTTAATAATTTGGAGGGCGCACAACCCCTCGACAGGATATCAGCCGGATTAACTTTGCCCGAGATATGTCTCCAATTCGTTGGCTCACTCGATGCGCGTATTTCGTTAACCCGATTTTTAACGAACACTCCCCAGTTACTGTTTCCTTGGATCCACGCTACTGCTGTTGTGGAATCTGTCCAAAAATAAGTAACTATGTCCTTTAAGTTTAATGCAACCTTTACGCTGTTTAATAAACGCGTCCCGATCACACACGCCAATAACTCCAATCGCGGGATAGAAATTCTTTTTAAAGGAGCAACTCTAGATTTACTTTGCAGCAATCGCACAATATATTCAGAACCCCTCTTACTTCTCAAAAATACGACGGCGGCGTATGCTCGTTGACTGGCATCACAAAACGCATGAAGACTCCACGTTGACATAGGGCTGCCACTGGATATCCAACGATGAACTCGAACGCTGGATAAGAGATGGAACTCAGTTACCCATATTCTGAATTTGGTCTCGATTTCTCCAGGTAACTTCTCGTCCCACCCTAATTTAGCTACCCAAGCGTCTTGCATACACAACTTGGGAACCAACATAGCTGGTGTGAGAAATCCCAATGGATCATAAATTTTCTGCAAAATGGAGAGGATCTTTCTTTTCGTTATTGCCTCTTCCATTTCAAACTCGGGGATTACACACGCTAAAGTATCTGTATATTTTAAGTTGTGAACAAAGCAAGGCATAATGTCGCTTACTACAAATAAGACATTTTACCGTGACTTTACAGTTTCTCGCAATGTGGCTACCGATTTAATGTTTCTAAAATTTCAATATCCAAACTTTAGTATTAGAAATTAAATGGCGCCCCAGCTTACATCAAAATATAATCATCTTCCCATCAGTTAACATCCAACACATCCTAGATAGCGTTACTATTTTTGAGGTCGTTAGCCTTCCATTCTTATTATCCTCTCTATTCTTTGCTCATAACGTTTAACTGCAAAGCATGTAAAAGTAAGTATAAAATAGTTCAAATGAGAGCAGTTGCAATACCTACTTTAGGTTTTAATGCAGACATTTAAACTACGACTCAGTTCTTTCGGTTTACAGGTTAATATTTGATAGAGTTCCTAAATGAAATTTCAAATAAGATTGTGGCATTGTTCTATATTGCCGGATAGTGGATAATTGTATATATGACCAATATTTAAATCGTCATTTATGCCAAGGATCCAATATCCATAGACATAAAAATAGTTACTTCAACAGTTTTATTGTCTATAATTATGACGTAGACAATTTCTTTCAAAAGCAGTTTTTATTGCCAATGTCAGAATTAACATAACAATAATTTGGATAACTTTCTCATCAGTTGGATATGAAGAAAATAATGAAGTATGGCAACTGTGCATCGTTGCGTTTGTTTTGTAGTTAGTCTCTTCCGGTTGGTGGCTGACAATTCGTTAAACAGTTTCATAGTGGTTTCATGAAAGTTTTAGTTCGTAAGCTACAAATTTTGTTTGTTGTTGATTATCAAGTTGTGAACATTGAAAAGAGAACTGCGACTTCTCTATTAATGACGTTAGGCATCGCTAATCTAAAATGCTACATGTGCTAAGTTCTAAAATTTAAAATGAATAATGAAAATTTATAATCTCTCAGTTAAAGTTAAATATTTCCTCTAGAAAATACAACACCAGCATAGTGAATTAATAGAATATGCACTTGTATAATGTCAGGTTAATTATACATTTAACTAGCACTTATTTATTTTGGACTACACTATTGGCATTAGCTATTGGTGCAATATTAGTATAAGCCATTGGACTAACATTGGCATATGTTATTGGGCAAATATTGGCATATGTTGTTGGGTCAATATTGCAAAATGTCCACACTTTCCATTGTTCCAATATAGAGTAATTCGTTTGGCCCAATATATCCTTGGAATTGGCTTAATATTGGAACGATATGGGTAGGTACTTGGGATATCTCAATACACTATGTACTACATTCAATTCTTAGAGAAAATCAATGACCAAAACAGTTAAAAATGGCAGAAATTGTACTAATATCCAAGCCAGGGAAATATAATATCCAACAAAATAGATTCATACCGTCCAATAAGTTTACTTGCTATCATTGCTAAGCTCCTCGAAAGACTCCTGGTTCAAAAAATAAAAGCCAATCCCAACACTGCAGAATGAATAGCTCAACACTAATTTAGATTCCGTGAATATCACTAAACTACAACAAACTCATAGAGTATGTTACGTCATAAATGAGGCACTCGAAAGCAAATACTGCACCTCGGTATTCCTGGCTGTCAGCCAAGCTTTCGACAAGGTTTGGCATAGAAAGTTATTATTCAAAATTAAACAGTATCTCACCATAACTCACCTGATGCAAATTGATGAAATCCTATCTAAGTGACAGAAAATTCAGAGTCAAGATCAAAGAGGCTGTATCCAATAAAATTTGGGGTCCCACAGAGAAATATGATTGGACCGCTACTATATTTATTATACACGGCAGATCTACCACTTGACAGGAATACTACCACTGGAACCTTCGCTGATAATACTGTCATCCTTGCAACGCGTGAAGGCCCAGCAACGGTCACGAGAACTCTACAAAACCACCTAAATGAAATATAAACATGATTCAATAAATGGCGAATCAAAATCAACGAGACCAAATCAGTCCTAGTTAACTTCACACTCAGAAGAGAACAGTGTCCACAAGTACATATAAATAACGTAAATATACCTCAACCTCAGTCTACGTGCACCAAATACCTTGCTACACACCTGGATTGTAGACTCATCGAAAAACCATATAATCAAAAAAAGAAAACAAATAGATCTAAAAACAAAAGACCTATACTGGCTAATTGGAAAATATCCAGCCTGTCCTTAGAAAACAAAATTATCTTCAAGACAATAATCAAGCCTATATGGGTCTATGGAATAGAGCTTTGGAGATGTGCAAGCTAATCAAACATCTCAATCATTCAGAGAGGTCAGTCAAAACTACTCTGGTATGGAAGCAATCACACGCTACATACAGACCTAAACATACCATATGTTAAAGACAAAGGGAAAAAGTTTCCTACATCACAACAAGCTAGAATATCACCCAAATGCCACAATTCAGCCACTGATAGAACTACAGCTCAATAGAAGAATGTTAGAAGTTAGAAACGCTATTCTTTTTCTGCCTACCAGGTAAGCAATTTTACTTTGAACAACCGACAAGCGTGTTTCATTAACATTGAAGATTCAGTAAGCCGAAAAAATATTCATTATCTAGAGAGTTAAAACATTCCCCAACATTTTGTTTGTTGAAATCTAATGCTCGTGCAAACGAACTGCGCCTTGCAACACCATTTTTAAACTAATAGATTATTCTATTTCTCATGCCATATCCTGATCTCCCATATTTAGAATATTGTAACGAATAGTAAACCCACATATGACGTCATCAAACATTCTAGATGTATGAGTCATCAACTGTATGACTCATCAATAACACCTGCATGTATGACTCATTAATCAACACCTGCAAGTATGACTCATCGACGTCACTTATCAACACGTCATCGAACATTCTAGATGTATGAGTCATCGTATTAAAGATATAAATTGAGATCGCGAGTAGAAGGGGGCAGTTAATGTTTGACCGGCATGGTGTAATGTACTCTGAATAATTAGTTAATAATTATTGTAATACATAAATAGTTTTTATATAAATAGTCCTCAAATAAATTTGTAAATACCTAGCATTTTTATAGTTTGTTAAATAATTTATAGTTATAGTGTTTTTAATAAAGTGCATTGTAAATAATCTTTTCTTTATTAATAGACGATTTAAACAGCATTTTGGTTATTATTTTAAAAAGAACGATACAATATGTTCAAAATTTCCTCACAGGAGTGTGAAATTGGCGTTTTAGCACGCGTTACACACTATACTTTATCTACGACTACAAAAAAAGTTATAAACCACCAAAAGCTAAGAAAAATATTTAACCTAGAATTTATATATTCGCATTCATATTTTTTACGTTGAAATATCTGACAATAAATTGTAAAGAGATGTAATGTGAGCCGCATAATAATGAATAATATTATATTAACAATTTATATAATAATGTAAAAAAATTAATCAATTTTACATTAATTAAAATAAAAATTTTTAATAACTTTTTGTATAATGAGAATAACCAACTCATGTCAAGACGGCTAAGAGGCTTAACGGTAGAGAACTGGCTTACAAATCAGTCAGTCCAGAGTTCGATTCCCTGTGAAAGCGATAAGTTTTCTAGATGGATTTACATTCAAAATATAATTTTTCTATTTTGCGTCTATAATAAAGCTGTTAAAGCACCCAAAACAGTGCTTTAATAGCTTATATGAGTGTTTTAATAGCGCAACTTTTTCAAAGTTGGTAGCATTTAAAAGATAATTGAAAAAACAGATAATTGACAAAAACTTCACTCAATTTTCTGTGTCAATCAATGAATTTAAATGTCATATCAGTGTTGTCAATTACCACAAAAATCCCTAAATTTTGAAATTGCAATTTTTTTATTTAAAAAGGGAATAAAAGACGCAAAATACAAAAAATAGCATAAAAACTCGTTTCATAAGTCATTATTACACTCGTCCTTTAGATAACTAGCCGCAAGCGGCTCGTTTTCTAAATTTGGACTCGTGCAATAAATCTTGCCTTATGAGACTCGTTCTTTAATATACTATTAATGTAAAACAAAATAAATTAACCTTTATCTAAAATTTATACCAATTTTTTATTTTAAATAATTTATAATATTGCATGTGCTGGCATCTATAGCGTTTTAATAGAACTACTGATCGTGAGAAATCATTCCTCACGGTCTTTACTGTTGAGTTTGGAGATTGTTTGCAATTGGTCATTTTCACGGTTACTAGATTGTGCGGAATGTGTAACTTTCTATGGTGGTCGTAGATAAATATTATTTAAAATTGAATATTTACCTTTTGTTATATCAAAATTTATTATTACTGGATATTAATTACAAGAACCTCTTTAGTTTTTGAAGGTAACACGTTTGCAGTAAAAGTATTCCTTCAGTAAATTTTGGACCTATACTGTTCAGAGATTTCACAAATAATTATTTTTCTCATTATTTTTAATTTATTAAACAAGCAAGATGCAATATCAACCGAGAATTCTAGGGTGAAAGACGGAAAATTAGACAATATAATATTACAAATAAGTGTACAAGAGAGAAAAAGATTTGATTGCAAGATCGAACGAGTTGCGTTTATATATATAGTCATAATATAGTGACAACGAAAACATTTTTGTTACTTATGTTTATACACTCTGATGTTATATACCATTACTAAACAAAAGTGTTTGAAAACCCCTATAAACTGCTCGTTTAAGCTCTTTAAACAGATATTATGTTTACTTAGCCTACTAAATTATATAAATTAAAGATATGTATATTTAGTAATCGTAGGTTTGTGGTTACTATCATATAAATAAATATATTTATTGGATCTTTCAGAATAATTCGCTTTTTTACTCATAGCTATTCTTGAATAAAAGTTTAAATTTAGATTAAATTTTGTTCTAGACATTCATTACAAATTTCATCAAAATCGGCCCAACACCCAATAAACATTGTATTTATACAATAGTAACAACAAACTTAATATCACTAATTGTGAGGACCATAAGTTTGCAGCTACTATTAACTATATAAATAAAAATGTTCATTGGGCACCTATTATGAGCTTAAAATGTAATCGTGTTAAAGTTACTAATTACAAAAAAGTAATTGATTACACTAATCGATTACAAAAGTAATTTTGTATATGGTAACCAAAGTTGGAAAGTAATCAATTACAAAAGTAATCAATTCTTCCCAGCTTTGGTATACAAAAAAAATAATTAATGCTTTGGACATAATATATGTTGTCTTGACTATATTGATCTTAGTTGGCTGTGCTAGAGTTCCTAAATGAAAACTTTAAGTTATTTTAGAGTTAGGATACGGATGTCAAAATCTATCTCTTTCTAGGCCAAAACTAAGCTGTCTGAAACAGAGATATTTTTTTCTCTCTTTTTATTTTAGTGACAACATTCAGCAGCTGTCAGTTATAAATTTTAGGTTATGCTGTCATGTTTATTTTTATGCATGCAAAAACTTTTAATGTGCACATTATCATTTATTTACTGTTTGTAGAGAATTTTTAAAACTACTATAGTACCTACATGATTATATCAATTTTACTACAGCTTTTAATAAAGTATTAATTGTACCGAATTTCAGATTTATATAATTGCCATACTGACAGTTTAACTTATTAAACCAATTTTCATGATTACCAACCTTCTAATAAATAGTTTCAAAATATTAAATGTCACTAGGAAAATTTGACATGCGTGACTTAACTCTAAATAATGCAGTGTTCAGTTCATATTTAGGAACTCTAGGTTGTGCCATCTCAACTGTTAGACAACATTTGCATGAAATATTGGCATAGTTAGGGAGGCTTAGCACCCATAAAAGAATTTTCTGTTTCTTAAAATTTATCCGATAAAATGCAATTCTCATCATAGCTTAATTTATTTATAAGAATAAAGTGATGTGTTACCCTAATAAAGATATTTACTGTATACACCTAATGTCAAGACTTCTCAATCATTTTCATCGAAATAGTAATGTTACAGTGTTGTAGTTAGTAAGTTTAAAGACTTTGCAGAATGTTACTCTGAAAGCAAAGCTGCTTTGTATAAATGGAAGAGATGACTCATCTATGTATATTTTGAATTGTACATTTTACAATTGTGATAACAATTATAATGCAGGCCTGATGAGAGGGAGAAGGGGAGCAAGATTTTTCGTACCTGGTATTCTCTTTTTGTCTTTTTTTCTTCTTAGTTGGTAATTTCTAGTTTGATTATATAACACTCTCATTAACTTTGTGTCAGTTGTTTAGGGTCCTGTAAGAATCGGCTCTCGATGCCGTTGCAATTTATTCATTAAACCAATGATTCATTTTGACTAATCTGTCATCAACATATCAAGCAAGTAGCTTCAGGCAAGAAAGAACATTAGCAAATTTCACAAGCATCATTAACGATGTCATAAAACAAACATTAGAAGAAAAGCAAAATCACAGGTTTTTCTTTATGCAAAAAGGTAATATTTTTGCTAGCAGAGATGATTGATATTAAACCTAGAGTTCATAGGTATGAACTAAGCTTTGTGTTATTAAAGTTTTCATTCAGGAACTCTAATCAAACCTACTACAAAATACATTCAATCTACAAAAGCCTTTAAATACAAATAGTACTAAAAAAATATATAATTATATATATATATGTATATGACTACAAAACTTTTTAATTAGAATCTAAGCCTGCTTTGATTATGTGAAATGCTAAGGTTTCTTGATTGTATAAGGTGCAGGTTTTTTTAATTGGTTTTACAAAATTAAAATAGCAAACGATTTTGTACAACTAGATTTACTTCCTTTTTCTTTGATCTACAAAATAAAAACTATTTAAAATTAAAAAGCCACAGATAAATACAAAAATATACTACCAACAAAGTCGTTGAAATGTAAAGTATTAAGCTTATTACCCTTTCCTTTTATACTTACAATATAATTCAGTTTACAAAAATAAGTTAATATAAAAATTTCTTAGAAAACAACACCGTAACAATTGAAAAAATAGTTTAGTCTTATATTAAATTGCACTTATATTATCTGAATATTTAACCAGGATCATGCTAGGCGCTAGAATTCTAAAATTGACATTTTATACTTTTAAATTATACAATATTAATGGCTTTTCAAGATATATCAAATAACAATTAACATAAATATAATTATTTACAATAATATAATCTGTAGTTTATCTATGTATACTTATATATCTAATAAAATTTAATTATAAAATGAAATTAGATAAGATGATCCTGGCTTCACACACATAGTATGTTTACTTTATATTTTAATCTGTAGTGTACAATTTTATTTTAATTCTTTTCTTTAGGAAGACTTAAGAAATATCACAAAAAAGCTAGGGCTTTCGAATGTTTGACATCATCTTCTCAATACCATTCTGATATGATTCCCTGAAAATTTTTGGCACAGGCACATATCGGTATACTAAGTAACCACCAAGTGTTAACAACGATATCCTGAATGTGAACTTGAATATTTTTGAAGATAGCGATGGTGGAGGAATTGTTATTATATTTGCTAAATAAGGTCTTTGATCTGTTGGCCATAAACGACTTATACCTACAACATGACCAATTCCGACAACACCAACTACTTTTATTGGTTCGGATGAACCCTCGGCATATGCTGGAACAAGTTAATGAAATTAATGTAGATTAAGTTATTAAAGTGTACTATTAACTTATTATTCAAGATTGAAAATTGTTATTTTTCGGTATTACTGTAGTGTATAGAAAGGTTAAAGTGTGTGTGCACTTATAATCCCCTTCGAATATAAAGTGGTGGATCTGTAAAACTGCTGTGCTGATGTTTGCAATGTAGAAAAAAGAACTCTGTATTAATCTAGATGCAAGTAAGGAACTCTAGATTTGGTGATCTGTCAGTTATTGATATTGAGGTTATTATTATAATGACATTAATGTCATGTGTTAAGGTTAGAATGTGTAATCATTTACTTTTCTCACTTAAATGATGGAAAGTGTTTGTAGAAAAGAGCCTGTTTACTTATTTAAAAGAACTAGAGCCCAGAAATTTCCTTTTTTATATATTTAAGAAGATACATTTAGCATTATAAGAAATATTTTTACAAAGAAAATACCCAGATAACTTTCCTTTCTTTAGTTTTTATCATTTAAAACAATTGACAAAATATATTGTTAGAGAAATATTTGTAAAATTCAATTAACAAATATAGGGTTATCATAAAGTAAGGGATATATTTCAACCACGACCTTCTAGATTTCACGAGGCGAAGTCTCTTATCCGGCCTGGGCACTTTTACAATTTCCCATATAAACTTTGTTTCTGAGAAAACGCAAAATTTCGCCGTTTTGGCGCTAGCTGACACGCTGATGTTTATTTGTCACTTGATGATGTATAGGTTAGGTAACCCTTACAAATGTCAAGCGTTGCAGTTTACGTAAATATTTTGGGAATTAATTAAATAAATTTAAATTATGTTATTAAAATTAATTTACAAGTTGGTAAGTGGTTTAATAACATTATTGAAATTAGAATTTTATAACTTTCCGTGAGCTGCATTTAGGATATAGAGAAAGTGAGCAGTAAGTACATTATCTGTTCACGTTTTTGCGATGTTTCTGTTTGCCAAACAAGGTTTTAGCAATTTTTAAAGAATTATATTACTACGTTCCTCCTTGTGGTCGTGGCAAACAAAGAACTGTGAAGAAGCAATTGGAGTTAGAAGTACCTAGTGATGTTAGAATATTAGACGGATTACATTCTCCAGGTAAATGTTCTACAATCTGTATTACAAGCTCGATTATTTGGTTGAATAAAAGTGTAAATCTTCTAGTGGAGTATTTTAATGCACCTCTATCTTGAAGATTTACAAATCCTATCAGTGAATTTGAACAGGAGGCAGCTAACAGAGAATCTAACAGGCTATTGACATTCAATCCTTTCTTCAGTTTTTTTGAAATGAATCCTGCCAGAAGGGCTACAGATGCTGAAAGAACTCCGTAATCGAGATGCATAGATAAGGTTTGAAGTTCTTTTATTAATTTTGTTATATTTTTAGGAAGATCGATGTTGAAATTTATTCTTTCAGGTATCTGTAATTGTTGATCTGTCGAAATAAGGAAGTATATATTATTTTGCTGTTGAGTGTTGGTGTCCATAATTCCAACGTAAGATTTTAAACCATTTTTATCGTAAGGTAAAATTTGAAGAAAATTCATGAAATGATATTATAGGATCACTTCCTACTATTACACATTGCAATGCTGCATTTAAACTTTTTTCTGCTAGTGCTTGCCATTACTAAAGTGAACGAAAAAACAGCAACAAAACTACGAAAATTTAAACAAATAACAAGGAAATAACGTAATTATATTAAAAAGTAAAGAAAACTGCCTTAGAAGATTAGGAAAATATAATTTATTGACGATACGAGCAAAACCGACAAAAATATAAAAGCGCGCAAAGTTTGCGTAGTTTGAAATTGGCGTTTACGTGTTATATATTCGTTTCCGCCTTTTGCGTGTTTGGTGGCGCCAGCGGAGAAACACTTGAACTAATTGAGTGCGCAGGCCGGATAAGAGACTTCGTCTCGTGAAATCTAGAAGGTCGTGATTTCAACTTATTATATATTTTTAACAAATCAAATTAATAACAAAAAGTAAATGGAATCTAGTTGCTTACATAATGGGATTTTAGTGTATACATGGAAAACAAAAGAATTGTCGTGACAACTATTGATACAAGTGTCAAACGAAAGTAAATTGTAACAATTTGAACATGGATCTGCAAACAAGAATTGGTTTAGTACAATGTTATTATTAATGCCGTAAAAATTACACTGCTGGATTACGAATATTTCGTACGAAAATGGGTTTGAGAGCAGGGCCGTGCCAAATGAAGGCTTACCGTAATTTGATTAGCAAATTTGAAAGAACAGGGTCTGTAACTGACCTTCCGAGATCAGGAAGACCAAGTTGCAGAAGTTCTTCAGGAAAATCAAAATGTAGCCAATACTAATTCGCTAGGAATCAGTACTGTGAATGCGATATCAAAACGATTACAAATGCCATACACCACGGTTTGGAAGATTTTACGGAAAGTCCTAAAAATGTATCCCTATAAACTGCAACTGCTGTTTGAATTAAAGGATGCAGATTTTGCTCTCAGGTACGATTTTTCATTACAAATATTGGCTCAGATAGAGATTGAACCCAAATGGTTATCCCGTATTTTATGGACAGATGAGGCCCATTTCTCTCTTAACGGTGAAGTTAATATTCAAAACTGTCAAATATGGCCAACAGAAAATCCATATAAAATCATTCAGCAAGGTCTTCATGACAAAAAAGTCACCGTTTGGTGAGGTTTCACAGCTAATTTCATCGTTGGTCCATATTTTTTCAAAGAAATACAGAATGGGGAGGCTGTATCTGTAACTGTTACTGGTGAACAATACCTGTAAATGTTAAGGGATTATGCAATTCCACAGTTTCAAAACGAGCACGAAGGAATTGAAAACATGATTTTTATGCTGGATGGAGCACCTCCGCACATTTACAGACCAGTTAAAGAATCGTTAACTGAGGTTTTTCAAGATCGTGTTATAAGCAGACATTTTGCAAATTCATGGTCACCAAGATCGCCAGATCTTAACCCAGCGGATTACTGGCTGTGGGGTTATTTAAAAAATGTCGTGTTTAGAACATGTCCAACAACGCTGGAGGAATTAAGGGACAGTATCAGGAAGGAGATTTGTGCAATTCAACCAGAAATGTTGAATAGTGCTGTATACAATTTGGAGGAACGGTTGGTAATTTTACAACAAAATGGAGGTCGTATCAAGCAATTGCGGTAACCAGTGTTATATAAGCAACTAGATTCCATTTACTTTTTGTTATTAATTTAATTTGTTAAAAATATATAATAAGTTGAAATATATCCCTTACTTTATGATAACCTCATATTTAAATTAATACTTAAACATATGAAGAAATTATTGGGGAATAATCACTTTTTAAAAACAAACAAATCCCCAAATGTAGGTATGAATTTGGTAATTTACCTAAAGTTTAACCTCAAAGCACAAATGTCATTTATAACATTTTTCATTGTTAAAGTTAGTGCCGTAAAAGTAAGTCTGCTTTGAATTATGAAAATGGGAGCACAGAATAAAAATGATGGGCATAAATACATACTTCGTGGATGCAATCTGGAGCTAGCTGCCATTTGCAAGGAATGTGTTAAATATATATCACGTTCATCAACAAACACCTCCCCAAGCGCAGGATATTCTCCTGCCATTTCTGCCAGAAGTTGTTCTAGCATGTCACGACGTTTACATCTTTCTATTTCTTCTTTACTATAATAATAAAGTTTTACATTATAATGCATTATAATCTCATTTCTTAACCAATCTTACCTAATAGGATCTTTAGAAGTTAGTAAGTGCCAGCCTAGTTTAATTGTTTGAATCCATGATAACCTGGCTAAGGCACGCTTTAAAGTGATTTGAATAGGTCTATCTCCTAAATGAACACCACAATCTGCCAATTTTGTAGCCTACAAAAAAAAATATTAGGCAAATGAAGCTTTTTTAAAATTCCCTTCTTATATTTATAGTCATTGACAATTATAAGATATCCAAGCAAGCCATGAAAGTTGCATTTATGATCTAAGAAGCCTACAAAACTTTGACAGGACATTTTTTTGTATTTCATAGAGGTTAAGGTAGAAAGTCACCCAAATCTAAAGTCAAGCTAGCTGCTGTATATGAATAAAATCAACAAATTTTAATTCACATATGAACATTATAGAAAATTAAAATAATTATTTATTTGTTGTTTAGCACCCAAAAATTGTCATTTTATATCAGAAAACAAATTAATAATGATAACATCGTTGTTAGCTTTACTAACGTAGTATACATTGATGCGTAAGATTTGGCAATGCAATGTACGATCAGTATTTGACGTAAAACCAAAGTGAGGTTAGAGTTTGGTAAAAATTATTGACTGCTGCACGTTAAATAGATATATGCGGTGTTATGAATATGATTGTGACCAAAAATTATTTTTTGATGACATGATAAAAGAACAAGTGTGTGGTATAGCTTCAATTTGGTCAATTCGCTGTCCTTGCCAAGTTGTCAAATACGTTCACACATCAGAAACATACTCCTCCAATGATGATTCTACAAAACGTCATGTTTTGAATATAAAACTTGCAGCAGGTAGAAGATTCTTAATACTATTTCCTATTATCATTATCATTTTTTGTGTATAACATTAATTCAAAAATTGATCTTCAACGATGATCGATGCCGGTATTGAGGCAAGTCAAATCAACGCGATTCTCACATCACTTGACATGCCTGCTGTGAGCAAAACAACGTTGAAGCAAGCAGGGGATATTATAGGGAAGTCAAGTAGTGAGAAAGCTTTGCTTCAAGAGCGAGAACTAATAATAAAAAGGCCGTTGTAAGTTTATCACTGTTTTTCAATATTGCTGTACAGAACTTTGATCCTTTTTATACACATATAAATGGTTACTAATGAACTTCATATTTACTCACTTATTAACAATGAAAAATTAGACTGATTTGTCCACTCAAAGTGTCCCTTTAATACTTAGAGCACGCACTCAGTACTCCGCGACCACATCGCCGAACCACGTCTGGGATCACGTACAAGTAATGAGAAAAAAATGTTAATACAATTTTCATTTTATTTCATTCAATTTTATTTATTATATTTGATTTCATCTATTTAATTGATTTACGTATATCATTATTTTCAAGTAATATAAAAAATACCAACATACAATTCATCTAACATATCAAATTTGAATTTCCGCACGAAGCAACGTTGCCAGATCATATAATAGGGTTTTGCATGTGCAGAGACTTCAGTCATCAGTTTCCGGTAACAGCTGGAATACAAGTTTATAATCGAAATATCTCAATAACTAAGAGGCAAACTGCAGTTTTTTTAACGTCAATATAAAATACAATTTCTAAACTATTGTTACATAGTTTTTCATATACATGGTGAGTTGTTTAAATATAAAACCTTCAAGTTGTTCTTGGGCATACTGTGTAAACCCATATACATCAATGTATTTGACTGCAACTTTGTTAATCATTTTCTCGGTACATACGTGGTGAAATGCCGTTTTTCGGGTATCAATCGAAAGAGCAACATTGAATTTACCAAATCATACTTAAATTATGTAATTCTTGAGTTGTAAGGTTTGGGTGACTTTCTACCTTAAGTAGAAATACATATATTTTTCAAAATATATCTTTTTTAAAGTTTTACAAATAACTTATGCTTAAAAGCCAAGACCACCAATGACTTTAGTTTTTAATTAAAGATTTTTCCAAAATAATACAGTAATAAGACATAACCATAAGACATTGGTTTATCTGGGTTAATGGCGGTCAGGATATCATATAATTAATAACATAAATAATGATTTGCTGGGATATCTTATAATCGTGAACGAACTATAAATATGCATTCACCTCTGCATAAGCAACACGAAATTCACCACCCGGAGCCATTCCAATTTCTTTAGTAAGATGTGCACTCATATTAAGTAAAAGTAAATACATAATTCCGTTATAAACACCATTAGTTCTTAGAGTACTCATTATTTTATCAAAATCAATATTCTTTGCTTCCTCTAATACTGTGGCTTCATCCAAAGACAAGATACTGGTTCTAGCAGCACATAATTCTAAAACAACCACTTGAGGTTGTACCGTTTGAATAACCTACAATTTTTTTAGTATTTAAAAACTTTACAATTAGCTAAATTATTTTCACCTTAATAACATCCTCTTGTGATTCTTTACTAAAATGTGCAGTTCCTACTAGATAAACTTTAACTCCAGTCTCTGGATTCTTGAGCAATGTAACAGTCTCAGGTAAGTTACTATCAAAATCTCCAACAGGTGTTTTAAACTCATTATTATCTGGAGACGATGTCTCAGTGTCTGGATCGACTAATTCTTCAAAATTATCACTTTTTTCTGAGCTCTTTTCAGAATCTGAGCCAATACGTACTGTGCTAGCCGACAATTCTACGAAAGATGTTAATGCATTTATTACAGTCCTACAACTGAAAAATATATACATGTTCCATTTTCTAATAACCTACCAAAATTTGTTATGGAATTGTCCATTTTATAAATGAATAATATATAAAACGTTTAAAAATTAAAGAAAAGGGATAAAAGTACGTGGAGACACAACAAATCACTATACTTATAATCTAAAATTAGTACACCCCTTATCAAATCTTAGCCATATGTCATAAACTTAATTGACAATTCACATTTCACCGTACAAATGTCACAAGAAAACAGCTGATTACTATTCTTTGTATTGTTGGCTGCACTAGCAGCAAAACTTTCCATATTGCTCAGAGGCGTACTTCATTAAATATTTTAGGATCATTTTGAATAAAGTATGTTCATTATTAGTGTTAAAATAAATAATAATTAATTAAAACAGTAATAATATGCGTCTTACAAAATTATAGTGCTTTTAATTTAGATAGCAAAAGTTCAGTATATATCTTAGAATATAAGACTGTAGGAAGAATCATAACTACCAAGCGCAATGAGCTTTAAATGCGACGGATATGACATCACACTGGCCGCCATTAGACACCATCTAAATCTGCTATTCTCTCAAACTTAAACAATACGAAGAAGGGAATTGCGTTTTATAAGTACTAAGTATTCTTGTTTAAAATATTAAATTTAAAATTTATATTTTAAGAATAATTTCAAAATACTCTGGTTTAAAATTGAGGTTATGTAGTTTATGTGCGCAGACAGTGAGAACCGCCAATGGAAATATCTAATTACAAAACCGGAAACACCTACTCCGCCATATTCAGATGCCATCCCGATCGTATGTGGTAGATGATTATGCTCTTTCCTAATTATTTTTATTCTAAGGTATACAGGGTGTATTATCGGTTTTGTTACATATGCGAATAGCATGTAAAAACACAAGTTTTCAAATATTGGCTCCCTTAACTATTTTAGAGAAAAAGTCACTAAAGCAAAGTCAATTCTTGCATGTACATCTAATGTCTAAATCTAACGTGGTAATTGTTATTAGCGAATTTCAGATTTGCAATGTTAATTTCCTATACCAGAAAATCACTTATATCTTGGAAACTATTTAACACAGAATGTTAAAGTGGGAAGTTTTGATCAGTGTTCAATAAGATCTATAACTTTTCTCTTATGAATTTTCTTCTAAAATAATTAGGGGAGCCAATATTTGAGAAACTGTGTTTTACATGGTATTCGCCTATGTAACAAAATCGATAATACACTCTGTACTATATTTACTCTATCGAATTTCGCGCTATTTATATTGTAGCGACTTCTATTGGTTCTTAATTCAGCGACAATCATATTATCATGGTCAGCTTCAATCATGTTCGCCGTTAGCGAATAGGAGTGGCCATGATATTGTAGAGATTGTTGTGACATCTAGCGCCACAAGAGAGATTAAACCAATGAGTTTCTAAAGGTAAGTACTCACAGCAGCGGATCCGCAGGCGGATGTCATACGATTGGTCGGTTTGAGTCAAATCAACAAATAATATGACATCCGCCTGCGGATCCGCTGCTGTGAGTACTTACCTTAAGGGTCTATTATGTAAGCCTTGAGCGAACCGTTCACGAGCGGTTATTGTTCTTTGAAGGTTTTTCGCTATAAAGTTATTTCTAAACTTCGATGATCAACCTTCCACGAACGTAGACAAGTTAGTCGTATAAATAGTTATTTGTGTATCTACTGCGCGAAATGCTACTTTGGTGGTCAAAAATTAAAGTATATAAAGTATAATTAAAGTATATATTAATAATCTTTATTTATTTCATAAAAATTAAAGTCTTTTCATTTATCATTTGAGACCACGTCATTCCGAGCTCGAATTGCACACAACATTTTTTCTACAGCGTTATTGAAATGACAGAAAAAGTATAAAAAAATCATAAAAAAATAACACATGCAAATGTTTATTTTAGCACAAAGTGAACAGTTTCGTTAGTAGTATGGTAAGAAAAAATTAAAATAGAATAATAAAAATTTAAAAACACCATGCGCAAAATACTCAAAACGCGTAGTGGATAAAACTGAATACTCAGTACCTACGATTGTACTAACCACAAAGCAAAAAATTATATTATTCGGGTATTGAGAAAACCTTAGAATATAAAACTGTAGGAAGGAGCGTAACTACCCGGCGCAATGAGTTTCAAAAGCGACGGACATGACGTCACACTGACCGCCATTAGACACCACCTAAATCTGCTTTTCTCTCAAACTCCAACAAATACTAGGAAGGGAAATATGTTTCATAAGTAAGTATTCGTTCATTTAAAATATTAAATATAAAATTTATAGTCTAAGATTATTTTCAAAATACTCTGTTTTAAAATTGAGGTTATGTAGTTTATGTGCGCATTTCGAGACAGTGAGAACCGCCAATGGAAATATCTCATTACAAAGCCGGAAACACCTACTCCGCCATATTGAGATCCCATCCCAGTCGTATGTAGTAGATGATTATGTTCCTTCCTACAGTTTTATATTCTAAGGAGAAAACTAAAACACCGACAACGCGTTATGGTTGTTTTCCGACGCCCAGTGCCCGAAATAAATACCCAGAAGGCCAGAAAGCGTTGTGGACATTTAACTTATTTTACCCACATTTGGTTGTGGTTAAAAAACCCGAGCAATAGGCAAATTCGGTCAATGTCCCATGTATCTTCTTTTACCTAAAAGTAGCATCGATGGCTGTTAATTCAATAATATCAATTTTCAAGTTGTTTCTCAACAATTTGTTCCAGTGGTCAAATATATACATTAGGGTTGTTCTTATTTGGCTTATGTTGGAATTTTGGTTTTGCCGGTTGCCCATTTGATTAAGAAGAAAACTGAAGATTTAAGACCAATACGAACTTCCTATCTCTATTCTAATCATTCGCTGTAATTAACGACGAGAAGTTAGCGAATGATTACTGATTAGAATAAAGAAAGGAAGTTTGTATTGGTCCTTAAAATTCGTATTTTCTTTGGAATCAAATGTGCACCCGTCAAAACCTAGATTCTAATATGCCCCAAATAAGAACTACCCTAATATATACACACATCACTAGCTACGCCTCTGGAAATATAGGTTAAATCCTCAAATGTCATAAAACATATTACAGGGCAAATTTCTAAAAAGTGTAATACCAAAATCCAAAGATAAAATGTGTAATTAATAAACACTTGCATTGGGACTTATCAGGGATTATCAGAAGCTGTGGTCAATAACTAACTTTAATGTCAGCCATGGTCAGAGGACTCGTAAGTTGTGGTCATTGTTCAAGTTATAGTATGTACATTTCTTTCTTTAATTTAGCTCAGTTTTGTATTAGGAGTTTACGCTGGTATTTATGCTGCCCAAAACTATGAGGTATGTAAATGTAGTAAAGTAAATTGTATTTACATTTTACATGACGATGGGTTTTTTAATGTAACAGGTACCTCGAGTAGACGATCCAGCATCTTTGTTTGAAAAGCTTAAAGAATATGCTGATAAACATAGAAAAGAATAATGTAATGTAATAGTTTATTTTATTATAGATTTTTAAGTATAATAAATATTAATGATTTTACTAAAGTAATGTTACGCCTCCACCTAAATATTCCTGCCGAACCTGTGCTTCTACAAAAGCAAGCCAATCACTTGAATGTGTTGGTAATAAACCCATACTCTGACATTTATATAAAGCTAATCCTATATTAATGAAATTGCCCAAAATGTACACAAACTTCTGGCCAATTGCACTTGAATTTTCCAACATTTTAAATGTGCTATTTAACGAGAATAGTGCTTGAATTGGTCTCATAAATAACATTCCCACCATCATGATCGGAAAGATGGAAATCGAATTCCCTGCCATGTACATGATGAATAAATTCATCGGTACTTGTTTTATTGGCGCTAAAGCTAATTCCCATGATTTCTTTATGATTAGATGACCAGTATCAGTTTTCTTTGCCACTTCACTGTTTCCTAATGTTCCTGATGTACTGTATGCCGGGGGAGATGGTAATACTGTGTCGTTAATCGTGCTTATACGATTGTTTCTGTAATTTCAATAAATATGTGTAACTTTATTTAAATGAATAGCATTTGCTTTACCTTGTAGAGTCTAAACTCCATTTTAAACGTCTGTTTTGAGCTTTATTTGTTGCCATTTTTACAATAATCCTTAAAATGTGAATTAAATTAAATTTGATTAGCAACCATCTGCTGTCGTATTTGTATTGACGTTTTGTCAAGTTTAAAAATCACTAGACAAAAATCCCTAGGCATCTCAAGTTTCAGCCAATAAAATTCATTTGCGTAATATATGTAACCTTAACCCGGCTTAACCTCAAAATATTCAATATTTTAATCATTGCTGAACTATTTCCAAAAAATTTCAAAATGTTAGGAAATATTCTTAGAAGCGACCAGTTCTTATAATTAGATTTAACATCTCGTGTGTATGGGTGTGATTGGTGTTGGAGTCTTACTATGTAGTATGTCCTTTGCATAATTGATCACATAATATAATAAAATGTGTGCCAAACAAAATTAAAATTTGTGCGTTTTATAGCAACAGAATCAGATCATTGGGTTAAAGGTCACGTTCTAGAAGTTTAAATGTATTTGTTTCATAGTGGAACATGATGAAAACTACAAAGATGAAGAATTCGCCAATTAAACATTCGACAAGCAGCAGCAGCAATAAACGATCTCGACTAGATAGTTTTAGTAGCATTAATGAAAAGCAAGTAGATGATATATCATTGGAATTCTTTTATAAACCACATACTATTACACTTTTGGCTATTACTATTGGAATTGTGATATATACAGCTTTCGTGAGGTAAGACGGTGGATAAGATAAAATATAAAAGATTTCTTGAAATAACCTGGAAAATCAATATTGGGTATTTTTTTATACTGTATATAGTTAAGTGAGTAAATTCTACGATATAATGTCTATCAATTTTGAGGTTGTATTGTACATGCAAATGATATTAATTAGGTTAGAATATCAAATTATAATTATATTATAGTTTACGGACATTTGCAGATGTGAGGAAAGTGGCTTTTGCTCCAATCTTCAAAAGAAAAATGCCTCCCACTACTTTGAAATGCTCATAACTTTTATTTCCAAGACGATTAATTATCAGAACTGTCGTTGATTATTCAAGAATGCAAAAATGTTATTAAAATTACTACTACGTACTACTTTTGTAAAAGAATTTTGAAATCTATCTTTTGAAAGTTTTGTTTGTTTTTAAAGGACCCTGCAGAATCCTTATGGAAAATTACTTTCACCAGATTGCTCTGCAACTTTGGAAAAAAAATACCTTATAATATGAATATCAAGCGTTCAAAAAATATAGTTTTTGAATTACAGCTGTTTGAAGTTGACAATTTTTGCATCTCAAAGAATCCTTATGGGAAATGTCTCTCGACTTAAATTCTTGAAACTTTTGTAAATGGTAATCCCTAATGTGTAATTCAAAAGTGTCAATAGGCAGAAAGTCCAAAAAATTGTAGTTTATAATTTTTTGAACTTTGTGCCCATTGGCACTTTTGATCCACACATCGAAAACTATCTTTCAGCAAAGTTTCGAAGCAATCTGGTGCAATTCTGTAGGGTTCCGTAAATCATATAACAGCTTATCTAACCTTACTTTTATAATAAAGGCAATTGACTGATTCAAGTGATTTTCTTTCTCTTTTCAGAGACAACAAAAACATTGAAAACAATATTTGGGATGGAATATTGTGCTGTATATTTTTCTTCTTAATAATATCAGTGCTAGCATTTCCTAATGGCCCATTTATAAGACCTCATCCAGCTGTATGGCGGATTGTGTTTGGCCTCAGCGTTTTATACCTACTAGCAATTCTTTTTTTACTTTTTCAAAATTACCGAACTGTAAAAAGTATATTTTTATGGCTTGATCCAAGCTTAGCAAATTTCCATATTGATATGGAAAAAGAGTATGGAGTGAATTGCTCAGATATAACCATAGAGAGAGTTTGGAATCATCTGGATATTTTTGCATTGGGACATTATCTAGGATGGATGTTTAAAGCAATCTTAATTCGTCATAACGGAATACTTTGGGCCATTAGCTGTATGTGGGAAATAACTGAAATTGCTTTTGCTCATCTCTTACCTAACTTTATTGAATGTTGGTGGGATGCATGGATACTAGATGTCTTGTTATGTAATGGATTTGGAATTTGGTGTGGATTACGTATTTGTAGAATGTTAGAAATGCGAGAATACAAATGGGTTAGTATAAGAGATATCCATTCAACAACAGGAAAAATCAAAAGAGCTGTCTTGCAATTTACACCCGAAAGCTGGGCTTCGGTAAGATGGCTGGATCCCAAATGTTCTTACATGCGCATTATTGCATTCTGCCAGTTAGTTCTATTTTGGCAGGTGTCTGAATTGAACACTTTCTTTTTAAAGCACGTCTTTGAAATGCCACCATCACATCCACTAGTCACAGGACGTTTAATATTAATTGGTGTTATAGTAGCACCTTCAGTAAAGCAATATTATACTTATGTTACTGATACTCAGTGTAAACGTGTTGGAACACAGTGTTGGGTTTATGGATGCATCATGGTTTCAGAAGCGTTATTATGTATAAAGCATGGACAAGAACTATTTGAACGCACACAAGCAATTAATATAGCTGTATGGTTATTAATACAACTACTAATATCAATACTGTGTATTATCGGATGTGTGCTGTGGCATAAGCACTTTAGAGGGCAAGGCGATTCATCACGTGAAAGCAGCCCGCTTAAACCTAAGTCACCTATAGTCACATTTGCTGAATATGACAGTACTCATTCAGTTAAGAAATATGACTAAGCCTGTAATAGGTCTCATTTTTGTTAACTAGTAAAATGCATTTTGTGTAGTCAATAGCGTTTTTGATTCACCGCTCTAGAGCACTCAGAGAGCTACGATTCATTCACTGAACTTGCTCTAAGTGCTGTTTGCATGTTTTGGTTGAACTTGAAGAGTTGCTTCAAGAGTATTTGCTGTTGCTCTAACTCGTAAGACATATCAACATTGGTTGGCCATGCCTCTTTGACAGATTTCACTCTGTATATTATTTGACAATATAACAAATTTGGGTTAAAGATGCTGGTGTTTATATGGCAGAAAAACAGCATTGCCATTTTCTTGGAATTCTCGTGAGTGACAATTAAAATTCTAGTTACCAGTTTTCTAATATATTTTTTCAATAATTGCTTTAAAAAATTGACATTTACGTATAATTATCTAAACATGAAATATTTTTACGTTATTTTTTTACATAACTTTTTTTTTGTGCTGTTGGGATTAAAACTATTCAAACCGTATATATATATATATATATATATATATATATATATATATATATATATATATATATGCTTTTTTAGTTTTTACTTCACGCACTGTTTTGTGTAAACCTAATAAATCTATGGTAACTAAACTAATTTAGCTCAGTTCATTAATACTTCGTTTGCTAAAAAATAATTTAATTTACAAAATCAAATTTTTTAAACTAATTATAGAAAAAAATATTGTTTGTATTTTGTGTGTGAGCATTCAAAGACTCTTATGCCCCCGACCTGCGATTTAGGCCTAAAAGACCTTTTCATGCACTAAAAAAATGGTATATAACTAAATATATGAACTTTTTTGTTATGTACCTAATTCGACATCTGTCAAAACCAATGAACGAGCAAAAATGTAATTGCATAATTTTTTATCACCCGTGGAGGGACTCGATAGTGGTGAATTAAAAACGCTTCTAGAAAAGATGTCTTGTGTGATGTGTAAATGAATTTAGAAAATTGTTCCTTTTGTATTGTTCGATGTGAGTATTCATTTTGTCTCAGGATGTTATAAACGTAAAAGATTAATAGGAAATAATATTAATGGAGATGTTTGTATCAAAGTTTGACAAATGGAAAAACCCAAAATTAAAATTTTTGCAATGCCTTCTACTTGAGATAAATCATGGTTTGCTCAATGTTGTATAATCGTGGATGGATTATACTTATACAAATATATTTTTTGTAATTATAATCTTGTTTTTAATTGTAGAGTTTTCAAAGTACTTATCTTGATTTTTGCATTTTAATATTGACTTCTGAGAGCCAAGGAACCTTCTATAAATTTTGAATGTCAATTAATCAATGATCTTTATGTATCTGTAAAGCATAGAGACTGTATGAATAGTATGCGAGTTTTGGTGTTTTATCAGGTAACGGAATTTATTACCTGGTTACATAAATCGTTACCCATCTATGGACATAGGTTACAGTCTGGGTTCTAATAATTTCTAACCTAAATCAGTGACACTTTTAGTATCGGTTATTTTTTTAAGTTCAGTAAAAAATTACACTTCTCAAAACGAAACCAGATTTGTAGTTATGTTAGATTTGTGTGGTTATGGTTAAGTACAAAATCTACATTTTGGCGCGTTTTTTCGTTCTTGTTTTGTTACAATCTAAAATCACTAACATCTAACTATGAAAAATGTCATACACGACATTGATGTGCGTTGAGGTTAGAATGTCAATAATTTACTTTAACACATATTTTAGAAGAAGGCTATTTGTTACCAATCCCTCTATATACATTAGGGTGACCGTTAAAAAAATTCTTTTTGCGCACCCATTGAAACGTTAGAAAATAATGCAAAAATAAGTGAAAAAATATTTTTTCTGAATTTAAACCGTGCCTATGCGTGCCTAAAACTGTTAGAAGTTTTAAAAAATAAGTATTTTTTGTTTTTCACAATTTTATTGTTTTGCAATGCTTTTTCTTCAAAATGCGTATCTTTATGTTTTTGGGGTCGCTGAAGACGAATCTGCATACTAAAAAATCTTTGACAGTTGTTTTCAAACTAAAATGAGAATTTTCGAGGAAATTTACAGCATTATAAGAGTTTTTCGAGTCGCTGAGTTCAAACTTGATGTCAAGATAAAATTTGGACAGTTAACAGCTGCCAATGTAAGTATCAATTGCAGGAAAAAGAAATAGATTCAAGGAATTATTTTATTATAAAGCTTTTTTAAAGACGCCAAACAATAAAATTAAATAAAAATATCTATTTTTTTTAACTTCTAACAGTTTTAGGCACGGTTTAAATTAAAAAAAAAAATTTTCCATTTATTTTTGCATCGTTTTCTAACGTTTTAGAGGGTGCGTGAAAAAAGTTTTTTTAACGGTCACCCTAATATGCATAGTTAATTATTTTTTATATTTCCTTTTATCAAACAAGCTTTGTCTTAAATTTTCAAGAACATTTGGTGAGTTTTGGCATTTACTAGATAACAAGATTTATTGCTATGTCACAGTTTCCAGTTCTAATAATTTCGAACACCATTCTGTGGCTTGGTGCATCTGGCACCTCAACACCAAAAGGATATGGGGTTAAAGATTATGTATGTATGTAAATCAGTGTCATTTTTAGTATTGCTCATATTTGTAGAAATTTAGTAAAAAGGTAATATTTGTGGTTATGTTAGGTTTGTGTGGTTATGGTAAACACAGAATTTCCATATTAGCACCTGGTTACAGCGTGGTTGCAAATGACCTTTGAGATTACTACCACCCAGCCGTAACTATATCATGTAAACTGATTAATACCAAGACTCGCCTATAGTAAAATTTGTCAATATGAAGGTTATAAAACTTTTGGTTATGTACAATTTTGTAGTAAGAAAAACATAGGTGTCTATTAATCTTTTATGTTTTAATTATTTGTCAGGTATAGCTCATAAGTTATAATAAGAAGGATGGAGGAAAAATGTACCAAGTTTTGCAAAAGATTTTAAATCAAATGTCAGCTATTGAGTAAAAATTGTGCCATTTAATCTAACATCAATCTCATATATATCTATGTATGTAAATATATTTAGAAAATTAATTGCCTAGATCTTAGGATTCAAAAATATCATCATATGTTTTAATGCTGCTCAATAGTTTTTTGATCTGATTGGTATCATCATTCAATCATATTGCAGATTTGATACATTCGCTGAACGTGTCCCTATCGTAAACATTACGTTCAGAGATCCACGGATTACTGTAATTTTGAAACTTTTGTGACACTTGTTACCATAAGGAAGATTATGCTTTATTTATTAAAACATGTTTCAATATTCAATAATTGAATTTCATGTTTTAAAAACTGGCTGTTTAAAAAAACCAATGTAAATGTAATTAGTTTTATTTGTACTTTTTAAGTAGTCTAATTAGGCTTAAGAACAAAAATGTTTTGTACAAATTATCAATATAAATTTCCACGTTTTTATAGTGATCGTAGATAAAATATATTAAAAAACATCATTAGATAAATTACATAAAACATCAAGTTTAAACATTTTAAAAATATCATTTACAATAAAGATAAATAAAAAAACATATTTTAAATATCATTTAGCCTGGCGTGCACTGCTTTTGTACTCTTCTTGAAGTATATAGGCATGTAGGATTTCTTTAGACTTCCATTTGGATGAATCTATGCCATGTGTATTACTGGTTACTACTTCTTTTTAACTATACAAGATGTTAATTTAATTGCAGACACGTCACAGATCTTTTCATTTTTTATAAATCCATATTTAGTTGTTGATATACCCTTAGTGGTATTATTTTGTTCAGAGAAAACAGATGAGTTTATAGGTTTAATCAGTGTTAGCATTATTTTCATCATTGCCAGCGTCATTGTTATTTTCATCATCATCGTTATCTGCAGATGAATCTTCATCAATATTAGAAAGTTGTTTTGCTGGTTTCTTATCACCATCAAACTGGTACGTCTCCGGATCTAACCCTTCATCTTGTAATGCCTTTTGCAATCGTTCCAGCAATGCTTGTGGCCAGTCTTCATTAATCTTCGTTTTCCTAACTCTATTTTTAGTTCGGTTACTTTTAATTCAAAGATTTTGCGACTGCTTGGCTGCGTCGCCATTATTAATTATGCACTGTTGATACCTACTCAATATATTTAGTTTCTTCTATAAAAAAATCTTCATTGGTAACTCTTGGCTTTTATGAAAATATAATCTGTTCGCGATGCAAACAATGCAAAGTTGAAACATAACCTCAAACATTTATTATTTATTACTGGTTACAATGACCACGAAATGCAAATGTTTCAACCTCTTGTAACATTTTTAATTATTAAGCCATTGGCTATAATCAGCTATTAAAGTCAAGATACGATTTTTATCATGCGTTTTTAGGTTATGTTCTACATAAACCATTTAATCCTCCAAGTAACCGGATTGCACAGTCTGAAATCTAACAAATTGCATTACTTTTATGAACATCGTGCATTTCTGATTACCTTTCTAATGTGATTCTAATAATCCAGTAAAATCCATTTTATACAGGTTGTATTTTGTAAACGCCTTCTCAGTAGATTAAAGGAAATCATGTTAGAAAGAAGAAAAAATACAAAAATGAAATTATAAAATTAAATGCTCGTACTTAAGTATATGACAAAACGTGGTATGCCAAACATTGTTAAATACATTATAATTTCTAGTCATGATTTGACTGTCTAATATGAATACATTGTGTAATTTTCCGCCATTCTTCATACCAAATACTTTAATATTATTAATACTGGAAACTCCATATACTTTACCAGATGAAAATCTTTGCAGATGGGTGTGCAACTAAACGCTGATTTTTCGATTATTTTTTTATAGTAACCTACATCTAATTAAAGATTAACACTATTTCTGTTAAATAGTTGTTTATTATTATTCTGTTAGTATATATAAACTATTACAATCTATCTAAACTACTTAATCTTTTATCATAATAATTATTTTTTAATTACACTTCAAATATTTTTGAAATGTAACGTTTAGCGCCACATCGCAAGAGGCGCTATTAAATTTTGTCTCCCACTTTTGAAAATAAGTTTCCGGTATTAATAATATTAAAGTATTTGTTCATACTTATTAAAGTGCTGCTTTGGAGGTGAAAGGTTTTAAACCATATAATAAGCAGTTATTAAATCTTAACTTATGACATAACGTATTTACAAGTTGTTTTTTTACAATATTTTGCCGTGCTATAATGTTTGGGAGTTTTTCTGACTGGATACAAGAAAAATTTAATTTAAACTTTTAGTTTTAATGAATACAGATACGAATCTTTCACTACCAAAGCAGATGTGTTTGCATTTTTGTTTATGTAATATTCCACATTTACAGGGTTACCAGATTTGTGATTTATTCATTTTTTCCCCAAGTCAAATTGATTTTAAGAAAAGTATATGTATTTATAAATTAAGATTAATTAAATTTGTAATACTGAAAAGAATTCTCTTGATAAAAGTTCTTCAACAATGTTGATATTCAAAATACATAAATTATGTATACATATCTGGAAATAAATGTACAGAAATATATATTTGCCTCATGACACAAAATTTTTGGGTGTATTTTATTCTCCTTAAAGCAATTAATTTTATGAATATGCAGATATCTTAGAATATGAAACTGTAGGAAGGAACATAATTATCTACCACATACGACCGGGACGGGGTCTCAATATGGCGGAGTAGGTGTTTCCGGTTTTGTAATTAGATATTTTTATTGGCGGTTCTCACCATCTCGAAATGCGCACATAAACTACATAACCTCAATTCAACGAATACTTTATGAAATGTAATTCCCTTCTTCATAGTTGTCGGAGTTTGAGAGAAAAGCAGATTTAGGTGGTGTCTAATGGCAGCCACTGTGACATCATATCCGTCGCTTTTAAAGCTCATTGCACTGGGTAGTCACGCTCC
Organism: Agrypnus murinus; assembly: GCA_929113105.1. Lineage (NCBI taxonomy): Eukaryota > Metazoa > Arthropoda > Insecta > Coleoptera > Elateridae > Agrypnus > Agrypnus murinus. The sequence goes on along the minus strand of OV816028.1, from coordinate 152,825,401 downwards.
TTCCTACAGTTTTATATTCTAAGGCAGATATAGTAATAGGAATGATGTGCACAAAATATCTCTACCTCACACCATGATCCACAGTATTTGCTGTACAATAATATAAAATTTGGTTTGATTTTACCTTTGATCTGATGTATTGTGCTGATGCACAAAGAGTAGTTTTATTTCCCAATAAAATGCTAATCAAACAATTCAACTCTTCAACAACTAGTACTTACATTACTTTTGCTTATTAAGAATACCTCAGCTTGGCTAGAATCTCTTTGGCAATGACTCAATCATGTTTAAATTATTGTAGGTGAACTGAAGCATCCGTAAATTGTTTGAAAAACTATGGAGATGGGCGCCAACGCAATTGATTGAATGATTTAATTATCATACAATTTATTAACATCTCAAGAACAGAGTTCTATTACAGTCTGATGATTTGACTCCAATTATGCCAAATATCCAGTAATTCTTAGAACACATAAGTTATATAGAAAAAATAAAGTAATCAACGCCTAGTATATTATTTAATATTTATTAACATAAAACAAAAATAAATTGTCAAGTCAAATATGTAGTGGTTATATCGACTTAACCTTTTTCGAAGAGGAAAATTATTTCTTTGATGGGAATTGTTACGGAGTTTATTTTAAAATGACTTGAATTTTAAATAATTTCCAAGTATTTTCGTTCATATACGATACGTTTTAAAATAAAAACTAACATCAAAATCTTGAAGTGATGATTTGTTATTCAGATCAATTGTTATCCAACAATTGACATAGATTTCAATAAATTGTTAGGCCATTTCAATTAGTTGAACAAAATAAATCCTTACTGTTTTTTAACACATGAATTGTTATGCTTGTTGCATAATAAGTCTAACAATCTCAACAATTAATTCGCTTACAGAATATACCTGAATATCCAAGACACTTATTGACTTGAACAAAAAACATTTTAGAAGTTAGGTGATACTGACACCCCATTCATTTAAAAATTTGTTTCTCCATTTGTTGGGGAGTTGTGTCAGCAGTTTATTTCTTCTTTTGAAGCATTTTTATTTTGTAATTTGACCATCATGCTATTGATACTTCATTAGTATGGATTATTTATCTGTTTATCAATATGTTTGTATGTCTATTTTATGTACCATAATATGGTCCAGACCAAGCAGTTTTGCCTCCACCAGTAGCGTAGAAACAGGAGTGCACATAGTTAATAAATTAAGGAGAAAAAATGGCACGTCACTGTTTTTTTAATTTTGATACTATTTTTAAATTGCCCAACTACTAGCATTAAAAAGGCTTTTTGAGCTTTTTTCGTATTGTTAACCGTTTGCGTGCTAAACTCGCTTAAATGTTCGAAATGTCCACCATTAGCTTCGCAACAGGCTTGTATTCTGCGAATTACATTTTGACGGACATGTGGTAAAATCCCTGTAGTATTTCTGATTGTTTGAAACCCGTCTATGATTTTCTGTCGAAGAACTTCGATGTTTTTTATTCGCTGTGCGTATACCAAGAAATTCTAAATGCCCCCCATAGATAACACTCAAGCGGATTTAAATCTGGTGATCGTGCTGTATCCGTTTGTATTATTTAAATATTCTCTAGCAACAGATGAACGTGCGGGGATGAAGTGTGCATAGACCATATCACTATTGTCTTAAACGAATTGGTAGATCATCAAACGGATAAGGTAATTCCGTTTGCAACAAATGGGTGTAGTTTTGTCCATCTAAAGGTTGCGGTCAGAAACAAAAAGATTCTATCAAAAAATCGCCAATAATTCCTCCCGGTCTAGGACATTTGGGCGCGGCCGTTTCGGCGCTAGGATAGTCTGTCGCCGGACAATTCGGCGCCGGGACACTTAGGCGCAAGCACACTTCGACTAAACGCAGTTCGGGGCATGTACATTTTTTCGCGGCAAATTAGAGTAAAACTTTCGGAGAGCTTTAAATAAAACGTTTTTTTGGACCATTAGTCTAATTTTTTGGGAAAAGCTACCCTATTATAAGGGTAGCCTTTTTTATTTTTATGTATTCACATACACCCTAATTCCAGAATTTCGCTTGAACTGGTTAAATTGTGTCATTCTAGTGCTTGTTGTCTTTAAGCAGTGGACACACATTTATAAGTGTTACCTACTGAGACAAGATTCGTGAAGTGGGACACGTATTTATCGGTGGTGCGATGTTAAATGTCAATTTTCCTATTTGATTTGCTTTTATAATTTTTTTAAATTTATAATAACATGATTATCAAACATGATATTCTTATAAACAATAAGGGATTTATAATAAACAAATTAAGTTCTTATTACAAATTATTCCCTTATGCAGAGATTTGCAGAATAATCTTGATTTTAATGCTTTAGCAGCTTAGAGAAATGATTTTTTTCTTAAATCTGGCAGTACATACGAATTTTGTGATTGGCATCTATTGAGTTTTTTTCTCATCATACCGTATTTATCTAGTACTGTCCTTTATCGATCATACTGTATTTATTACCTGTAAATACCTATAGATTTTGTTCATTACAATAATACTAGACAATTTCTTGTGTCGAACTGTCCCCGCGCCTAAGTGGTCCGCGCCGAAGTGCCCTCGGGCCTAAACGGCCGCGCCCAAATGTTCGGCTTCGCACGCTATACTGATATTGACAATTATTTGACGTTCAAAAAATGATTGTGTAGTAATAAAACACATACGTTTTAAGTTTCACAGTAACTGAGATATGTCGAAGGTTTATAATCACTCGTTAGAATACTAAACCAGATATCAAAAAGCCTCGAAGAGAAAAAATACTGTACAGCTGTCTTCTTAGATGTAACCCAGATATTTGATCAAGTCTGGCATACTAGGTTGCTATACAAATTAAAATAACTGTTGTCAAAACGACTATTATCTTTTTATAACAGGTTGTACTTAAACTAAACATAGTAAATGAAATCTCCCAGCAATATCCTACCTAATCCGATGTTCCACAGGAAAGTGTCATTGGCTCCCTCCTATATTTATTATTTACTGCTGACCTACCAGAAGACGAAAGTACTGTTATCGCCACTTTTGCTGACGATATTGCGATCTGGTTTACGCTTGATGAATCTACTGTTGCATCAGAAAATCTTCAATGTGGTTTAAGCTTATTAAATGTTTGGCTTGATAAATGTAAAATTACAATCAACCCAACTAAATCAGTGCAAGTAACTTTTACCCGTGTCTCCACCAGTCACTATAAATGAGTTTCCCATACGTCAAGGCAGAAATAAAATATTTGGGGTTACATCTAGATCAATACCTTACGTAGGCCAACATTCAAACCAAATGTCAGCAACTATTAAATAAGATATCGCGGTTTCCAGAAGAATTTTACAATTCAAATGTTTTTTGATAATAAGTAGGTATCATGCGTAGTACGTTCTCGCATTCATCTTTTTCCAATTGCAAAAGTCTCCACTCATCGAGAACAATATCTATATCTACTTTCAGCAGTAATGCCTTCACAGCATTTGATATCATTTTCAGGCTGGATAAACTTTTCCGTACATCTAGATGAACTGCTTGTAAGTCTTTCAGTAACTCACTTTTTTGATGACTTTTGCAATATATGCTTACATGCCACTTTGTAATGGTCTTGCGCGTGTTTTCTGAAAAAGTTACAGACAATTTATTAACCATTTGTTAAGTTAACAAGTTTGAAGTCTGAATGTTCATGGCCGCGCCGTCACTATTAGAGATATTGCGAGAACGATTTCATAGCCTGATTATTGTAAATATGCATTTTTTCCGAAAAAAACAATTAACATAGTTAAAAAAAGTTGGATCACATCATTCACTTCAAATGTAATAGTTTTTTGTATAATTCAAAATTAAAATATTCAATAAATATTGTTAAATAAAATTTTAAAATGCACTCTGATTAAGAAAGGTGACTTTTTTTGTTTAAAAAGTGATTTATAATGACCAGAAGTTTAAAAAGTGACTCGGTGGCAGCCCATCTATTTTTATATGTTTTGGTACAAATTATCCTATGATGTGATAATGATTACCAGAGGCGATTATTATAATTTTTGCTATTCAATGTTTACCACTTTCTCTTAGAACATGATCTACTGATTGAAAAACAAAATGCTCTGGTAGATGACCATTACAAAATGCTTCCTGGTACATTCGCCTTGCTTCTACACAATTTCCATAAGCTTTAGCAAACACAATATGCATATCAGTTTGTTCCTCGAAAGTGTAAAACATACTATTTAGATTAATGCACTTTGTAGGCAATTAACAATTGCCAATTATAGTTTGGAATAATAAGACGAATTTAATGAAATTTCGGGTAGTTGGTATGCACTGTAAATATCAATCTTTAAATAAAACCATGCAAGTAACAAAAACTTCACTAATAGAAATTAATGACATTATGTAGAGAAACAAAACAAAATTTACTTTTACCGCTTTATTAGTTTAAATAACAACACTGACTTGGGATGTCAGCAGTTACCGATAGTAAAAAAAAGCTCTGTGTACACTCCTGTTTCTATGCAACTGCCGGAAGCAAAACTGCTTACTCTGATTCAGACATACAAACATATGTAATTTTCAGAAATTAATTCGTAGTCAGTTCCGAGTAATTTAAAGGAATCATTTTGTTGCGATTTTTACACCGTGTATCTTGATAAGGAGGCATTTCCAAATGCATGTTAATATAAATTTTGAATCACACTGCGTATAAACAGTGAAAGTTTGATAAAAGAAATACTATTCAATATACAGACTATCTTTTTATTTTCAATAGAAATAAAACAAAGACTTATTAATTTGTTTTTATTATAAAAATATAAAAATATAACCAGTCAATTTCTAATGCTATGTACTTCAACCATGTGTTTTTTATAGCCTTCCCTGTAATCAAACGATTCAGGACACAAATGGCAACAATACATGTTCGTTAAATCAGAATGTACTAATCGCACGTGATATTTTAACGCAGATTGATTAGAATAGATTTTTCCACAATGAGGGCAATTTCCGCACTGAGAACTATGGTGTGGTTGAATATCTTGTGTGGATTTCACGTTTAAAACAGATATGTCACTGGGCAGGCCTTGAATGTTAATTTCAACACTTTTCATTCCATCCTCATCAAGTCTTATATTCTTCGATGGTAGAGATTCCACTGAGAAATCAAACGTTTTGTTAGAAAGTTGAATAGAAGATTCTGACAATTTATGTTTCCCACTACGTTTTTCACATTCTAAATAATCAGCTTTTTTAGGAATATATAAATGCTCCGACTCTGGAGAAGGTTGTTGTATAACAGTTACGTTATCCAACGCATAAGTTATTAATGAAGGAGATTTACCTGTAAAAAAAAGAGTTATATTAATGAGTAACTATTAAAGAGCATTACGTACTTGTATAAGAAGTTAACGATCTCTCTAAAATACTAGGTTGTGGTTCTCTAACTTCTAATGCAGCCTCCAAAATTGAGCTACTTTGTAATTTGGCTTTTTCATTTAGATCATAGATATCAACTTTATCATTGAAATTATGATCACCTTGAGATTCCTCTATTACTTCAGTTTTAATACTGTCAACAGTTACAGTTTCAAATCTTTCCAAAAGTGGACTTTCTCTCTGTATTGGAGATCCAGGAGAGTTTTCTGAAATTCTAGGTATACTTGGACTTTCTGGAACTTTTCCAGTTAAAGCAGGAACATTTTCTGTGGTCTTTGCTATTAATGGTGGCGAATTTGTTTTTAACACTTTCGATTTTGGAGTTACTTTTAATTTTCTTTGCAGATTTTCTGAAGCCTCTGTTGCTTTATTACATATTTTTGTAGATTTTGAACATACTTTAGTTGGGATACTTGAGAATTTTATAGGAAGATCTTGTAAGGCTGCAGTAGCTACAAGACCAGACACTTGTAAGGCTTCTGCCGTTTGCAAAAACGAAACAAGTTTATCTTGTGCAATTAGAACTTCACCATGATACATAAAATTTAAAACAGCTAATAAATCTGAATGTAAAACATCTTTTAATATTACTATTGGATGGGGGCAAGGATTTTCCTAAAAAGTTAGAAATTAGGTCATTCATTTAAAACTGTTTTATTTAACATTTTTAATGAAAACTCTAGCATACTTACTTTGAAGACTGCTCTGAAATACGGACTGCATGCAGATAAAATAATTTTGTGTGCTTTAATACTGATTCCCTCACAAGTTAATGTTACGTCGGCTAGATCCTCGGTGCTTTGCAAGCTCCCAAATGCAGTCACTATGCTAGATTGGAAATTATTCCATTTTAAACAGAATTGATCAATAGCCATTATATGGTTTTTATAACAAATTGTTTTTCTTTTAATAAATAAAGGCACAATTATATTGCAGATATGTTTGTTACTTAACCTCACTTCTTCATATACAGTGTACTGTACGAAACATAGGTATCGTTAATTGCTAATTTCTCTTAATTAAAAACCCACAGCCATTAAATTGCCACTGATAATAATTATCTTCACAAGAAAGTAAATTATTATTTATGTAACTTTACTACGCAATCAAAAACATTTTCAATCTGAAATTAAAACGTCAAAACAAAAACGTGACAGAAAAACGTCAAAACTGATTTCAATTTGTTTTTTATTTAAGGGACATTGTTGCCAATTATAACTTGTATCGTTAGATTTAGAGACTTCTCTAATAACATGGCAGACTTTAGTGTACCAGGCAGGAACTGTAAAAAAGCAACACTGCAATTTTACCCATATTTTCAAGGAGCACTAGATTATATTTATTTCAAAACCATACAAAACAGAAGTTGACATTTCAAATCTTGGTTAGAATAATGTCATACACATACAACTGTCACAGTGTTATCTTCTTAAGAAGTATTTTTTACATTTTATTATATACTAGGATAATGTGCCCTACGGGCCTAAGCACTTAAGTATGATAGAAATAGCATTTATCGATTTTTTTTAAAGTAGGTCAGTATTTACATGACTTGAGTTATTCCCTATCGATAGAGCACATATTAGTACCAAATAGCACTCAATAGCACTAAATAGTACGATAGAATTAGCATTTATCGATTTTTTAAAACGTAACCTAATTTAAAAAATTTTAAAACATAACCTAGGTAATTTAAAAAATTTTAAATTAGGTTCGGTCGTGCATTATCCTAATTTTTTCTTGCAAAATTTATCGTTTAAGACATTCGTAGCTTTTGCTTTTGGAAAATTACACTCGTCTCCTGCGTCGACTCGTGTAATTTTCGTTGCAAAGCTACTCATATCTGAAACGACAAATTTTGTCGGAAAAAATCAGACCACTTGTGATATTATATATGATAAGTTTACAAATTATTAAAAACAAATCAAGTTCTACAAAAAAAACAGCTGTCGTTTAATTGACGTTTCTTTATTGCCCGTCGGACCATAAACGGGCTCTTAGGCCATAACGAGACGGTTATGTTTAGATGAGTCTAACAGTAATAGTCTAATTAGTGCGGGCCTATTCGCTCAAGGAGTTTTTCAAGTTCATCAAAATAATGCATTAATAGTATGAGAGTGGACTCCAGCCCTTGATCACTTAATATTTTCGCATCAGCGTGTACTTAGTATCTGTCGATATATCTTCCTGAAAAATCACGCATCCAGTGTAATTTCTAGGCCAGTTGGTATTCTTAGATTTGAACCGTTGTCTGTAGAAATATGATTTGACTAGAGCTCTAACGTCGTTTGCTGTGAATGAAAACCCTCATTGACAAGCCATATCTATGTTTTCTACTATTCTCTGCTCTTCCTGATCTGAGAGTATCGTTTGACCTCCTGGATTGCGCATATATCAAGGTTTTCACCTTCCTCTGAATTGCAAACCAACATATTCTAGCATATTTTGGGGCTAAATATCTATATATGATCTATACAGTCTGTTCTCCTCTCCTTTACGGAGAAGAGTTTTTGACTATGAGTTCTTAAAAATTGACATGAAAAACCACATTCGGTTGATGAGATGATGGATTCTTATAAAGGTAATGAAGGAATTATTGTAACCGGAATTCACATCAAATATACATTTAAAATTAAACAGTAGCTTATTTAATTATATACAGACCAGCAAGACAATGCTTTACACTTTAAGAATTATTTCAATGAAATAACTAAGAATACGATACAAAATCATGAAAATTGCTACGAAGAAGATAAATCATCATCATCATAGATTCTGTCGCTCCATTGGAAGCATAGGGCGTCGTTTTCATCGATGATTCTTCGGCAATTCTTGGCGTTTCCGCCTATACAGTAGCAGAGTTGCCAACTCTGTAGGTACCAAAGAAGAAGATAAATCAATAAACAAAAATATAGAAATCAGAGACAGACTAGAAAATCCTTCTGTCACAGACAGAATTCGAAAGTGTCACACCAGCAACCGGCTACTCTAAAGCAGGAGTATGATAAGTGTTGTTGGAAACACACTTTTCAGGTTGCAACATTAATCCTATGCCTAATTAGGTAGAAGCATCCAACCCATCACTTGTAGAGCTAGCAAACCAGGTGGTAGAGAAAGAAAGAGTAATCTGTGCGATTAAGACGTTCCAATCCTTCAAATTGCTGGGTTTGGACGGCACATACTCTGCCCTTTTACAGCGTGGTCTGAGGGTGTTACTTCCTTACCTGTTGCGAATTATTGAGGGCCTGCGTTGAAATATATCCCCAAGAGTTGAAGAGAAGTCAAGGTGGTTTTTAAACCGAAGTCAGGAAGAATGAACTACTCCCTTGCAAAATCCTATCGCCAAATCAGTCTCACATTCTTCCTCTTGAAGACTTTGGAGAGACTGTGTGATACAGTTTATAAGAGGTTTATAAGTGATACAGCTTTGGTTAAAAACCCTGCATCCCAATCAGCATACCTATCTTCTAGGCAGATCCATGGAATCCGCCCTACACTCTGCAGTAGGACGAGTTGAAAGAGCTTTAAACAACAAAATGTCCAGCCCAGGGGTGTTTATTGAAGTAGAGGGAGCCTTTGACAAAACGACCTTCAACAGCATTGGCCCTAGGGGAGCAACACATTCATCCTGAATGAATTGTATAGTATCTACAATATAGGGCTGTATAGATACTGTTGCAGGTGTCTCCATCAGGGGAGTAGCAACGAAAGGCTGTCCTCAAGGTGGCGTTTTGTCATCACTGCTTGAATTTTAGTAGTGGAAGCCTTCTTCGACGGCTTAATAGTGCTGGTTTCTACACTGTAGGATATGTATGTAGATGACACACTGTTGGAAATATTTTCTTAAATTAACTGCATATTTTAGTTCCACACCAATTTTTTATTAAATCAACACTCTGCTATACTGTCAATAACAACATCTGCATCTTAATTATAATTAACAAAATATAACTGCCAAGTACAATCATAAGGGTTTACTTTGTATTTTCAAACTTTGTTGATAGTAATAACATACAAATGCAATTATTACTCCTACTATTGTTAAAGTTATAGGCTTATGTTGTAACTTCTAATTCTGTGTTTTGTAATTTTAATACTTTTTTTATTCATTTTAATAATCAAGATTTGTACTAACTACTATGTTTAAACGCTTATTTTACTTAAATACGGTGTTACTTATGCATTATTGCGAAGTTATGTATGTCATTTATTTAGATAAGCTGATAACAAATCAATCTTAGTTTAACCAAAAAAAAGAAAGTTGAACTTACAATTTATTAGTGTTAATTTTGATAAATACACTGGTTACTTTTACATACTTAAAGGTAGATTCATACTATTAGGCATTCAATGTTTCAAGTGTGGAAAATTAGAAAAAGATTATTTAATGTATTTGTAATTAAACTATTTATATATTGTGCGTGATTCTATACACTAATCTAGATATACTATATTAATAGTTTAATTACATATACGTTGGACAATACTTTTCAGCAAGGAAATGCTAACTTTCGCTTGGTATAATATGAATGTAACTTTATGTAAAAAAGTTTTTAAGTTTAAAGCTTCACAATAATTTCGCTTATGATTACTTTAAAAACATAAAAGCCTGTATGTTTAAACCAACAAAAGTTATACATATTCCAATTTCTTACCAATTAAAGTTAATATGTTTAGTGAAAATTGAATTTAATATTTGCTTGAAAATACTATGTTCTAGGCATGTTGAGCAAATTATAAGAACGCTGTCAACATTTTAATGTAATTTAAAGTAAATTTCAAGTTGAGATGTTAATTGATTTGATACCTAGATATTAAAGAAGGATAAAAATTAGAAAATATTTAATTTTTTGTATTTTTATTGCATATAATAAACATTCAATTATAATACAATAGAATAATATGTGACATTATGCGCAAGATGCAAAAGCACAAAAGTAAAATGATAAATAAAATAATAATAGTAGTAATAAAATGAATAATAATAATATACAAATATGCTATAACTATCAAAAGAAATATATCATAAAAATATAATAATATAAGGTACAATAATAAAGAATACCTATAACACAATATTATAATATATAAAAAATATTTTTTTAGCATTTTTATTAGATATAGTTAATAAGCATTAAGATATTGAAATACAATAATATGGTATTATTCAAAAGATGCAAACAGATAAAACTATGATAAATATAGTAATACTAATGGTAATAATAAGATCATAATAATATACAAATTCACTTATGTAATCTGTTAACTTATGGAAAGACGTAGCAGCAGTTTTACATTTCTTTGCAGAAGTGACCTGTAAAACTTTTTCTCATTATCAAAATTAATACATGCATTGCTTGATGGACGGTGATAATGGACGGTGGTGATAAAGTAAATATTTATTGTATCAGTACTACATACGCTATTAGTACCATGTAAAGCCTTTGAATATGTTGAAAACGTGAACTTTCGGCTTTAACAATAAAAATTGTTTATTAGTTAAATTAATCAAATAGTAAAATAATGAAACGTACCTAAGTTTACTTCTAACTTCTTTTCGTTGAATTACAAAATTTAATATAATGTCAGCAGCTGAAATATTTATAAAACCTGGACCCACAATAGCTCCTTCTACATCTTGTATTTCAAATTCTAATTACTAATATTACATCCAAATGGTTTCTCATCACTATGAGTGAACAGGTGTTGGTTCAAATTTTCTTTTAATAAGCATTTATAATTGCAAATATTACACTCAAATGGTTTCTCACCACTATGCGTGAGCAGGTGCTGTTTCAAATTTTGTTTTTGTGAGCATTTATAATTACAAATATTACACACAAATGGTTTCTCACCACTATGAGTAAGCAGATGTTTTTGTAAATTTTGTTTTTGTGAGCATCTATAATTACAAATATTACACACAAATGGTTTCTCACCACTATGTATGAGCAGATGCTTTTGCAAACTTGCTTTTAGCGAGCATTTATAATTGCAAATATTACACTCAAATGGTTTCTTACCATGATGACTGAGCAGGTGCTGTTTCAAATTTTGTTTTTGTGAGCATTTATAATTACAAATATTGCATCCAAATGGTTTACTAGCACTATGAATGCCCAAGTGTGTTTGCAAAGTAGCTTTCTGTGAGCATTTATATTTGCAAATATTACATTCAAATGGCTTATCACCACTGTGAGTAAGCAGGTGCTGTTTCAAATTTTGCCTTTGTGAGGATTTATAATCACAAACATTACATCTATATGGTTTCTCACCACTATGTATGAGCAGATGCTTTTGCAAACTTGCTTTTAGCGAGCATTTATAATTGCAAATATTACACTCAAATGGTTTCTTACCATGATGACTGAGCAGGTGCTGTTTCAAATTTTGTTTTTGTGAGCATTTATAATTACAAATATTGCATCCAAATGGTTTACTAGCACTATGAATGCCCAAGTGTGTTTGCAAAGTAGCTTTCTGTGAGCATTTATATTTGCAAATATTACATTCAAATGGCTTATCACCACTGTGAGTAAGCAGGTGCTGTTTCAAATTTTGCCTTTGTGAGGATTTATAATCACAAACATTACATCTATATGGTTTCTCACCACTATGAGTAAACAGATGTTTTTGCAAATTTTGTTTTTGTGAACATTTATAATTACAAATATTACACACAAATGGTTTCTCACCACTATGAATAAGCAAGTGCTTTTGCAAACTTGCTTTTAGTGAGCATTTATAATTACACATATTACATCCAATTGATTTATCATTACTATGAGTGAGCAGGTGACGTTTCATATCTCCTTTTCGTAAGAATGTATTATTACAAATATTACATACAAATAGTTTCTCACCGCTATGAGTAAGCAAGTGCTTTTTCAAACTTGTTTTTAGTGAGAACTTGTAATTACAAATATTACATGCAAATGGTTTCTCCCCAGTATGAGTGAGCAGGTGCTGTTTCAAATTTGTTTTTAATGAAAATTTATAATTACAAATATTACATCCAAATGGTTTCTCACCACTATGAGTGAGCAGGTGCTGTTTCAAACTTGTTTTTTGTGAGCATTTATAATTACAAATATTACATCTAAATGGTTTATCATCACTATGAATGAACAGGTGCATTTGCAAGGCAGCTTTTTGTGAGCATTTATATTTGCAAATATTACAATTAAATGGTGTCTCACCAGTATGAGTACGCAGATGTTTTGTCAAATTTTGGTTTTGTGAGCATTTATAATTACAAATATTACATCTAAATGGTTTCTCACCACTGTGAGTAAGCAGATGTTTTTTCAAATTTTGTTTATGTGAGCATTTATAATTACAAATATTACATCCAAATGGTTTCTCACTTCCATGAGTAAGCTTTCCTTGCTGTATATTTTTGTTCATTGTTCTTTTATAGCCCTTTCATTACATAATTATATAATAGTTTAATAGCATGCAAGTACATACAAGTTAAAATTTGTCTTATATAAATAAATTTACGAGAATCTACTTGTTTTACATCTTTGGTGTATAGTATCCCTTTATTTTGTTGACGATTACAGCTTGTTGCTGATTGTCAAGTATAGAGAAAGTTAATTTTAAATAATAATGCATTTGAAGTGTGTTTTCTATATGAATTATCTCCCCCTGAGTTTCTAGCCTGTTTTTGCTATAAATATTCTATCATAACCACATGGATCCATTTAAATCATATCAAACTGCTACTTTAAATATTATTTGTTAGATAGCTGATAGCTCTGGAACACCAATAGAACATGAGGGTCACCCTGATCAGCCTGATCTGTAAGATTTTTTTGACATTAATCATACAAACATTTTATACATTGGACTTCTACTACTAGACAAATGAATGAGTAGCTATTCTGTGCAGATAGAGAAAGATAATACTACATCAGCGATGTCAGAATAGAATGAGCAACATGTACTGGATTTCCCTCTGTTCGGTCAGCTATTCCTCACTACACCAGCTGGATTACATGTGCAAATTGTGACAGTCAAGCATGCTTATTGATATTGTTACACCTGTTCTTATCTATTTTATTAAATAAAAATCATGTAAAACCAATGTGGTATTTATCTTACATTTGAATAGCAAAGAGAATTTTTAATATCAAGTAAGAAAAGTAATTTAAACAATAAAAATTTAAATATACATAGGTAAGTATATGTAAACTACGTCCTCGAGGTTTTTTTTGTAAATCTGTTATCCCCTCCTCTCTTTACCAATGTGCAAAGTAATCACTCGAACATTTGTCTATATAGTGATAGAAGTTCAATTGCAAAAGTGAAAAAGGAACGTTTTTAACCTTCCAAAAAAACACAAAAAATACTGCTAATTTCCGTTTGTTGATGCTATGCTATTATAATTGGATTGATATTATGAAAGGATTCTACGTATACCCTTATCAGATTAATAATAATACAATTCAATATCCAACCACGGTTCCCACAATCTTTAAGAGCCAATCGCAAGACATAAAATATCCTGTATTTCTACATTATAACTCGTCAACATTTCGTCAACCAAATTTTACGCTTGCTGCACGTTCTCCTCGATTTATGAGCAGTGTTGCCAGTACTTACAAAAGTCTCCTAGAAAAGCTTATCTAAAACGCTTATCGATATACCGGGTGATTTTTTAAATTTCTGATCTAGAAAGCCATGACATAATTTTAAAACAAAAGATGCGGAAAACGTAGGGCGTAGTTTGAATCGTTCGATTTGTCACAACTGTCAGATTTCAAAAATGTTGACATAAACAGTTAATTTGTGTATAGATGCTGAAGGTCAACATTTCCAACAGTTGTTGTAAATTTTGAATAAATATTGTGTTAACAATGTAAATTGTTATAATTGTGAATAAATCTTGCTATTTCTTAAATCCAAGGAATAAAAATTGAAGCGAGTTGTAACCATAACCTAAACTTCCCAAGTCAATAATCACATCGAAATTGCACTTAAACTCGCAATAAAATGCACACTTTGGTAAAAGCATGTTTCGCAAATGATCACTGTTTAAATATTTATCAATTTGTTTAATAAATGTAAAAGTAAGTAGTCAATTTGTCACATAAATGACATTTGGAATAGCAGTGTGATCAACGCTACGCCCTACGTTTCGGTGACCTTCGATACGGCGTAAAAATCACGGCTTACTAGATCAGAAATTTAAAAAATCACCCGGTACAAGCTAGTTTCGTTTGTGTTCAAATGAAATGAGTTTTTAAAAAGATTTCTTGTTTTCCCTGGATCTTTATTTTAAACCAGCGGAAGTAATGACAATTACAAAACACAAGAATATAAATGCTCGTTAGAGCTTAGATCTAAACTTAACTATGAACTGATCAAAACTTAATGAATATACTGTCTAACACTCTTTATATATGATTCTCTTATCTAAATAAAATATTACTAAGCAGTTCTCACGAGAAAAGTAATACAATCTTATCTGCATGATAAGCAATTCTCATGAGAAAGTTAATACTGCATACCAAGCAGTTCCCACGAAAGATAATACAATTTTGTAATATGATCTTATCTGCTTGCTTATAGTAAGCAGTATTTCTACGTAACTCCTCAGCGCTAAAATATTTTAATATAGTTTTTATTTAAAACAATATTAAAATTAGAAAAAAAGAAAATGAAAATTTTAATTTTCTGTGTTATTATTTATCACAACTAACCCAAATAGCACAAAAGTTTTCAGAAAATTTGCCTTTCGCTCAACTTACATTTGCGAATATAAATTTGCGTTAGCATTTTTGTAGCAAACTTATTTTGGCTTGTCCCGGCAAAGATGCGCGCGTCGAAGATAGTTCAGTGTTTGTCCACGCTGTAAACAGGCATTAGTGCTCGCTAATCCGCCATTTTACATTGTGATTATTTGTGGTTATCGTTATCTGGTGAAACGTGAAAACTAAATTAAACAAGTAAAATGAATTTGGTAACTACGGAATGTTCTATTACTTACCTAGTTAATATTATTCTTGCTTAAATGTATTATTATTATTAGGTGTATCTTGTTAAATTGATATTTATAAATCTTGTTGAATTCTTTCGTCCATGTGCACAACATTAGTATACCTTATACATTACTATGCATTATCAAAGTAAGTAAAAACAATTTTGTGTTTCAGAGAAGAAGACAAGCAAACAGTCAACGTGGAGGTAATGGATGGCACGCGGATGATAACAACAAATGATAATAATATATTCTATAAATATACATTTATAAATAAATTTTTTCTGTTTATTTTTCCATAAGCGTTCCTCCATACTCGCAACAATGGATAATACTACGGTTTTCGTAATTCTATAAATTAAAAAAAAATTAAAAATCAAGTTTATTACAAATTTTTGGTAAATATTTGTAACAAATTTTATTTTCATAATTTGCTGAAAGTTTGCATGGACAATTTTTTTGCAAATACTTTGAACAAATTTGTTGCAAGTTTGTCAAAGGGAAACTTCAATCTTTTCCGAAAATTTTATGCAAATATTCATGTTTGCAAAGACAATTTTTCTGCAAATATTTTGGTTTGCAAAGGCAAATTTTTGAAAATGTGCTGCAATTTTTATTTGCTATGTGTGAAATCTCTATTTAGAAAATCAACGAATTTTATCTTTAAGGAATTACGTTTACAGTATAAATATACAAAAATACTTATAACTAAAATTATAGCAATTATGGTTAATATAATAGATGATATGCTTAAATGATTAGCAGTCACATGATCAATTGATTTTAGTAGATGACCGTTATCGGTAATTTTGATTTGATTATCAATTAACTTTTGTGTATCGATCGGAATTAAGTCGACTCTCGAGATGTCAACATGACTTGATTCAGATATTACTAGTTGGTCAATATTTGGTAATTTTAGGTCGATAATTTTGTTTGACGTAGTTGTAGCTACAAATAGCATTTGCTCGTGATTAATTAACGCAGTGCAATCAGGGTTCAAATGTAAAATTTTAGAACCATAAAGTTCTTTTCGAAAATTTTGATTTTTACAATTAATATCTAGAATTGCTTTGGAAGGTACAGTTACTAGCCAAGTGGCAGTGTCTATTTGAGAGATTTTAATATGAGTTAGATCAAAAAGATATGGGGTACATGGTTACTATTAAAAGAAAGTAATTGGGTTTCACATAATTTATCGTTTGGAATTTCAAAGTGATTATTTTGGTTACAAAAGTAAGTGTCTATTGTGACTAATTTACAATGATCGAGCTCGATAGGGATACTCATTTTAGTATTAAACAATATGTTATTGTAGGTTGGAATAATCATACGGAAATGACGGGTGTTAATAAATATTGGAAAAGGTATCAATTGTATAAGTTGATATTGGTTAGTTTTAGAGGTTAGAGGAATTTCAAAGATGAAGGTGATTCTATTCGCAATTTGATAGGCTTTGGTAATAATGATACTTTCATATAGATGTAGATAACTTTGATCCTCGCTTTGATCTGCGGAATAGGGAATGGTTAATGCTGTTTGGTGGGACAAGTGTGTAGAAATATCGTTTAGATTTTGAATTAGTTCAATATTGTCAATTAATGGCATATGCATTTGTTGATTCTGTGCGAAAGATAATGCGTTTTCGAGTTCAAAGTAGGTATTTATAAGAATTTTGTTTATTGTTTCCAGCCTTATTTTGTGGAACTCCATAATCATGAAATAAATAAAGATTATTAAAAGTTTCACAGTTTTATTAAAATATACCTGACAATATTGTTTCGACAGCTATGCTGTCATTATCAAAGGTAATATAATTATAAACAAACACGTCGCTAAGGTAGATACAAAATAGGTAACTAGATAAAATAATAATAATAATAAAAATTAATAATAAAAATCATAATTAAACATCTAATACTTCCAGTAACGGAGAATTACTGAGCTCAAGTTGTTCATTCATTAAAGGTACCCTGAGTTTGTGTTTGTATATCTCAAAGGCTTCTAAAATGTCTAATTTGCGTTTGTTATTACAAAAATGTAGGAATTTAATATTATTTTGAGGAGTCATTGTGTGATTTTGTTCTAAAAGGTGTTTGGCGTAATTCGATTTTTCAGGATGTTTATTTTTGTAATGACGTACGTGTTCTTTATATCTTATGTCAAAATTTCGAAGTGTTTGTCCAATATATACCGAACTACAAAAAGAACAATTTAAACGGTAAATGCCCGATTTCATGATATCATGTGTTCTGTCTTTAGCATTAAATAAAAATGAAAAAGTGTTAGTGTTGGTTTTAAATGTTATTTTATAATTGTTGGTTTTTCTTAGTATATGTGCAATTTTTTCTGATATTTTGCCAAAATATGGTATAGATATGTAATTTGTGTCTTCTGTTTGATTGTCAATGGGATATATTCTTTTGATAGCTAACCTATAATCTTTTTGTTTAATTAAAGTGTCAATCATGTTCGGATTATAATGATTTGCATGTGCTAGTTGTTTAATGGTTGATATCTCTTTGCTAAAATCTGATTTTGTTAGTGGAATAGTTAAAGCTCTGTGTACTAATGATCTGTATGCTGCTATTTTATGTGTATTGTGGTGACAAGATTCATTTGGTATTGTTATATCTGTTTGTGTTGGTTTTCTGTATATGGAAAATTCAAAAAGATTGTCTGCGTTAATCTTGATATTTAAGTCTAGAAAGTTTATAGCCCTGTTTTGTTCTGTTTCTAGTGTAAATTTTATATTAGGATGGATATTGTTTATAAGAATTAAAAATTCATTGATAACCTCAAAAGAACTGTCAAAACAAGCTAAAATGTCATCAACATAACGAAACCAGAAGATAATGTGTTTAGAGAGGTTTAATTCAAATATTCGATCTTCAAACTTGTCCATAAATATGTTAGCTAATAGAGGACTTAGAGAATTACCCATAGGTAAACCATCCTTTTGTAAATAAATTATGTTATTAAAAGTGAAATAATTTTGACTTATACAAAGGTCAAATAATTGAATTAACTCTAACCTTTTAACTAATTCTATATTACTATTGATCAAGAAACTATCTAATAGAGGAATACATTCTTGTGGGGGTATTCTGGAGAACATGTTGCAAATATCAAAACTAACAAGTTTTGAATGTGGTGGAAGATGTATGTTTTGCAGCTTATCTACTAATTCTAATGAATTTCTAACAGAGTATTTCGATTTGTAACCTATCGTGTTAATAATCTGGTTCAGTTTTTTGGATAAAATGTGATTAGGTGCATTGATGTATGATACAACTGGTCTTATTGGCATATTCTGTTTGTGGGTCTTCACTAATCCATACAGTTTAGGAATTTGTGGGTTTTTATTAATGATTTGTTGCTTTTCTAATTCTGAAAAGCAGATATTGCAGTTTTCTAAACCTTGTTTTATTTCTTTTTGGAATTTTGTGGTTGGGTTTTTGTTTAACGTTTCAAAATTTTCTTTATTAATAAATTCATTAACTTTTTGTATGTAAATATCTTTAGAAAGAATTACCAAAGTGCTACCCTTATCTGCTTTAACAGAAATTAGATTGTTCTCTGTGATTTTCTGTTTTATAGATTGAAGAAGTGATATTTATATATGAATTTATTTCATGATTATGGAGTTCCACAAAATAAGGCTGGAAACAATAAACAAGATTATTTCGTCTTCGTTAGAAGAACAAGCCAAGTTATACAAGAAACTTATGATCAAACACGGAATCGCAAGTCAGAATGTTTGGTTTAACCAAGAATGTCTGAAACGTCAGGTTATTCCTAACTACATAAACATCACTACCAGAACCAAGAATTCGATTACTGAAAAAGTGATTAGGAATGCTAAAAGAAGATGGCTCAAAGAAGAATCGAAGAAATGGTTTAGTATAAGAGACAATATGCACGTTTATATAAAGGTACTCTATACAGAACTTACTCATAAATTACACAATATCCAATTTGACATCTTAGATTTTGACATTAGAGAAACCGTCAGTCACATTAAATTCAAAAAATACACCACACAGAAAAATAAACTTCATCGACTTGTACAACAAAAACGTACACTACAAAATAACCATAATTGTCAGAACACTGCAAACTTTTATCCTCGTTTCATAAACTTGTCAAATATAACATTCAATGACAGAGAAACACGATTTCTTAACAAAGGTTTCAAATTTTGTCCTTTTCCAAAATTTACCAACAAAATTAAAGAAATTTTGGCCGTTGAATGCGAAACTATACTTAAGAAAGATCATAATAACTATGCAAAATTCCAAATTTCGAATTTGTTAAAAGAGATGTCTTTGAAACAGGACAAAATGTACAACACATCTAACATATCACTTCTTCAATCTATAAAACAGAAAATCACAGAGAACAATCTAATTTCTGTTAAAGCAGATAAGGGTAGCACTTTGGTAATTCTTTCTAAAGATATTTACATACAAAAAGTTAATGAATTTATTAATAAAGAAAATTTTGAAACGTTAAACAAAAACCCAACCACAAAATTCCAAAAAGAAATAAAACAAGGTTTAGAAAACTGCAATATCTGCTTTTCAGAATTAGAAAAGCAACAAATCATTAATAAAAACCCACAAATTCCTAAACTGTATGGATTAGTGAAGACCCACAAACAGAATATGCCAATAAGACCAGTTGTATCATACATCAATGCACCTAATCACATTTTATCCAAAAAACTGAACCAGATTATTAACACGATAGGTTACAAATCGAAATACTCTGTTAGAAATTCATTAGAATTAGTAGATAAGCTGCAAAACATACATCTTCCACCACATTCAAAACTTGTTAGTTTTGATATTTGCAACATGTTCTCCAGAATACCCCCACAAGAATGTATTCCTCTATTAGATAGTTTCTTGATCAATAGTAATATAGAATTAGTTAAAAGGTTAGAGTTAATTCAATTATTTGACCTTTGTATAAGTCAAAATTATTTCACTTTTAATAACATAATTTATTTACAAAAGGATGGTTTACCTATGGGTAATTCTCTAAGTCCTCTATTAGCTAACATATTTATGGACAAGTTTGAAGATCGAATATTTGAATTAAACCTCTCTAAACACATTATCTTCTGGTTTCGTTATGTTGATGACATTTTAGCTTGTTTTGACAGTTCTTTTGAGGTTATCAATGAATTTTTAATTCTTATAAACAATATCCATCCTAATATAAAATTTACACTAGAAACAGAACAAAACAGGGCTATAAACTTTCTAGACTTAAATATCAAGATTAACGCAGACAATCTTTTTGAATTTTCCATATACAGAAAACCAACACAAACAGATATAACAATACCAAATGAATCTTGTCACCACAATACACATAAAATAGCAGCATACAGATCATTAGTACACAGAGCTTTAACTATTCCACTAACAAAATCAGATTTTAGCAAAGAGATATCAACCATTAAACAACTAGCACATGCAAATCATTATAATCCGAACATGATTGACACTTTAATTAAACAAAAAGATTATAGGTTAGCTATCAAAAGAATATATCCCATTGACAATCAAACAGAAGACACAAATTACATATCTATACCATATTTTGGCAAAATATCAGAAAAAATTGCACATATACTAAGAAAAACCAACAATTATAAAATAACATTTAAAACCAACACTAACACTTTTTCATTTTTATTTAATGCTAAAGACAGAACACATGATATCATGAAATCGGGCATTTACCGTTTAAATTGTTCTTTTTGTAGTTCGGTATATATTGGACAAACACTTCGAAATTTTGACATAAGATATAAAGAACACGTACGTCATTACAAAAATAAACATCCTGAAAAATCGAATTACGCCAAACACCTTTTAGAACAAAATCACACAATGACTCCTCAAAATAATATTAAATTCCTACATTTTTGTAATAACAAACGCAAATTAGACATTTTAGAAGCCTTTGAGATATACAAACACAAACTCAGGGTACCTTTAATGAATGAACAACTTGAGCTCAGTAATTCTCCGTTACTGGAAGTATTAGATGTTTAATTATGATTTTTATTATTAATTTTTATTATTATTATTATTTTATCTAGTTACCTATTTTGTATCTACCTTAGCGACGTGTTTGTTTATAATTATATTACCTTTGATAATGACAGCATAGCTGTCGAAACAATATTGTCAGGTATATTTTAATAAAACTGTGAAACTTTTAATAATCTTTATTTATTTCATATTTATAAGAAGTTGTAAAGATTGCACGGCTTCGAGTAAAACTGTTTTTTGGGATACTGTGGCGACATGTTTTTTCACCTGTTCGTTTTCTAAAATAATTTTGTTTAGGTTTTCATTGAGTAGCATTTGATTGCTGGCTAGATTCTTTATAGTGGAAATAGTGTCATTAAGAATTTTAGCTTGTTCTAATATGACGTTAGTTTGTGTTTCACTAACTTTTTGTAATCAATGTTTCAAATCTTTGACCATCTTTGGCATCCAGATTGCCAGTTAAGAATTTAAAAATGGTTCCTAAACCATCTACGAGTCCTCGTTTTTAGATTGTATGTTGTGTTTGAGGGAATAATTGATCGATAAGTTTGTCAGCTTTGTCTAAATATTGTTTAATGATTAATAATATGTTATTATGACTAATTAATATGTCAGTAATATTAGTGAATTGCCTATGTTCGATGGGGTATTGTTGATTTTCCAAAAGAATAATGATTTTTATTAAATTTTCTTTAAGCATACCATATTGAGTAATGATTGGTGTATAATCTATCATAGTCTTAATTAATGTAAATTCGCTTTCTTTTAGGATAGCGTTACCTAAGTTTAATGGATAAAGTCCAGGATTGTCATCTAAGTTTTCGATAATTACGTCACTGGTCACAAATTGGGTTGTGAGGATGTAGCAGGCGATAATGGTTAACCTGAAAATGGTAATAATTCGTTTTATATGTCGTTTAATTTGAGGTCCTTCATTAGGGGGTGTTAATTCATAAGTATCATGTTCAAAAATTTGGGAAATAGTGTATGGTCCAGAAAATCTTGGTCCTTTTTATTTCTAGTGTTAGTTGTAATGAAAACTTTACTTCCTAGTTCAAGTTTTTTTTGTTCCGCGCTTTTGGTTTAATTTAATATTTCGTTTTTCTTTGGTGTCCGTTTGTTCTTTTTGCAATGATTCATATAGATAGCGCATTCTTGTTTTATGTTCCGACATATAATCATGCTAATAGGTTTTTGTATAATCTAAGTCGAATGGGTTTTTGCTTTCTGTGTGCCAGAACATTATTTCAAAAGGTGTTAGCTTAAGGTTTGAATGGATTGTGTGATTGTAAGCCTTGGCTTACATTATCTTGATACTGTATTGAATTTTTTGGTGTTCTGGTATATTAGTCAATAAACGATAATGTTCGATGATAGTGGAATGTAGACGTCCTACAAGCGAATTTGATTGGTGGTGAGTGGGGGTTGTAGTGTGTAGTTGAATTCTGTGAAGCGTTAGGAAATCTTTAAATATGTTTTTATTAAATTCTCCATCAGCAATAATTATATTTGGGGCTGTGAAGACGCATATATAAGTTAGTAATTGTTCAATAACATCTATCAGGTTATGAGATTTAATAGGATAAGCTTGAGAAAATCGGGAAAAGGCGTCGATTATGGTCAAATAATTTTTATTGCCTATTCGAAAGATATCTAAATGTACGGTATGAAATGGTCTATTAAGAGTCGGTGTTAGTTGAAAAGGTTGATTAATCGGATTACGATTATTTTTTGAGTCTTACAAATTTGACATTTATTAATAAATTCAGTGATGTCTTTATTGATAGGTTTCCAATAATACTTGCGTTTAATATGTTCTAAAGTTTCGTTAATTCCGCGATGATTGGTTTTGCCTAAATAGTAACTTTGAATTTGATTTTGTCTTTATTCGGGGTCTGTAACATATGTAACTTGAATGGTACAGCGATGGAATCTGGGTGTGTTTTCATTAGTTATTTCTGCGATGAAATTTGAGAAATCAAGGTAAAGTTCGTTATCAGGA
Organism: Agrypnus murinus; assembly: GCA_929113105.1. Taxonomy (NCBI): domain Eukaryota; kingdom Metazoa; phylum Arthropoda; class Insecta; order Coleoptera; family Elateridae; genus Agrypnus; species Agrypnus murinus. The sequence continues at coordinate 152,801,890 of OV816028.1, read as the reverse complement.
AAGTGACAGTAGTAATGAGTTTTAGGTTCACAATGTTCGATTAGTATTTTATTAAACATATCAGTTTTATTGTGGTCATTGATAAATACAGTGTAATGTATGTTTCCATCATATTTTGTACAACGGATTTTTCTTGGAATTTGGGCTCTTATGAATTCAATTTGATGTTTAAAATGTTGTAGTGGTTTGTCAGAGATATCTATTACTGGGGTTGATGATAATTGGGTCTTCGTCTTTGTTTTTACTACTTGGTATGTTGGGGCGGTTATCGTGTGGTTTTACTTGTATATCAGAAAGTATTTTAATACGAAGTTTATCTAACGGAGGGTTTGTGATTGGTACGTCAAATAATTCGGTAATATCAGGGGTGCTAGCTCTGCTTGCTAGTCTGCTATCGATATTGGTGAAGGTTTCTGGTTCGGGGGTTTCAAGTCTATCGGTTTCAACATTCATAGGATAAATTTGAATGCATGATAAAGCATCAGCTACCTTGTTTAGTTTAGTCATACTCTTCGAGTTTGAGTACCCAACGGGTTAATTTTGAATTTGGTCCTTTTAAATTTCTAAGCCAAATTAATGGTCTATGGTCTGTGTATAATTTGAATTTTACACTGTATAAGTAAGGGCGAAATTGTTGAGTTGCCCACACTATAGCGAGCAGTTCTCGTTCTATTGTAGAATATTTTTGTTCAGCTTCGTTAAGGGTTCTTGATGCATAACAAATAGGTTTTCCATCTTGTGATAATACTGAACCTAAGGCATATTTAGATGCATCAGTGGTTAATTCAAAAATTTTATTAAACTCGGGATATTGAAGTAACGGTTCATTAGTTAAAATTTGTTTGCAATGTTCGAAATTTTGAAGAAATTCAGGGGTGTGTGAAATTTTACTATCCTTTTTGAGACAAACAATTAAGAATTTAGTTATTTTAGCAAAGTCTTTAACAAATTTTCTATAATATCCGAATAATCCTAGAAATGATTTTATTTCTGTTTTGGTTTTTGGGGCAGAAAAGTTTTTAATGGCTGAAATTTTAGAAGGGTCAGGTTTTATTCCTTCCGAGGTTATTATATGACCAAGATATTTTACGGATTTATGTAAAAATTCGGATTTATCTAATTGAATTTTGATTGTCGGCATCGATTAAAAACATTTTTTAAGCGGGTTATGTGTTCTTGTAAAGACGTAGAGTAAATAATCATATCGTCAAGATAAACGAGGCATTGTTGGGGGGTTAGTCTTATGAGAGCATTATTTATAGCTCGTTGAAATGTGGCTGGAGCATTTCTTAATGTAAAGGGCATACGTCGAAATTGAAAGTGGCCCTCTTCAGTCGAAAAAGCTGTTTTTTCGCGGTCTGCTTTTTCTATTTTAATCTGGTGAAAACCAGATGCAAGATCTAAAGTGGTGAAGTAGTTGGCTCGACCAAGGTGGTCTAAACGGTTTCGATTCGTGGTAAAGGGTATTTGTCTTCTATCGTCTGTTCGTTTAATTTACGATAATCGATAACAATGTGCCATTTCTGATGTCCTGAGGCGTCTAATTTCTTAGCAACGTCCCAAATTGGAAAATTATATGGACTTTCCGAAGGTTCTATAATTTTGTCATCTAACATTTTACGAATTTGATTTTTTACTTCTTCTCGATGCACATGTGGGTATCTATATATTTTTGTGAATATAGGAACATCAGTTTTGGTTCTAATATGATGTTTAGTTAAATTGGTGGAAGATAAAGGGATATTTGGAGAATAACAAATATCTTTATACTGATAACAAAGATTGGTTAATAATGTTTGTTCTTCTTCGTTTAGATGGCCAGTTTTTAAGTTTCTTTGTAAATTCTCATTAAGAATGGCTTTGATGTTTAATTTTAAATTAAGAACGTCTATATTGTTGATTTGTATTGCTTCTTCATTATTAGTCTCATATTCATCTAAAATTAATGGGGGGTATATATTTATTCTTTGTATTTCATTAGAAGTGTTTATTACACTAGTTTGAAACCAATTATTATGTAATTTAATTAACGCGGAAGGGATCATGATGTTTACTAAAATTTAATCTTGGGGTTATTTTTATTCCACTTTTACCAACGGCTGGTAAAGTTACAAACATTTCAGTACGTGGGGGTATTTTAATTTGTTTTATTGGGATCTCGTTATGTTTTAATTTGGAAAAATTACATTCATTACGTCTTTAGGTTTCCTGTTTAATCATGGATGGATTATAATAAAACGGTATTATAGTGCTATCGGGTTGGATATGCATCCATTTATAATCAATTCTGGCTGATAAATTGTTAAGTAGATCTGAGCCAATTAAGCCTACGTATTCAGAAATGAAAATCGTATTAATAGCAAAGATGAAATCCATCTTCTGAAAAAAGGTTTGGAATAGGTAGATTAGCAACTAAATTATGTCTGGTGGTTCCATGAGAAGTGGTAATTTCAAAGTTAAAATTATAAACGAAATTAGGGAAATGTTCATCAACAAATTTAGGGGAAATTATGGTTTTAGAGCTACCAGTGTCTATTAGGAGTTTTTGTCCGGTGGACGGTATGATAATATATGGGAGATTAGATTTGGCGTTAATAGGGTTCCTAAATATGAACTGAGCTGTGTGTTATTTAGAGTTAAGTCACGCATGTCAAATTTTCCTAGTGACATTTCATATTTTAATACTATTTATTAAAAGGTTGGTAATCATGAAAATTGTTTTAATAAGTTAAACTGTCAATATGACAATTATATAAATCTAAAATTCGTACAATTAACACTTTATTAAAAACTGTCGTAATATTGATATATGTATTATAGTAGTTTTAAAAATTCTCTACAAACAATAAATAAATGATAAAGGTGCACATTAAAAAATTTTACATGCATAAAAATAAACATGACATCATAACCTAAAAGTTATAACTGACAGCTGCTGAATGTTGTCACTAAAGTAAAAAAAGAGAAAAAAGTATCTCTGTTTCAGACAGTTTAGTTTTGGCCTAGAAAGAGATAGATTTTGACATCCGTGTCCTAACTCTAAAATAAAACAGTTAAAGTTTTCATTTAGGAACTCTAGGCGTTAATACTAAAGCTTTCAATATTTTCCGAGACCGTTAATGAAAATTTACGGCATTTTCATTGTCGTTATTTGAGTATTCATAATAAGAATTTTCCAATTCTTCAGTGGGTATTTCTTCTTCGGTTGATTGTTCAAGGTACTGTTCAGGACACTGTTCAGACCTAGTGATAGAATCTTGATAGTCATATTGGGGTTATGTCGAAGTTTCAGGTTCATCGTCATTATGATAAAATAATTCTTCGGAGATAAAAGTTCGTTGTGGACCAGCTGCAGTATGCAAATTCATTATATTTTGAGAATTAGCTCGAAATTTATTATGGTTGGTTAATTGTGTAGTGGGAGGTTTTTTTACTATTGTGTTCGCTTCCATAGGTATAGGTTTATTGGTTGGCCTATACTTTTGTTTTGGGGCGAAGGCATTTCGATGTTGATGGCTGGTTGGATTGTTCCGCCTATTAAAATTAGGATTAAATTGTCTAGGTACAAATTATTGTGCAAAAGGTTGAGGTTGTATAAAAGGTTCAGGTTGCCTAAAAGATTGGGGTTGCATGAAAGGTTGGGGTTGTCTTAGTGGATAAGCGGTCCTAAATGAATTATTTGTAATTTGTTTAAAATTATTTGATGAAAAATTAATAGATCTTCTTTGATTAAAATTTGACGATAATTTTGAATTTTGAGCTTGAGAATATCTGATATCGAGCTCTTTTTTAATCATAGTAAGGGCTGCTTCTAATGAATTTGGGTTACGACTACGATTAAAAGTTCCAAAATCGTCATTGGTCCACTAGTGAATGTTCTCAATGCTAAGTTTTTATTTTGAAACACTCGTTTTTCTGTCAGACTAAATGACAATAAACTAACTATAAAAACTATAAAATTATATAAAATAATTCATACTTACTGTAACTGAAAACTCAAAATATCTGCCACAGCTTGAGATTTAAACTCTCTCTTACAAATTAATTAGTCAAGTCGTAGGTATTGGTTCCACAGCTGTATAAATTGTGAAAGGGAATAGATAAAGGTTCAAACTCAAATAAAAACTTAAAAGGGCGCCATCTGGTTATGAAGCTTAAGGTATATGAATACCCAATCAAAGATATTAGTTGAATAAGCATTAAAATGATTAAATTCATTAACCAGAAAATGAATAAAATATTTAGTTGAATCAAAAAAATTTTGTTAATTTAAGATTTTGAAGTAAAATGAAGCAGAGCATTCATAACTAATATGGTTCCGTTTTCTAGATCCTTAGTTTTGAATTAATAACATTTATTTAATCAGAAAAATGGTAACGACATAACTTTGCATATATATAAGAAATAAAACACAACTCATATATTTATTACAATTCCAATCTAAGTTCGTTAGATTATAACTAAAACAGAATAAATCAATAAAAATTCATCTAGAACTTTTCATTAGATAACGGAAATAAACAAAAAGTTTATTGGATCGAACACAAAAATTGTTCAAACACATTAAGTCAAATATTAAAATTTGTATTGACTGGTCTTTTTCTGGACAAAATTTATAAACAAATATCTAAATGAGATTAGACAAATTAAATCAATTCGACAGTATCAATATAAATGATTTGTAATTAAATTAAAGTTTAAAGATTTTTAAATAACGAAGAGAGCTCTCCCCTAAGAAAAAAATCTTAACTGTGAGATTCTTAATTAACTGAATTATAAACAAATCCTTAAAACTACAGTACCTTGAATATTATCCCTCAAATTTGTGGAATACCATACATATAGTCCAGTAGAAATTGGAAATTCGGCCTTTCATTTGGGGAAATTGTCATTGAACTCGGCTTTGTATTGAAGTGTTGATTCTCCGTACCAAAAATGCGATAATATTTAGTTATTATCATTCGCCCATATGATTTCATGAACAAACGGGATTTTCACTTGGAAAATAACGATAATGTTTCAGAAACTTAGGTTGTTTTTTAATCACGTGTAGCACCAAATGCGTTTAAATTCTTTAAGCGGGGTTTTAATTTATAAAAGCACTAGAGTCGATTGTTAAATTCGAGATCGCTTTAAATGGTTTTGCTTTAAAAAAACTGCACTGGTCTTAAACCCAAACGAAGCAAAATAATTGTTTGTTGTTTTATAGTTCTTCACTATAGCGTGAAACACATTTATTTACCCGCGTTACAAAATTATAAAGATTCTTCTAACACGAATTAACGAGACGGAAATTCTTTTAAAACTTGCACTCTACACAAAATAGCATTAAAACTGTACTGTACTGTATTTAGGATTATCTTTCAAATCTCATAGCACTTAAGCTAAACGGCATCTTTAACAACAGTATCGACCGCTTGCAAACATGTTGCAGTGTCGAGTTTCTCGCGTCAAAACCAGCGAAGGCTTTTTATGAACTCGGATCCCGTAGTTACACGTGGATACATCTGTTTTTATGCGGCAAGGGCGCTTTTATTTGGCCTTCTATAGAATTCTCGACTCTAAGGGCCGATCTATTCACCTCCTTGTAAATTTATCTGCTAGTTAATTGTCATGGATACCATTGTGAGAACAATTGTAACTATAGCAACTAACTTCCAGATAAATTTAAAAGGAGGTGAATAGATCGGCCCTAAGTGTAAAAAATAGCACTTAAAATTGCGCGCCAAACTAGTGTGGAATGCTACAGCATCTGCCTTGTAGACAAGATTCCTACGCTATAAACAGACTTAAAATTTAAAACGCAATTTACGAACAAAGGAAACTTCATTTTCGAATCCTGTATACTCAGAATGTTAACAAAATATTTCTATAAAATTGATGATCAAGTACTTCTCACAGTTTCTTAGCAAGGTCTCTCCCTAAAATAATTGATATTATTTTAAAATGCAATTTAGCAGGATACGAAAAAACAACATTATTATGACGCTACATTCTTTAATTACAGCAAATATGAAACAATCTTTTCTTAAAAGTGCTTTCAGTAGGAATTATTTACATGATGAAATGCTGATTTAAACAAAACGAAGCCCACAGGACCGAACTTAAGATTTTTAATAAGAATAAATGCTAAATTCTGCGTACAAAATGCTGTTGGAAAATGTACCCGTTACAATTTGATTGAAGTTTGTAATTTTTAATGACTTGGTTTTCGTTTCCTAAAGCAATTTTAGAATTAAAGATTGCTAATTGTGTTCTAATTTTATAATAGAATTCTATAGGAGAATCTTTTCCTTGTTTTAATTTAGTTAAATCGATTAATAAATTTAATTCTGACCTTTGGTCTCCAAAATTTTCTATTAATACTTGCTTTAATGCATTCCACGTAGCATATTCATATCCAGTAATTATTTCTAATGCTTGACTTTTTAATCTATTTCTGATTGCTGAAATAATCAATTGATTAATGTAATCTGCCGGATTTTGTGTGCAAAATTGATCTGTGATTGTATCAACAGCTCTAATAAATTCAGAAAGTGTCGTTGGATTGCCATCGTAATTTGGGATTTAACTTAAAAAGGAAACATGAAAATGTACAGAAAAAACATATTTCTATTAATATTATTGTTATTTAAAAATAATAAAGGAGGGTTCAGATTTGAACGTTCTACACTTCTTGATCATCTTGGAGATCTTGAGCGATTCCTTGGCATTAATAATACACTTTTATATAGAATTTTTAATTATTATTCTTATGTTAGTGGGCTTAAAAATTAAGGGTCCTACCCATACATGGCAAGCATGAAAGGCTTTATAATGTCACTAGCTGACACTACCTATTCGGTCTGGCGTCTACTATGTACGTAAATTAGAAACTAAAATGCAATTATTAATTACCAAAGAGTTCAACTATTCCTTTCGTCTATCGAAAGCAAATAAATTGAAACAGATTGTATAATTAAATGCTCTTAATACTAGCTTAATTAAACTTTTCACTTTAAGATTATAAATTTCACTTACATTTTCTTGTAATGATGAATTATTGATCGCGATGATCAAAGTCGTCAGCAGTTGACGGGAGTTCTCTATGAACAGGGTCCTAACGCAATGGACAAAGCGGTTGTTGTTGAAGTAGGTGACGATGCTTGGCCGGGGCGATGCGTGTACTCGGGGTCCCAATGCAACGTCAGCGGCGGTGTCTACTTGGAGCGGATGGTTTCTTCAATTGACCGTTGAAACGGAAAAAAGAGGGTACTTGACTCCTCTAATTTTTGAAGATCCGGACGTTAACTGCGCCAGTTTTGTTTGTGTTCAAATGAAACGAGTTTTTAAGAAGATTTTTTGTTTTCCCTGGATCTTTATTGTAAACCAGCGGAAGTAATGACAATTACAAAACACAAGAATATAAATGCTCGTTAGAGCTTAGATCTAAACTTAACTATGAACTGATCAAATTTAATGAATCTACTGTCTAACAGACTATATATATATATATATGATTCTCTTATCTAAATAAAATATTACTAAGCAGTTCTCACGAGAAAGGTAATTCAATCTTATCTGCATGATAAGCAATTCTCATGAGAAGGTTAATACTGCATACTAAACAGTTCCCATGTAATATGATCTTATCTGCTTGCTGATAGTAAGCAGTATTTCTACGTAACTTACAAATGTTATCGAAATTCGATAAATAAAGTTCGAAATATATCGAAATCTACAGAAGAAGGGGGTTATACTTTAAATAGCGCTCACTGGCGTTATTTCTTTCAGTAATTCTACAACAGAAATTACAGAACTGCCAAAAGTGTCAAAATCTAAGCTAACTGTTCAAGAACTGGCACGATTCTGTTCTCCAATCCCCTAAAGTCACTAGATACCAATCTCCCATTAGTTAGAGTCATGCGGAGAACAAGTGCATAATGTTATTTTTTGTACTTTGCGTTCACAATGGGCTCATTGTGACACCGAAAACGATTTCATAATAGAGGCTATTATAACATCGTTTTTGGAGACTATTTGTTTTATAAGATTGGTAACATTTGTTTTATATTACATATAATCACATTTAATTTTGACACATTCTAACCTCACATAACGTGAAAAGTCATTTTATAGTGTTACCACATGTTAAACGCAAAAATCACTAGATTGTAATGCAATGTTTTAATAGCTTGAATTTACAATTTCTATAAAATTAATGACGCAAAGTATAAAAAATAGTATATTATACTTGTTTTATAAGACGTATTGAAGCACTTGTTCCTTTGGAACACTCCTCGCTTCTTTCGTCGTGTCCCAAACAACTCGTGCTACAATAGACCGTCTTATACAACTCGTATAATAATATACTATTTAAACATATGGCTGCGTAGATTAATAAGCCCTAAAGAGCGTTCTATATGACTGGTGCATTCACTGTTTCTTGCAAGCTAATTTTTAATAAATGTTCACGTTAGCTGACGGCTTTTGACGACTTATTTTCTATCGTATATCAGTCTAGTAGAACACTGTAAGTAAATGTAATTGTCAATTGCAAAAATTAAAACTGATTTTGTGTTTTCTTGTCAAATATTTAACTATTTAAATTTTGAACATATTGTTTTTTTAAAAAGTCAGTGTTCTTTTCTCCAAACATGTTTTAGTAGGAATTGGTTTAATTTAGAGGCGAGTTTAACAGCGATTGCAATACAAAACTTTGGCCTTAAAATTTTTTACGCAGGAATCATTTTTAGGATAATATACAGACAGATAATTGTAGCCTATAATGTATTTAATACCACAGTTTTTGTCTCATTGTCCTAGGACTTACTGCAGCTAGATAAAAAAGTTATCGTCAACGCTTACAAAGTGCAAAAATGACGTGCGCCATGATGAAAAAATGTCCGCCATTTTGAAACCACTGATAATGAAAATGCAATAATAGTGGTTCTGAACTTCAACATTCACTGCTATTTATCTCTCATGCAATATACAGTGCTATTTATTTACCATGCAACATATGTAAATAGTAGGTACAAAAGTGCATACTGTATAATTGGTTGCTTATGTGTGTATAACGCTTGATTCGATTAATTCCAAATGCAACATAGGGAAATTCTACATATTGCAATTTAATTTAATAGCGCTGTATGAGGCTCACTACACACCAAATATAATTTGTTTCCTCTTAAAAAATTTAAACAAAAATTATATCTTGTGTGTCTAATACTAAGAATGCATCACATTTTGTCATGCCTCTGCAATTATATTAGAAAGGAGTTATGATTTAATGTTGCTTGTATTAAATAATTCTTACTGCCGACGTTGATGTAAATCTTCATGTGGTTAACTTGTAGTAAGCTCGTACTGCGTACTATTTTGTATTGGTGGCGTCCCCTTGGTTGGTCAATGCCAAATGTTTTCTTCGTGTTTGGAGTATAAATCTTCCTCCTTGCTTTTACTTTAATGAAGTTTTTGTTTCTTTTGGTTACTTTAAATTTTTTTGTAGATTCAAAATCTGGCTCGAAGAACCAAAATTTATGTTAAATAAAACAACTTTTCTGAGAATCTGAGTACATTTATTTCCCTTGAATTCCCTAATTCAACTCACTGTTGTTCAGCAAGTTACAAAGCTTTAATTTGAAAGTACCTTCTATTTGAACGCTACAATACTTTTATTTCAAATCAAACACAAAAGCGTTAACAATTACAACTATCTTAACTTAAGCATCTCAGAAAGATGACTTTATTTCGAAAAATGGGAATGATTTAGGAGGTTTCTTTCTCAACAAATGCCTTTATTATGCCAAAATAGGTTTTTTTTTTTCAGATTATGCCCCCAAGTTATTTATTTATATGTGATTTATCACCACCATGAGTGAGCAGGTGCTGTTTCAAATTTCCTTTTTGTATGCATTTATAATTGCAAATATTACATCCAAATGGCTTCTCTCCACTATGAGTGAGCAGGTGCTGTTTCAAATTTTGTTTTTGTGAAAATTTATAATTACAAATATTACATTCAAATGATTTATCACCACTATGAGAGAGCATGTGCTGTGTCAAATTTTGTTTTCGTGAGCATTTATAATTACAAATATTACATCCAAATGGCTTCTCACCACTATGAGTAAACAGGTGCTGTTTCAAATTTTGATTTTTTGAACATGTATAATTACAAATATTACATTTAAATGGCTTTTCCCAACTATGAGTGAGCAGGTGCTGCTTCAAGTCCGTTTTTTGCGCGCATTTATAATTACAAATATTACAACAAAGTGGTTTCTCACTACTATGAATGAGCAAGTGCTTTTGCAAATTTGTTCTTTCTGAGCATTTATAATTACAAATATTACATCCAAATGGTTTTTCGCCATTATGAATGAACAAATGCTTCTGCAAACTTGAACTTTGTGAGCATTTATAATTACAAATATTACATCCAAAAGGTTTTTCACCACTGTGTGTAAACAAATGCTTTTGCAAACTTGATCTTTGTGAGCATTTATAATTACAAATATTACATCTAAATGGTTTCTCACCGCTATGAGTGAACAGGTGCTGTTTCAAGCCATCTTTTCGTAAGCATTTATAATTACAAATATTGCACTCAAATGATTTCTCACTTCCATAACTATGCTTATCTTGCAGTATATTTTTGTCCATTGGGCTATTATAGGGCCTTACATATGACAGTATAATTAATAGCATGAAAGCACATATAAATTAAAAATTACCTTAAAGAAATTTACAAGTATCAACATATTTTACATTTTGGATATGTAGTATCCCTTTATTTTGTTGACGAATACAGCTTGTTAAGTTAGTCATCAACTACAAACAGTTAATTTGTAATGATGGACATATATGATGTGTGTATTCTATATGAATTACCTTTCCTGGTGTTTTATAGGCAATAGAATGCGCTATAGAAATTATAGTTGGATGGTTGTGGCATAACATGGATTTATTATCATTTCAAACTGCTACTTAAAATACCATTTGTTACATAGATCTGGATCACCGACAGAAGAGGGTCAGCCTGAGCTAGAAGATTTTGTCACATTAATAATACAAAAAATTTATATATGTAAAAAGCAATTAAAATCCAAAACAGGTTATTTAGTTTATAAAAGGAAGCTGCATGATATACAAACAGCATGAAGCACTGTAGTTGTAAAAATATTAAATGTTTTAAATATCTGTTTCGCATTAGTAATGTAAACATCCAATTTTTGCTTTAGCGTATATTTTATGTAAAATAGAGAGCAATATATTAATATATCCTATTATATTAATTATGAAAAGGTTCTAGGGTGTGGTTCTACATATACCTACTTTTATCAGATTAATAATAATATAATAATTATGTATCCAACCAGAGCTTCCTCGATTTGAAAGACATTCATATCTTACACACAAGATACATAAAATATCTGGTATTTACATCAACTCACCGCCATTTGTTCAACTAATTTGATGCCTAGCTAAATTACTACCAGATGGCGCGGCGAGCATTGAAGACGCAGGGCCTATTAGATTTACATAAGCTTCACTTATATATACGGCCGTTTCAGTGTTGAAAATTATTACAGATTTGTTCTTTAATAGCGCTCACTGTCGTTATTTCTTTCAGTAATTTTACAACAGAAATTACAGAACTGCCAAAAGTGTCAAACTCTAAGCTAACTTTTCAATAACTGGTACGATTCTGATCTCCAATCCTCTAAAGTCACTAGATACCAATTTCCCGTTAGTTAGAGCCATGCGGGGAACAAGTGCATAATGTTATTTTTAAACATGTGGCTGAGTACGATTAAAATAAACCCTAAAGAAGGCTCTATATGACTGGTGCATACACTTTTTCTTGCGAGCTAATTTTTAATAAATGTTCACGTTAGCTGACGGCTTCTGAAGACTTATTTTCGGTCATATGTCAGTATAGTAGAACACTGTAACCTAAATGTAACTGTCAATTTTAAAAATTAAAACTGGTTTTGTGTTTTCTTGCCAAATATTTAACTATTTAACTTCTGAACATATTGTTTTTTCAATAAGTCAGTGTTCTTTTCTCCAAACATGTTTTAGCTGGAATTGGTTTAATTAAGAAGCGTAGCTGGGGTATGTGGCGCACCTGTGCAATGTCAACCCTCATATGAAAAAATGATCGATTATAGTTATTTAAGATATAAGTGTAAAAAGCCATTCTTTATTGCGCGAACGGTTTAACACACGAGCAAGGAACGAGCGGGTGTCTTAAAGGATGTGAGTGCAATGAAGAAACTTTTTACACGTATATCTTACAACGTTTTATCTACGATCATAACGCTTTACTAAAGTATTCATTGTATTTGATATTTTTTTTAAATTTGTGAAATATGTCATGCGTACATATATTAGCGTGCTTAGATTTTTATGTGCTTTGTTGTTTAGCAACCAGTTAGTAAAATATTTACAAATCATTAATATTCATACATCTCTTGTAGATATGATAGATATTTATTGATATTATTATTGAAAGAGAGGGTTTTCTGTACGATAAAACAACAATAAAAAAAGGCCCCGCGATTGGGCGACAGTGAAACATACGTTTTTCTGTACGATAAAATAAACAAAGCTTAAACCTTCAAACTAAAAGTTCACATTACATAAACTAGTTTAGAACAAAAAATACGATACTTACTGTATATAAAATGCTCAAAGTTGCCGGCTTGAGATCTCGCTCTTTTTACAAATTTAAATTGCAGCTCGTAGGTATTGGTTCTGCAGTTGCCTAATTATTAAAGGAATGGATAAAGGTTTCAAAACACAATAACATACACTAGAAGGGCGCCATCTGATTATGAAGCTTAATAACAATAATTAAATAGATCAAATAAATCTAATGAATCTGTTTGAAATCACTAATCAGAAAATGAAATCAGACCGATATAAATTTAGTGCAAAATATTAGTTAATTTCTACAAAGTTAAAAATTTAGTTTAATGATGATATGAATAAAAACTTTCATAATTATATGATTCAGTCTTACTGGTTTTAATTAACTTTAGAATCATATTTATTTTAGAAAACACAAAGAAAAATAAGATATAAGAAAATTACAAATTTTAAACTCAAAAGTTCAAGAAATAATTCCCTACCTAAGAGCTCTTGACTATTAAAATGTTAATGAATAAAAATTGTATACTAAATTACTTATAAATAAAAAACAGACTGTAGAAATATTACAAAGATCCAAAGAAATTCCATAAATATTTAACATTCAAAAAAAGGAATACATAATTCACAGTACCTGTAATTATCGGTAATTCGCAAATCAAATTAACGCTACATTGCACAAAAATGACTCCTGCCAACACCAAACAATCACTGCTGAACGGAAACTGGAATGTTCGTAGATTTCTGCTTTCACATTATTCAAGGATGCAATGAATTAACCCTTGTAATGCCTGTATGAGGTGAATTATTATTCACGAATTCACCCAAAATAAAGTAACTGAATGCAACCATAAAACTTCCATAAGATTTGGTTATTAAATTAATTTTAAGAACCATCGGCAAATGTTTGTTATTTTTCTTAAAACAACCCATTTATTATTTAAATCCGAACTGAATTTATAAAGCACAAAACTCGGATTTCATTATTGATCTGAGATTTCGATCACTGAAGATAAAGTCTGTAGTTATTAATTTTTTATTGGTATTTCGGTACGAGAATTATTTAAACGATATACGATACGATATTTATTTTCATCGGTAAACTGTATTAAAGTTATTACACTTTTAATAGGAAAAACTAGATTTCCTGTTCTTTAAAAACACAAACATCCGGAAAAATATTATATATAAACTGTATAACAGTACTTTTATTAACCGCAAATTCTTAATTAACTTCCGGAAAACTAATTACACAACGGTATTTTTGTTAACTGCAAATTCTGATTTAATTAGGCACGGGCATCCGACACCGGCCATTATCTATAAACTGTACTGTATTCAGACCATTGACTGAATTGTTAAACTGCACTGTCTCGAATCAACAACGGAAGTCAAGTCTCTTCTAAAAACCCAAGGTTATTTTATTATATACGAAAAATTTTGGAGTGTGCAGTTCTGCATACACCAATCAAAAAGCCGCGTGGTTTGACCTAAACAAATCAGGGCTATACAGTCCACGTGTAGTCAATAGGGAAAGTTTTCTTAATTCCAATACTAGATTTTGACCCTAAAAGACTAGAAATTACGCAGTTTTGTTTTCACGAAAGAGAAAATGTAAACTGATGTTATTTTAAAGCAAGTCCAGCAAGCATATCATGTTTTTAGGCGCAGATGTAAATAACCGAAAGAGATTTCTAACACGTAGCAAACATAATTTATTAGATAAAGGAGATTTTTTTTATAGCATTTTCGGAACACCGAACTGCAATATCTAGGAAAACTAAATAAAGTTAGATTTATCATGAACCATATTTAATAATTTTCAAGGTTTTAACAAAGAAGCCATCTTAACCAACGTACATGTGCGTAAATAAAACACAGAAAGAAATAATTTATTGCTCAAATGTTTTTATAATTCTAAGAAGAAAATTTTAAACACAACCTTTTAAAATAATTTTTATAGGTCTATTTGTACCAAATACTAACACGAGTTTATATCGCAAGAAGAACGCAAATCTGCAGGACCGGAATTCAGATTTTTTGGTAAATATGTAGGCAAAACTACATTTATTCAGAACTGATAAAAATATACCGTTACATTATTTATTAGATAAAAACTTTATGGCACTAGTTTTTACTTTTTACACGAAAATCAGTGTAAAAATGGTCACTTTTTATATGATCGCAGATAAAAAATATAAGCTATATTTTATTAGTAAATTTCATTCCAAGTTTGCACTGGTCGTATTTAATTTATATTATATTTTACTCTGTCAGGGGCTGACGCCCCCTGACTGCGGCTCCCCTATACCGTGCACAGGCCGGTTTACGCACTACGCCTCTGGTTTAATTCCAATTTCCATAATATCTTACCGTAAAAGTAATTGTGTAATGTTTTCACGAGTATTGATTGTATGTGGAAACGATGAAGCTGCCGAGTAAGCAGAGTGCCATCTTATTTAGGTGGTTTTTTAGACATGTTTGGTCGCTGATGACGAATGCCCAATTATAACGTTATAAAGACGTTATACCAGTATGACAAATTTAGATTTTAACGTCTCAATGACGTCGACAAATTTCCTTAAAAAATGTAAGTAAGACCCGTTTTACATATACGAGAATTGTGGAAATTTTAACCAAAGTTTTGCTGGAAATTTTTTAAAAAATTCTTACAATATATTTACAATTAATAGGTATATTCAATGGATTTGAATAAATAAATTAAACCTAAATATATTTTGCACACTTAGCGCTAAAATATTACTTAATATTTAGTTTTATTATTGTTGCAGACTAGTAGGGAAAAAAGGAGAGTTCTGGGACCACCCCCCACTCCTGACCTTGACCTTGAACCTATCTCTCTCTAACACATGGTGACCTTGAAACTATCTCTGTCACCTAAACGTGGCAACACCGCATTCTCAAGGTCACCAGTATGGCACCACCGCATTCTCAAGGTCACCAATATGGCACCACCGCATTATCAAGGTCACCAGTATGGCACCACCGCATTCTCAAGGCCATCAATATGGCAACACCGCATGCTCAAGGCCCTCAGTATGGCAACAATGTCTTGACCTTGAACTCAAGACCACTCTTCAAGGTCATCAAACACCATTCAAGGTCAAGCTTTAGATATATATATAGCAGGTTGCATGTATGGGAAGAGTAAAGCGTTTGCAGTTGCAGTGTACGTTTAGGTGACAGAGATAGTTTCAAGGTCACCATGTGTTAGAGAGAGATAGGTTCAAGGTCAAGGTCAGGAGTGGGGGGTGGTCCCAGAACTCTCCTTTTTTCCCTACTCAGACTCAAATCATTTTTATACACAAAATAAATATATGTAGTGCATACGTTTCAAAAATTCAAACTTTGAGTGTTCTAGCATCACGTGACCGGTATCGGTAAAGATATCGCGAAAAACAACGCAACGAAGAAGCAGTCGAATCCGTGCAAAAAGTTGGTTGATGTTGATTTCCTTTCAGCTGCTTGATGTGTACATCTTTCATTAAAAATATATGTTTGTGGTATTTTATTTCTGGGCATTTCTTGCAGTTTTGTGTCAGTGCTGGTAAATTAGGATGGCATTTCATACAATTCACCGAAAAGGATGGAGGAAGTATGCACGTGTTGGCTGACGCCTCGAAAACAACAGGCGTCTTAGAGCCGCCATATAAGTATAATAATATAATAATAGTGATTATATTTACGTTTCAGAATTTTAAATAATAAATCTTTTTTCAAATTAAAATGTTTTATTTCCAGAAGTAGAAATAAATAGGTCCTTAAGACATCAATAAAACGCCATTTAAATGATTATATGAGGTTTTCTTTACGTCATAAAACAACGTTTTTTTACGTCATAAAATGACGTCTTTGGACTGTGACATTTACCCGTCTTGTTAATATCATTATAACGTCACTTCAAAGGTGAAAATGGCGTAATGACTGACCGGTAATCAACGTTAAAATGACGTCAGTCTGCTTACTAGGTGTTTTAATCTGAGAACCAATTTGGAGCACTAGGTATTCCAACAAAATTATTATTTGTATGGTATTGTATTTGTATACCAAATAGTATATAAATATAAATGAACAGTTTCTGATCAGTGTGCACGCTTTTAAATTATTATTTACATGTGTTTATTCCATTTATAAATAAATCGCTGCTTTGGACACCCATTGCATTATTTTACATTTATTTCTTTCAGGGGCTGGAACCCTTTACAAATATAGGTTCCGGTTCTTGGAAATTCAAAATAAGGGTTTCGGTTCCGGTTCCAATTCTAATTTTCGAAACATTAACGTTCCGGTTCCGATTTCAAGATTTTTTTAGGTTTCATAAGGGTTCCGGAAGCAAAAGTAATGATGTCACATTTTATGTTGGTATATAGCTTCAAATATTTGCAAACAAATATGACCTTGATAACTGGCAGTCGATGCATGTTTATGTTAAAGTATTGTGTATAACATGGGTGCTGTGCATAGGTGATAATAGTATATTGTACAACTAGTGTTACAATGACGATGTTTGTAATACGAGTATAAGTTTGCTTAACGAGCCGCGAAGCGGCGAGTTAAGCAAAATAGGAGTATTACAAAAAGAAATTGTAACACGTGTTTTACATACTACTTTGTCTATTTCGCCTTAATTTACAATTTACTTTAAAGAAATGGGAAAATGTACACGCGGGTATTTTCGATGTGGTAATGTTGGTAATAACTGATAACGCATACAATGACATCCACTGTCATTTTGAAAAAATCACGTAGGCAGGAAAAAATTCAAATTTAAAAAAGGTGACAGCTTAGTTGTTTCTTCTGATATAAGATAAAAATGTATTTTTATTATAAATAATTATTTTGATAAGACAATCATGTACTCAATCAAGGCTTTACTGTTTCTATTACAATAAACATTTTAATACATCAAAACTGCTTAACATACAACAATAAAAAATAACTAACCTAACCTCTAAATCTAAACAATGAAAATGAAATTTGAGTAGGGACATCACGGGATTCACGACCATCAACTTGATCCGGAAAACCAACAAGCTTTTCAGCGCATTTTCGTAAGAAATCCGCTATTAGCCGCGCTTTGTTTTAATTCACAGCTTCTTAAAATGAAATATGTTTCATTATTCTCGCTGTTATTTCTGAGCATCATAACATTCAAATTTCCAAAACGGCGCCAGTTAATGAATACTTATTAGTACCTATCACGGGAAAGTGCTTTTCTTTTGGATAATGTGCCCCCAAAATACTTTCGCGGGTTGGTTGTCGAGCATTATTCCTTTTCTTTCTATATTCTTCCTAACACCTTGGTTATGTTCCCATTAGTAGGTAAAAACTGAAACAAATATTTGATGAAATGAAGGTGTACATCATTCAACTCAATTAAACTTACCTCAATATCGACAAGCGATATACGTTTTGGCTTTTTAATCTAATTTTGATCTTGAAATCAGAATATAGCTGTGTTATTGGTTATTACGCATTTATGTCTGACACTGGACTTCGTTGACAGAATGACATGACAGAGTAGGCTGGCAGCAAAATTTACTTACTGCCAGCCTTACAAATAAAAAAATCACTACTTCCAGTTGCACAAAGTAGCACTTTGTGTAACTGTTTTTCGAAAAAACAGTGTCACAAAGTAACCTTTGTATACGCGAAATAGACAAATATATTTGCTGGGTTCAGTATTTCAACTCTTTTTATTCTGAACGTTCTATTGTGGATACCATGGAAACTGAGCTCTTGGAGCAAACAGATGTGAAATATCGAACGCGGGTCATATAATTTGTTTTATGCACAGATGCATTATAATTAGACTATTATTGCTAGACTTATCTAAACATAACTGTCTCTTTATGCCCCAAGGGCCTCTTTATGATCCGACGGGAAATAATGAAACGTCAATTAAATGTCAGAGCTGTATTTGTAGAACTTGATTGGTTCTTAATATAATTTGTAAACTTATCACCAATGAAAATAAGCTGAAATTAAGTATTTTAGAATAGTAACTATAGTAACGTATTTCGTATAAGCACATAAGTATACGCATAGCGGCTTGATGTAACCTACGTACTCATTTAATTGTATTTTTTACACAATAATAGATTTGAGATAAAAACAATCTGTGCATAAAATAGTGTATGCATTTCGGGCATAACTTGCTTTTATGGCCCTACAGCCTTTTCCTAGCCCTCGGCTGACGCCTCGGGCTAGAAATAACGCTACTGGCCATAAAAGCTTCTTTATGCCCTTAATACATAAATAACTATTATTTCATACTGTATCTTATTATCCATGTTTACGGTAGCGATTACAGTCCGGAAAATGCCACTGTAAAATTTTTTACCGGACTCAAATAAAATAAATCAATTGAACAATGCTTTAGTATTCAGTTACTATGGACACTCGTTCTATGTTTTGAATTCGACTAATAGGTGCCATACATGTTCGTTGTTTATAGATGGCCATATTTTAAATTCGGAAATTTATTTTATATATTTTTTTTTAAATTAAAGCAATAATCCAATAATTGTAGTATGAAATAAAACGCATTACGTCATACGTCCTGAAAACGTTCTTACAGTTTTCTTTCGATTTTCCGGACTCCTGGTCCTGGAAATGGAATTTTACAGTCGAGTAAGATGTTACGGACAAGGCGAGGAAGGAGCCGAGCCCGGAACATCGAAACGAGACTCTAAGGCCATCTCCAGGACGTATGACGTAATGCATTTTATTTCATACTGCAATTTTTGGAATATTGGTTTAATTAAAAAAAAATTATATAATAGTAATTTACGTTATAAGTCCTGGAAATGGAATTTTACAGTCGAATAAGATGTTACGGACAAGGCGACAAAGGAGCCGAGTCCGGAACATCGAAACGAGACTGTAAGACCATTTCCAGGACGTATGACGTAATGCGTTTTATTTCATACTGCAATTATTGGAATATTGGTTTAATTTAAAAAAAATTATATAAAATAAATTTCCGAACGCAAAATATGGACATCTATGAAGAACGAGTTTCCATGGTAACTGATTACGTACTAAAACATTGTCCACTTGATTGATTATATTTACGTCCGGTAAAATTTTTTATTTCCCCCTTCTATGTAAATGACACTTTACAGGCCTTTATGTAACTAAGTAAATGAGTAATTACAGCCACAGCCCTGTAAAACTTTACGGGCTCCTAAAAGAGACCTGTAAAATTTTACAATGCTCATCAACAAAATGCTATGGCAACTAATGTGTTGCTTAACCACAACACCATGGCAATACCTAGCTATAAATTGTGCTACCGCCTTTGATTCCAAAATGTCTTTTTTATAAAAATATACAATTCATAATAAAATGCTGGTGAAGGTGGAAATAAAAGTTTGTACGCGACACACTTTGCAATTAATCGTTACTGGGCTCGCTGGATTATGGAGGCTCGCTTCTTCGTCGCTCGCCCCACAAGCTTTCCAGCTCGCCCGTAAAGATTAATTTACAAAGCTTGGCACGTAAATAACTATTACAGTCACAAGTCCTGTAAAATTTTTTACAAGCATACTAGACCGTAAAATCGCATGTTCTGGACTAAAAAGTTTGACGTAAAACTGACAAATGTGACACAGTATGAAATAAAATAAATTTTCGTATGCAAAATATACAGTCATACTAGACTGTAAAATTTTTTACAATCATACTAGACTGTTAAATCGCATTTTCTGGACTGAAAACTTTGACGTAAAACTGACAAATGTGACACAGTATTATTATTATGAAATAAATAACTATTCAAGATGAAATTTGTTTGGAAATATTCAGTGCTACCAATATAAAATGTGACGAAGCACTTTTGCAGTCAATTCACAGACTATAGGTAAGTACTGTTGTGAATGGCTCACAACTTGCATTCATTGCGTAGATACGGAATGGTACTAGGCAACGAGAATAATAAACAAGTCGAATAAATATCTCATAAAAGTAATTACTTGTGTTTTATTACCTCCTACAAGAGAGACATATAAGTAGCTCTAACACTACATTAGTGTTACACCCTCGCTACAGTACTCACAGCAGCGGATCCGCAGGAGGATGTCATACGATTGGTCGGTTTTAGTCGATTTGACTCAAACCGACCAATCGTATGGCATCCGCCTGCAGATCCGCTGCTGTGAGTACTTAGCTTATTTGTCAATTAGTAGTAGAAGTGGATCTAGTATCAACATCAACTCAGTAATAATAAGAAATGGTTATGGTAGCGCTGTCTAAAGAATGTGGAACTATTTTTTTTTATTTACCAGTATAACCGAAATGTGGAACCGAAAAATATCGGTTTCTTCGAAAATTTATAACGGTTCGGGTTAATCTTAATATTAACACGGATTTTAGTAAGGGTTCCGATTCCGGTTTCGGTTCCTTAAAATTAATCGGTTCCGGTTCCGATTCTTTTGGGTTCCTGTTCCAGTCCCTGATTTCTTTATCGGCTTTTAATTCTCGTCTTTGGTTATAACGCTTCTCGTAACACCCAACGCCCAAGCACAGTATAATATAATCCAGTAGTTTCACTCTCGTTTTTTTTTTGTCGCATAATATCTACGTGCATAATCTAGTAAATTCTAACCTTTCAACTACTTTTTATTAGTAAATGTATGTGTTTGTATTAAATATAACTTTTCTTGCAATGAATTTTCAAGTAAAAATATCGTTTATTCATCAAGGGCTCTTAAATAATAAATAATCTTTGGAACGGAGCTTTGTTCAAGGCATGAATTTTATAGATTCAATACTCCTCCATTGATAGTTAATCAAATCATAATGTTTTTGGAAATTCAGTTTAAAAAATATGTGGTTGATACATACATACAAACTTCTTTTTTAATAATAGTAGATTTCATTCTGTCTACTGGGTCAATATACATACACTAGCTTTTCAGTGAATCCTTTTAATATGAAATTGTAAAATTGTCCTGAATATAATCTATTGTGTTTTATGATTATTTTTCCTACAAGAATTAAACAAACTTCACGTCATCATTAAATGATTTGACAGCATTTTTGTTGGTTTGTAACGAAACTTTTAAAACGGCTGTGTTTTGATATGAAAATACGTACTTCCCAAGAAACGATATTACATAAAAATTACGTAAAATCTGCATGCCTGAAATTACATCCCCAGAATTTCAAAAAAAACGACACGTAAAAATGGCATAGGCGCTCGCAGAAATTTGTCCAGTAGGGGGGGGGGCAAACCTAGAATGAACTGCATGCTAGAGGGGGGCAAGCCTAGAATAAGCGACATGCTAAGGGGGCAAGTCTAGAAAAAAACGTCATATTATACAAAATCTTCAATAAAATTCAAATTGTCCAACTTCCAGTGGGCAAGTGCCCCTCCTTGCCCCCCTTCTGGGCGCCTATGAAAAATGATGTAATTTTTACGTTTTATGATTTAGGTATTACGTTTAATGGAAGTTACCTACTATAGAGTATGTATTCTATTGTGTATAAATTTAGGATTTTTCAACAACTACCCAACAGAGATATTTAACCTGAAAGTTAGAGAAATTTTTAAAAACTTCAATGTTTACAACTCTGGAGAAAGAAAATAAATTCACAAGTCTCAAAGTTCAAATAATTATGATACAGATGATGATGTAGCTTTAACAGCGATTGCAATACAAAACTTTGACCTTAAAATTTATTACGCAGGAATCATTTTTAGGATAGTATACAGACATATAATCATAGCCTATAATGTACTTATTACCACATTTTTTGAACCTTGTGGAACTTCACGTTCAGGAGTGAATTGATAGGAACAAAATCCATTGTACGAGACATAGCAACATCGCAGCGAGAGATAAGATTTTATCAATGAGATTGATACTGGAGAGAATCCGAAACCACTCAATCTACCAAGCAAAATTTCGTGATCTATCGAGTCAAATGCATGAGAGAAATCTGTATAGATTACATCCACTTGACCTCTTTTATCTAAAGATTCACAAACGTATTGAGACAATGTTGCCAAATTAGAAACGGTAGATCGTCCTGACATAAAACCATGTTGGTATGGAGAAATAAATGCACGAACGTGATTATGTATTTGTTGGTAGATTAGCTGTTTGTAAACCTTAGCAAAATTGAAGATTATGGATATTGGTCCGTAATTAGTTAATACAGTTAATAGGAAATATACTATTTCTTATAGATAAGTTAATTAGATATATTAGTGGTTTTGCCACAGCAAAGCGACAATCACGTACTAAAAAGCTTGGAATTGAATGGCCACCAGAAGTTAACTTATTCGACAGAGTAGACATAATCCTAAGTACGAACTCTTCATTAACTTCAGAGAACATAAACGATAGGTCATAGTTGGAGAAATTAGGTAATGTGTGTGTATTGTCAACAGAATAGACACTAGAGAATATATCTGCAAATTGATTGACAATATCTTGAGGATTATTGTATTCGTTTGTAGCGTCCCGAAGTGTACCTGGTATTCGTGTAGCTCCTGTTTTTGTATTTATGAACTTCCAAATTTCAGAAGGATTATGACAGACGTTATTTTCCATCATTTGAACATAGTTGTTATATGCAATAGCAATTTGTGTTTTAGTTAAATTTCTCAATCTTTTAAATTCAGCAAGATAGATTCCAATTATATTAGAAAGGGGTTATGATGCTTGTATTAAATAATTCTTACTGCTGACGTCAATGTAAATCTTCGTGTGGTTTGATTGTAGTAAGCTCGTACTGCGTACTATTTTGTAATGGTGGCGTCCCCTCGGTTGGTCAATGCCAAATGTTTTCTTCTTGTTTGGAGTATAAATCTTCCTCCTTGCTTTTACTTTAACGAAGTTTTCTTTTCTTTTGTTTAATTTGAATTCTTTCGTAGATTCAAGATCTGGCTCGAAGGACCAAAATTTATGTTAAATAAAACAACTTTTCTGAGAATCAGAGTACATTTATTTCCCTTGAATTCCCTAATTCAACTCACTGTTGTTCAGCAAGTTACAAAGCTTTCATTTGAAAGCACCTTCTATTTGAATGCTACAATACTTTTATATCAAATCATATACAAAAGCATTAACAATTACAACTATCTTAACTAACAGGGTGGTTTTAATGTTTTCTCAAAAAGATGCCTTTATTTCGGAGAATGGGATGATTTAGGGGTTTCTCTCTCAATGCCTTTATAATGCCAAAATAGGGTTTTTTTCAGATTATGCCCCCAAATTATTTATTTATGTGTGATTTATCACCACCATGAGTGAGCAGATGCTGTTTCAAATTTCCTTTTTGTAAGCATCTATAATTGCAAATATTACATCCAAATGGCTTCTCCCCACTATGAGTGAGCAGGTGCTGTTTCAAATTTTGTTTTTGTGAGAATTTATAATTACAAATATTACATTCAAATGGTTTCTCGCCACTATGAGTCAACAGGTGTGTTTGCAAAGTATCTTTTCGTGAGCATTTATATTTGCAAATATTACATTCAAATGATTTAACACCATTATGACTGAGCAGGTGCTGTTTCAAATTTTGTTTTTGCGAGCATTTATAATTACAAATATTACATCCAAATGGTTTCTCGCCACTATGAGTAAACAGGTGCTGTTTCAAGTTTTGTTTTCGTGAGCATTTATAATTACAAATGTTACATTTAAATGGCTTCTCCCCACTATGAGTGAGCAGGTGCCGTTTTAAGTCCTTTTTTTGTGAGCATTTATAATTACAAATATTACATCCAAGTGGTTTCTCACCACTATGAATGAGCAAGTGCTTTTGCAAATTTGTTCTTTCTGAGCATTTATAATTACATATATTACATCCAAATGGTTTTTCACCACTATGAATGAACAAGTGCTTTTGCAAACTTGTTCTTTGTGAGCATTTATAATTACAAATATTACATCCAAAAGGTTTCTCACCACTGTGTGTGAACAGGTGCTGTTTCAAGCTTTCTTTTCGTGAGCATTTATAATTGCAAATATTACATCCAAATGGTTTTTCACCACTATGAGTGAACAGGTGCTGTTTCAAGCCATCTTTTCGTAAGCATTTATAATTACAAATATTGCACTCAAATGATTTCGCACTTCCATGATTATGCTTACTTTGCAGTAAATTCTTGTCCATTGGGCTATTATAGCGCCTGCATTACATGACAGTTTAATAGCATGTAAGCACATATAAATAAATTATAAAAATTACCTTAAAGAAATTTACAAGTATCAATATATTTTACATTTTTGGTATGCAGTATCCCTTTATTTTAACTACAAACAGTTAATCTGTAATGATGGACATATATGATGTGTGTTTTCTATATGAATTAGCTTTACTGGTGTTTTGTAAAAAATAGAATGTACTATAGAAATTATAGTTGGATGGTTGTAGCATAACATGGATATAAATCCAACTATAAGTTCTATCACTTCAAACTGCTACTTAAAATACCATTTGTTACATAGATCTGGTTCACCCACAGAAGAGGGTCAGCCTGAGCTAGACGATTTTGTCACATTAATAATACAAAAAATTTATATAAGTAAAAAGCAATTAAAAGTATTTTTAACTTTCCAATAAAATCCAAAACATTTAGGTTATTTAGTTTAAAGGGAAGCTGGACGACATATGCGCAGCTTGAAGCACTGTAGTTGTAAAAATATTAAATGTTTTAAGTATCTGTTTCGCATATTAGTAATTTAAACATCCAATTTTTGCTTTAGCGTATATTTTATGCAAAATAGAGAGCAATTTATGGTACCATTTGAGGCATTTGAAGTTATATCTTATTATATGTGTCCTCCAGGAACTTGATACTTTGACAGCAATCTGGATTGCCCTTCTATTATATTAATTATGAGAGTTCTAGGGTGTGGTTCTACGTATACCAATTAATTATAATAATTATATATCCAACCAGAGATTCCTCGATTTGAAAGACAATCGTATCTTGCACACAAGATAAAATAAAATATCTGGTATTTACATCAACTCACCGCCATTTATTCAACTAATTTGTATCCTAGCTAAATTATTACTAGATGGCGCGGCATGCATTGAAGAAGTAGAGTTACTCTATATTACTTATAAGAGTTGGGCCAACACGGGAATTGATGCTGATTGGTTGGATCCATTTGCAATAATGCCAATTTAAAAACACGAAATTTGACAGAATTATGTAATTTAGGGCAGCTCTTTTCACTTCCTCATAAATTTATGTGGAAGCTAATTGCTATGGTTACAATTGTATCTGTGACAATTAACCGCCAAATAAAGTTACAAGGAGGTGAAAACATCGCCCTTAATTTGACAAATAAACTGATGTTTAGTAAATCGAAGAATTTTTATGTATTTCTCTTTAAGTTTTTAATAAATATTCATTGTAATTCAAGGGTCGATGTCAAAAACAGCATTTGTCAAAAAAAA
The DNA here is from genome assembly GCA_929113105.1 of Agrypnus murinus. NCBI lineage: Eukaryota > Metazoa > Arthropoda > Insecta > Coleoptera > Elateridae > Agrypnus > Agrypnus murinus. The sequence continues at coordinate 152,775,802 of OV816028.1, read as the reverse complement.
CTACAACCTTTAAGAGAACCAAAACCTAAGTTTAAGGTCAAAATTTTTGTTATTTGTAACTATGTGCAGTTTATGAAACATTCTCATAAACATAATCCAAAAATCTGTGGTTTTTGACGAAAACGAATTTGTTATTTTTTTATTAAACATAAGATACATATATTTTAATAAAAAAATTAGAATACATCGGTCTGCCAGATTTAAATAAAGATTCATATCTCTAGCATGAAAGAAAAAAATCTTCGTAAGCACTGCTGTTATCGTCCTCAACAATGTCACCTGGGTCTTCATTAGTCTCCAGAATATCATAAAAACCACGGTGTTTTCGATTAAATAATACTTCACAAAGAGCTTGAAGATCTTTTAGCTTTGCATGATTGATCTCAATAGGACCCTGGTACATAGGTACAAGTTGTAATTCACTAGTAAAATGGAGTCTTGCTTCTGATTGTGCATTACCTCCACGTTCCAGAATAGCTATCTCTTACTTCTATAAATTTATTTATTTAACACAAAAATGCTATTGCGTGAATGTATGCGATACATTCGCGAAGACTTTAGTGGAATAGGTGGTCGAGGATTCTTTACAAAAAACTTATCAGTCCACAATTTGAAGTTAAAAATATCTTTCTTAGTCGGCCCATTTGATAAAATGTGTAAAATATGTTACTGGGTAATAACTCTGAAATAAAACGATTTAATAAAAGCAAAATATTTTCACTTTTTAAATTATTATTATGGAAATAATTAACACGGAAATTGACTTACTAGAGCACAAGAAACATTACCAGTTTTTTGTTGTAGCTGAGAGTAGTTTCTTCTTTTCTCAATTTTACAGATAAAATATAAATATATTACTCTATTTAAGAAATTTATTAATATTAATCAATTCAAATGAGCAATTTAATTTAATCAGTTCATTATGGTAAATTATAATGAAATAAATGTCAGGTTATGAAACATTTGACATTTGCCAAGTAAACATAACCAATAATTCTTTCAACGTATATTTTTGGATCCATAATGGCGGTTTGACATTCGCGTTGGCTCAACTCTTATAAGTAATATAGAGTGACTCTATGAAGAAGTAGTCACTGCGTATAGTCACTTTGGATGCGCTGGTCTATCATGCCCGATTTCACCAACGAGGTTCAAATGAGACGAGCGTCTCGCGCCACATGCGATCCGACGTTTATTTGACATCGCAGGACTTGACAACAGGGCAATCCAACCAGCTGTCAAATAAAATTCAATATGGCTGCTGGATGACAAACAAAGGTTTGTTGTGTATGGCATTGAAGTAACTTATAAATAATTTTAGTTATATTTGTAGAACAAAAGAGTTTTAAAATGTCTTAATTTTGAGCAGTAATTGGGTGTACCGATAGATCAAACAGAGATGTAGTTAGATTTTTTAGAATTCCCGCTGTTACTGCATATAAACATAAACAACATCTAAACGATTTAGCTGTTGAACGAAGAAGACAAAGGTTAAATGCTATTAAACGGGCAGATCTAGCTGAAAATAATACAAAATATACAAGTGTGTTCCAAGCACTTTATTTCAGGTATGCATATAACATATTTCATTCTGAAACTTAGAACATTTCTAAAATTTAAAACCTATCCTAAAAAAAATCTTATAATTATAAGACACAATTTTCACGAAGAAAAAAATGGAAATAGATGTGATTACAATAGCAAATTAAAATTAACAGTATCTAGTTTTACATTAAAACGTCTGTTAATAATTTTAAATTAGAACTTATTAAACCTAATATTCATCAGTTTATGCATGGAACGCAACCTTTGTCTTTATGGTCTTCCACTGTACATTACGGAACGCAGTACATTTTTCGTGTTACAGTCATTATTCTGTCTATTGCGCCCGCGCGATGTATTGCAAATTCGACAAATTTGAATGTGTTTCTACGTGAGCAGTTTTAATAAGTTTTTCCACGCAATCTTTCGAGAAAATTTGCACAAAATCACACACGAACTTATAAGTTGAATAAGTCTTTTGTTTTCGTCCATCACAAATTCAGAATTGAATAATGCATGCCTTTAACTGAAGTTAAACATAAAAGCTGATGTCGTCTACCAAAGTATATATTTGTATAACACGTTGAAAATACAACGCAACGATTTCCACGAAAATCCATTATTTCTTGTCTTCAGGTACCAATATGTGTGTGCCAAATCCTAATGCACATTGAACATGTTAAATGTGCGGTAATTATGAAAATTCATGAACAGTCCATCCAAAATGTGAGGTGATGCTGCTTGAAATGAAGATTTGAATTGCCAACACTGATTTGTAAATGAAGTAACTGGCTTCCTCATACAATGTAGACAAACATGTGTCTACTGGATTGTTGACTTCGGCATAGGTAGGTATGATCTTATCTGTGTACCTTTAATGTATTGGCAACATTTCAGCTGGTGTTTATCGGTGATGAACTTCAGAAGGCGTTTTTTCTACCCTTAGATTGGTTGCATTATGGTTATTCCCTTTTTGTGGTGGTGCGATCTTGGTGCTCTGTGGTATGTTGTCTGCTCCACTTGTAGATGGTAAGTTCCATGCAATTGTCGTTTCATGCAAAGAAACAAGTGTGTTACAAATGTGTTTTATCTTGACTTAAAGAGTTATAATATTTTTTCCTTAATTATTTTATCAATTAGCTACTTATTCTATTAAACTTGTTGGTATGTCGTCTGCTCCACTCGTAGATGGTAAGTTCCATGCAATTGTCGTTTCATGCAAAGAAACAAGTGTGTTACAAATGTGTTTTATCTTAACTTAAAGAGTTATAATATTTTTTCCTTAATTATTTTATCAATTAGCTACTTATTCTATTAAACTTCAAATATTACCCATTTCAACTTTTCTGTTAATGTTTAATAATTATATATCTTACTACATTTTAGCAAAAGTAATACAAGCACTATAAGAATTTTATTAACTAATGGTTTGAAAATGGTAATTATTTGATACGGAATACTTTGTTTTGACTTTTATTGTTTAATTAGGTGTTTAGAGTTTTACACTATTTGGTGTATCTAACACATGTTTTACACTTTTAACAATTTATTTATACTTGCCTTGTTGGCTAACTTTAAAAACCTAATTTGTTTTATCCACGATAAATCTTTGTTAAAATTTTATAATTTAAACATTGAAACTGGACTCTATTCACTCTTTATTTGCTCTCATCCGTCATTTACCTAAATTTGTATCATTTCTCACACATTTCATTTAAATCCTCTATCCCAAAATTTGACACCTATGTTCAAGTATATTTCAAATTATATTCATTCCTCTAATTTTTCATTGTCTCACACATTACTCAGCGGACGTACTTTCATTTGTACAAATTGTTTCCACAGCATCTTGTATTTTTTGTAAGATGTAAATTTGTGCGCACTAAAACACAAAGAGCTGTTGGACAATTTGCAATGCAGTGATGTCATGGGGTCCCCATTCTTCAATGAATCACTCTTATACAAATTATTCTTATTTTGACTTTGACATTATTCCTTTTTGCACATTTCAATACATAATAAACATAAATTATAATTACCTTTTTTATCTTTAATTGATCCAGTATATAACCAACACCTGATGCAGTCCAAGGTCCTATCCTAGAGGTGTCAACCACGATAGGCTGTTGTGGTCCTGCAGGTTACGGTATGACTTGATAATCTCCATTTGAACCATACCGCTCAAAGGTTACACTAGCGCTCTTTGCTTTGGACAGGGATAAGAGGTTATGGTGATCCGTTATTTCTAAGATAACTTTTTTTTCATCTTCTGAAACCATTAATTGGTGAATAGACTCGCAGTTTTCCCATTGCCTTGTATCGTTTATTAGAATCCATTTTTTGTTTCATATACCAATAATTTTCTTAGCTGTCCCTCGGACACTATGGTCCCATCTGGATTATGAATATTCTAAAGAAAGTCCTAAAACAAACTTGTTTTCTTCCTTTGTGCAGTTACCCCCAATTGCACTTTGAATAAAAATTTTATTTAATTTTTTGCTGTATATTCTATCTATATTCTATCTATATCCTATCTATGCAGTGTCATTCTACTCTACTTATTATAACTATTATCAGAGACGAACCTAAAGAGTTTTTTTGGAGGGGGTAACCTTAAAATTGCCAACTTATTACGATGAAAATACCAACTAATAGTAAGAAAATATTTTTATTTGTACCTAACATGAAGCAAAATTAGTATTTTACACTTATTTAATCTTACTTTTATTTAAAACTCTCCAACGTGTATGCATGGCAATTAGATTAAATTAAAAAAATAAATTGTTTTGGACACATTTTCTTATCTTCTCATTTTTCTCAAATTGTGAAATTGCCAACTCTCGCTCAAAATTATAAACTTTGAGGGGGGGAGCGTCCCCTCCCATCCCCCCCCCATGGGTTCGTCCCTGACTATTATCTTTATTATAACTACATCCCTTTTATATTTAAATGTCTCATAAATTGATTAACTAATTCTAATTCATATTTTTATACTTACTATTGGTTTTTGTGGAGTGATCTTTCCTATGGTGTTATGTTTAATCTTCGTCTGAGTTGTAAACTGGCTCTACCTCTGGTGTCCAATGGGTCCTCATATCGCAGTATGCGACTAACATGCATTATATCTACTTTTGACTTTGAGGATGGTCCCATTCTCACTTTATAGATGACTTCTCCCACCTTGTCCATAATGTAATAAGGACCAAACCAATGTAGCATCAGTTTGTCGCTTCGTCCGACCTTCCGTATTGGGAATAATACCTTTACTTGATCACCCTTTTTGAATTTTACATGTCTGTGTAGGCTGTCATATCTTTCTTTCGAACCTTGTTGTCTTTCATGCACATTTTGTGCTGCTAAACTTCTAACAGCTAATGCTCGTTCTCTGATTGTTATTATGTTGTCATTTGAAACATTGCTTGTTAGCATAGCCTCTGTTGGAAAAAATTGGTTCACGACCATAGACCAGCATAAAAGGTGATGTCTTTGTGGTATCTTGTCATGCTGTATTATATGCAAACGTTACGTGGGGAAGGTACTCATCTCAGTCTGTTTGTTGAGTGTTTGTATACTTTGAAAGCATATCAACGAGCGTCTTGTTGAATCGTTCCGTCAAACCGTTCGTTTGCGGGTGGTAAGCAGTCGTAAACTGGCTTTGGCTTCCCATAATGTGCAGTAATTCTCTTCTGCGAATGTCTCGTAAAGATATTTTCCAGCAAGAATCGTGCCACATGTTCTGCTTTTCCATTTGGAAGGGCTTTGGTCTCTGCCCAATGGGTTGCATAATCTGTTGTCACAACTATGAAGGTTTTATTGCTGCGACTTTTGTAGATTGGACCTAGTAGGTCGATACCTATTCGATCGAATGGAGTACCCACTGGTATTGGCTGTAGTAATCCACTAGGTTTCATGTTGTTGAGTCCCTTTCTTGCTTGACAGTCTTCACAACCTTTCACGAATTTTTCAACATCTTTTTGAAGTCCATCCCAATAAAACCTGTTTTTTATTTTATATGAGGTTTTAGTAGTGCCTAAGTGACCTGCAAGAGGTTCACTGTGATGTGTATATAGTATTTCATGTATGTGGCTTTTAGGCACTACTAACAGATTATCTCGTCCTTCAACTGATGGGTTCTTCTTATAAAGGACTCTGTTGATTATTTGGAAGTTTTTTGCTCGGCATGCTAATCCTATACTGACGTCTGGATTCTGAGGATTTAATATAGCTTCTTTCAGGAGTTTTAGTTCTTTATCTTTGTCTTGCATCTTGCCAATGTCTAATTCCGTCAATAGATATGTTAGTATGTCTTGTGCAGTTTCTTCATCATGTGATGTTCCCTTTGTAGCTGGATTTCTTGAAAGACAATCCGTATCTCGATGCGCAGTTCCACTCTTGTGAACTATGGTGTAGTGATACTCACTGAGTTTGATTGCCCAACGAGCTAATCTGCCACTAGCTTCTTTTAATGTTTTCAGCCAACACAGTGCATGATGGTCCGTGACTATTTTTACTGGTCGTCCATACACGAAGTATCGTAAGTAATGTAATCCCCAAGTGTCTGCCAGAGCTTCTAGTTCCGAAATTGTATAATTTCGTTCTGCCTTGGTTAGGCTGCGACTAGCATATGTTACAGGATGCATTTGCTTGTCTGATGTTTCCTGCAATAATACCACGCCTAATCCTTCTGTGGATGCATCTGTTCTCAGTTCTGATCCTATATTGGGGTTAAAATCAGCCAAAATGAGTGCACTTACCAATTTATGTTTTAATTTTTCAAATGCTTGTTGATTTTTATGCCAAACAAATCCTGTGTCCTTTTTCGTGGCTTCATGTAACGGACGGGCTATCTTGGAGAAATCTTTTATAAATTTTCGATAATAGTTGCATAATCCGAGGAAACTCTGCAGTTTTTTCACCGTTTTTGGAATTGGAAAATTATTGATTGCCACTAGCTTATCTTTATCAGGACTTATGCCATTGGCTGATACCTTGTGCCCAAGGATTTTTATTTCTGGTTGTGCATATGAGCACTTACTGGGCTTCAGTGTGAATCCTGCAGCTCGTAGTCTATCGAATACTTTTCTTAGTCGAATCAGATGTTCTTGAAATGTGTCTGAGAAAACTAATATGTCATCAACATAAATCATGACTTCAGACCACTTCATTCCTTCAAAGACTCTATCTGCAAGGTGTTGAAATGTACAAGGGGCATTGCACAATCCGAAAGGAAGAACATTGAACTCGTACAGACCATGTCCCGGAGCTATGAACGCAGTGAACTCTTTCGATTCCTCAGCGACGTTTACCTGCCAGTAACCACTATACAGATCCAAACTTGAGAAGAACTTCGAATTTCCCAAATACGTCATTACATCATCGATGTTAGGCAAGGGGTAGCTAGACTTCTTAGTGACTTCGTTTAGTTTACGATAGTCTATGCAGAACCTGATCTGGTTGTCTTTCTTTTTCACTAATACAACTGGACTGGCCCAGGGGGAGTGACTAGGTCGTATTATACCATTTTCCAGCATTTCCTGAATCTGGGAAGCAATTATCTCCCTCTCTCTTTGAGATACCCTATAAGGTTTATTCCTTATGGGCGAAGCTCCCTGTACATCTATAGTGTATTCAGCCAGATTAGTTTTACCCATTTCTTTTGCATTTTCTGCAAAGACATCTTTGTATTCTTCCACCAATTTTTCAAGTTGTTCTTTTTGTTCATTTGTTAGGTTCTCACTGACGTTGGGTTTAATGTGTTTATCTCATTCGTCTTTGTTTCTTGCATTATTAATGTCGTATTTGCTTTTTCCAATTTTTCATCTTCACACAGGAATCCTATTGTTGTCAGATACTAGGTCAATTTCGAATTTTCCATTAACTAAACGTAATTCTGAAGCAATAGTGATTTTTCTTGGTCCTAAAAACTTTTCATTCTCATGTATGTAATGTTCATGTTCATTCACAATTGGCTTGTCACGTGATTTTAGTTCCATTTTTATTGTTACCTTCACTTTTGGTTTTATCATGTAGTTCTTTTCGGATGTAAGCTTGGTTTTTTGTTTTTCGCTTTCCAGGTTGGGGTAATCTCTGAAGCAGTTGATATTCTCTTCCTGTGGCTCGACCTTCTTCAGACATGATTTCAGGGGAAAGGTGGATTTTTCTGCTTCTTTTTGTATATTTTCCAGTAGTAAGCAGTCTTCCATGTGTTGTATTTTAAATTCAGTTTTCACTCCACAATCATTTTTCATTATTACTATACCTGTTATTTTAATTAATATTAACCTTATTTTTAATGAGAAAATCAGTTCCTAAAATTAGTGGTTAGGGCAAATCTCTTATTACTACTGCTTCACACTTGGTCTTATATTCACTGGTTAACTTAATATTTAAGATTGTCTTTCCTATTACTGATACTCTATTTCCACCTGCAGTTTGTAAGATTTGGTGGCTATCACATACTTCATAAAATTCGACAAATTTTTCACACACAGCATTTTTACTACTACCAGTATCTAAAACTATTTCTAAGTCTCTATTCTTTACTTGCCCTTTTATTATTAAAATGTTATCCTTACGAGCCCTATCCTCATAAATTTGGTAGAGGACTGCGCTAGGTCTTATTCGCGTCGTCCTGTGGCGTTTGGGTTGGGGGAGGATCCTCTATTAAACGATACCTGTCTTTCTGTGCTCCTACTACTAGAACGTTCTCGTCCTCTCTGTCCTGGCGAGTTTGTTCCCCTTTGCCATTCTCGTCTCTGGTTTCTGTCTCTTGACCTGGGTCTATAGTACCCATTTCTCTCCATTCTCATGTTAACGAATCGTGGTGCCCTGTTGCGGCATGATGCAGCATAGTGTCCTTGCCTACCGCAATTGAAGCATTTGGGTCTGCCATCCTTTGTTCTGCTGTTTGGCCATGCATGGTGATTTCTTTCGTAGCCCCTTTGGTTACCTCTTCGATGCATTTGTGTCTGGTAATTTTGTTGTAGCTGCTTATGTGTCTGCCGTGATGGGTTGGTTTGTGAATTGCTTATTATTAGTAACGATGTTTGTGCTACTAGTTCATTAACTGTAAAACGTTCATACATCTCGCTTAACTTTTGCACCACTGCTTTTATTTCTTTTTTCGCAATTTTTGACGAGCTGGAAAGAAAGTAATCACGTTGAAATTTTGGATGTAAGCCATTCTCAAAATGGTCAGCAAACATCTCGTCGCTCATCTTCGGGTCGTATTCGTCTGCTAATGTAACTAGGTCGTAATAGTAACTTTTTATGTCTTCGTTATCCTGTTGTCGTTGTATATTAAAGCGAAATACTTGAGTAATCCCTATACCATATATTGGCTGCTCCGTCCAAGAATGATCCGAAATGATTTATTCTATATACATAATCCCATCCATTTGCAATGGCTGTTCTGTCGAGATTCCGTATGAACGATACTGGATTTGTTGTAGCCGGATTGAATGTTTGCGGGTAAATGAACTGTGGCATTGTCGGTGTCCTTTCCGCTTGGGAAGCTTGTGTGATGGTGGTGTTGTAGTCACAACACCAGTCATTTCATTTGATGTTGCTGGCGTTTGTTCTAATGGCATAGTGTCTTCTGGATCTTCTTGGTTACTTACTATTGTGATCTTAACAGGTACTTTTTTTGCTTTTTGCCTTGTGTTATATGCAGGGAGTTCCATAAGTGTTTCATGTTATTCTTCACTAATATGTGCCCTAACCTTCCTATCTATTTTAATTCAATTTAATTTATTGTAAGTGTGAGTGCATTGTAATTTTCCCAGATTTATACTGAGTGCATTGTTTAAAATAATGCACTAAACTAAAAAAATGCATAAAAACATTAAACTATTAACAAACTGTTGATGATTCTTAATATTAAAAATTGCTACATGTTTTCTTTGTTTTAGAATTAACTAATGCACTATGCAAGAGGTGACTGTTGAAGATTGTGAAGAATCCTCAACAACGGAACAAGAACTCGGCGCCTCCACCATGTTACGTATAAAAATAAATACACTCACTCTTTATCTAATCTATTGATTTATTTCTTAAATTTACCAAACTTATAACTAAGACTAATTCTAAATATAATTAACATAATTTTTACTTACCAACTAATTATGAATTCTACTGCTTTACTTGACTTTACTGCTTTCATTCCACCTTGTAACTAACTATCCTTTTGATTATCACTTCCCATCTTAACTCTTAATCCCTACTATAATTGCTTCTTGCAATCAAGGATGACTCAACCTGTCCCTATTAACCAGGGCAGTGTCATAATACTAGAGTCAGCATTACTTACTTTTGTGAGCAATAATGCTGTGCTAGTATTATGACACACTTTACAAATTGCAGAGTAGCTTCATGTCATACTTGAAATCAATTTGTTTATCTTTATTACTGGGTCAAATAATTTAGAAATGAGTTCTGTAATAATTGTAACATATTTTTGGAATAATACATTTTTAGAATAATGAATTGATTTCATTTTGTTATGAGTTTTTTCTTTTATTTCATACTTTGTTACACTATTGTAAATGTTCACTAAAATCAAATTTGCAGATCCATTGTTCATCTATATTGGTGAGAGACCATTTGTACCTAATATTTGCAATTAGAATTGCTCAAGAAAAGCAGATTTGCAAATGCATATATGCTGACACATAGTGAGAAACCATTTTGATATAATCTAGTATATTGTTTTGTTTGTATTGTTGTTATATGTATGTAAATGGACAATAAAAAAAAGTGCAACAACGTAATCTTTCTTTTTTTTGGCTTCTTGCATCCAGAATTGTACATAGGCCTACTTTTTTGAGTTCTGGTTGTCCAGGTTTTCTACTTTCCATCATATATGGTCTCCATGTGATGGCTTTGGTGTTCCATCAGTCATCTATCCAATTTACTGTGTGCGCTGCAAAGTTCCACTTTATTTTAGTTATTTTCCCAATTATATGTACCTAACTTTTATTTTGTTTTTGTTTTGCAGTGAAATACCTACAATAGCTCATTCCATAGCTCTTTGCAGTTTTGAAATGATTTTTTTTGTCAACATCCTCATTTAAGCTCCGTACGTAAGAGTTGGGACACCTTAATCAGCCTAGACCTAAGTTATAAAGGTAGTTTACTATTTTTTAACTTATGTGCTAATCTGCCAAATGCAGCCCTTCCCAATCTCCTTTCTATTTGTTTTACTTTTTTTGTTTTGTCTAATGTCATGAGTTGCTCTAAGTGTACAAACTCTTCTACGTTTTCTTTTTGTTGTTATTCTACATATACTTCCTAGTTTCTCTTACACATGACTTGATTTATTGATGTTCACCTTTAATCCTATTTGTGTTGCTTACTCTTGCAGAGAGAGTAACATACGTTATAATCACACTATAGATAAGATCATGTTACACGAGAATTGCTTAAGATTGTGATCACACGATATCAAATTACATTTTAAAGAAAAGTCTTATCTTAATGAGAACTGCTCTAGCACCAACTCTCTCATGACCATGAGAAATGTGTAGGCAGATAAGATTGTAACATTGTATAAATACCTCTGTTTTAATCTTAAGTCTTCAGTCTTTATAAATCTTTATTCAACTCACAAGTCTCTTCAACAAGTGTTTATCCAGAGTGAGTATTAAACTAGGCGTGGACTTTAAAATTGTCCTGCTAGTAAAACATAAAGGCTCATTCGAGTTTTAAATTAATTGTTTTGTTTAATGTCATTTAAATGTGAATTCTAAAATTGTTCTGTTAAGTGTGTTAATTCAAATCTAATTATTTAAACTCGTCTTAAACTCATAATAATTACTGACAAAGTAATATTATAGCATTTGTATTGTAAATGTAAAAAGAGATAGTTTTCTCTTCATTAAAAATAATAAAATATATTCTACGACTGCAACCGAAATAAATAAATTTTTTTTATTATATTAAATAAATAAAAGTTTAAAAGAAAAACCTTCGGCCACAGAATATAATAAAACTAGAGTCCATTGTGTACATGCAGCACAGAAGGAACAGCACACCATATTATTTTTGAATATGATTTACTTGAATAACCTGTTCAACGGAATTATAAAAAGTAAAGTAGAATTACCAATAAACTTAAGTTGTTTACTAGCATCAAGAAACCTGAACATCTATTTAGCTCTGTACAACTTTTTAAAACAAACCAAAATAGAAATTTGATCATAATTATACAGCGTATAACAATGGAATCAAGACGTTAAATATACAATTATCAATCATTTAAATTAGATATAGGATTTAACACTCGATCACTCTTTTGTTGCCTTTCCAAGGGTCTTCTCCTGTTGGTTTTTTCCTTTAGTTATGATGACCCTCATTAATGCTTCCCAGATCCTTTTTGATATCCCAGTGTTCTGTATTAAGTGTAAATTATAAGCATAGGTCCATTTCAAATTAGTCTGGCTAATTGGCTCTGCTAAAGCCAATAAATTTAAAAAAAAAAGTCCAGGATCATATTTTTCAAATCCTCTTCTTGGTCTGCTATGATCACTATATCCACAGAAAATCTAGATTATTCAGTCGTTCTCCATTTATTTCTATTCCTTTGTACCAATCGATTTTTTTAAAAGTCCTTTTAGGCCAAGTGTAATTAGTTTGGGTGAAATTGTGTCACCCTGTCTTATTTCATTTTCAATTTGTATTTGTGTGTAGCCTAATTGTTGATGTTGCTTCTTGTATATATTTTTAAGGATTTTTGTAAATCAATGGTCGACTTGTGCTTTGTTTAATTATTCTTCAACTGCTCAATGTTCAATTGAATCAGAAGTCTTTTTGAAATATCCATTCTTTTCTGTCGTTTGCGATTGTTATTTCCTCCATGATTTTATCTCTTCTGCACCCTGTATAGTCAGTTTTTCTTTGATTGTCTAACTCTTTTTTTTGCTATTGTTCTTGCTTGTATTACTTTATCAATCTACCTAACCTCATTATATGTACCATATGATACCTGTGACCATTCCACTTCAATTGTCTTGCTTCTAATATCTTGTTTAATGACTTCTATCGTAGTTCTTTCCTTATCTTTTTATTTATAATTCTGTCTGTTGTTTTACTGCTATTCTTCTTTGGTGTTTCATTTCTGATACTGTTTATTTATCTTCTTGTTTTTTGAATTGGCCAACTTTTGGTTGTATACTGCTTGCCTAAAAGGTACTTGTTTGTCTTCCCATTTTTTCCTCACCTACGATAGCACTGTTATACATATTAGCTAGGCGATTATTAATACATATATAGAATAAATATGCTCGTACCTAAGTGCGGTTTTTCACTAAGAAGAAGAGTTGATGGGGACTATGCACATTTTCCTAAAAACTAAACTTTTTTCGGCAGTAACGTCAAATGACGTATTAAAATGATATTAAATTGTCGTAAAACGTCGTTATATTGACGTCCTTGGGCTGTGACATAATGCTGTCATTATGTCACAGCCCAAGGACGTCAATATAAGACGTCATTAAAATGTAGTTCAATGACGCCATTAAAACGTCCTACTAGGACTAGGACAGGAACTATAAATAAATAGTTGAATATTGGAAATAATATTTATTATGCACAGATGCATTATAATTATACTATTATTGCTAGATTTATCTAAACATAACTGTCTCTTTATGATCCGACAGGCAATAATGAAACGTCAATTAAATGTCAGAGCTGTATTTGTAGAACTTGATTGGTTCTTAATATAATTTGTAAACTTATCACCAATGAAAATAAGCTGAAATTAAGTATTTTAGATAGTAACTATAGTAACGTACTTCGTATATAAGCACATAAGTATACGTACAGCGGCTTGATGTAACCTACGTACTCATTTAATTATATTTTTTACACAATAATAGATTTGAGATAAAAACAATCTGTGCATAAAATAGTGTATGCATTTCGGGCATAACTTGCTTTTATGGCCCTACAGCCTTTTCCTAGCCCTCGGCTGACGCCTCGGGCTAGAAATAACGCTTCTGGCCATAAAAGCTTCTTTATGCCCTTAATACATAAATAACTATTATATACTATTTCATATATAGTAATTATTAAACAAAAGTAAGCATTTACTAACTGAAAAGCTGCTAAAACTATATGCAGAATAATTGATGATACTAAAATAATATTAGTAAGTACTAAGAAACCATTGCATTAGTATTAATTTATTAACAATAGTATAATCTCACAAAATCGTCGAACAGGTAAAATTGAATAGGTTATGTAGTATTGCAACGGAACAAGTAATTATTAATACTGGCCCTTTGTGACAAACCACACAATTATTATGCAGTAGTTGCACATACACTATAAATGTAGGTACGTCAACAACTTTCATAATAAGTAGAAACGTTACTAATTAAAGAGCAAAACAAATACACGAAAGACGTTGTTTCTGTTTGTATTGCGGCATGTGGTCACGTGCAGTTCAGTAAAAAATAAAGTAAAACAATGTTGTTAGATTTGTCTCTCGTACATCAGTGGACCTGACAATACAAAAATAGTGTAATTGAATATTAAAAACAGTAAAATAATGTATTCTATTTACATTCTGCAAATGTAAAAATATTTTATGGAATATATCATTTTTTGGTTACCTAGATACATCATAATTAATATTAGAAATCTAAAAACGACCTTATTGTACGTCTAAAAGACGACGTTTTGAAGACGTCTGCAACCGTCCCATAACATGACGTCTTATGGACATCATTTATTAGTCTTATGACTTCGCCGACCAATAATCACTTAAAAATAACGTCATTATAACGTCAGTATGCTGGCAGGCTGGGAAGAGCTCCTGTCAGATAGTTAGCGTTAAACAAAAGTGCTAGCGAACTAACTTAGTATTAAATTGTCGCAATTGTTTAATAATATGTTCAATGAGACTGCCAGCGCAAGCAATGTGCGGTAAAGATGATGTCTTGAAGCCATGCTGGACATGAATGACCTTAAAGTCATTCCATCCCTCTCTGAAGACACTTGCAAATACAAGACACTGAAGACACAGCTGATATTAAGTTTTCTTGTTGTATTTTATGTGTACTATCACCTGTTAAAATGATGCTGATCTAGCTGAAACATCTTGTATAGAAGAGGGTTTAGCAAATTTAAACAATTTATTATAACAATGAAACGTTTATTAATCACTATATATGTACTTAAATTATAGATTATTAAATTAGATATACAGTAGAACTCTTTAATCCGAACCTATAAATGCAGGGTTAATTCTTATTAACGAGGAATTCGGATTACTGGATGTACGAATATAAACATTGCTTTATGTCATGGTACTTTATTATAAAGGACTGAACTTATGTAATTTACTAGTTTTAATACAAAACTTTTATTTCTAATTAAGAAAATCAGTAATTTTTTGCTTTAATTTTTCTCTTTCTTCTTTTATAGCATTATGCTCTCATTTCATGGTCTTAATTTCAATATTTTTCTATTTCCTGTACTTTTGTCAGCAGATGAAACATATTCTATGATTTTAGTCTTGTTTTTCTTTATATTGATGACTGTCTATTTACCAACACCATATTTTAAACCAATTGTTAAACACTAACCCAACATTTAATTGCAGAATAATTTCTCTGATAGTTTTAATAATATGTGTTTATATTTTGACATTTTTTAATGGAATTTTGAACACCACAAATACAAATTGTGTATTTGTACAACAAAATTGTGAGGAAAAAAATTTTAAAGTAGGTGATGTCATTATACAAACAATTGCGGTAAAACTGCAACATCCAAGGGCACCTTTGTGATGGTATGACTACTATATTTATAGCTTATTTTTTACATCTGTAGCCTTCAGGGTTTTTATTACTCTTTATATTAATAATAAAAGCGTTTGATCTTCGTAGAATTTGTTTGCACCCGTCAGGTCATGACAGTATCAGCCAAAAACTGCATCAGCAATCTGCTGTAATCTCATTTATAATTAATATTCACCTTTCAAGAACGCTCCATATTCAACTTTAGGATGTACATAGAATTTTCTTGCTCGAATTAAAGAGATTTGTTCGAATTAAAGAGAATTTTGGATTAAAGGGGTTTGTTCGGATTATAGCTGGTAAATTTTGCTGTTCGGATTACTGGATGTTCGGAATACAGTGTGTTCAGATTATGGAGTTCCTACTGTATTCCAGTTTGGAAATAATTTTTTTTTTAGTTCTTCTCTATACAATGTTATATTAAAGTTTGTTCTAAAGATTAACTTACAATCTATATAAGATGCAATACAATTTTTTTTGTATAAATGTATACAAATTTTAGCATGATTTAAGACTGCTTTGTCACAAAAGAACATTGGCAATAGTTACAATTTTAATCAATTCACATTAGTCAATTACAGAATTTCTATGATTCAAAGGGGTAAGGGGATTATCGATCATACTAAGAAAATCTGACTAGGTGGGGGTTAATCAGTATTCTAAAGAACTCTACGTGATAAGAAATTACAAATCTGATTAAATCATACACCGCAAAAGAACACAACTTACTATTAAATACCTACACTGATTTAAAGTAAGTACTAGGTATATATCTTATATACTATTATGCAAAAACAAAGTTGTCGAACTGTAGTAGTATATATAAACATAGATATATACCCACTTGCTAATCACATTATGTCTATATTAATTGAATATTTGCAAATACAATACAAATAGTATTCACATATTGATTTATATGAAATAAATAGGTACTAGATAAATAATTGGCACAGCAGATTTTCCCTATTTATATATGACTTAGTGGCTTGCATGATTTTGTAATAAAAACATGAATTATCACTGACAAAGTTACTTGAATATGCCAGGATTTCTAAAATACTGCCTACTTTATTATTCAACTGTATCAATTGTTTATCTCTCAATAGTACCTACATACCAATTAATTGAATATTTGCAAACTTCCTTGACCTATATGTAATTAGTGTGGTGTTGGAAAAAATAGCTAATGTGTAATATATATATGACAGGGCACTTGTATGATTAGCTCACTTGCTATTGCTCAAAATACAACTTTTATTTCGATTTGCTTCCTTGCCTGTGAGTCTTTTCCTCATTTGCATTATAAATACAATATAGGTACTATTCTCACCACTAGATTCAATATGTTTTTTGTGATGACTTTTTTGATGAGATTTTCAAATACGAATTACATTTTCAATTTCACTCAATAGTTTTACTGCATACATATATATGAACAGACAAACGTTTGTGCACATATATGTATGCTGTAAAACTTTTACTGCATACATATGCAGTAAACTTTTGCCAGTCTACTTTTACTGAACATAACTATAACCTCATATACTATTCAAATGGTTTTTGATCAGCCACCATTATGTGTTAGTATATGTTTTTTCAGATCACATTTTTGTGAACATTTGTAATCGCATATACTGCATTCAAATGGTTTCTCACCAGTATGGGTGAGTGTGTGCCTCTTGAGACTATTTCTTCGTGAACATTTATAATCACATAAATTACATTCAAATGCTTTTTCGCCAGTATGAGTGATCATGTGTTTATTAAGGTTACCTTTTAGTGCAAATTTATAATTACATAAATTACATCCAAATGGTTTTTCACCACTGTGAATGAGCATGTGACTTTTGAGATCTTCCTTTCGTGCGAATCTGTAATCGCATATGTTACACTTAAATGGTCTCTCACCGGTGTGAGTGAGCATGTGTACTTTCAGATCTGTTTCTCGTGCAGACTTGTGATCACATATATTACACTGAAATGGCTTTTCACCACTGTGAGTAACCATGTGCCTTTTTAGATTACCTTTTACTGAAAATTTATAATCGCATAAATTACACTCAAATAATCTCTTACCACTATGGGTAAGCATGTGTGTTTTTAGATTACCTTTTTGTGAACTTTTATAATCACATAAATTACATTCAAATGGTTTTTCACCACTATGATTGAATATATGTTGTTTGAAATTACTTTTCTGGGACATTTTATAGTGGCATATATTACATTTGTATAATTTTTTACGAATTTTAATTTGTTTATTCTTTTGCCGACTACTGATATTATCAATCACAAGTTTCTTTTCACTCTTAGTATACGCTTCAGTTTCTACTTTATATGTGCCATTACATTTCTCCATTACTTGTGAGTGCAAGCTTATATTCTTTTCATTTTTGATTACAGTTAGGTGTTGACCATCCATTTTATGCGAGTGTTTGTAAAATTATTATGATCTGCAACAAATAGGTGAATAGTAATTACAGGTTTTATTCAAAAAGGCGCTTTTATTAATTAACTAACCATAAAATGAAAGTGGTTTTTTTAGCTAATTAATTTTATACAACAGCAGGATGCCCAATGCCATAAAGTGCGGCAAAACACTGACTATTATTATATTAATATCTGTTAATAATAATATTATTATCAAGGAAGGTTAATATCATATATGTATTATAATAATAATATTAATAGTGGCATCAATCTAGAGTGCGTTCGGCATTCTGATACGGAGTACAACTTTGACTCCGGAGATAGTCCAGTCAAACTTTACGAAAAACGGGCCTAACTTGGAAAATGGAAGTACATAGGATTTTTTTCCCAGCATGCAGGGAGGGGTCTAGAAAAGCTTAACTTGAAGTTTTCGACCTCAAATTCATATGAGCTTTTTCCGCCATTTTGAAAATAAAGGATGAAGTGTTGTTTTGAAATTATCTCTGTAACCGTAGGTCCGACAAAAAATTTGTAAAAAGCATTTTTGTCGGCAATACAATTGTCTATAACTTCTATTTGAACTTTTTCGCGGAATATAAAAAATTAAAAAGTTGTGAGGGAAAAATATTGAAAATTGAGGGGATGGAAATTGTTGCTTAATTTTGTAGATGGTACATATAACTATTTCGTTATCAGTTGAGCAAAAAATTATTCATTTGTTTTTTGTAGAACATTTCATGACGAACAATCTTTCCTAATGACTTTTTTTATTCTGTTTATTGGTATAGGTCAAGTCAACGCTCGATGGGAAGTAAGTCGAACACGAGCGTAAAACGTAATTCCTACGAGTCACTTATTATCTCCTTAACCGTGTGTCTACTGTCTAACCGAAAATTGTATAGACTATATTTTTGTTGATAATATCGTCGTGTAAAAAATATTAACCACATTTTTGTATACGAAAAAAAGAAGAGGTATAAAAACAAAGTAAAAAGGTACATCAAATTTATAATAATAATGGCAATTGTAGTGTAACATTATATTCTACACAGTTCATTTCAATACCATGAATTGTGCGACCGACATTACTAATGTTCGGTAAACGTTATTACTTACCTACACTTTCTACATCTTACAAAACTACATATACAAAATGCACAAATTCTTGTATTAAGTACTACAATGTTTAACAGTATTAATAAAAATCACTTTTTTGTGTAGTAAGGGCATTTCGTGGATTAGGCCTACTGGGGACACCACATAAAAAAACGCGCCTTAAAGTCTACTTCCATGGTGGCGTGGAAAAGACTTTCCAATTGCAATGTAACGTAACAATATATACAAAATAGAAATGAAATTTAATGCACAATATGTGATAGTACGCGACGCGTACCAAGCAGTTCACGTACACTAACCTCCCTTCGAGTGTTGACTTGATCTATACCAATAAACGGAATAAAAAAGTCATTAGAAAAAATTGTTCGTCATGAAATGCTCTAAAAAAACGAATGAATAATCTTTTTGCTCCACTAATAATGAAATAGTTATACCATCTACAAAATTAAGCAATAATTTCCACCCCCTCAATTTTCAATGTTTTTCCCTCACAACTTTTTCATTTTTTATATTACGCGAAAAAATTTAATTAAAAATTGTAGACAATCGTATTACCGACAAAAATGCTTCATACAAATTTTATGTGGGATCTACGGTTACAGAGATAATTTCAAAACAACTCTTCGTCTCTTATTTTCAAAATGGCGGAAAAAGCTCATATGAATTTGATGTCGAAAACTTCAAGTGAAGCTTTTCTAGACCCCCCCCACATGCTGGAAAGAAAAAATCCCATGTACTTCAATTTTCCATTTCAAATGCTTAGTTTGACTAGACTGAGTCTTTTTCACGGAGCTAACTGTTGTTCTGTGCATGGCTGGGATGCGATTAATAAAACCATAGTCAGCCATGGTTCCGTATGCAACAATTCAATTTGTTGTCTAAAGGCAGCATCAATAGTATTTTCGTCAGTATAATAAATAGTATTTCCCTTTATTGAATATTTTTTGATAATAAACTGCAAGATAAATAAGTTTCATTTTACAAAATTCGTATATTAATGACTCATTTCTAACTTATTATTATTTACATTTCTATTATAATTTTATATAAGAAAGAAATAAATAACTTAAAAACGAAAATGATAAAGTTAATTAACAATTAAGTTTGCACTTAATTTTACAAATTATCTTACAAAAATGTTTTCATTCTCTAAAAAATAAAGGGTAACCTTTCAGGATATGTGAAGAAGATCGATTACGTTGCTTGCGCGATTTACTCTAACCACGTGACTAGGGGTCTCTACAGGGTAGGAACTCTAGCTCCAAATGCCGAACGAATCAGTAATAATATTAGGTAGTTATCGCATTCCTAGCGGTAATAATAATTATACCCCCTAACCCCCTAAAAATGCCCTGCCACTGGTTCAATTATGTTTATTTACGAACTATGATTATTGATGTATATCTGTATTTCTAAACAAGTAATAATTTTTGGTTAATTTCAGGTTTTATACTTTTTAAAGTATAAATGCAACGAATGTTTTTAATACTTCAGCACCCTAAAAATACTCCGCAACTGGTTTTGCTCATTTACATACGGAATCTTGTGACAAAGAATTCTTGCTCGAAATTTAACATCGTGAATATTTCGAAAATGTATAGCCTCTTTATTTTCAAATAGTAGCAACGATTGATCTCGCCGCTGGAGCAGAAACACCAGAACAATGTTGGCGACATTGAATGTTACAAGATTTGACATTTCGTTTTGCAATAAATCTTAGGTTTAATAATAATTATGCACAAAGATATTTACAATTTAACATTATTTTGATAATGGACATTTATGTTCTGTAAAAATTGTCATATTAATATAATATTTACGTACGTAATTGTAATTTTTAAACAACTTTTTATTTTCCCGGGTATAATAATTTCTGTAACAGCATGCATGTAGTAATTTCTTCATTATTAAAGTTTGTGTCAGGTTTGCTCCACAATGTCGCTACTATTTGAAATCAGTGGCGTGAGGTGAGAATTTAGGTTAGGGAAGCAACTACGATCTTAATATACTTATTAGGTACAATACAAAAAATGTTATAATTATTAAGCTTAAAAGTTTTTCAAAGAAGAATTTTTACACTTTATACTTATGGAATTTCTTCACTATTATTCTTTATTTTTAAAAAAGTACTGTTATTTATTTATAAAGCAACTCGATCTTCCGGTCTTTTTTAACAATAAAATACCTGGTGCAGGTTTTAATTTTTGTTAAGTTTGGAAGTTCTGGTTTTGGTCTGCCTTTCTCAACAATTTGTAATTTTTCTCTAAAACTGTATGCAGAAAATGTGACCCTGCCCTTAGAAAGGACCTTTATGACGAAATTTTTCGATTTTATGATTTAACTGTTTTGGGCCTTCTAAACCTTTCTTTTTAAAGAAAATTGATTACAAATCTGTGTCTTTAGAAACTATTTAAACTGTTCATTATTTTAATATTATTGATTTAGTATGGAAAAAACAGTAAATACATAAAAGTAAAATTCATCTAATGCTTTACAAACTGAACAACAAAATCGTCACGATTCGATGTATCGAAAGTACTCGAACCTTCCACCGAAGTTGCTGAATTTGAAGTCATGACGATAAAGCAATCTTAAGGTGCAAGTGTACCCAGAAAACATGTGTTGTTTGTTTCATAAATAATATAATAATGTGATAACTTTGATTTTAAATTAATACTCTATGGCCGGTTTCACAAAGGTTGATTAAGTTTTGATTAACTTAATTGACATTTGGCCGGTTTCACAAAGCTTGATTAAGTTCTAATTAACTTAATTATGATTAAATTTGAAATCCAGAAATATAATTGGATAAAAGTTAGCTCTCTTAAATATCAGCCAATAAAATCTCTGTATTTCAAAAATTCAAGATTCAGGAATTTCATTGGCTGAGATTTAACATACCTTGAATTTTATCCAATTATTTTTTTAGATTTCAAATTTGATCACAATTAAGTTAATCAGAGCTTAATCGAGCTTTGTGAAACTGGCCATAAGCATGTTAAAAACTTGCTTACCTATAGTATATTCCGTAACTTAACCACAGTAACCGTAAGCTCGGTTTCGTATTTCAAAATATACCAATTCCTGAAAAAAGTTAATTTATGGAACACGGTTCCTGAAAAAATGGTTTCTTTTCACTAACCACTGCAACCGCAGTGAAATCGCGGTTGTTTGCGGTGACTTGCGGTTAGTTTACCACCACTCTAAAAGAATACTACGGTTTTCTGATTTCTTTAACATTTTGCATATATCCTTTTAAGACAAATTTCTCAACTTACCATATGCAAAAAAATATCGTGTACAACACGTTAGAGAGTCTCTTTTTTCCACTCATTTGCTTGATAAACTCGAGCTTCACCCTCCTTAATCAAAACTGTAAATTCATGAGAAAAGTATTACTTTCATAACTCGTTGTACAATATACTATTCCGTAAGCATTTATTAATTTATATACATAAAAGAGATCCATTTTCCAGGGGATTTAAAGTTGGTATTTTCTACCGGCTATCGGCAAGTAAATTTTAAAATTGGCGCCTTTATTTTGTGTGCGACCTTCAGGGTCTCTAGTATGATTATGGCATCATTAACCTCACAAAAGTTTGTTTTTGGTGGTGTTTGTTGAAAACAATTCATTTGCCGTTATTTTAACTAAGTCTATAAAAGGTTGCATACTTACGCCTTCTTTGACCATCGTCTTCATCACTACTACTGCTATCATCAGATAGTATGTTTTCCATAAAAAACAATATATTATTCATTTTATTAACTTTAGAGCCCTTAAATGTTATTTTCTGATGTCAAGGTGCAGCGTTCAAATTTGACACCACACTACAAGGTTAAGCTGTTTCAAAACTATGTAAGTTTTTCAGCAACCATTTGTTATCAAAGACTAACCAGAACCAAAAATGCGGTTACTTTCGGTTAAGTTTTGGAATATACTACTAATTTGGTTTGGAACTTTTTTTTTAATTAAATTATTTCACATGTTTTACGTGAAAAATTAATTTTAAAGAAAGTGTACATTCAAAGTTAACCAAAAAAACCTGCTTTTTGCAAAAAAAAAACTGCTTTTTTGGCAAAAAGCAGATAATAATTGCCATTGTCAACAACAATTATTGTAATAATAAAATTTTGACTCTGTAGAAATATATAATTTTTTTGTTTGCCATAAATGTTACTTTGTTAAAATTTGATGTATTATAATAAGTTACAGCAAGCTCTGATCTTATTCATTTATTTCCATTTTAATTTTTGTATGTTTTGGATTGCTTCAGAAACCCTGTATAGGGCAATTAAGACTTAAATTAGGAAATTTTCCTAGCAAGATAGACGCCGTGTTCGTATCTGTGTGGAGCAGGAATACAAATACGCGAATTGGCAACCCTGTCGAAATGACATTTATAAGGCGCGAAAATAAACAATCTACACGTTTATGACAAAAAATATTTTATGAATACCAAAGTATAATAATAGTAGCAGCAAAAGAAAATGATTCTGTTAGTCTCCATTCAACGATTACTTATTTATTTTAAATCAAATTTAATAAAACCGTTTAAGTGTCAAGAGAGATCGTCATACCAAGTTTATTTTGAACTACTCCTTATCAGCAGAGTTTAACCTTAGCTATCTCATTTCGACTGCTGTAATCATCTGAAAGTTGAAACTCATCTGCAGGCCCTGCTTGTTATATGTTATATTTGAGGTTTTAATAGGTTAGTTCTTGTTCTTGTAACTAAAGTAAAAATGCAAGAAGGAAATCCAGGCTGCATGTTGGGTAAACATGAACAATCTTTTGTATGTAAACAATTAACATCAATTAAAATGTTTTAGATTTAAGCTGGTTAAACAATGTGCATATAAATTTAACAGCAATTAAAGAGGAGGCAGATAATTTGTTTAATTCAAGGATTATAAAAAGCGAGTATCAGGCAGCATGGCTTTTAAAAGCTCTAACATGTATCGATTTAACTACGTTAGGAGGAGATGACACACACAGCAATGTATCAAGACTTTGTTACAAAGTATGTGTAAAGTAGTGGCCCTTCGTAATTGCATTGAAAGAATTATTACAGGCATATAGACCGCTGACGGAAGATCTTTTGGGTGCTCTAGGTTTTCAATATGATTCAAATTGCCCTATACATACTGCAGCAGTCTGTGTTTATCCATCGAAAGTAGAAAGTGCTGCCATTACTTTAAAAAATATAGGAGTCGCTGATAAAATTCATGTAGCATCAGGTTTGTATATTTTCTAGGTTAGATTTCCAAATGAAGGATAGTATTGTTAACGCTTGTACCATGGAAGCCTCAATTGTGTTGCTATTTTACCTTTTTCGTTTGGTGCTCTGTGTTCATGAGACTTCTAAAGCACCGTATGAATCCAGTTTCAGGAAGTATATGAATCTTTCAACACATAGTTAAATACTTAAGTTTAACCTGACTAGCATTCATGTACGTTCCTGTTGTTTATATTCTTCAATCATTTAATTCGTTTATATTCAATCTGAATTTAATTTAGCAACCACAATGAAAGTACAGCCTTTGCACACCGGCAATAGTATGATACATAAAACCCACAGTAAAAGGTTTAAAAGGAATTTAATAACATTTTCAATTCACCATTTTTGACTCGCTCTCAGAGAATTACGTCACTACTCATTTGTCGGTTGCTCTATAAATGCCCAACCAAAATATACAATGAGAAACAATCGAACACAGAAAAACGGCAAGCATTTACAAGGTTGTAAGGTTATGCAATATTTTTTGTACATGGCTTTTAATTAAGAATTTCTGAAACGATTATACACTATCTACATTTACGAATACTTGTTGATGACAACAGAAATATTCATTAATTTGTTTTAATTATTTTAATGTTGATCTGTCCCACGAGTCAGATCAATGTAGAGCACTTTTGGAGTGACCCTTAACAAGATTAAACCGAGCATGCAAATCGCAATTAATGCAAGTTTGGTAAATGAATCGAACATGAATTTTGCTTGCGGAGTACTCCAGAGCAATGAATTGAAAACAATAAAATAAAGATATATAACTTTTAAATAAAAATTAAAGATTTCTGACTTTGTGTTTAGTTGCAACAGGTTTTCCTAGTGGCCAGATGCCCCTTAAAACTAGACTAGAAGAAATTAAATACGCAATAGAGAAAGGTGCAAACGAAATAGATATTGTAATTGATCGCAGTTTAGTACTAACAGGAAAATGGGAGGTTTTGTATGATGAAATAAAACAAATGAAAGGAGCCTGCAGGTTGCAAGCGCACATGAAGGCTATTTTGGCAACTGGAGAACTTGGAAATCTTAACAATGTACGTATATTTATTTATACATTTGTAATCTTTAACAGCCATACTTATAGAGAAATTACACACGTGTAACCATAATATTTATTATACATTACACTTATGTAATTTCTCTATAAGTACGGTTGTAAATGTATTACAAAACTATAATATACACTGTGTCCGCGTAAGTTGGCTACATATGGAAAACTTTGTTATTATTGATTTTATGAAAAACATTTATTCTTCATAAAAAGTTCTGCATGTTCTAAAACCCAAAATTCAACCATCAGATATTAAATTATATCTTGTTTATTGTTTCCAGCCTTATTTTGTGGAACTCCATAATCATGAAATAAATAAAGATTATTAAAAGTTTCACAGTTTTATTAAAATACAACCTGACAATATTGTTTCGACAGCTATGCTGTCATTATAAAAGGTAATATAATTATAAACAAACACGTCGCTAAGGTAGATACAAAATAGGTAACTAGATAAAATAATAATCATAATTAAATATCTAATACTTCCAGTAACGGAGAATTACTGAGCTCAAGTTGTTCATTCATTAAAGGTACCCTGAGTTTGTGTTTGTATATCTCAAAGTCTTCTAAAATGTCTAATTTGCGTTTGTTATTACAAAAAATGTAGGAATTTAATATTATTTTGAGGAGTCATTGTGTGATTTTGTTCTAAAAGGTGTTTGGCGTAATTCGATTTTTCAGGATGTTTATTTTTGTAATAAACACTAACACTTTTTCATTTTTATTTAATGCTAAAGACAGAACACATGATATCATGAAATGGGGCATTTACCGTTTAAATTATTCTTTTTGTAGTTCGGTATATATTGGACAAACACTTCGAAATTTTGACATAAGATATAAAGAACACGTACGTCATTACAAAAATAAACATCCTGAAAAATCGAATTACGCCAAACACCTTTTAGAACAAAATCACACAATGACTCCTCAAAATAATATTAAATTCCTACATTTTTGTAATAACAAACGCAAATTAGACATTTTAGAAGCCTTTGAGATACACAAACACAAACTCAGGGTACCTTTAATGAATGAACAACTTGAGCTCAGTAATTCTCCGTTACTGGAAGTATTAGATATTTAATTATGATTATTATTATTATTATTTTATCTAGTTACCTATTTTGTATCTACCTTAGCGACGTGTTTGTTTATAATTATATTACCTTTGATAATGACAGCATAGCTGTCGAAACAATATTGTCAGGTTGTATTTTAATAAAACTGTGAAACTTTTAATAATCTTTATTTATTTCATTAAATTATATCAGTCGTATCATAATAATTATCATTTTTGTTCAAGAGTAAAGTACCTTCATTTTTGACCATATCGAAAATTTTTAATAAGAAAAGATGTTGTGGATTAAAAATAATTTTTAAATATTCAATATTGTTTATTTACAATTACAAAATATTATTTTTACATTTTCTCTGGGATAACATTGAAAGTTTAAGTTTGAAGATTAATACATTATTAACCTAGGAGGCACTTGTCAGTTATCTAAAAATTTAATATCTGATGGTTGAATTTTGGGTTTTAGAACATGCAGAACTTTTTATGAAGAATAACTGTTTTTCATAAAATCAATAATAACAAAGTGTTCCATATGTAGCCAACTTACGCGGACACAGTGTATAAATTCATCAGCAAATATGCCAAAAATCTTACCAAGGAAGAATCTGGTTAAAAGGCAGATTCACAGTAATATTGAAAATTAGATAAAACGGGAAATGTCATTGACATGACAATAGAAGTAGTAACATTTCTGATGATAATCCTCCAGTGACTTTTGCTATCTTAAGGTGGGACACATACAGCGAACGAAGAGTGGCAAACGAATTCGTTCGCTTAGTGTATACGTAAAAATGAACGCCACCGAAAGCATTTGTTCGCCTTCGCCAAGGTTCGCTCACAGATCGGTACATCAAAAGAAGTTCTTTATGAGTCTGTTGGCAATGTATAGGCATTTCGACATTCGCTTTGAGGTCACATGGTTTTAGGAGCGTTTTTCTTTAATTTTAATAATAAATAAGAATAATGTTAAGTACGACTATGGAGTGGATGAGCTTCTTCACTGATTATTATGTATGATGCACTAGTGATTATAATTAAATCTACATCAGACATTCTGGAAAAACCATCTACTTCACTCATTATTATAGCAAATAATAAATCAGCCTTACCACCAATATATTATTGCTACAGACTAATAATAATAGTTTAAAATAACAGCTAGGTACACCAGCGAAAACCAACGAACACACGCGAAAATATTCGTTTCGCCAAATGTGGACGGCAAAGCGAATTTATGAACCGAATGCCGAACAAACTTCGCAAATTCGTTCACTAACCTTCGTTCGCCTTCGTTCGCTGTATGTGTACCCACCATTAAAGTTTGCATCATTTAAAAAAATTAATTAAAAATAATTTTAGAAGTAATTTTAGTACAAAAAAAAACACAATAGTATATTATGTATTGAAGACGATAAAGAGATCTAAATCACTAATTAAGCCCGAAATGCATATGTTAGTTTATGTCTGACCTAAGTTTAAATTATTATTTAATTTTAAAATAAAAATAATTTGAAAAGTGCAAAACCACAAGTAGGTAGGTGCAGCAATAAAACTTCAAGTAGGTAGGTGCAATGGTATATAATTACTGTTATTACTATGGAGATGACGTTAACAAGGGTAGCTATTTTTCTAGCGGGCTCTAAAAAGTTTTAGAGTCGTAGAACTCTAATTTAGCAACTTACGCTCTAAAAACAGGCCCCTAAATAGGTCATAATCACCCGACCGGACATAAACATAATATGCTCAAATATAAATTTTGCATTTTTTAATTTATCCTAAGAATTTATCTAATTTTAAACTCAAAGCAAGTCACTGTCAATAATAACACTTCTGATGGTCAAAGTTAATTAGTAGATGTAATTTCTAACAAAAAAAAATCGCTATGAAAGTTTTGGTTGAAATGTATTCTTTATGTTTAAAAAGTTTTTTGATTTTAGGTCTATAAAGCCTCCATGATAGCAATGATGGCTGGATCAGACTTTATAAAAACTTCAACAGGAAAAGAATCCTTAAATGCTACGATACCATTTGGTATTGTAATGTGTCGTGCTATAAGTGATTATTATGATAAATATGGATATAAAGTATGTGTTGTTCTTATTTAGTGTTCTTATTACTAATAAGTATAATGCGATTTCTAGGTCGGGTTGAAACCGGCAGGTGGTATTAAAACAAGCAAGGATGCACTTAAATGGCTAATTCTTATTAAACAACTCTTAGGTGATGATTGGTTGACACCAAAATTGTTTAGAATAGGTGCTTCAGGCTTGCTAACAGATATTGAACAGAATTTATATAAGTATGTAACAGGTTATTATGGTCCAGCGTATCAATTTGTGATGGGTTAATAAATAATAATGCAAGATTATAATCATTGTACTTTTGAATATTTTATATAATAAAAAATGTGTTACATATTTTTCTAACCACAAGATAGCAATAATTACATTATTAAAAAAATATAAATGTAAAACCGAGCACACTTTGTATTGGAAAGAATTTAACAAACTGGAAAAAAATAAAAACTAAAATTCATAACTATTAACAAAAAAGGAGTTAATACAATAACAACACTATATAATATATAAGTATTATATAACAACAGAAATAAATTAACAGTTAAAAAAAATTCTTTCCATACTAATAAAATGTTAAAAATATGTTAATCACTATCCTCTGCATGAAAACCTTCATGAGGATGAGCATCATAATGGACCATGCGAAGTTTTCCATGCTTATCATAATAACCATAGTGGCCCTTCACAATTCCATGTTGATCACGTTCTTCATACCTAAATTGTCTGTTGTGTCTGTAAAAACAAAAGAAAATAAATTAACTATTGCAAATGGATATTAATTCTTTACTGAACATTGAATTTGTTTGTGATCGTCATTTTGCTACACTAGTGTAACAGATTCTGGATGCCGAGTTTCTTTGCAGCCAGTGCTGGCAGTGTAATCATTAATTGTTTTTTTTTTGTACTTAGTAATCATTCAAGCAACAAGTTCTTTAAAAATGTTTTATCTTTAGATTGTAATTACCTCTGATTAGTGATAACATTGTAAGCACATATGATGCGCTAACGCATGTACTGAAGTCAGGTAACGGATGTATTGTTATTGTACCCGGCAAGAAATTCTATCTGTGCTGTGTATTGGATTTGTGCTATCATGAAACATTTGCCGAACTTGCACTACCTTCCATAGCAAAGTAGTGGTGCTATACGATTTTCAGGTCGTGAATAAACACTTCTTTTCAAGGCTCCCCCTACAGAAGGACGATTTTTTGTTCTTTTGTTTTCTTGCATGTTTTATAACAAATAGGGGCCAAATGCTGAACCATTGTTTTTCTTAAAGAGCAATTGCAATAAAGAATAGGAAGTCTTGACGGCGATAAAACGATTCACTTACGAAATGAGTCGCGCTGCTGTTCTGGTACGTGCATAATTAAAAGGGACTAATCCCCATTCATCCTTCGAACAAGGAGTCTTACATTGTGTGGGAGCAATGGTTTCTCAGAGTCTAGTATATAGAAAGGTGAGCAACAGACACCGATTGTTTGTCAGCGATTCCGTTGTTTTCCCTCAGATAGAAGTAAACAATTGGAATTTGTAGTAACTAACTTGTAACAATATCAATTAACTTTCCATACATTTATGAAGAAATATGCCCTATGAAAATGGTTCCTAAATCTCATGAAATTAAAGTTGAATATCAGAGGACAGAGTTCGAGGAACATTACAGTTTGGTTTCTTAAAGTATCGCTATATTTATAGAGTACTGTAGCATTACTGGGCTTTCTCTTTTGCTCGACATCTTTGACCCCTTTGTCTTTCTAATTTTTTGACGTTTCGGCATAAACAAAAGTAGAAGCAAATAATGAATGTTGTAGTTTTTGCTAAAACTACTCCTTTTACAGAGGGCGAGAGTAGTGCAGCAAAGCCGGTTTTAGAACAAGAAATGATCTCATTGGCTGTGAACGTACGTGGCATACGCACGTAATAAGTGCATATCAAAACATGGTAGATGCACATGTTTGACATGTGCTTGATGACGTATTTTGTGCTGAAACCGGGAAGACGGAGCCGGCCATGTGTTTGTCGTGTACTTGATGACGTCATTTTGTGGTCTAGAATCAGCTGTAATACACTACTTGGAGTCATGAAAAACATCCATTTTGAGCGATGGTCCTTAACCCTCTTTCTATCAAATTTCAGATCCAAGCTTTGGACCGCTCACAAGCTTTTAGAGGCAAGAATTCTCGAACTCCGGTTTGTACCTCGTCATCCTCGAAAAGATTCAATGGAACAAATATTAATCAGATGGCGCAAGCACTGAACTGCATGCAGGGTGGCGAATCAACTCAATTGTGTGCGGTATGGTGAGGAGCGCTAGTCTGTTATCGTAGTCTTCCCCGGTAAAGCAGTTAATCAAGATTGGCGTTTCTACTCTTGAATCTCTTAAACCAACTTTGTGTGGTGTTTGCACTGATCACATCTTCTTCTTCTACTGCACATATTTACGCCATGGCGGTAACTCAAACGATTAATCAAACAACGAGCCTAGAGGAGTTGCTGACATTTAAGAAATTATTCTACGATTTTAATCTAGGACAAGATTTCTCAAAAATAAAAAGTTTAGCAACAATGAATAAGAAAAATCTCCGAGACTTTAAGAATGTGAAAGGAAAGGTTTACTATTTATCTACAATTCCCACTTTACCTAAACAATTGCATGAAACTAGAATAGCGATCTGCTTATCAAGAGAGGGGAGGAGAAGAAATCAAGTGGAAGGAGAAGAAACATAATCCTTGGCTGTGATGTTGACAAGGCTATAAAGTGTCACAAAAGCCAGAGGATGTAGGAAGTGGAGGTTGCGGGGGAAGGAATTGGAGATGTGGAAATGAATTATTCAAGAAAGGCTCAGTTCTATTTCTTAAACATAATCTTTGACAGCGATGACACTCTACAGATGCAAGAAACTCAATTGCTGTTATTGCCGATATAATGATTTCCAGTAGAAGATCTCAACAATTAATTGCAATAACCACCATCAGTGGAAGAAATGTAAGTATCTTTTTTGAACTTGTCTCAGTGACTGATCATACTAGAGAGGACACTGGTACAACTATTTTGTATGCCCTTTAGATGTACTTTATCAAAAAGAAGCTGTAGGATAGGTTAGTTGGGAACACTATCACTTATTTGGAGAACCTTGACAATCAATGCAATTGTTGGAGGTGCCGCCAATAGAATAGAGCTAGCAGAAGAAAATACAACTAAAAAGAGCTCAAACTAAAAGTCGATGGAAGATATAATAAAGACAGGCAAAGTAATCTCAATTGAAAAGATTTGAGATTGGTGATGACAACCATTTTCTGAAACAAAATTCATTGCTTATACTGTCAGATTTCTTGTGGATTTTTAAATAACTTTTCGTTCATATAGAAGTGACTTAACCGTATCCAAGAGTACAACCTCTGTGAGATCCACACGTTCTTCTACGACATCTACGGAGCAATAACCCATAGCCAAATAGGAGCCAATTAAATTTTCATGAGAAATTGATGAAACGACTTTGCAGTTCCAAGACTTAGTTCATGTTGAAACTAAAGCACCAAACTATATCAGTTGTTATTGGAAAGTTGGACGAGAGTATCCATGAGCCTTTGATGAAACCCTGAGATGCCCCGAGTTTCACTGTTGCATATCTTTTTCAGGGTGCTGCTCTCAGGAAACGTTAAGCAGTTGCAGAAAATATGGGGAGTGTGTTAAAAAAGAACGGTAGGCGGTCAGGAAATCATTTCAGAGGAAATATATCTATTAGAGCAGAATAACCCACTAGATGCTAGGGTTGCCGATATGCTCATTGCCGGATAATTAATAAACAGGTTAAAGATAAAATTTTCAAAAGGATAAATTTTATACGGAATAATATTTAGACAGTGACTATATTATAAGTATAATACACATATCCTGTTAGAATTTATGAAGACAACTTCTATACTGGAACAACTCTTATACAGTGAATATTATACAGCCATACTATGAAACAATACAATCACTGAGAACAAATGAATGCAAGAATTAATCCACAGTTCAATCTAATGATCGCACAAAAAGAAAGACGAATTGTAGAAAATATAGATATAACACTAACTTGCCGGAAGCTACTTTAAGATTTTTAAAACTTTACAGTAGTAGTGAAAGTTTCTGCCACCTGCCTGGAACCACTCTTTAACCCTTTAAAGTAACGGAACTTTACAGTAGTATTGAAAGTAAAAGTTACGTTTTTGCTACCCAGGACAATCACTTTAAAGTAATTTTTCGTAAACTACTCCATCTCCATATTTATTTGTAAAATGTTTGAGGCCATCAATCAATTTGCAATATGTTATGATTGTTATTAGATGTTTTACTACATAACCTTCAAGAAAAATAACAAAATGGTGCCAAATTATGCCTTAGGAATTGTTATGTATGTAAATTGAAGTTGGCAACATTTATTTGTAGTGATGTAATTAACCAATCATGGCCCGCCCAGTACCACTTGTGTCGGCTTAGAGGACACACATCTTGTACAGTGTATGCATTGTGTATGTAATGATCCCTGCTCACTCAATATTAATAGAGTTAATTAATGACAATAATTGAGTATCTTTTCTTTAAACACATAAAAGAACATAACAGGAATTAATAATATAAAAATGGTCATGTGTATCAACTTATAAGTTTTTATGTCATATTTTATTAAAGACATTTTTTATTAAAAAATATATTTAAAGAAGGCGCGTGGTTATTTTTCGACCTATCATCATCACATTCAACAGAAAAGTTGCAATGGTTTATAATTTTGGTTTACTGGAATAATAAAATAATCAAACAATTCAGCGCTCTTTGTATTATTAAGTACGTATTACAAATAAAATGATAATCCATTTTGTGACATGATCGCAGCATTAGTATAAAAAATGATGCAGAGTATATAGTTGCAAAAGTAAGAGAGAGTAACCACGCGACACGTGTCAAAGAGAAGAGAAAAGAAGTTATAAGGAAAGTAGCAATTACTTTGCCGCCACGTATCTGCTACCCAAAAATTGTTTCCCATTTTGGTTCCAGGCACGTAACGAAACCGTAGCAATTACGTGCTTGATGTGGTAGTTGCTGGTACGAAGCGATGACTAAAAATGCTGCTTGGGTAAACAGATGAAAAAAACAGAAATAGATAGCAAATCAAATAACAGACGAAACCTTTACAAAAAAAAAACTAAAAAGCCAGAAAGTGTAAGTAAATAAATAAATACAAGTAAATACAAATACAGGAAAGGAAAGATAGAAGTGAAGATGAAAGTAATAAAAACAATAATGAATAATAGATATTTTATATTTATATAATTTAAGGTACTGGCCAATTGTATGCTTTACACTTTAGAAAACATTTAATTAAATGCAATATTTAAATTGTTCCTAAGTAAAAAAATGTTATTGCCAGTTACGACGTATATTCTCACACAAACTGTGCAGCCTGCATATTCCCTATGCAGTGTGGAAAAAAGAATTACATTATCAAAAACGTTAATAAATTCTTCTATCAACAGCCGAGGTCAGAACAATATAACTCACTTTTAATTACCTACATACTACCTATTAATAAATTGTGTTTGTTTAATCACAAACACTAAATCAGAAATTAACTACGAAGATTAAACGTTAAGAACATCACCTTGCTGTTTTGATCAGATTTATCCTCGAGGTATTGTTCATATTTTCGAAATTCCCAAATCTTTTGAATACAGAATTGTAATCAAGAAAACGTGTCAAGATTACGTAAATCGTAATTACTGCGCTAGACTTGTTAATTAGTTTTTTATGTAAGATTATCCAAAATAAATTTACCATAAATCAGTTGCAAGCATTTTAAATTTGTCTGAGAATAGTCTGTCTCATTTAATAGTTATTACTGTTACGTGCATGTATGTATATTCGATAGGTAATTTATGTTTATCTTTCAATTCTTTGTTTACAAGATTGTTAGTAGCTTTTAAAATAATTGTTTAATATTTTTGAAGTTTAAGCTTGGCAGTTTTGAATTCAAGGTTAATGTGAAGACGTAAACGAAAAAAAATATAAATTATATTTTTGCCTGCAAATAGTATAATTATCCTCCTAATTACAAAACATGTTCGACTATTACATAATGAAAAGTTCGTGTTTCGGCTGTAAGGATCTGATCACTCGCCAAAAACGTGCAAATAAGCACAAACAAAATGCTGATACTATTAAAAACTTGGTCACCTAGGTAAAGTTTCTTAAAAAAAAAAAAGAAAGTCGAGCAAAAACAAAAGATGAGGAAACAGATCCGAGAAACTCGTCTCATCACACAGAAGAATCAGAAAGTCAGAATGACCGTCGCCGGTAAAACCATTCAACAACGGGTAAAGATTGGCGGTCAGGACTTGATGATGGAAATCGACTCGTAAACTGGACATACGACTATTGGAAAATAAACTTTCGGTGGATTTTATAACCCAAACAGACAAAGTTGGAAAAATCATAAATTATTTTATAAACGTGATCGAAAAAAACAAACAATCTTAAAATGTAGGACATACACGGTCTTCCCCGACGACGTCGGCGAAAACGTCGGCGACGACGTCGGGGACAAGGTCGAGATAATGAGATAATGTTTACATTTACTGTAATTTATAGCTGGACTGAATATAATAAAATTATGAGTATCTTATTTCTTTAAAACATCAAAATGAAAAAAAGCATTATTGATAATAATCATTCATAATAAAATGTGTACTGAATCTCTTTCTTTATTTAGACGTATTTCGAAATAGCTTATGCAATTAACAAAAGTGTTCATACACGTAATAACCTTGACGTCACCCATCGGCGGAATTACAAATCAATCTTTTATTATGAAACGAAATCTTTAGTTTTTTTTTATTTCATTGTTAATTTAGTTCAAAAATGGATATAATTAATTAACGCAGGATTTAGGATTCCGAGTTCCAGTGTGCAAACGATGTACAATTTTCCGAAACCAAAAGAAAGATTATCACTTACCTACCAAAGGACAATGGTAAAAATCTGCTGATTTTTATCATATCTGTCATTTTTTATTAATAGTAGTAAAAGCATTTGCTACATTTTATTCACATGAATCATAATGCTAATTCTTTTAAAATAAACAATTTGTCACATCTATTAAATAAGGCCATTTAATAAATTGAACCGAATTTGATATAAACTGATTCACCGAATGAAAACTGTTGAACATTTAAGTTGGCTAAATAATACCTACTGTAGTTTCAACATTTATAAAATATTGTACATAAATAAAATTAATCTTTCAAAAAGTATAAAATTCTCAGTACTTATTTCCTATTATACAAGAAAATAGATGGCATCAAGTGTTCAGGTGACAATTATTAGTAGTACAGATTGTAATTATCTTCCAAGGTTATCAGGTTATGACCCATATTGTAAACATGATTTGTAAAATTAAGAATCAGTTTACATCAAATTCGGTTGAATTTATTAAACGGTCTCTACAAATGCAACAAAATATTTATTTTACTAGAATCAGCACATTCTTGATGAACAACGAAAAAATGATATTTGATACCTATATAATAATTTGTCCATTGACCTCTCCTACACCAAAATCAGCAGATTTTTACCAGTGTTCTTTTACGGCAATTCCTTTATAGGAAATTGTTGTACATCGTTTGCGTACCAGAATCCTAAATCCTGCGTTAATTATATCCATTTTTAAATTAAATTAAGAATGAAATAAATAAAAAACAAGAGTTTTCGTTGCCTAATAAAGAGTTGATTTGTTATTCTACCGATGGATATCAATATTATTCCGCTTATGAAAAGTTTTGTTAATTGCATAAGCTATTTCGAAATACTTTAAAGAAAGAGACTCAGTACGCATTTTATTATGCTCAATACTGCTTTCTTTCATTTTGATGTTTTAAAGAAATACGATATTCATAATTTTATTATAAACAGTCCAGCTTGGAAGTAGAAGTTGTTTATGCATTAAATTGCAGTAAATGTAAACATTACCTCGACCTTGTCCCCGACGTCTTCGCCGACGTTGTCGGGGAAGACCGTGTATGTCCTATTTAAGAAAGTTACGTCAACGTTACACTCGGAAAAACAGAAGCTAAGTTAGCACTTTTGCTAATGGTGGAAACAACCGCCTGAGTAAGTTACGGTCGGAATTGGAAATTCTAATTCAAAGCTTGCAGGTACTCAACTCACTTCCAAAACTTTCCGACGTTTTTTCTAAGAAAAGATTATCTGGAAGAATCGATGCATATCGGCGAAGCAAGTTAGGCGAGTCCAATTTTCAAGAGACAGCGTCATATAGCTTTTGCTCTGCAAAACAAAATAGAAGCAACACTGGACAAGATGATCGAAGAAGAGGTACTGGATTGAATAAACAGGAAGCTTGGGCAACTTCAATAACATTTATTGTAGGTAACAGTTCTATGGCAATATTCAGAAATTCTGGTTTCTTATGAATTCTGCTCAAGCGACGATCTACGAAAGTTTTTATCTCTTTGCTTGATTTGTTCCCATTAGAAGCTTGAACTGTGCTTGGCAACAAGAAAAAATTATTTTGCTCAGATTCGTTTCAAGATGGTTGCTCTTAGTGCATTTCTGTTTTCAGTCTCCCATGCTTCCATCTTGGCGTTGCCGTAGTTTGATCGATTGTGTCGTGGCCTTCCAAACTTGATCTACGCATCTTTTTTTTGTGCTTCCTTCTAGCCCTCTTATCCCCAATTATTAGTCTCCTTGCCCGATTGCGTGTTGACACAACTTCTGGCTTCTACTTATTGCCTCATCCGTGACTTCAATAGAGAACCATCGTCCCATTTCAAAATCTTTCTTCAGTGTAAGTTTACAGATATGGTTGCCTGTTGTTGGAAACGTTCCTGGTTGGAGTCTATCAAGCTGTGCAGTCATTCTTCTCTTACCTAAGGAGATCGATCTGCGATTTCGCCTGGAGTGGACCTTAGTGCCAAATGCGCGTCGTTTATTTCCCACTTCAGCTTTTAATAATTGGTGCTTTAAGGTCTGAACCATTGTCTCGACCTACCCGTTTGTTGTGAAAAGGCCTAGCTTGGACGTATTGGTTCTCTTTTTTTTTAGATTGATTTTTAGAATATTTTACTTTACTGCGACAAACCTCATACCGTTGCCTGAAATTACATCGTCAGGTAATTCGTGCATTACGATTATTTCTCTTAGGTTATCAATTATTGTTCTTGCCGAAAATGATCTTCTGATACTTCTGGAAATTTTCAATAGTGGTATATATATATAGATGTTTACCGTTCCAGCCAACGCGATGTAGATTCTACACCACGGTATTTGTTGCGTTGTTCTCAGTTTTCTTCTTTCACCTATCAACTTTTTATAATTCCTCTTTGGTAGTAGATTTCCTTTGTCTTTTTCTTGATCTCAAGTTTGTTGTTCCACTTTGCCTGTTGTATCTCTACAACAAATTTCGAGCGGTTGGTGCATAAAGAAGGTACTACCCAAACAATTTACTGAAATTCTGATATCATGTATGTCAGGTAGAATGTTATGGACCAACCAAGACAAAGCATAGTACTACCGACGTTGCGTTTTACGTTTCCTAAAAAAAGAAGCGTGTTCCAACATGACAGAAATTACAGCAGGAGTACCGCAAGGTAGTGTCTGGGGGCCAATTTTCTATTTGCTCTATATCTGCGATATTGCGTAACCAAAAACGTGTTAATAGTCTGGACTGCAGGGTGGGTAGAAGGTTTCTTTGAAACAGCATTTCTTCACAGCAACCTTGGCAATTAAGACTGTTTGCGCAAGCGCGTTGTCGTGGAATAGACGAACACTATACACCAGTTTTCCCAGTCTTTTCTCTTTGATGGTGCATCGCAAACGTTATAGTAGAGCTGGGTAGTACTCTGCGTTCACAATTTCTTTTGTAGGCAATTCCTCGGAATCCCAAAAGGTGGTGGCCGTAATCTTTTTGTTTGACTACCTGGCCTAAGCCTTTTGACTGTGAACTTCTCCTGGTTTTCTCTATTCATTTTGGACAGCAGATCATAGTATACGATCACAGTCTTATATCCAGTAACAATTGATTCCAGAAATTGTTCTTGGTGGAGGTTGTATTTTTATTTAAAAACTTTTAATAACAATTCACACGCTAGTCTTTTTTGTGCAGCAGGAGGAAGTCGCGGAACCCATCGTCCATTAACTGTATTGAGGTGTAAATGTTCTTTAATGATCCTAATAACGATTGATTTAGATGATTCAAACGTCTATCATTGAGTAATTTAACCTGCACAAGATCAATCAAGATCAGGTTTTTCGTCCCAATCTAAATAATTTATTCTATTCTTTTGCAGCTGAATATGTTAGGAAGATTCCCCATACACATCATTTAAACGGTTTTTAATTTGCGCTATGGTAAGATCTTTGGTCAAGAATTTGATCTCATGATACTCGCTTTTTAACATTTTAAAAAAGTTGCCTACTTTAAATCAAGTTCAAAATCAAACTAACTGAAGTGAGGAGTGCGACGATATATACAATAATAATAACAGATGTCGGGTCACGTAATGGGCAGGATAGGATAGGGAAAAAAGAACTGAGCCTCTACAAAAATGTATTGACCAATTGGTAGAAAATCACAATTGACAAATTATTAAATAAAGCCCTCAGAATCATTGTAGATGCATCATGGTATCTCTGAAACGACTACGTACATAAAGACTTCGAAATCGCAACAGTTAATGGAGTTTGCAGCAAGGCACGACGAGAGATTTTACACCTACGTGAACGCCCAGTGGATAATGTCAATTCAAGTCGAATACTCCAAAATACCAAACCTTCAAAGCTTGAGTGTGTAGTGTAATTAGCGCAAAAGCAGAATATATAATGGTGTATAAAATGCGAAACTAGTGTTACATCATGGGACCTTATATATTTAAGAAAAATCGTTTCAGGCATACCCTTGAAAGGCCATGGTGAAAATAAAAGTACATTTAACAGAGGAAATTTTAAAGAAATTTGCACCCTATTCACCCCACACGCTACAGAGCTGTCCAAGTCTTTGTGTCGTGGGCGGCTATGGATTATAAAACGATTTATTTCCAAGATTGACAGCAGTTATTGAAGCAATTATTTAATGTTTTTGGAGTTTAAGCTTGAGAGTTTCGAAATCAAGGTTAATAATAAAACTCAACATGGAAATAATAAAAATTACGTGGTGTAATTGTCGAGCATTATAAAATATGATAATCTAGATAGTGTTTTGTAATTAGAATGTTATTCACGTGTACAACAAGAGCAAGATTAATTATTTTTAGGTTACATTTTATCATTAACCTTGAATTTAATAAATGTGTCGAGCAACTAAAAAATCA
Organism: Agrypnus murinus; assembly: GCA_929113105.1. Taxonomy (NCBI): domain Eukaryota; kingdom Metazoa; phylum Arthropoda; class Insecta; order Coleoptera; family Elateridae; genus Agrypnus; species Agrypnus murinus. The sequence goes on along the minus strand of OV816028.1, from coordinate 152,736,044 downwards.
TAATAGGTAGTTATCATTTTACAATCCATAACCTCCCAAGATTGAAAGATTTTTAAACACTCCATTTACCAATGTTGAAACTATTATAATATTATAGGTTCCACCACTGCAATGTAACCGACTTAAAAACTCAAAGATTATACTACTGAATAATTTCCCACCCTTAAATAATAATCATCAATACATTCACAGGCAAATAAGTTGCTTTTGTTAGTACTGTTGTTGCATTTATGTAGTTTCTATTGTTAAGTGTCTTATTTTAAAGTGCCCTAGTACGTAAATTTGTATTGCACTACACTTAACAATAGAAACTACATAAACCTTATAAAGGGTGTCTCTAGCTGCCCAGAACATAGCAAAATTAAAAGGGGAAGAATTTAATTAATTAAATCAGAGTTTGATGTGGCCTCAATTCTCACTGCTTCAATAAATTATTTTACAAATTGCCATTAGTCGTTTACGAAAATTGAATCAGCTCGGCAAGATCACTATTTGTATCGTTTTAATTTGATCAACCCGATCCAATTTTCGTAAATGCTTATTATCTTTTCGGATTGTACCAATATAAATTTAATAATATAAACATGATACCGTGTGTCACCATAATCAACACCTTTTTTATTTTAAAAAAATTGTTAAATTACTTTACCATTGTGAACAACAATTGTTGTAATTTTGACTCTATAGTAATATTTAATTTATTCTTTTGTTTGAAATAAATGCCACTTTGTTAAATTTGATGTATTAAAATAAGCCACAGCAAGCTCTGATCTTATTCATGTCCTGGGTAATTTCATACAGGGTACATGTAAAAAATTAAAAAAACATCTAGACAAATATAGAAAATAGTTTTAAGTGGCATTAAATCCATGCTATTTGAATATAAATAAAACCGTTACGTGTAGTAAGTACTTAATAAAAATTCATTTCATTCGCAGTCTCGAGTTTTACGCTGTTATGTAACAGCATTGCCATTTCCTGTTATTACTTCATAGAAAGTCTTGAACTTGAAATTTTAAAGACGCACCTTAAACTTTTACTTTTCATTAATAAGAGAAACCTACAGAGATAATCTTATTTTCTTTTAATGTATTGGTAAATTCGGCTAGTAGTGTACAAATACGGATTTCTATTGTGGCGCATTAAAAAGTCGATCTTTGTTTTTCACAAGTACAAAATCATCACGCTTCTTCTTATTATTATTATAACCTATTGCATAAATTACAATTTTAACCTTGGATTTTTTAATTTTCAAACAAATATTATTATATTGACTATATGAAAAATAGGAAACCCCATTTAATATATGTAAAACGTCACTTTTTCTTGTTTCATTTTTATTGCCAATCTTATTGCAGGCAATTATATCTAATCATTATTTCTTATTTCCTCATTGTTAGTTCTTAGAGACCTTCGGTCTTGACATTCTGTATTAGAACAATGAATCTAAAACTCCATATTAATTGAATAATATAGTCAGGAGCGGATTATCCATTAGGCATAGCCTAGGGGCCCGTTTTGTTGCTGACAACCAAAAAAAAGGTACTTTTTGTTGCGGACCCCTATCAGAATTTAATACCGGGCTCTTTAAAACTCAGGGTCCGAGAAAATTGCACCCCTGAAAAGAGCATTTAGTTAAATTATTTTTTCTTTGCTTCGTTTGTTGACCGTTTACATTAGCGGACACGATTTTTTTACTAGCCGACAAAATATTCTACATATAATTATGATCTCAAAAAAATTTTGACGCTAAATGGTGGCCCAAAGCTAGCTTTCGTATAGGGCCAAATGTGCCATTAATCCGTCCCTGAATATATATATATACAGTATTATTGATAAAACTTTGCTTTGGGATTGGGCGAACAAAGGAAAAATAGCGAATACCAAGCTTTACAACATAGTAATTTATTTGTGAGGTTGGTGCTATAGCTAAGAATTTTTAAATATAATTGACGTGTGTCATTTTTTAAATTGTGTTTGAAACAAGTAAACACTACTTGGACGTTTAGTAATTAAAGATAAACAACTGAATATACCACTGCACTTCCAGACTATTTTATTTTTTTCCATTCAATTAAATTTTCAGTTATGTCAAAATAGCAAATATTTCTCAATTATTTTTATTTTTTTAACTAGCACCAACTTTACAAAAGAGTTAGTATATTTTACGACTCGGCAAGTTTTGTGGCGAAGAAATATTAGCAAAGAAATACATACATCTGCAAGAATTTAAAACACCAGATCAACATAGACATAGTATAAATAGAGCTGTTAAGTTGCAAGTTAACATTTTTAAGTAAGTATACATGCGATATTATTTTAGCAATTCAAGCTGCAAAAAGAAGTTTAAGAAAGGTTAAGCTAGTTAATGTTACCCTTTGCCAGTGTCAAAGCCCCATTTATAGCTAGTAGGACCGTCATGACCATGCACTTGAAATTCCAGCCTGTTTTTAGGGGCTGAAGAATGAGCATGATGCAAGTCTGCAGAGACAGTATGAAGGCCAACAGATTCCAAAGGCGAAGAAGAGAGTTCGGCGTGTGAACCAGCATGATTAAAGCCACTGTTAGCAGAAATAGCTTGTTTTGCCCCTTCCGTATCGAAACCGTGAGAGAAACCGGTTGCGGCCGTTTGTGGTTCTTTCTCGGTATCGCCCCTACGATTGGCAGTTTTCTCAGTAACATCATATTTCATAGTTTGTACCTTTTCAGATTCGACCAACTTTTGGTTTTCTACTTTCGCCAAATTCAACAGCACCTTGTTGATGTTCTTTTGTTTGTTGGTATAGTCCTGTTCGGAAATAGGAATCAAGTTGATTTCTTGTTTTGGTCTGTTGGACAAGGGCTTCTGTTTTTCATACACATCCTTATTGTACTTTTTAGGATAGAGGTTGGTTGGTATTTCTTGCTTGCTTACAACAGGAGGGAGTTCGTAATAAAACTTGGGATCATTGTTGGGATTCCAGGGTTCCGCAGCTGGCACTTGCAACTCTTGGGATGGTACTGGGTAATCGGAATCGTATTCAGCGGAAGGATTCTGATAGTATGGCACAGGAGCTTTCAAGATTGTTATTGTGCCAGGTTCAGGAGTGTAAAAGGGAATTGCCGGAGCTTCCTCTCTGGGAAGTTCAAGGTTAACTGGTAAAGAAGATGGTGCGTCAGCTGCATCTGGCGCTTGTAGGAGTGTTAATAAGGAGGGTTGGATTTGGGTGCTTTCGGGATCATATTTTTTAGAATTCTTTGATTTGAAGGATTGTGCTGACGCTGTTGCGATTGCAACAATAGTGAACTGCAAAATAAGAAAAATGCATATTAGTAGGTCATTAATAAATAAAATAAAAAGTATCAAAATCCAAGCCGGGGTGGGGACAGGCATCTCAGACGGATTCCTGTTTCACCGCAGAGATTTAAGATACGACGTTTTGAATAAAAATTGAAATTTTATCTAAAAGTGTAGTACGCTTTAGGTGATTTTGCTGGAAAGAACCTATGCTTACATCGTTTTTCATATGCGATAACGGTACAAATTTCTGTGAGGCACAGAGTATAGCACATTATTTACCTTATTTAAAAATTAAAGTTCCTGTTTATGATTCTTTTAAAAATAACCGTTTATAATTTTTGTGAGTTTATAAAATTACTATTAACATTATTAATTCATTTAACGAAAACGACAGATTTATTTTATTTAAAAAACACTTGAGATTTAATATTATATAAATTAGAATTAACTATAATTATATAATTATTATTATTATGTTCGTAGTATGAGATATTCAGAATAAAAGCTTGTTCATTTAAATTCGTAATCTAGCAACCTTTGGAATTTTAATGAAAGAAGGCAGAGCGACAGATATAATACGTCGCAGATAGAGACAGGCAATAATCCAAAGGTTGCTAGATTACGAATTTAAATGAACACCCGTTATATATATCAGTAAGGTTACATAAAACACAATACAAATTTAAAAATATCCAACAATTCGCTAAATATACCTACTATTTTTTATAAATTTGGCATCACCCAAAAAATATTACTAGTAAGCAAACATCTTCTGCAAAAAACAGCCATATGCGATCACTTCAATCAATGCTTCTTATTAACACGTCTTAAGTGTGACTAACGTGTCAACGCCGATTGCAGAAACCAGCCGAAACTAATTTAACAAGAGGACTGGACATTACCGATTAGAGAGCCTACAATCTAAAAATATTACATTTTTACAAAAGAAGAAGAATCAAATGTAAACTGCTAAAAATGAATCAAATGCTACTGGGGTACACTGCCGCTCATTTGAAAGTGCACGATAGACCCGATTTACTTCGGTTATATTTTCTATAACTTACTCTAAGCTGGTAAATAAATTATTTTAAACAAGTATTTGAAAATAATAAAAAACCTTTCATTCCACTGCAGCTGTTATAAACACATAGGCCATGAAATCCTGACTTACACGATGTCATTTTGGAATGTTACATATAAAGAGTTGTGCACTTTCAAATAGGCGGCACTGTACATACACTTTACTTATTTCGGTCGTCACTACCTTATTTAGGTAGTTGGCATTAATTTTGCAGTGTGTCTAGTTGACACCAGCTAACAGATCAGTTATGAAGAAAACCCGTTTACATAAACACTATAGACAAATCTAGAGTATAATAAAACCTTCTTGAAATCATATAGATCTTTCTGGAATGGTATGGAACCTTCTAGAACTTTCCAATAGTATATACGCGAGTTTTTTTGTAAACAAGGACTCACCCTGTGAATATTACATCTGCATGGGCCTTAGTTTGTTCAAAGATTGGTTCTAAAGTTTAGTCCTGGGTTGAATTGTTTGCTTTTAAATGTTGGAAACCATCATGTGCTTGCATGAATTGGTTGGTAAAACTTTGGGCTTCCTTGGTTCGATTCTTGCCGCGAGGTTTTTGCTTTTTTTCTATTGTCGCACTTTACTGACATTTATAACTACTATTTCTTAGAATTTTGTAGAAAATTTAATATTGTAATTTGATTTCAATACGATTGTCGTGGTACACGTGACGAGACCGACAAAAGATCATTATTACGAATTTTTACAGCTAAACATGTACAGTGAGATCCAAATTGAGTGAGGACGTTGTGAATTTCGCGTCGTAGATTTTAGTGTATTTCACGTTATTAGTGTAGCACCATTGAAATGTGTTGCATCAAATTGCAGCGTCAACTCGTCACTTTCTCGTGTACATCGTTGTGCTTTGCCACGTTGTCCCGGGTTTTTATTGAATTTTTGCTTTATTTCGCTTGTTTTCTTGTTTTACAAAACAGTTTTTTTTCAGATCAACAGTTTTATAGTCAGGCAAGTTTACTACTTAAAATTAATGAAGTTTAATAAGCTAGATTATTTTTGAGACGCCACTGTAAAATAAAAGAAGGATGATAAGTGTTCGTGTCGCCAACGTGAGAACAATTTAACATGGCGGTAAATTCAAACTGTCTTCATTCATTTTGGATCACCCTGTATTCCGAATATCGCCTGAAAAACAGATTTGGCTTTAATTCATTTTTATTCAAAAACATGTATTTTCTTTCTCTTTCACTTATAATTTCTTAATGCCTGAATTTTAATTTCAACCTCTTTGCGTAGATAATTTTCACAAAGACTTATTTGAACTTTGTTCTACCCGTTGTCATACATCTTCAACTGCATTGCTTGTATTCTAGGGCTCCCAGAAGATTTCAGTTTAAATACATTTCTTAAAAAAGTTTAGCAATAGTCTTTATTAGTCCATCTGTTATTAATAAAGTAGCCCATAATAAAATTGTGTAATATTTTAGAACCATGAATGAAACATTATTATAGTACCTTAAAAATGTGTCAAAGGTGAAAAGGTAACGGGTGTTAAGTAATAGGTGCTAGAAAACTAAAAACGGTTTTTTTCTTAATTTTGGAAATTAAAATGCAAATAATGGCCTATTGCAAAACAATGTTTTAATTAATATATCGGTTTTGTGTTTCACTTTCGTTTTTATCTATTCAGAATCACCTTTCACTATTTCATGATTATTATTAAAAGATTTAAAAAAATGGAGTATCTAAGAATTTATTTGCTAATAAATAAATTTTCTCTAACACTGAACTTGTGAAACGATTTAGAAAGAAATCCAGTTTTAATAGAACGATTGACCAGTTTTCACTTTCACTTCTAAAGAGTTCATCACTTTACAATAATGAAAACATATTAGATTGTTACTTCTTGATATAATTAATACAAAAACGGAGCATATTAAATATATCCGTTAAAATTTATTTAAAAAGGTATTGTGTTAACAACATTTTATTACCGGATTAACAACCTATTAAATTCGCAAAAAAAAAGAATTCACACGGAACAACGATCTCGTGGAGCGTTTTAGAAATGCACTAATGTCAGACATGATAAACATTTATAAAATTAAATTATTCTGTTGTAAATGTATATAATTTGGTCAAGGATGTTATTTTTGTTTTTCCTTATATGTATTAACATTTTTAATGATGTTCATGTAATATGCATTAACTTTGAGTACCAAGAGCTTCATTCAGCTTAAGGAGTATAAGTTGAAGAGTACAGGTGACAAAACGCAACCTTGTTTAACCCCTGTTTTATTTTCATTGCCACATATATTTTTGCAATTATAAAAATCAATTCAGATTATTTTTATTTACTATACGAGTAATTTCCTTCAGCTACAAATATGATAATGAAGCTCTAAAAAGAGATTTAATGGTATCAAATGAAGACTAATAATCGTACAATAAATGCACTTGTTAGCTCATCAACGTGTAATGAAGGGCTCCAAAGTTAAATTTGAAAATCATTCTGCGTTTTTAGTGCCGTTAAGAAATATAGCCTTCTCGATATATCAAGTCAAACGTCCAGTTTTAAAATGATTCTAGTTACACCAGCTCGGAGCATTCTTGTAAAAAGCTATGCTCCCATTTGTCAAAAAGCTTTCAGCAATCCTGTGTTAATATGTTGCACGCAAGGACAAGTCGAGTCTTGACATCTCCGGAGATGTTGCGTCAAAATTTTGAAAACACAAACGACTAAATAAGTGCAATCTTCATTTTCATTTCTGATGCTATAACGATAAATGTGTCAATAGTCAATAGTAAAAACCATTTTATTAGTGGTTTTTATGTCTAAAATCAATTACCCGGTGAATTCAATTACCTGATATCTAATTCAAAAAACTTATTAAAATGTGACTTTTTTTTAGTAAATATTTTCAAGTGTATTTTTATAACTTGAGATATTTACACGACCTTTATGTATTTAAGAAAGAATCAAGTAAACAGATTATATTTACTAAATTATAAATAATTAATAAAAATAGCAAATTATTCCAAGGCATAAAGGATACTACTATACAGCTTCTATTCAATATGCTGTGCAATCTGTAAATGTCTGAATCTAATAGTAGAAAATCAAACAAATAAGGGAAAAACATACGTGGATGGATTGGCTAAATCATACACAAACAAAAAAAAACGAACTAAAAAATATTATTAGTATTCTATTTCAGTTGTTTGTCTACAGACCGGAAGTTAAAGATAAAATCGTATTTGAACAATAATAATAACAATGTTGCCTGACACAGTGTCGACATTTAACTTTTTAATTGTTGTAAAAGAAGTCTGTGGAATAAAGTTAAATATATCCTAATACTAATAATACGTTGGTTTATTTGAATTAATTTTTCAAAATCATACAACGAAATAATATTTTAGGTTTTAATATTTCATACAATAAATACATTTTATATTACTTAATAAATGACGAAACTTCAGCAGAAATAGTTTATAATAACAAGAAAGAAATAAAAAGCTCCTCTAAGTAATAAATAACAATAGCAGCAAGAACGAAATTGAATTGTTCTGCTTTTTATAGAATAAAAGTAAAATAGAAATTGTAATAATTCCTATAAAGGAAAAGGCGTGCAAATCATACTAGCATGAACTAATATAAATAATGCAAATAAAAGAAATTGTCGATAATATTATAATAAAATGCTTTTCAATTAAGTCGCAATGTCTATAGTTGTAAAAAATTACTTTGTATACACATAACGTAATATTTCAAGTTTTCGAATCGCATATTTCGCAAAGGTTTATCTGCATGAAATTTAATATTTTATGTTTAGATCTACTATGAAACTTTTTTTATATAATTTGTCTCATTTTACCAATTTTTCGTAAAGTGATTTTGCTTTCGGCAATTATAACATTTTTATTTTCTTAACCTTCTATTATGTTAATTTTTTTAATTCTTTATTTAAGTTGGTAGCTAAAAGAATAAATTTATAGAAATATGTAACACGTCTATAGCTGAACTGAATATCTCAAGTTTTCGAATTCGCATATTTTACAAAGGTTTTTCTGAATGAAATTTCATATTTTAATGTTTAGATTGCTACGAAATTTTTTGTATATAATTTGTCTCATTTAAACAATTTTTCGTAAAGTGATTTTACATTCGGCGATTATAATATTTTTATTTTCATTATTTTAAATTTTTAATTCTTTATTTAAGTTGGTAGTTAAAAGAATAGATTCATAGCTTAGATTGCTATGAAACTTTTTGTTTATAGTGTGTTGCATTTTAACATTATGTATCTCAATTTTTCCTAAAGCGATTTTGCTTTCGGCAATTATGACATTCATATTTTTAACCTTCTATTATTTTCATTTTTTTAATTCTTTATTAATTTTAAGTGGGTAGTTAAAAAACAAATTATAGAAATCTATAACATGGTCATATCCTAAAGCATTCTAAGTGAAAATATGTAGCTACTTTTAAATTACTACAGAATAAAATGTTACAGAAAACCGGAAAGAAACTGGCCATTAAAAACTTTTATTACGCAGGAAGTTCGATGTCTGTTGATTACAGAATTTCTTTGGATGGTAATTTTCAGTAGGCACATAGTTACTAATTATGCTGTAATAATAGCATTGGCAGTAGTGGAAACGTAATACAGATATAGAAACTAGTAACTTTCTCGCAAATAATATAAAAAGAGGCACGCGTGAGGTATCAGGACACTAAAAACAGATCCTTTTGGATATGGTAATTGTTTTTGAATGGTACCGGACTTCCTAGTTGACTGATTTTATGTATAGGCTAACCTGCGTGTCAGGGAGGAAAAACATTAGTTTATTTATTATGACTTGGTGATTTTGCAACAATTTACATGGTGCAGTAACAGGTTGATTAGTTTTTTGTTGATTTTCAGGGTTACATCATTCAATGGTCTTTAAACTATTTTAAAATTATTATTATTAGTATGTACACGCAAAAAATGGAACGAAATTTCTTCCGCACATATTAAATACATAACATACTGTTTCTAATAATATTTATGTATTTATTGTACCGATTTTATTATTATAGATTGTATTTAAATTACTCACAGCTGTCGATTTCACTGTTACGATGAAAAAGGTATAATAGGTGTAGTAATGATTGATAATAATTAATCTAAAATGAAAGTGGACATATTAAAAGAATACTAAAGTCGTTCAAAAGCCTAGGCATCTCAGTCATGAATGTCACGTTGAGGTTAGAAGTGAGATACATACACATCGCAATTTGTTTATATTTATAAAAAAAAACGAAATTTAATAACGTCAGATTATGAGTTTTGTAAATCGCTTTTTCTATGTAGGTACTATATGTTAAAAATTTCTGTTATGTTGAAAATTTTCACACGAGTCCAGTTTTATTTACAATTATAATTTTATATTTCAAGGAAGCTATAATATAGCAAATCGGTTGAAGGTGAGATTAAACGAGATCAATACTTGAAGAATGATAATTTATATGACATATACATTATTTCTATGTTAAGATACTATGTTAATTTATTAAAACAATAAGTACGTTAAATCTAAATGGCCAGGTTTAGAATTGACATTTGTTTCCCTACAGTGCTATTGATTATAAAATTTGAAATTCATAAAAAAGCATTAATACTATAAAGGATTCGATTTGTGTATATCACGAAAGGGTGTTGTATAGTGAAAAAGTGTCAATTTTATATAGTCAGAAAATTACGAGAACTAAGGTCGAGTGATTTTCTTTTAATCTAATACGACTAGTCAGTATGCGACACATGCTTTCGTAATACAAGCGACAATTTCAGATCTGAAATTAGATTTAACACAATTATTTTATAAGTAATGCAAGATAGATTTTTAAAAAGAATACTTTCTTTAATGTTTACTACACACTATGTTAAATTGATTTTCATGGTATAAAGTTTTATTTCTTAAATAAACAAAAATTCTAATATTACAATAAAATATGAATTATTCAAAACATTTAAATTATTATACCTAATTTTTGAAATATCACCAAAAACCTATCTGGCCACATTGGTCCTTCAAGTGCTGTCTCTTTGAATTTAATTTAACTGTTTTTTGTTATTATTTATAATTATTCATAAATATTTTGCGTATTCATAATAATCTTTATTTAAAATTTGCAAATGCATGAAAATCTTTAATTTAATAGAAACAAAATCATTATTAAAACTCGCAATACCATTATTTAAGCTACATTATTAGCTACAATTATTATTATTATTAAATATTAATGAATAGTCGAGAAATTTGTAACTTTCATAATTATAATTCATTGTTGAACAAATAAGACCAAAAAATTAAATTTGTCTCTAGAGAAAGTAAATCAACAAAAAGAAGAGCAGATTTATGCTTACCAGTTTTATCACAAGATACATTATTTTATTTAAACTTTATAATTTATAATCACTTTCAAGCATAAAACACGCCTTTTATACACTCGAATCAATTAGTATTGTACTCAAACTAAAAATCCTTTGCTTTTTCCAGCGAAAGATCAAAATGTAATAACTAAAGAGTTCTCTTTTCGTCGCTTTTATAGTTTTCCATTTCTCCGCGCCGATTTTGCGAGAGAACAAGTAATCATACAACAGTTTCGAGCATGGTTCGTTCGATATCGTGTTGTGTTCAGTTTTCCATTTTACAAAACTATATGCAAACTTTATTAAATTGCCTTGCTAGTAGTAGTATTTAACATAACGATAGTACTTTCCATAAATTATGATCAATGTATATATTGTGAACGAGAAAGTGATTTTTAAATACAAGAATGAATAATGTCTTATTATTAACTACAGAAAAATCATTTGATTCATTTATGTAACTAACATAATCATATTTTTAGAAATTTTCCTTGTTCATAATAATAGACTGCTGTTTATTGAATTAATATTTTCATTGCAATACAAAATGTAATTGTTCCCTGATTATAAAATAATAGAGTAATAATAAGCCACGACTTTTTTAAGTTGGAGACATTGGCAATGTTCAATTTTTATTTAAATTCTCAAACTATTTTATATATTAACACCACTCATTGTCATTTGTATGTATATTGTATGTATTATATGTATTAAATGTACCACTTGAACCAATATTATTGTATTTATTTAATTTAGTTGGCACTACACATAAACGGTTGGCAATAATTAAAACGGCGCTATCTGGGGTTATGTTATCTCTCATTGCATTGTATGATGCGCATTCAGTTAAAAACGCTATATATAAAGTGCTACATTTATGCGTTTCCTTGCAGCGCTTGATGTTGCGTCTGAATACGAAATCTAAAACAGCTTTAGTTTGACAGCTTACCTCAACTAAAGGTAAATACGAAGTTAACTTGAACGAGTTCGCTTTCATCCCTCAAATTTTAGTCGTATTTTGAAAAACTCTTTCATATTCATTAATCATAAATGCAAAAAGATCAAACCCATAATTTAGAATTTGCCGATGTTGAACAATATTGGTTCAATATTGGCAACCGTTGCACGGCAATCTACATTGGTCCGATATTGGCTGAACATATTTTCCGTTTATTTGTGTTTCGCATTATACATTACTTTAAAATTAAAATGCTTTTTACATTTGTTTTTTATGAAAATTGTAAGCATAAATATATTTATGAATTTAATAAATTGATTGATAATATTTTAAATTAAAATTTATACCGTTTTGTTCAAAATCAAATTTCAATTTCAATCCAGGAGATTTCAACAAGTCCTCACGTAAAATCTTATGTAATTTAAAAATCTGTTTAATAATAATATTACGTAATACTACATTATTTGTTTCTAATAGTAACTTATCAGCTTTTATCTTTTATCAGTAGCAGTAGTGGACATTAAATGAACATTTGCTTTGGGTACATACAATAATTATTTATTTCAAAGTTTAAAATAATTTCGGAAATTTCTACGCACTGTCCGATTTAAAATTTTATTACCTATCTGACCTATCATGTGTCCCTGCGGCAGGTAAATTTAGAAGAATATCGTGAATTTGATACGTATGTGTATACATTTCTGCTGCAGTTGGAAAATGATTTTCTAATTACTGCCATAATGAGTGTAAGGAATTTGTAATTTTGGTTGAAATACAAATACTTTTTATTTAAATTTAATCCGAGTATGTTGTAGCAAATATTATTTATGTTTGAGAACCACTGTCAATAGGAAGCCCAATAGGGTCGTTAGTTGGCATTGGTACTTAAGGTTAGGGTTTTTCATCACAAAAGACGGATTAGGCTGATAAGTAACAGATGTACGTTTATTTCAATACAAGTTTGCATAGAAGTATGGCATCAATGTCGTGCTAGCACCTGTGCAGGATACTCATTTTGAGACGAACTATAGGACTACGTTAGCGTCCATGTATGTCATATTTAATGTATGATAATGGTCCGTTTAGTTATTGTAACGTTCATTTTAAAATAATAATCAAAAATGCTGTTTAAAATCGTCTATTAATAAAGAAAAGATTATTTACAATGCACTTAATTAAACAAAACACTATAACTATAAACTATTTAACAAACTATTAAAAATGCTAGGTACTATTTACAAATTTATTTGAGGACTATTTATTATAAAAACTATTTATGTATTCACTAATTATTCAGAGTACATTTCACTTTGCCGGTCAAACATTAACTGACCCCCTTCTACTCGCGACCTCAATTTATATCTTTCATACGATGACTCATACATCTAGAATGTTCGATGACGTGTTGATGAGTCATACACGCAGCTGCCGATAAGTCACGTCGATGAGTCGTACAGTTGATGACTCATACATCTAGAATGTTTGATGACGTCATATGTGGGTTTACTATTCGTTACATTATTTTTTACGTTATAATTTTTAGTTAATTTTTAGTATTATACACTGAGAGATACTTGAGAAAAATGGTTGGTAAAAGTTACGTCCGCGTTGTCATGTAATGCTCTTGAGTAACGTACGTATAATCACACTATAGATAAGATCATGTTTCATGAGAATTGTTTAGGAATGTGAACACACGATATCAAATTACATTTTTCTGATAAGTCTACGTTATCTCTATGAGAACTTCTTTAGCATTTATTCTCTCATGACCATGAGAACTGTGTAGGCAGATAAGGTATAAATACCTCTGTTTTAATCTTAAGTCTTTAGTCTTTATTAAGTATTTATTAAACTCACAAGTCTCTTCAACAAGTGTTTATCCATAGTGAGTATTAAAACTAGGTGTGGATTTTAAAATTGTCCTGCTAGAAAACATAAAGGCTCATTAGAGTTTTTAATTAATTATTTTGCTTAATGTCATTTAAATGTGAATTCTAAAATTGTTCTGTTAATGCTCCCATTAACGCCAATGAATTATTACGGTATTGCGTTACCTATTCTATTATTTTATGTCTATAAAGTTTAAATTATTTGGCCTAGTTGGAAAAGATATTCGATGATTTTATAAGATTATTAAGAAATTAAACAGTTCTTTGCGCTACCGACTAATTGCCACAGTAGGCTCAACTTGTCGAATCGTTGGCAATTGCTGTGACAACAGAATGACAGAACTGCTAATAAATATAAATAATAATTAGTGATGAAGTGAAGTATTTCTGAACATTTTTATTATCAAATAAGTAAATTAACTTTAGAGAGATACATTTTATAAAATTACATTAAATTACATAATTATGTATGATCGAAAAAAAGTCATTTAGAAACCCTTGAAATATATTTAAAAAAGAATACAACACTAGCGCTGTTTATTGTTTTCGATCGACGTTTCATGCATATCAGTTTGAGGGTAATCTTTCTCCCTTTTATTAGTAGCAATTTTTAATAATTAATATTTTATTCGAAATTATAATTTTTGTAATGTAACGTTCTTTTTAAAATAATCAAAAATGCTGTTTAAAATCGTCTATTAATAAAGAAAATAATAATAATAATAATGTTTATTTAGTTCAAAAAGCGTATACATTGTGAAGAAAAGATTTACTAAATAAACAGAAAGACTCACTGAAGCTATTCCTACAAGTAGGCGTTGCTTGTACGTGATATATTAGTATGAATATTACTTAGTATTAATATTAGTATAAATTACAAGCAATTAATATAACAATACAAATACTAACAGAATTTACAAAATAAAAAACGAGACTACATTTATATTAAAGAACATTTATGTATGTATGTAATAACATCTATCTAGATAGTTTCTGTAATCGACTAGTCCGGGTTAATTACGAGAATAGGGAAATGACAAAGCCATGAAAACATTTAAAGTAAGTAGATTTTTTTTATGTATATTGGAATGTTTCATTATTGATTATTGATTATATTAGCAAAAATCCTGTGCTTTTAGAAGTGATCCACTCTTTTAGTTTATATGTGTAATTATACCTTTTAAAGTTTTTTATTTTCAGGTTTTCAGGAATATGATTGAATAATTTAGGTCCCAAATAACTGATGCAACGCTGAAAAATGATTTTATTATATTTAGGTAAAAAGCTTATTTACAATGCACTTAATTAAAAACACTATAACTATAAACTATTTAACAAACTATTAAAAATGCTAGGTATTTACAAATTTATTTGAGGACTATTTATATAAAAACTATTTATGTATTCACTAATTATTCAGAGTACATTTCACTTTGCCGGTCAAACATTAACTGACCCCCTTCTACTCGCGACCTCAATTTATATCTTTCATACGATGACTCATACATCTAGAATGTTCGATGACGTGTGGATGAGTCTTACACGCAGCTGCCGATAAGCCACGTCGATGAGTCATACTCGCAGGTGTTGATTGATGAGTCATACAGTTGATGACTCATACATCTAGAATGTTTGATGACGTCATATGTGGGTTTACTATTCGTTACACTGCCCCCCTCTTCAAGTCTGTTCTGTCCCAGAACAGGTTTTATCCTCTGGTTTCTGTAGAAAGGGTCATGACGGTATCGACAGTCTTCACCTCGACTGCATGTTCCATTACGGTAGAAATAACAGTCTACACTCTTTGTTGGCCTTGATGCGGGCTGGGGATCGAAGCTACAGACTAAGATCTTCACATCCGTGTCTCTAAAAATAACTTCCAGCAGGTTTCGAACGATTCTCCAATCCAACTGGTCCCGCCCACAGCCGAGTTTGGGAACTGCCAATTTGTTAATACCCCTGGCAAGCAACTCGGTCCTCAAATCCCATAATGCTCTCCACAAATCGGGGTAACTCGGTTTCTGGTAGTAAAACTGCTTGGTTACCAAGTAGTAAATGGAGCGGTCATGATCAGGCAAGTGTAAGGCTTTGCCAACAGAGGGATTCTGATCTCGAAGTTCATCCAGCCGTCCAAATTTGTTTCTAAACACTACTGCGATCCCCCTGGACATGCGGAGATCTTCGGAGACACAGTGGGCAATGGAATAATCACCAGGGACCCGGAAGAGGTCTTGTTGCATATCGGTCGTGACTCCGAATCGGGCTTTTCTAGTTCCGGAAAACGCAGCCATAAATTCTCCAAAGGTTGGCTGATCATCTTCAGGCCTTACGGTATTAACAGCCACCTCAGCGTCATCTTCTCGATCCGGGACTACGTTATTGTTTCCCTCATAGTGCGCCAGACGATTGGAGTGTACCACCTTTGGTTTCCCTCTTGGCAATTTCTGGATGCGATAAATCAAGTCATTTATTCGTTTCTTCACCTGGTATGGGCCCTCCCAATTTCGCTGTAACTTAGGAGAATAAACACGACGTCTTTGCGGGTTTCATAACCAGACAAGCTCTCCAGGTTGAAACCCTCCTTCTTGGGCTCTCACATCATACGTAGTCTTCATCCGGTCACTCGCGATTCGACTATTGTTTCGGGTTCGGTCGTGAATATCCTCCAACTACTTCTTTAAGTTGACAACATAATCATTTCCGGCTACCTCCTGTTCTGCGGGTGGACATCCAAATTCCAGATCACACGGTAACCGTAGCTCACGTCCAAACATCACAAACGCTGGTGACTGACCGGTTCTTTCGTGAACCGATGCACGATAAGCCATCAGGAACAGATGTAGGTATTGATCCCAGTCTCGTTGATGATTGGAGACGACCTTCGCCAAATATTTGCCCATTGTCCGATTCATGCGTTCTACCATTCCATCGTACTGCGGATGTAACGGTGTTGTCCGAGTCTTGCGAATGCCCAACAATCGACAGACTTCTCCAAAGAGTGCAGATTCAAAACTGCGGCCTTGGGCCGAATGCAGCTCCATAGGCACTCCGAAACGACTGAAAAACTCCTTGACTAGTACGTCAGCAACAGTCGCAGCTTCCTGGTTTGGTAGGGCATATGCTTCTGGCCATTTGGTAAAATAGTCCATTGCCACTAAGATGTATTTATTCCCATCGTCGGTCTCGGGAAATGGTCCTGCAATGTCTATTCTTTCCAATTCTAAGCAATGTGCCTTCTTTCCAGAGGACTACCCACATTGTACTGCCTCATAGGTGCTCTTCGTTTCCCCAAGGGTCCGTCACTAGTGGCACAAAGTTCGCATTTTCGGCACCACTCTTTCACGTCTTCTTTACAATTGACCCAATAAAAACGCTCTCTAACTTTCTCCAAAGTCTTTTTGACACCGAAGTGTCCTTCTGAGGCACCGTCATGGAGATGTCGCAATACTGTAGCCACTCGGCTCCTTGGAACCACAAACTGAGACCTAATGGTGGTGCCATCTTCACTCTCCAGTACTCGCTTCAGGAGATCGTCTTCCACCTTCTAGGACTCCCATTGGGCCTAATATGCTTTGAGGGTTCTGTTGAAAGGGCTGACAGCTTCCCAGGCAGGCCTTTCTCCCACACGCTTCCATTCCAGTACCATTTTTAATTCGGGATCAGCCTCCTGCTATCGTTGCAATTCTTCCGGCAACCAGTTGTCGTTGACGATAGTAGTTCTTAATACTTGGCAAACCTTTTCTTCCAGGCGAGAGCAATGTCGGCAGTCCGTCGGACAGGGTCTTCTTGAAAGAGCATCGGCTTTTCGATGACTAGTGCCCGCTCGATGTTCCGTGTCAAAGTCGTATCCTTGTAATCGTTCGATCCACCTTGCGACCTGGCCTTCAGGATTAAGGAATTGTAGAAGCCATTTCAACGCTGCATGGTCCGTCCTCAATAAAAACTTCCGTCCGTACAAGTATTTGTAGTAGTGCTCAACGGACTTCACGACAGCCAATAATTCGTTTCTGGTCACACAATAATTCCTTTCGGCTTTCGACAAAACCTTACTAAAATAGCCGATGATCTTTTCTTGTCCATCCTGTATCTGAGAAAGTACACCCCCAATGGCCAGGTTACTTGCACCTGTGTCAAGTATGAATTTCCCTTCTGTCCGTAGGTAGCCTATACTACCTAGTGGAGTTTTTGTAGCTGGAGAATTTTACAACTTTGTTCAAGTTCCCTTAAAATACTTCATTTTTTCTCCAAAATACCATTCCGTATTTTTTCTTTTTCATGTATGTAATACCCACGTTTCAGACCGGGCGGCGTAATGTTGTGAACGACTCACAACTCATATATTTTTGCATAGATACGAAATGGTACTAGGCAACGCGTATCAATAAAACTTAGAGAGTAAAATAAATAAGTCATAGAAGTAAATCTGCGTTTTATTTCCTTCTACAAGAATTAATGAATATAGCCCTAACACACCAACCACAGTGTTAAATCGCTATATATGGCGCTGTTGTCAAGGCACGCTTCAACTGTTGGAAAGCTGTTTCCCACTCTCCGCTCTAGACATACTCGCGCCCATCTTCAGTTAACCTTGTCAGGGGCTTCGCTATATTGGCAAACCCAGGAACGAAACGCCTGTAGTAGGTACATAACCCAATAAAGCTACGAACTTGGTGTTTATCTCTCGGTGTTGGCCACTCTTGGACTGCATGAATCTTATCGGAGTCGGCTGCCACTCCATTTTGTGGTACGACGTGCCAGATATATTTCACTTCCTTTCTGAATATGTGGCACTTTTTCGGACTCAGTTTCAGATTGGCTCCACGTAGTCATAGGAACACTTCCTCTAGATTTTCCAAATGTTCGTTGAATGATTTTCCGACTACAATCACATCATCTAGGTATACCAGGCAAGTCTTCCACGACAGCCCTCTCAGGATGGTCTCCATTAGACGCTCAAAGGTGGCCGGAGCGTTACATAGACCGAAAGGCATAACCGTAAACTGCCATAGTCCGGAACCAATAGTGAACGCGGTCTTCTCTCGGTCTTCAGGTTCCATTTCAACTTGCCAATAACCACTTTTTAAGTTCAAAGTCGAAAACCATCGTAAACCAGACAGAATATCTAACGTGTCGTCGATGCGTGGTAAGGGATAGCCGTCTTTCTTGGTCACGTTATTGAGCTGCCGATAGTCCACACAAAATCTCGTTGACCCGTCCTTCTTACTGACCAGGACCACCGGTGATGCCCATGGACTGCTGGATGACTCGATGACCCCTTGTTCTTCCATATCGGTAATAATCTTCTCGGCGTCTGCTCGCCTTGCTAGAGGTAGACGCCTCGGCTGCTGACGGACAGGCATAGAGTTGCCTGTATTGATTTTATGTTTTACTATATCTGTTCGTCCCTTCTGGCTATCGTCAAGAGCGAAGATATCTTGGTATCGGTGAACCAAACCCTGTACCTCTTTCACTTCCTTTTCATTAAGGTCTTCGCACGAACTAACAACCATACCCACTAATTTTTCACCATGGTCTTTGGGCACTGGTTTTGGAACATCAGCCATACACCTGGATACTCGGAATACTGGCACACACTGTCCCACAAGGGTACTCTTCTTTAATGTCACCGGATCCACATTAACGTTCATAAGCCTCACCGGTACTGTCTTTCCAACCTTGATCAGCGCTTTTCCCTCCAGTATGCCACTATGGATCTTCTTATGACAAACAGGTTCCATCATTCGCACACATCCTGCCCGAAGATCTCCATTCAAACCTGCCTCGACAAGTATCTCGCTTTGACCCGGCAATATCACATCTTCTACCAGCAAAACCCTTACGACAGGATCTTCTCGTGGGTGCAACGGAAGTTCTTCGTTACCAACCTTCAAAACACCCTCCTTCAAATCCAACGTAAAACCAAATTTTCTCAAGAGGTCCATTCCCAAGATGAAGTCATCAGTGATATCGGCTACCAGCACCTCATGATCACGTTCTTCACTTCCAATCCCAATCTTCATCTTCACCACTCCGCGTGTTGGTATCACTTCACCTGTTGCTGTACGGAGTTGAGTAGTTGTCGGTAACAACTTAATACTTGATCGTAGAAGATCAGGGCGTACGATGGATTTTGTCGCCCCCGTATCAATAAGTAGTGGAACAGTTCGGTTAGCAATCTTCCCATCTACAAACAAACTGCCGTTACTATTCTTTGATGTTACGGCATGGATGGTGATCTCCGGGGCATCTCCACTCAAGGTCAACGTTCGCCCCCTCTCGTCGACCCCCTTTAGTTTTCCGACTGCTGCACTTGTTTTGGTTTAGGGCAACGACGTCGTATGTGCCCTTGTTCGCCGCAATTCCAACAACGAGGCCCTCGAACTTCTTGATGATTCTTCTAATGGCTTTCTTCCTTCCGAAGAACTCTCAGTACTAACTCCTCTAGATGATCTTTAGAACCTTCTTCTTCTTCCACAACGGCCCGAACACGCCCGTGACCTCGGGACGCTTGTTTTGCAGCTTCAAATTCTAAGGCGTGAGCAAGCGCATCATCAGTTGTTCTTGGTCGTGCCAGCCTCAATGATTGTTGTGTTTCCCCGTCTCTTAACCCATCAATGAAGGTCTGTACAGCGAGTTGTCCCAGAAATGAATCGGGTGCCGTAGGGTACGCCAATCGGACAAGCCGCGCAACATCGGCTTCAAACTCCTGAATGCTTTCTGCATTCTTCTGGACACGATTCTTCACTTGCGCGTGATACACTTGTTGAAGATGTGCGTCTCCATATCTCATCTCCAATCTAGACACTAACAAGTGGTAATCATTTTCCTGTCCTGCTGGGATTGTTTGCAGGACGTTCAACGCATCTCCACGCAAAGCCACAGTTAAAGAAACGGCCTTTTCCTTGCCTGTCCATCCGTTGGCCCCAGCGGCCGCCTCAAATTGTTTGTAGTAGGTGGACCAAGGTATCTTTCCATCGAACGTGTGCGGTTTTACTATTATCCCTACGGCAGGACCCTTTTCTTCTTTAAATTGTTTTTTTACTTCATTAAACGGCCACTCAGAAGTTGAGGGAAACCGTAGTTGCCTCATACTATCTTCCAGCATTTCGGCCATGTCGTCTTTCTTAGTTGTTGTTGGTAATTGCATTTGGGCTATTTTCTCTTCTACCATCTTTATTACCCTATCCTGTTTCTCCAATTTAATTTTTATTAGTCCTAACGCGCTGGAATTTTCCAACAATTCTTCGAAAACTTTATCTTCTAACGCTTTGACATTGCCCTGCAATTCTTCTTTAAACCTTCTGGAACTTTCTTCGGACTTTTCGAATAATTCTGCAAACTTTCTAGAATTCTCTTTGTGCTTTTCCAATAATTCTTCTTTAAGCATTCTAGAATTTTCATCGGACTTTTCCAGCAATTCTTCCTTTAGCATTCTAACATTTTCTTCGGACTTTCTAGAATTTTCCAAAACTTTTTCTTCTAGTGCTTTAGTATTTTCAAGCAATTCTTCTTTAATTTTATTTAACAACATATTAGTATCAATTGCGGGTGCAGGTATTTCGAAGCGGTAATTTTCAGGATCTTCCTTCTGTTCTAAAAGCCATTCTTTTAGCCGATTTATCAAATCTTCTTTCTTTCCATTACTATCTAAGTCTCTGTCGTCCAATTCCCGTTTTAAATCTATCACTAAGAGATCTTTTAACAATTTCATCACCATTTTAATTGTTTGTTGAAATTATTTTTAACACTAAAAATTTATTCTCACAGCACTTTATTTAATTATTACGTGATTTTATTTATTTTAAAACCTCACACCTGTAACACCACTGTAACGTTCTTTTTAAAATAATAATCAAAAATGCTGTTTAAAATCGTCTATTAATAAAGAAAAGCTTATTTACAATGCACTTAATTAAAAACACTATAACTATAAACTATTAAAAATGCTAGGTATTTACAAATTTATTTGAGGACTATTTATATAAAAACTATTTATGTATTAACTAATTATTCAGAGTACATTTCAACACGACGCCGGTTAAACATTAACTAACTCCCTTCTACTCGCGATCTCAATTTATATCTTTCATACGATGACTCATACATCTAGAATGTTCGATGACGTGTGGATGAGTCATACACGCAGCTGCCGATAAGCCACGTCGATGAGTGTTGATTGATGAGTCATACAGTTGATGACTCATACATCTAGAATGTTTGATGACGTCATATGTGGGTTTACTATTCGTTACAGTAAGAATTCAGTTCCTACTGAAACATCAGGTTAGGTCGTTGTTGTTTTTAAAACATGTAACCTCAAACTATCAGACGTGAAGTATCGAAAAGCAAACTATAAAGAGCAGCAGTACTGCCAACATAAATATTTTTAAAAATTAAATTTCAAGGTCTGCTAGAAGTGCTAGACGACTTTTTTTTCTTGATAATACTGTATTTTTTTATTTACATGGATTTTTTATTATATGTCGCCATAGAAACAATTGCGCACGTTATCAAAGTGCTTACAACAAATTTCAAAAAACCTTCTGTTATAAAGCACTTATGGATCTTGTCTTGTAATATACTATTACATCATTATCTAAGCAGAAAAGCGAAGGAAAAACTGTATGTAAGTATGATCCATTGTATTCTAGGTGTAGGTTATGTTCTTAGATTTTCGAATACATTTATCTGGATTTCAGGTACGATATTATTTGAATATTTTAATGTCTGAAGATCTCAATAATTCAATGCTCAGTTTTTAAATACCTATGATACAAACCATCTAACCATCTTAATACTTTAATGTTTCAATGCCTCAATTTCATAACGCCTTCAATTTCTCAGTTTATTCATACACAATACTTCGATGCTTAAACATGTCAATGTTCCTGCACTTCAACCTTCAATGTTTTAATGCTGTAATGAGTAGCTTCAGTGAGTGCTTCAGTAGCTTTAATTTTTTACGACTCAATGTCTTAATACTTCAACACTACAATGCCTCAAAACATCAGCGCTGCAATGCTTCAATGTTCTCATGTTTAATACGTTAATGCTTTAACGTTTATTAATTCATTGCCTAAATGCAGCAATTCGTCAAATGCCTCAAAAATGTCAGTATTCCTAATATTTAAAAATCTCGAACAATTTCAGATCAAAGTTACATTTTTTAAATTGCAGAATCTTCAAGTATCAATGCTTCATTTAGTTTGTTTTATCACGTTCCCAATACCTTAATGTATCGATAATTCAAAGTATTAGTAAATAGATCAATTTGCACTCAATGCCTTATTAGTTTCTCGCTTCAATCGGTACTTCAGAACTTGAACGATTCAAGGCATCAATGCTTGAATGTGACAATGGTTCAATATGTGTTACTGTAGTATTTATAGTTCCAAAATGTCGAGATTTGAGATGTTACAGTTCCAGATACTTTCAGTTTCAAAAAATAGTTTTAAAATTTTAAATATGAATTTAAGTCTGTATTCTTGAAGATCATAAGACCTCAAAGATTCTATGTTTCAGTATCTAAATTACTTCAATGCTTTAATATTTCTATATTAATGTGCTGCTTGAATAGCTGTGATGCTTGAATAGCTCAATGCCTCAATGCTGCAATGCTCGAATTATTCGAAGTAGAGTACTTTACCTTAATGGTTCAATGTGTTTTATTGTGCTAGTTAGTATTCCAAAATTCTAAAATTTACAGTTCTAAGCACTTTAAGTCCAAAGTCTCAAAAATGAGTTTTATAATTTGAAATAAGACCACAACGATTAAAAGCTTTGCTGCCTCTAAACTTTAATATGTCAATACTCTAATGGATCTAAGCTTCAAGGCCTCCATGATTTTATGCTTTTATTCGTTTATGCCTCAATTCAATAATAAATTGCTTTTTACTTCAAATGATACTTCAGAACTAGAATGAATTAAAGCAGTAATGGTTCAATGCCTCAATGATTCAATACCTCATTTCTGCAACTTTTCGGCCATTCAATATCTCAATGCTCCAGTGCTTTTAAGCCTCCATGCTTCAGTGACTCAGTGCTTCAAGACTTTAATGATTCACTGCTGAAAGTATTTCGAGGTTTTAGAGGCGACAGTTCCAGATCTTCAAATCTAAGCTTCGCATTAAATTATATATTTTTTAAATTCCATGGTCTATCGAGTCTACTTATAGTCCTTAGCAGACTGTAGACTCGAAGTATGTATATTGCGGTGATATTAGATCACCTCATTGAAAATTTTAATTAACGATAAACGTAAACGTGAAAACAAATATTTCACATATCAGATTTAAATCAAAAGAGGGGCATGCTAAGTGATAGGCATAATTAATATAAAGGCTACACATAGGGTCACAGTTAGGCTCATCAATATTTAAAATAGAAATCAAGAAATAAAATCTCATGCAAACATAACATAAATTTCATATGCATTTAAAAGGTTGATTTTTTATAAAAAAAGGATATCAATCATTTACTTAGATTGTTTTATCATAATACATGTTTATACAACCCAAGTTACACATTGGGATGGGTTTTTCATTTGTAGAGAAGATGTAATCTTCTTGTTTAAATTTAGAGGCTACGATCTTTAACGTAGGGTGAATTTTTCTATGTTCCAAGAGACTAACTCGGTTTCGCGCTGTTAGTTAACTGAAAACAGATAATTGGGGTCAATCTTGTTATGACTTATATAGTACAATTAGTTTTTAAACTTTGTTATAATAATCCTGAACATTTTCATTATTGAAGGTTTAAATCTTGTCGTTATGCTTTATTTTGGCGATTATTAACTCTTATACTCTGTTTTTCTCACCATTGTTTTTATGTAAACACTTGGAGAACTGTATGCTGGACAATTTGATCATAAATTGATTTTATTTGAATCAATATTAAAGCTGGAACTTGCAAATGCATCAATTGGTTGATTCGATGTCGTATCGGACTGAAAAATTATGTTTCTTATAAATTGTAAAGATGATCCTGTGGAAAGTTCATATGTATTAGTTGTATTGTGTGATCATGCATCTATTTTGTAAAGGATAAACCTGTTTTATTTCAATTTTGTATGTAATTAAGCTATAACGAGATTTGTACATTGTCAATAGTTTTCGTCTTGTATCTTTGTTGCGATGCATTTTAGGATACAAGTGTATTACATTGTTTTAATCCTTGTTTTAAGTACTACAATCCTGTGTTTATAGAATTAAGATTCGTGATAATTAAGAACAGCTGTGCGGGTCAGTGACGTCATAAACTTGACGTGCTTCGATTTTGTTTTGGAAAAATGTCAGTGCAGGCTTTTGTTTCAACAAAATCTATATAAGCTGGAGCCAAATTTAACAAAGTCAGTCGATAGAAAGCTTTGGGCGAATCTATGCTTGACTCCGGATAATAAATCTGTAATTAAAAGTGAGGTTAGTTATTTTAACCATATGATTGACGTAAATGTCATGTATAAACAAAGTTTGAATTAAATTAAAGTGTTACCTGGATATTATTAAAAAAAGTTTAAAGAAGATTTTATTGTTGTTCCACAACTATTGGAAGTTGAACGAGATTATTAAGTAAATTCTGGGAGAATTTATTTTTCTTCATCGATTTACGTATCGATGTTTAAAAAAAATAAATCAGCTGATAAATATTGATACAGTGTTACCAATAGAGGATTAACATTTAAAAGGAAACTATCTTTATAATATACCAGGTTGGTCGTAATAAAAAGGGTTGTTTAATTTGATTGACAATATTAAAGTTATAGTTTATCTTTATAGTTATATAGTTATAGTTTATCTTTAGTTATAAAGTTTTTCTTTAATAATTTCAAATTTATTTTGTTAAATCTTAAAGGTTCTTTTGAGAACTTATTTTCTTTCTAAAATAAAACAATTTAATTTCTTTTATTTCAATTTATCTTTCATTAAGAGAAACATTTTTTATTTGTAAACAATTTTTGATTTGTGTTGGTTTGTTCAAGTGAATGACTGTAATACTTTTAATTACATTTGAGCAAGCTTGGGAATCAATTTTTCCCATTGGTCTTATTGTAAAAATTTGAACAATTTTTCTTTTTAATTCTTTCTTTTTAACATTTCTAATTATTTGTCTTCTGAATTAAATAAAGTTTATGTGTTTTTTAAAATTACTTATGTGTTTAATTGATGCACATACAAGCATCCTGTTTTCTTTCTTTTTGAATTTAGAGTTTAGCAGTGGTTATCCAGTTTGCAGGAGTCCTAGTGTTTGCAACATAAGTTTTTCTCCTTTTTCAGGCATAAGAGTTAATAAGAGTCTCATAATTCAAACAATTTATGTTCTATCGAATAACTCTGAGCTGGCTGATTGGAATAAAGAAAAATATATGTGGTATATATTTTTATTTTAATCCACCGTATATAATTTATGTTTATTATTGGAACGGTGGGCATTTTATATCTATTATATCTTTTATTTAAATATATACAAATATCACCGCAATATATTCCATAATTCTTATAGATTAGCCTCCGTAGTCCATGGAATTCGTACACAGCTCTTTAGTAACGGCCTTTATAATCTGTAATTCTCAATCTGTGGTCTTCAGAGTGCATAGTTCTAGCAGGCAATGAAGTCATATAAATTGGTAGTTATTTAGTTCAGAGTCTCAAGAACTATACTAACTCGATTGAACAATCTTTACAGTTCCTAGTCCTCAGTATCAAAGTTATTGAAGTCAATAGTTATAGGACATCGAATCTCTTACAGTTCATAGTCTTTAGATCCTACCCACTTCATCGAATCTGTAAACTTCGCTCAATGGTCTTTACAACCGGCAATTAAAAACAGTAATTCTTAATAGTAGAAAATATAGAAATATATTCATTAAAGCTTAACCCATGGACCTTAGGATATCGTAGCCTCTAATTATTATTTGTTTAATAATTTCTCTTCATAATACAAAGTTCTTATAGACTGCGTGATAATTAACAAACGCAACTCTTAAAGTAGCCCTTCATTTTAGGCAGTACCCAGCTAGCACACTGACGTCAAAATGTCGCCGTTTTCGGCAGTAACGACATCGAATTACGTATTAAAATGATGTCAATTTTTCGTAAAGCTAACAACATTATGTCACAGCCTAAGGACGTCAGTAGAAGACGTCATTAAAACGTAGTTCAACGATGCTATTAAAACGTCCTATATTGGTTGAATATTGGAAATAACATTTATTATATACTATTTTATACATAATTATTAAACAAAAATAAACATTCAGTATCAGAAAAATAATCTCTTCTACTAATTCAACATCTTATAATTATTAAACAAAGTAAGCATTTATTAAATGAAAAGCTGCTAAAACAGTATGCAAAATAATTGATGACATTAAAATAAAAAATAATATTAGCAAGTACTATCGCCGAACGGGTAGAATTGTATACAGGTTATGTAGTATTGTGACGAAACAAGTAATTATTATACTCACCCTTTGTGATAAGCCACACGATATGTCATATTTGCACAAATGCACTATAAATGTACGTCAACAACTTTAATAATAAGTAGGAACGTTATTAATTAAAGAGCAAAACAAAATACACGAAAGATGTTGTTGC
The DNA here is from genome assembly GCA_929113105.1 of Agrypnus murinus. Taxonomy (NCBI): domain Eukaryota; kingdom Metazoa; phylum Arthropoda; class Insecta; order Coleoptera; family Elateridae; genus Agrypnus; species Agrypnus murinus. The sequence goes on along the minus strand of OV816028.1, from coordinate 152,708,852 downwards.
TGTTTGTATTGCGTCATGTGGTCACGTGTGATTAGTAAAAGAAATAAAGTGAAACAGGGTTGCCAGATTTATATCGTACATCAGTGGACCTGATAACACAAAAATAGTGTATTTATTATAATTAATAATATTAGAAGTCTAAAAACGACCTTGTTGTAGTCTAAAAGACATCTTTTTAAAGATGTCTAAATCCGTCCCATAATATGACGTCATTTTTTAGTCATATGACGTTGCTGACCAATAATCACTTAAAAATAACGTCATTCTAACGTCAGTGTGTTGCTTGGGTAGTCCTCAGAATACATAGTTTTTAGCAACCAACAGACTTCTAAATGTTAATAGTCATTCAGCTGATAGTCCGCGGAATCTAAAATACTTGAGAGTCAACTCTGTAATTCTTAGTGCCTATAGTATTTTTAGAGTTCATTCATTTGAAAATATAGTTTCAAATTCCATAATTCTTTGGTTTCATACCACATTTTCTCAAGTGCATATTTCTTACAGTTTAAAGATTTAAGAGCTCTCGACGTTTACAATCTTTCGGAGTCTTTAATCGCTGCTTTTAAAGTTTATAATCCTCCAAAGATAACTATATTCATCGGTACCTGGTGTTTACAGAACTCGTACTAACACCTTAGAGCAGAGATATTATAAGCCAGCCATTGAAGATGGTGTTATTTAGTATACAGGTTGCCGATTACTGCCTTAAAGTTTAAACACTTTTGTGATATTACTACCAATCTGATGCCTTTACAGTCTATAGTGCTTCAAATCTATGTTGCTCAATCTACAGCTGTTATTGTTGGTAGAAGTTGAAGTATACAGATCTTGTAGGCTATAGCTATAGGTCTTAATATTCTTAGCCAGTGTATAGTGTTTCCAAGAGATACGTATTTCTAGATTCTATAATCTATGTATATCCATTAGAATTTATATTACTTAGATTCTACATCTTAAAGTCTCTAGAATATATTATTGTGTAGTCGATAGTCCTTAGTGGATATTGTACACAGTCTAGTGTCTGTAATCAGTAATCTTTGTAATTTATTTTGAAAATGTCTGTTGTTTGGAACCATATGCCAATATGGGTTTCGACTACATAACCATTGAAACAACGTAAAACTAGGCCCACGTTGGACTGTCAGTGAAACAACGCTTATTTTTCCGGACTAAATTTACATTTAAAATCTTCAAAATATTTATACTTACGTTACGGTAATGCTAAAAATTCCCCCAGCTTGAGATCTTATCTTTACAAATTTGATTTCAGGATGTGGGCATTGCTTCCAATAGCTTCAAATTGTAAAAGAATGGATAAAGGTTTTTAAGTCACAATAAAATGAAAATAATTGGGCGCCATCTGATTATGAAAGTTTTGATATTGATGGTAATTAGAATAATGACCTGGCCCCATTAACCAGAAACTGGAGTCAGATCTAATGAATTTCATTCAACTTGTTAGTTATATTCAATAATGTCAAAGTTAGGTTGGATAAAATAAAAATAAAGACTTTCATAATTATATGGGTCAATATTATTTAGTCTAATTAAGTTTAAAAAAATTGTGTTTATTCATAAACCAAAAAATTGGAAAAGATAACAACTAGTCAAAAAATCATTAAGTAAAATCACAGTACCCTGCATAAGAATTCTTATCGAATGGGAACGTTTTCATACAACAACATAACAAAAATAATCGGTACATAAACAATATACTACTTACACAATGTTCACAAAATTCAAAAGAGTCAACAACTCGCAATATCTCGTACAAATTGTTTAATTCACAAAACTAAATCAGAAAAAACTTACACAATATTGCCCTTTATCAACACAGGTATAAACAATTGTCACTGAACTGTAAAAACTGGAAAGACTTCGTAAAATTCTGCAATCACTAATAATCCAAAACTACGAGAGTTAAACTTCACAATACTGTGCCACAAAGAGGTATTCATTAGTAAAATTCATTCTATTTAATAGTCGATACAACCAGATAACATAAAAACTACTTGTTTGAATAATTCTGTAAGAAGAAAAGACTGTCTTTATTAACAGTCACATCCACTAAAACGTACGATTTAAGTTTTGACGTTGTCCGATTTCAAATTATATCCGGATAAAATTTTATAAAAACTTAATTCATTAAGAATTCAACTGTAAATTTCGATAAAATGATTCTCGATCAATCACTGTATTTTTCGTACTTTGACGGCAACACTAAATATTGTGGAATGCCAGCGGCGACCACCCCATCGAATGCGACAACAATTGTGAGAGCCTCGTGCTCGTTTATTACACACAAAATCCACCTAAACAACTTTAAACTTTTAAACTGGAACTGTAATTAAAAATAATTCTCCACTGAATTTACTGTATTCGATAACATTGATACGATAAACTAAACTGGAACAAACTACGGACTTAGAATAAAAAACTATCATCATTTGACCCGAACGCTAAGCATGACGCGAGGGCCAAAGCCCGGCGACGCGAAAGTGTCCCACTATCTCTGTATTATTCTCTTACTAGCTTTATTAAACCCTGACTGTAGACTAACTGCAAAAACTAAAGTATTTCGACAGTAGACGGGATTTTAAGAGGGGTGCACTTTCAAATAGACCAATAAGGGAATGACGTGACTTTTGTTTTAAGACAACCAGCTGAACTTAAGGGGAATCCCTTTTGAATTTGTACGTGTAAAAATTAAGATCGATAACACACACATGGTGTCTAGACAGCCTGTTCGAGAAAGTTCCTTTTGGCGGTAAATTGTTTACTAGTAAAATGTTTTAAAGCTATGAATTTGAACTTTCATACGTTTTAACTATAAGAAGATTTTTGTTGACTCCAATATTAGATTTTAACCCTTATAAGCTCGGAAATAAACAATTTTGTTTTTCTAGAAACAAATTTTATCGATCTGGGAATGTTTCTTTTGAAATGATCTTTAACATTTTATGGGGTTCATTTGAAGCAGTATACCAACGATGATTTTATATTGAAAGAGAAAATATATGCAGGACCGCATTTAGAATTTTTTGTTAAATATGCATACTAAATTGCATTAATTAAAAATCGACAAAAACGTAACATTACACCGTTAGACTCCATAATCCTGAGCCTACCGTTTTTACATTGGTAATAAGGTCACATTTGTTAAGAGTCCTTAGTCTTGATTGAGATTGTAATAAATGGTCTATAGAAAATGATTGAATACACAGTTGTCAGTCTAATGTTCTTAGCGTCTACACTAATTATACTCAATACTTATGATACCACCTGGTTATATAGAGGACATATATCAGAAGGTCTACAGGTTTACTAAAATAAAGTTTTATAAAGTTACTGTAAGCTCTAGGTATATGGTGAAGTGATATAAATAATCTCATCACTATTTTATAAAACTTAATAAAAACCACTACCATAGTATATAATTATTAACAATTTATATAAGATGTGCCAGTACCTCATGGAGTAATAGTTAATTACTTTTATAAATACTATGAGATAATAGTATACAGGGTCGCTGATATGTATGAAAACGGTCGATTATCTTCTAAAGTAAGATAGCTAGCGAAAAATGTTAAATACAAAAGTTTTAGGGTTTTTTAAAATCTATTACAATAAAGTATACAAGTTTATTAAAGTATAAAATTAAGTATACAGGATCAGTCAAAAAGACATGACGAAACAAAGTTTGGAATGGAACACCTTGCATATTATTCCATATTTCAATTTATCTAGAAATTCTAAACAAAATTGTATAGCACATCATTATACCTAAACTTAACCGTTTTCGAGATATCGAACTTTGAAAATCACTTTCTTATAAATTATACAAAAATATTTTAGTCCATCAAGTTACCTTTGAAAGTTTCTAGCTCCATAACAACGCAGCATCATTCTTTTCTCTAACAGTGATTATCTTGACAACACATGCCAAAAATACAATATTTAGTGTGAATAATCCTCGCGCAAAAATGACACGATTAAGTGAAACCGAGCGTATTGAAATTTTAATGATCATAGGATATGGTGATAGACGGAGAAGTTGTGACGAAGTAGTGGATATTTTTCATGAATTGCATCCCGATCGGGAACGTCTTTCTAAATCAACCGTTTCAAAAACATTGCAGCGTTTCCATGAAACTGGAGGTGTCACAGATCGACCAAAAAGTGGAAGACCAGTAAGCGTCACAGATGAAGAAAATTCTTTGAATGTCATGTTAGATGTGGTGGAAAATCGAATAAATTCGACACAACGGAGGGCTTTAAATCATAACATGAGTCGATATTCCATTCAAAGAATTTGCAAACGGAAAAAATTCCGTCCATATAAAGTGCATTTGTTACAAGAATTAAGTGAAGACGATTTTGATCGTAGAATCGAGTTCTGCGAAGTTATTATGGATAAATTAAATCAAAATGCCAACTTTGTCACTCACATATTATTTTCTGACGAAGCTACATTTTGTTTAAACGGGCACGTAAACCGATATAACTGTAGTGTTAGTCAGACCAAAATCCACATTGGATGGAGGAAGTTCACACCCAACGACCACAAAAAGTAAATGTTTGGTGTAGCATTATATTGGTGGACATCACGTCATAGGACACTATTTTATAAACGAAAATTTGACCGCTGAACGATATTTATTACTTTTGCGAGAGCATATTATTTCAGAGCTTAGACGATTATTCCCGAACAATAACAATCGCAATTTACCGGCAAACAAATATGGTTTCAACAAGATGGGGCTCCTCTAAATTCTGGACTGCGATACGGGCATATCTAGATGAGATTTTTCCTGAAAAATGGATTGGACGTAGTGGGGCAATTGAATGGCCTGCTAGGTCTCCCTAGATGACCCCGCTTGACTTTTTTCTGTGGGGGTCATATAAAGAATTTTGTCTACAAAAATAAACCGCAAAATATCGAAGAGTTGGAAGAAAGGATAAGGCAAGAAATTTCCAATATTCCTCCCAATGCCCTTTTAAATTCACTACAAAATTTTGCTCAGCGAATTCATTACTGTCAGGAAGTAAATGGTGAACACTTTGAGCACCTTATAAAATAGAATTCCAAAGAAAATATTTCTTTTCTTTTTTTTTCTGGCATAACTATTGTTTTCATAAAATGTAAAATATCCAGGACATTTATTAAAAAATACATTTTTTCGTATCATGCATTTTTATCATATCCATATCACCATATCCCCCCTTGTGTAATTTTCATAATAAATATCCATCATTTCGGGCTTTTTCTTTAATAAATTTGAAGGTAGTAAAAGATAATTTTCAAAGTTCGATATCTCGAAAACGATTAAGTTTAGGTATAATGATATGCTATACAATTTTGTTTAGAATTTCGAGATAAATTGAAATATGGAATAATATACAGGGTGTTCCATTTAAAAAAAGCAACTTTGTTTCGTCATGACTTTTTTACTGATCCTGTATACTTAATTTGTTTTATTGTTATAGATTTTAAAAAACCCTAAAACTTTTGTATTTAATATTTTTCGCTAGCTATCTTACTTTAGAAGGTAATCGACCGTTTCCATACATTTCAGCGACCTTTATAATATGTTATAAAACTTTTGGTGAGCAATTTGGTAATGACATTATAATTTTAAATGACGTTATCAAAAGACCGCACACAAGATGGAAGACTAAGATTTATTGAGATAAGGTATATTTTTATGCACCACAAGTTCTATAACAACACTTTTAGTAACGTTATATCACTTAAGGATATATAGTTCTACTTAAATTAATATATAGTTCTACTTATATAAGGTATAAATATAATATAAATAAATAATATAAAAACCTTATATATAAGGTTACTATGAATGATCTTACAGTCTGCAATCTTTATAAACAGTATTTATTGCTTCGTAAAAGTTAAAATTGTTAGTTTTTATGAGATAATGAGAACTTTTATGCCATCACCAACCTAAAACAAAAATTACCATCATATTCGCTTACGCGGTATAATAATCATTTATTATAAATACTAGAACTACCAGTAATAAATATTAACACAATCTCTACTAAAATAAAAAAGAAACGAAAAACGTAAATGTCCATAATTGCAGCACAAAACGGAAATTCGCAAATACGTTGTCCACTATTAAAAACGAGCTGTATACCTTTAATATACATACCCAGTTACGCTTGAATGAAACTTATTTTTAAAATAATATAGTGTAGTCGTTTTTTCCTAATTGTGTGAAAGTTTGAATATTTCAGCTCTTAATTGATGTAGATCAATCAAATTCTTTAAAAAAAAGCTGTGCGTTTCGATTATTAATTACAGAGGCTTTTTATTCTTAACATAATATAACCTATTTTTATCGTTCAATTTATTAATTTCTATAAATAATCAGCAGGTTTTTGGTTGAAAACTTGCCCTAGCGTGTAAAATAAAACGAAAGTTATTCTAAGATATCCGACAAAGATTAAAAGTAAAGTATTAAGATATTTTAATATACTGTGTAATTTCTACATATTTTCTTAAGCCATAAGCCCGAAACAGTATTAGTTTTTCTATTAATAATGTAAAACCCGGAGACGTATATAACATTTAAAAATTTGTATTATTTATTCAAATAACCAAGCAGTTTGGCTATATGCGTACGCTATCTTCTCTTAAACGGCTGTACGGATTTTAATGGGATCGATGTCATCCCCACCCTTATCAAACGGGATATCCGCCACTTTTATAAAGTTATTAAAAGTATTCTTTCATTAAAACAATTATTTAGTGACCAGATCTAGTTACCAGCACTTTCTCGGTAAATATCATATGAACGAATGTGTTAAGGATTTTTTTTATTAGGTTTGTTTGATTTTTAAATAGCTTTTGGAATTTAATTCATCTGGAATATAAACAACATACTAGTTTATACTAGTTATTCTTTGAACGCTTATCGGTTGCTTACTATTTTGGTTGATGTCACTTATGAATTGGAGAATGTGAGCGTTCTGTGTAATATTGGCATTTTAACTGTAATTTCCTTTATTTTTATTTTAGGTTTATAATTATTCCTTTCGGATACTTAACGTTTTTACTTTTTTGCTAATATATTTGTAAGGGCATTACAGAGCTAATTAATCAACTAAAGGTTCTTATAATCTGCTTCTACCCCGCCTATGGCGTTATTTCATTATCTTAGTTGCTATCATTTTACTTCAGCTGTAACATTTGTTAAATCTCGGTAATTTTCGAAAAGAAAGATTTGAAGATGCTTTCCTTTTTGATCTTAATTTAACATTAAACGGAACGATAAAATAACGTTACTCTTGCTATCAGAAATAAAAATATACAAATCATCTTTATTACATGTAACCAAGGAAAATTTACATAACTTTGCATCTATTAATGATATTATTTTTCAAATAAAATAATCTTTCGCAGGATCCTACAATGAGAGAGAATTGGTTGTACATTAGACTACCACGAGAAGTCGCTGTATATTCTAGGGGGCCGCTCAACTGTGCATGCTTTTGGTACATACCCCCACCTTCGGAGTTTATCCTCCTTATTACAGTCTTCATGATCTTAACATTTACCGGTATTCTGTGCATCTGTACGAATATCGGCACTTCCCCGATTCTGTGTATTTTGTCAATATCATATACTTTTTATTTAATAAATACGATGTTTAAACATTTCTTTAATTTTTTTATAAATGACGTTGTCAATGTACAACTTTTACGCGATTGTATAACTGTAAATCTTGATATTAAAAATATTAAACACTGAACTGCAGCAACACTGAAGCAGACGCAATGCGCAGACGACGCTGAAAACAAATTGGTCTCTACTGCAGATTCAGACGTTCACAGTAATAATATTTTTAAATTTACCTACTACATAAATGTATATTATTTTTTTCTGGTAAGTTTGATATTAAACTAGTATCTCTTGTGATTCACAGAAAAAAAGTTATCAACACTTCCACTGCATTTCACATCTTACTTTCTGTACAATGAAATAAATTTTTTCTGTATATGTCACTCTGTTACAAATTAATTAATAAATTAACTGATTCACAATTATTGTTTATTAATTGTATTCTATAATACATCACAATAATTTTTTATTTATAAAGTAAATATATGTAACTGTTTAAAGCATTCACCTTTTATATTAAAATAGAATTAACTTTATGGCAGGTTGTGTTAATTTCACAAGTAATATGGACAATAATAAATTAACCATAATTAAAGATGAAGTTAATATCAAAATAGAATCACAAATAATTGAAGAATGCAAGACCACAAATAAAAATGAATCTTACAAAAAGTGTGACAAAGAAGAGCAAGAAGAAACTAATATGCCACAGAAGCACGCAGAAACTAAAGCTGATCCCCAACTGTACAAATCTGACATAGGTCAATATGAACTTACACAAGAAACTAGCTTTCCGCAGCATATTCTTACAATTGACGATGAGAAAGCACTTGAGTGTGATATATGTAATTATACATTTCCAAGAAAGAGTCATTTCCAAAGACACATGCGTATTCATACTGGCGAAAAGCCATTTGCATGTAATGTATGTGATTATAAATGTTCCCTGAAGAGTAATCTAAAAACACACTTGCATATTCATACTGGTGAAAAACCATTTAAATGTAATTTTTGCAATTATAAATGCACAGTGAAGAGTAATCTGAAAACGCACATGCGCATCCACACTGGTGAGAAACCATTTAGATGTAATTTATGTGATTATAAGTGTTCAATGAAAAGTGGACTTAAATATCATATGTTGATTCATAAAGGTGATAAACCATTTCTATGTAGTTTATGCGATTATAAATGTTCAGTAAAAGTTGTTTTTAATCAGCATATGGCCACTCATACTGGAGAAAAACCATTTGAATGTAGCGAATGTAATTATAAAGCTTCACGGAAAAGTAGTCTTAGACGACACATGCTCATTCATAGTGGTGAGAAACCATTTAATTGTAATTTATGTGATTATATGTGTTCAGTGAAGAACAATTTGAGAATGCACATGCTCACTCATAATGAAGAGAAATCATTTGCATGTAATTTATGTGATTTTAAAAGTTCAACAAGGAATAATCTTACAGATCACCTTCTTACTCATAGTACTAAAAAACCATATGAATGCAATTTATGTGATTTTAAATGTTCTATGAAGAATCGATTTAAAGATCACATGTTCACTCACACCGGCGAGAAACCATTTGAATGTAGTGTTTGTAATTATAAATCTTCAAGGAAAAGTACTCTTAAACGGCATATGTTTATTCATAGTGGTGTGAAACCATTTGAATGTAATCTATGTGATTACAAATCGTCACGTAAGCATCAAACAAAAAGGCACATGCTCATTCACAGTGATGAGAAACCATTTAAATGTAATTTATTTGATTATAATAAAAGTACAAGGAAAATACCCTAAAAAATTAAAAGCATACGCATATAGTGTATTATTGAATGTTCACAAAAAAAGGTAATTTGCAAATTCACATGGTCACTTATTATCAGGCACAAGCATGACCTTACTGATAGAGTAGTTGAGTGTAGTAAATCGTGCTTCATTATTTTATACATACAACGCTCCGCATTATGAATTACCACAACACTCTTGTAGTTATACAGCTGTCGTCTAACGCCTTAGTTCGTTTAAGATAAAGTCAGGTAAGTGGAACCTATGTAATTTTATAACTTTTTAGATTTGAACCAAAAATCCAGTAGTCAAGATAAATTTGCCGTTTTTGAACTCCAACATGCCTATTTATTATGGCTTTACATTTGATTCAGCTCCAGTGGCGTGCGGTGAGAATTTAGGCTAGGGAAGCAACTACGATTTTAAATTTAATATACCTAGGTACAGGCGCGGATCCAGGGGGGAATCCCCCCAAAGTCTTGATATATACTTTAGTACCACGAGATCATTTGAATTTATAATTAAAGTTGGCTGTGATTTTTAAATTAGATTGGCAACACTAACTGTTCACTTCACAGTTTGATTTGAATTGTCAAAGTGACGCTCCAAAATGTTTAATCTAGAACATAAAATTGCATAACCTCTAATTTACACAGCGAGTCAATTGGCAGGATCGCCAAACGTATAAAAAAATTCCCGCCTACTTTAATTTTAAATTTAAATGATCTCACGGTATTATAGTTAAATAAATTTTGAATGTAAAAGTGGTTATTGTTTATTAAATATTGTGCAATATATAACATTTATAAATAAATATAATAGGATAAAAACAAATAATGTTTGTATAGTAATTATTAATTTATTTAAAACAATTATTTTCAAAAAATGCCCCCCCCAATAATTCTCTGGATCCGCCCCTGCTAGGTACAATAAAAAACAGTGTTATAATTATTAAGCTTAAAAGTTTTTCAAAGAAGAACTTTTCTACTTTATATTTATGGAATTTGTTGACTATTATTCTTTATTTAAAAAAGTACTACTATTTACAATGCGACTCGATTTTCCGGTCTTTTTTAGCAAAATACCTGGTGCAGGTTTTAATATTTGTTGTTAAATTTGAATGTTCTGGCTTTGATCTGCCTTTCTCAACAATTTATAATTTCCCTCCAAAACTGTATCCAGAAAAATATAATACTTTACTAACTGAACAACAAAAACGTCGCGATTCGGTTGTATAGGAAGTACTCGAACCTTCGACCGAAGCAGCTGATTACAGAAACATAACCTATTTTAAATAACATGATCATAGTCACAAACCGACTACAGCAGCCAAAAACATGAATCATTCGTTATACTCGAGCGGACCGCAACGAAGCAGGTTACAGAATAACAAAATAACGAACTTCGTTTAGAAGTACACATCTTATCGAAATTCGATATATAACGTTCGAAATATATCGAAATTTACAGAATAAGGGGGTTAATCACACAGAGTTCAGTTCGTACTTAGGAACTCTACTTTAACCTATCATACATCGACTGTCAGTTATCAAGGTCATATTTGTTTGGGAATATTTGGAGCTATATACCAACATAAAATGTGACGTCAATAGTTTTTCTTTCGGAACCGTTATGGAACTTAAAAAATCCTGGAACCGGAATCTTAATGTTTATAAAATTAAAATTGGAACCGGAACCGAAACCTTCATTTTGAATTTCCAAGAATCGGAACTGGAACCGGAACCTATATTTGTTAGGAGTCCCAATTCCTGCTTAATATAGGACACGACAAACGTTCGAGCAATAAAAAGAGTCTTCGGAGTCAATGGCGTACTCTGGATCAGAATGCCAAACGCATCCCGTTTTCTCTCATTGCACTGCTTATTAAGTATAAGATTAAGACACTCCCATTGTTCTGTCACAGTAGTAACATATTTTTTAATTTGCTGCGTATTACTTTTAAATTTGTTTGGTAGGTTTTATACTAGTATTTCTGGTAAAATTCACAGAAACAAATTATTAATACTTCCATTGCATTTCAGATAACCTTTATCTTATTACTTTCTGTACAGCAAAACAACTTGTGTGTACGAGTATCATTGGTCTCAGGTTGTGTTTATTTTACAAATCTTTATGGACAATAATGAGTTATTAACCATAATCAAGGATGAGGTTGATATCAAAATAGAATCGCAAATAATTGAAGAATACAACACCACAAATAAAAATGAACCTTCTAAAAGGAGTGATGAGGAAAAACAAAAAGAAATCAGTACGCCACAGAACCATGTAGTAAATAAGACTGATCCCCAACCATATAAATCTAGCATATGTCGGTATGAATTTACACAGGAAAATAGTTTCCAGCAACACATTACAGTTAAACTTGATGATGAAAAAACATTTCAGTGTAGTATATGTAATTATACATTTCCACGAAAGAGTCATTTTCAAAGACACATGCGTATTCATACTGGTGAAAAACCATTTGCATGTAATGTCTGCGATTATAAATGTTCAATGAAGGGTAATCTGAAAACACACATGCATATTCATACTGGCAAGAAACCATTTCAATGCAGTTTTTGTGATTACAAGTGTACTGCAAAGAGTAACCTGACAACACACGTGCGCATTCATACTGGTGAAAAACCATTTGAATGTAATTTATGTGATTACAAGTGTTCAACGAAAAGTGGACTCAAATATCATATGCTGATTCATCGAGGTGACAAACCATTTGCATGTAGCTTATGTGATTATAAATGTTTAGTAAAAGATGTTTTTAATCAGCATATAGCCACTCATACTGGAGAAAAACCATTTGAATGTAGCGAATGTAATTATAAAGCTTCACGGAAAAGTAGTCTTAAACGGCACATGATCATTCATAGTGGTGAGAAGTCATTTAAATGTAATTTATGTGATTATACGGGTTCAGTAAAGAACAATCTGAGAATGCATATGCTCATTCATAGTGATGAGAAATTATTTGCATGTAATTTATGCGATTTTAAAAGTTCTGCCAGGAACAAGTTTACAGATCACCTTCTTACTCATAGTACTAAGAAACCATATGAATGTAATTTATGTGACTTTAAATGTTCCATAAAGAATCGATTTAAAGATCACATGTTCACCCATACTGGTGAGAAACCATTTGAATGTAGTGTTTGTAATTATAAATCTTCTCGGAAAAACACTCTCAAACGGCACATGTTCATTCATAGTGGTATGAAACCATTTGAATGTAATCTATGTAATTATAAATCTTCACGTAAACATCAATTAAAAATACACATGCACAGTCATAGTGGTGAGAAACCATTTAAATGTAATTTATTTGATTATAATTGTAAATGAAAAAGTACCCCGAAAAATTAAAGCATACATATAGTGAATTATAAGTGTTTACAAAAAAAGATAATTTTTAAATACGTATGTTCATAATCATCAGGAATCATTTTAACGCAATGACTTGCGTCAATACTTTTATAATTTAATGTAGTACATCAGCAATCCAAAATTGTTTAATTGCAATAAATAGTATGTTTATAATAAATAAATAAATATAAATTTTATTGCAAATACTTTTTCTAGATGCGTTTATTTAGTTTTTATAATTATTTATGTGAAGTGACTAATCTAAAAATTTAATATTGTTGGTTTAGATTTTCTATAACTTCTCAATTTCAGAACAACATGAGTCTTTTTTTGTCATTCATGTGGTAATTTTGTATCATATCCACATTTGTGATAAAAAGTCTAACTATAATGCCTATTAATACAGAAACAACAATTTTTCCTATTTTGGGTTAATTATTGTTTCTATTATTTTAGAATTTTTATATTTTTTGAGTATTATAATCACTGAAATATAAAATTACAATTGCTAAAAATAACCACAGTGCATATCGGTGGTTGCAGCCCCTAGAAGCTAGAACACGATGCATGCGATAAATGATAGGCACAAGTACTTTTAGAAAGCTATTTCATCATATAAGAGTTGCAACCATAGGCGCCCGAAGAAATTTGTCCAGGGGGGCCAAGCCTAGAATGAACGGCATGCTACGAGGGGGGCAAGCCTAGAATAAACGACGTGCTAGGGGGGACAAGCCTAGAAAAAAACGACATACAAAATTTTCAATAAAATTCAAATTGTTCAACTTCCAGGGGGGGGGCAAGGAGGGATACTTGCCCCCCCCTTCCGGGCGCCTATGGTTGCAACTGTCATATAATTGTGGAAGAGTATTAAGTGTATTGTCAGTTATGATTATTTCTGACATGGGTCTATCATTAAATGCATTTAAGAAATAGAACAATGTTTGTACAATTGTATTAAAAACTATTTCTCTTAAACGACGTGGTCAGCAAGTTATTTTACTTGAAATCGGTTGCATGGCCTAACCCTATGAGTAATCGTCTAACGGTACTTGTAGCTAAGTTACATTGATCCTGGTCAGAAGTTGGGGAAGTGATCTCTATAGTAGTGAACCTGAAAACTGACAATCAGGCTTCACCACGGTCATACAATACTTTACTTTTACCATTTTACTTGAACTGTTACCAGTAGGTTTCAGATTACTTTCTTCCTGTTTAAAGCTAATGCAAAGCTTACATTACTGTTATCAACTCACGTTAGCTAAAAACGATGAATTAGCCTGTTGGCAACTTTATTCTTTGTTTAAAATTAAGACATTGGATTTTTGGAAACTAAGCCATTTTTTATAAATATATAAACTAAAAGAACTTGGGCCTGAAGCTCAGAAAGAGATGGAGAGAGCTTTTAGTTAATAGTTATTTGAATAGAAGTCAGTAAACTGAAATTGTTAGGGCTGTAATTGTTAGTGAATAATGTATTTTATGTTCAATAATAAATTAATGTAATGTTATTGTATTTCTGTGAACGAGCAATTAAGCATACTAGGAAGCAATCAACATTTGACAAAACTACACATTGAAGAAATACAATATTTACAAATGGTACTGGTTTTTATAAATAATTTTATGCTTTGTCAATGATATTAAATTATTGATCGATTCTCCCTGTTTGTGGGAAATCAATTTTATATGTGATAATATTGATGACTATTCAACTCACACGTCATTTATTAAAAATTGACCAATTAAAATGCAGCATTTGATATTTTTAATCCAATGAAAATGAATTGTATCGACAATTCTCACTAGTGAAAATTGTCGACAATTTTACAATTATTAAATGTAACATTGCTACATTTATGAAAAACAATTTGATTTTTTAAAGCGTGTTCGTTGAATAGTCTCTCGAATACCATAAGTAGTCAAAGTTAAGTAGACTATTTTTGTGGTGCTTAACACTCATGTCTATCATGCTTGCGAATACCACTCGTGCTGCGCACTCGTGGTATTTAAATGCAAGCATGATAGACATTCGTGAAACCACCACAAAAATAGTCGACATAACTTTGACTACTAATGGTATTATAAGTGACTATTCAACTCACATGTCATTTATTAAAAATTGACTAATTAAAATGCAGCATTTGATATTTTTAATCCAATGAAAATGAATTGTATCGACAATTCTTACTAGTGAAAATTGTTGACAATTTTCACTAGTGATAACAATCGACAATTTTAATAAAACACAAATATTTAACAACATTTATTTTTGAGTATTGAACGTACAATTATTAAATGTAACATTGCTACATTTATGAAAAACAATTTGATTTTTTAAAGCGTGTTCGTTGAATAGTCTCTCGAATACCATAAGTAGTCAAAGTTAAGTAGACTATTTTTGTGGTGCTTAACACTCATGTCTATCATGCTTGCGAATATTTAAATGCAAGCATGATAGACATTCGTGAAACCACCACAAAAATAGTCGACATAACTTTGACTACTAATTATTATAAGTGATTATTTCCATCACTATAGCAACACAGACAATGGTCCAATGAGAATTTGACTTTTGAACCAATCATTTTTGTTTATCTCGGATAAAAATTCGCTTCCTGTTGTAAGTGATAAAAAATTTTCTTTCCTGTTGTCACATTTGACAGTTCATTTTATCATTTAATGAAAATGACTTCGTCGAGATTTGGAAGTTCATCGGCATCGCAAATTTTTAATAATTGCACTTTTTATAATTGCTTTAATAAATAATAGGATATTGTCGTTGTTTGTTGTTTTTTTTTGTTCTGGAAATAATCTCAACAAATATAACTCGACCTTGTTTTTTTCGATCGGATAAATTTTTTTATTTATCTACTCAAACTTTTTGTTTTTGATAAATTTACTCATTGAATTGGACATTTTTGTTCAAAGATTAAAGCCCTCCAGCTACGCTGTCGGGCTCTAATCAGAACAAAAATGTCCCATTCAAATTCGTAAATTTATCACCAAAAAGTTTTTGTGAAATAAAAAAATTTATCCGATTAAAAAACAAGGTCTTGTTATATTATTACTGATTATTTTAGACTCCTATTATTTATAAACAGATATAAATGAGACTCTTTATATTGACTATATAAGACTACTATTTCTTTTTTTATATAATAAAATTGTATCTCAGGATTGCTTTTCAAAGTTAATAAATTATAATAATTGACTGTGTTTGTTAGTGTGCTTTATTAATTCATTATAGTACTGTTTCTCTACTTTAAATCTTGAATCCACAAATTGGGTTTTGTATTTATGAATTCAAATTTGGCGCCTTGAGAATAAAGAAAATGACACTTAAAATTATTTTGACGTGACAGTCAAATATCAAAAGGAAAGTATAACCTCACTTATTTGATTAGCTGAAGATAAATTTCTTTATTTTACGTTGCAAACAGGAAATTGTCAATTTTTTTGTATAATTTTATCAAGAAATCTATTACAAAATTCACTTTATCCAATTAACAAAATTATTAATAAAAAATTTCTATTATTAAGGTAAGAATTCATCAACCAAAAAGAAAAGTTCTACAGAGATTTTGTTTTTAATTCATGAAGAATTGAAAAGAATATATAATAAGGCTTTGTTCATTTCATAGGTAAATATGGACACCAACGAGTTAACCATAATCAAAGATGAACTTGATATCAAATTAGAATCACAAGCAAATGAAGAATGCAACACTGGAAATGAAATTGAATTTTACAAAGGGAGTGATAAGGTACAACAAGAAAACATCAGTATTCCACAGAAGCACACAGAAACCAGAGTCGATGTCCCGCTATACTTCTCTAACATACATCAACATGAAGTTACACAGGAAACTAACTTCCAGCAGCATAGTTTTACACCGGCTGCTGAAGCAGCATTTCAATGTAACATATGTAATCACAAGATTCTGCGAAAAGGTGATCTACGAAAACACATGCTCATTCATACTGGCGAGAAACCATTTGCTTGTAGTTTATGTGATTATAAATGTTCAGTGAAGAGTACATTGAAAAGGCACATGCTCAATCATAGTAATGAGAAACCATTTGGATGTAATTTATGTGATTATAAATGTTCTCTGAAGAATAACCTGAAAAGGCACATGCTTATTCATAGTTTTGTCAAACCGTTTGCATGCAATATATGTGAGTATAAATGTTCACATAAACATAATCTCAAAATACATATGCTTAATCATAATGATGAAAAACCATTTGCATGTATTTTATGTGATTTTAAATGTTCTTTGAAGCATCATCTTAAAGAGCACATGCTCACTCATACTGACGATAAACCATATCAATGTAGCCTATGCAATTATAAGTTTTCCATGAAAAGTAAACTTAAATGTCACCTGATCACTCACAGTGGTGACAAAGCATTTGAATGTGATGTATGTAAGTATAAGTGTTCACGGAAAAGTAATCTAAGAAAACACATGAGCTGTCATAATGGTCAGAAACCATTTAAATGTAATTTATGTGATTATAAGTGTACAATGAAGAGCAGTTTGACAAGACACATGAGAATTCATAGCGGTGAGAAACCATTCAAATGCAATTTATGTGATTATAGATGTTCTGTGACGAGTAGCCTTAAAACGCACATGCACACTCATAGTGGTGAGAAACCATTCAAATGTAATTTATGTGATTATAAGTCTTCAATGAAGAGTAATCTTAAAATACACATGTACACTCATCATGGTGATGAGAAACCATTTGAATGTAATTTATGCGATTTTAAATGTACACTGAAAAGTATTCTAAAAAATCACATGTGTACTCATTGTGATGAGAAACCAATTGAAAGTAATTTATAAGTTATGAATATAACCTCACAAAAAGCTAATTTTAAAGCATGCATGTTCTCGTATCGTCGGTTATTAAGTAGCAAAAAATTACGCACACTTATAGATAAAAATTAAAAGATAATTTTAATAAACACGTCAGCAATTGTTAGATCAATGAGCAGTATGACACATCGTAAGATCCCGTTCATAATAAGCGCATGATTTTGTGTTACTCATCCTTTTTAAACACGTTCTTGATAGAGTGCTTTGGAATATCATAACAATGTCAATAAACATTTTGCTCTCCACTACAGTTTGAATGTATTTTACTCTCACTCCAAATCATGATTTTGATTTTCCCTGTATTCCAGCCAATGTTTTAAAAATTTTGTACTTGATTATGGATCTACAAGTCATGCAGAGCTTTTTATCAAGAATATTTTTTTTTGTGAAATGTAAGATAAATCTTTTCTCCATTTGTATAGAACTTTTTGGGACACACTGTATATACATAAAATATATATTTAAAAAAGAAAAGTAGAAAAAACAACTTGTTTTTGCTCAATTGCCTGCGCTTAATCATATATCCTTTTATTTTCAGCCATGAATATTAGAATACTATTGTATTGAGTAGGTCTAATTACTTCTCCATATATTGAGATGGGCTAATAAATGTCTTAGATATGCGATAATTGATGAAGTAGTTTTTAGGTTTGCTTTTGCTGTGTTGTATTTTAATGGTGATTATAATTTTGACAGATTTAATTTAATATTCGTGTTAATACTTATGATAATTTTAATTAGAATATTTAGATTTTATAATTTTTGTAATGTCAGGAAAATAGAATTGTCATTCATAGAATCCTTTCAATAATATGTTTACTGTACTGGTGATTATACATATTGCAACAGAGCTACACTGTATAATTTCTTTTAACAAAATTCCGCGAGTGTGCAGATCAATTTTTGGTGCGTCCCAATTCTAATTTATTATCTTATGGTACTGGCAAATAAAAAAAAATGAACAAAACAAAGTATTTATTGACCACGTAGGACTAGAAAGATAATAATAAAAAAAACTTCTGAGAAACAAACCGCATACTCTATTCGAAATATGCATAGTATTCGTCAGCGCTTAAAGTATAACTTCATGTTTATACTTAGGCTCGTAATCGTATGTAGCGTATTGATGCTTGCATAGTATAATTATTTTCTCAACGCAGGATATATATATCGATATTTTTCTAGTTTGATTAAATCCTATTGATGCTGTTTTCCGCATACTCCATTCGAAATATGCATAGTATTCGTCAGCGCTTAAAGTATAACTTCATGTTTATACTTAGGCTCGTAATCGTATGTAGCGTATTGATGCTTGCATAGTATAATTATTTTCTCAACGCAGGATATATATCGATATTTTTCTAGTTTGATTAAATCCTATAAGTTATATTCATATCGCTCTTTTTATTCTGTTAAGATGTTTATAATAATCATGGTGAGCCTGGTATGAACATAATCCGATTGTACCTATTCTTTTCTCTCCGTTTGTATAATATAAAATATATATTCCACGTCAGACTGATTAGTATCGTCATATGTACCGATTGTTATATTTCCGTGAATATTTGAGTTTTCACCAATACACAGGATAAATTTTTATCTCTAATTTTATATATGGCGTTTTATATAGAGCAGGAGAGTCACGATAATTTATACATATATTGTTTTTGAATATTCTAAAACAGATGAAGAACCCTGAACCCTTGTTAGGAATTTTAAAAATAACGAAATTTTTATTGAGTCAGCTAAATAGATAGTGTACTTATAAGTGAATCTCTAAATAACGAATGCGTTAACAGAACTCCTGCATTAATATACATAACGTTTTATAGACTTATATTTCGAAGGTATCGAAAATGGTTGCAGATTATTATTAATCATACGAGTTTACTATAGATACGATGAATATCCTACAAGAGTATATAGTATATTATTACACTCGTTACTACGTATCTGCGTATTTCGAAGCTATTGAAAATGTATGATATATTGTAAAATGAAGTTTAACTATGGCGACGAATATCTATATGATGCATAAACAATAAGAACACATAATATGTAGAAACAGTTTAGAAGGTAGTAGATATAACGAAAAAGGCTAAAATCTGTTCAAAACTACATTATGTCTAGAAACTAGAAAATTAGAGAATTGTAGCATACGTTTGGTAAAGAGCCGGTAACAACTCATGCGACTTCGATGTAGCTATTGTTGATACAGTAGTTGTTTTACACCCTTCAGCCATAATTATCACAAAAGGACTGTATATCTAAACGTATATAATTTGATACAATTATTCTTAATGCACTGTAAATACAAAAAACTAATAGACATTTGTGATGTGTCCTTAGGTAACTTATTTACCATATATTATGTTTAAAACACAAAGGTTTTTATGTATTTTTTCTATCTTGTTTATTTCATGCTTGGATTCGTCTATGTTACTGTTGATACGACTACCCAGTTCCTAGAGAAGGATTATTATTAGTTTTTCTTACAACATACCCTTTTCTTCATGTACCCTCTCGTAATCTTACATCGTAGGGTTGAGGGTGAAGGGTTAAGGGGTCTATATACATTAATAATAATAGGAAGATGCTTTTGAATCCTAAAATTTATTTAAATAAAACTTAAAGAATAAAATTTAGAAAAATTCTATTGCTATATTATAAGGTATATAATCTCAGTAAACCTTTATTGTCTAGTTAGAATACTTGTATAGGGTATTCATGAATTTAGAAGTATACTACATACGTTCGTGACAATCTAATAAGAGGGATGTATACCTTTGTTATGTATAGATACAATTGATGTAATACATGCATAACATTAAACTCATTTCTTTTAAACTGACGACACCTCATCATACAAAACATACTGTATTTATGTATTCTCTTTCTCTGCTGATATGTTTTCTATAGTGTGTTTTAAATATTATACCCCGTTCTCTCAAGAATGCATAAAATTTTCGAAATATTTGTTTATTATTTTACTTAGCGCATATAAAAGTAGCAAAATGAATTTCTATTTTAACCTGTTAACTTTTATGTACTTTATTTTGCTATTCAACTTGACCCTAATTATGATTAAATGAGAAAACATGTTATCAATCTGTTCAAAATTCGAATGTCTAGAAGAAAAAAAAGGGTAGCTCTTACTGAATATACGAAGAATACGTTTTAGGTATGTATTGAGATACATAACATTTCTCATATATGAATTTGTATATATCGAGTTCAAGTTAATGAATGAATACAACATAAATCATTACTCTACGTGTTCCATGATTAAGACTTCAATAATCGAACGAGTTATTCGTACAATTAAGCAAACGCTGTATATGATTTAGTTGATAGCTCTGTATGACATTCGGAGTTAAATGTTGACTCTATCAAGTTTTTAATTTGCTGATCTGAAGCTGCTGAAGACCTTCACTTCTGAGGGGTAGGAGCATTCTAGATCTTGCTACCGTACGTGCTTTCATATATGATGAATACGTAGAAATAGATGAAAAACTATAAACTTGTTTTATCGTTTTATTTATAAAATTTGAATAATGATATGAAATGTTTGCATTGTACGATATGATGAAAAATTCTGGTGTTATCAAGTTGTTATTTCATTCTTTTAATATATTAGAAAGGCTCCCATTCTATTGGTTAAGAATTTCAATTGTCACTTTTCTTTCAGACACGCCTCAGTTGCTTTGCTAATCTATTTTCTTTTTAAAATAAAACAGAATGCATTTAAAATAATATTATATTTTATATAAAAACATACACGCATAAATTAAATCTTATTACATAAAAAATAAACGAATATAAGAAAATTAAAACTAAATCTTATTTATATAAAAATTAAAGGAATAAAACTAAACTACTCAATAATAAAATAAGTATTACTAATATTGTTTACACCTACCCTATCTTTTATGTAAGATAAGAACTTTAAAAATTCTATAAATTTTATCTGAATATCCTCGTGATTGAACAAAACGGTATCCGATGAGAACCTACGAGTTTCACTTATGATTCCTCCCCGGGTAGTTCCATTTCTTCTTCTATTACAACAATCATGATGACGACGTACTTCATCATGTCGTAGTTATTGCTTCTGGTATTAATTATAGTATTTTTAAATTTAGAGAAGATTTCCTCTTCTCCAAATTTATCTTCACTTTCAGCGAAACATTCAATTTCATTGTCGTCGAAGTCGCTATCACCACTGTCAACTTGATAATTTTCAGCAGACATTCTATCAGATTTTTTTTTGAAAACTGCAATCAGTCTATAACAAATTTCAAAATAAGTTTACACAACATCGTCTTAACGATAAATTATATTAGGAACTGTAGACGATCTAAACGGAAGTCGATCTAAAATAATCGTAAACATTTACATATAGTTTTTAAAATATAAGCAAAAATAAAACATACCTGATTTTAATATTCACTTGATGTAACTATCTTGATGATTCGAGAACACTTTCGGAATGGTTTATTTAAAAAAAAAGCGTTCAGTTTTTATACTAGTTCTCGACGTTTGCGTAATTATGATGAACAATAGTTTTAAAATAAAACAACTTTTCTTGAAAGCTGTTAGTTATTATAGAAACAACTCGCCTTAATCTTAAGTAAAGAATAATAATAAACATCTTTCTCGGTTAAAAAAGTTAATGAAGCGTACATCAAATCTGTATGATTCAGAGCTCTGAAACAATACAACTAATCACACATAGTACGTTATAATGTTATGTCCCTTTCAAATTATTTCCGTATTCAAATTTCTACACGTCTAACTTATACAGATTAACACAAGGGTGTGGATGTTAAGAGCTGTAAAACCAATTAACAGGTTAAAATCTTTGAACTTGAATTCATCAGTCATCTGTAAGAACGTTTTGTTTATTTATAGTTGAAAACAGTTTTAAGGAATGTTAAAAAGCAATGCGACTAATTACCTTGTACGTATTTTCATGCAATAACATTAGTTTGAAGTAACTTCTTTCGAAGGTATCGTAAATGGTTACAGAAAATGTTTTTGAATTTTAAAATAATGCTATACAGTATTTTAAAAGTTTTACTTAAATAAATTCTTAGGAAATCATAACGACCCTAATTGTTTTCTTTCAAATAGAATTTGCGTTCATGAGAAATAATCAACTAAAAACCTTTCAAGAAATTTCAAAAGAAAGCTAATCTGTTAATATTTGTCAATCGTATGAAACAATACATTTTTACTAGATAATTGTAAATGAAAAGATGCTAATATAATAATTACATGACCATTATCGATTTACTTGTAGACTGTATTTAAAATGTTTATGACGTTTGGATTTAAACATGTCAAAATGCAATAGAGATAATCCGACAGGTGATTGACTGTAACCCTTTAGAGGTACCTTGTGTACTTGAAAGTAAATTTTTCTCGTATTATTATCCTAGATGTTTCTAGATGTTAATTATATTACACGTATGTTAATCATATGACGTATAGATCTATATTTAAATATCAATTATGAATGACAACATAAGATTTATTTTAAAATAAATTTATGAGAGAGAGATGACAGATGCAAATGATATATAAAAATGAGATGTACAAATGAGAGATGAGTTATGTAAATGAGAGATGAGATATGCAAACAATACCGTGAATTAATTTAATTCGCGCATTCATATGCGATATAAAAAATGAGCTAGGCAAATGAGAGATGAGATATGCAAATGATACCGTGAATTAATTTAATTCGCGTATGCATGTGAGAGATAATATATGTAAATGAGAGATGAGATATGCAAATGATATCGTGAATTAATTTAATTCGCGCATGCATATGAGATATAAAAAATGAGCTAGGCAAATGAGAGATGAGATATGCAAATGATACGGTGAATTAATTTAATTCGCGTATGCATGTGAGAGATGATATATGTAACACTCGGATGACTGCATCAATCATAATATAATATGTAGATTTGATTTGTATACGTTGTGATGTCACGCGCTGAGGTCACACGTTAGACCGCGGATGACCTTGAAATTGACCAAAAATTACTACTTTGGACCTTAGCGATTTCCCATGTTAATTTCCATAAGGATTGCGCTAGAACTGTCCTAGCCTATCTACTTGGGATGATTTCATTGCTGCTTATTGTGTTGATAATGAATCCGGTGAACTACTAGCCATGCCTAAACTAACTGATTACCATATCATTAAAAATAAAATTAGGAAAATGAAAGTATCTTGTGCTTCTCAAGTGTTAAGTCATACGGTTGCTTCAGTGATTGCATTATTTGCCAAAACCGGATTACAAAATGCAGATGGTAGAAAAGTAGAAAAACGTGGAATTGAAACAGCCGAAGTAGTTTCATTTCTTGATAAGGTATTTGATAGTGTTAATGGAATGTCATTACTACCAAGTCATAATAAAGCATTAAAATGTGCAGTACATGATAAATCAGGTCATTTTGAATTTTGGAAGGAAGCAATAACATTCTTTCAAAATATGTATTTTTCAAAAGAAGGTGATACTACCCGAATGAAACCGCCTTCCCTAAAAAATTGGATTACAACATTAGTAAACTTAGAAGAGATTTTTAAAACCTTAAAGCAGGATTATAACATAACTTTTATTCGTCCAAGATTGTTTAATCAAGACCCACTCGAAAACTTTTTTGGGCAAATTCGTCAGCATGGTGGGAGAGATGTTCATCCAACATGTATCCAGTTTCACAATCATTTTAAAACATTATTATTAAATAATTTTGCGACAAGGCATTCAATTGGGGCTAATTGTGAATTAGATGAAGCGTCCAATCTAATACAATCTGTGAAAACATTTGCATCAACTACGAAAAAGATACCTACTGGCAATGAGGATCTAGTATGTGATACATTAGAATATCAATTCGAATTAGAAAACGTACAATTTAGATCTTTTGTGGATAAAATTAGCATAGGTTATGTAAGTGGGTGGTTAGTCAAAAATGTTAAGGAACTATGTTTCTGCTCTGTTTGCCGCAATAATTTACTTTGCAACAATTCCGACAAAAATGAATGGCATGCTCTTACAATAGCGAAGGAATTTGCTGAAGGTGTTCCAGAAAAATTAAAATATTGTAATCCTCACTTTTTAGAGCAAGTGTTCTTAGAGTATGACATAATAAAGACACTGTTACCAGTTATATGCCATGACAAATCCTGCTTTAAAATACTTATCGCTGAAATAAAAAAACGAGTTATTTTTAACTTTGAAGATTGTAATCATAAAAATGAAGTAATTGACAAAATAATAATTAGTTTTGCAAATTTATGTTGTCATAACTGGTGCAATGGCATTAATAGGATTTTATTAGGAAAAGACGATATAATAAAACGGCAAGATCCTATTTATCAGCAAGCAAAGGAAATGTATTTTAAAAGAAAAAAATGAAATATACATGTGCCTCTTTTTGTATAATTTATTTAAACAATTTGTTTCTCCATTTACAAGATTGGCAAATACACTCTTTTTTTAAATACCTATATTTATTGTATTTCTGTATTATTGTGTTTAACCTGTTATTCATATTGCTTTTAAGTTTTATTTAATAAAGATGTTCATTTTTATTTTGCTTTTTTTTATAGTAGTAATAATGTAGTTTATCAACATTTCTTTATTATTGCAGATACATAACTAGTACAAACCACTTATATGTACATATATTATTTGTTATATATTATTGTTATGAACAAAATTTATAAATTATAACGTTTATAGATTGTCAGTTTGGTATTAGAATGTGTCTGCAATAATAAATTTCAAAAATACATTAAATCAATTTAAAATCCAGTTTGAAATTCCCGCTTATTGTGGGAAACAGACCACTAGATGTCGCTAAAATTCATTTCTGCTATCAACACTAATAATTGACTATCTAAACCTTAAATTTATCTATGCTACCAATATTTTAAAATATACAGCGTACAGCGATATTAATGTTTTCGTTATTTCACTTCCCCATTTTGCATTATTAGAAGGCATTTTTCATATATCAATCAAAAATATTTCTATTCGCATGAACGAACGAAACAGCAGGTAAAAATAAATATTGTTAGGTTAGAAAATAAATGAAATATAATCAAATTAAAAGATTAATTTAAAGTTTCACAAGTTTTGTTAGTTTATCTTAACCTGACAATATTGTTTCGACATTAAAATGTCATTATCAAAGGTAGATAAGATTGATAAACAAACACGTTGCTAAGGATAAATACATACAGAAAATAGGTAACTAGATATAATACATACAAAAACTAAACATCTAACACTTCTAATAAAGGAGAATTACTAAGCTCAGTTTGTTCATTCATTAAAGGTACTGTGTGTTTATGCTTGTATATTTCAAAAACTTCTAAAATGTCTAAAATGTTTGTAAACAAACAATAAACTGTACATAGTTGGTAGCTCCGAAATTCGCTCCAGTGTGCAGGTCTAGTATCAAAACTTGGATGAGAAATAGGTTCGTACCTAGTTTTAAAACTAATTTCAAACTTGAAAACTTGCATCCAAGTTTTTGATTTACACTATCAAAGTTTCTACAAGTTCATCTAGTACAAGAACTTGTCAAAGTTTTCTAGACGAAAAAAGTTTAATGTAATACAAGCTCTATAATTTTCAATGCTCCTGTACTATTTCCGTTTTCGTCCAGGTTGGCAACGCTGGCTGTGACCTACAAACCAAGATGGAAAAGGTTATTATTTTACTGAGAACATCAATTTGTCCCATTCTGTCACAGTAAAACTTGTTTGATTAGCAACATATTAGTTTTCTACCTTTCTGGTAAGTTGTTTATTTAAGTTACAGTAATAACTCTTGTGATTAACAGAAAAAAATATCAACACTCATACCATTTCAAATCTACTGTCAATTGGTTGATAAAAACTTGTTTATGGGGCTTGTCCACTCAGGAATACATTAATAATCTAATTATGTTTTTCTAAATATAACATATTCTTATATTTTCTGTTTGGCAGTACTGTATCTTTGTGACTTGTTTGGGGTTTATATCCTACAGAGTGGTCCTGATAGAATGCGACACTACGCGGTGCAAATTGTTAGTTTAAGCGAAGAAAAAACCTGACATAAAAGCAGCTTTCTTTTGCTACGAAAACAATTTCAAGGTTCGTACCCACATTATTATTATATTAAGTGAATTTAATTTTTAAATGTTCGAAGAATCTGCCTAACTCTATTAGATTGGCTTTAATAATTTTAGTTTCATTTTTTTTTTACTTTTATTTATACATAATGTTTGTCTATACGTAATTATTTTAGTATTTGGGCAGTTTTATTAATCAGTAAAGCATTTCTTGGTGCAAGAATGAAGCAGGCCAGACTAAAAATATCAAAATGTGACATATTTGTACATTTTAATTATATTTACATGGATGTCCCAGTAACCTTAAAGAAAGAAAAGTATATTAGTTGTTGATATCAGTTTTTTGCCTAATATACTTCAAATATGCTACAATTTTCTCTTGTAGTAGTTTTGATCTTCAAATTTGATAAATAATTAAAATTTCTAGAAGATAAATGTGTCATGTGCCGTACGAGAACATTCCAATTGAAAAACTAAACACGTTTTTCTCAAAATAGTCCTTTTGTTACATGACACCGTTATCCACTTGCATCTTCAATTATCTTTGGACCAAATTATAAGAAGGTAGTATTCTTCCTATTATAATAAAATCAACCATTTTACGGCAGATTGTGATAATTTCACAAATATGGACACCAATGAGTTAGCCATAGTTAAGGATGAAGTTCATATCAAAATAGAATCAGAAATAATAGTAGAATGCAAAACCAAGGATGAATTTGAATCTCACAAACAGTGTAACGAGAAACTGCAAGAAGATACCAGTGTTCCACAGAATCACACTCAAATTAAAGCTGATTCCCAACTATACAAATCTGACATATGTCAACATGAATCTTCACAGGAAACCAGCGAAGGTTTCCAAAAACACATGTTTATTCATAATAATGAGAAATTATTTGAAAGTGATGTTTGTAATTATAAATTTTCACAAAAATCTAGTCTTAAAACTCACAAGCATAGTCATAGTGGTGAGAAACCATTTGCATGTAATTTGTGTGATTTTAAATGTTCATTTAAGTGTTACCTGAAAAGACATATGGTCAAACATAGTGGTGAGGAACCATTTGAATGTAATTTATGTGATTATAAGTGTAGAGTGAGGAGCAATCTCATAAGACACTCGAGTATTCATAATGGCGTGAAACCATTTAAATGTAATTTATGTGATTTTACATGTTCATTGAAGTGTTATCTAAAAAGACATATGCTCATACATAGTGGTGAGGAACAATTTGAATGTAATTTATGTGACTATAAGTGTAGAGTGAAGAGCAGTCTTGCAAGACACATGAGTATTCATAATGGTGAGAAACCATTTGAATGTAATTTGTGTGATTTTAAAAGTTCATTGAAGTGTTATCTGAGAAGACATATTATTCTCATACATAGTGGTAAGGAACCGTTTGCATGTGATTTATATAGTTTTAAATGTGCAGCAAAACGTAATTTTGATATACACATGCTCATTCATAATGGTGAGAAATCATTTAAATGTAATTTATGTGATTATAAGTGTAGAGTGAAGAGCTATCTTGCAAGACACATGAGTAGTCATAACGACGAGAAACCATTTAAATGTAATTTGTGTGATTTTAAATGTTCATTGAAGTGTTATCTGAAAAGGCATATGCTCAAACATAGTAGTGAGGAACCATTTGAATGTAATTTATGTGATTATAAATGTAGAGTGAAGAGCAGTCTGACAAGACACATAAGAATTCACAATGGGGAGAAACCATTTAAATGTAATTTATGTAAATATAGGTGTTCAGTAATGAGTAGTCTTAAAATACACATGCACACTCATAGTGGGGAGAAGCCATTTGAATGTAACATATGTCATTACAAATGTTCCCAAAAATGTGATCTGAGAAAACACATATATATGCATACTGGTGAGAAACCGTTTGCATGTAATTTATGTGTTTATAAATGTACAACGAAAAGTGCTCTAAAATATCATATGCGTACTCATACTGATGAGGTTGCAGTTTAAGGCAATTTATAAGATTTGAATATAAATGAATATTTTTCAATTGGAGAGTTTGAAGTCTTTTAAATTTAACAAAATGCTTATTGAATGTATTGATTTTTGTGTTTTATTTTGTGCCCCTCTATATCCTAGATTACAAATCCATGCTTAACTCGATACCACACATTTTCCTGTACATTGACACATTTTATGTTACACATTGATATAAATTAATACTTGTGCATATTCTACATTTATTTATTAATCTTTATTATAACTTTCTTTTAATAATGCATTACCTAATCTAAGTACATTACAAACATATTTTTTTGTTCTTAACCTTACTTCCGTTGATACATGTGCATACAACATTGCCACTTTTAGTTTTTACTTGCTATGTTGCCAATGTTATATTACCTAAACTCCCCTCCTTGAGTTAATATGTGACTATTAATATTAAATCGCTTATTGTTATATATAAAACCTTACTACATTTACAAAATTCTGAATTTATTACATAACATTTCAAAAATACACCCTACTTAAAGACTTAGTTAACATATTCGCTTAATTTTTTGACATTGGAACATATTTCATTTCTAAAACTTTATCAACTACTAAATTCCTTAAAAAATGATTTCTAATGTCTATATGCTTTAGCTCGTTTTGAATTTAAAAGTGCTTTGGACATGTAAATAGCACTTTGATTGTCACAAAAAAGTGCAGGTTGGCACTCTACTTTAAATTCACTCACTAACCCTTTTATATTTACTACTTCTTGTGCAGTAACAGCTGCTGAAATATATTTACTTTTGGCTGATGATAATGCCACACACGTTTACTTCTTAGAAAACCAAGCTATTCGATTTCCATAGTAAAACACAATACCACCACTAATACTTTTCCTATCTTTCCTATATCTGTACCCCAGCTTGCATCACAATAAGCTACGACACATTGTTCACTTTCTGGTTCTTTTCTTCTAATAATTAAACCCATATCTTTTGTCAGCTTAAGATATCTTAAAATTCTTTCCTGTTATCCATAACTATTCAGTTGGTGTATCAACCCTTCTGCTTAAAAATGAAATACAAAATGTGATATCGGTCTGGTATTCGTGGATAAGTACATTAAGCATTACTAACTTAACTTTAACCCCTATTAACTTTCAGAATGGAACATCACTATAATATCTTCGTTGAGATATATCTAGAAATCACTTTCCATCGGTGTTTTCTATCCTTTACAATTTTCCATATTAAATAGCTTTAATACTCTCTCTATCAATTGCGTTTGTTTAATAATCATTTCATCTTTTTTTTTTAGAAATTGACATTTCAAGAAATTCTTTGATTTCACCTATATCTTTAGCTTGAGATTCTTTCTTAAATAGATCAATTATTTCTTCTACTTTTTCTTCATTTTCTGTTAATAATAAATCATAACATATACTAATAACCAAACAGAATCACTACTATATGAACAACAGTCATAATTTGATCTTTCGAATCCATTCTTAATTGTAAATTTGTTTAATCTATTATTCCAAACTTTAGGCACTTCTTTTAATCCATAAAGGGCACGATTTAGTTTTAACAATATCTTTTCTGCAATGCGTGTACTAACAATAACCTAACAGTTGACATCCTAGCATAGACTTAGACAGACTTTCCTCCTTATTTGGAATCCTTTTGCAACTATTGATACAGTGAATCATGAGCTGTTGTTATCTATTTTACACTTTAGCGGTCTCTCCGAAGATGTGATAAAATTATTCAAAAGCTTTTTAAGTAATCGTCAGCAAGCAGTAACTCTAAAAAATAATGTACAGTCGAATACATAAAAAAGGAAACGATTTTCGTTCTATTTATACTTTGAACATAAATTATTAATTCAAATATTACTTTATATATTTTCCGACATTTGTAGATTATGTAAATAAAACCCTATTAATGATTAATCATTGTTAAAATTGATA
This sequence comes from Agrypnus murinus, assembly GCA_929113105.1. Taxonomy (NCBI): domain Eukaryota; kingdom Metazoa; phylum Arthropoda; class Insecta; order Coleoptera; family Elateridae; genus Agrypnus; species Agrypnus murinus. The sequence continues at coordinate 152,678,048 of OV816028.1, read as the reverse complement.
GTAATCGAAATTAATTAATATTAATTACATATGTGATACAAGTCGTTTCCTTTTTTTAAATCTAACTACATATCTCAATTTCGTTCTCTAGATTCTGGTGTTCCCCAGGGATCTATTCTTAGTCCAATCCTATTTGCAATCTATACATCCAACTTTCATACTCAACTTAAAAATGTTAATTCCCATTTTTACGCCGATCATACACAACTGTATCTATCCTTTGAATGGTCCGACGTAGAATCTGCATGCAGAAAGCTTAATGAAGACTTACAACAAATTTCAAAAATATCAACAAATCATTCACTCAAGTTGAATCCTAATAAGTTCAAGGCAATGCTGGTGTGCAGTTCCTACATGTATGACTCTCTTAAAGAAAATAATGATATAGAAATAGAAGGTGTAAAAGTGGAAATTTACACTGAAGAATCTAGGTGTGATTCTCGATATAAAAAGCTCGGTTTCAAATCCCACGTCCATCAGGCAATCAAAAAGGGATTTTTTTTAAGCTTCGTCTAATTTATCAGAACAGAGATATCTTAGATTCTTATATTAAAAAAAACTCTGTGCGATGCTTTAGTATTATCCCATTTAGATTATTGTGATGTGGTGTATGGACCGTGTTTAGATCAACCTGAGATTGCAGAATTCAGCGACTTCAAAACGCATTTTTGCGATTATTCTATGGTATACCCAGAATGGTGTATAGAAGACGCAAAATGGCTTAATATGATTAAAAGACGACATATTCATGCCATTACCTTATGCCATAAAATCTTAGCTACCAAAAACCACTATGTTCAAGAGATCATTCTCCTACACGATTGCTTCTTGCTTAAATCAGGTATGAAACACGTATAAAACTGACTACCACAAAATTCAGAAAGATCATGATTTTAGAAATGATGCAAAAACAACAAATGTTATAAAACGCTTAGTAGTTCATGTGATGTGCTCAACTATAAAAATAATAAAAACTAGTTTTTAATATGCGCTTTAGTTTGTATTTTTTTAAGTATATAGTATTGAGGTTAAGTAGCAGAGCAGCTTCTGTTAATTATTCATTAATTATATTGTTATTTGCTTCTCTTGTTCTCAAATTCCTTCCTTGAATGTTTCCATTATGTCTTTCGTCATTTATATTTTCTAATTCATTTTTACTTCTATCTTCAGTTATTATATCGCCGTTGCCTATTCTTTGTTGTCTTCTGTCACTTTTTTTTCTTCTTCCATTACTAATTCATGTTTTCTTTGAAATAGCACTTCATTTTTCTTAAATGTCACATCTCTTGCAATAATTATTTTATTATCTTTAAAGTCCTAAAATCTATAACCTCCACCACATATCCAACCATAATCATTGATCTTGCTCGTGCCTCTAACTTGCTCAGTTTTGTTACAGTTGTTATCCATTAATTTATTTAAATCTTTATGCCCATATCACCTCATCGCAGATGTTTCTCCATTATTTGTGATTGTTGGACGATAAGTTTAAATATATGTTGAACTTCTTATTGCTTCACCCCATAATTCTTTAAGTAAATCTGTTTCAGCAAATTTGGTTCTTACCTTATCCATTAGGGTAGGGTTCATTCTCTCTACAGTACCATTCTGCTGCGGACTGTAGGGAACAGTATATTCAACCAAAATTCCTTTTTGTTTACAAAACCTTCTGAAATTATTTAATGAGAATTCACCTCCATTATCTACTATGATTCTTTTAGTACTTGTTCCATGCTAAGTTTTTATTAATCATCTATGAACACTTGAAAATACTTACAACCTTCTTCGGTTGCAGGATTAATTGGTTCTGATAAATCAGAATTAATCAAATCTCCAATTTTTCTTGGCGTCTTTTTAACATGGTAAACTGGTTTTCTTGTAGCTTTGCCTTCAATGCATTTATTGCAATTTTTATTACTTTAGTGAGTAACTTTAACATTCTTAAACCTTGCCTTCTCTTCTGTGCCATAAATCACCTTCCAATGCTTAGAATGCTTATGCATTAGAAAATTCTGTACGTGCATCAATGTTTAATAGAAACAAATTATTTAACATATCATTTACATATCACATTCAAACTTTAAATTATTTCCTACTATATTTACTTTATTTCTGTGAAATATGATTTTTATTCCTTTCTTTAATAATTGTGATACAGAAAGTAAATTGTGATTCATATCAATTGTAATTAATCTCCCTTGACATATATCTTTCAAGGTTCCTTTTTTCTTCGCAACCATATTATCACTATTTGCTACTATAATATTCACTTCATTTTTTAACCACTCGCTGCCAGTCATATTTTGTTCTATAGTAAAACCAAAAAATGAAGAAAAAAACAACCGGAGTGAAACTAGCAGCTAGACTAGCAGTCGGAGATGATTGTGAATGAGCTTTGCTCCCAAATTGTCAAATTTAGCCAATTTGAAATTAAAAAATAGACATTGCAATCTGTCAAAGTTTTGAAAGGTTTTTCACAACTCCAATTGTTAATTATTAAACTACAATTAATAAATATTAATTGCCAGTCTCGGTGGATTAGTGGTTTGCATGTTTACTTCATAATCCAAAGATCGCAGGTTCGATCCCCGGCCGAGCTGGTAATTTTTCATAGCGGAGAAAAATTTAAAACGCCTTCTTTTCGGATAGGAAGTAAAACTGTAGGTCCCGTGTCAATGCAATGTTTGGCACGATAAAGATCCCTACTGGGGGTGGAATACCCCCAGATTCGGCTAAATTCTAGTAGGGTCGGCCAAATGATCATAGCAATCGGTGCCATGAGGTACGAAGGATGCTCCGCCATCCTGATTCCTCGCCCAAAAACAAACAAATATTAATTGGAGTTGTGAAAAATCTTTTAAGCAGCAACTAATGATGTCGTGCACACTTTTGCTATCAGAAGGTTATTTATTAATATTAGTAGTTTAATAATTTACAATTGGAGTTGTGAAAAACCTTTTAAAACTTTGACAGACTGCATTGTCTATTTTTTTATTTCAAACTGTCTAAATTTGACAATTTTGGAGCAAGGCCAATCAGGACAAGGACAATCAACTCCGACTGCTAGTCTGCGGCTGCTAGGTTCACTCCGGTTTAGTTTCTTCATTTTTTGGTTTAGGTACAGTTTATTACTCACTAGATGTTGTGTGCATCCAGAATCTAAAATAAACTCATTATTATCACTGAATGTCGTTACACAGTTCAATGCTATAAAAGAAATTTCCGCCGCAACTTCATAAGCACTTTCACCTGCAGATTGTCCTAGGCAGCATTCAAGTATTACGTAAACATATTTTGTTGATTTTAAACCTCCACCCCCCTTTGTAAAGAAAAATAACAAAATCACAGAGCTCCCCCCACCCTCCAAATGATGTAAGGAGTATTTTTGTGGTTTTTTAAATTAAGATGTCAAAATTAAAACATAATAGAAATCAAATTTCTAAGATTAATGAACTACTTATTTATTTTTTAAATTGAATAAATAAAACTTATAAAACGATCTTTTATTCAAGCTAAAAGAGCAAAGCAACCAAAAAAACATCTCGTAAACAATTTACATTTGACTCATATTCGTTTGTTTGAGTTGACATATCGGGGATTCCCCGAATATCGTCGTGTTAAAGTAGACTACTTTGTACTATAATGCGGCCGCACGGGAAATTCCCGGAACGCGTTTTGTTTTTTAAAGAATTGTAAACAAACTTTGTATAAAAGTAGAAAAAGTAATTTTTATTGATTTCAAGTAAATATTTGAATATTAGTTTTAAAAATTCAATCATTTTGTAATTTCTATATTACGTAAGATTCTTTGGCTCCATCCACTCTCTTTGTCAGCAGAAATAAGGAAGCATTTAACCCCTCCCTCCAGCCTGCTTCTAAACTTAAAATCCTACCACCTCGTGATCTTTCTCTTACACTGAAATTTCTTCCTCGACCTCGTGGTGATTGTCTGCATTCAAAACTTTTATGTCCACTTTTTCCGCAAGTAAAACACTATTATATGTTAACTTCTAAAGTTGAAAGATAAGTTTTGTGTTGTTCAGTACAAAAATATTTTAAGATTAGTTAAACCTCGAAATCGTTATGTTTGTAGAATGTTTTTGTAGTTTTACAATTACTTTTTCTATGGTTTATTTTACACATGTTTTTCATGCACGTAGTCGGTTGTTTTATTAACCTCAAATTGTTAAGTTAAGATATATTTTTCAGTTTCTTCATTAAAGGGCGCACTTTATTAATAAGTAGCTGATATAAATTATAATACAATAATTTATAGATATTTTGGTGCGTAAGCTATCTAATTAATTTATTTTTCGCAATTCTATCGTTTTATTAATGCGATGTTATAATAAATTACGACATGCAAGTAAAGTAAGGCAGATCGAGATATTAATCACACGGAAAAAGAGGAAACCTTATTAATATCGTTGATATTTGATAAAGAAGTATTTAAAAATAATTGAAAATGCTCCCCAATAATAATAATAATAATTAAAACAATCTTAGTCAATGTAGCATTGATGCCTTCGGCGCGTGTTTGATTTGGTTGCTACAAATATTCACCATCTACAAAATCTTCGTCGTTTGTAATAATGTTAATAATCAATGCCTTTTCTTTATTTACAAGCTGTGCTATAAAAGTGGCAATACAGTCAGTGGTCCGACAAGATACTAGATTAGAAGGTTAGTCTCGCATGTGCATCAATGCGTGATAATGGTTACGTTTAGTTATTTTGTTGTTTGCATATTACATTATTATATTAAGGTAAGATCAAAGAGTAATATATTAAAATCATGGTTGCTTCCCTTGCCTAATGTCTCACCGCACGCCACTGATTAAAAGTTCCTGCTGCCACTCTTTGTTCATATCGCGTATCCTTGCTAAATATAGGTTTTAAACAAATGACACAAAGTGCCACCGGTCAGGTATTATTTTAAAAAAGTGCATTCGTCTGTGGTGTTAAGCATTTATTTTTCTGTTGAGTTTATTAATATAAAGCCTTCATAATAAATAATAGATCTTCGAAAAGTGGCCGAAACTTTTGAAACAACTTAGTATTAAGCTAAGATCACACACGGCTACTTAGCGCAGTTTTAGAGTTGCGGCTGCAAAAGTTTCGCGAGGTGTTCACACATATCCTAAAAGTAGCGCGCAGCATGCAAGTTTTTCTACTGCAGCTACCCTTTAAAACTGCAAGCCTAATAAAAGGCTGCAATAGTGTTCACACACAACACGCTTTTCCAGCGTGCAACCAACAGCTACAGCATAGGTGCAGTATTTTATTATTATTGTATTTTACGATTCTTTGGTGTTTCGTCTTGTGCTTGTTGGTTTTTAACAAGTTTGAATTAATAAGAAACATTAATGTGTGTCCAATATGGGTGTAATTATAATAAAACAAAGCTACCTGCAACAATTTATTAGCTGTTCTCTTATTAAGGGGATGCATTAATACAGACTTAAATTTGTTACAAAATTAGGGCCATCTTTAAAGTTAAAAACAAATACTGACATTTTTCTGAAAGGAGGAAATGATCTGCTCTGTTGAAGGAGGGTGTTTGTTTTTGAAATTTTATTTAATTATTTAAATAAATGAAAGCAAATCTGATTAAAATGATTCCACTTTGCTTTAAAATATTTCGCTATAGGTACTATTTATTATAAAAATGAAGTTTCAAGATCCACATGCTAAAAGGATAACCTTTATCTAGTTTCTGCTGCACTAACCAAATTTCAACTACAAAAAGTTCTTTACAACGTAATTACGTTTAGAAAAACGCATAACAAAGTAATTTTTGCATTATTGAGAAAGGTGTCACCATTAATAAAAAACAAAACACACTCTCTACATCAGAAGTAGATTGGTACTGCAGGCGCAGCCGCTGCAAAAGTTTCAACCAAATATATATTTTTTGCAGCCATCGCAACTCTTAAGAATTCCATTCACACGCGGGTACTTTTTGGACTGCGCGCAGCAACAAATACTGCATGCAACCGACTTGCATGCGCTACTTTTAAGGTTGCATGGGAGTTCACACTAGGATTCACTTGTGCTGCGCTGTTTTTTATGCTGCACTGCAGCAAAAGTAGCCGTGTCTGATCTTACCTATATCTTGCAGTAGTCGCGCTATAATAATAGAATAGCCCATGGGGATTTGGATCTTGGATGGTTCACAACGAATACAATGAGTTATCGGATGCTACTTTTTGGCTGCCAGAGTTCCACTGCAATTTTATTTTGTGTAATCTGGTTTTTATTTGTTAATTAAATCAAGTGGCGACTTTTGGTTGACGAGATTTTGGTAGTGAAAAAACTTTTCTTAAGAAATGTAGCGGCGGTTGGTAACACTGCTGTTGTCTATTGTGTAACATGCTATTTTTTATCTTATGACCTGAAAACGAAGATGGAGATGGTTATTATTTTACTGCGAACTGCGAAAGTGCAAACATCAAATTTGTCCCATTCTACCAATGTAAAATTTTTTGATTAACAACGTATTAGATTTCTATCTTTCTGGTAAGCTGTATACTGTTTATTAAGCTATAGTAACTCCTTGTAATTAACAGAACAAAATAATACTCTTTCATACCATAAATCTGGTTGATAAAAACTTTCCTTTTCTTCTCCACTAACGAATTAATTATCTTGTAATTAATAATTCAATTTTTTTTTGTAAAATTAATGTAACTTAATCCTATCTTTTCTGTTTGGCAGTACTGCATTCACGCGTGTTATTATATTTATAAAATAATTGAAGACCTTGCTTGAAAATGAATAAAATCCACTTTTGGGTCAAAATGACATTTTAAACTCATAACATGCAATTTTACAAGACCGTCCAATGCTGTAATAGTATATTATGTATTAAGGGCTTAATTGAGTGTGTTAGAGCCCGCAGAGTTAGTTAAGGATAAGGACAAGACGATAAAGGGCTCTAAAACACTAATTAAGCCCGAAATGCATACATTAGTTTATGTCCGGCCTAAGTTTAAATTAATATTTAATTTTAAAATAAAAATAATTTGAAAGTGCAAAACTTCAAGTAGGTAGGTGCAGTGATAAAACTTCAAGTAGGTAGGTGCAATGGCGTATAATTACTGTTGTTACTATGGAGACGGCGTAAACAAGAGTAACTATTTTTCTAGCGGGCTCTAAAAATTCTTAGAGCCCTAGAGCTCTAATTTAGCAACTTACGCTCTAGAAACAGGCCACTAAATAGGTCATAATCAACCGACCGGACATAAAAATAATTTATACATAGGTTATATATCAAAACATTTTTATTTAGTTCTGAAATATACAGTTTTGGACCTAAGTCCATTGGCAGATTGGCTATGATAAGTTTGTTTAGATTTCTTTCTAACTTTTGTTTATACATAATTATTTTAGTATTGGTCGGTTTTATTAATTGTTGAAGCATTTCTTAACGCTTGTGGTGCAAGAATAAGGCAAGTCTAGACTAAATATGTCAAAATGTGACACACGTGGTACAGCACATTTAATTTAACAGTTGCTGTTAATAAATTATCTTTCGGTCAAATTTTAAAAAATAGGTATTTTAAGTTTTCTCGAAAATATCCACGCCAGACATATCTCATTCTTGCAACAAGGTCTTCAATTATTATTAACATTAAATCCTTTATTATTAAGGTAAGAACTCTTAACAACAATCACAATCCTTCCTATTAAAATAAAATTACTTATATTTATGACAGATTGTGATAATTTCACAAATATGGACACCAATGAGTTAACCATGGTCAAAGATGAAGTTTATATCAAAATAGAACCACAACTAATTGTAGAATGCAAGACCGGAGATGAAATTGAATCTCACAAACAGTATAACGAGAAAGTGCAAGAAGACACCAGTGTTCCACAAAATCACATTCAAATTAAAGCTGATTCCCAAGTATATAAATCTGACATATGTGAACATGAAACCAAGTTGCTGACGCTGAATGTTGAGACATTTCAATGTAATGTATGTAATAATGAATTTCTGCATAAAGATGCTCTCCAAAAACACATGCTTATTCATAGTAGTGAGAAACCATTCGAATGTGATGTTTGTAATTATAAATGTTCACAAAGATCTAGTCTCAAAACCCACTTTCGTATTCATAGTGGCGAGAAACCATTTGAATGTAATTTATGTGATTATAAATGTAGAATGAAGAGCAATCTTGCAAGACACATGAGTATTCATAATGGCAAGAAACCATTCAAATGTAATTTGTGTGATTTTAAATGTTCATCAAAGCATCATCTGAAAAGGCACATGCTTATTCATAGTGGTGAGAAACCATTTGCATGTAATTTGTGTGATTTTAAATGTTCATTAAAGTATCATCTTAAAAGGCACATGCTTATTCATAGTGATGAGAAACCATTTGCATGTAATTTGTGTGACTATAAATGTATAGCAAAATATAATTTTAATATACACATGCTCACTCATTCTGGTGAGAAATCAATTGAATGTAATTTATGTAACCATAAATTCTCAGACAAATCTGGTCTGAAATATCATATGCTCATTCATAATGGTGAGAAACCATTTGAATGTAATTTATGTGATCATAAGTGTAGAGTGAAGAGCAGTCTTACAAGACACATGAGAACTCATACTGGCGAGAAACCATATAAATGTAATTTATGCGATTATAGATGTTCAGTAATAAGTAGTCTTAAAATGCACATGTACAACCATAGTGGGAAGAAGCCATTTGAATGTAATGTATGTCATCACAAATGTTCACAAAAAAGTGATCTCAGAAAACATATGCTTGTGCATACTTGTGAGAAACCATTTGCATGCAATATATGTGATTTTAAGTGTACAGAAAATATTTCTCTGAAAAGGCACATCCTTATTCATAGTGGTGAGAAACCATTTGCATGTAATATATGTGATTATAAGTGTGCAGGTAGTCGTTCTATAAAAAGGCATGTGCTTATTCATAATGGTGAGAAACCATTTGAATGTAATTCATGTGATTTTAAGACTAGAAGAAAGAGAAATCTCACAAGGCACATGAGAATCCATAGTGGCGAGAAACCAATTCAATGTAATTTATGCGATTATAGATGTTCTGTAACGAGTAGTCTTAAAATGCACATGCACACTCATAGTGGGGAGAAACCATTTGAATGTAGCATATGTAATTTCAAGTTTTCCCAAAAAGGTGATCTCAGAAGGCACATGTTTATGCATACCGGCGAGAAACCATTTGCATGTAATATATGTAATAATAAGTATTCAGATAATCGTTCTCTGAAAAAGCATATGCTTATTCATAGTGATGAGAAACCATTTTAATGTAAGTTGTGTTTTTAAATGTACAATGAAAAGTCCTGTAAAAAAATCATATGCATATAGATCATTCGGTCAAGCAGAGGTCTTGCATCAAAATCTGTTACCAACGTAAATTTGCAACTCTTCCAATACTTTCCCTAAGAAATGTATTTTTTTGCTGGTATTACGATTACTACGTTTATTTGCATCTTCCAAACGAAAACAGTTGTTCATGGTTGTATCAATGCAAATATTTTAGACAATTAGACAACTAATATTTTATTTATATACAATATAATCTTTTTTACCTTGTTCTTTTACCATGCCAAAACTATTTAATTTGCAATCAAAAACTCGATAGCCTTTTTAATTAATTATTTTCAGAAAGAGCGTGATAATTCTGGTTCTTTATTACGTTTAACTTCAGTACGAGAAGTGAGTCTTAAAATAGAATATTTTTAAATATTCAATTCGTTTTATGATCTATTTCTAAAAAGTAATATTTGTAATGGGTAGCTAGGCTTTGGGTATCGGCAAAAGTGCCGTTTGCAAGGTATCTGCAACTATTAAAAGCGGTAACCTTCTTAGTGATTGGAAGATCCTGCTAGAAATAGAAAAGGAGAATTACTGACTTGGACAACAACCAAAGATTCGCATTACGAGATGCAATATATGACATGTTTGAAAAGAGTCAGTATCCTTCATTAATACTATACATGTAACAATTTGTTACTGACCTTTTACTAAATTTTTGCTTCTAGAAATACTGGTTAATTTGGATTCAATTTTGAAATATGTAGGCATGTCATATTACAATACTTATTACAAGCCTCGAAACACCTTTTAGGAATAATACCATGCTGTTTTACGTTGTTTAAATATATAAGAGATTAAACAAATTCAGAAGGTATTAAAGTGGACCAATGAAGAAAACGGTTTTGTTTTGATAAAGAAAGTTAAGTTAGTTGTTAGTTAATAATTGGGTTTTCTATGGCTGATATATATTAAAGTTTGTAAGAGAGAAATTAAACAAGTTCCAATTAAGAATTTTATTTTCTTTGAGAGATATCAATCTCATTTTTCTTTAGTTGTAACTACATAGCCAAAATACACACCATTTCACGAACACTCCTAACCTAACCTAAGATTGAAAATGAAATGTCGGGAATTATTGGCATTTTCATCTTAACATATTTACAAAGTAAGTCACGTGACTAATGACATAAGCCCTCTGGTTGACCCTCCGGTTGAATGGTCTATACTCATACTAGTGAGGGAACAATTTAAAGCAATTTATAATATTTGAATCTTAATAGTGGGCAAAAACATTTGTATCTTTGAGAAAACTATTTCCTTCCTAGACTTCAAACTTTGTGGTTTAGGCATATAGGAACCAGAGTAGTGTTCTTAGTTTATGAGAAAAATGCTGTTTTTGCAAATAAGGACATAGTAAGTAAATTTATGGGTAACTGTAGATTAGTGACTGAATAATACAATTCGTCGGCTTAACATGAAAAGTGGATTAGTCCGAAAACACTGTTTGCAAGAAATGTAACACTTTTCATGTTGCTGTCAATACTTTTTGCACTTGTGCCTGATTTTATTTTTGCTATTTAAGCGACATCTAATTGTTTTTGTAATTTCTTACATTTATTTTATAGATAAAGTAGTATTTAATCAAATGACGTTAAAATCTCAATTTTTCAATTTTGGCAGTTATGCACTTTTCATATGAAGCCGACGCCATATTGTAATGATTTTCCTTCATAATTTGAGAAGAGATTAAATGCCGTAGCTATCATTTATAATTACCAAGTGAATTTTTAGAAAGGATTTACTATTAAAACGATTCAAGTTTGAGTTGATTTTATCTATTTGATACATGTATATAATAACAAAGGTAAGGAAAATAATTTTGGGTTAGGATTTTCACTTCCAGTTAAATCTGAAGGAAAGTAAACGTATTAATTAGTAAAATTTATAAAATATTACATGTATTATTGACAATACAAAAGTTGTCTTGGTGACGGTTAGACGGTTATACAGTTACTTGATTACTCCAGTAAAATAAGGATTCAATCTCGGAATGAAAGTAAGAAAGCTGTATTTTTGCATGAACCTTTGTCTTGACATTCTGAAGACTGGCTGAAAAGTCTCCTATAATCTCATGTCAGCGTCACAAGATATTAAAGGTCGAAGGTCACGAAAATCGCTTTTTCGAAATTATCTCGTTTTCTATGCGTCATATCTCGTTTAAAGTTAGTATAAAACTTGTAGATCATAAAATTATCCACAATTTTTATTTGTTGCATTTTGTCGTATGATCAACCGTTTTCGAGATATAGCGCGGACAGTGGCACGCGCGCATGTAAACTGCGGAACTAGGTATATAGTTCGCTAAACAAAGTTAATTATTGAATAAAATGGCACAATATTAAAATTATTATTTTTTTAATTCGATGTTAACAGTTTTTAATTAATAATAAAAGAATAAAAAATAATTTCAATATTATGCCATTTTATTCAATAATTAACTTTGTATAGCGAACTATATACCTGGCTCCGCAGTTTACATGTGCGCGTGCCACTCTCCGCGCGATATCTCGAAAACGGTTGATCATACGACAAAATGTATCAAATAAAAATGGTAGATAATTGTATGATCTACAAGTTTTATACTAACCTTAAATGACATATGACGCATAGAAAACAAGATAATTGCGAAAAACCGATTTTCGTGACCTTTGACCTTGAATATCTTGTGAAGCAGACACGGGATTATAGGAGACTTTTCAGCCAGTCTTCAGAATGCTAAAACAAAGATTCATGCGAAAAATACAGCGTTCTTACTTTCATTCCGAGTTTTACCCCTTATTTCACCTTATTTGTCTGTACTACATAGACAATCATCAAAATACCTAAATAATGACCAAGGTCAAGCTATTTTTGAATTGAAATATACACCATTTATAATATATGAAAAATAACTGCAATAAAAACAATGTTGAGTTACCAAGTTAAGTAATAAATAAAGAAGAGAAAAATTTTTACCAAAGTAGAAACATAATTTGTCCCATAATTTAATGCAAATAATAAAGAAAATACATAAAAGTTCAACAAGTTACCCAGTGTAAAGGGCGTGCATTTATTTATTAATAGAAGTAGGGAAAAAATAAACAAGAAGGAGAAAATAAAAACTTAAATTAGTCTGGGTACTGATTAAGTTTTTATTTTCTCTGTAGTAGTAGTACTCTACTGCATATGTGAAGAAACCAGCATTCGAGTGTAAAGAAGAAAATTAATAATATATAAATAATCGAGAAAAAGGTAATCTAATTAAGGTGACCAGATGTCCCGCTTTTGCTGCCAGTGTGCCCATAAAATCTTCAAAATGTCCTGCTTTTTATGGATAATCACGATTTTAAGAACATAGACAGCAAAACATCGGCATTATGTTTATTGGTTGAAACAATAAACGTAAATAAGAACTTTTTAATTAATTTTCTTCTAACTTCTAAACTACTGTAAATTATATTTAATATTGGTATCCAACGAAGTTATACTTCAAAAACTAGATATCATTATCTTATCTTAATATAACTGTGCCAATTATAAATATCGCACACTTTATTTGGGTTTAAATAGAAACGCTTATTGACATTAATTACAACAAATAACCGTAGCGGCATCTATATAATGCCATTCGCACTTATTATCAAACAAAAGTAAAATTTGTAAAATAGGGGAAGCCCACTTAATTAACAAAAGGTGTTCTTGGCAATGACGAAGACACGAAAAAGATGTATTTTTTACGTATTAATTTTTGAACGAGCCAAAAATATACCAAGTGGAACGTAATTATTACATACCATTGAGAATCACTTTAGAATATTAATTGTGGCATGCAAAAAGAATTAGAGGTACGTAATTTTCATATATAATACCATAAGTGGTAAAATTTTGTCGGCAAAATTTTCTTATTGTTACGAGCGTTTGTTGCATAGCAATTTCTCGAGTGACATTGTCACTAAAAACAACAAGACGTCAGTCCAGTGGTTTTTGATCAATGTCACGAGATGAATTGGCAACAAACACGAGTAAATCAAAAAGAAAATTTTGCCAAGACAAAATTTTACCACATATGTTATTCGTTATGACTATTTCGCGAATAAACAACACAAAGAATAAAAATATTTAACATTTATTTCAATGAAACGTACAGTTTGTGTATACTATTTTTGTAGGATCGTTACTATAGCAAAAGAAATTGTCGGTGAAATAAAGGGTAGGTTGCTTATTTGAACGTTTTCATTGGTAGAACAAGTTCGGAAAATTTTATAAACAAAAAATAGTCGCCGGAATAGAGAGAATTTCGTTCACAGGATAAATTTTTATTGGTTCGTATAACATTGAGTGAAATAGTCATATGAATTTCTATTCCAGCGCTACTATGGCACAAAGCATCTCGCTACTGAGAAGCATAAAAGATATTTAAATGTTGGTGACTCGTCTTCTAAGTTACAAGATTTTTTTACGTAAAAGTAATTTTGGAAACAAAGAAAAACAATTAGCATTAGCTGAAGGACTGTTTGAATTTCATACTATTAATAAAAATCAGAGTTTCCGGGATTGCACATCTAAAAATCATTCAAAAATTGTTCGAAAAGCTTGTTTTGATTAAATACTTAAATAACTAAATAATTTAAACTAAATTATTCTGTTTGTTATGAGATGACACTGATAACTTTTCATTTGTAATATTTATAAGTTCTGCAGATTAATGTTTTTTGCAAATCTCCAAAAATTGTGTGTGTGTATTTGGACACGAGATCTTTCTTGTCTACTGGCCAAAAACCACCATCAATAAGTATATTGTTTCTTAGTTGTCTTTGCCTCGTCAAATTACTGCACTGATAAATTAGGTGATCACTTGTATGCTGTCCATTGTCTCATATACAATCTGGGTTGTCTACTATTTTGAATCTGTATAGATAACTTCTTAACTTCCCATGCTCTGTAATAAAGAACTGTGATATTGAATGTCATTGGTAATTTTATTTTTAATCTGTCTTCTATGTTTGGAAAGAAGGCTTTCGTTATATTCTCTTTTTGTGAATTTTCCCAGTTGTGCCATTTTATTTTATTCATGTTTTGTGCTTCTGTTATTATAATGTTTTAATTGGAATCTTTTTATATATTGGTTTTTCTATTGCAGTTGATGCTTCTTTAGCTAAAGTATCTGCTAATTCGTTACCTTCTATACCTATATTGGCTTTCACCCAAGTGAATTGCACTTGCCATCCTTCTTCTTCCATTATCTTAACTTTTCTTCTTATCCTTTCTATCATATTTGTGTTATTGTCTGTGTTTCTTAGTGCATCTAATGCAATTTTACTGTCTGTGCATATTTTAACTTCTTTTTCTGTATCCAATATTTCCGTTTGTCTAATCTTTACTAGTGCTTTAAGGATTGCTAGCGCCTATGTTTGGTTGTTAGTACATCTCGAGTCTAGTTTATATTTTAAAGTATGTATGATTTCTCCGTTTTTGTAAATTGCTATTCCTGATCCTACACAATTCTCATTCTTGCTTCCATCTGTATATATGCTTCGATGTGATAAGATTTATCTGGATTTGCTTCCGTTATAGTACTAAATGTATTTGTCAGATGTAGTTTATCTTTAAAATTAATTGGTGCATCATAGTTTACTTTTATTTCCGTTTTGAACCTTTCCAAGTCCTGTAGATTAGTTTTATTTCTTTTAATTTAATTATTATTGAAGTTAAACCGGTAATTACGCATGATGTCCATATAAAGATTTGGAAATCTTTATATGGATATTATTTCCTCCCAGATCATTAAGCACACTTCAAAAATTAGGTTCTTGAAGGGCAAGGAGGGAGGTAATACCGATCAAATTGGATCATCAAGCTCCACGATCAATATGGAATAACAAATAAGGCAGGAATCACACTGCCCGACCACGTCGACCGTCCGAGACCGACCAAAATTTCGAACACATATCACTGCATGCGCAACGTCACACTGTTAGATCATCGGCCGTCCACCGTCGACCATGCTCGATCATCCAGCTTGAAACTCAAACTGGTTGGAATTTTGACCGATTTCCAAACACGTGGGCGTGTTTGCAAAGTTTTGTGTATCAGAACATAACTTATGTATAAAGTTTATAGGCATGGATGTAAAAATATTGCGATTTTGTTTTTCTGCAGTTACTATAATAGCCCAGGATGAAATTTGGTTTTACAAGTTGCACTAAAGCATTGATGAATAGCGGATACAATACAAAAAAAATTCTCCTTGTTCCCGTTTTAAATACATTTCTCGGGCCTATATTTTTCTTTCTCCTCAAAATCATATAATTAACAATTACATTTTCGGAATCGCTATCACCACTGATATTCATTTTGAAAATTTTATTAGAAAATTAATAAAAGTGAGGTTAGGAAGAAAAAACCGCTCAAGTTCGGCCGACCAGTGTGATTTGAATATTTTAATGATCAGCGGTCGACCGATTTTTTTAAGCCGATGGTGGACGGTCGATGCTGGTTGATCGAGCAGTGTGATTCCTACCTAAGTGAGGCAGATGATCCTAGGTAACACTACTGGGTCAGTAGATCAGTCGCTCGGAAAGTACCTCGGCTAATTTCAAATAAATCTAGGACAGTGCAGGACTCCATAGTGTATAGTTGCTTTGTATTTTCCTCGATATTTAATAAATTTTATGTAGTTAACCAAAGAGTAGAATATTATAAGAGGCGAAACTTCACGCGGCGCACACAGGGCTGAAACCTGATTCTAGCCGGTCAAAACTCCAAAAACCATTGTTAAAATCAAAGGTATTCTAAGAATTAGTACTTTAGTAGAAAGCTTAGTGAACCCGTAACTACCTGCCGTTTACCGTTACGGCAAATAATAACCATAACAAAATCCGATAATTTCGGTAGAGTGCAGGTCAGTGTTAAAACACTTCCAAAGGCGCCAATCCGCGTAAATGTATTTGTAGTTTTTTCGATAACGTGAAAGTGTTTTTTTGTGGAACTGTTGTTTTTATTGATTTCAATAATTTATAAAAACAGAATTGAAGTGCTAAAAAGTCTTATAAAAGGTAAGTTGATACCTTGTTGAAGTTGAGTTTTACTTTCCCAATAATAAATGTTTTATTTTGTGGTTTATAACTTAGAAATTTTGCAAGCTCTTGCGTTTGTATTTTTAATATGTTTTTGCTATAGTATAAAGAATAACATATTTAAATATCAACATGCACAATGATGTATAAACTGAAATACAATCGAAATGAAAAGGGGTAGGTTATTAAACGATTAGCAATATAATATTTGCACGTTATTTCATTTTTAGATATTAAACCAGTTGAGAATGCGCAGACCTAGCATTGCCATGACGAACAAAACAACTGTATGCTTAATAAACTCATTTATTTTTGAAAACTAATGTTGACCTAACACATTAATAATTGTCATAAAAACTAAAATTCTAAGCCCTAGACTTTTCGTTAAAAAAAATTTGGTAAAAATGTTTATTTTTTCGTAAATTTTTAAAAATACAAAATTTTTCAAAAATTTACCGAAATCTTCGGTGGTCATTTTGACCACTTTCCCGAAGAGATACAAAAAAATGTTTCAACCAAAAGTTTCTTAGAATTTGATGTACTATGAGATGCCAAGAAAAGAAAAATTCAAAAAAGTCAACATGGAAAAAGGCGACAGACAGACAGACTTCACGAATTCAGAGACGAACTTTTTGTTCGTCGAAAAGCATTTTAAGTTGTGCAATATTTCTTAAAATAAAGAAGAATTCGTGTAAATGCTATTTATCTTACGTTTTTGCCTTATTTCCTAATAACATAATATGTAACTAACTTTTTCTTGTAAAAAGTATCAAACTGATCCAGCTCTAGTGGCTCAAAAGGATTTTTTTCTTTCTTTTTTTATTATTTTATCATTTTTATACTATTCCAGTAATTTGCTTTCAGTTAAGCCTATAAAATAATTTTGACCGGCTAGAATCAGGTTTCAGCCCTGTGTGCGGCGTCTTTGATCTCTCGTCATCAGTTTCAATGACCTTGGAACGCTTGGCCCTTCAAACTGGATCAACAGACATGCGCGCCAAATTTAAATATTTACCACGCCTGGACTCAAGCTAACGTCCAGGGTTGTTAATTTCGTATGTATACTAGTTGAGATATAAGGGATGATTTTAATACAACTATAAACCAATTGTTGTCTTTATTCAATTTAATTCAAATCTTTATTGTATATAAAGTTTTACAAACATACAAAGTTTATTACAAGTGTTTGGTAGATACATATATGGTATTCTCTCACAACAAAATAAAATATTGAATAATCAACTAATGATAACATTTCGCATGAATTGCAGTTCATTATAGAATGATATTTAGTATGTATTTAGTATATAAACTATAAATTACTTATTGAATGGTTTTTCACCAGTGTGAGTTACCATGTCTTTTATACAGTAAACATTTATAATCACGTAGATTACACTCAAATGGTTCTCACCAACACGTGTGTTTTAAGACTAACACTTTCAGTCATTTTTGAAAATATCATCATTTAAATCATATATCCAAATGTATATTAGGATATTAAGATTTTTAATTTACATTGTAATAATTTTTGTCAATTTTATAAATTATATTATGAAACGAAGTCACAATGCTGAAACAGCGCTTCACACGATATATAATAGTCATTTACATTACAAGCTGCTAAAGTTTACTTTTAGGTGCAAGGTGCTTTTAGTTAGCCGAGGCGAAGCGTAAGCGTACCCGAGGTTAGTTGTAGGTGAATGAGACCTTTCATTTCCAGTTGTTTGAAATTGCCGGGGGCGTCGTTTCGGACACGTACACGAAGTTAGCTGCGTTTACGTCATAACATGGCCGTACTTTCCAGTGTTTTCCAGATTTTCTTCTAAGTTTTCCGTATAATAACCCACTAGTGCCCAAGTTTACTGTGTTTTACATTTTTCAAAGTACCTTTGGTGAGTGTAACTTTTAAAATAAGCATGTTATGTTGGGGGTCACGATATCATATAATTACCAAAAACGTTTACAAGCATAAAAATAAACATGACATAAAGCATAACCTAAAATGTATAACTGACAGCAGTTAGATTTTGCCACTAAAGTAAAAACAGACAAAAAATATCTGTTTCAGACAGCTTAGTTTTGGCCTAGAAACAAATAGATTTTGACGTCCGTGTCCTAACTCTAAAATAACACAGTTGAAGTTTTCATTCAGGAACTCTAGGTCAAAGAATCCCGCGCTAAATGCGAATGTGCGTTTCGGTGCGCCTCCCGAGTGAAGTGTAATACGCTTTAATGTAATAATACGTAATAATGTTCTTTTTCTACTCATAACATTGAAATCACTCATTTTGCAATTGATAACGATGGTTGAAATCGCATTTTTCTACTTTGCGTTTATATCAAGGCTCATTCAGAACCGAAAGTAGTGCTGAACTAGCTCATTTGAGTTTCGAATTAGAACTAGTGTAATTTAGTTTTTCGAGGTTGTCAGTCATGTACCATGACAAATGAAATGTCATTGAAATCATTGTTAAATTAAAATTTGAATTTTCAAATGTCAAAATTTGACATTTCTCGATTGTTGGTACCAACCACGATAAAATTCCCCAAATTTTAAAAGTGCGAATTTTTATTTTAAAACGGATAAAATTAGTAAAAAAGAGGTGCAAAGTACAACAAATAGTATAAAGAACTCGTTTTATAAGACATTTATTGCACTCATGCTTTAAAAAACTCCCGCTACGCGGTCGTTTTTTAAACTAGCATTCGTGCAATAAATCATGTCGTATAAAACTTGTTCTTTAATATACTATTCAACCACTAGCGGTTGAAATTTTCGGACTACCGGGATTTCGAATTTCAAACTGTTCGACATTCAATTGCTGACAAGAGAAATGTCACTTTAATGTCATGTTTTGTCAGTTAAATGTCATAATTTTTCCTAAAGTGCATTAATTTGCTAAAAACTCGGAGAAAAAATAGTATATGCAACGCGAGTTAACATTTATTTATTATTCAAGCGAAGTGTGACCTAATTATAAATGTATGCAAGATAAACGCCTCGAACAGAGCGCCCACATCTGTTAAAACGAATGCAGGTGCAGTATAAAACCCACGACCACGTGTGCGCACAGCAAGCGCCCACATATATCAAAGCAGGAAGCAGCTGCAATACTCAGAACTGTATCTAATGCATTTTCTATGAATTCCTAGAGGAAGTAGAATGCTATCTTCACGTAGGCACAACCCACGGCCACGTGTGCTCAACTGAAGGATCTTACGCCCACAGAAAGAGTATATAAAGACCAGAGTTACGACGGGCTTAAAGATAGAAACTGTTTACCAGGGTAAATGTTTACCTTCTTTCAAGCCATACTCACCCAGAAAGCCGTAGAAGCCATGGTTACTGTTTACCTCGGTCTTTCTGAACATCATTATTACCAGTTTTAAGTTGAAATTGTATAATAGTATTTAAGTGATTATGCAAGTGCATATTGTGTACATTCACGACGAATAAATATCTTATTGTACTTAACAGTAAACTGTGTTTATTTTCTAACTTGGGTTCCGTCTTTTGCGTTTTTAAAATAAAATACCATTTTTAAAAAAACGCCTTTCTACGTCAATAAAAGTTAATTCGCGTGGCTGATAAAATTTCAACGTCTCGAGTTACTTTTTTTAAATCGCTGTCGCTCGTTGAAAAAATTTTATTTCAACCAGGTGCAATATAGTATATTAAAATACAAGTTGCAGAAGGGATCTATTCAAGCACGAATTTGGAATATGAAACAAATGAGTGCTTGAAGGACCTTCTGCAGCGAGTGTTTTATACTATTTTTTCTATTTTGCCGCTTTATACCATTTTATAAATTAAAAAATAAAAATTTTAAATCTAGGGATTTTTTGGGTGGTTGGTGACATTTATGTGACGTAAATTTAGGCGGCTGTGGAAAAAAATTAATTTGAAACGTCAGATTTTATTTTCGCAATTTCGCGTTGATTGAAAATGAATAGTGAAGGAAATTTATCACTAACGCCGCCGAAAATTAGGCAAATTGCACAAAAAACGATAGAAAATTTACTGCCAGACAAGTCCAAATCCCAATATGAAAAAGAATTTCAAAGATTTGAAGAGTGGCGCCAGCAAAGTAACATACAAGGAATTTCCGAGAATATTTTACTTGCCTATTTTGATCTTCAACGCCAAAAGTATAAATCGTCCACTTTAAGGAGAATTTATTCGATGCTGAGATCATGTTTAAGCATACATATGGATGTGGATATATCGAAGTACAGTAAATTACAGGCACTTTTGAAAAGATCATCTCAAGGTTACAGAGCAAAAAAATCTTACATTTTAGAGGAGGATGATATTCATAAATTTATTCAAGAAGCAAATGATACAAAATACCTGGCGATAAAAGTAAAACTAAATTTTTTAGATTTATATTGTAACTTTATATCTGATAATCTTTTAGGTTATTTTGATAATAGGCTATAATGGGGTCTGTAGGCGTGAGGAACTAACGAATTTGTCTATTGAGAATATTGAATATAAATTAGATTGGGGCCTGGCCACAACGGCCAATCGCTATTTTGGCCGTTGTGGTCATAACCACAACGGCCTCCGTGACCATAGCGACCAACAGCCACAACGGCCGATTTAACCATATCGCCCAACTCGACACTTGACCATAACGGCCACCATGACCACAACGGCCAACTAAAAATTCCACCCCATCCGCCATTTTGACCACAACGGCCACCGACGCTTATGTATTGGCGTCGCTGGCGACCATGACCACAACGGCCAAAATGACCACAACGGCCAACTAGCGTGTGTGACCACAACGGCCAACTGTGGAGTGTGACCACCACAGCCAAAATGACCATAACGGTCAACTGTGGCGCGTGACCACAACAGCCAAAATGACCACAACGGCCAACTGTGGAGTGTGACCGCAACGGCCAAAATGACCACAACGGCTAACTTTTTTCATATTGTTGTTTTGGTTTCATTGAAGCTCATTTCTCTCTTTTAACTTACACTTATTTCAATAAGGTACGTCCAGAATTTAACAGCGGGGTCTGATGTTCAAGTAGCGCCGATTTAACGTGACTTACCTATATTGAAAAATGCACCTCTATACAACTGCAGCCCCGACGTTGAAGAAATTTTTCTTTCTTATTTTCTCGGTAATTATCTCAGGCAGATTAAAAGATAAATGCTGAAAACTTGGTACAGATACATCTCAATACACTTTAACGATTTACAGATTCACGATACTTTAGTTTACAGGGTGGTTAATTTAACATCAAAAGTTTTTTCTATAACCTGTTTACCGCAATATTTCCATTTTGGGGACGTTTATTGCATTAAATTTGAACTCCGTAATTTGATGTTCTTATCAGTTTTAAAATTAAACTAAATGTAAATCTTCCCCTAAAAAGTAAACAGGATATCTACGAATCTGTCAAGTACTTAATAAAATCAATCTAGGGGGCAACATGGGACGTAACCCCAGAAATAAACCGCAATAATCCAAAACAGTATAGTTACGTATCCGAGAGAAAATATAAGAAAACGAGCTCTTAGAAAAAGATGACACATTACTTACTAGCGCACCGGGCGATAAAACGTAGTTTAATAGGGCCGTCAAAGAGTTTAAGAAATTATTAGATGAGCAGAGAAATCAAGATTTCCAGAACTATTCCCACTCCCTAACAGCAACTAAAGCAACTGGTATTATGCATTATGGAACGCCACAAAGATCGTGTTTACGCCTCTTACCATTGAAGAAGAAAAATTCATACGGGACTTCCTTCAAGCGCGAAGTAATTAAGGTCATCGAAACTGAAATAAATTCGAAGTCCCCAGGCTTCGACCTAATAACTGGAAAACTCCTAAAGGAACTTTCGTGTGATAACTGTAATCTATAGTGCGATATTAAGGACGGGATATTGCTCTGGGCAATGGAACTTGGTACAGATACATCTCAATACAGTTTAACGATTTACAGATTCACGATACTTTAGTTTACAGGGTGGTTAATTTAACATCAAAAGTTTTTTCTATAACCTGTTTACCGCAATATTTCCATTTTGGGGACGTTTATTGCATTGAATTTGAACTCCGTAATTTGATGTTCTTATCAGTTTTAAAATTAAACTAAATGTAAATCTTCCCCTAAAAAGTAAGCAGGATATCTACGAATCTGTCCAGTACTTAATAAAATCAATCTAGGGGGCAACATGGGACGTAACCCCAGAAATAACGTCGGGGCTGCAGTTGTATAGAGGTGCATTTTTCAATATAGGTAAGTCACGTTAAATTGGCGCTACTTGGACATCAGACCCCGCTGTTAAATTCTGGACGTACCTTATGGAAATAAGTGTAAGTTAAAAGAGAGAAATGAGCTTCAATGAAACCAAAACAACAATATGAAAAAAGTTAGCCGTTGTGGTCACACTCCACAGTTGGCCGTTGTGGTCATTTTGGCTGTTGTGGTCACGCGCCACAGTTGGCCGTTATGGTCATTTTGGCTGTTGTGGTCACACTCCACAGTTGGCCGTTGTGGTCACACTCCACAGTTGGCCGTTGTGGTCATCGTCACCAGCGACGCCAATCGTCGGTGGCCGTTGTGGTCAAAATGGCGGATGGGGTGGAATTTTTAATTGGCCGTTGTGGTCATGGTGGCCGTTATGGTCAAGTGTCGAGTTGGGCGATATGGTCAAATTGGCCGTTGTTGCTGTTGGCCGTTATGGTCACGGATGCAGTTGTGGTTATGACCACAACGGCCAAAATAGCGATTGGCGGTTGTGGTCATTGGCCGTTGTGGCCTAGACCCAGTAGATTCCATCATGGTGTCCATGCCTGAAACAAAAAACAATGTACCGAGACAACTTCTAATAACAGATCAACACTGGATTGATTTAATTAAAAAATATGCAAACTTAAGACCTGCTAAAGTTACACATAAAAGATTTTTTTTTACTTATCGTAATGGCTGTTGTGTTAATTCTCCAATTGGTATCAATTCTATGGGAAAAGTGCCCTAAGAGATTGCAGTTTTTCTTAAGTTGCCAAACCCAGAACGTTTTACAGGACACTGTTTCAGAAGGAGTAGTGCGACACATCTGGCTAATCATGGTGGTGATTTGTTGACCATTAAACGCCATGGAGGCTGAAAATCCTCGGCTGTGGCCGAAGGTTATGTTGAAGCTTCCTTAAAGAAAAAAATTGAAGTGTCACAAATTCTTGGGTCTAAGCAAGCTGATTCAGCCTTACCTGGATGTTCTACCATTTCACAACAACGGTCTGATTATGGCACAAATAGGAACATGTCTGTTATAGGCAACAGTAATGTTCATCAAAATATTGTGTCAGATCGTAATTTACATGGTATCACTATAAATCCCCCAAGACAAATCGCATGTAACTGTTAATGTGTATAATAATTGTACTTTCCACGGTAATAATTTAAATTAAACTTTGTTTTCATTAATTTGCTGTTCTGTGCCTCTGCTTTGTGAGATTTATTTTTTTGACGTATGTCAGTTGACAGTTCAACCAACGCTACCAACATCAATGCAGTAAATTTTACTAGCCTATTCTGGCACACCAACCGCTTATTCTAACACTCAATTGACGTCATTTGGGTGCTAGAATCGACTTATTCTAAACGCAAAATAGAAAAAAGCTGTTAAAGCACCCAAAACAGTGCGTTAATAGCTCATTTGAGTGCTTTAATAGCCCAACGTTTTCAAAGTTGGTAGCATTGAAAAAATAATTTAAAAAACAGAAAATTGACAAAAACTTCAATCAATTTTCTGTGTCAATCAATGAATTTTCAAATGTTTCATCAGTGTTGTCAACTACCACAAAAATTCCTAAACTTTGAAATGGCGATTTCTTTTATTTAAAAAGGGAATAAAAGACGCACAATAGAAAAAATAGCATAAAAAACGCGTTTCATAAGTCGTTATTGCACTCGTCCTTTGGACGGAATTTGGACTCGTGCAATAAATCTTGCCTTATGAAACTCGTTCTTTAATATATCGAGTGTTTTTTAAATTTGACGTCAACGTAGGCTGTGAATAGTCGATTGTGAATTATTGGACAGAGGTTGAATTTGAACGTTTTGATAATGACATTTATTAATACGATCAAGATCAGTTCACAATCAACTACCCATAGCCGCCTTCGACGTCAAATTTAAAATAACACTCGATACTCTTACATCGTTTTTTACTGAGTGGAAATAAAGAATACGTTTCCTTTTCGATTAACACTCTTGTTACAGTGTTCTTTAAAATAATATATCAGCATTGTAAATACATTTGTGTTAGATAAGCTAATTTAAACTAATATTTGCACATTATTTGAAACTGGAATCCATGCTTAGATCTCCAAGGACAGATGTACAGTGCATTTTTGCTGTGCACTGCTTTTAATTCCAAAACAAAAAAAAATATGTAATAAATATAGATTTTTTTCTGATCATATTTGCACATCACTTTGACATGGAAGAATGCAATAAAAACAAATATGGCACACGAAAATTACATCATTCTCACGTAGCTTTTTCTTTAAATTATGAGGATGTAGTTTGTGGCATTCAAAATTTACGTAATTGCCATGTATATCGCTACTTGGGTACATAATATAATAATAAATTAATAATAATTAATTTTTAATAATTAATTCATTAAATGAAACCACCTGAGAGTTAGTTTACTATATTGCGATTATTTATTTTGAAAACCTGAAAACCAGTACGGTTATTATTGTACTATGATTGACAGGTTTGTCCTGATAGTGGCTACAATCAAATATGTACTTTAATATGATTAATTCGAGAAAGTAATTTTGGAAATAGGCAATAAAATTTAATAGCGCCTCTTGCATCTAAATTTGATATAGTCATTGTAATAATAGATTGAATAGTTGTAAACATAAGCTGTAAAGGTTGGTGTAGGCTAGCATACAAATATAATAAACCACTATCTAAAATAGTGTTATTTTTTAAGTACCTGCAGGTTTCTCGCCGAAAACACATTAGTTAGTTGCACACGCATCTGCAAACATGGCACCAAAAAAATGTCGCTTATTTGCATATGATAAAGTGTATGGAGTTTTCAGTAATAATAATATGAAAGTACATATTTGTACAATATTCCGATTTGTCCCATTTTGTTACGGCAATTTTTTGTAATACAGTATTTTTTCTAACTTTACAATGACGCCATAAAGGGGAAATTAGCGACATTACCAAATTGGATTAAAAATGTGTAGGCGGGCAACCCATCATACAGAAATGTAAATTGGTTATTAGAAACAATCCATACAAAGACCAGATTAATTATTATTTCATTTCTTAATAATAGTAAATCCGTCAACAGCGCCACATGTTGCCAACAGATACTTAAGAATGTAACTACAGTTTCATATTCGTTCCCTTGTCAACTTTTACGATTCAATTTGGAATTTCTATATTATGATTCAAAAGGTGTAAGGCAATTACTAAGAAAATCTGACTAGGTGGGGGTTATAAAAGAACGGGATGTGATAAGAAATTACAAGTCTGATTCAATCATACACTGCAAAAGAATACAACTAATTATTAAGGTATTAAAAAAGATTTTAATCTTTTTGGTAGGCTTTTTATGTAATAGCAGGTAATAGTACCTAATGACTCGTGTGTTTCACAAAAAAAAATTAACAATCCATTCCCTTTTACATTTTTGGTATAGAATGACAATCACTTTCGTTTTTGAGTGTCCTTATTAATAAATTATTGTCTTAATCGTATTCTACAATACATCACTGACTTGTGGTTGCTGTTATAACTTCTATATTTATAGCAATTATACTATTAACATTAAATATACTTTATTACGAAAGTAATAACTCTTTTATAATCAATCCTACTAATAACTACTAAAAGAACACATACTCATTCCTTTTAAAATAAAGTTAACTATTATCAGCAGGTTGTGATAATTTCACAAATATGGACACCAACGAGTTACTCGTAATCAAAAATGAAGCTGATATCAAAATAGAATTGGAAATGTTTAAAGAATGCTACATCAAAAATGAAATTGCATCTTACAAAGAGAAGGACGAGAAGCAGCAAGAAGACGCTAATGTTACACAGAAGCTCACAAGAACTAACGATGACCTTCAACCGTACAAATCTAACATGTGTCAATATGAATCTACACAGGAAACTAACTTTCAGAAGCATCTGACACATAACGTCGAGACACAATTTCTATCTCAGTTTAGATCTCTGCAAAAAGATGATCCTGAAAACCACATACTCAACACTGCTGAGGAATCATTTGGATGTAATTTATGTGATTATAAGACTTTAGTGAAGAATAGGCTCAAATTTCATATGCAGATGCATAATGGTGAAAAACCATTCGCATGCAAGTTATGCAATTACAAATGTTCAGTAAGAAGTGTTCTCAAACTACACATTAAGAATCACAGTGTTAAGAAACCATATGTGTGTAAAATATGTAATTATAGATCTTCAGTGAAGCAATATTTTAAACAACACGAATTCGTTCATAGTGGTGAGAAGCCATTCGCATGTAACATATGTGATTACAAATGTATCAAAAAAAGTAACCTTAAAGACCATATGCTCACTCACACTGGTGAAAAGCCATTTGCATGTAATTTATGTGATTATAAATGTTCACGAAAATATCATTTGAAAGTCCACGTGCTCATTCATAGTACTGAGAAATTACTTCAATGCTATTTATGTGATTATAAAAGTTCAGTGAAAAGTTATCTGAAAAAGCACATTCTCAGTCATAGTACTGAGAAACCATTTAGATGTAATTTATGTGATTACAGATGTCCACAGAAAAGCACTCTCAAAGAGCACATGCTCACCCATAGTGATGAGAAACCTTTTGCATGTAATCTATGTGATTATAAATGTGCACTGAAGTGTAATCTAATAAAGCATGTTCGCATTCATAGAGGTGATAAACCATTTACATGTAATTTATGCAATTATAAATGCTCTGTGAAGAATAATCTTAAACAACACATGCTTATTCATTCAGATGAGAAACCATTTGCGTGTAATTTGTGTGATTACAAATATTCATCAAAAAGTGGTCTCAAAATGCACATGCACATTCATACTGGTGAGAAACCATTTGAATGTAATTTATGTGATTACAAGGCTTCAGTAAAAAGTAGTCTCAAATATCATATGAGGGTGCATAATGGTGAAAAACCATTCACATGCAATTTATGTGATTACAAATGTTCTATGAGAAGTGCTCTCAAAATACACATTCAGTATCACAGTGATGAGAAACCATTCGTGTGCAAAGTATGTAATTATAGATCTTCAGTGAAGCAATATTTTAAACAACACATGCTCACTCATACTGGTGAGAAACCATTCGTATGTAATGTATGTGATTACAAATGTATCAGAAAGAGTAATCTCCAGAAGCACATGCTTACTCATAGTGGCAAGAAACCATTTGCATGTAATGTATGCGAGTTCAAATGTATCCAAAAATGGCATCTCCAAAAACATATGCTGACTCATAGTAGTTAGAAATCATTTGAATGCAATTTATAAATGTATTATAAATGTTCACGTAGAAGTACCTTCAAAATACACATTCAGAATCATGGTGATGAGAAACCATTTGTGTGTGTGTAAAATATGTAATTATACCGGATGTTGAAAAAAGGTGGTACCAAAATTAGGGGTCAATATTCATATTGCTTTTGTGCTTTATTTTGTATTTAATATTAGTGTTACATTTGCTTATCTTATATCTACTATTTGATTACTGTTTTGTCCTATAATTGGATTTATCTGTTGGGCAATAAACTATTATTATTATTAATATAGAAAAAGGGAGATTCAAGTTTATTTCTAAAGATAATGAAGAAAAATTTAATTTCTTATCTTAAATTTTATAAAAATTAATTTATTTAATTTCTACGAACTAATGGCATTTATTCACACTTTAAATTATATTTTAGAAAAATTCTGAATAATAATTATTTTTATCAGGGTCTGCCGTATCAACGATGTATGTAACAAAAGGATTGAACAGCAATACGAACTGACAACAGGCGTACTGTTTAAGAATATTTTATATCTCTATGATGTCAATACCTTCCAATAGGAATATACTAACGTTGTTTTTACGGCAATACCTCATTTCAGCAAAATGTTACATACAATGTTGTTATGGCCGACCCTTCAATTATTGAATATTACGGAAATTATTATTAATGGCGACCAACAAAGTGGGGCGTATTATAGCATTTTTATAGAACAATTTAAAATATTATTTTAGTAATCGCCCACATTTTATAGCTTTTATCTATTTATGACACTAAAAATAACCTGAGGCTGTATTGGTAATTGTTCTACATCATTTTTAGTGTTAGTTATCACTCGAGCATATACTACCACATTTTTGTGTTAAATTCTTCATTTATTTACAATAATATTGACATTATAGTTTTGTTAATTGTATTTAATCCTCATATACTGTTGTAGTATTTGTAATGATCGGGATTGTACAAAATAATAAAATATTATGAAATGATTTATATTCTTTTTGGCAAAATTTATTTTTTTAAATTATAAGAAAAAGAAGGCATATGTTTTAAATGCAAAAAAAATAATAGAAATGATTTTGTGTCATATTGAATGAACCTCTGAGAAGACAAAAGTTTTATTTAAATATTTATAATAATAATTAAAAACTAGTCAGAACAAACCAAACCCAGAAGCATTTATTTAGTCATGTTTTCACGTCATTTCCTATGTAGTGCCCATTATAAGTCTTGCTTATTGTAAATTTATATACATACATAATCCATTTCCCTTCTACCGCAGTAAATTTACAGATTGTAAATAGAAATCTTACATACAAGAAAAATTTAGTCTATTGTTACAAAATCATGCATATTTAAATAAAATTAAAGGTCCAATTACAGAGGTGTAAGTATTTTGAATAGATTCTGCACCATCAATCTTTGAAAAGTGCTCTTCAGGAATAGAAAGCTTAGTGTTAGTGGTACACAATCTACCAATGGGATCATGATCACAAGAGAAGGTACATTTGGATTCGGTTAATTGCGAAGAAATGACCCTTTGGTTAACAATCTATTTGGAGGTTAGAAATATCGTAGATTCTATCTTTGAGAGTAATAAAGTTTAATGATGGACCATCTGAATTTCTTCTTATTTGGATTGAAGCATTGGAATATCATTAGAAATTGGCTTTGGAATTGTAGAAATGTCGTTGGAGGCATGATCTAATTTTGCTAACAACTGATCTAACTTGTGGTCCAAGTTCAGATTGACCAGATGACTCGTGTCATAACATACTTACTCATGCTCATGCTCATTACCTGTGACATACTTGCTAAATCATAGTGGTGAGAAACTATTTGCATGTAATTTGTGTTCTTTCAAATGCTCAATGAATAGTTATCTGCACTTTGGTATTTTTGAATTTTAACAATTCAAGAGTACAAGAGTCCGTAACAAAAAGATCTTGCGCAATATATAACCTGGCCCTGTGCTATATCTAAACTTGGCGCAATAACAGTTCATGTCAACACTGCTCCTGAAAAACAGAAAGATACTGTGCAAATGCACTGGCTCATTCATGTAATTGTTTATTTTTAAATGAGATTTAAAAGAAAATCAAAGAAAAATTTATATTTAAAAAACATTGATAGATACATGAAATATAATCAAATTAAAAGATTAATATAAAGTTTCACAAGTTTTATTAGTTTATCTTAACCAGACAATATTGTTTCGACATTAAAATGTCATTATCAAAGGTAGATAAGATTGATAATCAAACACGTTGCTGAGGATAATTACATACAGAAAATAGGTAACTAGATATAATACATACAAAAACTAAACATCTAACACTTCAAATAAAGGAGAATTACTAAGCTCAGTTTGTTCATTCATTAAAGGTACTGTGCGTTTATGCTCGTATATTTCAAAAGCTTCTAAAATGTCTAATTTGTGTTTGTTGTTGCAAAAATGTAAGAATTTAATGTTGTTTTGAGGTGTCATTGGGTGGTTCTGTTCCAAAATGTGTTTGGCATAATTCGATTTTTCTGGATGTTTAAGTCTATAAGAGCGTACGTGTTCTTTGTATCTTATGTCGAAATTTCTAAGTGTTTGCCCAATATAAACCGAGTTACAAAAAGAACAATTCAAACGGTAAATGCCGGATTTCATGATATCTTGTGTTTTGTCTTTAGCATTGAATAAAAATGAAAAAGTGTTGGTGTTAGTTTTATAGGTTATTTTGTAACTGGTGGTTTTTCTTATTATAGTTGCAATTTATTCTGATATCTTGCCAAAGTATGGTATTGATATGTAGTGTGTGTCTTGTATATGAGTGTCAATTGGAAATATTCTTTTGATAGCTAACCTATAATCTTTTTTGTTGAATTAAAGTGTCAATCATGTTATGGTTATAATGGTTTGCATGTGCTAATTGTTTGATGATTGAAATCTCTTTATCAAAATGTGATCGTTTCATAGGAGTAGTTAAATCTCGGTGTACTAAAGATCTATAAGCCGCTAGTTTATGCATTTTATGATGACATGAATCGTTAGGAATAGTGATGCCTGTGCTTGTGGGTTTTCTGTATATGGAAAAATCAAATTCATTGTTTGTATTGATTGTAATAGTTAAATCCAAGATATACAGTGCGCGTCTAAAGTCCGTTCCCCCCCTACTAATTTTTGAACCACTTGGTATATCGCAACGAAATTTGGAGGGCTTAAACAGGAGATAAGAACCTAATTTTTTATGGAAAAATGACAGCTAAAAGTTTCAAAATGGCTGCTGAGCGCCCTCTTTAATTACTTTTTTAAATAGAACACCCTGTATATTATTCCGTTTTCGACATCTGCTCATAATTCTTAACATTTTTCTCTAATACACTTTACTTCTAAATTTAATTGATTTTCAAATATTAACGTTTGAAAAGTGACATTTTAATTAATTTCAAATCCAACAAAGACACAAATTCTGCTATCAATAAAGTTTGCATTGAAAACAAAAATCGTTGTTGGGGTATCTTACATCTTGTTTACTGTCAAACTTAACTGTTAGCTGTCAAATAAAATTTAGTTAGAAAAATGCTTTACCGGAAGTGACCAAAATCCCTCAAAATTCATACTTCATTTTAAATCGTAATGTCACTTTTCAAACGTTAATATTTCGAAATCAATTAAATTTAGAAGTAAAGTGTATTAGAAAAAAATGTTAAGAATTATGAGCAGATTTCGAAAACGGAATAATATACAGGGTGTTCTATTTAAAAAAGTAATTAAAGAGGGCGCTCAGCCGCCATTTTGAAACTTTTAGCTGTCATTTTTCCATATAAAATTAGTTTCTTATCTCCTGTTTAAGCCCTCCAAATTTCGTTGCGATATACCAGGTGGTTCAAAAATTAGTAGGGGGGAATTGACTTTAGACGCGCACTGTATATATAACATATGGTATGTCAACTCGCCGTCATTTCGTCAACCAATTTTAACGCGAGCTAAATTTCTGATAGATGGCGCGATGTGCGAGCATGATTGTCATTCTACATCAACATAACTTGTAATAATGAATATTTACTTTTGGCGTATTTTTCGTAATACAAATTAAATAAACTTTTTCATGATGATAGAGGTACAAGATTCTTTGGCACTATTAAAATGGTAAATTGTGACTCTTCTTTATTTAAAACATCTTTGGTAATATAACTAAATTGAAATTTTATTTTTTACAGCAAACTAAGGTAACATCTTTTTTAATTTTTATTTAACTTAAATAATAAGACTACAAATTGACCTATGCAAACATTTCTATTGAGAATTGTAATTAAATTCATCAATTATCTTGTAATATTTTACGGAAAGCAGATAAACTGCAAGCATGGATTGATGCAACAGGAGTTTTATTAACAAGTAAAGACCTTGTGTGCCACTATAAAAAAATCTATATGCGAAATTCAAACCTGTTAGACGCTCTAAAGATTTGAAGTATTAAAAAAGAGTAGGTATAAGTCGAATTATATATACTTAATGCTTAAACATGTTTTTAATTATATGCATTAAGCAGGTTAAGTAAAACTGTTACTGGTAATTAATAGCAATAAAGCACACATCTCAGCATAATTTTTATAGCAACAAGAAGCTAAATAGCAATATAAACATGGTTCACATGTGAAAGGGACAAAAATATTAAATACAACAGCAGAACACAGACTTTTGTACTGAAAAGCAATAGTTTTTTGACTTGATAACAATTATATTATTGTGCATCTAACTCTGTAACAAACAAGATCAATTACAGCAAAACTATCCATGAAATATTTATATTTTAAAAATTTAATTACAAACATTTATAAAATAACAAATAACAAGGCCATCGATGATGACAACAACGAAGTCAATGATATACCAGACCAATTGTGGTCTGGCAAGGAAAGTGAAGTCGACATCTATCACTATTACAATCAAATCTAAACATAAATGTAATGTACGTAAAGATTGGTTTGACCCTGTAGTACAGACATATTCATATTTTGGAAACAAGATTCTTTCTGGTAACCAAATTTTGAAGTTATTTTAAGAACCTCAGTCACTTCCATGAGAATCCATACAAGACCTTCCATGCAATGTCCCTGAAAATATAAGAGGTTTAGATTAAAGCGATTTCATTTTATGATAAATTTAAAAATACATTTTGACAACTGATTTTCTAAATACCTTATATTGTGATTGAGAAATACATAACGGCCCTCACTCCATTACCATTAGCCACATACAGAAAGGTATGTGGAATCCCTAAAAAGAAAAATTTTAATAGAACAATTAATCATCAAACTATTTACTGGTAAAATTTATCACATGATACGAATGGCGTTTTGCTATCGAAAACAAACCAGAAAACTTAGTTTAGAAATAAGTGTTCATTTATACTTACCTGTATATTTGAGAACGCGCTATCTTTTATTAATTCTGGCTTGTTAATTATAATAAACAGAAACAAAGCTGCATAAGAAACATCAATTAAATTCTCGAATGACAATAATAAAAATATAAATTTTATTATTATTAAAAAAGCTTAATAAATTTTGAAGGTTAACAGATGTGGTTTGGCTTGACACTCACGTTTCACTGTTGCGGCATCTAGCGGCGACTTTCGAACTAATGATCTCGTTTCAATTTTGGGTGAAAAATTTATCATGGCAAGCATAGGAGAGTTGACCTACTAGTGTTTTATATATCTTGGTTAAATCCAAAAAATTAATAGTTCTATTTTGTTCTGTTTCTAGTGTAAACGTGATGTTTGGGTGAAGACTTAATAAGAATTAAAAATTCATTGATAACCTCAAAAGAACTGTAGTAATGTAGAATTAGTAAAAAGATTGGAGTTAATTCAATTATTTGATCTTTGTATCAGTCAAAATTATTTCACTTTTAATAATATAATTTATTTACAAAAAGATGGTTTACCTATGGGTAATTCTCTGAGTCCTCTATTAGCTAACATATTTATGGATAATTTCGAAGTACAGATATTTGAATTAGATCTTTCTAAACACATTATTTTTTGGTTTCGTTATGTTGACGACATTTTAGCTTGTTTTGACAGTTCTTTTGAGGTTATCAATGAATTTTTAATTCTTATTAATAGTCTTCACCCAAACATCACGTTTACACTAGAAACAGAACAAAATAGAACTATTAATTTTTTGGATTTAACTATTACAATCAATACAACAATGAATTCGATTTTTCCATATACAGAAAACCCACAAGCACAGACGTCACTATTCCTAACGATTCATGTCATCATAAAATGCATAAACTAGCGGCTTATAGATCTTTAGTACACCGAGCTTTAACTACTCCTATGAAACGATCACATTTTGATAAAGAAATTTCAATCGTCAAACAATTAGCACATGCAAACCATTATAACCATAACATGATTGACACTTTAATTCAACAAAAAGATTATAGGTTAGCTATCAAAAGAATATTTCCAATTGACACTCATATACAAGACACACACTACATATCAATACCATACTTTGGCAAGATATCAGAACAAATTGCAACTATAATACGAAAAACCACCAGTTACAAAATAACCTATAAAACTAACACCAAAACTTTTTCATTTTT
Organism: Agrypnus murinus; assembly: GCA_929113105.1. Lineage (NCBI taxonomy): Eukaryota > Metazoa > Arthropoda > Insecta > Coleoptera > Elateridae > Agrypnus > Agrypnus murinus. The sequence goes on along the minus strand of OV816028.1, from coordinate 152,643,415 downwards.
ATTATATGCTAGAGACAAAACACAAGATATCATGAAATCCGGCATTTACCGTTTGAATTGTTCTTTTTGTAACTCGGTTTATATTGGGCAAACACTTAGAAATTTCGACATAAGATACAAAGAACACGTACGCTCTTATAGACTTAAACATCCAGAAAAATCGAATTATGCCAAACACATTTTGGAACAGAACCACCCAATGACACCTCAAAACAACATTAAATTCTTACATTTTTGCAACAACAAACACAAATTAGACATTTTAGAAGCTTTTGAAATATACAAGCATAAACGCACAGTACCTACCTTTAATGAATGAACAAACTGAGCTTAGTAATTCTCCTTTATTAGAAGTGTTAGATGTTTAGTTTTTGTATGTATTATATCTAGTTACCTATTTTCTGTATGTAATTATCCTTAGCAACGTGTTTGTTTATCAATCTTATCTACCTTTGATAATGACATTTTAATGTCGAAACAATATTGTCAGGTTAAGATAAACTAATAAAACTTGTAAAACTTTAAATTAATCTTTTAATTTGATTATATTTCATGATTATGGAGTTCCACACAGTAAGGCTGGAGACAGTAAACGCTATTGATAGATACAGTTGATTTTCATGAAATATTGTACCCTTTTTTTGTAGTTTAATTACTTAATTACTACTGCACCTTAGGCAAGGAGGAGCACTTGCCCCTCCTCCCCTGAAAGTTGAACAATTTGAATTTTATTGAAAATTTTGTATAATAAGCCGCTTTTTCTAGGCTTGACCCCCCCTGGCATGTTTATTCTAGGCTTGCCCCCTAGACAAATTTATTATTATATTAATAAATGTTATCAAGTGACAGTCTGTTGTGTATTTCACTATATTACAAATGTTAGTCGAAGATCAAAGGACACATTTTAAAAAATGTACAGTATGTTAAGAAAATATAAAAACCAAAAGGTTACATAAATATAGCATTTTTTATTTAAAATGTGTTTCTGGAACTTGTAATTTTCAAAACGATTATCTCCCATAGCTTGTTAGGAGACTTCATGGGTTTGAGCAATAGAGCAGTTTAGTATTGTATAATAGTGAATAATGCTAACCTATAATATAATTTTTCTAATATTGTTGTTACCAAAGTTAATCGTTCCTTTTGTTTAGTTTCAGTTGACTAATGTATTTTAAGTTGTTATTAGAAAATGAGCTCTATTGTAATACACTATACGTAGTTTTATTTTGATTACATTATTAGGCACCTTGACTATTTTGGTTTGATGAACTGAAGATGAAGACTAAAGATAAGTTTATGAAAAACATACTATAAATACTACTTAAAATGCACTGTACGAGCCCTGTCTCAATGAAGTTCGCACACTTCTATTTCTGTTAAATGGCGCTCTGCAATTTTCACTCGTAATTTTTTTGTTTTTGAAGCAGCTATTTCTTGTAGCTAGAGTAAAGAACTGACCTCCTATATTATAAGTGAGGTTGTTTTATTGTTTGAATTCGTTGTTTATTTGACTTTCTTTTATACTTTAAAACAAGGTACATTCCACAATCTTTTTCCCAAAATTTCCTTTGGTCTTCAAGGTGATAGTTCCTTATTGTTAGAATTACGTATGGCTTCTGCACCTACTTTATAGCACATTTTACTTACCTCTTTGCGTCCGTAGATTGATCAGAGTTGAAGGGGCGGCGTGAGGAAACCATTCGATAGAATTTCATGAAACTTAACATGGTATAAGTGCAAAGACAGTACTTCACTCTAACAACAAGAAACAGCTCATGTATATATCAAAGAAAAAATGCGTGGCATTCTTTAAATAACAAAAATAGTGTGCGAACTTCAGTGAGACAGGGCTCATATATTTCATTCCCTACCTATTATTATATGATTTTATAATCAATTACGATAAAACACTATACAATTTCTACTTTAGCGTCACTCCTCTGATCAAATTGTTACTACCCTGATTCTTGTGTAACCCCCCCCTGAGTTGCAATTCTCCCCTGGTCACCATGAAACTCAGAAAATGTGTAATAATTACTGGCCCATTTTAAATTAGTTTGAAAATTAGTAGAAAACGAACTGGAGAGGAATAAGCTTACTAGTAGCTTGCTGAATAATAGGTTCAGAAAACAAGCTTGTTTTCAAGGCTTCCAATCATAATTGAACAAGCCATAGGGAGCCTACAGGCTGAATCCTTCCTTTTGTTGTTTGGTAGTTAAGTTCCTCATTTTTTCAATGTAATGACTTGTTGCATTTATTACCAAAAACCTACAAATGTATCATTATTTTGGATTATTTATCAAAGAATAATCGAAGCGTTGTTTATTATTATTTTTAAAGAAAGAGAGATCTAAGAATAGAATTGGAAAACAAAGCTGCAATGTACTGGTGTGACAAGATCATTAATGAAAAAGCAGTCCACAAGAAAAAGTATGAGTTGTTGTGGTCAATAAAGTTAGAGAATTATCTTAAAAATATCAGTTTGAACAAGACTAATGAGATTGAAAATCCAAGTTCTGAAGCTGAAGTAACTACTTACCACACTTTGGGAAATCTGGAAAGTGAGAACATAGCATTAGATGGTAACAATTCAGAGGCCTCATTGCATCTAGTGATGGGTACTTATTTATTCAAAATGATTTATAATTGCAACACAAAGAAAATATTCAATGGGAAAATCTTTGTTGTCAATAATGGTTTACACTAGGTTCCCTGTAAACTAGTACTACTATAAAGAAAAACGAACTGTTTTCGTATTTCTACAACAGTATTATATATTAACTATCATGCGAACTGAAATCAAACATAGTTGTGTCGTTAAAGCCATGGACTGCATATTTTTAATGAACATTGTAGCGGTTCATTTGTGTTCACAAATATGTGACCATTAAAACACGACTCCATTTTAAAGTTAACAGTCGCACCTATTCCCAAATTCCATTACATGAAATGGAACCATATGTGCGGTATTGAGTTAAGCATGGATTTGTAATCTAGCATAAAGAGGGCAGAAAATAAAACACAAATGCCAACACATTTAGTAAGCCTTTTTTTATTTGCAAGAGCTGCAAAGTTACTTATTTCAAAATTCTCACTTCTAGATAAATTACTTTAAAGGTTATTATTATTATTATTAAATTATATATTATTACTGATCCTTTATCATTAGACACTTTAATTAGTGTTTGACAATGTTCTAATGAATTTTGTTTGCAGTTATGTGTATTGTCCTATAGCCGAAAGACTCTTGTATACTAATCTGCAGTTAGTCAAAAATTGACTTTCTGGATTTTTATTTGCAAAACAGCATTTCTCTCATAAACTATAAGATCATAGATCTGGTCGCTTTTCAAGATATATACCCTCAAAATTAGAAGTCTAAGAAGAAAATTTTCTCAAAGATAAATATTTTTTTCCACTATTACCCTCCACACCCTTCTAGTTATATTCAAATCTTATAAATTACCTTCAATTGTGCCTTATTAGTATGCATACTTGATATCAATATGATTTTTTTTACAGTACTTTTCCTGACATTACATTAAATTACATAAATTTGGTTTCTCACCACTATGAATAAGCATATGCCGTTTTAGAGAACAATTATCTGAACACTTATAATCACATATATTACATGCAAATGGTTTCTCGCCAGTATGGATAAGCATGTGTCTTCTGATATGACCTTTTTGGGAACATTTGTAATGGCATATGTTACATTCAAATGGTTTCTCACCATTATGAGTATGCATGTGTATTTTAAGACTACTCATTACTGAACACCTATAATCACACACATTACATTTAAATGGTTTCTCACCATTATGAATTCTCATGTGTCTTGTGAGACTGGCTTTCATTTTACACTTATAATCACATATATTACATTCAAATGGTTTTTCACCATTATGAATGAGCCCATGATTTTTCAGAGCAAATTTATTAAAAGACTTATACTCACATAAACTACATTCAAATGGTTTTTTACCATTATGAGTGTGCATATGTATTTTAAGGCTGCTCATTAATGAATACCTATAATCGCATAAATTACATTGAAATGGTTTCTCGCCATTATGAGTTCTTATGTGCCTTGTGAGATTGGCCTTCACTCTACACTTATAATCACATAAATTACATTCAAATGGTTTCTCACCATTATGAATGAGCTTGTGATTTTGCAGAGCTAATTTATTTGAACATTTATATTTGCATAAATGACATTCAAATAATCGTTTTTCAACAATATGAGTACGTATGTGTATATTAAAATTACGTTTTACTAAACATTTAAAACTACATAAATTACATACAAATGGTTCCTCACCATTATGTATAAGCATATGTCTTTTCAGATAACGTTTCAAAGAACATTTGAAATCACACAAATTACATTCAAATGGTTTTTCACCACTATGAATATGCATGTGAGTTTTGAGACTAGATCTTTTTGAAAATTTATAATTACAAAGATTACATTCAAATCGTTTCTTATCGTAATGAATAAGCATGTGTTTTTGGAGACCTTCTTTGTGCAGAAATTCATTATTACATAGATTACATTGAAATATTGTTCCAACATTAAGTGTAAGAATATGCTTTAGCAAGCTGGTTTCATGCGAAGATTCGTATTGACATACGTTGGATTTTAATGGTTGGGAATCAACTTTAATCTGAGTGTGATTTTGTGAAACACTGATGTCTTCTTGCTGTTTGTCGTTACATTGTTTATAAAATTCAATCTCATTTCTGGGGTTGCATTCTACCATTAGTTGTGATTCTGTTTTAATATAAACTTCATCTTTGACTATAGCTAACTCATTGGTGTCCATATTTGGGAAAATATCACAATCTGCTGTAAATAGTTAACTTTATTTTAATAGGAAAGATGTGTGCTTTTAGCAGTTACACGAGTACGATGATACTGTAGCATAAAATAAAATTAACAAACAATTTTTAATAACAAGATAATTCATTTGCGAGTGGAAAGTTTTTGTCAACCTTGACAATAGATGTGAAATGGTATAAAAGTGTTCATATTTTTTTTTCTGTGTATCACTAGAGTTTTACTATAGCTTAATGTACAGCTCACCAGAAAGATTGAAGACTATTTTAATAATATATTATTAATTAAAGAATATTAATCTGTAATGACAGAATGGGAGAAGTTTGATGTTATCAGTACAATTAATAACCATATCAATAATCTTGCTTTTCATATCTCTCGCAGGGTTGCCAGTATTTTATGAAATTACTTCTTACTTTTTTGTGTATAGGTATATGTGTAATGTGTATTGAGTGATGTTAATTTGTCTTAATAAATAATAAATGTTACAAACATCTTAATAATTTTCTACTCGATGTTAAAAAGTTATGACAATGTCAACTATCGAAGATTATATTGAAGCGTATTTTGTAAAAAAAACATATGTCAGGTCAAACAAAACTGAAGGTTGAAAGGAGAAGAGACTTTGATGAAAAATAATTATCAACCACAGCATAAAGATTATACAGCATATCCACTCGCGTGTCGGCACTTTGAGGTCGTTAAGCTAGCTTCGAATATCACGCTCACAAACGATAGTTCTCCGAGGCTTGTCGATCGTCATCGTTTGCGTATGTAGTAGTAGGGACGCATTAGGTAAAACTATGTTCTTGTGGAAAGTAAATTTTGTTAAAACTGAAAACTCTTGTTATAATGGTAGTAAAAGAGGAAATGGAACTGTGTGTAAGAACAAAATTAATTGACGCCTTTAGAACAGTTAGTTTTTATTAACTTTTAAATAGGTACATGCATAATGGGGCCTGGTTTCCAGGCTATGGGTTGTAGCAATTATTATTATTATAATTATAATTCACCATTTACAAAAAAGTTACAAAATTAAAGCTTTCTTGTTAAAAAATTCTTTCTTATAATAATTTTGTATTTTGAGGACTGCTTGTCAATAAAACATATTAAATATAAAATATTACTAAGTTTCCCCTATCAATGTAGCCTTTTTCAAGTAACTTTTTTATTAGTGAGAAGGTATTAGTTAAAAGTTATTGATATGAAAATAAAACAACCGACTAGATTTAGATTTGTGAATGTGTACAAATTTCTTTCCATTTTATCATTATAGAGATTTTCTTATTTTATTTGTTAAAAATTTAAAATTTATTAGTTAGAATTTTTTTATATAATATCCAACGAAAACTGTTTTAATGTAAACATCAAAACGTACCGTTTCAGTACGAGCGATTTTAAAACAACCGAAGTATACGGAGACATTTAGATTAAATTATTTTATAGAATACAATGTAAACACATTTATAAAGTGATCAAGTTACTTTTTGAATCTCTTATTACTTCACGTACTTCCAAAGGTTTAGCTTATATAACCAAAAGCAGACAATATACCTTGCATTTGGTATACACTCACCAGGAACTGAAACAAGAACCCAAAAGAACCGGAATCGGAACCGGAACAGATTACTTATATGCAACCGAAACCGGAATCGGAACCCTTACTAAAATCCGTGTTAATGTTAAGATGAGAACCCGAACCGTTATAAATTTTCGAAGGAACCGGTATTTTTAGGGTTCCACATTTCGGTTATACTGGTAAATAAAAAAAGTAGTTCAACGTACTCCCAACAGCGCTACCATAACAATTTCTTACTAAGTTGATGTTGATACTAGATCCACTTCCACTACTAATTGACCAATAGTAGTGTGTGAATTGACTAGAAAAGTGTTACGTCACATTTTATATTGGTAGCAGTGAATATTTCCAAACAAATTTCATCTTGAAAAGAATCTACAATATTAACGACGCTCGGTACTTCACATCTGCTTACTCCAAGAACTCAGTTTCTAATGTATTCATTATAAATAATTTAACTATAGCACTAGAGTTTCCCGAGTAATAAGAGTTGAAATGCCGAAGAGCAAATATATTTATCAATTATCACCTATATTATTATAAACAATACTTTAACCTAACATGCATCGACATCACGGTCATAATTATTTGGAGATATTTTGAGCTATATACCAACATAAAATGTGACGTCATTACTTTTGCTTCCGGAACCCTTATCGAACCTAAAAAAATCCTGGAACCGGAACCTTAATGTTTAGAAAATTAAAATCGGAACCGAAATCTTTATTTTGAATTTTTAAGAACCGGAACTGGAACCGAAACCTATATTTGTAAAAGGTTCCAGTCTCTGACCTAAACCAGTGGTAACTCTTCTGTTTGTTCATCATCGTCATCGAAAAAAAGAAATTTACCAATAAGTCGCAATAAAAAGAGATCCATTGGTTAATAGGTTTTAAAATCTTAAAATACAAACAACTCAAAGAAAAAAATTCATTTTAAAACCAGATAGTTTCCAACCGAGTTCGATTGGTCCAGTCAGCTCAAGACGTCAATGACGTCACGCTCTGCATATCCTTGCTCGCTTTACCGAATATGATGCCGAACTTACCGACATATGTAACGCCTTTTTGAGTCTTTTGGCCGGTTTCACAAGCTTGATTAAATGCTTATTAACTTAATTGTCATTAAGTTTGAAATTCGGAAATTTCATTGACTGAGATTTAAGAGACCTTAAGTTTTATCCAATTACATTTCCAAATTTCAGATTTAATCAGGATTAAGTTAACCAGAACTTAATCAAGCTTTGTGAAACCGGCCATTTATCTACTGTGTGCAGTGTTGCCAACCGAACTATAATTATAGTATTTATGCTATAATTGGGGCTACCGGTGCAGTTACAGCCAAAAAAATCTGGACGCTTATTTGAGATTACATAACTTTTTTTGTAAAATTGTTGTTTGTAGATCAGGCTTTCCATCTACTAATATTACTGTCGATACACAGTAGCGTCGCCTACCTAATAATTTCCAATGAGGTTTTGAATTTAAGATTCAGAATTTTAATTATGATTCATTGAATAACAATAATCTAAACCTCTTGCCCAGATTTTTTTGGCTGTAACTGTACTTTTAAAATGTAAATAGTACGCTAAATGTATTATATTTTTTCTGTGCATCTAATATTAAATTACACAAATAACATCATGCAAAAACAAATGAAAAACATCTTCGTAATAAAAATCATTTATATTTTTTTATCGTTAATTCTTAAGTATACTATAATTTTAAATGCTCCTGTACTATTTCCATTTTCGTTCAGGTTGGCAACCTTAGAATATAAAACTGTAGGAAGGAGCGTAACTAACCAGCGCAATGAACTCTTAAGCGACAGATATGACGTCACACCGGCCGCCATTACACACCGCCCAAATCTGCTTCTCTCTCAAACTCCGACAAATACGAAGAAGGGAATTACATTTCATAAGTGCATATTCATTTGTTTAAAATATTAAATATAAAGTTTATGTTCTAAGATTAATTTCAAAATACTATGTTTTAAAATTGAGGTTATGTAGTTTATGTGCGCATTTCGAAACAATGAGAACCGCCAAGAGAAATATCTGATTACAAAACCGGAAACACCTACTCGGCCATATTGAGACCCCATCCCGGTCGTATGTGGTAGATGATTATGTTCCTTCCTACAGTTTTATATTCTAAGTTGGCAACGCTAACGTGTGTAACCAGTGAACTAAAAACCAAGATGGTTGTTTCTTCTGATTAATAGTTCTGAGCTGAGTGCAATATTCAGACTTTGTTTGCTGCCCACGGTAGGAGCACTTGAATGTAGAAGCTGTTGGCACGTTGATTAGTTCTAACACATTTCACTAGGGGCTAAAGTAGCGCTATTACAGTTTGTTATGATCATGATCACGTGGTTTCCCTTTACAATCTTTGTATAGCCACTTTTGACAAATCTAAACACTACCAAATATTACTTCTAGATACATTTGACATTGATCGTGGTTTTGACTGTTTTTCTCCTTTTTTACATTATACATCAAACTATTGTTGTCATTCATGATGCCTCTACTTTTTTATGACTTTATTATGCTCATTTCAATTTCGTTCACTACAAAATAGACAAACTCACCCTTTTAGTGGCACTAAAAATCTTGCGCCTGCTTAGATAGCAGCGTGACAGCAACGAACTAGCACTCACGTTAGGTCAAAGGAGAACTGGCCAGCGAACGGGTAGCCCCAAAACTAGTCTGTACCTACTATAATAGTTGTCGAACAAAAGTATTTCTGTATTTAAAAAAATGTAAAATTTTGAAATCATTGTAAAAACTGTTAATTGTACGTAAAAAAATGATAAAATAAAATATTCATTAGGATAATGTCCAAATTTTTTTTTCTAGTCCATTTTGGCGGAAGCACATGCCCCCTGTGCCCCTGCTGGATCCGCTACTGTGGCTGAGCAATACTATAACTTCTTTTTAAGTGTACTATAATTTTAAATCCCCGTGTAATATTTCCGTCTTCGTCAAGTTTGGCAACGCTGATCTTGACCGCATGGCTATTTTGATTGTAGCCAAATCTTATTATAAGATCCAAATTGTATCATAGTTGTCTATTGATTGTATATACCGGTTTTATCACGTGTGCTTACTTGTTTAAGGGCCGGTATTATAAAACTTTTTACTTCCTAGATAAAATTTAATCTGAGATTAAATTAATTTATTCTGTCAATTTGCATATGAAATTGACAGAACAAATGAATTTACTCTCAAAGTAAATTTTATCTAGGAAGTAAAAAGTTTTATAATACCGGCCCTTTAGGCATTTATTGATTTTCTGGTTTTGTGAGGTATTTAAATAAATAGACTTTATACCACAGTGTAATAAGAATAAAAAAGGGGAATTGCAAGGTTATTTAGTAGCAAAAAATTATTTCAATATCAACATGGTAATGTTAAAAATTATGTTTGTTAATAGGTACCACAATTTTATTCGACCAGAAACTAATAACAATTACTGATATTACCATGTCAGGTTATGTACCTTGTGTGATGGTAGGCTGTGAGGATAAAAAATCATCCAGGCATCGTTTTCCCAATCCCGAGAAGGATAGGACTCGGTTTGATGCCTGGATTACTCTAGTTGCCAACCCGAATCTTGTTGATTTACAACCCACTAAAATCTATAGGAATTATCGTGTGTGCCATCAACATTTCACGACAAACGACATATCATCAAATATGTACTTGAAACGTACAGCTGTGCCATCTCAGAAATTAACTATAAGTAGAGGTATTGCATTATATTGTATATCGGTAAGAATTCAATTATAATAGTTTATGTACTTTTTTAGATGTATCACAACCAATACGATTGGAAAAAGCATTTACATCATCTAACTCTGAATCTCGTATTGATATAGATGGTGAGTTATTTGCATAATTAATAATTTTCTATTAATATTTTTTATTTTATTATTTGTTATATTAAGTCTCTTATTGTAGAGACCTTTACAAGTAGTTTTTAAGCTATTGGTAATTACTAATTTTAGATGTAATTATGCAGAATCAGTTAGAATCTGAAATGCCGATTTCCCAGACTATTGAAATCAAGGCATCAGCCACATTAAAACTTACTGATAGTATGGATACGGGTAAGTTATTTTTGTAGATTTATATTAGGCGTTTACGAAAATTGTATCGGATATATACCGTGTAGCGAAAGCGTTCGGAAATTGTATCACTGATACTCTACCGGTGTTTGTAAATTCATCACTCAATTCTAGTAATGGTGAGTTATATTTTCTATTACAATACATTTAATTAAAATTGAACGTTTGTGATTTGCAATGACTCATTATTGAAGTCTATAAATGTCTCCTATTCCATCGAGTTGACACCTAAAGCAAAAGTTTGTATCAGAGGGCAAGAAAGCTGCCGAATGTTGTATCAGTTTATAAGAAGAGACCACTCATTACGATTTGCAAGGAAAACTTCTAATTTCTTGGATAATCCAAAAACATCACTGCGAAGTGAAACTGTAAACTTCTGCATTCAACAGTTATCACGTAAAGTGACAAAGGCTAGAGGGCAACAGTCCATATTAGATGAAAAATTAATGTCTCTAGCTCTGTATAAACATCAGGTTCTTGTAAATCTGTTAATAATATTAGAATTGGAAAAAATACCAAAATAGCCAATAAAAGTTGTACTATACAGGGTGTCCCACAATGCTATTTACATGCAATATCTCCCTTATTTGAAAAGATAAAGAAATCAATCAAAAACTATTGTGAATGACTCAAAATGGATCTTCAGAAAACATCCTTAAATGCTGGTTGTATAGCAGCATTTAAGAGATCATGCCAACTTGATTAATTTTTCAAATTACATTTTTTTTCACGGAAATGTATTCTTCACTTCATTCTGCATACGGTAACTTACTTATTTATCTAATGTGCATTTAGGGGTTGAAAAAACTTTTTTTTTATAAATTGTACACCTCATATTCACTAACTAAATTATTTATTAAAAAAATATGATTAGAGCCGTGTCTACAAGGGAAGTACTGAGGCACTTTAAAGCCTGTGTAGAGTCCACAGGAGGGTATTTTGAGCATTTGCTTTAAGTTTAAGATAAATTCAATTTATAAAAAAAATTTTCAACCCCTAAATGCACATTAGATAATTAAGTAAGGCATACTACCCTATGCAGAATGTATTTAAGAATACATCTCCATGAAAAAACAACAGAGGGTGCAATTTGAAAAATTAATCAAGTTGGCACGATCTCTTAAACGTTGCTATGCAACCAGCGTTTAAGTTAACAATGGCGAAATTATCATTTTGAGGGGTAGATTAAAAAAATTTCTAAATCCATTTGAATTTGTATGTAATTTATTTTCATTCGGTTTACATCTTTGCTAGTTAGTTCTAACACATTTCAACAGATGGCTGAAATGCCAACAAAATATTATGGGGAGTGGCTTATCTAAATTAACTTATTTAAAATATGCTGCTACCCTCGCTTCGCTCGAGCATCAAACAACTACAGGCTCCAAATGCTAACTTTCTGCCCTTAAACACAAAATACTATTAATGAGTAATCATACTTCTTGTACGAAATAAGTAATTGACAAACCACCCACTTTTCACAGTAAAATAAAATTAACTATGTAAATATTTATTGCAGGTTGTGATAATTTCACAAATATAGACACCAATGGGCTAACCATAATCAAAAATGAAGTTGATATCAAAATAGAAACACAAATAAAGGAAGAATACAATACCAGATATAAAATTGAACCTCACAAGCACTGTTACGAGAAACAGGAAGAAGATATCACTTTTTCTAAGAAGCACACACAAATTATTTAACAAGTACATAGCTGTCATACAAAGCTAAAACGTTATCGGAATTTTGTATGCTGATTCTAATGGTGTCGGAATGATTGGCATTTAACGTAAACGGCAGATAGGTATAAAAAGCCTCTTTTATTATATCTGTATCGACGCGCGGATTCCCAAATATGTTTAATTTATCAGTGGTAAAGGTGTCGGTGTTAATATGCATTTTACTTCGTTTTGACATGCTGCTGCTGCTGTTATCGTACTTTAAAGCCTAAAGATTCAAGAAAAAGGCGACGAGCTTTAGTTAGTTTTAATCGAAGGTCTGCACTGGTCGACGTTCGACGGTGAATGACCTTTGATGGACATATGCTGATGTTTTTATAGCTAAAGTTTATTCCCATTTTTCACGTTTAAGTTCTACCTGATGCTCGTGAAAGTGTCTTCAGACAAATTTATCAACTCTCTTCTCGCGTCTACCAGTCTAATGGTAATGTTGTCGATCTCGGTGACAGTGATGGGAAAGTAAATCACATGCGATGGCTCCTTTTCAATCAGATAACCTGGTGGTACGCAAACACCGAATTCGAAGATTGTATGACCTGCTTGATTGTTTCTATAAGAACCGCCTGTAATATTCGTGTCTACAAAGATGTTTGGAGTTGAAAGTATATCGACAACTCGATCTGATACGTGTCTACTGACTTGTATATAAGCCGACTAAACCTAGTGAATATTCGTAACGCGCGTGATCTAATGTTATAGGTGGATAAATACGATCCGTAGAAAGCTTGTTCCCTGTACCGTACACCGTGATGGTCCTAGCCATACTTAACCGATTTACACTTTCACCTCTCTTTTATACAAAAATCGTAGACACAGATGTCCGCAGTTGTATGTATTAAACTTTTGTTCTTGGGCTACGTTGTAGTATACGGCGCAGCGAGGCCCTAAATATTTCACAAGTTCAGCTGGCGGTCTTAGGTCTCCGAAGGGGTCATAGTACAAAACCACGTTTCGATCCTTTCTATAGGCAACCCAATGAGTCCTCCAGCGCCGTCAAGATTAACAATAGCTCTTTCGAATTGCAAAGGTTTCGTTGCAGGTAGACTTGTTCTCATATAGACACCTCTAAAATAGGGAATGTCTTTAGCATGTTTTATTATATCTAGGTCTGTAAGTGGTCTCCGAGGCAAGTTATTCAGTTTTTTGACCGCCTGACATATGGTTTTAAGTACAATGCAGCTCCGCCAGCTCTATATGGCTTCAGGTAAAGGGCGTTCCCGTCCTACCGCCTAAAGCGATAGCTTCCATACTTTTATTATGCCGTGTAGTTTCTTCTAGCTGTCTCTTATTACTATTAGCAGTGTTAATAGCTTTTACTACGCCCGACGCGCCTCCTATAATTGCACCGAGAGCCGAGAGGCCAGCAAAAATTGGTATGAGTGGTAAAATACCCCCTGTAGCTGTAGGTACTGGAATAATTCGGGGTACTTTAACGTTTTTCCGACCGCCCACGTTTTGAATGATTCTTCTGGAAGCGCTCAGGGCATGATGTATTAAGTCTTTACCAGTGAGTCTCTCGCTTGCATGATTCACTACACCAACAAGCTTCTTTAAAACACCACCTTTGAAAGTGACAGTTTTCTTCTTCATCTTTCTAGCGAGACCCTTTTTCGCTGACAGTTTGTTTGTCTTTACGCCCATTCCCAGCTTTCTTTTAGCCTTCATTATACCGGTTACAAACAGAGCTGATGCTTTTTCCCCTAATTTAGAGTCTTTAGCCTTAACACGCTTCCAAGCAGCTTCTTCTAATACACGATCAGTAGTAAGTAAATAGCGGTTCAAACCCACAACTGCCCATGTTATTCTTATGGGATTTTCATTTACTAGTCAGGACAATTTTGTGAGGTTATGTGTGTCAAACTTGTCGTCCTTCCCGCCAGATGTCAGCATGGGTGTGGGGTTGAGTGTTTAGGCGGGAAAAAGGCGAATGTGATGCTTGTCCGTGATTGGTCGGATCGAATTGCCGGTAAAATAGGTTGCAGCATGTGTCGCTAGATGTCGCGGTGGGTGTGGTTTTGGTTATCTAGGGACTTTAGGTTTTGGCGGGAAAATTCAAATCTAATGCCTGTTCGTGATTGGTCCGAAGTTTGGCGCTAAAGGAGGTTGCAGGGCGTGTCGCTTTGGAGCTGAATGTAAACAAACGGGGTTGCCAAATCTCATATTTGGTAAAAGTCCCTAGATAATTTCCCCCCCCCAGGAATAACATACAGGGTTGCCAAAATGTTATATTTTGATAAAAAAACAGAGAGAGCGCAAGAAAGTCACTAGATAATTCCGGCCAGGACTTGAAAGTGTGTGTGTTTAGACCGCGCGCAAAGGCGGTCTTCGCCCTGGGCCCCCCCATTCTGGGGCATCCTAGGGAGATCGTTAGGATGCTTCGCTGTGGGCCCCCACTCTGGCGTTCCAGGGGAGATCGTTAGGGGTGGTTCGCCCTCCTCGGGGGCCTCACTCTGGGGGCCCCCCTGGGATCGATAGCGGTGCTTGTCGTCACGTAGGGCCCCCTTGTGCGAAAGATGTCGCCGTGCGCGTGAACGCGGCCGGGCGGGCCGGGTTAATCCGAAAAATTTGTCGGGGCCCTACGTGGCCGGGCGGTGCGATGATCCAGTGGGCCGGGGTGCGACGCCCCGCCACTGGGCCGTTGAAAGGGGTTAATTTGGCGGTTGCCTCGCTGCTGTAGAATCAAATAATAAGGTGGTGGTGGTGGGGTAAGCATTTTATTAAAGGGGGGCTGAAAAAAATAATATACAATCATCGTTTTTTTGAATTAGCTAGATGTAAATACAATATTAACAACATAAGCGTACTGCAGATTTTTTCTCTTTCTATTTTCTTTAATACAATTAATGAATAAATCGTAGCCAATAAAATACAGTAATAATATTAATTAAAAGAAGAATGCTTCTTTTTCTTTCCTTCTAACAAAATATTATATTCTGCTGGATGATGTCATCAGTTAATTATTGCATAATTTGATGTTAGGCTAAAAATAAAAAAACATTACATTTTATACCGCTAATTAAAATATCAATTTCAAATTACCTGCATTTGTTTTTTCCTTTAATACAATGAATAAATAGTAGTCAATAAAATACAATAATAATAATAATATTAATTAAAAGAAGAATGCATCTTTTTCTTTCCTTCTAACAAAATATTATATTCTGCTGGATGATGTCATCAGTTCATTATTGCACTATAACGAAATACAGAAACAAGGACATGTGCATGAAAATAAATATTCCTTTCATGAATGATGTCATCACTTAATTATTGCATAGTTTGATGTTCGAGTTAAAAATAAAAAAACATTACATTTCATGCCCTAATTAAAATATCAATCTCAAATTACCTGCATTTGTTTTTTTCGTATTTTACACGTTATAACGAAATATTGTTTTAAGAAAGCAACAACATATCATACGTACTAATTACATTCCTTCACTTGTCTAATTTTATGAAAAGCCTTTTTCATTTTACACTATTAAAACTGAAAGCGGTTGAGTTTTGTTTTTAATGCTATTTTTATTGATTAAAAGATGCTAGCTTTTAACAAACCACATTAGATGCACAGTTTTCAACGCATGGATTAAAACTGAATGAAGAGGGAATGTTTCATTTCAAATGTATTGCGTTTCCCCTCTTTAAAATGTAATGTTTCCCGCCTTGACTAATATTTATGTTTAGAAAAAACTGTAAAATATTTTTCTTAATGTCGAGGCATTTTAGATTAGAGGAGTAATTTATTACGACATGACATATATAATAAATTACTGCTTTTTAAGTGCAAACATTAGCTGCTTCTTGTTTCAGCAAAAATGCTGTACGTATTGAAGTTTCTGTCTTATAATGGGTTACAATATCTTATTTAGATGCGTCGATATAAATTATATGTGTAAAAGAGATTTCCATTGATATTTTAATAATTGAGTTTTTATTTTATTTGTAACTGATAATTTTTCTTAATATGAATGTTAATTAAAATGTTAATTTCTAACATAACTGTTAATTTCAAACATTTTTAGATCTAAGATTTGTTTATCGTCATGTTTAGATCTTTTTCAATATTAAAGCTCTCAGGACTGTATTATTAGAACCAAAAACAATCAACAAAACAAAAATGTTTTTTCATTTTTCAAAAAGGAAGATATTTTTTGATTTTCTTAAAAAAGTAAACTAATAGTAGTAAATAACAAATTGTTTTATATAATTTTTGTAATATTCTGTTTTGTTTTTGTAATGTACTAACAATGAAAAAGGATATATTTTGGTTTTTCTAAAAAATGTAATTGTTTTATGTAAAAATTGTTTTATGAAGTGTATTGTTCGAAGTACCGACAGTTGACCTTGTTAGGGGATGTTTTAAAGAGCGCACAATTTTATGAGTTATTGCTTGCAAAATAAGTCTTGAAGTTATGTTTAACGATCTGGATTTGATAGTTTTGATTGTCAAAACAGCGAGGGCGTGGCTGCCTATGCTGTTTATAAGTATAATTTATTTACTTAAAACATATCTTTTATTGTTGTTTTATTGTAGTCTATAGGGAGGGGCGTCCCTATAGTGTTCGTAAGCGTAACTCCAGCATATCTGCCGGAGTTTATAGGTATAAATACCCTCAGTACGGGGAAAATATGCGCTCGGGTATGAATGTTAATTTCTAACATAACTGTTAATTTCAAACATTTTTAGATCTAAGATTTGTTTATCGTCTTGTTTAGATCTTTTTCAATATTAAAGCTCTCAGGACTGTATTATTAGAACCGAAAACAATCAACAAAACAAAAATGTTTTTTCATTTTTCAAAAAGGAAGATATTTTTTGATTTTCTTAAAAAAGTAAACTAATAGTAGTAAATAACAAATTGTTTTATATAATTTTTGTAATATTCTGTTTTGTTTTTGTAATGTACTAACAATGAAAAAGGATATATTTTGGTTTTTCTAAAAAATGTAATTGTTTTATGTAAAAATTGTTTTATGAAGTGTATTGTTCGAAGTACCGACAGTTGACCTTGTTAGGGGATGTTTTAAAGAGCGCACAATTTTATGAGTTATTGCTTGCAAAATAAGTCTTGAAGTTATGTTTAACGATCTGGATTTGATAGTTTTGATTGTCAAAACAGCGAGGGCGTGGCTGCCTATGCTGTTTATAAGTATAATTTATTTACTTAAAACATATCTTTTATTGTTGTTTTATTGTAGTCTATAGGGAGGGGCGTCCCTATAGTGTTCGTAAGCGTAACTCCAGCATATCTGCCGGAGTTTATAGGTATAAATACCCTCAGTACGGGGAAAATATGCGCTCGGGTATGAATGTTAATTTCTAACATAACTGTTAATTTCAAACATTTTTAGATCTAAGATTTGTTTATCGTCTTGTTTAGATCTTTTTCAATATTAAAGCTCTCAGGACTGTATTATTAGAACCGAAAACAAACAACAAAACAAAAATGTTTTTTTAAAAAGGAGGATATATTTTGATTTTAATTAAAATGTTAATTTCTAACATAACTGTTAATTTCAAACATTTTTAGATCTAGTGAAAAACTTCAATTTAATGAATTCAATTTAAATGTTTCGAAAAATATTTTAATTTTAGCTAAAATATATCAGCTTGCGTAATTATAATAAATGTGTAAGTTGTGTCTCTTTTGAAACATTCAGAATTTAAGTTAAAGAGATATTTTATTAGTTTCAATTTCAGTGTATATAAAACGCAATGTTTCCGAAATAATAACAAAGTTGTTAATTATAGAACATAAATTTTATCCAGACTATCTTATGCTATAGAACGTAATATTAATAAAATTGTTTACGCTTGTTTGTAAACTTCCAAAAGCTTCAGAAAATATTATTAGTTTAATTGTAAAACTGACTACAATCCAATCTTTGTTAAGAAAAAACGCAACAACCATTCATATAATGAAACAACCAAATTATTAAGTATAGTTTTTCAATTTTGGTATATATAAACAGAGTAGTGATATTATGGTAATAATATTAAAAGTTAGGATTATGAAAAGATTCCTTGTTGAAATTATATTCGCAATTGAAATAAGTCATCGGTTTTAGTAATGTTGTATTTACCTAGCACTTCATGAAAGCAAAAGAAGGTTAAAGGAGAAACAATAATTGCATTTAATTTTGTTCACATCTCATAAATTATTTTTCTTATTAGTAAAATACTATAATCTTAACCGCAAACATAATTTTAATTTTGTAAATCAGATTTATAATTCGTATCTAAAGCAGCTAAGAAAAATGCAACGGTATGCAGAGTTGTATAAAACAATATTCTTTAAAACCCCCCCTCGCCTGTAATGGTAGATAAGATAGACGGGTAGATTCATTTCACATTCACTGCTCGGGAAGATAACATGTCCGACAACGGGAGCGAGAATAGCAGCGAAGGTGTGATATACTCACCAAGTGAGAGTGTGTGGCATTGGTTACGAGCAATGCGGGGGACGGAGGGAAGAACATTTAATCGCAATGACCTAGTCTACGAAGAGGAAGAGTCCTGGCCATCATCGATCGGAACTCAAACTCCTCCATTAAGCTTCTCCCCAAATTATTCTCCGGGGGGGTATATGGGGGAAGTGGATGAGGAGGCAATTGCGGAAGTAGACGCATTCGCAGCGGGGGCTGCTGAAGATATATTCGAGGTAATATTTTCAAATTATCTTCAAATTGTCGAATAAGATTTATACGTTTTTTTAATTCGTCAGATTGAAGATCAGGATGCCATGTCAGAAGGAGGGTTAGATGTCTTGACAGCGGAGGTGGCTGAAAATATGTTGGGGGTAATATTTTCAAATTATCGAATAAAATTTTTAATTTTAATTTTATTTTATAACAGATTGAAAACCATGAGGAAGGGTTGGCAGATGACATTGACGACGCTGAATGGTTGGAAGTGTTAACTGCTCCAGCCGGTTAAAGAGGGTGGGGTGGGGGCGGGGTGATAGAGGGGGGGTAGGTGGAGGGGCTTAGGGAGGGGGGGCCTGGGTCCCGCCCAGGGTTCGCGGTTCGAAATTTTGCTCTGTTTCATCCTATCTCTAAGCGTTTAGGAGCTACAGGCAAAAACTCTTTTCTCTTCTCTTTGCCTGTATACTTATACTTGAGTAGACACCATAATAATTCGTATCAAGTGGCTCCATCTTGTTGAAACCATATATTCTCAATTTCAACATGTAATTGGGGAGTTTAAAAGCTTTAAAAGCATTTGGTGACATATGCCAGCTATAACGATCAAGTTACAGTTCCATCATCATTTTCGAAAAAGTATGACCCAGTAGCTCTTGCACGATTCATACCTGCATGATATGCGGTGCGATGCTTCAAGCATACCGACAATTGTCATCGTAGTGTGATCTTTGCCTGTCTAACGATTTATCTTGGGTGTACGAGATTGTTCTACCTCAGTTACTGTTAGGATGACTAATATTTTGGTTAGGAAGACTAATATTTTGGTTAGGAAAACAATTTACTTGATAAGTGGTTTATTAAATCAAAAAAGATTGTTTGTGATTAAAATATGTTGATAAAATAACTAAAACAAGCAATCTGGTACAGATCAGCGATTCGTCTTGTTATTAATATTCAATACCTGCTCGAGATAACATTGAAATACATTAAAAAGATCTTAAGTTAGTTTCAAAATTGACAAAACAGATCGAAAATGTATTTTTGATTGAAAATGGCGGTTGCATTCTGTATATCTAGTCTAAACAAATCTCCCATCTTTCTTCTTTATAATGATATAGGTGTTATCTTATTTGTCGGTAATACACAATAAGAGTTATTGCACTGTACAAGGAAATGTTGCAATGAAACCTATTACAGTTGGTATTCAATACTTCGTATTTTGCACAGATACTAGCAGTAGAAAAGAGAGGACTGGGCTATATATTATTTTGTTGAATATAAATCGACAATCAAAGTACAAAATACTTTAAAATAAATTAATCTGCTGGCTTAAGGTATATGATAGATGATGTACGGCCAAGGTTGCTGCTAGTTCTGTAGCTAATTTCCTCCAAGAAGTGGGGGAAGTAAAGTCCATTTTAGCGGACAATGCCACTTATTTCCATAGTAAAAAATTCAAAAGGCCATTTGTAGAAAAAGGGATAAAAATATATTTTTGCTCTGTACAACACCCAAGAGGGAATCCAGCTGAACGCTATATTAAAGAAACAATTAAATACCTTCGTATTTTGACCCACAAAAAGCATACAGCTTGGGTAAAATATTTACCATTGGTGGAAAAATACATAAATGAAGTCCCAAATATAAGAACAGAAGTTCCACCGATCACCTTAATGAAAGGCATCGTACCAAGTCGTCCTTGGGGAAATTTAGAGGAAGAAATAGAAGTTGAACAATTAATAAATAATGTTCGGAATAAGTTGAAGAAAATATGGGACAAATATGAACAAAAGGAAAATCAGAAGATTAAGAAGACTGTAGAATTTCATGTGAATGACTTAGTGATAATTAAAGCTTTGAAAGTTGCTGATAGACCAAATAAAGTTTGCGCAAAATTTATTTTACCATATGATGGTCCTTTTAGAATAATTAAGAAATTCGGGGACACAACTTATGAACTAGCATATCTAGATAGTAATAATATTAGGGGCAAATTTCATGTATCAATGATTTATCCATATAATATTCCGCGTGAATAAAATTTTCAATATTGAAATAAAAATAAAATTTATAAAAATTGTTTCAATTTCTAAAATGTTATTTTTCTTGGGGGATCATTGAGGTGATATAATATCACCGTCTTGAAAATTTTTATCGAACGATGTTCGTAAACGTTAAACGAATATTTTGTATCGGTTTCATAAAGTAAAAAAGGAACATGTTATGTCTTGGGCATATAATTAATAAAGGCTATAGTTAGGATCTTAGTTAAATTCATTAATGTTTAAATTAAGAACTCAAGATTTAAGATTTCATGCAAACGTAACCTAACTTTCTTATCATAATGATAATTAGATTTCCATTAGAAAAAGGATATGATTTAGCTAGACTGTTTTATCACAATCATGTATAGGCAACCTAAGTTATACTTTAGGTCGGTTTTCCACTTGTTTGGAGAAAATCATTTTCCTATCCAAATTCTCAGTTACGATGTTCAACGTTAGACATATTCTTTGACTTTTCTTTTCTGAATTTAATTTTGTTTGTTTAATAAAGTTTTTGTATTTTCAATTTACGTATGTGTTTAATTGATGCTAATACAATCGTACAGCATTATTCTCTTTCAAATTCAGATTACAGTTGCAGTCTTCCAGCTTGCAGAAGCAAAAGTGCTTACAGATTAAGTTTTTTCTTGTTTCCAGGCATAAAAGTATATAAGAGTCTCGAAATTCAAATAATTTGTGTTTTACCGAACAAACCTGAGCTAGCTGAGAGAAATAAAGAATATTTGTGATGTTCACCGCAATATATATGATTCTCTTATCTAAATAAAATATTACAAAGCAGTTCTCACGAGAAAGGTAATACAATCTTATCTGCTTGATAAGCAATTCTCATGAGAAAGTTAATACTGCATACTAAGCAGTTCCCATGTAATTTGATCTTATCTGCTTGCTGATAGTAAGCAGTATTTCTACGTAACTAGCCTTTATTATTAAATCGTGTTTAGTATCACAATGAGCATATAGTATAGTAATAATTTATTACCTGATAAAACATTATAGGTTTCTAAAGCTATGTGGATCTCTAACCAACTTATATAATATACGAAATTAATTATTAAAATATACAGGTTTCATTTAATTTTTATTTATTCTGCGATAAACGCAATTATTTGATTACAGGTTTCCTTCAGTCAAATGGCAACAAGAACCTTCACAACATTTATTCTCTTAGTTCTCACATGGCCACAGATCTCCCTTCTCTCTTATGAAGCTTCTGCACTTCTAATGAGCACAAACAAAAATGTTTTACCGTCTAGACATTTTATATACACAATAAAGAAAAGAGCCGATTCATATAATGTAGAAAAAAGAGAAACGAAAGTCACGTCGAAGGATGAAACCGATTTAGTGAGATTGTTTCCATCACAAGAGGTACAAATCAACACTGTCGATACTGATGGGTTTACTGAATTGCATTGGGCAGTGAACGAAGGCAACATCGAAGTATTGAATTGGCTTATATCCAATGGTACTGATTTAGAAGCAAAATCGAGTTCTGGTTATACTGCCTTATCAGTCGCGACCTTTACCAATCATAAAGATGCAGTAGACTTACTTTTAACTAAAGGGTCAAAAATCAACACTTCTGATAAATATATGTTTACGCCAATGCATTGGGCAGCGGAGAACGGCAACGTGGATATTTTGAATTTGTTTTTGTCCAAAGGTGCTGAATTAGAAGTAAAATCGAGCGATGGTAATACTCCTTTATCAGTCGCGACGTTAAATAATCAGAAAGATGCGGTAGACTTACTTTTTAATAAATGGGCAAACGTTAGCGCTACTGATGAAGATATGTATACTCCTCTGCATTTGGCAGCGAAGCGAGGCTTCGTCGGTATTTTGAATTTACTTATATCCAAAGGTGTTGATTTAGAAGTTAAAACCAATAGTGGTAATACTGCTTTATCAGTCGCGACATTTAATAATCAGAAAGATGCAGTAGACTTTTACTTTTAAATAAAGGGGCAAAAATCAACATTACTGATATGAAAAACACGTATACTCCATTGCATTGGGCAGCGCAAAAAGGTGCCGTTGATATTTTGAATTTGCTTATATCTAAAGGTGCTGATTTAGAAGCAAAATCGATTTTTAGTTATATTGCTTTATCAGTCGCAACATTTAATAATCAAAAAGATGCAGTAGACTTACTTTTAAATAAAGGGGCAGCAATCAACAGTACTGATATGAAAAATATGTATACCCCATTGCATTGGGCCCCGCGAGAAGGCGCCGTCGATATTTTGAATTTACTTATATCCAAAGGCGCTGATTTAGAAGCAAAATCGATTTCTGGTTATACTGCTTTACTGATTGCGTACCTTAATGATCATAAAAATGTAGTAGAGTTGCTTTTAAACAAAGGGGCCAATATTAGTGTAATAGTTCACAATGGGTCCAATGCAATGATTGGGCTACGTATATTAAAATAAGAGGTTATTTTTAAACGTGAGTTCTAAAAAAGGATGTTCGTAGATATCATTAATAAACCTTGGAGGTGGTTCTCTGAACCAAAAGTTAGAAAATATAATCCGATATACCTATCTACAAAACGACTCAGAAATTTCCATTTCGCTATTACATTGAGTTTGCTATACATGGTGTCTGTAGCCACCCAGAACATACCGGAATTAAAATGGGAAAAATTTAATAAGATCAGAATTTGCTGTGTCTTCTTAATTTAAAATATTGATTAAAATGTTATTCTCAAAAACACCAATTCTCACTGCTACAATTACTTATTTTACAAGTAAGATTTAATTTATTCTTTTGTTAGCAATAAATGTCACTTTGTTAAATTTAATGTATTATAATAATACCACAGCCAGCTCTTATCCTATTGATCTTTTCCTACATATTATCATGATATTTGACATATAATACTGGGTGATTTTTTAAATTTCTGATCTAGAAAGCCATGACATAATTTTAAAACAAAAGATGCGGAAAACGTAGGGCGTAGTTTGAATCGTTCGATTTGTCACAACTGTCAGATTTCAAAAATGTTGACATAAACATAACCTACTCCAGTGTTGTTCTCGCTTCTCGCGAATAGCAGTGTGATCAACGCTACGCCCTACGTTTCGGTGACCTTCGATACGGCGTAAAAATCACGACTTACTAGATCAGAAATTTAAAAAATCACCCGGTAGAAAGTATGCACCCACATATAAATTTTTTCCAAGGAGATGTTAGGTAGGTTGCATAACCTCAAAGAGAAAAGTAATTATTTTTAATAATTTTTTTTTATGAAGACAAAAAAGAACACACTCTAGAACACATTAGGCAGTAAAATGATAAATTTTAAAGTTGATTTTTCTTAGGATCTTGGTATTTTTTCATTATTCAGCTAACGATGTGAAATCGTGACATAATTAGGCAATTAAAATAAAGTAGAGGCCAAATTAAGGCAAGTTTTGACCTAAAACAGACAAGGTGTATGGTAGTGATGATGTATGCAAGTATTTGCTACCTTACATGAATTATTTGTATCAGAAAATAATAGTTAAATTTAAAGAGATTTTGATATCGTTAAATTTTTCTTCATTAGCTAGATTATACAGCTCGTGGTCAAAATGCTTTAATGCTGTTTTGTTAAACAGTTTCTTAAGCACAGTTTTGAAACAATCTCGAATGTTGGGATTGCTTTTTGTAGAAGATATCATTGAAATAAAATGTAAATTTGTGCGTTGTTTCATTCCAATCTGAAATAATGTAATTTAGCTACTATTTTCATGTTATTGATGTCCAAAAGTATGTAAATAATGTTTATTAGGATGTAAGGTTGGATTTTGTCAAGATAGAAAGATGTAAATAGGTAATTTTAAGTAGTTAAGTTAATTTTAGTTATTTGATAGTTGTGTAGGAAATGTATTTTGGTTGACATTCTTTAGTGGCCTTATTTTGTATGTAAGTGTCATATATCAATGGAAAAGGATTTCTTTAGCTATTTATTTATTGAATTTTGTTAAGGCTCAAAGCCAAGTAGTCATAAAGTTTTGTTTCTGTTAGTATTATAATTGAAAAAATTATGTTAGTTACGTCTATAAGTTATCCCTTACCTTTGATACTATGTAAAAGTTATTAATACAAGTTTATCAATGCATATACGCTTTCGTCGGCATTATTTATCTTACTTTAATTAATCATACTCCAGCACCTATGGAAATACAACTATATCTGTATTGATTGGCCCTTCGAAGCTTTTACCCACATTTGGCATTGTCCAAATTTATTTAAAGGCTAACTAATAGTTATAAACAATTATGCGGTTAATAATAATAATAATAATAACTTTATTGCTTCTAAAAAATACATACATATATGAGATATATTTATAGCAAGTAGGTTGGCAATGTTAAAAAAGAGAGAATAAAAAAAAATATATATATACATACAAATACATTTACATATAAATTTGAACACTGGCGAGTATAATTGGTTGTTTATTCATTTAATATAAATGATCTGATCTTAATTAAGCTAATAATGAACTTTGCAAACTTGGTTGCGAGGGGTGGAGTAACTTGATTTAAAAAATGTATGAGTTCATTGAGGTTATTAATATCCGATATAAATTGTGGTTTTATTTCATTATAAATGGGGCACTCCAGGATCATGTGCACTATTGATTCCGGCTGGCTTAGATTGCATATGGTGCAAATATGTTGTGATTGGATCTGGTAACAGCAGCCTTTGTTTGTTAATTTTAAAATTCTTTTACTAGATAATCGTATTTGTGCAATTAGCCTAGTTATGTATATGGGCTGTTTGAAAATTAGGTAGTGCTGGGGTGATAAGATAGAAATTGAAAGTTTTGGGTAGATATCTGAAAAAGTTGACCTTGATAGGCAAATCCTGTCCTCATTAATGAGTACAGATTCGTACTTTTCGAGAATAGCTTTTTTGCTAGATTT
Organism: Agrypnus murinus; assembly: GCA_929113105.1. Classification (NCBI taxonomy): domain Eukaryota; kingdom Metazoa; phylum Arthropoda; class Insecta; order Coleoptera; family Elateridae; genus Agrypnus; species Agrypnus murinus. Next base: position 152,617,486 of record OV816028.1, on the reverse strand, counting down.
AAGGGCATTGCTATCGCGTAAGACATCGGTACCAATTTCTAAAGACTTAAGTAGGTTTTCTATCTGCAAACACCAATTATATTTATCATTTTCAATATTGGCTAAACTTGAAAGGCGATTATAACAGATTTTGGGATAGCGACATGAAGGCATATTTAAAATTTTAATTACCCAGTTAATGGTGAGTTTAAACATTATAAGTGATATTTTGACGCGGTTTGTTTCAAGTCTAATCATGAAATCAGGTGTAGTTTTTGATAATGCTAGTAGTTTCTTAAAGTAATAAACTTGTACTCTTTCTAAGATGTCTGCATACCTAAGTCCCCAAACTGGAACTGCATATAAAAGTGTATTTAAAATAATGGATTCAAACAACTTAATTTGTGTATTCCAGGACTCTGGTTTTGCCCGGCATAAAACTCCGATAACAGAGCCAATTGCGGATTTAGCTTTAGTTACAGCATTTATAGCCATTTGTACAAATGTTCCTGAGGAAGAGAAGACTACCCCTAAATAGGTGTATTTATTGACTGTGTCTATTTGTTGGTTATCGTAGTAGAATGACACACTTTGAGATGCTTTTGTAGCTCCCTTGCTAAAACATATAACTTTTGTTTTTTCTGTATTGACCTCCAGATTATTAGTTTTGCAATATTTTCCCAAAATTTGTAATTTTTTGTTTAAATCTGTTGGTGAGTCGCTGAGAATAATCAAGTCATCGGCATATAGCAGCATTAGTATTTCATGTCTATTATCAATATTCAAGCCTTGTGCACCGTTATCTCTGAAGAAGTTTTCTATATCACACACAAACAGAGAGAAAAGTAGGGGGCTTAACACTTCCCCCTGTAACACTCCTTCTGTGACTTTAAACTTTTTGGTGAGGGTATTATCTGCTTTTATTTGTACTGTTGCATTATTATAAAGATTAATTAAAATGCGTATTATTTTTCCACTGACACCCAGATGGAAGAGCTTTAACCACAGTAGCCTGTGATCAATAGAATCGAAGGCGCGTTTAAAGTCAATAAAGGCTGCATAAACCTTTCTACCTTTTAATCTAAGGTGGATTTGTATAACTGCATTTAATGTAAAAATGTTATCCATGCATCCCCTATTGGCTCTAAAACCTGATTGGTTTTCTGGCAGAACATTGTACTGGTTGCACCATTTTGCTTTCATTTAAAATCGCTGTGAAGATTTTAGTAATAGAATTGATCAAAGCAATCCCTCTGTAATTTGCAGGGTCATCCAACAACCCCTTTTTAGGTAACATAGTTAGTACTATTTCGCTCCATTTAGAAGGAACTGTCTCTTTTTCTAATATTTTATTAAAAAGGCAAGTTATATATGCAATTATGCGGTTATGTTGTATTTAGTTTAGAAAATTCTTTTGTTTGTAATCAAAAAAATCACTATAGCCTTCTTTTGTTTGAAAAAGGATATAGAAAGAGCGACCATTTTTGTAACACACTCTCTGTATTTTTAGAACTTCCAAACAGTGCACAGATGAGAGCAAAAATTTTAAAGTTATGTTGTGAGTTCGAAAAAACGTCAAACGTAAACAAACCAAACGTCAAAAATGATAGGTTATGTTTTATTGAAATGTTAAATCGAAGAGCTTTGAATATGATTGTTTTTAATAATAATGACATTTAATTAACATAATAATCATAATAATCAGTGAATTTATTTGTGAAATAATTTTTTTTTATAAATACGAGAAGAAAATTTTATTTGGATAATGGAACTTTTAATCTTCGTAATAATTTAGATGTTGGAAGGAAAATTAAGAATATAATCATTACTTGGACTGGACATGGACCATATTTCGTATACGCAGCTGGATTTTAACTTCGATTTAATAAAACCATTTATATGAACATAATTTGAAAGAGAGTAGGTGGTTGTTCTTTCAGCATTTTATTATTTAAACCATATGGAATACAGAGGATTGCTGTTTTTTAACAATTATAGTTGGCAAACTGTTGGCGTCAAATATTGGATTGATTAAAAAATTTAAGGTATTTAATTAATTTTAAATAAATTTAGTAATTAAGATTCTGATAATGCCAGAAATATTACTCTTCGGATAAAAGGCAGTAAAGTCTCTTGGGATTGATTTTTCAATTGTTCGTGGTATCCAAACTTCTTTTTCTTTTATATTTTAATATTTCTTTGTTGTTGTTTGTGTTCATTTTTAAATAAATTTTTGTCATTTCAAATTAAAAAAAATTGGTTTATATTTCTTTTGTATACATTACATGTGTTCCTGGATCTATATTTATTAAGTGCCCTATTGAAGCGACCCGCATGAAAGTCTCAGTGTGGTAGAGATTTTGAAACTTCACCACGATTGTCTCCGAGCCTGAGCATTTATTTTAAAAGTAAAGGTAGGTGGTTTGTATTTTGTATGTATCATCACTGTGTTACCACTGAAGTTTGTTGCTGTGCAGTTTGCTTGTACTGTCATATAAAACAATTTATATTAATCGTAACGATATGTTAATTTTTATATGTCAATGTCATGTTAAATCAGTTTGATCAACTCTGTAAGGAGCGCAAAAGCGCAATGATTTCTTATATAAATCTATGATATCTCATTAACAAACTTGTTTCATATACCAAGTTTATAATATGTTAAGTAGAATTCAACAAGGCTGTTATGAAACATTTTCTGGGTTTACTAAGATTACTTTTATCATAAAGGAAGGTCCTACACTTTCCATCTCCGAGAAATTGATGGAAAACTGATCTTTAGTGACTATATCAAAGAATAGAGAGGATAAGAATCGAAGGCTAACGACCTCAAAAACAAGGTCTGTCAAAGTGACATTTTGGTTAAAAGGTTGTCTCGATCCCTATACATTCAATACTTGACGAAATTGTTTTGTTTTTGTGACGTAGTTTTGAGAATTTTTGCAAATCAGGATATGGTTAACGTATATCAAGATGACGTCACAAGCCAACTCGAAATCGGAATAGGGAAAATTTCGTTCAATTCGTTCTAGACAACCTTTTAAGCCAAAATGTCACTTTGACGGACCTTGCTCAAAAATAGTAACGCCGCCATCTAGCATGTTGGATGTTAACGTCGGTTTGCTTCAAACCGACCAATCGTATGACATCCGCCTGCAGATCCGCTGCTGCGAGACAAGCGCCCAATGAACTCTATACTACACGTAATAATTATTTTGATAAGACAATCATGTACTCCATCAAGGTTTTACTGTTTCTATTACAATAAACATTTTTTATCTTATATCAGAAGAAACAACTAAGCTGTCACGTTTTTTTAAACTTGAATTTTTTCCTGCCTACGTGATTTTTTCAAAATGACAGTGGATGTCAGTGTATGCGTTATCAGTTATTACCAACATTACCACATCGAAAATACCCGCGTGCACATTTTCCCATTTCTTTAAAGTAAATTGTAAATTAAGGCGAAATAGACAAAGTAGTATGTAAAACACGTGTTACAATTCCTTTTTGTAATACTCGTATATTGCTTAACGAGCCGCGAGGCGGCGAGTTAAGCACACTTAGGGCCGGTTGTTCAGTACGTAGTTAACTTCTGGTTACTATTAACTTGGCTTTAACTGTGAAAAGCGAGTTGTTCAGTAAGAAGTTAACTTTTAACTATAATTTATTTTTGTCGTTAACTAAACCACCGAGGTTGAGGGTTTAAGATGTGGTTAGATTATGAATAACTTAAAAATATTGGAGAGTGAGAAATAAGACTTATAGACAGCTGTGAAGAAATTATAAACAGAAAGATTGTTAATAATTAATAAAAAAATAATATAAATAATAATTATTATGAAGGTGCATTTTCAATTATTTTTGAATACTTTTTTATCAACGATATTAATAAGGCTTCTCCTTTTGCCGCATAATTAACATTTCGATCTCTGACAACTTTTATTATTTATTACTTGCAGATGTTGTAATTTATTATTAGATTGCATTAATAAAACGATAGAATTCAGAAAAATAAATGCGTTAGATAGCTTACGCAGCAATTTACGTATAAATTATTGTATAATTTATATTAGCTAATAAGTATTATTCAAGTGAGTCCTCTAATGAAAAAATTGAAAAATATATATCTAACACTTGATTTAACAACGAAACAATTTAAGGTTAAAACAACCAATTACGTGCATGAAAAACGGTGTAAAAACCATAAACCATAGAAAAACCTTGAAAGAGCAACTGTAAAACTACAAAACCATTCTACCAACATAACGATTTCGAGGTTTAACTAATCTTAAAATATCTTTGTACTGAACAACCCAAAACTGATTTACACCAAATTTATTTATAACCAGAGTTTAGTAATGCCATAGGATATACGGCCAACTGAACAACCGGCCCTTAGGGGTCTATTCTGTAAGCCTTGAGCGAACCGTTCACGAGCGGTTATCGTTGTTTGAAAGGTTTTTCGCTCTAAAATTATTCTGTAAGCAAACAACCACCGTTATGCACTGGTTATGCACTCGTTAGTGAACAGCGCACCCATCGAAGATCAACCTTTCACGAACGGCTGTAGATTAGTCGACGTTAGCGAACGTTCGTGTTTATTTTTATAATTATAAAAGAAATCTTATATGTAAAATTATTGTATTAATTATATCACAGTACGCGAAAATGGAAAGTAATTTACTTAATCCAATTGTAAATGAATTAGATAGAATAAATATATGACGCTTATTAATCTAACCTCAAAAACTTGGTAGAGAGGAATCAATAATAATTATTAATATCCGCTTAGCAATAGTAGCAATTATATACTTTGAATGCATTGTTATTTCAGGTAGTACCTACCTCACTAGAGGTGGTCTTAGATCAGGTGGAATCCAGCTGTAATAAAGATTACAAAAGGATTGTTATTATTAAAAATAATCTCTTAAGAAGGTATAATAATAGTGATAGAATATTTCTCAATGAATCGGGAAAAGAAAGATTTACTATTGCAGGTTGATAATTTCACTATTGTTGGGGTATTTTAAACATTTTTAGGAATTTATTTGAAAAACTTTCTTAGTGAATTTGAATAGAGTTCTATAAAAAATAATTATTCTCATATTTTTAAATTCTTGAAGTAATTCAGAATTAGTAAAAAGTATTTACCTATTAAACTTGCCGAAGATATCGTAATAAACTGATACGTAATTATTAATTTGTGATTTTTTCACTTTCGGGTATGCAATTAAAGTTAGTAACTTTATTTAAAAGCTATATTTCGATCCTTTTTGGATCTTCGTCAGGGTTATATCAACTTTAACATACGGTGGATCTTATACAACCATTTTAAGTTGTCAATTAATGTATTAAGATCCGATATAAGTTATTATGTTAATGTTAATAAACCCCTGACAAAGATCCAAAGCGGATCGAAATATACGTTTAAACTAAACGAACTTTAATTACATACCCAAAAGTGAAACAACACATTAAATAAATAATTAATAAATAAATATTAGTTGTAATTAATTTATTTCATAAAAACCAATACAAACAAAGAACTAACTGATACTTTTACTATTATTTATTAATAATATTCCTCCAAGAACAACGTATTGTTGCCTTGTGGTTTTTTGATTCGACTTTCTCCTATCCTCCATATAATTTTAATTGATATAACTCTTTTGAAATCAATGCAAAACTGAGGCATTTTTATAAAATTGGCGCGTTCTCCAGAAATAATAAATATGACATGCGCACTATATACTTAAAATGATGAAACTGCATCTATATTAATGTCAAAGATGTATTACCTTTTTAGAAAACGCTAGACAATCGTTGAGTGCGCATAGCACGACGGTTGGTGTTACAGAATAACCTATCTGTCGATTCTCGTTGAAGTAGCCGCTGAGGAAGTCGCTAACGATCGCCGTTCACGAACGGCGCCATTCGTGAACGGTTAGTTACAGAATAGACCCCTTATACTCGTATTACAAACATCGTCATTGTAACACTAGTTGTACAATATACTATTTTGAAGTAACTGCTTTATTTGTTTTATATCAAAACATGCCAGGTAATACCACTACGTATTTCCTATTGCTATTGACCCCTATTATTACGTGTTTTTTACGAGTTAAAAAGAGTCTAAATTTTTAGTTTTCTAACATTGTCGGTTATTTCTTGACGCATTCTAATTACAATTACTATAGATAATGAAAGGGTTAATAAAGAGCAAATCATGCGGGTCATTATGTTTTCAATAATTTCATCAATTCGTATGTAAAATGCACAACACACAATCATATAAGAGATATTTACATTCCAATTTGCCGCCGCGCGCCGTTGAGAATTTAAATCTGATTCGTCACCGCGTGGCCAATCACGTCGTACGGCCGTCCTCCGACTAGGCGTTTGTGCTGTGAGTACCTACCTTAAGGCTAAATACAGCTATTTAATTGTAAATAATTGTAGGTTTTGAGAGTAATTTTTGCGTTTGTAACAACTTATGGTGACCCAGGCTTTAGATAATATTTTCATAGAGGAAAAGAAATTAGGATTTAAAAAATGGCAAAACATCCTGTACGTATTGGGATGGATAAAAATGAGTTCAACCAACCACGCGTTGATACATCGCATACCGCATCTAACACTTGTCGGTCGGTGAATACACATCCCGGTCGTATATAACGACCAGTGCTGCCGATTGGCGTATAATTCTCCGATTTGTGGATAATTTGGAGTACTCGGGGATAATTTTCTAACCCTCTCATTATCGGATAATTTGCGGGTGCTTTTATTACTTTAAAAATAATTTAACTAAATTACAATTTGTTTATAGATTTATTACATTTTTAAGTGACAAAATTTAATTTACTTTTTGTTACCGCCAAAATAGAAACTTGGCAACGTTCAAAGCAGTATCGTAACTACCGCACGGGCAATGCTTGGGGCCCCAGGTCATGAGGGACCGCGGGTTCTTCAGAGAACCGACCAGGTCTTTTTCTTGAAAATTGTTTGGACTTCAAGCTATTCCCTGAGTTAATTTTTCGTCTACGAGAATTTGCATGTACGCGTGTTTCAAATAAATTTGTGAGAATGTTTCTCCGTTGTTAAATGCCGAGGACATAAGGTCTTAAATTTTTTGAAGGCACAAAAGATACATTAAATCTATGCTTTAAAATCATATTGTTTAAAATTATTTAAAGTATAGACCAAATCAAGGTGAATGGTGATATTTATATTGCCAGATTAAGTCATTTGCGTTTTCTATTCATATTTTAAGGAGGGACGTCAGAGTCACACGTAGAAAAGTGGTTACGTTAATATTACACAAAAATAAATGTTGCCTGTTTACTAATAGGCAACATTTATGGTTTAAACAATACTAGTGTTTAAACACAGTTACCTGTAATATTAACAAAACGTAGTATAAAATAAGTACGAAAAACTGTTGGTAGAATCGAAAAAATGTTTTACCAGAACAAGAAAAAGCTTATGTTAATACTTTACTGTTAAATCTATTGTACATAAATTTTCCATTGATCTTTTATTTACTTAACACTTCTGATGACGTAATCCAATTTAAGATTAATGCACCACAACATTTTTCTCCGTTCATAAAATCTAGTGTTTTCGGGTTTTACATAAGTTTACCAAGTGATACGAAATATAGTAGCATCCGGAGGGTGGCCCCCTTTTAAAGAAAAAAATTCTAATTTCCGCAAGAATGAACATTTTTTTAAAAGCATCTATCATTTATATTAGACCCATATTCTAACTATTTACATTTGTCTCCCAGATCATTAACCTTCTTTTTTGCTTCTTTAAAAGTATATAGAGGGGCCCCGTTAGTCAGACCTGGGGGCCCCTCGAAGGATAGTTACGCCACTGATTTAGACGAACGAAAAAGTCCATTTTTATTTTTGGTAATAATGTTAATGTAATTTTTCTGTTCTACATGTACATTTCATTAGAAAAATAACACTGAAGATATTTTTCAAAAATGTACATTTTTATATTGTATTCCTTTCATTTCCATATACTGTGCCTGGTAGAAGTAAAATGATATTTTAGTATATCAAGAATGTTATAATTAGTAAATACAATTAAAATAAAGTGATGCTACTAGTACACAAAAAGTGAAAGTACACATTTACAAATTCGTTTGTACTCATGATGATGAGGTGTACCAATCTCTAAGGTAACGGAGTTTACTTCGCAGAATATTTGCCATAATAAAGATAATATTACAGTATTCTATAGATGATTTTTATTATTTACGTTTGAAATTTCATTCAGAGATGGCACTCAGGTCAGAGAATAAAATCGGATAATTCGGAAACACCCTGTGGATAAATTTAATTTTGAACATTGGTGGCACTGATAACTACATAATAATAATAATGATAATAGCCTTTCAATAAAACAGACTTGGTTATTGATTTCTCCAACTAGGAACCAAACCGAAAATACTGGTCTAGTGCTTACTATATAGCTACAATAGTATCAATAACCATAATTAAGTACAACACAAACTATAGAATGCTATAGTTTGTGTATTTTTATGGAAAGCTTAGAAAATTCTATTTAATTTGCTATTTCATTTCAATGAATTGTTTTTATGAGTGTTACAAAATCCTCCAGCTTACAGTGTGAACTCCTAAATACATTGAAATCTTTGAAGATGCCCAACAATACAATTTAAATAGAAACACCTTATTGTAGCACTCTGATTCTGTAAATGTAAATTACTTTGCTGCAGTCTTTATGGAAATGCTTGGAGGTGTCAGGTGCCAATACCGTTCAAAGATGTTACCACAAAGCACCGGAAACAGCTTTGTAATGGTGATCATACTCTATTTATACTGTAATCAATTTGTAGCAGTTTAAGTATTTTCACTTGTAATTACACGAGTGCTTCGAAATTATCGATTTGTAATACGAACGTTGATTAGCAACCACGAGTGTCATTTTTTGACGTTTTAATTTCCCGACGTGCAACGGAGGGAAATTTGTCAAAAAATGACACGAGTGTTGCGTTTTAATCAACTTGAGTATTACAACAGATAATTTCAGAAGCACGAGCATGTAATTCGGTAAGATTATTTCATGATACAGTTGTTTATTTAAGCATCTACTTATTAACATAAAGATTAGTATTTGACATGAAAGTAAAAAATGGGACACATGTGACACTAGTTTTCAGCGTTGTCACGAAGATAAAAACAGTCGAAAAGGACAATAAAAAATTATCGAATTATCGCTGTAATCCAAAAAATAAAGCCTTGCGATTGGTCAAAAACGAAGTAGAATGAAATAATCTTATTAATAAAGATACTATTATTATTATTATATAAAGTATGCCAGGATTTCGTAATATATGTATATATCTTTTCAATAGGACTTCGGAGTGATTTCAATGTCTTGGATATGTCACAACTGAGTATCTACAGTAAGAAGAGGATAAAACATTAGAAAAGCAATTAAAATAAAAATGTATAACAAATACTTTTTAGTACCAACATCATTTCACTGCACACAAGGAGCAAGATTATTAGTTTGCTTGTAGTACATGATAAAGCTGCTAGCCACAACAAATATTAAACGAATCTACAAAAGTTTGAACATATAAGATGTACTTAAAAGTGTAATTTCAAGGCAAATTTCAAAATTCCCGTGTGTCTCTGCTACCAAACAATCGTATGTAATATATCTAACTATAATCGTGTAATGAATAGAAATATGCAACAACGTATGCCCATTAATGGTGATAAAAAACCATTTAAATGTAATATTTGTTGTTATAAGTGTGCACATAAAGGAAATTTGCAAAAGCACATGTTCACTCATAGTGAAGAGAAACCGTTTGTATGTAATATTTGTTGTTATAAGTGCGCACATAAAGGAAGTTTGCAAAAGCACATGTTTTCTCGTAGTGGTGAGAAACCATTTCCATGTAATATTTGTAGTTATAAATGTTCACAGAAAAAAGATTTGCAAAAGCACATGTTTACTCATAGTGGTGAGAAACCATTTGAATGTAATATCTGTAACTATAAATGCTCACAAAAAGGAAATTTGAAAAAGCACATGTTCATTCACAGTGGTGAGAAACCTTTTGCATGTAATATTTGTAGTTATAAATGCCGAGAAAGGTCAAATTTGCAAATGCACATTCTCTCTCATAGTGATGAGAAACCATTTGGATGTAATATTTGTAATTATAAATGCTCACGAAAAGGAAGATTACAAAAGCATATGCTCACTCACAGTAGCGAGAAACCATTTGGGTGTCTTATATGTGATTATAAATCCTCACGAAAAGTAGCTTTGCAAAAGCACATGCTCACTCATAGTGGGGAGAAACCATTTGGCTGTAATATATGTGATTATAAATGCTCACAAAAAGGAAGACTGCAAAGTCACATGCTCACTCACAGTGGTGAAAAGCCATTTGTATGCAATATTTGTAATTATAAATGCTCACAAAAAGGGAATTTGCAAAAGCATATGCTCACTCATAGTGGTGAGAAACCATTTACATGTAATGTATGTAATTATAAATTTTCACGAAAAGGAGATTTGCGGAACCATATACTCACTCATAGTGGTGAGAAACCGTTTGGATGTAATATTTGTAGTTATAAATGCTCACAAAAGGCAAGTTTACAAAATCACATGTTCACTCATAGTGGTGAGAAACCATTCAAATGTAATCTTTGTAGTTATAAATGCTCACAAAAAGGGAATTTGAGAAATCACATGCTCACTCATGGTGATGAGAAACCATTTGAATGTAATATTTGTAGTTATAAATGCTCACAAAAAGGGCATTTGCAAAAGCACCTGCTCACTCATTGTGGTCATAAACCATTTGGATGTGATATTTGTAATTACAAATGCTTACGCAAACAAAATTTGAAACAGCACCTGCTCATTCATAGTGGTGAGAAACTATTTGAATGTAATATATGTAATTATAAATGCTCACTGAAAGGAAATTTGCAAAAGCACATGTTCACTCACAGTGGTGAGAAACCATTTGGATGTAATATTTGTAATTATAAATGCTCGCAAAAAGGGAATTTGCAAAATCATATGCTCATTCATGAGTAGTGAAAAACCATTTTAATGTAATATATCTATTTACTTATAAATACTTACTAAAAGAAAGTTCCCACAAGCACATGCTTACTGATAATGGTGAGAATTAATTTTGATGTCATATTTGTAGTTATAAATTATTTGAGAAAACAAGATTGCAAAAGCTTGAGCCTTTTAAAGGCAGGTCATTTTGGAGGGTTACTAGGGAACAAACAGTTTGATATACAGTAGCTTTACAATAATTGAACTTTTTAAAAATCTATTTGGTACACAACTAATATGATATCAAATGCTAGCTATCATTAAGGATATTTTATCTGTTTTATCCCAGATCGTGACTCTGTTGATTAACCAGAAGAATAAACTTCAGGCAGCATTTGATGAATTTTGTAAAGCTCAATGAATGAACGATTGAAAGGATAAAGCTAGAGAATGAAGTGGCTGATCTGCAAAACAATCTACCTAATAGTTATTTACATTGTGAGATGCGTAAGTAAACTTTTCTGTCATGGTGAAGAAAAGATAATAATAGAAAAGATAAGAATTGATAATAATGAAAAGAAATAATTAAAATTAAAGTCGCAACTGAAATTTATGAGGTGGCTGGTTGTGATGTTGTTCTGAACAACAAATTTCTCCGCATTAACATTAGAAACAATTCACTTTTTTAGCCTGACCATGTAAGTACTACTTAGGTACCTAGCAACGAAAACCTAGCATGTTTCACTTTCGGTTGCAGATGTCTTTTCAAAATAGTAAATTTGACTTACATGAGGGGGAGATGGAAAAAGAATTAATGAATGGTTTAGCAAACAGTTGACAAATAGATATGGAAACCTTGGTGATGAAAATATAACGATTGAAACATTTAGCGAGATCCAAGAAAGAAGTATTAGAGCTGAAACATGATTGTGTGCTGTTACGTAGTTAATTTAAATTACGGGCCATGGAAGATGATTTCCGGGCATGGGCATAGTTGAGAAAAAGAGTTTGTTTTTAGGAGCACCTTATTGAACACGTTTATTACATTGACATTACAAATCTTTCCTTTCGATTTATTAATTTGGATGAATTTAATAAAGTTTTATTATTAGTAAGAGAAGGTGTTTATTTTTCCACCTTCACATACCTCCAAACACAACTGGCGTTGGGATGGTGTTAAAAAGAAAATAACAAAAATACAACCAAAAAATAAATATAATTTTTGATAATCTTTCTTTACATCTCTTACATTTCATGATCTTGGAAACGAACTGGTAACCTAACATCTCTTTGAGGTCTGTGACGTTGATTTACAAAGTTATCATTAAGAATAGTTGGAAGATTTAGTTATTGTTTTCATTTTGTGGCTGTTGAAATAGAAGAAAGGAGAATGTTGAATTTGTTAATTAGGTTCAGAAATAGGTATATTAGGAAATTAGGTATCCCGTACATTGAAAAACAATTGTATAACACCTATCTTTTAGTCTGGGGGATAATGAGAATTAGAGAATTATAGTGGGATTTCATATCTTCGTACATATCAGCAGTATGTGTTGGACGCCTACGAGAAGAGACAACAAGTTGCTATTACTATTTATACTGACTTGAAACTGTTTTGAGATGATTATATAGTTACCTTACTGATAGTCTCACAATGTATTTCCAAACAATAATAGTTTGTACAAAAATTGGAAAAGTCATATTCTGCATAATAGTCCAGTCAAACTAGACAGTAGATAATCGCATAATCTACAAACTTTGTATAAACTATTTTTACGATAACACCGTTTAAGAGATATTTGCGAAAAACCGATTTTTCTGACCTTTGACCTTGAATAACATTTTTAGCCGAAGTAGGATTGATCGGGACTTTTGACATTTCATTTATAATGGTGTATTTAAGGTCTGTACCAATTTTCAGCTCTATTCGAATTTTTCCGAAATTTATACGTTTTTTTGTCTATTTTGACTGGACTTTATGCATTATATTCAGTTCTTCTTATGGCCGGTATCATAAAACTTTTTATTTCCTAAATAAAATTTGAGAATAAATTAATTTATTCTATCAATTTAATACGCAAATTGATAGAATACATTAATTTATTCTCAAAGAAAATCTTATTTAGGAAATAAAAAGTTTTATATGAGGGCGACACTATAAAATTCTTAGAAAATTAAACAAGGATTAGTTTTTAAAAAATTTAAATAATTTTATTGCTTTTCAAAATATTCCCCTTTAACATCAATACATTTTTGCGTTCGATGAAACCAGTCCTTAAAGCAATGATGCCACTCTTCCTGAGACACTTCAGAGACCAGGTTTTTGTAATGTTCCTCTGCTTCATCTGATGACGAAAAAGTGATTCTACGCATTTTATCTTTAATTTTAAGAAACAAAAAGAAATCCCAAGGTGCTAGGTCAGGGCTGTACGGTGGAGGGTCCATGGTGCTGACCTTTAGGGCAGCCAAATACTCAGTTGTTACTTTTGCTTTATGTGACGATGCGTTGTCATGATGTAAGATTATTTTTCCTTTGGGGCGTTTTTCACGAACTTTTTCAAAGATTTGTGGTAAACAGACAATTGTGTACCAATTGGCAGTAACGGTACGTTTATCTTCTAATGCTATAGTAGCAATATGACCCGTTTTAGAAAAAAAAACTAGCAATCATCTTCTTACCAGCACTGTGAATTCTTCGAACTTTTGTAGGCTTAGGTTCGGTTCGAAAGACCCATTCAGCCAATTGACTTTTCTTTTGAGGATCATAACAATAAATCCCAGATTCGTCACCAGTGACGATATTCCAAACCAAATCTGAAGTGCCGCCTTGGAATTTTTCCAGAGTTTTTCTGCACCATTCAATGCGTTTGTTCTTTTTGATCAGGAGCCAGTTTATGTGGAATCCATCGACAACAAAGTTTTCTCACTTCTAACTGTTGATGTAAAATGTTTTGTATTTGACTCATACCAATGCCCAATGTCGCCAGAATAAATTCATAAGATGTCCGTCGATCTTCCTCACGCATTGCTCGAACAGCGGCAATATCTTCATCAGTAACAGCAGTTCTTGAGCGTCCTTCTCGAAATTCATCACTAAGAAAAAACCTTTTGAATTTGCTTTACCAATTATAAATTGTTGCCTTAGACGGGGCTTCTTCGCCAAATGCACTTCTAAGCCGATCTTCATATTAGGCGTTTCACAAATTTCATTCGTTTTTAGAAACATGGCATTCTAGATATTATCAGTGTTCCCCTCGTAATACCGGCCATTAATTCATTATTTTTAAATACGCATGAAACTTCGCCAGAAACTTCTAACAAACGATCATAACCTGAAATCAGTTGATGCACTAGCCACAGCACGAGCTCTTTGACCTCATGCTAAAAAACTTTTGTTTGGCAGTACTGCACTGTTGTTGCATATGTATTACATAATTACTAATATATAGATCATTTATTATTATTAAGGTAAAAGCTTTTAATAGTCGATCGTACTACTAATAAATATGTAAACTGCTAAAAGCATCCAGTTTTCATATTAAAATAAAATGAAGTAACTATTGCAGGTTGTCATAATTTCGCAATATGGACAACAATGGATTAACCACACTAAAAGACGAAACTGATATCAAAATAGAATCACAAATAATGGAAGAATGCAACACCGGAAATAAAATTGAATCTTACAAACAGTATAACGAGAAACTGCTAGAAGACACCAGTATTTCAAATAAGCACACACAAATTAATGCGAATGCCCAACCATACAAATCTAAAATAAACGAATATGAAATTATTCAGGAAACTAACTTCCAGAACGACATTCTTACACTTAATCTTGATACAGAATTTCAATGTAATATATGTAATAATACATTTCCACAAAAAAGTGATCTTAAAAAGCACATGCTCATACATACTAATGGTAAAAAATCGTTAGCATGTAATTTATGTGATTATAAATATTCAGGAAAAAGCACACTGAAAAGGCACATGCGCTATCATAATAGTGGGAAACCATTTATATGTAATATATGTGATTTTAAATGTTCAACAAAGGGTAATTTTAAAAAACACCTTGTTACACAAAGCAGTGAGAAACAATATGAATGTAAATCATGTAATTATAAATGTTCATTGAAGACTAATCTGAAAAGTCACATGCTTATTCACAGTGGTGAGAAACCATTTGAATGTAATTTATGTGATTACAAATCTTCACATAAACAGAACTTAAAAGTACACATGCTCAATCATAATAGTGAAAGGCCATTTACATGTAATGTATGTGATATTAAATGTTCAACAAAGGGTAATTTTAAAAAACACCTTATTACGCATAGTGGTGAGAGACGATTTAAATGTAACTCATGTGATTATAAAAGTTTAGGAAAAAGCTCATTAAAAAGGCACATGCTCATTCATAGTGGTGAGAAACCATTTGAATGTAAGTTATGCGATTATAAATCTTCACATAAACATAATTTAAAAATACACATGCTCAATCATAATGGCGAGAAACCAGTTGCATGTAATGTATGTGGTTTTAAATGTTCAACAAAGGGTAATCTTAAGAAACATCTAGTCACACATAGTGGCGAGAAACAATTTGAATGTAATTCATGTGATTATAAATGTTCAGGAAAAAGTACACTGAAAAGGCACATGCTCATTCATAGTGGTGAAAAACCATTTGTATGTCATTTATGTAGTTATAAATGTATACAACATTTTAATTTCAAAATACACATGCTCAATCATACTGGTGAGAAACCATTTGAATGTGCACTATGTGATTACAAATGTACCCGAAAAGGTGATCTCAAAAAACACACGATGATGCATAGTGGAGAAAAGCCATTTGAATGTGATTTATGTGATTATAAATGTAACCAAAAAAGTAGTCTCCAAAAGCACATGTTTTCTCATAATGGTAAGAAACCATTCTCATGTAGTATATGTGACTACAAATGTTCACAAAGAGGTAGCCTCATTATGCATATGTATACTCACATGGGTGTGTTGAACTCAGAAACTTGCCCAGTTTTAAATCCAACGTTTTAAAAGTACCATACCTCGGAAATGTCTGCGCATAGAATACCATACCGCAAAAAGATAAAAATACTCATTTAAAATTAATAATATCTAATTAGAAATAATAAACAAAACAAATAAATAAAAATCATTGATTGAACATTGTAAATATTTAATTGAAGGGCTTGGGTTAATACAGCTATTCCTGTTTCAATAACTACTTCTTCATATGTTTTCATTTCGTTAGCTTCGAAAGAACTTTCTAGTGACACTGTCTTAGTGAATTACGTTTTCCTATCTTTGTATTAATTAGAAATGTATTTTTGCAGATTTAATGTGATTCTAGGTAGTGAATTTTCCATTTATCCAGGAACACGTTCTTAAGGAAGCATTTATGGTTTCCTGCTTTTTTCTTTATTGATCTTTATTTTGCATCTTTATAACTACCTTTGTACCTATTATCTGGGATTTGGTTACTTGCTGTTGTCGCTCTTGAATAACGTTACGAATAACTGGCATTCCTTCCGATACCTACAATAGGAGGATTTCTACAATCTATAGTAACTGAAAACGTAGAGGTATTGTGCGTTGTATGTAATTAAACTCCTGCATACTTCTAATTATAACAACTAGAAATCACTGTATTAATATAATCAATTAATTAATATAATGTACCTATTATATAGCTTTTCCATTTTTAATGATTTTTCCCCAGTGTAACATTTAGGAACTTGTGCATATAAACTTTGTTAGAATTTATTCCTGCGAGTGTGCCCGTTTAATTTGATTCATAAAGAGTATTAACTAATTACTATCTACTTGGGGCATGCCCGATTGTACACTCTAGGTGAACCCGTAGTTAAAATATTCTATTCTAAAGACGACGTAGCGATTGTATTTTTAGACTTGGAAAAAGCTTATGATTCAGTTGGCCACAATCATTTAGAGAACGTTTTACGGAATTCAGAATTACCGAAGAAATTACAAAATATTATAATTAGTTTACAAACATCAAATAGAACTGTTATTGATTTAGGCGTCAAGAAATCTAAATCTATTAATATTAATAGAGGCCTGTTTCAAGGCGCACCACTTTCACCCTTATTGTTTAATTTATGTGTTAATTATATATTCGATGAATTAAGTGAAGAGTCAGTTGTATTGGAAAATGGCTATTCCTTAGTAGATAACATGAAACCATTATCAATTCTTGGATTTGCGGACGACATAGCTTTAATAGCAAAGAATAAAGAGTGTAGTTTAAATTTACTAGATATGGTAAAGCACAGATTTGAAGAAATTGGGCTACAAATCAATCCACATAAATCGTCTGCTATTATTGTTAATAACGGTAAACTATCAAGTGAACACCTCTATTTAAATTCTACAGATAAAATTACATCGATCAGTGGTGATGAGAAAATTAAGTATCTTGGTGTTAACTTTTCAAATACATTAATCTTTGATCATATTAGTTTTTTTAAAAATCTTTCACAAAAAGTTGAAATTTTGAGTAAATCTAATCTTTTGAATTGCGACCAAAAACTTAATTTATTAAATCAATATATATCTCCATGTGTTATCTATACGGTCTGCAAACAGCTCCAATTAAAAAGTTATCTAAAAACTTTTTGGAAGATGTGGACAAAACTATACGAAGCTGCGTAAGGGAAATTTTACAGTTACCTGGAGATACTCCTAATGATTTTTTATATGCAGCTAAAACAGTGAAAGGTCTACAAATATTTAATACTTCGTGGGAAGCGTCTCTACAGCAATTTAATAAGTTTGTTTGTCTTGAAAAATCACATTGTCCTTATATAACATACTACTCGAAAGATTTGGAAACTCAAAAGAAATTTTGTTTGACTAAATTAAACATAAAGAAGGATGATTTAGAGAATGTAAAAGGTAAAATTACAAGTACTAAAATACGTGAGATTTTAAGAAAACGTTCGTATGAGGAGTGGTGTAAACTTCCCCAGAAAGGGCTAGGTGTAGAAAAGTAAAACGAGCGAATACATGGATTTATCGAAAGGGTAGTTTAAGCACCTCTGAATGGCGAGATTGCATTAAAATGAACTGCAATGTAGCTCCAGTAAGAACTATCCCTGGTCGTAGTGCCAACACATACCATTGCAGATACTGCAGTGAGAAAGAAACACTTGCGCATGTGTTAGGTTTCTGCCATCAGGGAGAAATTCTTAGAATTAAGCGGCATAATGAAATAAGGCAGTTATTAGCTGCAGCTTTGTCTCACAAGGGGTATGAGGTGCATGAAGAGATTTGTGGATTGTCGGAGGAGGACAGTATTCGACGAATTGATATTATCGCTATAGACAGAACTAAAAACAAAGGATTTATAATTGACCCCACCATCAGATTTGAAAAGGGTAACAATCAACCTAATGAAGTTCAAAATGAAAAAAGTAAAATTTACAATCCAACTATAAATTTTTATAAGTTAAAATTTCAAGTGAGTGAACTAACAATTATTGGGTTATTGTTTGGATCGCGGGGTACATTAGTTCAAAATTACATAAAATTTAGAAAAATGTTTGGTTTGCCGAAAGCTTTAGACAATGAAATTGTAACAAAAGTTTTAAAGACTTCAGTGTACATATTGCGTAATCATTTATATGGGAAGAAATAATTTATAATTTGTTAATTTTGATTTTTAATGTTATTGTGAATTAATGTTAATGTTAGAGTTTTGTTAATAATTGTTAGTTTTAATTCATTATTAGTGTTGGTATTTAGTTAATTAGCTATGTATGTCATTACTGTGTCTGTTGGCAAACCAGTGTGCTGGACAGTTATTCAATAAAGAATTTTATATATATCCTTGATATTTTGTGACCTTGATTTAATCTTTATGCATAAACAAGAGTAATTACCTCGCTTGCATGAATTCCTCAACTTAACTATTTTTGGTTTGTACATAATTCTTACCTAAATACTTAGTGCTAAGGTTATTTGATGTTTAGTTAAAGTTTATTTACACGTTATCTATCATGACAATAAAGTATTTTATGTTTTATTTGGTGACTTATTATTTTGTGTATTATCTGTGGTTTTGTTGCCTACAAAGAAAACTTTCAGTTCTTTAGGTAATTATGTTTTATTGGGAATAGATCACATTGGAAGAACTCGCAGATGTGTAGTTTTTTACTAATATTGTCGGCAGTTGACTCTATTTTAGCTATTTTAATCGACTCTTGGTGCCTGTTGCAGAAAATATCTTGTGAGACCCACCATCTCGCACTAGTTAGCTGGTAGCAGACAGGATTAACTGCAGTTAAAGGTTGTTACCGATGTTCAATTAACGACCCCCCATTTTGTGGGATAAATCTTGACAGCGTTTTATTCAGCTTTTAGCAGTTTTAAAAAATGTAGGGCTGTTTGGCTCCGAACCCCTCAATTATGAATTCGCAGTTAGCAAATTTTACTTCGCCGGTCCTGATGACATTCCAAGGCCAATTGAGTGAAAAGTACTAAATTGGTATTTGGCGGCCATTTTAAAGAATAATATAATACAATATATCATTGACCAGAGATTCTTAAGCCGAAAACAACTGGCTAAGGTAAATTGGGGCTTGCTACTTGAAATAAAAAAGTTGACGTCACATTCGATGAAACCAGAAGAGCTCTTTTGGCTATTATAATATTAAATTGTAGCTGCCATAGCCTAATACCTACACTTCGTCTGAATCTGAGGCGTATTCCTTTGTTAATAACATAAATATTTTATAGGCATACCCTTTGTTGTCACCCGGTATATAGGTTAAAAAAAACTTAAGCACACATGAAAAATGTAAAATAAAAGTGAAATCGGAAATTAATAGCAACTAATAAAGGTTACTAATAGTAGTAATAATACGAACGTCTCGCGCCACATGCGATCCGGTGTTAATTTGACATCGCAGGATTTGACATCGCAGGATTTGACATCGTAGGATTTGACATCGTAGGATTTGTACCTAACCTATTTAAAAAATAGGTTTCGTTTTCGTTTTATTTATAAGATTTGAGAAAACATATGATCACTGTACATAAAGTGGAAATTGGGTATAATGAGTTTCAGTTTGAATCTTCTTCAGGTAACCTCCTGGATTTGATAATAATAATATTTTATTTAACTATGTTACGCAGTAGTGTTTATAGCAAGTCATAAAAAAAGTAACAATATATATAAGAACATATCAATGTATATAATAAATAATTTCAATCAATTTTCTAGCATTTCATCGACGGAAAGACCAAATCCAGGAAAGCAATTTGTCATTGTATGTTCTGCATACTTCCTTTAAATTATTAGCCGATGGCAGTAAGAAAGAATTTTACAACTGTCATTGCTCCTATAATTACATAAACAAGGGGAAAGGTTCAAGACATTTTAAAAGCGAAGGAATAAATAAAATTGGAAAAGCTTGTCCTTCAAGGATGGAGGTTTTGACTAAAAGCGAGGGACTTATTCTGGTGAAGTTTTGGATAACCCATGTAGGTCACTCACTTGACATTGTCTGTTTTTTTAAACAAAGAAACGAGCTAAAATTGCAAGTATGTATACATGCCCTTATTTAAAAACCATAATTTAGTAAACAATTTTTTGTGTTCTAGATAAATTAAAAGGAGGCACAACTTTTGTACACATATTAGATGATATTCGGGATGCTGGTTTGGTAAAAGAAGAATTACAACGACTCCTGCTAAAAAATATTTTGGCTAGTCTTTTAAATAAAACAGATGTTACTATAAACATTAATACAAGGTTCGACCATACATACACTTCGTAATTTGATTTTTCCTATTGACAGGAATGCTATAATAATATTAGTTTTAATATTTTTAATTAGATATTTAATATTTATGTAAATGTAATTATTGTTTTTGCCTGAATTGTTATTGTTGAATTCTAATTATATTTAATATTACCTATCCTGTTTTCTTAAACATATTTCTGCCCTTGATAAATCTGATTCTTTGCATATTGATAATAATGAAAGTTGACTTTTCTTAAGCATTTCTTTTAATTATGTTCGTAAAAAACAAATTTCAATCACTTGAGGTTATTGCCAAAGGATACTACGTTTTTCTAATTTCTTTAACATTTTGCATAAATCCTTTTAGGACAAATTTCTCAACTTACCATATGCAAAAAAATATCGTGTGCAACATGTTAGAAAGTGTTTTCTTTTTCACTCATTTGCTTGATAAACACGTGAAAAAAGTATGACTTTCATAACTAGTTGTACAATATACTATTCTATAAGCATTGATTAATTTATATCCATAAAACAGATTTTTTTTACAGCGAATTTAAAGTAGGTATTTTCTGGAAGCTATCAGCAAGTAAATTTTAAAATTGGCGCTATTAATTTTGTGTTTTACCTTTGGCAGAAGTATTGCTAGTGCTACAGTTAATGTGGGAGACATTGTGCTTCTTAATGAAAGCCAAATAATGAATCTACTTTTGGACATACGCAATGCTGGAAGTAGTGCCGTTCTGGAACGTGTTACGGAACCTTTTGCAAATGAGATCGTAGAATCACTTCTAAGATATATTCCTGTAAATCCTTACAAGGAATTATACAATGATGAATATGAACATTTAAATATAATTTTAAGTTGAAGTGTAGTTTTAAACCTTATTTTTAAATAAACAAGTACAATTACTGGTTTAATTTTTTTTTATTGTAAAAGATATATTTACACAGTTTTCACTTAACATTAATATACCGGGTACCGCAAGGGAGTATTTTAGGACCCCTTTTGTTTAGTCTATATACTAACAATGTTAGTAATGTCATTATAAATGTAAATTTTATTTGCTGACAACATGGTTGCGTACATTAGTGGGAGGGATAATATTGGTATTTAAAGGGAAATAAATCTAAATTGTTAATTATTGGTAAAGGAAGTGGATATCTAGAGGTTTTTAATAATTTTGGAGTTAATGTTAATGGTGAGATCGTAGAAACAGTAAGTCATAAATATTTGGGTATTATTATTGATAAAAAATTAAAATTTGATGAACACATTAATTACATTTGTAAAAAGATTTTTTGAAAGAAATGGGGTTTTGGGAAGATGTAGTGATTATTTGACAACTTGCTCAAAAAGATTGGTTTTTAATACTATAATACTAATACATTTTTGTTTTGCTGCTACTATTTTATTTATGGGGAATAAAGGAGACTTGAATAAGTTAGGTACAACTTCTACAAAATAAAGCAATGAGAGTAATACTTAATTGCAATAGATATACTAGAGTGGAGTACATCAGGGTTAACATTGAAACTTTTATTAAAATTCAGGTTGTTTTGTACATAAAATGAAATTAGGGTTATTACAATATTTGACTGATAATTTAATATTAGTAAATGATATTCACAATAACAATACTAGGTTTAACAATAATTTTTATTCAAGTCAAAGAAATTCATCAAAAGCGCAAAATTCAAGTTTTTATAATGGAATTATTCTTTATAATCAATTGCCTGAACACATCAAAGGATTAATTAAAAATGTTTAAAAGAAAAGTGAAAGAATTCTTTATATCTGTCATCTAGTCATATATACAACACATATGTATAACTTCCAAAAAGCAAATATCCCTCGATATCATATCTGTAAATTCGAAATATGCATTAACCTTCCGACATTTTTTCCTTCGTTCGTATCTTTCCTGTTTTTGCTGTTATTGCTGTACCTGCTGTTTTATAGCCCAAATAAATACTGGGAACCCAATCAGGATTTAAATTGTCTTATAAATTAGCTGGTTGTCCTAGAAGAAAATTCAAATTAAAACATTTTTTAATTTTAGAAATGTTCTAAGTTTCAGAATGAAATATGTTACATGCATACCTGAAATAAAGTGCTTGGAACACACTCTTGTATATTTTGTATTATTTTCAGCTAAATCTGCCCGTTTAATAGCATTTAGCCATTGTCTTCTTTGTTCAACAGCTAAATCGTTTAGATGTTGTTTATGTTTATATGCAGTAACAGCGGGAATTCTAAAAAATCTAACTACATCTCTGTTTGATCTATTGGTACACCCAACTACTGCACAAAATTAAGGCATTTTAAAACTCTATTGTTCTACAAATATAACTAAAATTATTTATAAGTTACTTCAATGCCATACACAACAAACCTTTGTTTGTCATTAAGCAGCCATATTGAATTTTATTTGACAGCTGGTTGGATTGCCCTCATGATTGCCCTATTGTCAAATCCTGCGATGTCAAATAAACGTCGGATCGCATGTGGCGCGAGACGCTCGTCTCATGACTGCCCTATTGTCAAATCCTGCGATGTCAAATAAACGTCGGACCGCATGTGGCGCGAGACGCTTGTGTAATAATCAAATTCCAGCCACAACCTCCCCGTTCTAGCGATTTCAATCAACTCAACTGTAGTCAACTGAAAACTAGTAGTGGACTTTAAATACCAATTTCAACTATACTACAGTTTCAAAATAACAGAGTGATTCATTCAAAGCGGGGGAATGCGAGTGAACGAAAATGCAATTAACGACAATGGCTGTAATAGGTAACCTGTAAATGTACTGTATTTATAATATCTTTATTATTTTATGCCTTTTTCCTAGGGGGTACTGGAGTTAGTATATAATACTCCGATAGAAAGTGACACATGAATTCTTCAAATAAAATTTCTTTTAACTACATATGGAATGACTACTTAAAGTTTTATTGTAATAATGGTCGCTAGATGTAATTTGTGTGATTTTAATAGAAGTCATTATTTAACAATGAAATACATCTAAGTATTTATCTGGGTGTTCTTAACCATTACAAGAAATTGGTAAACCCAGAGTAATATTTTCAACTATTAAGGAACGGTAACATTTATGAATATTATAACCATCACATAGTGAAACGTCGCAAATCTAAAGATGTCATTAGAAAAGGAGTAAGATTACGAAATAATGCCTTCGACAAATAGTCGAGAAGATATAAGATATACATTTTTGAATAAATTCTAATTTTTGGCTAGACAACTGGAGATCTTTGGAAGGGGGAAATAGTTGCACGCTACTAACTACAACAAAAATGTATACTTCTAACTGTAGATATATTTAATTGTAGATAGTCGATTTCATCAGCGGTCATTCAAACCGGCACTTTGCATCTAGGTCATTTTTTACCTTTTCGCCATACTACGTTGTTATAGAAGGAATAACGTTCAAATACTTGACAACCGTTAAGCTGTCAATAACACCCTGGTAACACTTAGGGCTGTTAAAAGAGGTTTCAACAGCCCGTCTTTTTTAACGACCCGCTTTTTTCAAAATTTCTATTGCCAAGGTGAACGGTGTCTACAATTTTCCGACTGCGGAAGCATTAAGCAGCTCCCTTGGCCGTTATAGCTATCTTAACAGATCTTAATACGTAAATAGCTATAACATCGCAATTTGCTACTTTAAAAACCCCTAGTACTATTTTCATTTGCCATTTCAAATAATAAATTTCTGGCCTCGGCGGCCATTTTGTATTAGCCATTTTGCAGTTATGACCGATTTGACACCCCGAATTCGTAATCTGTGACCCCAAAAAGCTATAAGTACCTAGTTTTATCCAATTATAATAAAAATTTGATAAAACTATTTAATTATTAATTAGCCCCTTATGGAAAAAATAATAATTTGTTAATCACAATCAAACAGGGCATTAGCGTACAAATCTAACATTTAGACTTTGAAATATAGTCGATTACCTACAATTTAAAAAATCCTCAAAATCAGTGTCCAAAAGGCGAAATCCGAGGTATGTTTCTCTAGGAAACCGACAATGGAACTCCTTTATAGAAACATCTTTGAAAGTTCATTACTTACCACCAAAGTTACGACCAACACAGCACTGCATTTGTTCTTTTGTGTGTCTTTTGGACTCTCTTGCCTGTTGCTGGGCCTTCCTTTATGAGATCTGCAACAAACAAACATCATTAAAACTTCATTCTGCACAAATTAGCGGTGTTGCCATTTACTAAAATGCTTTAAAAGTAAGGAGTTAACATAATTAAATGATATTCTAAAGAAAAAGTGCTTATCTTTATCTACAAAAATATGTCTTCTAATCTCCTAAATTATTTAGTTATAATAGTATTTAATTAATACGCAATAATTTAATGAAGACATTTCAATTACATTAAGACGAAAAAAATGGTTAAAAATCAATAAGCTTCGACGATGACGACCAGTCTTGAATTCCAAACAAATGCTGACCTTTCACTTTTTAAATTATAATATCATTATAACGTAGTAATGGCTTTTCAATATAATTTTTAAATACAACAACTATTATCCTCTTATTTATTATTTCAAATGCAGAAGGAAGTGCTGCTCCACAACAGCAGCTGTTGAACAATGTGTTACAGTTTTAATTCTATTTGTTTACGAATTCGCTTTAGGGAGTAACAATACCCGAAATTATTATGCTCTATTAACAAAGCCCGCATTCTATTGTAATTTCCCTTCAATTTTGTTTTCCACCTCTCCCCGTCATCTGGTTAACATGTACGCGAAAATACGTTTCATTTGTTCAGTGCACGCAGCGAAGAAATCTATCCAGCAGAAGTTTAGTGAAATTTTTATTTTCTGGGTTTACACCAACTTCTTATTAATTAGCTCTATTGTTCGACTTTGTTTTCCTACTTCACTATTTAAAATAGTTGTGCTCATCCCCAACCAGGGGGTAATTAATTGTAAGTCTCGTTCTAAGTGACTTCCTTGGCTAATTACTCTTGCCTTTCCCATAAATTTAGTGTTTGGATGAGCCTAACATCTCTCCCAAATTATTAATCATTGCTTAGCAACGCTTTCATTAAAAATTCTCAGCTCACAAACATGAGTGGCTAATAGCTTGTAGTAATTTATGTGCTATTCTGTTGGCCTTGCCTTCTTTTTATTTATAAAAAAGGTGCTTGGAATAAGTCTAGATTTTCTAATTTATCCACGTATTTATCTACCATCTTGTCATAGTGTAAGAATAGAGGTGTCGCATTCCCAAGAATGTCCAGTACATCGAATATTTTAAACCAATCAGATTTTGTAGTTTGTATGAAAAGTTTTAACCTCAAAATGGTTGCGTATATTCGTAATATTATTTTTGTTAAAAAATATTTCTGTATTTAATTGGTATACATATTTCATTTACGTATTAATAATTATCAGTTATTTATTTAATTTTTAAATTAAATATACATTTTGCTACTTTATATGACATTAATTATATCCATTCTTTTATTTCGTTTTGAATAATTTCACGACTTCGCATCATACACTTTCGACCAATTTTTATTGATTCACGGATTCTGCTATAACAAATTTTGTAAAGTATAAAGTGAAAAAGTTCTTATTTAAAAATCTTTTATAAAGCTAATACATAATTATGATACCGTTTTGTTACTGAGCCTAGTAGGTATAGTAAAACCAAAATCAATGCTGCTTCCCTTGGTTAAATTCTCACCGCACGCCACTGAGTAGGAGAGAACCTTCCGTCGAGGTGGTAATAATAATAATAATTTAGAATCCGTTTCTCAGCAACCATAGTCAGTAACCAAGGACAGAGCACTTCCGCCTGCAGTGTGTACGAGAACGGTGAGAACGAATAATAACTATTTATTATGGCAGGTTGCGATAGTTTCACAAATATGGATGCTAAAGAGTTATTACCCATAATCAAAAATGAAGCCAATATTAAAATAGAATATGAAATATTTGAAGAGTGGAGCACCAGAAATGAAATTACATTTTGCAAAAAGAGTGATGAGAAACAGCACGAAGACTACAATGATCTACAGTACTACACAAAAACTAACGCTGATCCACTATCATACACACCTTACATGAAAAATGAAATTACAAAAGAAGCAAACTTCCAGAAGCATATTCTTACATTTAACATAGAGGCACCATATCAATGTAATATATGTAATAATGTATTTCCGCAGAAAAATGATCTGGAAAAACACATGCTCATTCATACTTGTGAAAAACCATTTGCATGTAGTTTATGTGATTATAAATGTTCACGAAGCTCTAATTTCAAAACACACATACTCACTCATAGTACTGAGAAATCATTTAAATGTAATTTATGTGATTATAAATGTTCAGTGAAGAGTTATCTGAAAAAGCATATTCTTAGTCATAGTAGTGAGAAACACTTTAAATGTAATGTGTGCAATTATAAATGCCCACAGAGCAGCACTCTCAAAGAGCACATGCTCACTCATAGTGCTGAGAAACCATTTGCATGTAATTTATGCAATTATAAATGTTCAGTGAAGAGAAATCTGAAAAGGCACATCCGCATTCATAGTGGTGAGAAACCATTTGCATGTTATTTATGCAGTTACAGATGTTCTGTGAAGAATAATCTTAAAGATCACATGCTTAATCATACTGGTGAGAAACCATTTGCTTGTAAGTTATGTGATTACAAATTCCCATGTCAAAGTAAACTGAAACGGCACATGTTCACCCATTATGGAGAGAAACCATTTCCATGTAATTTATGTGATTATAAATTTTCATGTAATAGTAAACTCAAACAGCACATGCTCACTCATAGTGGTGAAAAACCATTCCAATGTAATTTATGTGATTATAAATGTTCACGAAAATATTATTTAAAAGCACACATGTTAAATCATGGTCAGCAATAATTTGCATGTAATTTACATATGTGCTTTTAATGTTCACAGTAGGGAAAACAGATAGCTCTGCAGAAACCCGCAAATGAGTCAAATGTTACTTGATGCTTAATGAGCACTTGTCTGCAAAATTCCATTTCATATTTCACAAAGTTGACTTTAGATGTACTTTTCCTGTACTCAAATATTAGTCATCCTGATATAATCTAAAATGTGGAAGTCGATCTATGCTTACAAAAGAACTTCAATTTAAGTTTTTTGTGAAAAATTTGTGATAAGTAATGAGATGTTACAATTTTAAATTATTTATTATCCCAATGGGCTTTCATGGCCTGTAAAACTATTATTATTATATTATTATGACCTATATTTAATTGTACTTGTCCTGTACTAAGAGGAAAATAAACAAAAGTTGCTTATTAAGATTTTTGTGTGAACTGAAAGGTAAAAATGGATGCACGTTTTTATCATAGTACATCCTGTACAAGGGTGGTTTTATGATAAAGCTATCAATTTTTGATTTTTTGCACCAATATTGTACGCATTATAAGATTTCTCATAGTACCAATTGTAATTGCGAGTATTAGAAATAAACAATGATTTTCTCAAAAGTGGCATTATCTGTCAATTGCAATTTCTGTTTGCCTCGATCTTCTTAAAAACCGTTGACTTTATCAAAATATCACTTTCTAGAAACCTTGTTGCTCAATAGCTTAGCTCTTCTACGGTTTTTCACTTTTTTAATTATCTCTGCTAATAAGGGAGATATTTGATAAAATGTCGAGGTCTGCATATACCCTCCTTAAAATGTCATATACCCGCATACACCATAGCTTTCCACAAACTACTGATACACGCATCAAACAATGCTGCCTGCTTTTTCTTAGTATTGATATCTTTCACCCTTTGTTGATAAATATTTAAAATCTTTCGTATAAGCAGTTAGAGAAGTTGATAACTTATTTAGACAAATTTATAAATTAAATTATTATTATTATTATAACGGCGTCCTTCTTTACGAGCAGAAAGTGTTGTTTCCGATCAGTTTTCCATCAAGGTCACACACCTTCAGGAATGAGATGAAGATTTGCTTGAGGTCTTAAATTGTAAGTAAAGGATAAGATTAGGGGTTGATATATTTTTTATAATTTCAAACTTCGGCAACTTTAGGTTGTTATTTTATACAAGCTTAAAAGTTCTTCAAAAATTAAAAATATGCCATATTATTGGAAATTCAATGGAGAATCTGTTTATAAAAACTTCATGGCGCTATCATCTTTGGATTTTGTGATGAAATTGAACTACGTGCACCATGTTCCTGGAAACGATTTTTACAGTTACTCTTAATTTTAGGCTGCCCAACTGACAAATAGATGTAAAACAAACATTCAAGCAGCGATAAGAGGTTGAGCTATTTTCCCACTATTTATAACTGTATAATACTTCGTTCATTCTTCTTCTTAGAAATATATTTAAAATTTAAATAATTTTATGGAATGGAGAATGGGAATGTTAAATAATGAATATCCTTTTGTTAATATTAATAAATTATTATTATTAATAAATTAATAATAATAAATAAATGGATTTGTTTCTCAATCGCCTTAAACAATACAATATTTAAGAATACAAAATACACTTAAGTACCTATATAGAAAAATTATAAGGCAGCAAATTAGTGGTTTCCTACTCTTGTTCTTCCATTGGCACCTTAACCTACTGTAATTATAAGTGAATAATGATAATGATTATCCTATTTGTAATTCATATAGATGCTTATACATATTAATCTTGAAAGCATTTTGAGTAAGTCAACTCAGTTTTAAACTTAATTTTGTTGTATAAGTTAGCTGGCTGTTTAGTCAATAATTTTGTAAGTAAGTAAATGGTAGTAAATCATAACCTCAATTTTACAAATACATTGAATATCTAACACTTCATTTGAATGTAATTTGAAATAATAAATTCTCAAAACATTTTTAGATTTCCATGTAATAGACCGGTTATTGTAAATGTATGGATTAAAGCCATCAGAAGGATATATCGTTAAATCAATTTTACATTAATTCAACAACAATTTTTATAATAACTTTATATGCTGGTAGTCGAACCAGTAGCTCAGAGGTAGAGATGTCGCTTAGAAAGTGGAAGGCCCAGGGTTCGATTTCCAGCTGGGTTGAGAATTTTTTCTATATGGATTTGCATACAAAATATAATTTAAAGTAAAACATTAATTAAACAAAATAAATTAACATAAATAAAATACAAAATGAACACAAACGTGTTTTAATAAATATAAAGTATAAATAAAAAAAATAAAGTTTTGTTAATGAACGACTATTATACTCACAATTTTATAGTGATATGTGTATAAATCACAGACTATTATGAGTGTAATAGTCGTCCAGTAACAATTTTTAATTTTTAAAAATAAATTAACCTTTATCTAAAAGTTATAACTTTGTATATTTCAAATAATTACAAATTTTGTATGTGCTGACATCTATGGCATTTTAATAGAACCACTGAAAATACGAAATCATTTCCCACGGTCATTTCCGTACAGTTTAAAGATTATGAACAATGAGTCAACGGGTCCAGTGCTTAAAAGTAATAAAAGACAATTTAAAAGATGAAATATAAAATAAATACAAAGATTAGTTAAAGTTTCACAAGTTTTATTAATATCTTAACCTGACAATATTGTTTCGACACTTTGTGTCATTATCAAAGGTAGATAAGATTGATAAACAAACACGTTGCTAAGGATAAATACATACAGAAAATAGGTAACTAAATAGAATACATAACAAAAACTAAATATTTAACACTTCTAATAAAGGAGAATTACTAAGCTCAGTTTGTTCATTCATTAAAGGTACTGTGCGTTTATGTCTGTATATTTCAAAAGCTTCTGAAAATGTCTAATTTGTGTTTGTTGTTGCAAAAATGTAAGAATTTAATGTTGTTTTGAGGTGTCATTGGGTGGTTCTGTTCCAAAATGGGTTTGGCATAATTCGATTTTTCTGGATGTTTAAGTCTATAAGAGCGTACGTGTTCTTTGTATCTTATGTCGAAATTTCTAAGTGTTTGTCCAATATAAACCAATGTTATGGTTATACTGGTTTGCATGTGCTAATTGTTTGATGATTGAAATTTCTTTATCAAAATGTGATCGTTTCATTGGAGTAGTTAAAGCTCGGTGTACTAAAGATCTATAAGCCGCTAGTTTATGCATTTTATGATGACATGAATCGTTAGGAATAGTGACGTCTGTGCTTGTGGGTTTTCTGTATATGGAAAAATCAAATTCATTGTCTGTATTAATTGTAATAGTTAAATCAAAAAAATTAATAGCTCTATTTTGTTCTGTTTCTAGTGTAAACGTGATTTATACTTGCCTGTATATTTGAGAACGCGCTATCTTTTATTAATTCTGGCTTGTTAATTATAATAAACAGAAACAAAGCTGCATAAGAAACATTAAATTAAATTCTCGAATGACAATAATAAAAATATAAATTTTATTATTATTAAAAAAGCTTAATAAATTTTGAAGGTTAACAGATGTGGTTTGGCTTGACACTCACGTTTCACTGTTGCGGCATCTAGCGGCGACTTTCGAACTAATGATCTCGTTTCAATTTTGGGTGAAAAATTTATCATGGCAAGCATAGGGGAGTTGACCTACCAGTGTTTTATATATCTTGGTTAAATCCAAAAAAGTAATAGTTCTATTTTGTTCTGTTTCTAGTGTAAACGTGATGTTTGGGTGAAGACTGTTAATAAGAATTAAAAATTCATTGATAACCTCAAAAGAACTGTCAAAACAAGCTAAAATGTCATCAACGCAACGAAACCAAAAAATAATGTGTTTAGAAAGATCTAATTCAAATATTCGATCTTCCAAATTATCCATAAATATGTTAGCTAATAGAGGACTCAGAGAATTACCCATAGGTAAACCATCATTCTGTAAATATATTATATTATTAAAAGTGAAATAATTTTGACTGATACAAAGATCAAATAATTGAATTAACTCTAATCTTTTAACTAATTCTACATTACTATTAACTAGGAAATTATCTAACAAAGGAATACAGTCTTGTGGTGGAATCTTTGAAAACATGTTACAAATTTCAAAGCTTACAAGTTTTGTGCTGGAAGATGTATTTTCTGTAGTTTTTCTACTAATTCTAATGAATTTTTGACAGAGTATTTCGATTTGTATTCTATGATATTAATAATATGGTTGAGTTTCTTGGACAAGGTGTGATTAGGTGCGTTGATATATGATACTACTGGTCGTATAGGAATGTTGTGTTTATGTGTTTTAATCAGTCCATATAGTCTTGGTGGTTGTGGGTTTTTATGTATGATTTGTTGTTTTTCTAATTCGTTAAAGCAGATATTGCAGTTTGCTAAAGCTTGTTTTATTTTTTTTTTTGGAATTTTGTGGTAGGATCTTTGTTTAAAACATCTAAATTTTCTTTATTAATAAAATCATTAACCTTTTGTGTGTAAACATCTTTCGAAAGGATTACCAAAGTGTTACCCTTATCTGCTTTAACAGAAATTAAATTGTTTTCTGTAATTTTATGTCTGATAGATTGAAGTAGTGACAGGTTAGATGTTTTATTCTGTGTTTTGTCCTTTTTCAAAGATATTTCTTTTATCAGATTCAAGATTTGGAATTTTGCATAATTGTTGTGATCTATTCTGAGTATAGTTTCACATTCAACAGCCAAGATTTCTTTAATTTTTATTCAATGCTAAAGACAAAACACAAGATATCATGAAATCCGGCATTTACCGCTTGAATTGTTCTTTTTGTAACTCGGTTTATATTGGACAAACACTTACAAATTTCGACATAAGATACAAAGAACACGAATTATGCCAAACACATTTTGGAACAGAACCACCCAATGACACCTCAAAACAATATTAAATTCTTACATTTTTGCAACAACAAACACAAATTAGACATTTTAGAAGCTTTTGAAATATACAGACATAAACGCACAGTACCTTTAATGAATGAACAAACTGAGCTTAGTAATTCTCCTTTATTAGAAGTGTTAGATATTTAGTTTTTGTTATGTATTGTATCTAGTTGCCTATTTTCTGTATGTATTTATCCTTAGCAACGTGTTTGTTTATCAATCTTATCTACCTTTGATAATGACACAAAGTGTCGAAACAATATTGTCAGGTTAAGATATTAATAAAACTTGTGAAACTTTAACTAATCTTT
The DNA here is from genome assembly GCA_929113105.1 of Agrypnus murinus. Classification (NCBI taxonomy): domain Eukaryota; kingdom Metazoa; phylum Arthropoda; class Insecta; order Coleoptera; family Elateridae; genus Agrypnus; species Agrypnus murinus. The sequence goes on along the minus strand of OV816028.1, from coordinate 152,584,455 downwards.
GTATTTATATTATATTTCATGATTATGGAGTTCCACAAAGTAAGGCTGGAGACAGTAAACGCAATTTAAAAGACTTTATAATGCCGAATTGTAGGGTTCTAATAACCTTTCACAGGTACATATTACAATATTTTTACGATCTTCACACGCAACTTTTCCTCTTACACGTCCAAATTATGTTTATGATTTTAGATTTCCAGCAAATGATGGACGTAGAAATCAATGGTTGTTTGCTATAAGTGCATGGCCACCATCAGAGGATTTAAGAATAAATTATTTTACCAAGATGTTAAATCCTAATTCTATGCGTATGTATTACAATAAATTATGTATTACTTTTTAAAAGTCTTTGTGTATATTGTTATATAATTTTATTTTGTAATAAAATAGTTTTCTCAAGTAGCTTGTAATTTAATAACATTATAATTCACCTACCCAGCAGCGTGCCGTGCATACGAGACAGTGGAAGCAGGTTCCACTGTTTTGTATGCACTGCACGCTGCTGCATCTACCTTATTTTTCAATACTGTCATTTTCTACTATTTTTTCCTAATTACTTATACCTATTTATATTTTTGATTTATGCATTAACTAATTATAATGAATTAACTCCCAGTGGAATTAAACCAGATCCTTCTAGGGTCACTCTTACTAATTTCCCAAGTTCAACCGTGGTAGATTTCTGAAATTCGGCCATATTTAATAGGCCTTGTGACATCATATATGGCTTCATTTACATAATTTGTTATTAAATACACATGCCATCTCTATCCTCAATGTCAAAACAAATTTAAAATCACTGTGTCCAAGATTATTTCTTAAATAATTTTTTACAATTTAAGAACGGAGATAGATCGTTCTTCAGTTGCATTACATATCGGTAATGTTAAGATTTCTTAAAAACTGTTTCAACCTTGGGAAGTGCTGACAGTTGACAAATGACATTAAGGAATTTCACCCATTCGAAAGCATAGTACAGTTCTCCTTCCCCGAATGTAAGTCGGATGACCGCGCAGAGTTTTCTAGAAAGCATTGAAGGCAAGCCATTTGGAGCGACAGATATGATACATTCTTTGCAGGTCTGCTGCGAAACTATTCCATTACAAAATTTTACCTATCACTGTGAATGGTTGCCTCTTCGCACAAAACTTTATTGCATACCGACCATACACCTTTTTTACCCGTCTGTGCACGACATGAACTGTTATTCTCACATGGTTCACTATTCTCGACTAAGTGAGTTCCCATACCAATAGTTTTTATTTTCTATATTAATAATGTTTATTTACGGATCAACCATTTCAAATACAATAGAATATACAATAAAATATAGAACAATAGATAACAATAAAAATACAATTAATAACATGAAAATGACATACTGTAAATAAAACTAGTAAAATGTAAATGTTAATAATAAATATAAAAACACAATTCACTATTCAAATAAAGAAATATGTAAATATCTAGTTCAATTAACTATTACATAGATAATACAGTTCTGGCTTTATTCTTAAACATATTAAGCGATACCCCAAAAAAGTCGATTTGATGGTTGTAGTTATTAGCTAAATTTGCTATTCGGGCATGTGAAGAACACAGTCCATAAACGGTTCTATGATATGGAATTTCAAAAAGTGGCGAAGATCTCATAACTGCGCCTCTGATACGAAAAGAGAAACTGTTTAAAATTTCAGGACTATTAATTAGGGCATTTAATACTTTAAATAAAAAACATAAATCAAAGAAAGTGCGTCTTGTCTGTAGAGAAGGTAGTCCCATATATAATAGAATATTGTTGTAATTATCACTTTCATAACAGATGTTTTGTCTGAAACATAAATATTTAACAAATTTCTTTTGTACCGATCAATTCGTAAAATATAGGAAGAAGTGTAAGGACACCAAATCTGTGAGCAATATTCTAATAATGGGCGTACTTGAGATACATACAGAATGTATGGTTTTGTCGCATCTCCATTGCGATCCTGGGCAAGGGTCCTCTGCGGAGTCCCCTGACTTGTGCGACCGCTTGTGCGTAAATCCGCTACTGTTAATCGAATGTCTATCAGAAACCATTAATTCAAGAAAAAAGTCATCATAGCAGTCGGACGACCGCGCTGATTGTGCGAGAATATCAGCATTCTAGCCGACAGAGATGATACTGTCACAAACGGAAATTACTTCGAATTAAATAATTCATAATATAATATCTATTATTCCATTAGTGCAAATGTTACGCCAAGGTTACGTTCCCGTCTGTTGCAACGACCCACGTTGTTCGACCATCTGCGCGGACAGCTGTGATCACGCAACCCACGACTTGGAAACAAGTGTGCATTCTTCGTAGAAGCGCACTCGCTTCGCCCACAACTGCATTAGTTGGCATGCAACATATCCGCCTACTTACTCCGTATATGCGGGGCAACCTACACGATTTGCAAACAGGTACACATTACTTAAGAAGAATTTACCACACTTCCGCACAGCCTACAGATTCGTGCCAGGCACCAGCATACTGTAAAACAGTATACTCCGTTACAATATTTTTCCTATAGCTCTGAGAACTTGCCTTTTCGTACGAAACTCTAATGCGTCAACCGTACACTTTTTTACCATATGATCTGTTTCTTGTTTCACTTTTTGCGAGAAAGTAAATTTTGCGTGTCCAGTGCGGTCCTTGGCAGGAGGCATCTACGGGGCCTCTGACTTGTGGGGCCTGAAGCGACCGCTTCCAACGCTTGTGCCTAAATCCGCCACTGTATATAAGGGTAATCGACACTTCCTGCGTACGTGTCTAAAAAACGCATACCTTTGGCACCTTCCCGCGTCCAAACGACAGGAAATAGGCATAACTATTATTTTTTCGTTTTATAGGAAATTTAATTCTGTGTAATTTTGAATGTATTGAAACATTTTTTCACATCTGTCATAGTTTTCGTAGGTTTCATGAAAACGTTTGTGGCGCCTAGTAAGCGCTGCAGAGATATCAGCCACTCTAGTGACGTCACCTATTGCAGTTCCAGGGTTGTTAGCTGTAGAAGGCTCTGGCCAGAGCTGCTAACAACATCGTGATCATATTAACAAAGCTTTTTGCCCGATCGGGCGTTTTTGGTCACTTACAAGCTCTGCTCTCAGGGCGGTAAGTTCAACTTACCGCCCAAGGCTCGGTAATAAAGTACCTCGTCATTTAAGTCAAAAAACACTCACTAATATTCTAATATTCGTCCGTATTGAGACAAAAATTGGTTTTGTTTATTCAACTCCATAACAACCAGGCACATTAACCGACTCAAAATTCACATTTTCAGTATGATGTGTTTAATGTTTACTCTATATATTTAAAGTTCCCTTATAGATCTGATCGGACAAAAAATAGTGTAAGCATTACGGGCGTTAGGTACGCTTTACCAGTCTTGGCTAATATGGAGACTTCCGCTACGCGTCGGTCTCCACACTATTAGCCTCGACTGGTAAAGTGTACCTACCGCCCTTTATACTTAAATAAGTATTTTGCCCGATCGGGCGTTTTCGTTCACTTACAAGCTCTGCTTTCAGGGTGGTAAGTTTAACTTATCGCCCAAGGCTCAACACAAATTGTTGTTATTTACTCAACACCATAACAACCAGGCGCAGTAACCGACTTGATAACATTCACATTTTTAGTGTGATTTTGTTATTGTTTACTCTATATATTTAAAATTCACTCATAGATCCGATCGGGCAAAAAATAGTGTATGCATTACGGGCGTTAGGTACGTTTTACCAGTCTCAGATAATATGGAGACCTCCGCTCCGTTGGTCTCCACACTATTAGCCTCGACTGGTAAAGTGTACCTACCGCTCTTAATACTTAAATTACTATTTTAGAGCGATTTTTAACGATGGGAATCGAATGGATGTACTATTTATAATTAATAATATATAACTATTATTATATCTTATAGTTGTCGCGCTGTAATAGAATAGCCCGTGTGATATGGATGGTTCACAATGAATACAATAAACTGTCGGCTGTTGCTTTTTGGCTTCACTGTAGTCTACCGTAGATACTGATATTATTGTAATAGGAAGAGGTAATAAAAGGGTTTAAATACAAACACGTGCAGCTCTGCTGAATCTCGCGTACCAACTAACTTATTTATTCTAGAAAACAAGTAGCACCTCTACATTTTGTTACTAGAGGGCGCTACATGTACAAAGTACTGAACATTTGAGATTTACACAACACCCCCACTATCTCAAAGGTTCCACTAAGCCTAATATATTTACAAACTTAGAATGTTTTACATTTGGTAAACCTTTTGTCAAAACATCAGCTGTCATCTCATCTGTAGGAAGATATTCAATTTTTACTAAATTCTTTGAGATGGCCTCCCTGATAAAATGATGCTTTACATCTATATGTTTTGTCCTTTTATGAAATATTGGATTCAACGACAATTTATTTGCACTCTGATTGTCATTAAATACAGTTATGCTATTATCATACTTGATCAATTCAGATAGAATATTTTTCAGATATATAGCCTCTTTGGATGCTTCACTTAAAGCCATGTATTCGGCCTCCGTGCTCGAAAGAGCTACAGTTTTTTGTTTATAACTTTCCCAGGAAATAACTGCTCCTGAAAGTTTAAAAGTAAATCCTGTATAGGACTTTCTGTCTATTTTATTGCTGGCCCAGTCAGCATCAGCATAACCTTGCAATTCACAATTATCTTTATAAAATTTCAATTTATAAGTTTTGGTGCCTTTTAAATATCTAAGAACCCGTTTAGCACATTTCCAATGCAACTCACTGTAACTATTATTGAACTGACTTAGAAAACTTACTGTATAGGCAATATCTGGTCTGGTTAAAACCGCAAGATACATTAAACTTCCAATGAGTTTTTGATAAGGCAAATTTTTATCACAAATACCTTCAACATTATCAAGGCAAATGCTATTGTCCATAGGTGTAGCGACACCTTTACAATCGGACATGTTAAATTTCTTTAAAATTTGATCAATGTAACTTTCTTGATCTAAAGTTATACAATCATTCTCGTGATCCCTTATAATTCTAACACCTAGACATTGCTTGGCTTCACCAAGGTTTTTAATCTTAAATTTTGAACTTAATTGCTCTTCCAAGAAGCACAGTTCTTTTGGATCATTTGAAAAAATAAAGAAATCATCTACATACAGGGCCACCACTGTTAACAAATTATTATCCTTTTTTATGTACAGGCAAGGTTCCAATTTAGATTTTTTATAATTTAAATTTAACAAAACTTCATCTACCCTTTTGTTCCAGGCCCTGCTTGACTGTTTCAAGCCATAAACTGCCTTTTTTAATTTGTACACTTTGTTCTCATTATTTTTTAAAACAAAACCCTCTGGTTGCTGCATGTAAACATTTTCCTCTAAAACCCCATTTAGGAAAGCAGTTTTTACATCTAAATGTGTCATCCCTAGATCTAATTTTACAGCTAAAGCTATTAAAAGTCTTAGAGTAGAATGTCTCACAACTGGAGCAAATGTTTCATTATAGTCTATGCCTTCCTTTTGAGTAAAACCTTTCGCCACTAATCTAGCTTTATAATTAACTTCACCTTCACTATTACACTTAAGCTTATACACCCACTTGCATTCAACTATTGTTCCTTTTTCTGGTAGATCCACTAGTTCCCATGTCTCATTCTCCTCAAACGAACTGATCTCTTCCATCATTGCCTGCTTCCACTTGTGCTTATCAGGTCTTGAAAAAGCTTCACGTACGGTTACTGGAACTTCCTCTATGTTGATTTCACTGGTTGCACATGTACTCAAGTAACTTACAAAATCCTCGAAGGTTTTTGGTTTTTTTTGTCTTTCTGACCTCCTCGGAACTATCACCTCGTTTTCAGGTTCTTCCTCAGGAATATAATCGCTGTCATCATCTCTTGTCTGATCTTTCACATCTTCATGATCTGAATCATCCATCGTCGCTTCTTCGTTTTCGATACTTCGCTCTTCAGTCAGAGGAATTAGTTCGCTTTCTTCCCCCACTGAATTTAACAATTCTGTGTTCTCTGCCTTACTTTCTGTGACCATAGTCGTTTCATTCGTGTCTTCCAAAAAATAAATAAAGCACATTCTGCTGTAGTCGTCAATGAAAGTTAAAAAATATTTGGATCCCCCTAAAGATGTTTTTTCCATCGGACCACACACATCACTGTGAACAACCTCCAACAAACCTCCAGCTCTGCTGCCTTTGTTTGGAAAAGACAAGCGGGCTTGCTTTCCTTCACAACACACTTCACAGTTCTGCTTCTCTGTATCACCTTGATGTCCTTTATAAATGAGTCCGTCCACTAATTTACACATTTTGTTTAAATATCCACTGTTTATGTGACCTAAACGTTGATGCCAAATTTTCTTTGTAATAGGTGCCACTAAGAAACTCACGTCTTGTTTTTTTATGTTCAGTTTATAAACATTATCTTTTAAATCTGCTGTTGCCATTAAAATGTTACTATCATTGTAAATCTTACAACCATTCTCATCAAAATTAACTTTATTGCCATTACTAATCAGCTGACTTACTGACAACAAATTTGTGGTTAAATTTGGAATGTACTGCACATCACTTAAACGAACACTAAAAGTTTCTTTATCTATTACCGTCTCTATTTGCACATCGCCTGCACATTCAACTGGTATTTTTGTTTTGTTGGCTATCATAATTTCAGATAGGTCTGGTTTTCGTTCATTCGTTAACCATTCTCTTTTTGCGGTTAAATGAACACTGGCACCACTATCTATGTACCAATCTGTATTTTTAAATTGTCCAGTAGTAAACACAACGCTTAATCCAGCATCTTGTTTATAATTTGGGCATTTGGACATAAAATGTCCTGACTGTTTACATTTAAAACAAATAATTTTGCTCCTATCTTTTAATTTGTTTTTATTTACATGATTTTCATCATTCTGTAATTTACTGGTGCTGCCACCTTTTGGCATCTTTTTGAACGACTTGTTCCTTTGACTGTAGTTTGCTGCAAAAGCACCTGCAATGCTACTGCTGTCATCTGTGTGCATGTCTAACAACTTCGTTTTTATGGAATCTGTTGTTATGCTTATTCCCGAATGCTCCACTGCCATTATCATTGGTGCAAACCGATCAGGTAATCCCGCCAATAATAAAGAGCCAACCCATTCTTCGTCTATCTTGAAACCGGTTCTACGCAGTTTTTGCGATGTTTCAACGATTTGGTTCACGTATGAATCCATGGAATCATGATTTTCTAATCGTGCAGATATCAGGGCGCGTAATAACCCAATCTTTCTTGTGAAACCACTGTCATCGTACAGGTTCTTGAGCTTCGTCCAAACGTCCTTGGCTGTTGATGCATCTTTCACGTGCGGAAACAATGATGGATCAACTGTTAAAACTAATTTAGCCTTTGCTTTCGCTATTAACACGGTGTCTTCTTCAGTGCCATCAATACACTTACTTAAACCTTCAAGCACGAAAACATTTTCAACTGCGAATGACCACTCATCGTAGTTTTCGCGGCCTAATAGCTTCGGCACGCTAGCTAAATAATTTACTGCCATTGTTTTTCTTTCTTTCAATCTTACACGTTCAACAACTAACACAAACTTTTGATTTACTGTTTTTTATTAACACCTATTTCACGCGGTTCGCGTTAACTGGGTCGATAACCTGATATTATTGTAATAGGAAGAGGTAATAAAAGGGTTTAAATACAAACACGTGCAGCTCTGCTGAATCTCGCGTACCAACTAACTTATTTATTCTAGAAAACAAGTAGCACCTCTACATTTTGTTACTAGAGGGCGCTACATGTACAAAGTACTGAACATTTGAGATTTACACAACAGATACATCATTTAATTCTTATTTACAAAATATCAAATAACGTAAAAGCCAGTCTCGGTGGATTAGTGGTTTGCATGTTTGCTTCATAATTCAAAGATCGCAGGTTCGATCCCCGTCCGAGCTGGTAATTTTTCATAGCGGAGAAAAATTAAAAACATGCCTTCTTCTCGGATAGGAAGTAAAACTGTAGGTCCCGTGTCAATGCGATGTTTGGCACGATAAAGATCCCTACTGGGGGTGGAATTCCCCCAGATTCGGCTAAATTCTAGTTGGGTCGGCCAAATGATCAAAGCAATCGGTGCCATGAGGTACGAAGGATGCTCCGCTATCCTGATTCCTCTCCCAAAAACAAACAAACAAACAAATAACGTAAGTGACAGTCTCATCCGTTGATATTGCTGCACTTGTATATAGTAATTACTATTAACATTAAATTCTTTATTACTAAAGTAAGAAATCTTTTATCATCAGTAATATTTAATATTTTAGTAGTATTCTTTTGCTCTATACTGATTAATCGGATTGGTAATTTTTTAGCACATTTCGTTCTTTTGAATACTGGTTAACCCCCACCTAGTGAGATATTTTTAGCATGATTGGTAATCCCCTTACCACTTTGAATCGTAGAAATTCTGTGATTGACATGATTGAATAATAAAAAGTGCTGTGACGAAACTTGTAACTTTTGCCAATGTTCTTTTGTGACAAAGCATTCTTTAATCATGGTAAAATTTTTATGATAGGATTTAATCACAATTTGTAAAAGAATACGTCTATTATGTAATTGTTAGAAGCACCCTCTCGTCTTATCAAAATAAAGCTAACTCTTTATCACAGCAGGTTGCGATAGTTTCACAAATATGGATGCCAATGAGTTACCCATAATCAAAAATGAAGCTAACATTAAAATAGAATCTGAAATGTTTCAAGAGTGGAGCACCAGCAATGAAATTGCATTTTGCAAAGAGAGTGATGTGAAACAGCAGGAAGACCCCAATGATTCACAGTACCACACAAAAACAAATACCAATACACTCTACCACACCTATCTCTACATACATACACTCTATCATACCCACCTAACACGTGCCAATATGAATTTACAAAGGAAGCTAACATCCAGAAGCATATTCTTACATTTAACATAGAGGCACCATTTCAATGTAATATATGTAATAATATATTTCCCCAGAAAGATGAGCTTGAAAAACACATGCTCATTCATACTTGTGAAAAACTATTTGCATGTAGTTTATGTGATTATAAATGTTCACAAAAATATTATTTCAAAACACACATGCTCACTCATAGTACTGAGAAATCATTTAAATATTTATGTGATTACAAATGTTCAGTGAAGAATTATCTGAAAAGGCATATTCTTAGTCATAGCAGTGAGAAACAATTTAAATGTAATGTGTGCGATTATAAATGCCCACAGAGCAGCACTCTCAAAGAGCACATGCTCACTCATAGTACCGAGAAACCATTTGCATGTAATTTATGCGATTCTAAATGTTCAGTGAAGAATTATCTGAAAAGGCATATTCTTAGTCATAGTAGTGAGAAACAATTTGCATGTAATTTATGCAGTTATAAATTTTCTACAAAGAGTAATCTTAAACAACACATGTTTAATCATATTGGTGGGAAACCATTTGCTTGTAATTTATGTGATTATAAATTTTCATATGACAGTAAATTGAAACGGCACATGCTCACTCATGGTGAGAAACTATTCACATGTAATTTATGCAATTTTAAATTTTCAGAGAAAAGTAGACTGAAAAGACACATATGTTTGTTCATAGTGGTGAGAAACCATTTCGATGCAATTTATGTGATTATAAATTTTTAGAGAAAAGTAAACTGAAAAGACACATGTTCATTCATAGTGGTGAAAAACCATTTGAATGCAATTTATGTGATTATAAATGTTCAGTGAACGGTAATCTGAAAGTACACATGCTTATTCATAGTGGTAAGAAACCATTTGCTTGTAATGTATGTCATTATAAATGTTCAGTGAAGAGTTATCTGAAAAGGCATATGCTCATTCATGGTAGTGAATAACAATTTGCATGTAATTTTTGTGATTTTACATGTTCTTCCATGAATAATCTTAAAGATCACATGCTGCTTCATACTGATGAGAAACCACTTGAATGCAGTGGCGTAACTACGTAAGATTGCGCGCCCCTGCGAGATTTACGTTTGCGCCCCTCATATACAGGGTGTATCAAAACCATAAAATAATAGTTGTAACTTTTTAATTTGAACAGTTACAAACAAATGTTGCATACAAAACTTTTTTAGTTTATCCCGATGCATATTCTGGCGTTCTTCATTTGTTCCTGATACTTTTTTATGCATTTCTGAAAAGAGTCTATTTTTCTCTGTTTAATAATGCTAATTTATCATTACAAAAGAAAGTTAAAATTAAAAAAATAAACTCAAAATTCATCAACTAATACCGAGAACTGGCTTGTAGCAAAATTAATCTGGTAAGACTTGATTATCAGTTTTGGTCAAGTATTCTACGGAAATTTCACAAATAAAACTGTAACAAGCAAACAAACGCAAATAAACAAACGAGTTCATATCGTTTAATATATCCAATTAGTAACCAGGCCACATAAGCTAAAGCTTGTTTAGGAGGGACGGGGTGATTAATATTATTACGCAGGCCCATCGTGTGGCTGCAGCCGACTTACAGATGGTATAGCCCAAATCCCACATTTGTGTTAGAGATAAGAAAAAACTGCAGAAAAATCTTAATCAAATTTACCGGTCCCGGGAGTCGAACCGGGCCACTCAGATGGGAGTCTATACTATGAGGCTATAAGTAGCAGAAAATTTAGATATTAGCCATACATTATGTTTATAGAATTTTAAAGAAAGCAAAATATCGTCCCTACAAACGCCAGTTAATCCACGAACTAAATAAAGAGAATTTTGTGAGCAGATGATGGAAAGCTATAATATGAATGACAATCTTGCTTTTAACATTGTGTTCTGCGATGAAGCAAGATTTATGCTCAACGGTACGATAAATCGACATAATTGTCGGTATTGGTCGAACGCAAATCCACGCTGGGCGGAAGGACACACACAATATCTGCAAAAAGTCAATACATGGACAGGCATTGTAGGAGGACATATCATTGGACCTTTTTTTCTTGATAAAACGCTTACTACTAATGGATACCTTTAGTTACTTCAAAATCATGTCATACCCACAATTACTGCAATATTTTTGGTGAAAATGGAGGTGTTGACAACAGAATTATCTTCCAACAAGATGGAGTGCCCACGGTTTTAATTTTGCTATGCTGTGAATTGTTGTGTAAATCTCAAATGTTCAGTACTTTGTACATGTAGCGCACTCTAGTAACAAAATGTAGAGGTGCTACTTGTTTCTAGAATAAATAAGTTAGTTGGTACGCGAGATTCAACAGAGCTGCACGTGTTTGTATTTAAACCCTTTTATTACCTCTTCCTATTACAATAATATCAGGTTATCGACCCAGTTAACGCGAACCGCGTGAAATAGGTGTTAATAAAAAACAGTAAATCAAAAGTTTGTGTTAGTTGTTGAACGTGTAAGATTGAAAGAAAGAAAAACAATGGCAGTAAATTATTTAGCTAGCGTGCCGAAGCTATTAGGCCGCGAAAACTACGATGAGTGGTCATTCGCAGTTGAAAATGTTTTCGTGCTTGAAGGTTTAAGTAAGTGTATTGATGGCACTGAAGAAGACACCGTGTTAATAGCGAAAGCAAAGGCTAAATTAGTTTTAACAGTTGATCCATCATTGTTTCCGCACGTGAAAGATGCATCAACAGCCAAGGACGTTTGGACGAAGCTCAAGAACCTGTACGATGACAGTGGTTTCACAAGAAAGATTGGGTTATTACGCGCCCTGATATCTGCACGATTAGAAAATCATGATTCCATGGATTCATACGTGAACCAAATCGTTGAAACATCGCAAAAACTGCGTAGAACCGGTTTCAAGATAGACGAAGAATGGGTTGGCTCTTTATTATTGGCGGGATTACCTGATCGGTTTGCACCAATGATAATGGCAGTGGAGCATTCGGGAATAAGCATAACAACAGATTCCATAAAAACGAAGTTGTTAGACATGCACACAGATGACAGCAGTAGCATTGCAGGTGCTTTTGCAGCAAACTACAGTCAAAGGAACAAGTCGTTCAAAAAGATGCCAAAAGGTGGCAGCACCAGTAAATTACAGAATGATGAAAATCATGTAAATAAAAACAAATTAAAAGATAGGAGCAAAATTATTTGTTTTAAATGTAAACAGTCAGGACATTTTATGTCCAAATGCCCAAATTATAAACAAGATGCTGGATTAAGCGTTGTGTTTACTACTGGACAATTTAAAAATACAGATTGGTACATAGATAGTGGTGCCAGTGTTCATTTAACCGCAAAAAGAGAATGGTTAACGAATGAACGAAAACCAGACCTATCTGAAATTATGATAGCCAACAAAACAAAAATACCAGTTGAATGTGCAGGCGATGTGCAAATAGAGACGGTAATAGATAAAGAAACTTTTAGTGTTCGTTTAAGTGATGTGCAGTACATTCCAAATTTAACCACAAATTTGTTGTCAGTAAGTCAGCTGATTAGTAATGGCAATAAAGTTAATTTTGATGAGAATGGTTGTAAGATTTACAATGATAGTAACATTTTAATGGCAACAGCAGATTTAAAAGATAATGTTTATAAACTGAACATAAAAAAACAAGACGTGAGTTTCTTAGTGGCACCTATTACAAAGAAAATTTGGCATCAACGTTTAGGTCACATAAACAGTGGATATTTAAACAAAATGTGTAAATTAGTGGACGGACTCATTTATAAAGGACATCAAGGTGATACAGAGAAGCAGAACTGTGAAGTGTGTTGTGAAGGAAAGCAAGCCCGCTTGTCTTTTCCAAACAAAGGCAGCAGAGCTGGAGGTTTGTTGGAGGTTGTTCACAGTGATGTGTGTGGTCCGATGGAAAAAACATCTTTAGGGGGATCCAAATATTTTTTAACTTTCATTGACGACTACAGCAGAATGTGCTTTATTTATTTTTTGAAGACGAAAGGTGAAGTATATGAAAAGTTTGTAAATTTTAAAAGTTTAGTTGAAAAACAACAGAATAAACAGATTAAAGTGTTGAGAACAGACAATGGAGGAGAATACTTCAGTAAGGAATTTGAGAAATTCTTAAGGGATAATGGCATTATCCACCAGAAGACAAATAGTCATACACCAGAACAAAATGGTATGGCCGAAAGGTTTAACCGTAGTATTGTTGAAAAGGCTAGGTGTTTGCTGTTCGATAAAAACCTGAATAAAGTTTTTTGGGCAGAAGCCTGTAATACTGCATGTTACCTTAAAAACCGTTCTGTAGCTTCAGGCATTTTAAAAACTCCAATTGAACTTTGGACACAAAAGAAACCAGACGTTAGCCACTTGAGGATATTTGGTAGTACAGCTATGGTGCACGTGCCAAAAACAAACAGATTAAAGTGGGACAAAAAGGCTACAAAGCATATTCTAGTGGGTTACGAAGAAAATATTAAGGGTTATAGGTGTTACAATCCATATACAAGAAAAATTATAACTAGCCGAAACGTAACTGTGATGGAAGACACGAATGAAACGACTATGGTCACAGAAAGTAAGGCAGAGAACACAGAATTGTTAAATTCAGTGGGGGAAGAAAGCGAACTAATTCCTCTGACTGAAGAGCGAAGTATCGAAAACGAAGAAGCGACGATGGATGATTCAGATCATGAAGATGTGAAAGATCAGACAAGAGATGATGACAGCGATTATATTCCTGAGGAAGAACCTGAAAACGAGGTGATAGTTCCGAGGAGGTCAGAAAGACAAAAAAAACCAAAAACCTTCGAGGATTTTGTAAGTTACTTGAGTACATGTGCAACCAGTGAAATCAACATAGAGGAAGTTCCAGTAACCGTACGTGAAGCTTTTTCAAGACCTGATAAGCACAAGTGGAAGCAGGCAATGATGGAAGAGATCAGTTCGTTTGAGGAGAATGAGACATGGGAACTAGTGGATCTACCAGAAAAAGGAACAATAGTTGAATGCAAGTGGGTGTATAAGCTTAAGTGTAATAGTGAAGGTGAAGTTAATTATAAAGCTAGATTAGTGGCGAAAGGTTTTACTCAAAAGGAAGGCATAGACTATAATGAAACATTTGCTCCAGTTGTGAGACATTCTACTCTAAGACTTTTAATAGCTTTAGCTGTAAAATTAGATCTAGGGATGACACATTTAGATGTAAAAACTGCTTTCCTAAATGGGGTTTTAGAGGAAAATGTTTACATGCAGCAACCAGAGGGTTTTGTTTTAAAAAATAATGAGAACAAAGTGTACAAATTAAAAAAGGCAGTTTATGGCTTGAAACAGTCAAGCAGGGCCTGGAACAAAAGGGTAGATGAAGTTTTGTTAAATTTAAATTATAAAAAATCTAAATTGGAACCTTGCCTGTACATAAAAAAGGATAATAATTTGTTAACAGTGGTGGCCCTGTATGTAGATGATTTCTTTATTTTTTCAAATGATCCAAAAGAACTGTGCTTCTTGGAAGAGCAATTAAGTTCAAAATTTAAGATTAAAAACCTTGGTGAAGCCAAGCAATGTCTAGGTGTTAGAATTATAAGGGATCACGAGAATGATTGTATAACTTTAGATCAAGAAAGTTACATTGATCAAATTTTAAAGAAATTTAACATGTCCGATTGTAAAGGTGTCGCTACACCTATGGACAATAGCATTTGCCTTGATAATGTTGAAGGTATTTGTGATAAAAATTTGCCTTATCAAAAACTCATTGGAAGTTTAATGTATCTTGCGGTTTTAACCAGACCAGATATTGCCTATACAGTAAGTTTTCTAAGTCAGTTCAATAATAGTTACAGTGAGTTGCATTGGAAATGTGCTAAACGGGTTCTTAGATATTTAAAAGGCACCAAAACTTATAAATTGAAATTTTATAAAGATAATTGTGAATTGCAAGGTTATGCTGATGCTGACTGGGCCAGCAATAAAATAGACAGAAAGTCCTATACAGGATTTACTTTTAAACTTTCAGGAGCAGTTATTTCCTGGGAAAGTTATAAACAAAAAACTGTAGCTCTTTCGAGCACGGAGGCCGAATACATGGCTTTAAGTGAAGCATCCAAAGAGGCTATATATCTGAAAAATATTCTATCTGAATTGATCAAGTATGATAATAGCATAACTGTATTTAATGACAATCAGAGTGCAAATAAATTGTCGTTGAATCCAATATTTCATAAAAGGACAAAACATATAGATGTAAAGCATCATTTTATCAGGGAGGCCATCTCAAAGAATTTAGTAAAAATTGAATATCTTCCTACAGATGAGATGACAGCTGATGTTTTGACAAAAGGTTTACCAAATGTAAAACATTCTAAGTTTGTAAATAGATTAGGCTTAGTGGAACCTTTGAGATAGTGGGGGTGTTGTGTAAATCTCAAATGTTCAGTACTTTGTACATGTAGCGCACTCTAGTAACAAAATGTAGAGGTGCTACTTGTTTCTAGAATAAATAAGTTAGTTGGTACGCGAGATTCAACAGAGCTGCACGTGTTTGTATTTAAACCCTTTTATTACCTCTTCCTATTACAATAATATCATGAATTACCACTTCGACAGGGGATCGAACCTGCAACCCCGGTTTTATGAACAAACATACAAACTGCTAATCCACCGAGACTGCTAAAGTGTATAAAATCATGTCAGTCATAACCATAATTACTGTAATAGTTCCCGTAAAAATGGAGGTGTTTCAAGAGAATTAATTGACAGGATTAAATGGATCGGTAGAGGGGTGGACTACCTTTACTCGTTTTTTTCCGAAAATATTTTTTTCTAATTTTAACTTTTCTTTTTCATTATGATAAAATAGCATTACTAAATAGAGAAGAATAAACACTTTTCAAAAATGCAAAGAACACATACGGATGCCGTTTTAAAAATTAAATTTGGTTGATATAATAACAAAACAAAAGAAAATACCTCGAATGCTCGTTTTAAAATTTCCATTCCCAACAAAATGAAATTTCACGAAAGCAGCGCCCTTCGGAGGGTTGCGCCCCCCCGCGTTGCAGGGTCTGCGGGGACGGTAGTTACGCCACTGCTTAAATGTAGTGTATGTAATTATAAATCCTCACAGGAAAGGCAGCCCAAAACACACATGAGCCTTCACAGTGGTGAGTAATTTTTCCAATGTAATTTGTTATTTTAAATTCATAATGAGGAGAAAGCATTTGAATGTAGTTTATGTAATTTTCAATATTCAAGGAAATGTAGTTTCAAAAGTCACTTGAGCACTGATTTACATTGGGGAAACAAAACACTTTTTTCTGTTACAAGGACTAAAATTGGTGAATTTGATAGCATTTCTAATCTAAATTAAATATGTGTATATATGTCAGGTGTGGCTTGCCGGGTGAGGCTGAGCCTCACCTAAACGAAACCAAATAATTACTAAATAAAATTGATATATTTTAACGTCAATTATTTTTTAATACTATGTTAATAAATTTATTCTAGTATTTATATGTGCATACCCAACACAGCGCGATAAACTATAATTATGCGAACAGAATGGATGAGGCTCAAAGTTTCAGTTCATGCATCTGTATGCATTCACTGGCTTGTTGTAGTGGCTTGGTTATGGTATACTCTTCCTATAGGCAGAACTGAAGCTTGAGATTTCACAGCTTCGTGAATCAATGAAAGATCAAGACTCGTATCATATGTCATTTTAACGTCGCGACCTCCGTCTAAATACTACCGAAGACGATTTCTTTCATGTTTTGTTTTACTTTTCAAAACCGTATTTCAACGTGATTAACTTGTAGGCTATGTATTTATGCTTAGCGAAACAGGTATGTAGAGTATTGCATACATGTTTAAAGTGTTGCATATACACTATTGTATCATCCTGTATATAAACCATTTTGTAAATAAATTCAGTTCAACTCAAGCCTCGTCTTAATTCACAACATGGCGCAGTCATGTGTTACGAATTAATTTAAAAATACAAATAAAAATAAATGAATATGGATACACGAAGTCCGATACAACCACTTAGTTTAAAAGGTAATATGGCTGAAAATTGGAAAACTTGGATACAACGGTTTGAAATATATTCTACAGCAACAGAATTAGACAGCAAACCTGAAAAAACACGATGTGCACAACTTCTCCACTGCTTAGGGGATGACGGCATTGCAATTTACAATACATTTGTTTTTAGTGATACCGAAGAAAACAAAATTAAACCATTAAAAGAAAAATTTAAAAGTTATTTTACACCAAAAAAGAATTTAACATACGAGAGGTATAAATTTTTTACATCAAGACAGGAACAGAGTCGGAAGATCGAACAATTTGTCGCCGACTTAAAAAATAAAGCTAATAAATGTGAATTTGCTGATGCAACGTTAAAAAATGATTTAATTAAAACGATGATAATTATTGGAATAAAAGATGAAGCGTTACGTGCAAAATTCTTGGAAAGCGAAGATACAACCATTGACAAAGTAATTGAATGCTGTGTAGTAAATGAAAATTTACGAATGATGCAAGATAAGGAAGGATCAAATAGTAATGGAGGAGAAAGAGAGATAGATGCTATCAACAAGAGAAAACAGCAGGTGCAACACAAACGAATGCAACGCCGTCAACGTTCCACATCAAGTTCGAGGGCAATATATACAACGAATGCCACCACAAACGCTCGCGCTACAGGTAATAATAAAAAGATAATTAAACAATGTACTAAATGTGGACGAGATCATTTAATAAATCAATGTCCAGCTTATGGAAAATTATGTAATGTATGTAAAATTCCAAATCATTTTTCAAATGTGTGTAAAAGTAAAACCAACGAATTCATCAAATTAATCAAAATGTAATTGATGAAACTGAACAAATGGTAATTGTAGATAAAATTTATTCAAACGATATTACTGCATGATCAATTTACCTATAAATAAAAATTCGAATACTGTAAGTTTTAAAGTTGATACAGGAGCTAGTGTTAATACAGGGTGTATTTAGTATAACTGCCATTATTAAAACAGGTGATAGAGTTCATCAAAACAAACAAAAAAGTCTTACAAAGTGGTGGTCTACCTCTGCAGGTTTATGCAAAAAAAATTAGTAAAGTTGCAAACTTCGATGCCACATTATCACGTTATTAAGTATACTGGGATTGTCAGATTTTGAGAGAAGGTGTATCTCATCAATCACAATAAAAAATCTAAATACAATTTTTTTGTAAACATGATAGTTTAAGCAAAATTACAAATTTTATAAATCACATTCTGTTACACAATCGATTTGACAACCCTGCAATTGGGTGCAACTTTTAGCCCACTTAGAAAGTTCATTCAAGTTCAAATTTACACATTTATTGTCATAAATACAGTATTTATTATTTTTAGGGTATCGACATTTTCCAGTGGTATTATTTGGACAAAAGACAGATGGTCGTCTGCAATTTACCTAATTTTTAAATGGTAATAAAGAATAAACAAGAATGTGTGCGTATTATTTTATGAGCTCATTTATTATTTAAGAATTACTATTATGGTTACAACGAGTACATGATTACAATAATATGCAAATGCATTCAATTATTAGCTGTTAACACCATAAATCAGTAGCATATCATGCATTTCCCGAATACTAAACCGGCCCATGGTTAGCAGTAGATCGCACCTTTACCGAAATAAATAACACAAGAACAACACAAAGAATAAGGACAAAGAACAACACAAATTAATAAAACCAACAGTAGATAACAGGAGCAAATAGTAACAATAACAACACAAACACAACAAGATAGCAACAAATCGACAAACTGAACAAGGGAACACTATGTACGAATGACGCAGAGAATGTCTGGTGGTGCACACCAAGTTCAATTTTAAAATTTAGTTAGAAATGATCATAGAACATCATAAATCCAGGTACAACCCCTTTGTGTACACCGAATGGAATGTCTAGGTATGTATTGTAAGTTTGCAATTTAATCCTTTGTTCAGGTAAACAAACAGATTATAAAAGAAATAAGACATAACGGTACTAGATCTTCATCATCTTCAATTCAGGTAATGCAATCATATGCATTTAATGCAAACAAATACAAAAATTATAGAATTATCAATTTCTGGCCGGTTTCCACTTATTTGAAACCTTTGATAACTTTTCTGATTAATATTAGTTTACAGACTAGTTTTATCAGTATTGTAATTTCTACTTCAACTATTTACCAACATGCAATTTCATGCTGAAAAACTGGATACAATACCCTACCTAATCAAATAATACACACTTTCTTGCTTCTTCTTTTTTCATTCATTATTTAGTACAAGTACATTACCCTTCAAGAATTAGGTGAACTACAGACAACCATCTGTGTTTTTGTTCAAACAATAATATCACTCGAAAAGGTCGATACCCTAGAGATAATAAATTCGCATATTTGAAACTTGCATTTTAAGCTAGGGAAACCCAACAAGTTTCAAGTTTTTGATGCTTTTATTTCCAATGTATTACCAATTCCTTTAAGGTCCTGTGGTACAAAAACTGAATGCTGAGTTTTATGCAATTTTCTTAAAGGATGCGTTAAAGAAGTATTTTTATAAGCCGAGAAAAATGTTAAAAAAATTCCAAGTGTCAAAATGGCTCCAATAAAAAATTAAATCTTTAAAATAATGGCAAAATTTACTCGACTATTATTCAGTTATTAATCAATCAATCGCCTTCAAATTTGATAATGTTACAGCTATGACCACAAAGAAATGATCTAAAGAACGTTTCTCTTATTAATTTGTTAATAATAGAAACTGTTGTAACTCATAATTTCAACAATACAAATCAATATTATATTATAATATTTTATTATATGAAAAACCGTCAATTTCAAGATATATGAACTTTCAATACAACTCTTCTTTCCAAATTAGTTTATATTCAATAGTTAATTAGTGAGGTACGATTATGTTTTTAAATTTAGACTGGGATACACCTTTCAAGGGAATTCCTCCCACTTGTATTGTTGGTTATTTCGTTAACACCCAGTTTATCCATCTGGGTACAATAAATTATGGTCTTCTACCCTCATTGGGTAGAAACTTATTTTATGACCGTTTCTTACATTTTATGTGTGGACAATGATGCACTGTTAATCGCATGCGATTAACAGTGCACATGTGTTTTCCTTTATATTGGAAATTTTAGAATTTCCCATTATATGTTCCTCAATTATAGTGTTCAGGGGCCTAAAGGATAAACAAGTGATTGTTTATCTTTCTAATATTTATCTTTGATAATGACTGTTTAACTATGTGGAAACAATTATTATTGTCAGATATATAAATTGCAATAAATCTTGTGAAGCTTTTGGTAATTATTCTACGTATTTATATTTTATTTCATGATAATGGAGCTTCACGAAGTAAGGCTTGATACAGTAAAGGCTGTCATATTATTGGCTTTGTTCTAATGTAATAACATATGCGAGAAGCTAATATGACATAAATTTTATAAATTATTTATACACGTTTATAACGTGAAGAAATATGTAACAAATAGTTGACAAATGGCAAGTACAACATTTGAATAGTTCATCGACCCTTTGTCATAAAAACATAAAACCTTACACAATTTTCTGTAATAACTCAAATAAGAGTTGAAATTGGGTAATAAAATTATTTGCTGTTTTGGTCCGGGTTATAATAATAATAAATTATTAAAATATTTCACATCTTTTCTTTTATCTTCAAAGTAAATAAGACCTGCTGAAGATAAAAGAAGGTAGTGTTTATAATTAATACACTAGGCTAATACAGTCGAACTTCTATATACCGAAGTTGGTAAATCCTGAAAAAAATTCGCTATAGGGAAATTTCGTTATAAAGAAATATCACCTTTTGTAAATATTATTTTAAATTCTCGAAAATCTCCTGAAAACGTAAGATTGTAAAGATAAACCAGTTGTAGGAGGCCTTTTAATGACAATTTTAACCCTTCTTAGAACTTCCATTTCAACAATTTACAAAATCCTCTTGAAAGGTTTACAAGTTTTTAAAAATGTGTGCAGAATTCTTGGAAGGTGAGTAAATTTATAATCTTTTACTGCTGCAAAGAAATATTGATGCATAATATATACATTTACCTGGAAAAATTTATTTTAGTTTGGCCTAAAAAATTCGTTATATAGAAATTTTACTTCGTTATTTAGAGACACTTTTATATGTATTTTGTGTACAGTACAAAAATTCCTTATATAGAGAAATTCGCTATATAGAAGTTCGTAATACGGAAGTTTGACTGTATTTGTTTTCAAATAAAATTATTAAAATATTCCACAGCTTTTCCTTTTTTATCCATATATATCAATTAGAATTGCCATTGTCTCGTTAGGAAGGAAAGTAACTTATACAATCTGTGTACAGGAAATTCGATGTGATATTAAAATTCTTAAAAAGTCTTATTTGCTGTTTGGAATACTTGGGTTTTCTACCTGCTATACTGACTACATGTTGCTACAAAAGTGCTAAAATAGGAATGAAATAGATAACTGAACTCAAGATCAGTCCACCCCTATTTGGTTGATTTATGATCTGTTGCATTTTGCTGGTCTGAAGGATGGTCTTTTAGTAAAAATTGTATACTGGCACAAGTGGCTCCCCTATAATGGAGATAGTTTGCGTAACTACGTACCATATGCCCTTAAAAGAAACTCAAAACTGTTTTAGACGTTCTGGAATCTGTCACCTTTTTTGCTGTTTTATTGTTCAGCAGTAGTAAAATTGTCTGAGAAATGAACTGTTAATAGTCATATTGTAAGGCTCCCAAAACAATACAATACCCACCACGACCACAATGTGTATGTAAACAAACTTCTTCATTTGTCAATGAAAAACAGCAAATACCTTGTTTATTTTTTTTATGGTCAATCCAATGATTTTCAGTGAGTGCACTGTTGCCATTTCATTCGCCAGTTTTATTCAAATAACGCGAAAAGTAATGTTGATAGGAAAAAATTTGTTTGGAGTTTTTTGTTGGCATTAATGTCACTTATCACCTGTTTTAATAATGGCAGTTATACTAAATACACCCTGTATAATTTCTTCACATCAATTACACCAATGTGAATTTAAGTTGAAGAAAATTTAAAGGTCAAATGATGATTTGTTAACATACCCGGTGATTCAGTATACACAATGATCGGACTTTGAGGATAAGTTTCGCTAACATAAAATCTTACTAACATTTTTTGATTAAATGAACTTGAAAATTTTGCCCGACGTTTTCAGAAAAGTACGTGTATTGATGCAGGTCAGCTTTTAAGTCTAATAGAATTAAATGCAAACGCTTTAGAAATTGACACCATCAGTACAAAAACGTGACATCTGTTGAATAAACACAACAAGGATGCAGACGGCGCACATTCCAGTTTGGATGTTGTTGAAACAACTTTTAAAACGTTCTATTAATCTGGGGGATTCCCCTGTGTTATAATAGTAGGAAAAGCATGCAGAAATGACATCATTTTAATACCGACCCATTTAATGATATCATTAAATTTGATTTATTATTGAGTTATTCGTTAATAAATAGCCATTAGTTAATTAAGTAAATATATGTTAGTTAATTTAATCTATCCATCAATAGGTATTGTTATTTTTTATTTATTATTTATTTAATTGGAAGTCTAAAATCTAAATACAGTAGTACAAAGTTTCGTTAGTAAAACCTTTATTGCTTTTCACTAGAAATCGACCGCTTTTTTATGAACTTTCTGGAAATAAGTATTGTTATTCTAAACACAATGAGCAAAACAGCTGTTTAGTAAAAACTTGGGTTGTTTTGTGGTTGATGATAATTTGTTTACGTAGAAATAGTTTAGAAATAATACAAAACTGCATGCTCAAAAATAAGTACTGTCTTGCAAAATTAAAAAGAACGGTCATTTAACCAAATTATTGTTCTACTAATAAAAAGTGGAGTGTCAGGGTTTTGCATTTCATTAGTCCCTGAACTTGACCGAAGATTTAAAAACATAACAAAGGTCGTCGGTCGGGTTGGTTTGGTGTATTGCTAATACAGCTGTGCCAATTAGTCACATTTCTTATAGTACAACCAAAAAATGAAGAAAATAAACCGGAGTGAATCTGGGAGCAAGGCTCGTTCACAATCAACTCCGACTGCTAGATTCACTCCGGTTTATTTTCATCATTTTTTGGTTGTACTATAGGTATAGTAACGGTATCTACAGTGATGATTGATTTTATTGCTTTTCACTAGAAATCGGTAGGTACCCTTTATTTATTACATAGTATGTACTTTCTGGGAATAAATATTATTTTAAATAAAAAAATAGTAGGAAATAATACGGTACAGCATGCCCAAAAAATAACACAACTGGCACGCGGTTATCAGAAACAAAAATATAATAATCAAAACACACAATACTACTAATAGAATACTAAATTACCTTACAGCGAATTTTCGAAAATATCTTATTTCATTACTGTAAACAAAATTAATACGAAAATATTTTTTATTCACAGACCTGCTTGTATTACACATAGGGGTTAACGTACCTCTTAAGAGAATATGAAATTGTCTTACAAATCAGAAATCACAAAACAAAAATACCCTTTTTGAAACATGATATCAAACGAGAGTACCTTTCTTATTTATTTATCTGTTCTTCAAGTAGTATTGTTTATCACCTTGAACTTTAAAATATGTGTCATATGCATTCATACTATTAAATTTGAAAACATTAGGCTGAACTTCCATGCCGTTTTTCTCCAAAAGTATAGAAATACCTACGAGAAAAAAGGTATATAGGAATTTTCCTTCTTTAATGGTTATCTATAAAAGTGACAAACAGTGAAAGAAAGGTGTGGTTAAACAAAGGAATTAAGCGAAAACAGAAATTACAGCCCGGATTTTGAATTAAACAGCCCGAAAGAAAGTTTATAATCGTAAGGTTAGGAAAAGATCGAGAGTCACGCATGCGATTGCGAGTGAAGTTTGATGAAGGTCACGGAAGAAATCTGCGCGCCAAATACAAATTGAAACGTATGGCGCCAAGGGAGAGAAGTGTTAATAACAATAGACAAACTGTGTTGTGACAATTGTGTGTTAATAACAGAAGAAAAAAATGGATCAAAAGATTATAAATTAATTCCAACGCATACAAACGGAAATGCAACAAGAACAATTAGAATTAAGAAGGAGAATGACCGAATTACGTGAATTGCAAGAAGAATTAAGAAAGAAAGAAGAGGGAAGAAACCAAGAAAGAAGAACAATGTATCAAAAATTAGAAAATCTGCACAAAAGGCTGATGAATGAAAAATCAACTAATTACAATACAAGACGAAGATATTCCTTTTATAAACTCAAACAGTTGAATCCAGGTAAACGAGCAGAAGGAAATGTTAACTGGTCTAAAAAAATTGAAGAAATGGGAATCAAGACTAAAAAAAAGAAAGCAGAAAAAAGTGTCAACAAAAGAGCAACCGGGTGGTTAAGAATAGCTACAGCTAATGTTAGAGGTATAAATAGTGAAGGATATGTAAAACAGCTGGTGAGTGTAGCTAGAGATTATAAATTGGATATTTTAGCGATCCAAGAGAGCAACATAAAGGGGCAAAGCGTGTCGATGGTAGACCAATATGTGTGGATTAATGGAGGAGGGGAAACGAATAGATTCGGCACGGGGTTTCTAATTAGAGAACAATTAAAACACGCAATAATAGACTACAAAATAATTAGTGAAAGGATTAGTTACCTCCGTTTTAAAGGAAAACATAGAAAGTTCAGTCTAATTAATATCCATGCTCCAACGGAGGTCACAGAGGAGGCAAAGAGTGTAGAATTTTATGAGCAAGTGGAAGAATTATTTACCTCTATCCCAAATTTTGATGTGAAAATACTGTTGGGAGACGCGAACGCTAAAATAGGGAGAGAGGAGAGGTACGAAGCTGTAGCAGGGAAAGAGAGCTTACATGAAAAGACCAATAATAATGGGAGAATGTTGAATTGAAATGGGAAATTGATTTTGCGACGAGAAACAACCTGGTTATTAAAACAACCCAGCAAGCACGGAAAAATATACACAAGATCACGTGGATAAACCCAGATGGTCAGGCATTTAGCCAAATCGACCATATGCTTATAGAAAAAAAACACACTAACTATATAGAAGAAGTTAGGTCATATAGGGGAGCGGATATCAACTCCGATCACATCCTAGTAAGAGCTAGAATAAGGCAAGAGGTACCTAATCTACAGTTCAAGAAAGAAGGGCAGACACATAAATGGAATACAGAAGCCTTACATTTAAAAGAAACACAAAAAGACTATGTAGACACAGTAGATGAGTCCATAAAAAGATATAGCCAACAATCAAATCAACAGTAAGGTTGGGAGAGCAAAAATTACCAAAAATAACTAAAATGAAGGAGAAGGAATGGTTTGATGAGAGTTGTAAAGAAGCAGTAAATGAAAGAAAAAAAGCTAGATTAGCAATGTTACAGGAAAACACGGAACGAATGAGGGGAAAGTATAAAGAGGCTGCCAGAAGAGTAAAAGCAATATGTCGAGATAAGAAAAGAGAAGCCCTACAAAGAAAAATAAATAATTTAGAAGAAAATTACCAAAGGAAGAGAATAAGGGAATTTTACAGAGGACTGAAAGAAAGTAAAGAAATCTGTAAGAGCAAAATAGTAGGTTTCCGAAGTAAGGAAGGGAAACTGCTAACGAAAGAGGAAGAAATTCAAGATATGTGGGTGGAATACCTTAGAGGAATTTTAGGAGGAGGGAGTAAAGGACACGAAAGAGAAGAAGAACACCGATAGAGCACCAATGATTCACTGCTGAGTTGACCCACTGTAGAAGAAGTGGAGGAAATTATGTTTAAAATGAAAAACAATAGAAGTCCCGGAATAGATAATCTGCCGATCGAGTTGTTTAAATGCGGTGGTGACTGCTTATTACATAAAGTTTATGAACTCATAGTGAAAGTGTGGCAAGAACAGCAGATGCCAGACGAATGGGCAACATCAGTTATAACCCTAGTGCATAAAAAAGGAAATAAACAGCTGCCGGAGAATTATAGACCCATATCTTTGTTAAGTGTGGTTTATAAGATTTTAGCAAGTATAATTAAAGTGAGGTTAGAAAAGGAAGCTGAAGAAAAAATAGGGAATTACCAGGCAGGCTTCAAGAAGGGAAAATCAGTGATTGACCAGGTGTTTATATTGAAGCAGATTCAGGAGAAGATTGAAGAAAAGGGTAAAGAAATTTATGCGATTTTTATAGATTTTAGAAAGGCCTACGATACGATCCTAAGATCCGAGATCTTCAATGCACTAGCCTACCTAAAATTCCCTAAAGAATTAATCGCATTAGTAAAAATGACACTAACAAAATCAGAATAAAGTGAAGTATAATGGTAAATTATCTGAAGTGTTCAAAAGTGAAAAAGGATTAAAGCAAGGAGATCCTCTGTCAGCCATTTTGTTTAATGTCATCTTGGAAACAATCCTTAGGAAAAGTAAGATCAAAACTCAACACAACGTGATTAGGAATTCCTACCAATGCTTGGCTTATGCCGATGATTTAGTACTTCTATCAAAAACAAAGGAAGAGCTGAAGGAAATCTATAAGCGAATAGAAAGAAGTGCAAAGGAAATTGGTCTAGCCATTAATGAGGCAAAAACCAAGTATATGGTATTAGGCAAAAGACAGCAGCAGCTTGAGGACGAATTAAAAGTTACAAATGATGAGCAAAGTGTATGTTATAGTTTTAAAGAGGTAAGAAGTGCTGTGTACTTAGGTGTGGAAATAACTGCAGACGGAAGCTATAACGAGGCAATAGAGAGCAGATTAGGGGCAGGGTCTAAGTGTGCGGGAAGTTTTAATAAAGTGAAATTAAAATTGTATAAAACAGTGATAAGGCCGGCCGCGTTGTTTGGAAGTGAGTTGTGGGTCCTAACAAAAGAAAATCAAACAAAAATAGAAATCTGGGAATGGAAAGTTTTGAGAAGTATATATGGAGGAGTCAAGGAACAACAAGCATGGAGAAGAAGAACCAACGAAGAATTAACAGATTTATTCCAAAAACCAGGAATCGTAAGTGTGATCGAACAAAATAGACTAAAATGGCTGGGGCACATCATTAGATTAGAAGACAACCAGTTAGCAAAACAGATATACCACCTACAATTAGGAGGAGAAAGGAGAAGGGGAAGACCGAAGATTACATGGTCGAAAGATGTAGAAAAGGATGTGGTACAACTAGGAATTGATAACTGGAAAGAAAAGGCAAAAAATAGGAAGCAATGGAAAGAAATTGTAAAAGCCATGGGCCTTCAGGCTTAATAGAGCTGTTTATATATATATATATAATGGTTATCTAACCACTGGCAAAGTCTGACTACGTCTTAATGGGACACCGTGTATACAGGTGAAAAGATACCGATTGTAGGTAGATGTTACTTAGATTTAAAATTTAATGAAATTCATTTAAATAATGTAGAATTTTATGTAGTTAATGGACAGAAAGTATCAATTATAGGTTTAACTAGTTGTATACTTACTTTACATGACAATGTAAATTTAAAGACAATTAATTTAATAACAAATGAAAATAATTATCAAAACTTTATTTAGTAACACAAAGAAACTTTTGAAGGTATAGGAAAAAAATTCAGTAAGAAATGTGCCTTTTGCACTCCCAAATCAATTTAAATTATGCTTAAACAAACTAGTCAAATCAAATATAACCGAAAGAGTAAATGGTAGAGTACAGACTGGGTTAATTCTTATGTCTTGGTTAAAAAATCTTATAATTCTTTACGTATTTGTCTAGACCCTAAGAATTTAAATCAAGCTATCAAAGATTCCAAATATAAATTACGTAATATAGATGAGATTTCTTCAAAATTAAAAGGCTCTAAAATTTTCACTAGGCTAGATGCAACAAGTGGATTCTGGTCTATACGCTTAGATGAAGAATCTAGTAATTTGTATACTTTTGGCGCTCTATTTGGTCGATATAAATTTTTAAGAATGCCTTTCGGCATTAAGATTAATAGTTCTCAAACATATTTTCTATTGAAGGAGTAGAAATTTATATCGATGATATATTAGTGCATGGTAAAACAAAAGAAGAACATGATAGCAGACTCAAGAAAGTATTTGAAATTGCAAATCTTAACAATAATCTAACGACTGAAAACGCCATAAATAAATTGAAATCAATATTCTCCAGACATTGGCATACCAAAAATTGTAATTTCAGATAGTGGAAGACAATTCCCTAGTCAAAATTTCCAAAAATTTGCAAAGGAATGGAACTTTGAGATAATAAAATAAATGCATCTCCGCACTATCAACAATCTAATGGTCTTGCAGAAAGAACCATTCAGACTTTAAAGAAAATGATTAAAAAATGTATTGATGACAAAAATGATACATATTTAGCTCTTCTAGCTTTCAGGAATACCCCTCCATTTAATAGTACATATTCACCATCACAAATTCTAGATATCTACGAGATAATCTCTTATTTGAAAACAAAAAGTTAATTCCTAAATTAATAGATAAACAGAAATTCAAACAAACATTAACATGTCAACAAAAGTATTATCAATTACAACAAAAAATGTGTAAGATTTAGTGATGAGGTTAAAGAAAATGATATGATCTGGTATCAAGATAATCCAAAAAGTATTTGGAAAAATTAGAGATAGGACCTATAAACTTGTAAGGGAGGATGGAAGGTGCATAATACGAAACACACATTATATTAAAGATTGTAGAGATTCTGATACGCACATTCCAACTTCTTATTCAAAATATGTAGTATCTGATATATTGGGAAATAAGGTGATGAGCACGAGTGAAAATAATAACAGTGATGTTAGTGAAAATTTAAATAATGAAAGTGAAAAAGTGTATTACAAAATCAATATAGTGCATCAAATGAAAACTGCATGACTGATAATGCAAGCACATCAAGCAAACGTATTGCAAGAATTCCTACACTATATCAAGACTATCATATGTATTAGATAAAGCTGTGTAGTTTATACGTTATATCTTTGTTATACAATTAAAATTAATTTGTAAGTTTTTACTTTATTAAGAAGAAGAGAGATGTAGAGTATTGCATACATGTTTAAAGTGTTGCATACACACTATTGTACCATCCTGTATATAAACCATCTTGTAAATAAATTCAGTTTAACTCAAGCCTCGTCTCAATACACAACAAGGTGCCTTCATGAGGTATTCACGGGAACATTTAGGTATATTAATGAAAAAAGTCGGGGATTTTAATTGAGCAGCTAAACCTTGTCTGAAATAACTTGTCTCAAGATCTATTGGTCGGCACATGTGGTCTCATTAACGCTTAAGCTACTTTACCTACATGCGGAAACACGTATATGGAATCAGTTCTCGTTAACATTTGTACTGTGCAGTTGCATTTGTTTCATAAGAGTGTTGTGTGTAAGTGTCCAAGAATGGCAGAAAATCAAGAAAACACTCCTTTAAAAAGGAAACAGGTCGTAATAAAAAAGTCGGGGATTTTAATTGAGCAGCTAAACCTTGTCTGAAATAAATTGTGTCAAGATCTATTGGTCGGCACATGTGGTCTCATTAACGCTTAAGCTACTTTACCTACATGCGGAAACACGTATATGGAATCAGTTCTCGTTAACGTTTGTACTGTGCAGTTGCATTTGTTTCATAAGAGTGTTGTGTGTAAGTGTCCAAGAATGGCAGAAAATCAAGAAAACACTCCTTTAAAAAGGAAACAGGTCGTAATTTCCAGACGCGAAAAGGAGATCATAGGTAACAACTATATGAGGCTGTGTGAACAGCATCCAGAAATGACTCTAACAGTTCTTAAAGGTTTAGTTGGGGAAATTGTTCGACTTTCTGTACGTTCTGTAGAGAGAGTACTGAAAGAATCGAAAGAAAACGATGATGTTTCATCTCCCAAAAAAACTAAAAGTAGGACTTCTATTATAGATCAAGTTGGCGATCTAACACTTCCAATGTTTCCAGATATTTAATTCTGATTATTTTTATCTTTTTATCTAGTTACCTTAGTTACCTATTTTTTGTATTTATCTTAGCGACGTGTTTGTTTATATGTATTTATATTACCTTTGATAATGACAGCTTAGCTCTCGAAACAATATTGTCAAGGTTATAATTTAATAATTACTGTGAAACTTTTTATTAATCTTTATTTATTTCATGATTATTAGTTCCACAAAGTAAGGCTAGAAACAATAAACAAAATCTGATGGTGATGCCTGATAAGTTGATTTATTTAAAAAAAACTTCGTAGTTTGCTGATGTAGTTTTTTCGAATTGCAGAATAAAAAGATTTGCCATGGACGCTGTTCAAAAATTGCCCTTTTTAGGGCAAACACCTCTTTTAGACTAGGCTTTGTTATGTTTAAATATCGAGTGACGGGTCTGATTTAATTGACGAGCGTCTCGCGCCACATGCAATCGGGCGTTTGTTTGACATCGCAGAATTTGACATCGCAAGATTTGACAATTGGTTTTGTACCTAACCTATTTAAAAGTAAAGTTTCGTTTTATTTATAAGTGCCGTGCATAATTTAACAAATTTAAGATTATGGAAGAGATTATTTGCGAAGAATGTGATGTTACATTCACTAAAAAAAGAGATCTATACGTTCATATAAGAAGAATACACAACAGCGATCTCCTTGCATCAAAAACCATTAGGGAAAACTGTGATATATGTGGTCAACAATTTGTTAATAAATCAAACTTTTCCCGTCATCAAAAGCAAATCCATTCCAAAGTTGCTTCAAAGGAAGAACGTACCCGAAATTCCAGAATTAAATGTGCGTTTGAAAATTGTTCTGAATATTTCAGAAATTATGCAGATTTGAGAAAACATATGACCACTGTACATAAAGTTGAAATTGGGTATAATGAGTTTCAGTTTGAATCTTCTTCAGGTAAGCTCCTGGATTTGATAATAATAATAATAATATTTTATTTAACTATGTTACGCAATAGTGTTTATAGCAAGTTATAAAAAAAGTAACAATATATAAGAACATATCAATGTATATAACAATCAATTTCAATCAATTTTCTATCATTTCATCGACGGAAAGTCGAACAGTATGTACATACGCCCTTACTTAAAAACCATAATTTAGTTAAACAATTGTTTGGGTTCTAGATAAATTAAAAGGAGGTGCAACTTTTGTGCACATATTAGATAATATTCGAGATGCTGGTTTGATAAAAGAAGAATTACAACGAATCCTGCTAAAATATATTATTTTGGCTAGTCTTTTAAATAAAACAGATGTTACTATAAACATTCATACAAGGTTCGACCATACATACACTTCGTAAATTGTTGTTTCCTATTAACAGGAATGCTAATAATATTAGTTTTAATATTTTTAATTAGATATTTAATATTTATGTAAATGTAATTATTGTTTTTGCCTGAATTGCTATTGTTGAATAAATGTATTTTCATTATATTTATATTTAATATTACCTATCCTGTTTTCTTAAACATATTTTTGCCCTTGATGAAAAAAGGGATGATAAATCTGATTTTTTGCATATTGATAATAATGAAAGTTGACTTTTCTTAAGCACTTTTTTTAATTATGTTTGTAAAAATCAAATTTCAATCTCCTCTGAGGTTATTGTCAAAGGATACTACGTTTTTCTGATTTCTTTAACATTTTGCATAAATCCTTTTTGGACAAATTTCTCAACTTACCATATGCAAAAAAATATTGTGTGCAACATGTTGGAAAGTTTTTTTTCACTCATTTGCTTGATGAACACGTGAGAAAAGTACGACTTTCATAACTAGTTGTACAATATACTATTCTAGAAGCATTTATTAATTTATATCCATAAAATAGATTTTTTTACAGGGAATTTAAAGTAGATATTTTCTGGAAGCTATCGGCAAGTAAATTTTAAAATTGGCGCCATTAATTTTGTGTTTGACCTTGGTAGCAAACAAATTGTCAAATCCTGCGATGTCAAACAAATGCCGGATCGCATGTGGCGCAAGACGCTCGTGTTAATTGTGGTGTATTTAATTTTCATCAGTATCATTTTCCATTCAATATTATGCTGAAACCCTAAGAGCGAGTTAAGCGCACATGGTACAGAAACGCGCATCATCGTAAATCAAACTTCAAGGGTCAGCTGACTGCAAGTTTGTTTACGTCTTGCTACAGGTTATCTCAGACGTAGTTTAATACGTTGAATTTTTATGAAATGAACTATGTCTTGTCCTTCTATCTTCCTTAATAATTCATGATTGATTCTACTTTCATATTTATTTTAGTTTTAATGCTAATCTCAAAACTCCTTTTAAAAATTCTTAATGACTTTTCATCTTTTTGTGTTAAATGCATTATCTCAGCTGCGCGTATGTAGCTA
Organism: Agrypnus murinus; assembly: GCA_929113105.1. NCBI lineage: Eukaryota > Metazoa > Arthropoda > Insecta > Coleoptera > Elateridae > Agrypnus > Agrypnus murinus. The sequence continues at coordinate 152,551,980 of OV816028.1, read as the reverse complement.
TGGGTCTCATTTACTAATACTTTTTAATTTGTTAATATCTTCTTAGCCATAAAACATACTTTTAAACTTTCCTGTATTCTTTGTTGTACTACTATTATAGACATGGTTGCGATTAACTTGTTATAGGGTGAATACAATAAGCCTTTTAGGCTGCAGTGCGACTGGTACCAACTGGCAGACAGAATCCTAAGGGGAGACAAAACCATTCACTGTCGCTTTATTTAATAATTTATAGAAGTATTCTTACCATATTTCAATTTATCCTCTCGTTTTTATACTCTACATTTCCATCTTTATTTCGTGTGCCTTTACCTACCACCATGTTTGTTTTCCTTTGATTTCTTAGTTTTTATAAAACGCTTCAGGTTTTTTGTTTATTTATCTTCATTTTCAATCTCGTCATATTTTTATTTAACCATTTGTCTCTCTTTCATATACACATTTTCCCTGCTATTTTTTTTTCTCTTTGTATCTGTCTTTAATTTCTGTCTTTAACCATTTTTCCCTTTCCTTGTTTTTATCGTTTACTAGCTTCCCACATTTTATATCAAATTCATCTTTATTGACTTTTGTGTTTTTGTAACCTACTATATCTTCTGTTATTTTTTTTATACTTTTTTTTATTATTTCCCATTTTTCATCTATATTATTCATTTTCTAGTTGTGATTTACTTTTGTTATATTCTTATATATTTCTTGTCGTCTGTATTTCTGTAGATATTTTTCCAATTTTAATTCCATATTTTATTTGTTGTTTGGTTCATTCCACATCTTGGAATTTTTTGTTTTAGTTAAGCCGTAACTAGGTAGTGATTTGTATCAATATTTGCTCCTGTGTAGCTTTTTACATCATTTATGGATTTTTTTATCTTCTTTGTAATTCAGCATTAAAAAGTACATAAAAAACAATAATTAGTTTCATCAGTGTTATCATCAATCATACACAATAGATATGTAATTGCTAAAAGTAGCCACTGTTTATACCAAATAAAGTTAACTATTTCTTCCAGGTTGTGGTAATTTCACAAATGAGGACACCAATGAGTTAACCATCACCAAAATCAAAGATGAGACTAATATCAAAATAAAATCACAAATAATTGAAGAATACAACACCAGAAATAACATTGAATCTGACAAAGAGCCTGACATGAAACAGCAAGAAGACACCAGTATTCTAATAAACAACACACAAATTAAAGCTGATTCCCAATCATACAACTCTAATATATGTCAATATGAATTTAAACAGGAAGACGTTAAAGACGAAAGACATAACGTTGAAACACCATTTCAATGTAATATATGTAATAATATATTTTCGCAAAAAGATGATCTTGAAAAACACATGCTCATTCATACTTGTGAAAAACCATTTGCATGTAGTTTATGCGATTATAAATGTTCAAACAAATATTATTTCAAAACACACATGCTCACTCATAGTACTGAGAAATCATTTAAATGTAATTTATGTGATTATAAATGTTCAGTGAAGAATTATCTGAAAAGGCATATTCTTAGTCATAGTAGTGAAAAACAATTTAAATGTAATGTGTGCGATTATAAATGCCCACAGAGCAGCACTCTCAAAAAGCACATGCTCACTCACAGTACTGAGAAACCATTTGCATGTAATTTATGTGATTATAAATGTTCGCTGAAGCATAGTCTGAAACTTCATATCCTCATTCATAGTGGTGAGAAACCATTTGCATGTAGTTTATGCAGTTATAAATTTTCTTCAAAGGGTAATCTTAAACAACACATGGTTAATCATACTGGTGGGAAACCATTTGCTTGTAATTTATGTGATTATAAATTTTCATACGACAGTAAATTGAAACGGCACATGCTTACTCATGGTGGTGAGAAACCATTTCAATGTAATTTATGTGACTATAAATGTACACAAGAATCTTATTTGAAAACACACATGTTCAGTCATGGTGAGAAACCATTTGCGTGTAGTTTATGTGATTTTAAATTTTTACAGAAAAGTAAACTGAAAAGACACATGTTCATTCATAGTGGTGATAAACCATTTGAATGCAATTTATGTGATTATAAATGCTCAGCTAACGGTAATCTGAAAGTACATATGCTTATTCATAGTGGTAAGAAACCATTTGCATGTACTGTATGTGATTATAAATGTTCAGTGAAGAGTTATCTGAAAAGGCATATGCTCATTCATGGTAGTGAATAACAATTTGCATGTAATTTTTGTGATTTTATATGTTCTTCCATGAATAATCTTAAGGATCACATGCTGCTTCATACTGATGGGAAACCATTTGAATCTAGTGTATGTAAATTATAAACCCTCACAGGAAAGGCAGCTCAAAACACACATGAGCCTTCACAGGAGTAATTTTTTCAATGTAATTTGCATGTAATTTCTCTGATTACAAATTGTCAAAGTAAACTGAAACGGCAATGTTCACCCATTATGGTGAGAAATCATTTGCATCTACTGTCTGTGATTATAAATTTTCATGTAATAGTAAACTTAAAGGCACATGCTCACTCATGGTGGTGAGAAACCATTTCAATGTAATTTATGTGATTATAAATGTTCGCAAAAATCTTATTTAAAAGCACACATGATCAGTCATGGTCAGCAATAATTTGCATGTATGTTATGTGCTTTTAAATGTTCACAGAAAAGAAAACTGCATGCTCATTCATGGTGATAAGAATCTATTTGCATGTAATTTATGTGATTTTAAATGTTTTTCAAAGAATCTTAATGATCACATGTTTGTTCATATTGATCAGAAACCATATGAATGTAGTGTACCTGTATATGATTATAATTGTCCACAGCAATATAAAGCCCGCCACTCACTATCTAACGCCGCAGTACAGTTGGGTTGGATACGACGAGATTAAAGTATTTTTGAACGTGTATATGCGCGACTAACCAATTTGGTTCAATTTTGACGGCAGACAAACACGATAGACTGCAGCAGTACGATTGTGTTGGTTGCAACGAGATTTGAACGTGTGTGTACGTAGTTACCCGATTTGGCTGTAGAATTAATAACAGTATCCGGTCTTTTTATGAAAGCTGTTACTGCTAGCAACAATTCTGAATAAGTAATTTCGTCAATTCGAAGGTAGTTTTGCTAATCTTCAGTATAGAATCAGTAATTCTTCCAACAAATGAATATGGTAATAGGTATTTTGTTTCAGTAACCATTTTTTGCTTCTTGTAATATTTTCTTTTATTTTCGGTTGTACAACCTGCGAGATCAGCTAAAAGAACTTTTTCGTCTGACATTCTTACTGCACCAATGCAAACTTCTAACTGCAAGGTTGTAACGTGAGTGTACACATTCGATTTTCGACAGAATTGTATAGCAGTTGTATTCAACCCAATCATACTGCGGCGTTGGATCGTGAGTGACGGGCTTAATCTCAAAAACCATAAGAATAGGTATATTAGTGGCAAACCACTTTGATGTAATTTGTGTGATATGATATAATAATGTGAATATGTTATGTGAATAATGGCCATTGTTACAGAAATGCTCAAATGGGCAGTCGTCTATAAAATTCCATTTCATATTTGCCAAAGTTGGCTTAAGATTTACTTTTCATGTACTCAAGTACTAGTCAACCCTTTTGCACATTGCTGATATAACTTAAAAATTGAAAGTCGACCTATGCTTACAAAATAACCTCATTTTAAGTATTTTGTTTGAAAAGTTTGTGATAAGTAATGCGATGTTACAATTATAAATTATTTATTTATTACCTACATTTAATTGAACATTGTTTTTTATATTTTCATTGTATTTTGTTTGTATTTTATTGTACATAATAAATGTTAAATAAAAAAAGTAATCTGTTTTAGAATAGCTTGCATCACGACTTTCTAGATTTCATGAGACAAAGAAGAGACTTCGTCTCGCGAAATCTAGAAGGTCGTGGCTTGCAATTAAATTATAGTCCTGTACAGGGTTGCCAGAACTTAAAATGAAAAAGTATTAACAGAAGTTGCAAAAGGTAACAGATTTTGCCAAAAAGTAATAGCAGTTGTCAAGGGTGCTTTATAAAATAATTCATCTTTCAAAAATAACGTTATAAATGTACATTGCCGCTCATTTAAGTGCATGATAGACCCGATTTACTTTGGTTATATTTTCTATAACTTACTCTAAGCTGATAAATTATTTTGGTCATATTAAGCAGTTGGTGACAATATAGACATGTTTTGATTGTAGTATATAATAAATGTTATTTCCAATATTCAACTATTTATTTATAATTCCTGTCTTAGAACTAGTATAGGACGTTTTAATGGCGTCTTATATTGACATCTTTGGGCTGTGACATAATGATGTCAGTTTTACAACAATTTGACGTCGTTACTGCCGAAAAACGGCGACATTATGACGTCAGTGTGCTGGCTAGGCTATACTAATGCTGCGGTCGTGTCACTAAATGGATTACTGTTTTATTTGTAATACGTACTTAATAATACAAAGAGCGATGAATTGTTTGATTATTTTGTCATTTCAGTAAACCAAAATTATAAACCATCTGAACTTTTCTGTTGAATGTGATGATGATAGGTCGAAAAATAACAACGTGCCTTCTTTAAATATATTTTTTAATAGAAAATGTCTAGAAAATTTTAATGAAAATGTCTAAAATATGACAAAAATACTTATAAGTTGATACACATGATAGAAACAATTTTTATATTATTTGTTGTGTTCAGATTCACACACAAAAAAATGTTGTAGTTTAAAATACTATTTGAAAATGGTATGAAAGTTACAGTACATATAAACACAAAAAAGCGTATGAAGAACTTCAATTTTTAGTCAATTTAAACCATGCAAACGTAAAAATTACAAAAGTTTTGGAGTATTTGAATATTAGATATATTACCATTTTGTAGAGTAGATTTTACTAGAATAAATCAGTAATTTTGGAGATTTTCATTTACAGTGATTTTTACCAGATATATGGTAACGATTTCACTTGAATAATTGAAAATGTACCACAAATTGTGGTTAAAAATTCCTTATTTTTAGATGTAAATAGACAACTATAATGTATTAAAAACCCTACTATTATAGAATAGGAGAAGGATAATATATTTAAAATTACTAATAAGAATAAGTAATATAATATGATTATGAGTTTATGACGCTCTGCACTTTTGAAGGTTAAAAAACAAAGTTGGTGTAATTCGCCGAATTGGTGGTTAGGTAGTCTATATAGCTTTTACTCGGCGGGAACGGGGGAATATAAATCCAAGCGAGTAAGCTAATTTCTTTGTGATGTGATTTGGTTATTGTGTGTTTAGTTTTCTTAAATTAATGCTGGCATAATTTGATGTGGTGTTGAATAGTAAGTAGTTCCAGTAGAAAATCCACTAAAAAATAATTAAAAGGAATCAATGGTTGTTGTTAACTGTGCTATACGAAATCAGGATGGATGATTATGTAAAAAACATTGTAATGGAATGGGGGTTGGAGAAATTTATTAATAAATTTGAAGGTGGGTAAACAATCATTTTAAGCAGTCAAACATATTTTAAGTTGAAATTATTCAGTTTAAATTAAATGTACCTATAAACTTATTAGTTTCTATAATACGCCAACCAAGACTCTACTGACACTTCTTCAAGAGCCATAATTGAACGTTTCATTTATTAATAATAATTGCTTTAAGTGAAATGGGATCAAATTGGAACTGGAACTAGTGAAATTTTAGAAAATTATAATAAGATTCAAGGCTAAATGATCCTGCGTTTGTTTTGTCGAAATGTTCATATTATGCCCGTTTGTCAGTTTTGTGTCTTGTTTTACATCAATTCTATTTAAATGTTTGTTTTGTACTGTTTCATTCATGTTCGTTATGAATTGGTTATGATGCTTATGAACAATGCATAAACACAAAAGGTACGCTATGTATCGGCAACTTGATATCTTTTATTAGCTAATAATAATACGAATCCAAGAAATGTAAAACAATTACGTACATACCTAATTGAATCATGTAAGTTATTTATTTATGAAATATGAAGTAAATAAATAATTTTCATTTCTGAAAGTTTTGGTAGCATATACTATTTGTATAAAACATTGATATATATTTATTTGTGTATGATAAACATTTCTTATTAGATAATACGTAACATTATTTATTTATGTATTTTTTAATTCATTGTATTTTAAAAAATATTTTCAATTACCAATACATAACGAGCAAATCCTTGAATACTATAGCATGGTTACGAAAGTACTGGGGTGATTAATAATTATTTTTATAAACATACATATGGGTGTCTACGAAATTAGTTATGCCCCCACACTTGTTTTTGTAAGTATGAATAGTTGGCACTTTGTGGAATTTAGTTATTATTAAATAGTAATTCCACAATTAGCAATTCCGAAACAAGTATGGGAAGAATATTACTCCTCCATATATAAACAAAGGGTCGAATTGCAGCTTGCTTTAACAGATGTTGGTAACTCTTATTTAACATTGGATATAACAATTAATGAAGTGTTACATATTATAGAACTTCTTCTGCTTCTTTCTTGTTTCCTTCATGCCCTTTCAGGCGTCGGATTGCGAGTCCCGGTTCTCCTTAATCCATTTCTTCCATGCCCTCCTTTTCCTTGCTAGTATGTTCATCTCCTCCCTTGTCTTCCCTTTATTTTTTCCATATTCTCTTATCTGGTCTATCCATTTTCTTCTTGGTCTTCCTCTCTTCTTATTTCTTGGTTTCCCTCCTTCCATTATTCTTTTCGTCAGTCGGTTATTAATCATTCTTGTGACATGCCCATACCATAACAGCTGTTTCTCTTTAATTTTTTCTAGTATTGGTGTTTGTTCTATTTCTTTCCTTAATATTTCGTTTCTGACTTGATCCCATTTTGTTTTCCCTGTTATTTTTCTTATGTGCTTCATTTCCATCGCGTTTATTTTACCTTCATGTTTTTTCGTCAAATGTCCAATTCTCCGCTGCATATGTAATTGTTGGAAGTGTTATATACTTTCTGTGTCTATTTCTTTGTGTCCTAGTATATGGTTAAGTGCGTAATATAGCTTTGTTGATTTATTTGACCGATTTGTTATTTCTGAATCTATTTTCCCGTCGTTTGTCAGTATTGTACCTAGATAATTGAATGTTGTTACTTTTTCTAGAATTGTGTTTTTGCTTTTTATTTCTTTGTTTTTACTCTCTGCCTGTTTTTCATTTATTATCATCAGTTTTGTTTTATTGTTGTTTACTTCCATTTTCATTTCTTCTATTTCTTTTACCCAGATATTTAATAAATCCTGTATTTTCTTTCGTGAATCCGCTATTAGTACTACATCGTCTGCGTATAATAAGCTGCTTATTTGTATGGGTTCTAGTTTGTTGTATCCTACTGTTGTTTTCAGGTCTTCTTTCATATTATAGAACAATCCAAAAATAAAAAAACCCCGGGTACTGAGGGGTGCCTTATGAGTTTTTTAAAGCCCTACCGCAAAACTGGATTTTATATATAACTTGCCTTTTTAATAAAATATTAGAAAAAGAGATAGTTCCATCTAAATGGAGCAAAACAGTTCTAACTATGTTACCTAAAAAGGGGTTGTTGGATGACCCTGCAAATTACAGAGGGATTGCTTTAATCAATTCTATTACTAAAATTTTCACAGCGATTTTAAATGAATGGCTTATTACATGGTGCAACCAGCGCAATGTTCTGCCAGAAAACCAATCAGGTTTTAGAGCCAATAGGGGATGCATGGATAACATTTTTACATTAAATGCAGTTATACAAATCCACCTTAGATTAAAAGGTAGAAAGGTTTATGCATAAACTGCATAAATGCATAGGCTGCAGCCTTTATTGACTTTAAACGCGCCTTCGATTCTATTGATCACAGGCTACTGTGGGTAAAGCTCTTCCATCTGGGTGTCAGTGGAAAAATAATACGCATTTTAATTAATCTTTATAATAATGCAACAGTACAAATAAAAGCGGATAACACCCTCACCAAAAAGTTTAAAGTCACGGAAGGAGTGTTACAGGGGGAAGTGTTAAGCTGCCTACTTTTCTCTCTGTTTGTGTGTGATATAGAAAACGTCTTCAGAGATAATGGTGCACAAGGCTTGAATATTGATAATAGACATGAAATACTAATGCTGCTATATGCCGACGACTTGATTATTCTCAGCGACTCGCCAACAGATTTAAACAAAAAATTACAAATTTTAGGAAAATATTGCAAAACTAATAATCTGGAGGTCAATACAGAAAAAACAAAAAAGTTATATGTTTTAGCAAGGGAGCTACAAAAGCATCTCAAAGTATGTCATTCTACTACGATAACCAACAAATAGACACCGTCAATAAATACACCTATTTAGGGGTAGTCTTCTCTTCCTCAGGAACATTTGTACAAATGGCTAACAATGCTGTAACTAAAGCTAAATCCGCAATTGGCTCTGTTATCGGAGTTTTATGCCGGGCAAAACCAGAGTCCTGGAATACACAAATTAAGTTGTTTGAGTCCATTATTTTAAATACACTTTTATATGCAGTTCCAGTTTGGGGACTTAGATATGCAGACATCTTAGAAAGAGTACAAGTTTATTACTTTAAGAAACTACTAGCATTATCAAAAACTACACCTGATTTCATGATTAGACTTGAAACAAACCGCGTCAAAATATCACTTATAATGTTTAAACTCACCATTAACTGGGTAATTAAAATTTTAAATATGCCTTCATGTCGCTATCCCAAAATCTGTTATAATCGCCTTACAAGTTTAGCCAATATTGAAAATGATAAATATAATTGGTGTTTGCAGATAGAAAACCTACTTAAGTCTTTAGAAATTGGTACCGATGTCTTATGCGATAGCAATGCCCTTAAATCTAGCAAAAAAGCTATTCTCGAAAAGTACGAATCTGTACTCATTAATGAGGACAGGATTTGCCTATCAAGGTCAACTTTTTCAGATATCTACCCAAAACTTCCAATTTCTATCGTATCACCCCAGCACTACCTAATTTTCAAACAGCCCATATACATAACTAGGCTAATTGCACAAATACGATTATCTAGTAAAAGAGTTTTAAAACTAACAAAGGCTGCTGTTACCAGATCCAATCACAACATATTTGCACCATATGCAATCTAAACCAGCCGGAATCAATAGTGCACATGATCCTGGAGTGCCCCATTTATAATGAAATAAAACCACAATTTATATCGGATATTAATAACCTCAATGAACTCATACATTTTTTAAATCAAGTTACTCCACCCCTCGCAACCAAGTTTGCAAAGTTGATTATTAACATAATTAAGATCAGATCATTTATATTAAATGAATAAACAACTAATTATACTCGCCAGTCTTTAAATTTATATGTAAATGTATTTGTATATATATATATATATATATATATATATTTCCTACCTTTTATATAGCGATGGTTCTTCCTTTCTGTTATATCCTTTCCCAAATCCAACTGGCAGAGCAGGTCACTTTATGTTGTCCCAGTGCCCATTTCCAATTCCGGTTGACTTCCTTCCTTTTGCATGGCTTTCCCACATAACACCATCCACACTCTTGGTTTTGGTAACTCACTTTTGTTTTATTTTAATAACGGGTACAATATCCCTTTTTCGAAGAACTTGTATTTGCTTTTTTTGTGTTTAATTAAATAAAACACCGATTGATGGTTTTAATCGAAGATTTATTATCTTGCTTACTTAGCAAGTAAATTAACTTTAAAAGGTTCTTTATAAACGTATACACTTCTACAATTTATAACCTTTTTAATACTTTTGCCGTATTCAATTAACTTAACTATTTACATTGTACTGTATTTCTTACACGACTTTACTACGTCGTTGTTTACCATGAAGTGTCTATTTACATTTTATTATTGTCTTTAACACGACTTTACTGCGTCGCTTTATTTTACTGACTCCCCCTAAAATTATAATTTTCTAAGCTTATATACTATTTCCTATTTACATAATTATATTACACAATTTGACTTACGAACTAATACAAACTGTACACTCATATAATACATAATAGCAGATTAATATTCTTTATAAAAGTGACACATCTATTACACATTATTACACAACATTTACGCAATAATAACGAACTATTTACAAAAACAAAACCTTAAAGAATCACATAACCCGTCGATATACTCATTTGAAATTATACATAATTGAATTACATCACAACAATAACTTGCGCACAACTGGATGTTACGTATACTTAAGTAATCGGTGAATAAACTGTTTGATAATAAATAGAAACATGTATTATTTAACCTTATTAAAAAGTATACACATTGATTTCAAAATCAATGACACTCCATTAAATAACTTAAATTTATTTTTACCAGGAAAAGTTGATAAAAATATTTCAAAAGTGTTAGTTTTCAACGAAGATTTTAGAATTTTCCAAAATTTTCCAAAATTTCCAAAATTTTGACACTAAAATCCACAGCAATATATATATATATATATATATATATATATATATATATATATATATATATATATATATATATATATATATTTTTTTTTTATTCTCTCTTTTTCTAACATTGCCAACCTACTTACTTGCTATAAATATATCTCATATATGTATGTATTTTTTAGAAGCAATAAAGTTATTATTATTATTATTAGTAATTCCACAAAGATGCAAATCTCAATTTATAGTAACAAAAAAATGTGGGGGCGTAAGTACTTCGGCTGACACATGTATAGATGTATATAGTCTGTATAGCAGTCTTATTTTTTTTTAGAAGAAGAAATTGGTGAAGAAATTTTTGGAAATTTAACTAATTCGATGATAAGTGCCCTTATTCCCACATTAGAGCCGCGATGAAAATTCGAAGTTAACTATAAAAATGTATTAAAGCCTTGCCATTCTGAAAACGCTTTCGATAATAGTACTAGTACTGTTACGGTGGACACCGTATGTGACAATGAGACAATAATTGATAGTGGAAAAGAACAAGATGATATTGGTAAGTAGGTACTAGGATTGCTAAATACCTATCCAGTTGTAGGCACTTACTACCATATTTTTATTTTTGCACTTGTGAAAATAACCAAAACATTTTGAAAATATTTGAAGGATAATAAATGGTTTACCTAATTAAAAAAAGGTACAAACTGTACCTTACATATATTATTGTTAACTACCTAATAATAATTTGATTTATCATTATATTATTTGATTAAAATGCTATGAATTGCTGCGTAATAAAGAAATATATAAATTTATTACAGAACCTGCTCCAAAACTAATTAAAGTTCATGCTGATATAGGATTGAGAACACCTGTGGATAAGAATAAAGTCGAGGGTAAAGTACTTAGTACCCAGGTAAACATTACACAGTAGGCAATATTTTGTTTACTATACTAATTAAATTTCTAACAGGTATTAAAAAATGTTCTTACTTGTGATGAAGGAGATGAAATTATTGCAGAATATAATAACAATCGGCGACTAAACCGATCCAAACTTGCTACACTTATTATAAAATTTGAATTAAGAGAACATAAAGATAAAAGGTATAGTTAACAATAATAAAATTTTTAAACACTCCTCACTCGTAATCAACAAATTTATTATTATTTTAGAATGAGTGAAACTTTTAAAAAGTATGTAGAAGAAATTCGGCTGTGTTTTCCATCAGAATTACCGGAAACGTATTACACTGCCTATTTTAAAGACACGAAAGGAAATATTCACTCCGCTAATGGTAAGACAAGTATACGAATTTACGGAAATTTTATAAGAAGATTGGCTTAATTGAAGATAATGGAGAACAAGGTTTTGATAACAAAGGTATTTATTTAAAATTTACATTTCATATAATAAACATAGATACGTACTATGTAATATATTTATTTTATTTTTTAGAACGGCCATCATCATCAGACATTGGACTTGACACCATATGTTGGTTAAAGCATAATTCAGAGCCTTTCACATCTGTGCAAGAGAAGTGGAAAGATTGCTTTGATGCAAGAATCAGTATCCATTTAGAAGGCTCGGATAATATTGAAAATTACATCAATCAGTTTCCTGCTCTACAACTACCTCTTGGTTATCTTTTGGTAATTTAGTTTGTATTCTTTTAGAAAAAAAAGCATTAATGCTTTTTTTTAGTTTGAGTCAGATTTTGTGTCTTTTTATGACGAAAACAAGAAAAATTCATTTTTCACAACATGGCCTTCCATCTCTAAGAATATAATTAAATTTTCTCAAAAGAAAAATGACAAATACACTCAGTCATATATAGAAAAATATAAACATCTGGAACATACAGAAGGTAAACTACTAATAATTTTGGTTGAACGGAATTTACTTTATAAAGTATTTTTGGCCTAAGTCCACTTTACGGGCTATTAATTAAATGACGTAATTTATGTTCGAAACATTTATTTGTTCATAAAAAAGTAATTATTAACTAAAATAAATGTGCGGAAATTAAAAATTGGTAATAATTTTAATCAAAATCATTTTCTTCTGAAGTCTCATCTATGTCGCGGTGTTCGACACTTGTATCTTCAGATGGTTGTAGAGGATTGTAGAGTTCTCCAGCCATTCTATAAAACTCAACTGTTGGATCCAATTTTTTGATGCGACACATTTTCATAAACATATATTTAACCAAATGTGACGGGAACAAAGACTTTCGCCGACTTCCGGGAAGAATGGTCACTTTGGCACTGCGCCACGAGGCTTCGATTCGATTAGTGTGTGCTCCAGTTTCCGGATCTCTAAAGTTTAGTGAATGATTGACCTTTAGATGTGTGTACTCCTGGTCCTTAAGGCAATCGTACGCTTTCCAGAAGTCGGACACAATAGTAGTGCCCGGACGGATCCATTCCTTAATAATTGGTACAAGTGTCGAAGAATCGCGTTTCTCGACTGGAACCATAAAGACGTCTCCCGATTCCTCTTCAATACCTCCGAACACCTAAATAATATAAAAACTATAAAAGACACGTTAGTGAACACTTACCCATTGTCCTTCCACTCTATGGCCTCTGTGGTATTTCCGTTTCCCGAATTTCGACTCATCGATCTCAACAGTTTTGCCTACACCACCGATTTTCTGTTTTTTTAAAATCATTGAGTCGTACACTATCTCTCGGCAAAACGAACCCCAATCGGCAGCTGTAGTCTTACTTCCGATCAATAATTGTTTCATTATTACACGAATCGCCACGTTGTCGACCCACAGGTTAACAAATCCTAAGATTTGAACCAGTGATAGATGGGAGCCTTCAAAAAATGTGCCAACTCTCATTGAAATTCGTGTGTTACAAGAGGTCGGTTTCTGTTTGCGTTTGGAGACCTTCTCTTGGCATCTCCACGAATGACCATCACTTAAATATAAATTAAATATTAGTTAAATATTCTAACCTAACCTAACCTAACATAACATATAATATACTTACGTGTCTTGAGTGTATTTAACCAAATGAAGAGGACTATCACAATTAGGGCACTTGTAGTGTGGTTCGGCCGGAATGAGTCCCCACTGGTGAAGGCTTTCGGTGAAATTCTCACTTCGAGTGATATCATAAATTTTCATTAAATTCAGTTGAGTTTCCATATTTCCGCACAAAATAATGTCAATTATAGGAAAGGGAAATACATATAGAGTGTATATAAACCATAATAAACGTCATTTAATAATAGCCCCTAAAGTGTACTTTAGCCGTATTTTTATTTAAATATTTCAGAAAATGATTAATTGCTAGCAATATTTTTACTGTCATTACCTATTGTTTCCAGCACCTCCCATAAAAAGAAAAAAGCAAGTTTGGAAGCAATCAAAGTGTGAACAACAGAATAACTTTATTCTGCAAGTTGATGTAGGTATGTCTAATAATTAGTTAATATGCTTTAGAATTTTAATTCAAATATTGTATTTCAGAACATTGATGACCTAAAACCAGTGTTAGAGAAAAGAAATAATATTTGCTTACAATACGAGTTAACAAGACAACCACTTCCTATATTAGTGGGATCTTTAGATAATATTGAGGCTTGCTATGTAAATATTAATAATTTATTTTATAAGGTTGATACTCCTCTTAAGGCCGTAGACATATGTTTTAAAATATTTCATGCACTTGCTGCCAAATATCCAATTGAATCTGAACCTACGTGGAGTTTTATTCAGAAGCAGGTCTTCGAAATAACTACTAGTTACGATAAGAATTTTGTTTGTGTAAATGCACTAATATCTGACTTAAAGTTTAATATGTAAAAAGGTAGATATTAATTCTTTTGATTTTGTGATTTTGCAAAAGATTTTGTTGTTATTTTTTTTATTTTGTAGTACTATTTAATTTTTATCAAAATTTTTACGTTTTCTCTGTCCAAGAAATTTTGCCCTTTCAAAGGCATTTTTGGTGCATCTAAAAGATGATCATAAATTAAAAAACGGTGTTTATAAGTGTGGATATGTAAACTGTTACAGAAGTTACAGTACCCTCAATTCATTTAGAAAACATTTAAATATACATCAACACAAAGTTATTAATTCCAATTTTTCAAATACATCTAACGTAAATACCAATGTAAATAGAGACAATCACAACAATATTTTATCCGACAATCCCATAAATAATACAAATGAAGAACTCAGTGTAGAGTATATTAAAACTGTTATGAAGCAATTTGAATCCAATACTGCTCACTTAATTTCCAATTTATATAATAATTCTTTAATCCCAAAAACTGTAGTTCAGACTGTTGTTGACAATTTGATTTTGTATTTTTCTTCAGGATACTTGTCAAGCATACAAAATTTAGTTTTGAGTCATTTACAAAAAACTTGCAATGCTGATGTTTTTAATTCGATGGAGAAACTTTTTGAAATGTTTAAACATCCTTTTTCATTATTTTCAACTGAATATCTCAGGATAAAATATTTTAAAAATAACGGTAGTTTTATATATCCAGAAGAATTTGTAATTGGACAAGAATTAGTTCAAAACACTGTCCACAATAAAGTTACTTTGGAGCCTAAGATTGTTAAAGGGCAGTTTATTCCATTGCGAAAAGTGCTTAAATCCGTATTTGAAATGCCTAATGTTTTTAAAGTTATGTGTGACAATTACAACAATTTAATAAAATCTGATAATACTGGTAAATTACAAAACTTTATTCAAGGAGATTTATGGAAAAATAAAATTACAAATTTTACTGATACAATAGTTTTCCCCTTGTTCCTATACCATGATGACTATGAATGTGGCAATGCCCTTGGTTCACATGCAGGTTCAAACAAAATAGGTGCAGTCTATATTTCATTACCATCTATGCCTCAAGAGCTATTGTCTCATTTACAAAATATTTATATTGCAGTATTGTTTTATGCTAAAGACAGAAAAAAATTTGGAAATAGAGCGGTGTTTTATAAAATTGTGGAAGAATTGGAATATTTACAAAAGGATGAGGGAATACATTTAAATTTAGAAAACAATGACACTGTTAAAGTTTATTTGGTGCTAGGACTTATTTTAGGAGATAACCTAGGGTTAAATTCCATTTTAGGTTTTGTTGAAAGCTTTTCAGCACTTTACTCGTGTCGTCTTTGTAAAGTATCTAAAGACGTTTTACATACACAATGTGCAGAAAACTTATCAATTTTGAGGACAGAAGATATGTATAATTTTGATGTATCAGATTTAAGTCGAAATAGTGGCAAGAAATAAGTATTTGGCATAATATAACTAATTTTCATGTTACTACTAATTATGCTGTTGATTGTATGCATGACATATTTGAAGGTGTTTGTAATTACACAATGTCTGTTGTTTTAAAAAATCTTATTTGTGACTGTAAACTTTTTTCTCTTGAAACTCTTAATAGTAGAATTATAACATTTAATTATAATGATTTGGAAAAATCAAATAAACCTCCACAAATTACTAATATTGATCATATAAAGATGTCGGCTTCCGAAATGTTATGTTTTTGTCGATATTCTGGTCTTATAATTGGCGACTTGGTGTTATTGATGATTATTGTTGAAAAGTTATCCATAAAGTTACTGCTCCAACTATACAAAAAGATGCATTAACTGATTTTAAACAAACAATTGAAACATTTTTAGCACTTTATTTAAAATTTTCCAAATCAAATTTGAAACCTAAATTTCATCACTTATTACATTATCCTAATATTTATTTAGAAGTTGGGCCAATAATACATATTTCATCCTTAAGATTCGAGTCCAAACACAGAGCATCAAAAATGACATCAAACATTAGTTGTTCAAGAAAAAATCTTATTTATACTTTGGCATTTAAACACCAACTAAAACTTTGTCATCAATTAAACAATAATAATTTTGTAAATGATAAACCCCAAACTGGATTATTAGTAAATATAAATTATGATTTTCAGGAAAAGTATTTTCCAAATTTTAACTTAAATAGTATTAAGTCCTGTTCCTGGGTTAACATTAAAGGAACTTTATATAAATCTGGAATGGTTTTAATAGAAAAAGTTGACATACTTCCACAATTTTTGTTAATAACGTGATATTTTGTCGTCTTCTGACTGTGGCATTTATTTTGGTGGTCGTATGATTCATACAAAAAAGATTAACTTACATTTATTTGTATATGAAGTAACTGTAAGTGACGAATATAAAATAATAAATTATTCTAAACTTGCTAATTTTATTCCAGCCCTTCTATCAGAACATTCCAATAAATGCTTTGTCACATTGTGATATGCCTTAGTTTAGATAGTTCAGGTTTATTATTGTTTAGTTTTTATATACCGGATGTATTATCGATTTTGTAACATAGGGGAATAGCATGTAAAAACACAATTTCTCAAACATTGACTCCCCTAATTATTTTAGAGGAAAAGTCGCTAGTGCAAGTTTTAGGCCTTATTGAATATTCTTCAAAACAAAAACACTTTAGCATCTGTGTTAAATAGTTTCCAAGATATAAGTGATTTTCTGGTATAGGAAATTAACATTGTAAATCGGAAATTCACTAGTAGCAATTACCGCTTTAGATTTAGACATTAGGTGTAAATGCAAGAATTATTTTCAGATTATTAACAGATTTTCATGGAGCAAAATCACTCAATCACAAAATCACATCAGAATGTTACAATTGCTACCGGTGTGGAAGAAATAGATGAGAATTCTCCAAGGAATTTATTTTTATAAAAATCTTATTAGCCATGACAACAGTTGCCAATTATTCTAAAGAATTGCTGACAGGTTTAACATTATTGATTAATAGGGAGAAGAAGTGCATACGTCATACCGTGCCTGACGTCATAATTCTTTCCTCGCAACGCGCATGTTCGCATCGCTCTACTTCGCTGTAAACCGTTTGTTTGACAGTTTTGACACTGTTGACAGTTGGAAGAGAAAACGTGACGCTACTTTGTGAGGTTAAAATAATAGATAGGTACTATCACAAATAAAATATTGAAACAACAATGGGTGAAAGCCATTGGGTAAGTGTTTTTATAGCTTGTAAACATCCTTTTTAACACTATCAATAATCAGAAATGAAAATATAATGTGCCTTATTGAAGTACATGCGCGTTGCGAGGAAAGAATTATGACGTCAGGCACGGTATGACGTATGCACTTCTTCTCCCTATTAATCAATAAAGGCGGAAATAAATCTCTAATTTGTCATAGACTGTTGCCTGTCCAATACCATTTATCACACTTTCTTTTTCCTTTTATGGTATAGTACCTACCTAGTTCGTTTTAACAAATTACTTTACCAAGTTTTAATCAATCAATAAAGCTGATAACTGATTAGCTTAAATGGCAAATCTGTCAGCAATTCTTTAGAATAATTTGACAACTGTTGTCATGGCTAATAAGATTTTATAAAAATAAATTCTTTGGAGAATTCTTATCTATTTCGTCCCCATCGGTAACAATTGTAGCATTCTGATGAGTGATTTTGCTCCATGAAACTCTGCTTATTAATTCTTGCATTTACACCTAAAGTCGAAATATAATGTGGAAATTACTATTAGCGAATTTCCCATTTACATTGTTATGTCCTATACCAGAAAATCACTTATATCTTGGAAACTATTTACAACAGAATGCTAAAGTGGGGTGATTTGAACAGTATTCAATAAGATCTACAACTTTGCTCGACTGACTTTTCGTCTAAAATATTTAGAGGAGCCAATATTTAAGAAATTGTATTTTTACATGCTATTTCCCTATGTTACAAAACCGATAATACACCCTGTATAAATGTATTTATGTTTTTCAGATATTGTCAATCTGTTTATTTTTTAGTTTTGTTTTGTTTTAATTACTTTTTAATAAAGCTATGTTTTCTTATCCAAACTGTATTTTTTTTATACCGCTATTATTATGTATTAAATAAAAAAAAAACTATTCTTACTACTTTATTGTGGTAAAATATACCCCACATATATGGAATTACTTGACTGTAGAATAGTAAACTATACTATTATTTCATGTAGTACAGTCCAAAGTTATGATATTGTTTACTGCTTTAGCAAGTAGATTAAACCTTAACTACTGTTATATAACAAAGAACATAGTAGTGATTTTTACCAACTTTGCCACAATTTCACCATTAAGATAGGTTAAGATCTCCTACATAGAATGGTAAGTTTTACTTATTTGTTTGGCAACATGTACTGTTATGAGAATATAATTCACGTGTCACATGGTACATTTTTTATTAATTTCATTGGTGAAAGTACAAAAACAAACTCGCAGAATAGGCTATCAAATCGATGATAATTCTATCACCGCATGTTGACTGTCACCTGTTTTTAATAAATAAAATTGTTTACTGTCAAAGTGACAGAAAGTTTCAGTGTTTATTTTCTTTCAACGTTCATTATATTCTCTCACCAAATATAACACGTGTTATGATTAATCAACGATGATACCACTCGTTAAAACCTTTAGAAAATTGAACTCGTGCTTCGCACTCGGTCAATTTTCGTCGGTTTTAACTCGGGCTATCACCGATGATAATCATAACACTAGTTATATTATCCCCGATAATAAAATGATACTCAATTTGGTCTAGTAAATTTTACTGCAAACTATGTCAAAAATAACAATTCACCAATTGTTTTATAACTATTATGTGTAGCAAAATTGACTTCTTGAATGAAGTTGTTTGTACTATACTAATATAGTAAAATTAACAAATATACAGTACTACAATAAAATAGTACAACTTACCATTTTCGTGGGTTGTCACTATAATCACCAAAAATTGTGGTGCATAAAACCACAATTGTAGGAAAATCAACCATATATTTTTTTGTGTGCATGTATTGAAAACTACATTTAACCCCAATAAAAGTACAGAATCACAACTACAAAGATTTGCAGTAATTTTATCAATGTACAGTTACGATTTTAAGGCCTTCGAGTGAATGACGCATGTTGAGGCATCGTCACGATCAGCGTCGCCCTTTAGATTTTGAGGACCTGGGTACAAATATGTATTACGGCTAGAAGCGTAATAGAATTTAGTAGCCATTCAAGCATCGTGACGAGTGCATGAAAATGTCGCAGCTAACGAAAATTAAGTACCGCGCGGTCATTAAATTCTTAAAAAAAAGGGCATACTCCTAACCAAATCAAACAACGTTTAGACGGCATTTATGGCGATTTATCTCCTTTATCTTCCACTGTAAAAAAAGTGGCCAAAATGTTTCCGTTTGGGGCAAGAATCTCTTGATGATGATGAGCGTGCCGGTCGGCCAGTTGAAGCGGTAACGCCTTGCAACTTTTTGAGGAAAAAGTTGCAATCATTGAAGAAATGGTATTAGAAGATCGTCGTTTGAAAGTTAAGGAGTTAGCAGTGATGTCAGACATTTCGGAAACAAGTGTTCGCCGAATTCTTCATGACCATTTGGGTATGAATAAAATTAGTGCAAGATGGGTACCGCGTCTTCTTTTAGCTGTTCAACGTCGTGTCTAATGCACACGCTCGTTTTTAAACTTGTGTGGAGACGACCCAAAGCCGATTTTGGAGTTCATTGTCACCGGAGATGAAACAATGGTTCTGTATTATGATCCTCTATTCAAAAGGGAATTGATGGAATGCCGGCAACCCGATGAACCTCGTCCCAAAAAGGCGAAAGTCTTTGAATCGACAAAGAAAGTTATGGCAACAATATTCTGGGATTGTGGCGGCATTTTACTGATTGGTTTTAAAGAACGCAATACAACTGTTTGTTAACAGTACATATTATACGTCTTTGGCCCGGTTTTACCAACAACAAATAGCTACTTATTCATAGAATAACTTTAATCTCTGAATAAAATCCATGTTTTGCGTTTCACCAACACTGAATAGCACTATTCAATGGTTAAATCTACAAATAAGTTAACTGACGAAATATCTCCAGCAGTGGCGTAGCAACGTAAGATTGCTCGCCCCTGCGAAACGTACATTTGCGCTCCTCATATACATGGTGGCTGATTTTTCATTGTCCAGGTTATATCTGCTGAAATAGGAAAAGTAGAAAAAAAATTAAATAAGGGACCTGTTTAGCATAACCTGATCTATAAAATAGAGGAAGAAACTTTTTTCATGGTCAACTTATTTTCCGGAAAAATATCCAACTTTAATTTTTTAAATGGAACGTCTTTTATATTTTTACGGAATAAAGTTCTAAATACATTTCTCTTTACAATGACAAATCACAAGTGGCTTTACGTTAAATCTTACAGTTAAAAAATGGAATTATCAGATTGGGTATGATTTTTTTATTTACTTTTCCATTACAAAATTATAACAGCTTTTGTTTAATTACTATTCAACAAATTGAAGAATACGCAATTAATTTTAATTTTTCAAGTTCTTTTTCAGAAATACCCATACAAAGAAATCAAGAATAAACAAGTCAGGTGACTTAGGTCACAAAACGGGTCTTCTGTTACTGATCCATTTTTGACCAAATGTATTATTTAAACCTTTAAACAATTTGTTAATGCAGCTTCATTATGAGGTGGGCCTCCGTCGTGTTGAAACCACAAGTTTCGTCGTGTAAGATTGATGTTTTGTAAAAATAATAAACTCTGTCTTGGTCTTAGGTCACAGTTCTATCGTAAAAATGAGGTATTAAGATTTTGTTGCCAAGTATCCCTATCCATACATTAATTCGAAAACGTACTTTTGCACAAGTTTCAACAATTTTGCAAGGGTTCTCATAATCCCAATAATGCGAATTAAGCTTGGTAAAAATTCCATTTGTGAAAATTAGATTTTTTGACATTTTTTATACATATTGGACAGTATGACGTTTTGAAAATGCTTCAGTGGATGGTGTAATTTAAAAGTAAAAAGCTACTTGTGATAGATTATTGTAAAGAGAAATTAAAGAAATTTTTCCGGAAAATAAGTTGACCACGAAAACATGTTTTTGTGCTATTTTATAGATCAGGTTATGCCAAACAAGTCTCTCCTTTAACTTTTTCTTCTACCTTTAGTATTTCATTAGATATAACCTGGACAATGAAAAATCAGTCACCTTGTAAAAAATTATGTAAATGACTTAATTAATCGTAATTCAGTACCGTAAAATAGCCCATTAAATATTTTTTACCTCCAAAGCTTGTTTTAAGATTTCTATTCTCAATGAAATAAAATTTCACGAAAGCAGTGAAGCAGCGCCCTTAGGAAGATTGCTCCCCCGCGCGTCGCGGGGTCTGCGGGGGCGGTAGTTACGCCACTGATCTCCAGTTAAATTACTATTTAGAGATTCATAACCTTAAAGTGAAACCAATAAACAGTACCTTTGTCCCCGTATATATATATATTATATTCACAGACAGTTACTACACATTGCGAGCGTTAGAATAATTTAAATATTGTATATAGAATACAATGCGATTCTAATAAAGTATGAAACTATCAACATAAATCTTTTATTAAATGTTAAAAGAAAACCTGGAATACGTCAATTTTTATATTAAATGGGATATATTTTAGTTGAATTGTTATTTTTAAATTGTGTTTTGTTTATGAATTATGGCGATAGCAAAGATTTTCTAAATAGAAACTCTTTTTTATGATGAATTTGGAAAAAGTGTACAATTCTAAGACCAAATATACCTACTAGAAAAAATTTCGAAAATTGAAATTTTTGAGACACTCTCATTGCTTTAAAAGTTTAAAAACAAAAATCAATTAACAATCAAGAGTTCAAAGTTTTAATAAAGAAACTTTGTAAAGAACCGTCATAATTTTAACGCTAAGACAATTGCTACATGGCTATTTGATTCAAACAATCTTTTAATAGCAAGCCTAAAACAAAAACCGCGTAAACAAATAGAACATAAACAAACGAAAATCAGGTTAAATTGTATTGGTGTCCAATTTAAATTCCCAAAAAAATCAGTCGGGACACTAGATTCTGTAAACAATAACGGCGCATTCACAATGAACTTCGCCTTATTCATCGAATAACTAACTACGTCTACAAATGTGTTGGTGAAACAGTAATTTGGTTAACCTGAGATTAAATCTTATTCATAGAATAACTATTCATTGATTTATTTCACGTTGGTGAAACCGGGCCTTTATTGCATAAATTGAGAAACAATATTCGTGAAAAACGTCGAGGAAAATTGACAAGAGGTATTCGACTATTACACGACAATGCACCCGTTCATACTGCCGCAATTTCGCAAGCTGCCATTCGCGAATGCGGCTTTGAAGCATTGGATCATCTACCGTACAGTCCGGATATAGCTCCGAGTGACTATTATTTATTTTCCAATTTAAAGGAAGACCTTAGGGGACGTCGTTTTAAGGACGAGAACGAATTGCAAGCAGTTGTAATTGAACATTTTGAAGGAAAAACTTCAGATTATTTTTACAAGGGCATTGAATTATTAATTCCACGTTTTAATAAGTGTATTGACATTAGGGTCGATTATATTGAGAAATAAAAATGATTATATTTTACCAACGAACCGCCACCACGCGCATCTGCGCGTATGTTTATTTCACTTTTAACCAGTGCATTTTAATTTGTTTTTAACATAAGATTTGCTGTTGTACCAAAGAATATTAACCTGAAGGACCAAGAAGCGACACTTAAGGCGGTTCGTTTGATGTTTCCACTTCCCTTTTTCGTGACCTTCAAGCACGTCAGCCACTTTGCCAGGATGCTATATACAGCGCGCGAATTCACATTCTGTTCACATGCGAACAGCTGCCTGACCGCTCCTCTGGCCCTCAGCTGCTGCTCAACTGACACTTCCAGTAAACATGCGCATTAGAAAACACTTTCACCCCATTCGCATTAGTGTCGCTTCTTGTTCCTTTAGGTTAATATTCTTTGGTTGTACTACATGATCTGTTCGTGGTGGGTCGGCCTGCTAATCACTGCAGGATAGCAGGCGGCAGGTCGATCGAATCCCGCTGAACGCGTTTAACTTTTTTTAATCAATCCTTATCATTAATGAACGACTTGTAATAATAACTTCTTTGGCGCAACACACTGCTTTTTATTTATAATAGTCAATTATAATATTTTAAAAATTTAATTCCACTCAAATTGCGAACAATTTTGTTGGCTTTAATTTCACTTATAGCAAAAGATAGGCAATTACCCATAATTCAAAGCATAATAATATGAAGCTAATAAGATATGAAGAAACCCCATGAAATGTAGTTGGTAATACTGTAATAATTCTATCTTGTGACCTAAAAAGCAAGATGGTTATTATTAATTAATGTACAGATAATAGGGTGTGCAATATTCAGACTTTTCCTATTCTGTTACAGCAATATTATTTTTTAATAGGTATATCACATACTATTGGTTTTCAATTTTTTTGGTAAGCTTTATATTAGAATTAGGATAGTAATTTTTATAATTCACAAAAAATTATTAACAGTTTTTACTTTTTATAGAGTGACAATAATAAAATGCTTTTCCTGTTTGAGTCAGTGTCACAAATTAATGGCCTTATTATTAATGTTTTAATCATATTCTATTATACATGATTCTTTTTATTTTTAAAATATCAAGTACCATAAGTTACATTGTGTCTCATTCATTTAATATTGCTGCACTTGCATAATAGTAATACTACTGAATAAAGAATTCTTTATCATCAATAATACTTAATATTATAAACCTATTAGAAGCATCATCTGTCTTATTAAAATAAAGCTAACTCTTTATTACTGCAGGTTGCGATAGTTTCACAAATATGGATGCCAATGAGTTACCCATAATTAAAAATGAAGCCAATATTAAAATAGAATCTGAAATGTTTGAAGAGTGGAGCACCAGAAATGAAATTGTATTTTGCAAAGAGAGTGATGAGAAAAAGTTGGAAGACCCCAATGATCCCCAGTACCACACAAAAACTAATACTGATCCACTATCATACACACCTAACACGTGCCAATATGAATTTACAAAGGAAGCTAACTTCCAGAAGCACATTCTTACATTTAACATAGAGGCACCATTTCAATGTAATATATGTAATAATATATTTCCACAAAAAGATGATCTTGAAAAACACATGCTCATTCATAATCGTGAAAAACCATTCACATGTAATTTATGTGATTATAAATGTTCAAAAAAATATAAGTTCAACATACACATGCTTACTCATAGTAGTGAGAAATCATTTGAATGTAATTTATGTGATTATAAATGTTCATTAAAGAGTTATCTGAAAAGACACATTCTCAGTCATAGTACTGACAAACCATTTAAATGTAATTTTTGCGATTATAAGTGTCCACAGAGCAGCACCCTCAAAGAGCACATACTCACCCATAGTATTGAGAAACCTTTTGCATGTAATTTATGTGATTATAAATGTTCAGTGAAACGTAATCTGAAAAGGCATGTTCTGATTCATAGTGGCGAAAAACCATTTGCATGTAATTTATGCAGTTATAAATTTTCTACAAAGAGTAATCTAAAACAACACATGTTTAATCATACTGGTGAGAAGCCATTTGCATGTAAATTATGTGATTATAAATTTTCATGTAAGAGTAAATTGAAACGGCACATGCTTACCCATGGTGGTGAGAAACCATTTCAATGTAATTTATGTGATTATAAATGTTCACAAGAATCTTATTTGAAAGCGCACACGCTCAGTCATGGTGAGAAACCATTTGCATGTAAATTATGTGATTTTAAATTTTCAGAGAAAAGTAGACTGAAAAGACACATGTTCATTCATAGTGGTGAGAAACCATTTGAATGCAATTTATGTGATTATAAATGCTCAGTGAACAGTAATCTGAAAGTACATATGCTTATTCATAGTGGTAAGAAACCATTTGCATGTAATGTTTGCGATTATAAATGTTCAGTGAAGAATTATCTGAAAAGACATATGCTAATTCATGATAGTGAGCAACCATTTGCATGTAATTTGTGTGATTTTACATGTTCTTCTACAAATAATCTTAAGGATCATATACTGCTTCATACTGACGAGAAATCATTTGAATGTAGTGTATGTAATTATAAATTTTCACAGGAAAGGGATCTCGAAACACACATGAGCCTTCATAGTGGTGAGTAATTTTCTCAATGTAATTTGTTATTTTAAATTCATACTGATGAGAAACCATTTGAATATAAAGTATGTAATTTCCTATATTCAAGGAAATGTAGTTTCAAAAGGCACATGAGCATTTATTTAACCTAGAAAACAAAAAAAAAACTTTTTCTGTTACAAGAACCAAAATTGGTGAATTTAATAGCATTAGTAAACTAAATTAAATATGATTTCACGTTTTTTCATCACCCACGACTTTTAAATGGCCTGTGTTAGATATTGGAAAAACCTAGTATGGCAATCAAAATACAAGTATTAATTGAAGGGATATCTGCACTCGCACTAGAAGAAGTGAAGACTTGTAGAGAGAATGAAATAAATAAAGATTAGTAAAAGTTTCACAGTTTTATTAAAATATAACATGACAATATTGTTTCGACAGCTATGCTGTCATTATCAAAGGTAATATAATTTATAAACAAACACGTCGCTAAGGTAGATACAAAAATAGGTAACTAGATAAAATAATAATCAGAAGAGAGATTTGCTGGTGCAGATAATAGTGGAGTAACGCTAAGCAAAAAAAGAGCGTTATCTCGGAACCGGTCCAAACTACTTCAATTTGAATAATTCTTTTTTTAAAGTCTTGTAAATAAGTAAGTAAGTAAATTTTATTTGTATATCGGTCTAAGACGACCATTACAAAGGTTAGCAAAATTACAATATGTGATTCTGATTAATTATAGTAGGTAATAATTAACATAATTATCTTAAGTTATATTATCTTATTTTACGTGTATTGTACAGTATAGTATAATATAAAGTAACAGAACTCAATTTGATTATGGTATTTTTAAACAATTTAGAAGATAGGTTAAAACGTAGAATAACATAAATCTGCAACACTTTATACAGTAATTTTGAGAAAGACAGTAAATAATGGTAATCATTGTTTCATTCGATTAGAAATCAGTATAATTATAGGTTCAAACAGAATGCTCTTGTACGTAATGTTACTTCTATGTAATTAAATAGGTCATTCAGCTGACAAATGTTCTCAATATTGAATAAAAAACTAAAAAAATTATCAGAATTAATCTCAGTTGAAGCGCATATAAGATATTTGTGTAGGTAATGATGGCGAAGACTTCCATAGACAGGACATTTCAGTACAAAATGGTATAGAGTTTCCCGATTCTGTAAATTGCAAATTGTACATTCTTCGTTTGGGTCTATACTATGGGCAGTACCGTTAAAGTAAAAACTAATTATTCTATTATTTGATGTTCGAGCTTGATGTATAAGTCGCTGTTTATTAATAGAAATACGACAATTTAATAAAAATGTATTATTCAGTGTTAAGTGTTGATGTAGTGGGCTATAGCTAGAGGTTAATATCTTAGTGTGATCTTCTATAACAAGGAATTGTTGTAATTCTTGTACTAAAGTATTTTTAGTAGGACTTATCTGGTTAACATCTTGGCTGTGCCACAGGTCTTCTCTATTTATCTAATAAAAAATATTTTTTAAATGAGATGCCCAATTATATTTTATATTATTTGATTCTGATACATTAAGTGCAAAAAGCCTATTATAACATATGCGTGGCAGTCTGTTTTGAGGCATTATAAGAATTTTACCTAGCCAATTTAGTGCACGTTTAAACACCAATGTTATAAGCATGTTCAGCTGAAGTTCTGAGCGAAGGACGTATCCTGGTGATGACTTATTAAGAAAATAAAGGGATTTAAAAAGTTGACTTGTGTCTTTTCTATAACATCAGGATACGATAGTGCCCATATCTCAGATGCGTAGAGCAGAACACTTAAGATTGACACCTGATATAAGTATACACGAGATTGGTGGTTATCTAGTTTAGATTTAAACATAATAGATTTCACGCTGGCTAATGCTCTATTTTGAGCAGCCTTCAAAAACAGTCCAGATGAGCTAAAAGTTATACCCAGGTAATCATATTCACTCACTATTTCCATAGGTTGTTCTTTATACACAAATCGAATATCCTTTGGGATTTTCCCTGCCCGTCTGAATACCATTATCTTTGATTTATTAGTATTTACTTCTAAATGATTGTTATTTGAATAAATTTCTAATGCATTTAATGCTAACTGTAGTTTTATAGGAGTTTCAGCCAGTAAAACAAGATCATCAGCATAAAGAATTGTCGAGATGTCAGTGAATCCGTCGATATTGACACCTTTAATACCCTTGGACAACAAGAAATCTGAGAAATCGGCTAAGAAAAGAGGAAATAATAGTGGACTTAGGGAATCACCTTGCAATACCGCCGATGTAATTCTAATACTATCTGAACTTCGTCCATCTTTTTGTAATATGAAATTAGCGTTATCATAGAATGATTTAATTGTATATAAAACTTTGGATGACAGTCGCATATGATGAAGTTTTGCCCACAACAAAGAATGATTGATCTTGTCGAATGCACTTTTGAAATCCACAAAAGCACAATATAATTTTCTTTGTTTTAATCTAATGTGATTATGAATCATTGATGTTAAAATAAATAAATTATCTGTACAGCTTCGATCCGCACGAAACCCCGATTGAGATTCTGGAAGTTTATTATGCAATTCTGCCCATGCCATAATTCGCTGAGCAAGTATTTGGGTGAATATTTTTGTAATATTGTTAATTAGAGCAATTGCTCTATACAGGTCTATTAGGATCTCTTTTTTTAAATAGCAAAAATACTTTAATACTGGACTAGACTTGTGGTGTTTTTTCATCCTTTAAAATAATATTATAAAACTTTAACAAGAGATCTATACCTTCATCTGGCATATACTTATAAAACTCATTCGGGATTCCATCCAGACCGGGGGATTTGCCTCTTTTACAATGATGCAAGACTGATTTTAATTCATCCAATCTTATATCAGAGTCTAGTTCAGGACATATTATCCTATCATGAAAGTGATCATTATTGGAGGATGGAGTAATATAGATTGTTTTGTAATAATCTTGCCAAGTGTTCATATCTATTGGGTTTGTGTAATTATTATTTGTATTTAAACGATGTGCTACTTTCCAGAATTCTGTAGGGTTTTTAGTATTAGATAACTGCTCACACAAATTCATATAATAAGCTTTTTGGGTACCTTTGGTTAAATGTTTATAAGATTTCTTCCTATCTAAATAAATATGTACATTAACATCATCAAAACCATTAGTTCTGCAATTCCTGAGTGCTTGTTTTAAATCTTTTTTTGCCCGTTTACATGCTCCATCAAACCAAATCGTACTACTCGTATGGTTCCTCACAGATCCCACATACACTTGTTTAGACATATCTAGATTATTAGCAATTTCTTTAATGGAATCTGCGAAGGACTCGTACATTATTTGACTAGTTATATTTGGATTTTTCTCATTCATATAATTTGTTAGATTTATTACCTTATTATGATATATTTCTAATAACTCGTCGTTCCAATACAATTTTGGTACGTACCCACCTACTTGCTTTAAATTAATGTTGCCAATATTTGACAGATTTAAATGTACTGTTACTTGAACGGGTAGGTGATCAGATCGTGAGCCTACCTCATAAATTGACATGTCATGTACGTAACTAATGAAACAACTATTTATCCAGCAAAGATCAATTATAGATTTGCCTATTTTACTAATGTAAGTGTATTGTGCAGGCCTATCATTGATAGTTCGTCCATTTAAAACTAACAGACCTAATTCTTCTATAACCTTGACTAAACTCTTCCCTCTAGGATTTATAGTTGAATTTAAGCGGATCAAGTTTTGATTGGGAACATATGTCAGAGTCCAGCTGATTTAGATCACCAATTCTGGCATTGAAATCACCAGTTAACATACAATTATTCGACTCAAAATCAAATGCTATATGTGTTGCTGTCTCTTTCAATAATTCCAAACAGATATTAATATCTTTATAACAAGTCTTGTAAATATGAAATACTAAAACCTTTACAAATTTGAAATTGACGCTAAGGACGGGAAATGTGGTGAAACTCGAATAACCTAAAACCATAACCAAGTGGTCCCGCACCGGTTGCTCGACCATCTCAGAACAGGATAATTTTTGGTGTGTTATCACATCTATGTATTGGTAGTTCGAAACCACTATTAGTTTATTTTTATTCCTTTTGGTTTAAATACGGCAGCCATATTTGTTTCGTGGTGCACGACGTTTCTTGCAGTTTTCTATGTAAACGAAAATCTTGATATCTCAAGAACAGTTGGTCGTAGAAAGTCGCTGTAAAAACCATTGCATTGTTCACATTTGGAACTACATTTGCTGTTCTAAACATAAATTTTGTAAGATGCTTCCTTATGGACGCAAATTAAGTTCGAAGTTTAACGCTTTTTTTGCAAAATTTCGGCTTTTTTGAACCGGTTCCGAGATAAAAACGTAAGGTTACTCCACTATAATGATCATGTATTCATGCTCTGTTAACGCAGCAAATACAACAAAGAAAGGAAGCCCAAAACGAGACATATATAAATTAAAGGAGAAAGAAACACAGAAGTTATAGAAAGTTACATTAGAATATCAACTACAGGATGGTAAAGAACAGAACAGAAAATTGAAACTGAATGGAACTGTATTAAGAAACCAATGAAGGCCTCTTACCAATGAGAACATATTGTTAAAGAAAGTAAGAACATGAAAGATTTACTGGTTTTAGAATTTGCTTAGAAGAAGTGAATACAAGTGAAAGGAAACACAAAGAAGCAAGGCAAAGAAAAAAGAGCTCTAAAAAAAGACAGTCCTAGAACTAGAAGAATATTACTGCTGGAAATTGGGTTATCCTTCTTACCTATTTAGTTTTCCACTTTTTTTTTGCATTTAGATTCAAACAATTAATTAGTTTTTAATTTTAATATCATGCACACACACTGTATGATTTATGGGCTTGCAGAATTTAAATTTTTATGTTTCTGTGGCATAATGCACATTGTATCACATTCTAAATGGAAAAACAACTGTGGAGCAAAACGAAATCATAAAGAACAGATGAAACTCAGCAATCGTCTTGACAGCCTGTTGGCTATTCAAACTAACTCAATTTTTAAAGATTTAAAATTAATCAAAACATTAAAATAAATAATAACCTAAATAAAACATTATTAAATTAAAGTGACAAGTGACTTCACTCTAAGCCCAGTTGTGTTAGAACAGAAACGAAAAAAAAACGCGTGTCTTCCTGGTAAAATTTACACATGACAAAAGGTCAGTACATTAAAAGAAATAAAAAGAGATTATAAGGTCTTTCAAAGTCTGTAGACAACAACTACAATCAACAAAATACAAGAAAGTTCTATGATAGCACAAAAGATATTTGAAAAGGAGACCGATAAGAGTTTACAGATGTAGCAAAATAAAAAATGTCAGATTATAGAAGACGAAGATGGAGAGACCTTACCCTGGTTTATAGATTATAATTAATCAACACCCCAATATTAAATTTACTATAGAAGTTAATAAGACAGCAGTCCTTTTTACAGACAGCAGTAGATATTCTTTTTGGACATCCTGGTAACTCGTCAGCCAAATGAACATCTTGTTCATTCTGTTTATTAAACGCTCACAGGTTTTATGTGTCGATTATCAATATCATCTGGCACGGAAGGATTCAATTATTAATTCACTTGTATATGGTTTCGGACTTCGAAATATTCTTACCCTAGATTCACAGGGTTACCGATCATATATGAAAGATTATCAAAAACATCTTCAAACCCCATATGAAAGTTTCTTTATTATTACCAACCACTTAGGGATAGTCTGCCAGTTTTATTATCTAAGAGCGTATACAGCATTCCTTGTTCATGTAATTGGTAATCGGTTACTTTTTAACGATAATTGATCCAGCTTTAACACAAAAAAAAACTGCAGGTGATGAAGAAATTATACTTATGTAGATATTTTAATTCAGCATTAAAAAGTAGATACATAAAAAAACCATACATTTTTTTGTTACAAAAATTATGTTGACCAGTGTTATCATCAATCATACATAATATATATGTAATTGCTAAAAGTATCCACTGTTTATAATAAATAAAGTTAACTATTTCTTCCAGGTTGTGGTAATTTCACAAATGTGGACACCAATGAGTTAACCATAACCAAAACCAAAGATGAGGCTGATATCAAAATCAATTTCCAAATAATTGAAGAGTCCAACACCACAAATGATATTAAATCTGACGAAGAACCTGATGTGAAACAGCAAGAAGACACTAGTGGTATTCCACAGAACAATACACAAATTAAAGCTGATTCCCAACCATACAACTTTAATATATGTCAATATGAATCTACACAGGAAAACAACTTCCAGAAGCAAATTCTTACACATGGCGTTGAGACAGCATTTCAATGTAATATATGTAATCATACCTGTCTGCAAAAAGATGATCTGGAAAAGCACATGCTCATTCATACTTGTGAAAAACCATTTGCATGTAGTTTATGTGATTATAAATGTTCACGAAACTATAATTTCAAAACACACATGCTCACTCATAGTACTGAGAAATCATTTAAATGTAATTTATGTGATTATAAATGTTCAGTGAAGAGTTATCTGAAAAAGCATATTCTTAGTCATAGTAGTGAGAAACACTTTAAATGTAATGTGTGCGATTATAAATGCCCACAGAGCAGCACTCTCAAAGAGCACATGCTCACTCATAGTGCTGAGAAACCATTTGCATGTAATTTATGCAATTATAAATGTTCAGTGAAGAGAAAT
This sequence comes from Agrypnus murinus, assembly GCA_929113105.1. Classification (NCBI taxonomy): domain Eukaryota; kingdom Metazoa; phylum Arthropoda; class Insecta; order Coleoptera; family Elateridae; genus Agrypnus; species Agrypnus murinus. Next base: position 152,519,600 of record OV816028.1, on the reverse strand, counting down.
CTGAAAAGGCATATCCTCATTCATAGTGGTGAGAAACCATTTGTATGTTATTTATGCAGTTACAGATGTTCTGTGAAGAATAATCTTAAAGATCACATGCTTAATCATACTGGCGAGAAACCATTTCCATGTAATTTATGTGATTACAAATTTTCATGTCAAAGTAAACTGAAACGGCACATGCTCACCCATTATGGAGACAAACCATTTCAATGTAACTTATGTGATTATAAATGCTCACAACAATCTTATTTGAAAATACATATGTTTAATCATGGTGAGAAACCATTTTCATGTAATTTATGTAATTATAAATTTTCATGTAATAGTAAACTCAAACGGCACATGTTCACTCATGGTGGTGAGAAACCATTTCAATGTAATTTATGTGATTTTAAATGTTCACAAATGTCTTATTTGAAAGCACACATGTTTAATCACGATCAGCAATCATTTGCATGTAATTTATGTGCTTTTAAATGTTCACAGAAAAGAAAACTGAAAAAACACATGCTCATTCATGGTGGTAAGAATCTATTTGCATGTAATGTATGTGATTTTAAATGTTCTTCAAAGAAGAATCTGAAGGATCATATGTTTGTTCATATTGATGAGAAACAATATGAATGTGGTGTACTTACATGACTATGTAAGTGTTCGCAAAAAATAATCTCGAAAACTATAAGATTAGCTAATTAGGGATATATAGTGATTAGCCACTTTGATGTAATTTATGTGATACTATAATGTGAATATGTTACGTAAATAATGGCCATTTTTTAATTTATTTTTGTATATTTATTTTATTTTTTATTTGTCGATGCTTAGAAAATAACCTCATTTTAAAGTGTTTTGTTTAAAAAGTTTAATAATAAGTAATAAGATGTTACAAACTATTTTGCATTACCTACATTTAATTGTACATTGTTTCCTATATTTCCATTTTATTTTATTTGTATTTTATTGTACCTACATAATAAATATTAAATAACAAAAGTAAACTGTTATTTGAATAGCTTTCATTAAAATATTAGTCCTGTATGGTTTGTGAATTCCAACTTCAGTTTTGCATTGTAATTGTACGTGTACTAAGCAACAACATTTCTCTTTACTACTAAATTGTATGTATAATAATAAGTTAGAACTATCACAAAATGACTCAAATTGCTCTAATTACTATTTCTATCCTCATCATCAATATCAGTAACAGAAACAAAAATTGTAGCAACCTGAAGAAGTTCTTGTAAATGTTTACAGCGATATAATTTGATATACCTATCTTGGTTACTTACTACACATAATTGGTGGCATGTGCCCAATATGAATGATCAGATTAAATAATTAGTAAAGGGAACTAAATAAACACAAGTTGCATAATTTTAAAAAGAATTTATAACTCATTAACAATATAGGATGACTAATCTCAATAAACATTTTTTACTACTTATGGTAACACCTGGTTATTTAAAAGTATTGAAAGTATATAAAAAGGTTTCACAGGTTTTTAAAATTTTATAAGATTACTGTAAGTTCTAGATATATAATGAACTAATATCGACGTTCCCATCACCACTTTACAAAAGTTATAGCAACTGTTACTATAATATATACAGTGGCGGATTTAACACTTAAGGGGCCTGAATCTGTACAAGCCTTTGGGGCCCATATAGTATAAATCAATTACTGCAATTTATATATCGTTTATTTTTTTATCAAAAATTAAGTACATATAATTATTAATAGTATAAATATATTTAATTACATATGTAAATATACCAAAATATTTTGAAATTAATATATGTATGTAATCGTATCATTTGAATTTTTTGGTATAACTGACTTATTCGTTAATTGACATTATACCTACTAATAAATATTAAGATTATATTGTGTTACAAGTGCAAAAAAGTCCAATCTCTCATGAGTGGGAAGATTGCAGAATTCGACTTTGTCTTATGCCGCATACACACGAGTATGAGATTGGTGTTATTGCACATATTACACACTACACTTTATCTAAGACCACAAAAACGTAATAAAACACCAAAAGCTACGAAAAATATTTAACTTAGAATATGATTTGAGTTCGAGATGTGCTGGATTGTCACAAGTGGACAATACTCACATTCTGTGGAAAACAGGTGTTAGTTGTAAAAATTAAGAAATGCGTCTATAAACTCAATGAAATAATCATTTATAAAATTAAATACTTACTAAAATTTGAACAATTATTTAAGTTAAAAACAGTAGTTTTGTTGGTGTCTTCATCAGAATATAAAACTGTAGGAAGGAGCATAACTACCCGGCACAATGAGCTTTAAAAGTTGGCACCAATAGACACCACCTAAATCTGCTTTTTCTCTCAAATTCCGACAAATAAAAGAAGGGAATTACATTTCAGAAGCAAGTATTCGTTTGTTTAAAATATGAAATTTATATTCTAAGGTTAATTTCAAAATATTGTATTTTAAAAGTGAGGTTATGTAGTTTATGTGCGCATTTCGAGACAGTGAGAACCGTCAATGTAGATATCTAATTACAAAACCGGAAACACCTACTCTGCCATATTAAGACCCCATCCCGGTTGTATGTAGTAGATGATTATGCTCCTTCCTAAAGTTTTATATTCTAAGGTGTCTTCAATTTTTTTAAATGTCATAGACCAACAACACCCACATAACTAGGACCTCACAACATTATAAACGTCATAGTGACGTCACATACAAAAGGAAAAACAAAAAACAAACAAAAGACAGTATGTACTAACAAACTAACTAACTATAATAGTATTATGTCAATTGTGTTGGCTGGTGTATTGTAATTTTTATATGTGTAGCATATTAGCTTGTATAATTAATATAATGTAGTTCTAATAATGTCTTAAGGAAGGACGTGAATCATAAATAAAAGTACGCAGTTTTATTAATAACGTTTAATTAACATAATAGAAGAAACATAAATATGAGATTCTCTTTACCGCTGTTCAGCCATGACACAACGAGACTGAACTTAAAGAGAGCGTTGTTAAACAGAACTAAAACATACATGCGCATAAATCGCTTTATACACAGTTCATGAATATTAATTTCCAACACCATTCTGAACTGGGTATAATTTTCTGAAAATAAAAGCAAATATTTTCTTTTACAAATTTCTCCGTTTTAGAAATTGAACAAATAAAATAAATATAAATCATATCATAATATATAAACCAATAGATATAAATGACAAGCAGCTGCTGATATGTATATCTTTACGGTACGTTCAACATGCCAAGATGGGCACGGAGATTTTTAAATTTCTCAAAAGGTAAAGCCTTTGTTAAAATATCAGCAAGTTGCTCGTTTGTTGATACCTACATAAATTACATCAAATAAATCATTTTCATATTTTTCTCGTACAAAGTTATATTTCACATCGATATGTTTTGTACGTTTGTGATATACAGGATTTTTAATTAATTTGATCGCACTTTGGTTATCCACGCACAAACACAATTTTTCACTGAAATCTGCACTTACTTCACTAAGTATGTTAGTTGTTTCAGCCAGATGCCTTCTTTTACACTTTCCGCAGCTGCAATGAACTCGGCCTCCGTAGTTGATAAGGAAACTGTTGATTGTCGTCTGCTGCCCCATGTAATCGCTCCTTGGCACATCATGAAGACATATCCGGTTGTCGAACGCCTTGTATCGATGTCGTTTGCATAGTCAGCATCTGAGTATCCAATTATTTTCTCATCCTTCATATATCTAATGCCAAATTTCTTGGTGTCTTTTAAATACCTCATGATTCTTTTGACAGCTTTCCAATGCGCCTGTTTGGGATTGCTTTGATATCTGCTAACAATGTTTACTGCGTACATAATATCTGGGCGCGCAGTTAAAGCAGCAAACATCAATGAGCCAACCGCTTCACGATAAGGCACAATTATTTTGTCTTTATCTTCCTCCATTGATGATGATAAAACAACACTTGGATCAGCTGGTACCTTTACAGATTTTGCTTCATTCATGTAAAAACGATTTAACATGCGTTCTATATAATTAGCTACGTGAATAAACATTGACCCGTCTTCACTTCTTTTAATTTCAAGTACCACGAAATAATTTGGATCAGTCAAAGTTATTTCAAAATTAAGTTGCATTTCTAGCACTATTTTATTAAGCGATTGTTTATCTTTCCCGATAAGTAGTCCGTCATCCACGTATAACACAAGTAAAGTTAATTGATTAAAGATGTTCCCGACATAAACACACCGATCCGCATCACACTGTTTAAAACCAAACGTTTTTAAAAAATTGGTGAATTTTTCATTCCAACATCGGGAGCTTGTTTTAAACCATAAAGTGATTTAACTAATTTACACACCAAATTCGGATTTTTTGTCACTCCAGGTGGTGGTTTCATGTATATTTCTTCCTTTAACTCACCATACAAGAATGCCGTCTTTACATCAAATTGAATTAAAGAGAAGTTTTCTTGTAACGCAGTCGCCAGCAAGATTCTGATTGTTTCATATCGGGTCGTTGGGGCATATGTTTCTATATAATCAGTACCTTCAATTTGTGCGAATCCTCGTGCACATAATCTTGCCTTGTATTTGCTGATCTCGCCATCAGGCGACCTCTTAATTTTGAAAACCCATTTCGAATCAATTACTCCTTTATTCTTCGGTAGACAAACCAGTTTCCATGTATTATTCTTATTTAGAGCTGCAATCTCTTCGTCGATTGCAACTTTCCAGTGTCTTGCATCTTCCGAACGTAGAGCTTCTTCATAACTTTTTGGAATTTCCGCTTCCATTAAATTAACATCGCCCTCTTCATAACACACTACTGGATCTCTTTTGCGAAGATTGTATGGATGTCCTTCGGATCCATCGGACCCATCGGATTCTTCGGGTTCAACAACTTCTTTTGCAGGCTCACATTCATCTTTAATTTCATTTTCGATTGTAATTAAGAATGTATTTTTCCTTGGTAATTCAATTTGCTTATTTTCAACAAAGATAACGTCTCGCGATATTTTTATTTTCTTTGTTATCGGATCAAACAGTCTGTAGTTGTTTGAATTATTTTCATATCCCACCAAAATTAATTTTTTACTTTTTGGTTCCAATTTTCTTCTCAAGCTGTCTGGAATGTGCATGCACGCTTCACTTCCAAAGATTTTAACGTGAGACAACTCTGGCTTTTTCTTATTCCATTTTTCGAATGGAGACTGATTGGGATCGATAGAATTCGTCGTTCTGTTTAATAAATACACCGCTGTGCTCACTGCCTCAGCCCACAAACTCAAAGGTAGATCTTTGGTGTACAACATCGATCTAGCACTCTCAACTATCGCCCGATTCTCTCTTTCCACCCTGCCGTTTTATTCCGGTGTATATCGAGCGCACGTTTCAAGTTCATTGCCTTTATCAGCTAAAAACTTTTTAAAATCCTTATTTGTAAATTCGGTGCCATTATCAGTACGTAAAACTTTCACATTGTGACCGAATTTATTTTTGCAGTCTGCTGCATTTTTTTAAACAATCTAAACTATCACTTTTATTTCTAATAAAATAAACAGTTCTATAGCCAGTACAGTCATCTTTAACAAGAATAAAGTAGCGACTTCCACCGATTGATATGGTTTGCATTGGGCCACAAAGATCACTGTGCACTAATTCTCCAGGTTGAAGCTTTCTTGATAGGTTTCTTTTGAACGATAATTTGTGTTGTTTCCCGTATTGACAACCTTCACACACAAATTTATCTTTTTCTTTTAAATTACATTTTATAGCACCAGTTTTAACTAATTCGCAAATTGTTTTTATATTAATGTGTCCCAATCGTTCGTGCCACGTTTTTAAACTCTCACTTTCCGTTGAATTCATCTCTTCATTAATCGTTCGAAACAAAAGTTTGTATAGATTATTAGATTCGCGAACTGCACACGCCTTTAATGTGTCTTTTTCAAATATGAACGCTTTATCTTTTTCTTTTATCACTCGCATTTCTTTTTGAGTTACCGCACCTTCAGAGAATAAATTCTTCCGAAGTCCTGGAACGTACCAAACATTCTTTATAACACTTTTAAACCAATTTCCATCTATTAAACATTCAATTTTAATATCTCTTTGACCCTTCACTGGAAGTTCAACGTTATTACCTAGTTTTACTGGCCATTCTTCAACTTCAAAATTTACAAATAACAAGTACCAGATTTTGTAATTTTAGTCTATGTACTTGTGAATTTCCGTTTGAAAGTATAAGTTTTGTCTATATTTTATTGTTATTTTATCGTGCAGAAAAACTAATGTTTCAATTGGCGCCCAACGTGGAGCTCGAGAAAATTGAATTTTTATGACGTAAGGAAAAGTAGGGTGGATAATTATGACTTTTTTAAGATTTTAGATGATTTTTTGTTATGTTTTCAGGTGAGAATTCCTTTGCGAATTGTACGAAATGTATAATTGTTGTAAAGAACTTTGAATAGTTGGTGAGATACTGATGTGTTTTTATTGTTGTGTTGAAAAATTTTGTCCGAAATTTTGCTTATAGTTTGCCGTCGGAATATGGCTTTAGTTTTATTTGAGATAATTTCGAATCATTTGTAGTTTATTGAATTTTTAAAGTTTGAGACATAAGATTATGCAATAATTCCAGAATACCGTTTTTTTACTTGTTAAGAAAAATTAAATGACTATTTTTTTTAGTAAATAAGTAATTAGGAGAAGGCTGAAATAATAAAGAAAAATATGTTAAGAATTTTTCAGATAAGAATTTTGATACTTGAAAGTTTTAATATATCGTATCGTTTGTTTGCATTTTGCAATTATGTTTCGTTATTAGTAGACAATAATTAATGAGGAAAAATTATTATAGAGTCTGAATTAATATTACAGATGAGTTTATTAGAAATGATTGAGTGTTTGGTTCGTTTGAAAATTTGTTGACGTGTAAAGATTCTCTCTGTTTAAATTAGGTTATAGATATGTTAGATAAAATTTTTTTTGGTTTTGTGTTATCGAATTTTAGTAATGTTGGTTACGATTATGGTTAGTAGTGATTTAGAAATTCTTTTGGTTTCAGTAATTTGTTTTGTTCTTGGATGAGTAAATTAAAATTTCTTTGATATATTATGATGGTTTTGGAAATACTTGTGGTCTGGTTTTGGTGAAGCATGCTCATGCGTGATTGAAAAAATGTTAGGTCGACCTTGAATGTTGTATGCGTATATTTTGATGAGTGGACGATCCCGAAAGTTGGCAAATGAATTATTTTGTGTGAGATGCTTGAGGAGCTGATTCGCCATTGCTAGCAGGAAAATTAAACATTTCTCTCATAAAACTTTTTAGGATATTTCTTTTTATGTTTTGCATTTAGATCTCTTTATGCTTATTGTTAAATAAGTTTTATCTTTAAATAATATTAATTAATCCCTTTTGTGGCGTTAATTCTTTCATGGTTCTGACAGGTACTGCTGTGTTTTTTTATTCTTTTAGTTGTGGGAGTTACATAAAACAATGATTGCGTGATTTGTTGAGTGCCCTCTTCTTTTTGAGTGATTGAGCATCTTCGTGAAAATCTTGTGTGGGAGTGTGATTGAATGAAGCGTTTATAGGGGATATTCTTTTATCCCTTGGGTGTTTCTTGGTAGGTTGGTCGGAACTCACGCAGGGTGTAAGACATTTTTCCCGATTGTGTCCAGTCTATTTCCTGATTTTGACAACTCTGTTTATTTAGAAATATGTGTGAAGTTATTACTTTATATTGAATATTCAGAAAAAAATAACAATCTGTTGGAATTTTGTGTCCTTGTGCATTCTAAGTTCGTTGAACTTTCATAAGCTTTTTCTAAAGCTAAATTATAAATCTGTTTGAGATCTATTAGGTCTTGTGGTTTTGAACCATTTTGAAGTTTGAAGTGTGTTAGGTTTTGGTGATGTTGTTCAGTTTTTATTTGTACCGTTGGCATCCATCATTTAGCGATTTGTGTATCGTTAGTGATACAGTTTGCAGTACAGTTTTGTATCGTACTGCGTTTTTTGAGTGACCTGTTTGGTCCCTTTACAGTATCGTTTTGCAGTACAGATTTGTATCGTACAGCTCTCTTGGGAGACAGCTTTTGTCCCTTTACCGTACCGATGGCAAGTGCCATATACCGTTTCGTGCCGTCAGGCAATATCGTACCGTACCGTTGGCAAGTGCCATATACCGTTCCGTGCCATTCAGGCAATATCGTATCGTATCGTTTTGCAGTGCCATTTTGTACTGCGTTTCTGTAGATAATTTGAGTCTCTTTACAGTATCGTTTTGCAGTATCGTTTCGCACTGCGTTCTTTGGAGGCATTTTGGTCTCTGTCCCGTACCGTTTGGTGATTTTGATCACCGCAATTATCGTTTTGCTTTTTGAAGTATAGGGTGCTTCGTATGTACCGTTCAGTATCATTACAGTTTGTTGCTACAATTCAGTACGAGTGTTTTTGTGTTGGAATTGGTTTGACATTTGAGAATTTAAAAAGGTCTTAGTGACCTTATGGTGTTTAGTTTCAGTGTGTAATAGAAAACTGCGTGGTGGTATAATTTGCCCATTCACAAAGTCCTATTGAGATATTAGTATCTGATTTAGAGTCTGCGAATTCTGAGAAGTTTTGAGTGCAGATTTGTGTTATCGTATCGAGTTTTTGAGGTCGTGTTCTTTTCAGAACAAGCTTTCGGGTTATGACTTCTTTTGTTTAGACTTTGTCTATTATAGCGCGGTGGGATGCGCTCTAGAAATTCCTTCACCGATGTCGGGTTCCAGTAAGAGTCTGGTAAAGCAACTGTGGTCCTTCCTACCATCCCTTTGGCCGCTTTCCCCTAAGGACTTCTGGACCTTCAGGACATTTTGTTGACCAATTAAATTTGTATGTTTCTTTCATGAAATTCCAGTAAGAGTCTGGGAAAGCTACGGTGGTCCCTTTTCCTATCATCCTTTGGCCACCTTCCCTAAGAACTTTTGGTCCTATCGGTCACTCTGTTGACTATCTAATTTGATCGTTTCTTTTATGGAACAGTTCTCTCTTGTAAAAACTTCAGTGTTTTCCATACCTTGTGGATCTTCGATCCTCCGGTCATTATAGACCATCCTAAGTTGTGTGTCCTTTTCAGGACAAGATATTCCTTTCGGAATTATCATTTCCTTTGTTTTTGATTCTCTGAAATTCTTTCATACTTCTGCCGTTGGTTCGGTGTAGTATTTTTAGTCTTTGTGATCACAATTCCTTATAGATCTTTTTGATTATCTTCTTTTTGGGATATTTATCCTCTACAGAATTCTTTGAGTTGAGTCTCAATTTTGTTACAGTTGTTTTGTAACGTCTAGCGTTTTGGTGGCTTATCGATTTGTTTGGCTATTTTCCAGAATTGGTGAGCGTAGTGCAACAACCTACAGTCGTTCTTTTGAACGAATTTATAGTTTTGAAGAATTGTTCTTTCTAGAACAAACTACCGTTTTGCTTCCCTTCTGTTCTGTTTGGATGATAATTTTCATCAAACAAACTTACGAATTTTTGCTTCACTTTCAGCACCTTTGGGCAGCTTTTCACCATTTGTAGTGTGAGTCTTTCCTGACTTTTGATGTAATATCTTGGTGAGGTATTAGTTAGTTTTAAATTTGTACTTCTATACTGATCCAATCCCTTATAAACCCTTGGCACTACAATTCAGATTTAGTCTGGTAGTGATAATTTGGAAAGGTTTATGTAACCTTAATGTGTTTTGTTTAGGATTCTTATGTTATCCATAATTTTATGATTTTGAATTAAAGCAAGTATTTTAAGTCAGAATTTGTCCGACGAGTAAGGAATTTGAATAGGTTTAGTTGACCTTATAGATTTAACAAGGTTTAATTAACCTTATAGTTTTGAAAGGGTTTTATTAACCTTAAGCTATCTAATTTACAGTTGCAGTTTAATGTACTTTATAAAAAGGTTTTAGTAACCTTAAGTTATCTACTTTACAGTTGCGGTTTAACGTACCCCATTTTATAGTTTTGAAAGGGTTTTAGTAACCCTAAGGTATTCAGTTTATCGTTACGATTTAACGTATTTAGGGATTATTTAAAGAGGTTTTAGTAACCTTAAGTTGTCTAATTGACAGTTACAGCTCAATGTACTTTATGTTACAAATATGAAAAGGTTTTATTAACCTTTATTTATTTAATCTACAGCTGTAGATTAACGTATTTTATGTTATAGATTTGAATACGTTTAAATAACCTTAATGATTTAAAGAGGTTTTATTAACCTTCAGTTATTTAGTTTACAGTTATAGTGTAACATATTTTACTTTATAATTTGAAAAAGGTTTTAGTAACCTTAGGTTGTCTAGTTTACAGTTATGGTTTAACGTACCTTACAGTTTTGAAAGTTGTTTCGTTCAAGTACCGATCTTGAATTTTACTTTTAGTATATCGTTTTGAGTATATTTACTTTTGATAAGTTATAAGTGTGAGTGAGGTCCCTGTGTGGATGAGTAGAGTTGACTACATTTTAGTATAGTGACGTTCTTCTGGTGGCGGCTAGTGCTTTATTTTGGTAGAGGTTGGGCTTGAACCTTTCTTGACGGTTGGAGGGGTGTCCTAACGCTGGACGGTGGGTGTTTTTAGGAAAATTGGTTCTTGTTTCGGCTTCTACTGAAGTGGAGTACTATCTGTGTAGGTTTCTTTCTTCCAGTTTTTTTTCTATTCTTTTATTTCTTTCTTTTTCTTATTTCCTTCTTCTCGATCTATGAAGGCACAGTAGAGCCAGATCGGACTACTGTAGTTCTGAGGTCACGGGGTGTAGCTGTTTGGTACCCTACACTGCATCCTGCTATACACTCTCTTGTGTACGTACTAGATACTTTGCTATAGGTAGCTTTTGCTACAAGTTATGATGTTGGTGGGTGATTTTGAGTGTGGTATTGATTCACGATTTTCTTGGTACATGATTAATTGGGTCCCCGTTGGTGCGTCTGGCTTCTCCAACACCTTCGGTTTTGTTCGAATGTTCGGTGAGGACATTTGTTTCAGGGTGGCTTCCTTAACGGCTCTATTCGGCGTTCCTTACCTTCGGTCCTTTCTATTTTCCTAGCCGAGTAGTCCCTCTTCCTTTCCTCTTTCCTTTTTGATTGTTTAGACAATTATGGTTTAGTAGATCTGGGCGTTAGACTAACTTGGTAGGGCCTTGGTTTTGATATTAGTATAGCATCTTCGTATGCTATTTGGCATTTTGCTAGTTATTGGTATAGAATAGAATGGGCTTCTTAGCTTTTCTTTTTTTATCGTTTTTTTTCTTTTTCTTCGGCGAGTTGGCGAGTGTAACGGTATATTTTTACAAGCCCTGAATAGTTGTAATTTTGTCGATATATTTACAAAAATCTCAAGTCCGGCTCTGCAAATTTACGTTCTTTTTAAAGTGTAAACTTGCGTTGGCATTCGATATAAACAACCCCATAAAACTTATTTTAAAAAACGTTGGTATCAAATTTTCTTAATATTGTAAAAAGCATTTGGGCGGTAATTTATTTCTTTCTGTATTAACGTAGCTTCTTTGTTAAAAATCTTGGAAACTATTAAATATGGCTTCTAATAAATTTTATTGAAGTCACTTTCATCGAATTTCATGTTTGCTGCGTGTTTAAATAATTTGACGCGTCGGAAGTCTCGAGAAAAACAACATCTGTTTCACACCCCTTGTTTGCAAATATACTAACTACGTAGCGTTTGGTTCTTTAAGGCCAGAGTTTAATAGTAAAAACTAGGAAAATTCCCCTTATCGACTCCACCTGGACTAAAATGCTCTCATTTGTCAAGATGGAATCTGGCGTTCTTCTGATTGGGTATACTATTTGCATCTTACGAACTATAATAATGCAATCTGAAGCTTTTAGAAAAATCGACACTTGCTTCTGAGTTGTGTTAAAGAGAACACACTTGCCGTGAAGTGAGCTTCCGATATAGTTCAGTTTTGAATAATTGAGTTGCAGTTTGCATGCAGTACAGTTGATTGTTAGTAAAGACAATATAAAAAGTAGCCGGGTCGGATCCCGAGCTAAAGATTAATAGTTATAAAGCTAAAAAGTTTAAGTATGAAATTAATAATGGTGCGGGTGCCGTCCGTTTAAACCATGGGTGTTTCGCTTCGATTTACCAGGCTTGCTTTAGTGTTTTGGTTGCTGTGTTATGGTCGCATCAAGAAATTAAGTTATGAATTATCGTTTTGCGTTCTCTCGCTGATACAGGAAGTCTATCGATTTCAATCTACAGTTTTAGTTTTGTGTTAATAAAAAATTAACCAAAAATACAGTTTCCGTCGTTGAAAATTCCAGTGGGAAATTTAATTAACTAGTGAATTTTAAAGTTGTCTCCGGTTAACGTATTAAAGAATAATACAGAAACTTATTAGTTAATACTTGCAGAAGAGAATTTAATTAAGTTAATGTGTTTGAATATACAGCCTTCTTATAATGCATTCCAGTTATCAACAAAACGTGAAATCAATAATTAAAGTTTTGGAATTACTGCAGTTTAAGAAGTTTATTATGGTGATTTAGTACCGAATTATTATAAACAATTCCCGAATTCCAGTCAACAAAGTTCAGGTCATCATTGCCGCATTTAATTCCAGATTCAAAGTTCTAAAGTTTAGTGAACCAGGTATTTTATTGTATTATGTTTCTTTGACATTTTGAAGAATTATGAAATTCTATTTGTGTATCGAAGATATTAAGGATACGTTTGTTTACTAAAATCAAGTTATGTAACTATGAGATTTTATTTGTATTGTTTTTGATTCATCGAATGTTTTCTTTTGCAATCATAAGCATTTTGGTCCTTTGCATAAGAATTCTTATCAAGGTTTTCTATTTTTCACTATTAAAATTATAACCATCAAAACTCATTTATTGTTATTATAGATTATCTGATACTTTTTATTTACTTTTTATTTTGGAATAAATAAATTTACAAATTAAACTTTATTGTACTGAAAATGGACCTAGCTTAATTGAAATTATTTGATCATTTAACTTGTATTAACGTCAGTCAAACTATTATTAATTAGTTTTGTTTCTTTTTAATTTTGAATCAACTTAAGACTGCCCTTTGTTATTTGGGGGCATATTTAAATAATAATTTCAAATAACTGGCGCCCATTCTTATTTATGACTTTTAAAAAACCCTACATTTCCTTATAATCTGAATGTTATGGAAATTCATACCTACACCCTGAGCCGAAATTTGAGAAAAGATGTTTTTATGAGAGTCGGAGCATTTATACAGTAAGTACCAGATTTTGTATTTTAAATTTTAATCTATGTACTTGTGAATTTTCGTTTGAAAGTATAAGTTTTGTCTATATTTTATTGTTATTTTATCGTGCAGAAAAACTAATGTTTCAGTTTAAACAAGCTAATATTGGCTCAAAACTTTTTTAAGACAATTTCGTAAAAAGTTCTACCGCTTTCGGGGGCCCCGGTGGTAGCTACGGCCCTGCTTCAAATCTTGATAACATTAAATAAAATTTACTCAATTTTTTCAAATGAAACGCTCCGTATGTTTTACTGAAAATTACTTTTAAAAGACTTTTACTGATTTATAGGCATTTTACTGATTGATTTTAAAGAACGCAATACAACTGTTAACAGTACATATTATGCGTCTCTATTGCATACATTGAGACACAATATTCGTGAAAAACGTCGAGGAGAATTGACAAGAGGTGTTCCATTATTACACGACAGTGCACCCGTTTATACTGCCGCAATTTCACAAGCTGCCATTCGCGAATGCGGCTTTGAAGCATTAGATCATCTACCGTACAGTCCGGATATGACTCCTTGTGACTATTATTTATTTTACAATTTAAAGAAAGACCTTAGGGGACGTCGTTTTAAGGACGAAAACGAGTTGCAAGTAGCTGTAATTAAACATTTTGAAGGGAAAATTTCAGATTATTTTTACAAGGGCATTGAATTATTAATTCCATGTTGTAATAAGTGTATTGACATTAGGGGAGATTATATTGAAAAATAAAAATTATTATATTTTACCAAGTTTATTTTTATTTAGCAGGCCGAGAATTTATGGCGCTTACCAGGTACGTTGAAAATTCAACACTTATACAGCATGCGGATTTTATCGGCGTAAAAGAAAATTCTGCAGATTTACAGAACCGTTTGTGGAGCTTGAATTCGTTAGTAAATAACACATTTGAAAAATACGTTTTCCTCGTTTTGTTTTGTTACCCGATTCCCAAAATTGTTCTCAACATAAGCTCCTGGCAGAGCTGGCCATCATAAGGATGGAATCTGTCTTTCGTAAATGATTCTTGCCACTGGCAAAGGACCCCGCACAAAACAAATGAAAAACAGTCAGATCGGGCTGAAACTGTTTTATGCTTGATATCTTGATCAAAAGTCTTATGGGCACATGTCTAAAAATGGCTAGTTTTTAGAAGCGTCGAAGACTACTGATCAAACGGTCAAGAGTATGAAATTGTTTAACGAATCATCTGAATGTTTTAACATACTAATGCACATAATCCTCCTCTGATGCAAACAAACACACACGCAGCCACACACGCACACACACACGCGCGCGCGCGCACACACACACATATACACACACACACTTATATACAGTGCTATTAAATTAAATTGCAATATACTCGATATTGCATTTTAAAATAATCATCTCAAAGCATTGTATTTACTGCATGTTTATGTTATCAACTAACAATACTGAAACGCTCAAAATCCGCAAGTCGTTTAACTTTAACTCTTTTTCACTTCACTTGGGGATAATTTAACACCCATGAGTATAATAATAAAAATACAAACGTAAAAATATTAATTCTTCTAAGAAATAGTTCATTTATAGTAGTAAGAAACGACGTTTTTCCTCGACGTTTTTCACGAATATTGTGTCTCAATGTATGCAATAGAGACGCATAATGTGTACTGTTAACAGTTGTATTGCGTTCTTTAAAATCAATCAGTAAAATGCCTATAAATCAGTAAAAGTCTTAAAAGTAATTTTCAGTAAAACATACGGAGCGTTTCATTTGAAAAAATTGAGTAAATTTTATTTAATGTTATCAAGATTTGAAGCAGGGCCGTAGCTACCACCGGGGCCCCCGAAAGCGGTAGAACTTTTTACGAAATTGTCTTAAAAAAGTTTTGAGCCAATATTAGCTTGTTTAAACTGAAACATTAGTTTTTCTGCACGATAAAATAACAATAAAATATAGACAAAACTTATACTTTCAAACGAAAATTCACAAGTACATAGACTAAAATTTAAAATACAAAATCTGGTACTTACTGTATAAATGCTCCGACTCTCATAAAAACATCTTTTCTCAAATTTCGGCTCAGGGTGTAGGTATGAATTTCCATAACATTCAGATTATAAGGAAATGTAGGGTTTTTTAAAAGTCATAAATAAGAATGGGCGCCAGTTATTTGAAATTATTATTTAAATATGCCCCCAAATAACAAAAGGCAGTCTTAAGTTGATTCAAAATTAAAAAGAAACAAAACTAATTAATAATAGTTTGACTGACGTTAATACAAGTTAAATGATCAAATAATTTCAATTAAGCTAGGTCCATTTTCAGTACAATAAAGTTTAATTTGTAAATTTATTTATTCCAAAATAAAAAGTAAATAAAAAGTATCAGATAATCTCTAATAACAATAAATGAGTTTTGATGGTTATAATTTTAATAGTGAAAAATAGAAAACCTTGATAAGAATTCTTATGCAAAGGACCAAAATGCTTATGATTACAAAAGAAAACATTCGATGAATCAAAAACAATACAAATAAAATCTCATAGTTACATAACTTGATTTTAGTAAACAAACGTATCCTTAATATCTTCGATACACAAATAGAATTTCATAATTCTTCAAAATGTCAAAGAAACATAATACAATAAAATACCTGGTTCACTAAACTTTAGAACTTTGAATCTGGAATTAAATGCGGCAATGATGACCTGAACTTTGTTGACTGGAATTCGGGAATTGTTTATAATAATTCGGTACTAAATCACCATAATAAACTTCTTAAACTGCAGTAATTCCAAAACTTTAATTATTGATTTCACGTTTTGTTGATAACTGGAATGCATTATAAGAAGGCTGTATGTTCAAACACATTAACTTAATTAAATTCTCTTCTGCAAGTATTAACTAATAAGTTTCTGTATTATTCTTTAATACGTTAACCGGAGACAACTTTAAAATTCACCAGTTAATTAAATTTCCCACTGGAATTTTCAACGACGGAAACTGTATTTTTGGTTAATTTTTTATTAACACAAAACTAAAACTGTAGATTGAAATCGATAGACTTCCTGTATCAGCGAGAGAACGCAAAACGATAATTCATAACTTAATTTCTTGATGCGACCATAACACAGCAACCAAAACACTAAAGCAAGCCTGGTAAATCGAAGCGAAACACCCATGGTTTAAACGGACGGCACCCGCACCATTATTAATTTCATACTTAAACTTTTTAGCTTTATAACTATTAATCTTTAGCTCGGGATCCGACCCGGCTACTTTTTATATTGTCTTTACTAACAATCAACTGTACTGCATGCAAACTGCAACTCAATTATTCAAAACTGAACTATATCGGAAGCTCACTTCACGGCAAGTGTGTTCTCTTTAACACAACTCAGAAGCAAGTGTCGATTTTTCTAAAAGCTTCAGATTGCATTATTATAGTTCGTAAGATGCAAATAGTATACCCAATCAGAAGAACGCCAGATTCCATCTTGACAAATGAGAGCATTTTAGTCCAGGTGGAGTCGATAAGGGGAATTTTCCTAGTTTTTACTATTAAACTCTGGCCTTAAAGAACCAAACGCTACGTAGTTAGTATATTTGCAAACAAGGGGTGTGAAACAGATGTTGTTTTTCTCGAGACTGCCGACGCGTCAAATTATTTAAACACGCAGCAAACATGAAATTCGATGAAAGTGACTTCAATAAAATTTATTAGAAGCCATATTTAATAGTTTCCAAGATTTTTAACAAAGCAGCTACGTTAATACAGAAAGAAATAAATTACCGCCCAAATGCTTTTTACAATATTAAGAAAATTTGATACCAACGTTTTTTAAAATAAGTTTTATGGGGTTGTTTATATCGAATGCCAACGCAAGTTTACACTTTAAAAAGAACGTAAATTTGCAGAACCGGACTTGAGATTTTTGTAAATATATCGACAAAATTACAACTATTCAGGGCTTGTAAAAATATACCGTTACACTCGCCAACTCGCCGAAGAAAAAGAAAAAAAACGATAAAAAAAGAAAAGCTAAGAAGCCCATTCTATTCTATACCAATAACTAGCAAAATGCCAAATAGCATACGAAGATGCTATACTAATATCAAAACCAAGGCCCTACCAAGTTAGTCTAACGCCCAGATCTACTAAACCATAATTGTCTAAACAATCAAAAAGGAAAGAGGAAAGGAAGAGGGACTACTCGGCTAGGAAAATAGAAAGGACCGAAGGTAAGGAACGCCGAATAGAGCCGTTAAGGAAGCCACCCTGAAACAAATGTCCTCACCGAACATTCGAACAAAACCGAAGGTGTTGGAGAAGCCAGACGCACCAACGGGGACCCAATTAATCATGTACCAAGAAAATCGTGAATCAATACCACACTCAAAATCACCCACCAACATCATAACTTGTAGCAAAAGCTACCTATAGCAAAGTATCTAGTACGTACACAAGAGAGTGTATAGCAGGATGCAGTGTAGGGTACCAAACAGCTACACCCCGTGACCTCAGAACTACAGTAGTCCGATCTGGCTCTACTGTGCCTTCATAGATCGAGAAGAAGGAAATAAGAAAAAGAAAGAAATAAAAGAATAGAAAAAAAACTGGAAGAAAGAAACCTACACAGATAGTACTCCACTTCAGTAGAAGCCGAAACAAGAACCAATTTTCCTAAAAACACCCACCGTCCAGCGTTAGGACACCCCTCCAACCGTCAAGAAAGGTTCAAGCCCAACCTCTACCAAAATAAAGCACTAGCCGCCACCAGAAGAACGTCACTATACTAAAATGTAGTCAACTCTACTCATCCACACAGGGACCTCACTCACACTTATAACTTATCAAAAGTAAATATACTCAAAACGATATACTAAAAGTAAAATTCAAGATCGGTACTTGAACGAAACAACTTTCAAAACTGTAAGGTACGTTAAACCATAACTGTAAACTAGACAACCTAAGGTTACTAAAACCTTTTTCAAATTATAAAGTAAAATATGTTACACTATAAGGCCGCAGTCTCACTGCAGCCACTACCACCCACCACCACCCACTACCATCGACCACCACCAATTAAAATAATCCCGTGCGGTCCCACTGAAGCAAGTAGTGACCACCAATATCATGTAAAATTTTAAATTTCGCGCTTGTTTTATGTTTATCTCTGAAATAGATATATTGCCAACTTAGCAAGCACTGTTATTATTATTATTTCCTATTAAATGAGGTTATGTGCAATGTTTGTTTACTATTGTCGCGTTGTATTTAAAGTAATAATAAACCAAATTATTGCAAAAATATGACATTATCAGATGAGTTAGATAGCGAGGAAGTTATAACCATGTGCTATGGTACATGTGGAATCAAATATAAAAAATCACGAAATATGTGGGTACGGGAAAGCTTTCTTCATAGGGTGCAGTTGGGAGAATTTTATCAATAAATAATTAGTACCCCAGCGGCCCAGTCCCAGCTTATAAACAAACGAAGAAAAACTTTGTTTTGAAAAGTTATCGCTACCAATTACCGAAAATGAAAAACCTATAAACAGGAAATTCAAATTTTTAGTGTTTATTTTCATCAAGTCCACTAGCGCGTGCGCATTGTCAACCACCGCTGACCACCAACCACCAAAATTCGAACACGTCGGAAATTTCAAACTGGTGGTCACCGTTTGATGGTAGTAGGTGGCTAACAGTGGCTTAGTGGGACCAGCGCCATTGATTCATGCATGTTTAAAATTTAGTTGGTGGCGGTGGGTGGTTGACGGTGGCTCAGTGAGACTGCAGCCTTTTACTGTAAACTAAATAACTGAAGGTTAATAAAACCTCTTTAAATCATTAAGGTTATTTAAACGTATTCAAATCTATAACATAAAATACGTTAATCTACAGCTGTAGATTAAATAAATAAAGGTTAATAAAACCTTTTCATATTTGTAACATAAAGTACATTGAGCTGTAACTGTCAATTAGACAACTTAAGGTTACTAAAACCTCTTTAAATAATCCCTAAATACGTTAAATCGTAACGATAAACTGAATACCTTAGGGTTACTAAAACCCTTTCAAAACTATAAAATGGGGTACGTTAAACCGCAACTGTAAAGTAGATAACTTAAGGTTACTAAAACCTTTTTATAAAGTACATTAAACTGCAACTGTAAATTAGATAGCTTAAGGTTAATAAAACCCTTTCAAAACTATAAGGTTAATTAAACCTTGTTAAATCTATAAGGTCAACTAAACCTATTCAAATTCCTTACTCGTCGGGCAAATTCTGACTTAAAATACTTGCTTTAATTCAAAATTATAAAATTATGGATAACATAAGAATCCTAAACAAAACACATTAAGGTTACATAAACCTTTCCAAATTATCACTACCAGACTAAATCTGAATTGTAGTGCCAAGGGTTTATAAGGGATTGGATCAGTATAGAAGTACAAATTTAAAACTAACTAATACCTCACCAAGATATTATATCAAAAGTCAGGAAAGACTCACACTACAAATGGTGAAAAGCTGTCCAAAGGTGCTGAAAGTGAAGCAAAAATTCGTAAGTTTGTTTGATGAAAATTATCATCCAAACAGAACAGAAGGACTTATTAATACGATAATTATTTTGAGAAGTCGGTGAAATTTATTAATATAAAATGATAAACCTCGAAACGCCGTCTTTCGCCCAGTATATACGTAATCGATAATACAGATTTCTTCATGACGCCCTCTATTGACGATACGCTGGTTGTCGGTAATACAGATTCCCGTAATGGCTATTTCTTGACCCCTTTTTATCCGATCCTGTACGCCACTGTGTGTAGAAGATTGGTTAAAATGATAGCCCCCTATTAAAATTTGTCTTGCACGCCTATGAATAGTTGGCAATACTGCTGTGTGAGGGAGATAGTCACATACAAAACTAATGGGTTAGAGAGAGATAGCATACCAGTTCAAGGTTATTTCAGAGGTGAGGATGTGAGGTGAGGTACTACAGGAGTTGTCAATATTGTTAATTAATTATACATAAAGAAATATCAAATAGAACCACTTTGATTGGTTGTTTTCATATCCGTACACCTTGCTGAAATTGCATACATTTCCATTACGCAAAACGTGAAGAAAACGGGTGATTTACAGGTAGGAGTAGGAAAAATATATTTCGTGCACGTTGTCAACTAAACAAAATTAATGTGGCATTTTGCACACGGATGATACAAGCGCCTAGTCGGAGCACGGCCGGACGACGTGATTGGCCACGTGGTGACAAATCAGATTTAAATTCTCAACGGCGGGCGGCGGCAAATTGGAATGTAAGTACCTCCTTATATGATTGTGTGTTGTGCATTCTACATGCGAATTGATTGGAATTATTGAAAACAGAATGACCTGCATGATTTGCTTTTTATTAACCCTTTCATTATCTATAATTATTGTGATTAGAATGCGTCAAGAAATAACCGACAATATGTTAGAACACTGAAGATTTAGACTCTTTTTAAGTTGTAAAAAACGCGTAACAATACGGGTCAATAGCAATACAAAATACGTAGTGAAAACCTGGCATGTTTTGATATAAAACAAATAAAGCAATTCAAAAATATTTTTTTATATTGATAATGAAAGTTGACTTTTTTAACGAAAAATCGTAAGCATTGTAATGAGCCGGGGTCCCTACCCACTAGACGATCACGGCCCAATTTACTCTACCCGCATAAAGTTCAAATATTTAACAAAACGGAAATTGACACAGTATTACCAACCTTACAAATGACAAACTTTATAATGATAAATATAACAAAAAGAACTAACTGGATATTTAACAAACTGGATCCTACGTTGTGATTATTTTTTATAACATGTGACCAAGGTTGATAACGAATGATCTACTTCATAAGGACGGAGAAAAAGAAAAAACATAAATAAAAGGACAGTTAAATATGATTGTATTATTTTATTAATTTATTCTTAGTCTTGAGCGAGGATGGACGTATTTAAACTGATACAAATAAATGGCTAGTTCTCTAAAAACCTCCTTGAAATTTTATGCTAGCCCAGTTTAAATAGGTACACGCTGCAAGTTCAATAGGTGAGTTGATGATTATTTAGTTTGGTTACAATAAACAATACAGATTAATAAATCAATTTATCAAGTTGATACAGTTGTGTGATTATTCCAGGCATTTTTAAATATAAATAGACAAACGCAAATCTCTCAACATAAAACATCAAAATTGAGTGAAATAGTCAATCACAAAGATTTACAGATAAACTAGAAAAGATAAAAGTGCCAGATTAAAATAAATACACAAGAACTACTGAACAAAAATCATATCATATTTGACATAGCAATAGATACTTTGTAACCATACATTTATATACAGGGTGGGATTAAAGTATGGAATATTAAAAAAAGCGAACTCAACCGGTTTTTTTAAAACGCTGAAACACATCGATTTTGTTTTTTAAAAATACAAAATATCAGAACAGGTCTTTTGCAAGACATAGTTTTACTGTCAGCGACAGGAACGATAACCTAGATAAGCAAGCAAAAGCAATAGGCACAAAGAAATAACATAACACATAAAAATATATAAACATGCAAGTGTACACAAAATAACAGTTTGAGGGTTCCCTTTATACACGGCCTATCAAATGGGCTTCAGCCACCGTGGAGATTAATACGCTCTCAAATAAATAAATCAGTTTATCCCCAGGGAAATAACCAACTGTTTCGAACCAGAAGATTATCCCGACATTTTTAGTCACAAAGTAAAACATTTAGTTAGGTTAGAAAAATTAACCTAAAAATCAATAAGTACTGACAATAAAACACAAACAGTAGTCATATATAAATGCACAAATAACCTTTTCAGATAGCAATAATTAGCTGTAATTATACTACAAACGTTAATAAAACATTATTTTCTACTAATATTTACACTTCAAAAGACAAATTTATAAATTGTTAAAAGTATCAAACGAATCTTTTAGATTTAGTTACCGTATAGATTTTGACAAAGCTATAGTTTCAAACGAGAGATTTGGATTTTAGATTAATTAAATAATATAAAAATTACATCACACAACTAGAATCAACATCAATTAAATAAACAGAAAGGAACTTACATGAATTTATCTTATTTTTTAAAACCAAGCCAATATGGCTACTTCCTACCTGTTTTAAATCCCATCATCCTCTCTATCCAAAACAAAAACAACAAACTGTCGGTCCCTAACTACAAAAAAAAACCAAAACTACCAGCTTTATAAAAACTGTAATAAACATCCCTAAACATAAAATCAAGTTACCAACCCCAAAGAAACTGTAATAAACATCCCCAACACTTTATATTGAACCAAATAGTTGTTATTTTAAAAATCAATTACATATTTTTCCTGAACCCCTATGTAATAACAGAACTAGGTAAATTGATTATTATGAAAATTGTTTTGTGATTAAATGACTTGCTACAGCTACTTTGATAATTTTGGTTGACTGTAGGTCTGACCACTACAGCATTGTTTTAATTATTTTGTAATTATATACCGAAAGGTATAAGAAGTTAAAGATTATGTATGTATGTATGTATATTTCTAAAAAAACTTCAATCTCCTTGGAGATTATTGCCAAAGAATACTGTTTTTCTAATTTTTTCTTTAAATTTTGCATAAATCCGTTTAGGACAAATTTCTAAAGTTACAATATACAAAAAAACCCTGTACACCAAGTTACGAAGTCTGCCTACATAACTACATATTTGCACAATATACATGTATACTAATTTGAGTTTGCTAATTTTACGAAAAAATAACATACATTCATACATAAATAAAGGTAAAATTCGAGAAATATAGTGCTGACCGATGAACGATCTGAACATCTGAATGCTCATACATATTCTTAATTCAACTATTCAATCAAGATTACACTGAGGGGAACACTAAGAAAAGGAGTTGTAATTTGTTGGAGCAGTGCATTTTTTACATTTTGTCTTTATTTATGAATGAAAGTATGTTATTTTTTTAATTATTAATTATCTAATTTGTTTTTGTAAAAACATGCCAGGTATACCACTACGCATCATTTTTTATTGCTATTGACCCGTATGATTTATCTTTCTTTAGAAGTTAAAAAGAGTATAAATTTTCAGTTTTCTAACATATCGTTGGTTACTTGTTGACGCATTCTAATTTACAATTATTGTAGATAATGAAAGGATTATTAAAGAGCAAATTTATTATGCCCATTATGTTTTCAATAATTTCAATCAATTCGCATGTAAAATGCACAACACACAATTATATAAGAGGTATTTACATTCCAATTTGCCGCCGCGTGCCGTTGACAATTTAAATCTGATTCGTCACCGCGTGGCCAATCACGTCGTCCGGCCGTGCTCTGACTAGGCGCTTGTCGGATGATAATGAAAAAATGGCATCTTTTTTTGACAGCTGTAGAAAAAAATAGTATAACACTAGGTTTGTTTCTCTGCTCTCAGATGTTTTAATGACGTCACTAGAACACTTTTGAACTTTTAAGAACAGGGTTTGAACAGGTGAGAACAATTTTAGGAACAAACGTTTTGTGGTAAAGATCATCTTTAGATTCCCAACAAACCATCATACGGATTCTAACATTTTTAAAAAGTACACCAAAAATCACGTTCACGGTACTTGCGAGATTTCTAAACCTAATGGACTTTCTTATGGATCTACATTGTAGCGCCTTGATTGGCTGTTTACGTTCCCACTAGTGGACGGCCTTCGGCGCTTCGAGAAGTTTCATAACCGGCTTGCCTTCATCTTTACAATATAAAAGTCACAATAATTGGTGTCTAGTATTTATTAAATACTGTCGTGTTGTTGCGCTATGATTGTTGTGTGTTAATGATAGTGTTAATCGTACGTAATAATAATGGTACGTGATTTCCAGTTTTATGCTTTGCTAGATGCTACCCCTTATACCCCACACACGAACTATAATTTATTTTAAAGAGCTTTACATTAGATTTCCTTCTTTTTTAATTTAAAATCCTTAATAATGAACTGATGACATTTATATTTTTTGATATATTCTGCAAGTTTAAAGGCTTTTTCCTTGCAACCAGTGGTGATTAACTTCGAAAATTATTTAAAATATTGATATTTATGTCACATTTAATATTAAAATTAGTCCTATTTACATAATAAATTTCTAAAAATGTGAATGACCACAATCTTCATAATCATTTGAAAGAGATGATGGGTTCTGATAATTCTTGCAAAAAGTTTAGTCGACCCTGCTGTTTAAATTATTGTGACACAGTATTCGACAGCACGAAATCGATTATATTATTTATTTAAAATATCAAAGCTTCTTTTAATAGTTAAACCTTTAAACATCTATCGTTTTAATTAATTCTAATTAATTAAAACGACTTATTAATTAAGCTATTATTAAGTCACAAAAAGGATTAATATGCACTCTACTATAAAACAACATTGAATTTATCTAAACACGTCAGTTGTTATGATAGTTTTCATTTCATATTTGTGCGCCACAGAAGCTGACCAATCACGGCGCCACAATACACGTCCGTAAGAAAGTCCATTAGGTTTAGAAATCTCGCACGGTACTTACATACTTATTACATTGATTCCGAGGTTATGTAGTGGATATGTTTACGTTTGGTTTATTTGCCCTCTAACTTGTTCGGACGATTATGTTGAACTAGAAAGAACATGTTCTAACTGCATCTAGAACAACTTCCTTTCTACAAACAAACAACTTTGGAACGTGTTCTATCTTACTCTAATTACAACCAAATAATTCTAAGAGGACGCTAGAGCAGACAAACAAACAAACCTATTATTATTATTATTACTATTATTCTTAATCCTTTACTTGTTAAAGAAAAGAAATTTTTTTCACGTCATACATAAAAATAATTTAGTGCTAAGACAAGCCACGTTTCGTACTAAAATACAATTAATAACTCTATTTATAGCAGGGTATATTTTCACAAATATGAATGCTAATGAATTAACCATAATCAAAGATGAAGCTGATATCAAAACAGAATCTGAAAGTTTTGAACAATGCAACATCAGAAATGAAACTGAATTTTACAAACAGAATGTCAAGAAACTGGAAGAAAACAACAGTATTTCACAGAAACTTACACACATTAAAGCTGATTTCCAGCCAAACAAATCTGACACAAGTCGATACGAATTTCTACAGGAATCTAACATCCAGAAGCATATTCTTACATCTGCTCATGAAATAGCATTTCGTTGTAGTATATGTAATTATAAGTTTCCACGAAAAGGTGATCTCCAAAGACACTCACTCAGTCATACTGGTGAAAAACCATTTGCATGTAATTTATGTGATTTTAAATGTTCCGTGAAGAGTAATTTGAAAAGGCATGTACTCATTCATAGTGGTGAGAAACGATTCGAATGTAATCTATGTGATTATAAAAGTTCACATAAACATAATTTAAAAATACACATGCTCAATCATAGTAGCGAGAAATTATTTGCATGTAATTTGTGTGATTATAAATGTTCACAAAGCAGGACTCTCAAATATCACATGTTTAATCATAGTGGTGAGAAACCGTTTGCATGTGGTCTTTGTGATTATAAGTGTATAGTAAAGAGTAATCTAAAAATACACATGTTCATTCATAGTGGTGAGAAACCATTTGCATGTAATTTGTGTAACTATAAATGTTCACATAAAACTAATTTAAAAATACACTTACTCAGTCATAGTGGTGAGAAACCATTTGCATGTAATTTATGTGATTTTAAATGTTCAGCAAAGAACAATCTTGTAACTCACATTCTCATTCATAGCGGTAAGAAACCATTTGTATGTACTTTTTGTAATTATAAATGTTCAGTGAACAGTAAACTAAAAAGGCACATGCTCATACATAGTGGTGAGAAACCATTTGCATGTAACATATGTGATTATAAATCTTCACATAAACATAATTTCAAAATACACATGCTTAATCATAGTGGTGAAAAACCATTTGTATGTAATTTATGTGATTTTAAATGTTCTTCAAAGAATAATCTTAAAGACCACCTGCTCGTTCATACTGATAAGAAACCATTTGAGTGTAGTGTATGCAATTATAAATGTTCACGGAAAGGTAAACTCAAAAGACACAAGAGTATTCATAATGGTGAGAAACCATTTCAATGTACTTTATGTGATTTCAAATGTTCTACAAAAAATAGTCTTAAAGATCACATCTTCATACACAGTCATGAGAAACCATTTGAATGTCGTGTATGTAATTGTCAATATTCACGGAAAAGTACTCTCAGGAGACACATGAGCATTCATAGTGGCGAGAAACCGTTTAAATGTAATTTATGTAATTACCAGTGTTCGCGGAAAAGTACTTTAACAAACCATATGTGTACTCATAGTGATGATAAACCAATGAAGGTGATTCCTAACATATGAATGCAAGTAGAAATGCTCATGGAAAGGCAATTTGAAAATACACATGTTCACTCTTGGTTGTTTGAAATCCTTTGAATGCAATGCAATGGGACTATAAATGAAACGTTAGATAGGAGTTCTCTAGCTAACAACATATGTGAATTTAGGTTTTGCAAATAGAAGTCGGATTAGTACAGTTCCAGTACTTGCCCATAATTGAAATAAATGATTAGCCTTCTTGATTTTTCATGTGACGTCTGTAATCTCAACTGCTGTGCCAAAATACAACTAAGTTAAAAAATAGAACTATTTTGATAGAAAGAACATCAATCTTTAAATTATTCATTACAGTAACTATTTTTTGCATTACTGATATAAAATATATTAATTAAGTATATATTTTGTTAAACATTATATTAATTAAGTATATATTTTGTTAAACATTTTAGAAGACACAAATTTAATCACTGAAAACCATACAGCATGTGACTGCTTTTACCTATTCTCCATTATTAGTTTCTTATATTAATAATATTATAGTATTTGATAATATTTTAGAAATTTACTAATTTTCTAAACAAAAAAATTTGAATAAATAAAATTTATAATTTTTCATCATTACTGTAATTATTGTACGTATGAGTACATAGCGAAATGTTAATGTATTATTTGTAAAATGTATGATAAAAGTTAATACATTAAGATACCACTGAAATTAATTATTTGTTACTATAGAACATCAGATTTTTAAAATTTTACACCTACACGACTGAGAAACCAAAAGCTAAGGTCATATGTTGTCCATCTAACATGCAACACAGTCACACACACGCACATACCCATATGTTCCCCATCTAACGAAAGCATCACAATCACACACCTGTATACTTGTGCGACCAAACTTTCCAATTAAAAAATCCTGCCACTCCAAGTGGAATTTGAACCCATGACCCTTGGAACACGAGCAGTGCTCTCACATCACTCTTCTACTACCAACCCTAGGTTTCACAGCTAATATTTATTTAAGCAATTACTGTTTCCATTTAATATGTACCAGTTTCAATGGTAAAAGAAATATAAACAAACATGCTGTTATAATATGAATCGTCTAGATTCAAAACCCGCTATAGTCATTTCACCTAACTTTTAAGGAGAGCTACTATTCAAAACTGATATAAAACACTTCCTATATGATTTATACGAAGAAGAGTAGCATTTAAAATTAAACTTTAAATGCATTTCTATTAAGGATATAACTGGTTTTCTAACTTAACGTTAATTCCACTAAAATGGTCAGCATTTTCTGCACCCAGAACCCTACATACTACTTCAAAGTCGCGAGAAATGTGCTATAGCAGGTTTTGCATCTAGACCAGTGTTTCTCAATTGAATTCATGCTGTGGACCAATAAAAATTTTAAGTTTATATTGCAGACCAGACGAAAAGTTGTATACCAGATGGGAGTAAATGCAGGTTTTTTTCATAGTAATTCCCGGACCAGTTATCTGTAAATTATCTAAAAAAAGTCCAGATAGTAGTATAAAACGAGAGTATATTTTCAGTAAACTACTACGGAGGCGAAGGTCCAGAAAGGGATGTCCTCCCGCAAGGGGAGAAAATTTTTCAAAAATTGCCCTTTGAAATAGTGTTTTTTGTACTTTTAATTTATAAAAAATAACCATTCTTTCATGAATGTCTTTACATACACTTACATAATATATTATATACTTATTTATTTTTTATGTCCAACAAACAAACAAATATTAAATTTTTATAATACTAGCACACGAGAAATTTAATAATATTTTTTCAATACCAATAGAATACAACTGACAGGATTCTGAGACCATGCGCAGTCATACGGGACAAGTGCATATGACTCTGTACGATAGGCAACTGCTCGGTTTTCTCTGTTGCTTGCATTATTATTGCCATTAAAAAAAAGAATAATAATTCATTAAAGGCTATAAAATATGTAATAAATATAAAGAAATTCGCAAATCACTAAAATTTTTCTGCTGTCCGCCAGTTGAGAAACACTGATATAGAAAACTAGTATACAGGAGAGAAATGTTGGAAAGTTGCAAATTAGTGATTCTGTGTAGTTTATGGTCTTAAATAATATATCAGATGATCAGATTTGCAACTTTGAACTTGTACTGCTATTGGTAATATGGACCTTAAGCTATATTAATTAGGGCAATGCCAGAAATTATAAAACGTCCTACAAAAATAAAAAAACCATATTATTTTAGAAAAAAATGCTTATTCAATATTGACGTAACCTTAATAGTTTTGGTACAATCACAACCTATACCATTGAGTATTAGAACATCTTTGGCAAGTGACGTAATTTTCAATTACCTGTTTTATTTCATTATGTAGAATTAGCCATAGGGAAATGGTGTATTTCAACTGTCATGTCTAGTCTCCCTTAAACATTATTGTGGAATTTTATTAATCTATGACAAATCATACGCAATTTCTTTACTATTTGGCTATACCTTTCTTGGGTCTACCTTAATATCTAGGAAGAACCTGTGCCACAGGTAAGTTATATTGTAGCTCCTGACCCTGTGGTACTTATGCTGTTCAACAGTCACATGGCTGTTTAGGATTTTTAGGGATTTGGGATCAAAGCATATCTTCGATAGTCCATTAGGTTTGCCAACAAAGACTAATAGGTCTAGCCATTCTAAAAGGCCATGTATGTTCCATATTCTTTTCTTTAAGTTCATTATAGGCTATGTCTAATGGTTCTACTAAATGCATGTGGAACTTTTTTAATTGGTCTTATTACGGATTCTGCATTAGTTTTTAGTGATGCGATATTTATATTTAATTTCCCCAATTCCCATGAAAAGATCTGCACATTTATTTATAACTTCCTTAAGATTTTTATTTTATGTCTCTACTGAACTAACTTTCATTTAAACTTAACACTAAACCAGTTTCTAAACCTAAAATTGTTTAAGCTTCAGTGTACAAAAGTACATTTTTCAGAAACACTGTTACTCGTTATTGCGACCATATGAACTAGAGAATATCGTAGTGCGCCTTTTTTCCGACCGATTAGATGAGGCACCCGTTATATTTACTTTTCTTATATGGCTAGAATTATAGTTTATTTTAAGAGATCCACAAATTTTAATAGTCATTAAAATAAGCAGATATTTAATTAAGCACTACATATTTATGTTTTGCTTAATCACCGCAAAGAAAGTTAGCCCTCGTACACGAGATGATCGTTAAGACTGTTCAACGTAGCAATAAAACAATGGGTAGTACGTAGCATAAGATAATTTCAATGCCTTAAACGTTACTGTATGTACTTGTATACAATAAAAAACAATGATATAATATAACTATTTAGTTTGTTTATTAAAATATTGAATAAATTACCTTTTCCTATGTATTAGTTAACTTATTAAAACCTGTATTTCATGGCAATTTACCATAAAATCTAAATAAGATTTAACTAAATAAAGATTTAATTGAAATTGTTATATTTATCATCTTTAATACATGTCCTTTATCAGTACTGATGAAGGACATATATTAAAGACGATAAATATAGCCAGCTGTTGGTTCCCCAGTAGTGTAGGCATAAAATAAAAAGAATTAAGTATTCACCAAGTATTTCGTTTTCAAAGATAGTGTCAAGGTTGCGTTATAGCTAAACAAAACATGCCCCTAAAGATCAGTAATGCAATAATAAAGTATTGTCTGAATGTAAACACACCTCATTTCTTTCAGGCATTACTCATTCTTAATAACTACACAGACTAAAATCACAAACAAAATTAAATGTGATACCGTCAATGCGTATAATTGTCTAAATATTGTTTTTAAACCTTCTGTTTCGTTAAACAAGGTATTTGTTGTTATAGTAAGGTAGGCCGTGATTTTATTAATTTTTTCTTTGATGTGACTCAAAAATGGCAAAATGATTTTTTCGTATTCAGTTTATACGACAGCTAAGTGTAACACCTTGTATAGTCGGCATTGTTTAACCTCTCTATAAAAGACATACGAGTTCGATTTACAATTTGAATAAACTAATTTATTCAGTTACTATTTTCATTATTTTGGTAGAAACCGAGAAGCAAGGGCATATTTTAGAAAAAGTCCTTCGAGCTAAACTCGCGATTTTTTCGTGCTATTCTCGAATATTTATTTACCTTTACGATAAACTCTTCATATAAACTTAAATTATTCGATGATAAAAAGTGAACCTCTCATGTAGTCAAAGTGTAATCCATTTGGACATAGATTTGAGCCACTTAACCCTTTATATGACTAATTTGTATCTCACATTTTTAGATTTTGTAACAAGTTGACTTACACAAAACTAAAGTTAATTTCTAATGGTAGAAACCAGCTAAATAGGGAAATTCAGAATTAATTCATTTCGTTACCTTTCCGTCTTCTAAAGGTCTTTGAAAATAGAAACAAGCTTTATTAAATTATATGTAACTACTAAGGAACGTGTGGACTTAACTAATTATAGTAGATAATAATTGTGGATAAATTATCCCAGATATGATATGCATTTCATTAAAAAATATTAACCTTTCTGTTTCAACTTTTATAGCGTGTGAGTTCGCTTAAAATATTATTTTGATTAAATTGTAGTCACACAGCTTCGTTACTATTATTCAACACTTTATGTGTGCAATAGCCGATTTCTAACGAACGATTTTGGGCGTTGTGGTCCTGTTTTGGGTGTTGTGGGGTCTATACGAAAGTTGGCCGAAGTGGTCGAGGTGGGCGTTGTGTCGCTAGTGAACCAAGTGGGCGAAGTGGTTATGGTGGGCGTTGTGTCCCTCGTGAAAAGTTGGGCGAAATGGTCGTGTTGGGCGTTGTGGTACATTTCAAAAATTGGGCGAAGTGGACTTTTCGTTGGGCAATATGGTACTAAAATATATGTGGGCGAAGTGGTCTGTGGGCGAAGTGTCCGGGTCCCTTCATTACAATTTTTCGTTAAAAAAAGTCAACTTTCATAATCAATATGCAAAAAATATATTTGCTCTTCGGTATTTCAACTCTTTTTACTCTTATAGCTTTATTGCTATAGTTAGAATTAGTTACAACAATGGATACCATAGTCACTGAGCTCTTGGAATAAACAGATGTTAAAATATTGAACGCGGCTAATATTGTAAATTTTTTCAAGATAAAATTTGTTTGGAAATATTCAAGGCTACCAATATAAAATGTGACTCTAGTCAATTCAGACTACTGGTCAATTAGTGGTGGAAGTGGATCTAGTATCAACATCAACTCAGTAAGAAATGGTTATGGTAGCGTTTTTGGGAGAATGTTGAACTATTTTTTTTATTTACCAGTAGAATCGAAATGTGGAACCAAAAAATACCGGTTCCTTCGAAAATTCATAACGGTTCAGGTTCTCATCTTAACATTAACACGGATTTTAGTATGGGTTCTGATTCAGGTTTCGGTTCCATAAAAGTGATCGGTTCCGATTGCGGTTCTTTTGGGTTTCTGTTCCTGTCCCTGGTTGAGAGAATAGCAAACTAAACAAGTGCCACTCCGATCAAAACAAAAAAAGTAATCACTAAAGCTTCAAGCTCGAAGGAACGGATAACAGATAAAAAAGAAAGGTCAATAACTAGGTGCAGGAAGTTAGCTGCACATTTTTTTGAAACTAGAACTCATAATACATCCATTTTTAGCGCTTAATTAGTGCAGTTGAAATTAGAATTTGCGTCGCCCTCTGAAACACAGAAAAACATAAATTACAATGCGGCTAAATTCACGTGAACTTGGACCACAAAATTTTATATATCAATATTTAACGCTGAATTTGTGCTAATTAGCGCCCACAACTATAGACTTGCCTTTCTTAAATTCAAAATGTTAAACCTTTAAAATAATATGTAAATAAGAAATTAATCAAAGGTGAAGTTAGTCGCACATCTTTATAGAAAAAATGGTTTATCAATCAAAAATGAGTGATTAATTAGCGCCGTATATAAACACTTTCTATCAAGTCTCATATAACGGGTGTTCATTTAAATTCGTAATCTAGCAACCTTTGGATTATTGCCTGTCTCTATCTGCGACGTATTATATCTGTCGCTCTGTCTTCTTTCATTAAAATTCCAAAGGTTGCTAGATTACGAATTTAAATGAACATGCGTTACATACGTATATGAACTTTCATCTAGACTGGATAAGCAAACCAACGTCAAACAAGATAATGGCATTTGAAGTCCTTATTTGCGGCATAGCCATAAGAAATCAACGCCGCTAATATGGCCCCAATTACCGCCGTCCCAAAATGTACCTCTCTTTGACATGTCTCAATTTTTGAAGAAGTTGAAATATATCCATACGCAATCGACGGCGCTAATATGGCCCCAATTAACGTCATCCCAAAATGTACTTCTTTTTAACCTGTCTCAACTTTTGAAGAATATCCCTACGGAATCGACGGCGCTAATATGACCCCAATTAGCGCCGTCCCGAAATATACCTCTTTTTAATCTGTCTCAACTTTTGTGAAAAAAGAAAAATCTGAAGGATATCCATACGAAATTGACGACCTAGCATATAGCACCAATTATCACCGTCCCAAAATTGGTGTATGAGCCCTAGTTTCAAAAAATGTGCGGCTAACTTCCGCACCTTTACATGCCTGCGACCTGGCGGCGAAGGTCAAAACGCAAGCTTGTATTTTGGTAAACGCGACCAGGCGGATTAAGACGGATAATTATTTCAAAAATCGAATTTGATCAGAATTATATTTTTAAAAAAGTAATTTTCGTTGAGGTAGACGCCCACCCTCGCCTTGCCCTAGCGCCATCCTAGTCTCTTGGTGTAAAGTTTCATTCAATATCACCTTAGTTCCTTTTAGTTTTTATTTCGCATAATTTCTTGTTTTTGTTTGAATTCTTCAAATTTTGCTATAATTATTTTATTATGCTCATTCTTTCCACATTTTATATCTTCACATTTTTTTATTTATATTTTTTATTATTTATTTTTATTATTATTATTATTTTTATTATTATTTATATTTTTTAATAGATCTTCTACTCCTCCCTTTAAATTGTATGTTGGGTCCATTAGAGGGCGTTCAAGTATTACGTACTAACGTAAGCTAAAGTAAACTGGAGTACCTTCTATTGTCTGTGTAGTACAAATCTGGTCATGGGCGTCATTTTGTGTCAGCGGGAAGTTTAAAGTTAGGGTTTTTAGATTTATCGCGTGATCCTGATGTTGGCGACACTATTTTCTTGCTGTTACGAAATGTCAAACGTAAATTAGGTTATGTTCTTGATTTAAAAATATTAAAATTATTATTCTACCTTAATGTATTGCTTTATTAGGGCTGTAGCTCTAAAAAGAGTGTTACAAATTGACACTTGACATTTCGTAATAGCAAGAATGCAGTGTCGCCAACATATAGGTCGAGCGCTAAGTCTAAAAACCCCAAATTTAAATTTTCCGCTGACACAAAATGGCGTCCATGATCAGACTTGTACTACATCTACGAGCAAATAGAAACAGGAGAGAACATTGCATTATATTCCACGCGACGGAACTGCTAGAAAAAGTGGTTTATAAGAGTGAGTGAGAGAGGGTACGAGTGAGTGAGAGAGGGTACCGGCACCCGATGAATATCGATCGATTGTATACGTCAACAACCCCGACCTGACACGGACAATATCGAACGTCGTACGTCAACAACCCCGACCTGCTCAACGTGGTTTATATAATGGCCGACTTCCGTCGCGTCGGTTCCTTACCCCCGACCATTGAAATGTTCTCTCCTGTTTCTATTTGCTCGTAGTACTACATAGACAATAGAAGGTACTCCAGTTAACTTTAACGTAAGCACGTTTAGGGGTTGAGGGGATTGAATTTTTCCTTATTTTTGCTGACAAGGGGAATACGGGGAGACAACACAATATTACGTAAGATAGATTTTACAAAATAATTAAATTTCTAAAATAATACTCAAATATTTACTTACTTGAAATCAATAAAGTTATTTATTCTATAATTATTAAGTTTATTTATAATTCTTTATAAGTAAAACACGTGTTCCGGGAATTCTCCGTGCTGCTGCACTATAGTACAAAGTAGTCGACTTTAATACGACGATATTCGGGGAATTCCCGATATATCAACACAAAACATAATAATTATGAGTCAAATGTCATTTATGTTATAAGATTTTCTTTTGGTTGCTTCGTTCTTTTAGCTTGAATAAAAGATCGTTTCATAAGTTTTATTTTTCTACTCCTATACTCTAATTCAATTATTATATATGCAAT
Organism: Agrypnus murinus; assembly: GCA_929113105.1. Classification (NCBI taxonomy): domain Eukaryota; kingdom Metazoa; phylum Arthropoda; class Insecta; order Coleoptera; family Elateridae; genus Agrypnus; species Agrypnus murinus. The sequence goes on along the minus strand of OV816028.1, from coordinate 152,484,522 downwards.
AGCCGTTTCATAATGAGGTTCATTATGCAATGAGTTGTTGACCAATGAGAGTCAAATAATAAGCTGTTGACCAATGAGAGTCAAGAATATCAAATGGTTGCGTAGGAACGAGCCAAAGTTAGTATATACTAAACTTGGGAACGTACCTCATCCTCCATCGCCACGCAGTGAATAATAAATATTACTGATAATTAATATTATTTTAAATCTGTTCTAACAAATTATTCCTATGTTAGTTTTATTAAATATTAATTTAAAGAAATTCTGAATGTATTTTTTGGTGCTTTTATTTATCAATTTCATAAGTATGTCTTAAAGAGTAATAATTAAATTCGTCGCGAATGTTTATAACACAATAAGGTTTTAAAAAATTAGAAGAAGTATAGAAAAGCCCTCGTCTGATCGTAACCCAGTTTGCAGTTTGAGGTTACACCTTATCACAGATAAACCTAACAAATGCACAGCCAAATGGGGTAAAATGTGCTTGCTCTTTAGTTGTAGTATTTTTCGACAGAGTGCGCTACATATAGAATTCAAACAAAATTTAAAGAAATAGGTTTTGCACGAGTGAATATTTGAATTCCATCGTATTAACCACGCGGTGACGTAAGAGAAGAAAAAAGTTAGAGACAATTTCTTTAAATATGCAATATGGAATAAAGTGGAACCTATGTAATAAATAAATTCATTATAAACTTTCTAATTAATTTTTTTATTAGATATTTTGAAAAATTGATATTAATTAACACCAAAATTAAATTATTATAATTTTATATACGTAGTTATTACAGTTGATGACAAAGATTGATTTCTTATTACCAGATAACTCCAAACTTAATTAAGATGATTTTAAGTATATATAATTTTCAAAGTTGTTTTCATCAAGTTAACTATAAGGTATTTATTATGGTTAATAAATGCAAAAATATTGTTGCAATTAACATAAAACATAAAATTATTCAAATTTACCATTGTCTATTGTGATGATATTTTTCAGTGTGGAGGTGATTTTAAAACTGAATAAAAACTATAAAGTTATGCTCATAATTCTTGATACAACAAAATAAAACCAATAAGATATGTTTGAGTTGTGTTTTATTAAAAATATATAATTTTTATGAAACCGTACGTGAAGTAAACACAATACAGGCCACGAAATCCAATTTCCAAGTAACTTACAATTAGTACCATAGTTCAGGTAAATAACGTTTTGAAAAGAAAAAAATTTGGGAAAAGCTGAAAATTGATATATACGCTTAAAATGTGGTGCTGAGAAACGTATCACAACTCCTCATGCGTGGGTGATCAAGGTCCTTATTTGATGCATGCATAATTCTATCTAAAGCACTGGGTATACATATACATCAATGGACCTTGGTGGGTGATTAGCCTGCTGCGCCATCTTGGAAAAATGGCGGACAAAATTGCTTTTTCGCTAATATTTCAGAAAGTATTAATTTTATGGGCATCAATGATCCGAATGAAAATGTAGCTGGCAAGATTCCTCACAATTTAATTTTTTATCGAACCTCGTACCTTCAATAGTTTCTGAGATAGAATTTTTTCAGCAACTGTCATTTTTTGACATTCCGAAAAGTGCCGTTTTTTGCGCGTTTTTCGTAAATATTTCAAATTTGGCTACTCCTACGTACAAAATGGATTTTTTCTACTTTGCGTTCGTACTGAAGCTATTACGAAACTGTTTTCAGTTTCGTTCTAGACAAAAACGGTGCCATAATAAAAATACCAACCGCAGTACAATTTATTTTTTTTATGTTGGCGCGCTTGCTCATAAGTCATATACCAATAACATAAGCCAAATGATCAAATACCTATTACCTAAATGAATAAATAAAATTTGACGTCGAATCGAGAACTTACCCTCAATATTAAAATAAAATTGATTAATTGCAAGAAAATAACGCATCAAACGTCAACGTCACGAATTGGTGGTGGTTTAACCGTTACAATGTTCCAACAAATCAACATGTGGAATGGCACTTTGAGTGGTGACACGTACGTTTTCCTGCAATTTGTAAAATAACCTCGCAACTCATAATGTTTCAGTTGTAGATTATTATTAATCAAAAGAGCTATCCGCGTAGTACATACTGAAAATGAAGTTGAGGCGTCAGACATTATACGTAACTTCTAACCTCAAATTAATCTGTCAAAAACATATAGGTAAGTATCTGTAAAACTTTCTTAGGACAGTAAATAACACCACAATTTATTTATATTTTTATTTCATATGAACAAAACTGAATGCACATAACTCAACTGTCTTAACTGGAACTGGAGGTATGACCATAAAATGTGCAGTTGTTATACACATTAACGATCACATTCGAAGTGTCGTGAGAATCAATTGAGACACCTCGCAAATTCTCGTTCATCAGGTCATTATGTTGAACCCGGCTACCACTACCACTTGCAGATGTGGTTGGAACAGAATCCATCTCCGAAGCATGAGAACTCGGTAAGTTCACATGTTGAGGCCGAAGTAAGTCAGCAATTTCTTCTTTCTTTTTCAGGGTAGCCTCCACATAGCCTTCTGCCACTGCAGAAGACTTCCAGCCACCATGACGCTTTAACGTCAACAAGTCTCCCCCACGGTTCGCTAATTGTGTGGCGCTGGATCGTCTGAAACAGTGTCCTGTAAACAGCTCTGGTTCTGGGAGCCTGAGAAATGTGGCGATATGTTTGGACACTTTGCCCATGGTATTAATACCAATAGGGCTGTTGGTACATCGACCGTTTCTGTAAGTTATAAAAAATCTTGTATGCGTAGTTTTTTGTGGTCTTAACGCGGCATATTTCTTAATTAAATTGATCCATTTTGGGTCTGTAATCATAAATTCCCTTGGCACATTGTTTTTTGTTTTAGGAATACTGATGAGGATGGAATCAGAATTATAACGCATGTTCATTTAAATTCGTAATCTAGCAACCTTTGGAATTTTAATGAAAGAAGACAGAGCGACAGATATAATACGTCGCAGATAGAGACAGGCAATAATCCAAAGGTTGCTAGATTACGAATTTAAATGAACACCCGTTACTTTATGTTATCAGTTGACAGATATGTCAGTTCTTCCCTCCTGAGGGCCCCACTATAGCCGAAGATTAGGATTACCTAAAAAATATGTACCAATATTTAGTTTAAATCATGATGTCACATTATATTCTAAAAAAAATTGTGAATACTTACTTTCATAGCCATGTACATATTGTCATCAGCATCGTCAATAAATTTGTTGATTTCATCTTCTTCTAAAATTTTTGGTTTTTTTGGGGCGTACCCTTCGGAGCATCTTTTCAAAAAGGCTTGAAGTTTATGAAATTTTGAGATGTCCACGTTTTCATATACACTTAAGCACGACCTTAGCTTTGAGTAGAGGGTCCACAAACTTGACGACTTATACTTTTTTCGTTGAACTTCAAAATATGCCAACAAAACTGTCTCCGATATTGTACCAATCTTGTTATCAGCTCGCCACGATTGAAATTCCGTATATTTTTTTTCATAACATTCTCGCGATTTTGTCGGTAACAAATTACCCAAAATATTGTCTGCCAAAGCCCGTATCTCTGGGGGGGTACACGAAAAACCATCAGAGGCGCTCATTTTTACGATTTTTATTATCGAAAAATATGACGTTTTTGAGTTTTTTTCCACGGCCACCTTGCCGCTTTTAACACAAAAACGTTACCAACTGCAGGAAAATTCCCTACATTTAAAAATTTTCATTTCTTTCATTATTTTGTTATAAAAAAGCGCAAAGTAGAAAAAATAATGTATGACACCTCGTTTGTAAGGGATTTTCTTGCCCTCACTCCTTTATGGCACTCCTCGCTGCGCTCGTCGTGCCCTAAACACGTTCGTGCGAGAAAATCTACCTTACAAAACTCGTATCATAATATACTATTATAAACGTTAACGGGAATTAAATTTCCTACAAAAAAGTTGGTTATTGAATGTCGCGCAGTTATTTTCGGATATATGATTTTAAAATAGTATATTAAGGATCAAGAACAGTAAGGACAGTTTACCGATCGACGACAATGTTTATATTGGAGGAGATCGGTAAACTCCTTACTGTTTGAGATGCTTATACTATTTTTTGTACGACCATTATGAATACAAAGGTATTAACTAAGGAAATATCCCCGAAAAAAATAGATTTAAGATAATTTATTTTTGCCCTGTATATCCACCAAACATTAAGTAGGTTTTGTCGTTACCATGGATACGTTTGTAATTACTATTATTTTTGAATGTCACGATATTTGTCAAACTCGTGAGAATGAGTGAATCTGAAAACGAATATAATTGGGATATTGAAGAGGCCTGAGCAAATAAACAACATACATTTTTTTAAATAGTCCAATTATTTAGAAAATAAATGATTTCTCGCGAAAGAGACATCTAAAGATCATGTATTTATTTTATAAATTACATATAATTTACTTACCGTTCTGTTTTTGACAGAACTGAACGGTAAGTAATTACTTACCGACGCGTTTTTGCTTAGCAACCAGTAAATATAATACTGTTCTAAAACCAAGTATGGTAAACAATCCGAAATAGCATGGTTGTACAAAAAGAAAATTGTTATCACGAATGTTATGAGAATTACATATTTTGACCACTAGTAAATAAAAAACGGTTAGTCCGACATGGCTAATTCCATGCCAAATCACATAATTTAAAAACATCTCAGATTTTGTTCAATTTTTTTCCTTGCATTGATAATATATAATATCTTGTATACTAATTCATGAAGACAAAGCTACCGGTCCCTTTTTCTCGGCCCCCAGACCACTTTGAAAGCTGTGAGTGGTCTTATTTTGAAGCTAAGAACCGCCTGGCATCACGGATCGGGATTTTTGTCGTTTTTTTTTAAATTCATGAGTGGCAGGAGGAGACGGAAGGGGAAGTTTTGCTCTTTCAGGGACAGTTTGGTGCCGCGAGTTAGTCAGTATTCCGATCTTATCGGCGGCGATTTCCACCGTAGTTTAAGTCCACCTGTAGAGACCGAAGTGAGTGTGCTTAACCCAACCGAAAAAAGGTGGGTCGACCGAAGCTAGAGACGGTGGCGCAGGAAAATAAGACGGAGAGCTACAACATAAGAAAGCGCCACCGTCTCTAGCTTCGGTCAACCCACCTTTTTTCGGTTGGGTCAACCACACGCACTTCGGCCTCTACAGGTCATTTCACCTACTGACCCATGGAGACAGAGAGAGATTTGAAATTAATCTTAGAATATAAATATTATGTTTAATATTCTAAACAAACGAATACTTAATTATGAAATGTAATTCTCTTCTTCTTATTTGGCGGAGTTTGAGAGAAAAGCAGTTTTAGGTGGTGTCTAATGGCGGTCAGTGTGACGTCATATCCGTCGCTTTTAAAGCTCATTGCGCCGCACTGTGGTCTAGAAGTCGATTCCAGCGCGAATTAATTATTCTTTGCGGAAAAACTTGACTGTTTGTTTATCAACTACTTCTAAATGTTTAAGCAATGAAAATAAAACTGAATTTATAACTGAAAAACTTTTTATTAATTATTATTGATACAAATATTAAAGATAATATATTGTGGAAAATTACTATTCACTGTCTGAGGTATCTGAATTATTTTCTCTTTGGGTTGTAGGAGTTTTTAGCATTTGTATAGCTGCAGAATCGAGTTTTAACTTTTTGCTACACTTTTCTTGCAGACTTAATTCTGATATGATTGGATCCGACGATAATAAAAAATAATTAAATAAATCTGTATTTGTGTGTTCTGCAGAATCCTTCCTACTCCTATGTTTCCTTATAAATTTAAAATCTTTGTTTTTTGCCTCCTGTGCTTCTGCTCCAAGTTGGTCAATAGGTAAAATTGCATGTTTTATAATTTCTGCACCATGTATCAAAACTTTATGGACGCTTGTAGGCATGTAAAACCATGGATACAGAGATACGAATTTGTTTGCTGTTTCCAAAGAATAAACTTTAAACTTTTCTGCGTCAACTTCATGCCCACAGGAAATGGTTTGAAGAATCACGTAGAACCTATAAATAATCTCTTCATTGACTCCAGTAATTTCCGCTGATTTTTTATAGTTTCTAAAAAAGATTCGGGCTGTATTTCCTGTATTGGTGGACCCGTAACCAAGTTTTGGTTGATCAACTAAAATTTTAAGTTGTTTCTTAAGCTCGTCAACGATTAGTTTTTTTCTGGTTTCTATTTTATTTTTATTTTCACCTCTTGCTTGCCACTTCTTTATTTCTAATCTGTATGCTACATGTAAGATGCATTCAAAAAAACGAATCCATGAGTGCAAGCTAGACAATCCAAAATGTAATTTTCCATTCTCGGCAATTTCTTAGAAATGTTTTCTAAATTGTTCATTTCTATTGGTGTTGCCCTACATATATAACAACTTTGAGTGGACTTTGTATTTGTCAATGTGTGACAAACTTTACCGTCAACCATTGTTAAGACTAGTTTAAAACTAATGTGTTTCCCTTCATAAAAAAAATCTTGTAAATTAGAGATTTGATACAGAATATTATCTGTTTCCTCTCGAGTCAGTTCTGGGTCTCTTTAGCAAAAATGAACTTTATTGCTCTGCAAAATCTTGTTGAAGATGGAACTAGGTTTTGCCATAACACGTTAGTTTTATCTTCACAATCATGTAACTGTAGTGGAACTAGTGACACGATCAACACGGAAGAATCACCTTCCCCCATGTTGGTCAACTGTCTGTAATTACTTTGTCCAGAGCTTCCATCTATGCCCCATTTACAAATCAAGGTATATCGTGTACTAGACGAAGATCTCAGTGCCTCTTCTGTAAATCTACATAAACGGATTGCTGTCAAATTAAGCAGATCTTGTAGTTTAATCTCTACGTTATTGGGCTGTATTATCATTTTCATCCATAGTTACAATGAGAATAACACAAATAACAGGATAATAGCAAATATAATGCACACTTCAAGAACGAAATTAATAAGACCAGGTCATAACTTGAAACGTTTGATGCACGCGCAAATATTAAATGTGGGTAATAAGATATTGACATCGTTGCTAATAATGATTTGGTGCTGTGATTTAATAGTTTTTTTGATGATATTGTAGTAATCATATCAAATCATCATATAAAGATTGTTTTTAAGAAATTTACGTTAATTGGTATTTTGAATTAATTCGCACTAGAATCGACATCTAGACCATAGTGCGCCGTGTAGTTACGCTCCTTCCTACAGTTTTATATTCTAAGAGTTTATGAGATTTCCATTATGTTGGTTTTGGCGTGATCTTGAAACTAATAATTAATAGGCTAATAGTTACATCAAAAAACCATAAATATACGAGTTATGAAGCATAGTTTTTACAATGGCTGACTTCTGGTTAACCTGGGGCAAAAAACCCATATGCATTTGAAAGCTTATAAAAATTATTTTTTTATTGAACTTCTTACCATGATTAGTTTCCGAAATAGGTTTTTCGAAATTTCTTAATCTTCAGAATATACGGTGATATCGGAGTTTTTGTTAAGCAAACTCGTACAATGATGCAAGAAAATAGATATTTAAGGGAGTTGTGGTGGGATAGTCTGAGCCAAAAGTTATGGAGCTTTGCTATTTTGACAAATAGAAATAATTACATAGATTTGCTTCAAATAATGGATCAAACGATACTAGTTTTATTAGAATTCATCTGAAAGCAGTTTAGTTATTATTTATATATGTTTTTAATTAATTATTAGTCTTTCTAAACTCAGATATTAACTTTTGACTGTCTAGTCCAAGCTTAAGAACGTGAAAATATGACGAAAAGAACAATTATTCTAATTCAAAATTTCATTTCATTCAAGTTTACTTGAGTACCGCGCGGTAGATTAGATTTTTAACAAAAGAAGGGCACACGCCTAATCAAATCAAAAACGTTTAGACGACGTTTATGGTGATTTATTTCCTTTATATTCCACTGTAAAAAGTAGTCAAAATGTTTCCGTTTGGGGCAAGAATCTCTTGAAGATGATGAGCGCACCAGTCGTCCACTTGAAGCGGTAACGCTTCAAAAAGTTGCAATCATTGAAAAAATGGTATTAGAAGATCGCCGTTTGAAAGTTAAGGAGTTAGCAGTGATGTCTGACATTTCGGAAACAAGTATTCTTCGAATTCTTCATGGCCATTTGGGTATGAATAAAATTAGTGCAAGATGGGTACCGCGTCTTCTTTCTGCTGTTCAACGTCAACGTCGCGTCCAATGTGCGCGCTCGTTTTTAAACTTGTATGGAGACGACCCAAAGCCGATTTTAGAGTCCATTGTCACTGGAGATGAAACAATGGTTCTGTATTATGATCCTCTATCCAAAAGGGAATCGATGAAATGGCGGCGACCCGACGAACCTCGTCCCAATGAGGCGAAAGTCGTTCTATCGACAAAGAAGCTATGGCAACAATATTCTGGGATTGTGACGGCATTTTACTGATTGATTTTAAAGAACGCAATACAACTGTTAACAGTACATATTATGCGTCTTTATTGCATAAATCGAGAAACAATATTCGTGAAAAATGTGGAGGAAAATTGACAAGAGGTATTCGATTATTACACGACAATGCACCGGTTCATACTACCGCAATTTCACAAGCTGCCATTCGCGAATGCGGCTTTGAAGCATTGGATCATCCACTGCACAGTCCGGATATGGTTCCTAGTGACTATTATTTATTTTCCAATTTAAAGAAAGACGTTAGGGGACGTCGTTTTAAGGACGAGAACGAGTTGCAAGCAGTTGTAATTGAACATTTTGAAGGAAAAACTTCAGATTATTTTTACAATGGCATTGAATTATTAATTCCACGTTGTAATAAGTGTATTGACATTAGGGGATATTTTATATTGAAAAATAAATTATATTTTACCAAGTTAATTTTTTCTCTATCAGGCCGAGAATTTATGGCGCTTACCTCGTACTTTTCGGAAAACAGTCCCTACAATAATGGGTATTTTTTGAAATTTGATATGAAAAAGGCCTTTAGCGGGACTCTTTTGCAATTTTCTCAGGTTGTATGAGGTATACTTATAAAATACCTCAAAACAAAGTTGAAGCCTACAAAATGTATTATATTATTCTTTGGTGTGCAATAAATGTCGACGGATAATGTATGTTCGAAGAAAAGTGCGTTTCTATGACACTTATGCACTCATTTTCATGGTTAATTATATTTTCCACTAAATATATACTTCCACAATTTTTACGGACGTTTCAGAGCTCATTCTACATGATTATTACCTTTCGAATAGGCCATTAACCATACTTTTAAGATGGATAGTATTCGAGTTACACGATGGCGAATATACCTGTGGTCCTTGACGACTCACTCCTTCAATTCACAATGACGGTTAGTCTCTCTGGAATGCGTTCTCACAGATTTCGGCGATGTACGGTGGTATAGTCGACGCTATATTCCTCAGCTACAGTAAACCTTCAGTGTGAAACTTCATGAAGAAAATTCTGACAGCGACGAAAATGATAACGCCGATTCTATTGAAATTCTAATTTTCAGCAAATTTTCTAGAGAAAATCATTTGTAATAATTTTTTTATAAATATTGTGTACAGTAATTTGTAAAAAAATGTTTCATATTCTATTGATTTCATAATACTCTAGGACAGCAAGGTTAATACAATGCTATTTTATTCTTTTTTTTCAGCGTGAATCGGTAAATGCATATTAGGATAAAATAATAAAAAATAGCATCATATTAGCTCTGCTGTCCTAGATCATTATGAAACCAATAGTCCATTTATATTAATAGTAATATTTCATTTATAGCTCTCATGTGTCTTATTGTTATTATTTATTACTACGTCACTAATTCAAAATTTTCACATAATTAACTGAGTAAACGAAAATATACATTTTTTACAAAATAATATCTCAGGGAATATTGCTTGCATGACATTCAATAACCAACTGTTTTAGAGGAAACTTAATCTTTTTAGCTTTTATATAATGCATTTTGTACGTAGGAGCAGCCAAATTTGAAATATTTAAAAAACGCACAAAGAAACAGCACTTTTTCGGAATGTCGAAAAATGACAGTTGCTGAAGAAATTCTATTTCAGAAACTCTGGGACGTAGTAGGATTAATAATAAAGAAAATTATGGGGAATCTTATCAGCTACATTTTCATTCTGAACGTTGATGCCCGTAAAATTAATACTTTCTGAAATATTAGCGAAAAAGCAATTTTGTCTGCCATTTTACCATGATGGCGCAGCCGGCTCATCACCTACGCATGGGGAGTTTTGATGGTTTTTAGCACCACTTTTTACGCCTATATACCAATTTTTAGCTTTTCCCCAATTTTTTCCTTTATATTGCTGAAAATGATTTAATTTACCTGGGCTACCGTATATCCAACAGTGTTGGACAAAATTAAATCTTACTGGCAATTGACAATTAAATTAATTAATTGTGACTATTTTTTATTTTGCATGATTACAACTAATTAATTGTTAGTCGATCTGGCAATTAAAAATTAATTAATTGTTAGTTCCTCCGACAATTCACAATTAATTAATTGTTAGTTAAAATTATTAATTGTAATTGTCATTGCAATTAACAATTGATATTCATTATGATGACAATTAACCTGATATTTATTAAAAAGATGGCAGATTGCTATATAATAATGCATCCCTTAAATAATCAGATTTTTATTTGTAACTACAGCTGCGACAAACGTTTTCTTATTAAAAGCTTTTTACGATTTATATTTTTATAGAGATTGTGCAGATAATACATTTTTAATAGTTTACAAAGTTTATTTGTGCACCCAATATTACAATACATGCATAAAGATATTTCAATTGCTCTTTTTATTTATAATAGGGTTTGTTTAAAAGTCTGGGACAAAACCGAAATGCGATCTGCTGTTATTACAAAATACTAGAAGGATCTTCATAGTTATTTTCGACGAACAAAAAGTTCGTCTCTGAATTCGTGAAGTCGGTCTGTCTGTCTGTTGCCTTTTTCCCTGTTGACTTTTTTGCATTTTCTTGGAAAATCTCTTTTTTGGAATCTTATTGTACATTGGATTCTAAGAAACTTTTGGTTGAAACATTCTTTTGTATCTCTTCGGGAAAGTGGTCAAAATGACCACCGAAAATTTCGGAAAATTTTTAAAAATTTTGTATTTTTTTTAAATTTACGAAAAAATAAACATTTTTAGCAACAAAAAAAACTTTGTTCGTCATGGCAATGCTAGCTCTGCGCATTCTCAACTGGTTTTATTTAAATTTAAAAACTTTCATAAAATTTCAGTCTCCAATTAAGAGATTAATTGCGATTAAATATAATTGCATCTGAAATATCATAATTAAATCTTCAATCAACTGATTAATTAAAAATTTAATTGATTGATGCCCAACTCTGATCTCCAGTCGTTTTTACGATTTTTTACGAAACTAATTGTTTTATGTAATTTCCATAGAAACGCTGTAACCTATTCGCCGCCGCCTTTCTATTAACCATGAATTAAATTGTTGATTTTCTAAAAGCAATAGAATTTGTAATTACATATTTTTTAAGCTTGCACAAAAAACATTGTGTATATCTTGTCCGCGAAATTATTTAAGCTTAATAATCTGAATAAAAATATAAAGAAAACTTAATTGCGAGAAATCCCAAGTGAATGCCCATCTAAAAAGTTGATAGGTACTTAAAGAAAGTGCTATATGAAATATTTAAGCAATCTAATATTTGCTAATGAACTAAACAATTTTCTAATCGAAGCTAAGCAGAAACTTTTTAAACTAAAACAAATTAAGAAGAAATACGTATTTATTAATCGACTCCGCACAAATACTGCAAATCCAGTCAATATATCAAAGCCAAACACACTAAGAACTGCTCCGCTGTGAGACAAATAACATTGTTAAAATTTCTTCCCTTTTATGAATTTAACACGAATAATTTACCACGTATCAGTCACCACGTGCATCGGCCTGCCGGATGTAAGCTTACGCATGCTATATAATAACGTTGCATTCGACCAAACAATTAATGAATATTACTTCATTATTGTATGGACAAATGTAGTTGCCCAGAGCTCAGTCACGCCACCTAGTTCAGTTGCACGAACTAACCAAAAGAGTAAGCGTATTTATTTTCAAGAGGCTGCGTATCTGTTTGTTATCTGTGACCTTATAACAGTTTTAGAAGTCCACTTACTAGTAACAAGTCAGTTACGGTCGAAGAAAAATAGTGTATGCAACTCGCACATAATGATTATTAATACACTCGTATGAATTACAACAATCGCTGCGCTCGTATTGTAAACGTCATACTCGTGTATTAATAACCATCATTATATGCTCGTTGCATAATATACTATTATTCAATTTAAAAAATAAATAAATAAGAAGTTCATTAACCTTAGAAATTTAATTTATATGATTTTAGTTTTAATTTTGACATCTAATAAAAAACACAAAAAAACTCCTGACGTTTTATCCTTATTATCCTTTGAAGGAGGGGGGGCTCTATGATTTTCTTATTTTACCTTATAAAGGGGGTGGGGGTTTAAAATCGACAAAATGATGTTTACGTAATACTTGAACGCTCCCTTAATTACCTGCAATATTTGCCTTCTTTTTCTTTTAATTCATTCTTTAACCTCTTAACGTTTTCCATTATTATTACATTTTACGTTTTCCAACCCATGATCTTTTTCAAACTCTTCTTTGTATTCCTTGTAGGATACTTACTTGTTTTTTGGCTCTTTTTAAATTCATCCTTGAGATCGAAATGTTTTTTTTCAAATTTTGGTTCATTTCTTCTAAAAACTTCCATAATTTAACATAATTTACCTTATTTTTTTATGTGCATGATATGTATGTTGTATGAGCTGTATATGTATGAACCTTTACGTATATCTTCACCACTATCGCTTGTACGAAGCTTACTTGTTTACGTGTTGCTGAACTGTACATTACAGTTCTTGCGCTTTGCAGACAATGTAATAATCTTCGCAAATACTGCCAAATAGAAACCATGTTACATCAATTGAAAAAACAAAGTGAAAGGGTAGGACTAACACTTAATATGAATAAAATCTGTATAATCACAAAATAATGAAAAAGCTCCAATACAAATATACCTAGGACAAATAATCTGCTTCAAAGACAAGCAAGCAAAAGAGATAAACAGGAGAATTACAATGGGCTGGAAACAATTTTGACAATTTGAACATGTATGGAACGGAACAAAAAACAAGAAACTGAAAGGAAAAGCATTCAACCTGCATATTTCCCGTTTTTACATATGCAGCACAAACATGGGCGGCAACGAAGGTAACAAAGGCAACTAAAGAAGATAGAAGTTACTCAGAATACAATGATGAGAAAAATAATAGGAGTAAAACTTAAAGATAAGAAAAAAATAGATGATCTAAGAAAACAACTAAAAGTTCCAGATGTAATAGAAAAGTGTAGAAGATTAAAATGGGCCTGGGCTGGACACGCAATTCGTCAACAAGAAAGATGGTCAAAAACAACAACTCTATCGAAGCCAAATCCAAAAATAACACAAAGAAATTTTCTGGAAATAAATAGATCATTAGCAGCAGATCGAATCAGATGCAAACACCAGGAGGAGGCCTTATTATATTATGTTTGTGCGGGCAGGGTGGTTATAGTGGAGTTATACCACTTAACGGAGTTAAGTCCAGTTTTCTCCGGAAAGTACTCGGATAAGTAAACCAGGAGCGCAGTGTACTTGCCTACATGGCTCCACTGCCTCGTCTCATGCCCACATATCCACTCTGTGGCTCAGTACGTCGGGCACCTCGACACCGAAAAGTATAAGGGGTTAAAGATTATGTATGTCTATTATATTTGTAAAAGTATGTATAATTAAAAAAATTTTATTTTCAATTATGTAAATATAATGTATGGCTTAATAATAATAAAATAATGAGCTGCATCTGTATGCAGATTGCAATCCAAACCTATGTCTGCACTTGGATGTATTTTACCACTTTTCATCGTGTTTCTGAATATTTGGTAACAAAAATGTCGTTCATCTGATTTCGCACATTCCTATTGGTATTTAATATCAAAGTGTACAAGAGACAGAGTGAGCTTAATGAATGTATTTGTTTAATGAACTCTTTCTTTTGACACATCTGTATAAGACGATTGCCCACAACCTGTAGTCTCTTACAATTCATTTTATGTTCAGTTTATACATTATGTTTGTGGTATAGTGTTATGTTAACATTATTCAGTTTGTATTAGTTTGATTTTGGGAGTTTTTCATAAAATACTTTATTAGATAAATAAGGATTCTAAAATAACTATCTGATATTGGTAGCTCTACCAATGAACTTAGAGTAATAAAGTATATTTTTCTAGAGTAATAAACTAATTTTAGTAATAATAATAGATACTAAACATGGTTCATTGAAATAATGTTTTAATATATTTTCTTTCAGTATATTTTGGCATCAACTATAAGTACAATAAAGATTGTTTTCTTCGCTTAATTTTGATTTTAACATCTTTGTTATTTAAATCAAATGTTAGAAATTAGAAGGCCTGAGCACAACTATTATTAAAATTATGACTAGTGTATTCAGATTAAAAATGCAGACAGCCAAAGCAAATATTGTCACATGCGCGACGAAACGCTGGAACCTGATTGGTTAGTTCCTACACCACATCAAGAATATTTCAGTAGAAGTGCAATATACAGAAACAAGATAACTATAACTACAAGATTATTATTTGAGTTTTTTCTAACTTCTAACTCTTATTTGTGTGTTATAATGAGATTTAAGTGTGTTAATCTAAAAGGTTTATACAAAAGTGCACTTCTGTGAACCAGAATATGGCCAGTCACTCATGTATGTTTGTTTTGCAGGGCTGCATTTATAGTCTGTTATTAGTTGCTAAGGTTGTAGCTCTTACACTATTTTAAAAACAAATTGAGTTTAGATGCTATTTATATCACTTTCATCGCATAGAACCTATTTAACAAGTAACAATTATCCTATTAATATTTTTTTATACTAAATAAGTATTAGTAATTACCGTGCTGCTTCTAATACTTAAATATAATTAGTTTCATTCACATGTTCTCTGTAAATGTTTTCTTGAAGACTACTATCCATATAGTGAGCTCTAGTTACACGAGCTATAATGGAATGTTGTCTAATCAATCTGCATGAGCATGTGTTCTTTGATAGTTCCCGCTTATGAACATTTATAATTACATAAACCGCAAACATTTCTTACCACCATGAATGCGCATGTGTTTTTTGAAACTACTTTTAAATGAACATTTGTAATTACATATATTACATACAAATGGTCTCTCAGCACTATGTATAAGTATATGTGTTTTGAGAGAACCCTTCCGTGAACATTTATAATCACATAGACTGCATTCAAATGGCTTTTCACTACTATGAGTTTGCATGTGTTTTTTAAGATCACCTTTTTGGAGGGATTTGAAATCACAAACACTACAAGCAAATGGTTTCTCACCACTATGACTGAGCATATGTTTTTTGAGGCTATAGTCTGTTGAACATTTATAACTACATACATTACATGCAAATGGTTTCTCACCGCTATGTATAAGGGTGTGCATTTTGAAAGAACTTTTTCGTGAACATTTATAACCACATAAATGGCATTCAAATGGTTTCTCAGTACTATGAGTGAGTATGTGTTTTTTGAGATCACTTTTTTGAATACATTTGAAATGACATACATTACATGCAAATCGTTTCACACCACTATGAGTGAACATGTGAACTTTGAGAACACTTTTGCGCGAACATTTATAATCACATAAACTGCATTTAAATGGTTTTTCACCACTGTGAGTGAGCATGTGTCTTTTGAGGCTACTCTTCACTGAACATTTATAATCACATACATTGCATGCAAATGGTTTTTCACCACTATGAATGAGCATATGCTCTTTAAGGCCATGTTTTTGGGTGCATTTGTAATTACATAAATTACATGCAAATTGTTTCAAACCGCTATGAATAAGCATGTGTCTTTTGAGATTATATTTCAGAGAACATTCATAATCACATAGCTTACATACAAATAGTTTCTCACCAGAGTCGGTGAGTATGTGCGTTTTAAGTATACTCTTTACTGTACATTTATAATCACATACACTACTTGTAAAAGGTTTTTCTCTAGCATGAATGAACATATAGTTTGCAAGATCAACTTCTTGTGTAAGTTCTTGATCAACATCAAATGTAGGGATATGTTTCTGGCAACTAGTTTCCTGTATAAACTCATTCTGACATATGTTAGATTTGTATGGTTGATTATCAGCATAAACTTGTGCATGCTGTAGAATTCTCGTGTTATCATTCAGTTTGCCATCACTTCCATTATAAGATTCAATTTCATTTTCGGAATTACATTTTTTTATTATTTGTGATTTAATTTTGTTATCAATTTCATTTTTGATTACGGTTACCTCATCACTATCCATTTTTGTGAAATTACCACAACCTGCAATGAATAAGGTAATTTCACTTATACTATGAAAAGTAACAGGGTTTTATATGTTATATCTTATCTATGACTTTGGGGAAAGCTTCTATTTGCATACATTACTCATTTACTAATTTATGTTATAGTTTGCGACCTTTTCTGAATTCTATAAATCTAGATGCAAACAAAATACACATTCATAATAATGTACTATCCGTCAGTTTCAAAGATTGGATGCGTACATGTGTAATTTAAGATTTCTTACAGCTGCACAAAAGCTACTGGCATTTTTTAAATCACATTGATTAATAAAACACTAAAAATTCTGTACCTTGGAATAGTAAGCAACAATTTCTAGAAAGTCAATATCGAGTTGTAAGTACTAAAATAACCTTCTAAGATCGAGTTTTTTAATATATCACTAGATATATCACAGGCTTGTAACGCTTTTATCGAAGAATTCTTTGTGGTCAATGTCAACTTGCCGAAATAAAAAAAGCTCAATAAATATCTCACTGAATATTGGCTGTATGCTTATAGATTCGCTGATATTATTATTAACTTGTATAAAACCGCAAATTACAGGCTTGCCAGTTTTTCATGACGCGGTGTCGCCATTTCTCATCAAAAATAGTTCAAATACACCTAAATGGGAACTCCCGAATTTAGACGAATCTGGGTAAAAAGCAGGGACTGGAACAGGAACCCAAAAGAATCGGAATCGGAACCGGAACCCATTACTTTTATGGAACCGAAACCGGAATCGGAACCCTTACTAAAATCCGTGTTAATGTTAAGATGAGAACCCGAACCGTTATAAATGTTCCACATACTGGTAAATAAAAAAAGTAGTTCAACATTCTCCCAACAGCGCTACCATAACCATTTCTTACTAAGTTGATGTTGATACTAGATTCACTTCCACTACTAATTGACCAATAGTAGTGTATGAATTATCTAGAAAAGAGTTACGTCACATTTTATATTGGTAGCCCAGAATATTTCCAAACAAATTTCATCTTGAAAAGAATCTACAATATTATGGTGGTTAATAAACCACGTTCGGTACTTCACATCTGTTTACTCCAAGGGCTCAGTTTCTGTGGTATCCATTGTTATAAATAATTGTAACTATAGCACTAGAGTTTCCCGAGTAAAAAGAGTTGAAATACCGAAGAGCAAATATGTTTATCAATTATCACCTATATTATAAACAATAGTTTAACCTAACATGCATAGACTGTCAGTTATCAAGGTCATATTTGTTAGAAGATATTTGGAGCTATATACCAACATAAAATGTGACGTCATTACTTTTGCTTCCGAAACCCTTATGGAACCTAAAAAAACCCTGGAACCGAAACCGGAACCTTAATGTTTAGAAAATTAAAATTGGAATCGGAACCTTTATTTTGAATTTTCAAGAACCGGAACTAGAACCGGAACCTATATTTGTAAAAGGTTCCAGTCTATGGTAAAAAGTGCAATTTCCCGACTAGAAAACGTTTTTTCTGCGCTAACGGTCTATTTTTATTTGTTTCCCAATTTATTATTTGCCACAGCAGTAAGTAGAAGTTACAGAATCGTTGCTGGTCCGTATGATAAAAAAATAACAGAACTGTTATTACTTTATTACAAAACGAGTGTGGAAATGTTGACCTACGAGCCGATAACGAGTGCGGAAATATCCCACGAGTGCATGAAATAGTATATTGTGTTACAAGTGCAGAAAAGTTCCAATTTCTCACGAGCGTGAAGATGTTGCGGCATCAGACGGAGTCGAATGCCGCAATCACACGAGTGTGAAATTGGCGTTTTTGCATGCGTTACACACTATACTTTATCTACGACAACAAAAAGGTAATAAACCACCAACAGCTAAGAAAATTTGAATTTATACTCACATTCATATTTTTTACGTGAAATCTCTGGCAATAAATTAAGAAATGTAATGTGAATCGCTTCCACGATGTTTGGACGTGTACAACTGTACACCCCATTTTCCCATCATCGGATTGACCTTATGATACATCTAGAATTTCGAAAACGACAAAAGTAAACATTAAATTTGTAAAGACAATAGTAATAATACGTTTACAATCTGTATAACTTCAGTCATTCTACTATTTAGTACTTACAGTTAAATAATCATACGTAGGTACTCGTTTTCAAAAAATAATTTTATGCAAACAATCACAATTCAATTGTCAAGGTTATTAACCCCGTTATAAATTATAAATGTTTTCAATGTTTTTATTGTAATTTAGCAATAATAATAAATAATATTACATTGACAATTATATAATAATGTAAGAAATTAATCAATTTTACGTTTTAATTGAATAACAATCTTTGTAACTTTATATAATGAGAAATAACCTAGCCATTTAAAAGCGTCTCTGTAGCTTAATGCTTACGCTCTCGCTACTAGACGGGCGATCACGAGTTCAATTCCCCGGCTCTGACGTTGAGATTTTTTCTAGATGTATTTCCTTTCAAAATATAATTTAATGTAAAATAGTAATTAAACAATAGTATATTGTGTTACAAGTGCAGAAAAGTGCCAATTTCTCAATAGTGTGAAGAAGTTGCGGCATAAGACGAAGTCGAATGCCGCAATCACACGAGTGTGAAATTTGCCTTTTTGCACACGTTACACACTATACTTTATCTAGGACAACAAAAAAAGTAATAAACCACCAAAAGCTAAGAAAAATATTTAACCTTGAATTTATATATTCGCATTCATATATTTTACGTTGAAATCTCTGACAATAAATTAAGAGATGTAATGTGAGCCGCTTCCATGATGTTTGGAGGTGTACAAGTGTACACCCCATTTCCCCATCATCGGATTCACTAATGATACATCGAGAATTTCGAAAACGACAGAAGTATATATTAAGTTTTTAAAGACAATAGTAATAATACGTTTACAATCTGTATAATTTCAGTCAATCCACTATTTAGTACTTACAGCTAAATAATCATGCGTATGTACTCCTTCTCAAAAACTTATTTTTATATAAACAATCACAATTCAATTATCAAGTTATTAACATTTGCGAAATGTCAAAATATTCTCGCATTCCCAGGTATTGTGATGAAAAGCTACGTAGCTTTAAAAGTTAGATGGCGCTTGCACTTTGTGAATAATTATGTAGCAAATTATAAAAGCTTTCATGATTTTTATTGTAATTTAGCAATAATAATGAATAATATTATAGTAACATTTATATAATAATGTAAAAAAATTAATCAATTTTACGTTAATTGAAATAAATTTTTTTTATAATGAGAATTATTATTATTATGAGAATAACCAACTCATGTCAAGACGGCTACGTTGCTTAACGTTAGAGGCCTGGCTTAGCAATAAGACGGTCCTGAGTTCGATTCCCCGTGAAACCAATAATTTTTCTATACTATAACCAAAATATGAAGAAACTAAACCGAGTGAATCTAGCAGGCGCAGACTAGCAGTCGGAGTTGATTGTGAACGAGCTTTGCTCCCAAATTGTCAAATTTAGACAGTTTGAAACAAAAATTGTCATTGCAATCTGTCAAAGTTTTAAAAGATTTTTCACAACTCCAATTGTTAATTATTAAACTATTATTAATAAATAACCTTCTGATAACAAAAGTGTGCACGACATTAGTTTGCTGCTTAAAAGATTTTTCACAACTCCAATTAATATTTATTATAACGGGTGTTTTTTTAAATTTGGCGTCAGAGCAAGCAATGAGAGTTCGATTGTGAACGCACCTTTGAATGTCGCCACGCCGCAGTGTATCTAAACCTAACCTCACTTTTAAGTTTTGACATTTTGACATTTGAAAAATAGTGGTCTATTCACAACAAACTCATAGTCATAGCTAACTAGGACGCCAAATTTAAAAAAACACCCGTTAGTAGTTTAATAATTAAAGTAGATAAAAATTGAGGGATCTGAACCCACCCCCCACTCCTGACATTGACCTTGAACATATCTCTCTCTAACACATGGTCACCTTGAATCTATCTCTGTCACCTAAACGTGGCAACACAGCATTCTCAAGGTCAGCAATATGGCAACAACGCATTCTCAAGGCAACAATATGGCAACAATGTTTTAACCTTGAACTCAAGGCCACTCTTCAAGGTCATCAATATGACAACAATGCATTCAAGGTCACGCAGGTAACTAAATAAGGTATATACAAGGTCATCAAACATCATTCAAGGTCAAGCTGTAGATATATATAGCAGGTTGCATGTATGGGAAGAGTAAAGCGTTTGCAGTTGTAGTGTACAGTGCAGTGTTACAATGGAAAGCCTCGCTAAATCAATTGAGAATGCGAAAGCGCAAGCTCTAGAAAAGCAGTTGATGGCTCTAAATGAGCTTCCTAAGGATGCTAAATGGGCACCGCTAGTGAATCAATCAGTGTTTTATTTAAACAAATCAAAAAGTAAAATTGTATTTGTTGGATTATGTGCTCATTCGGGATTCGCTCCTGTAATAAAAGTAGCTGGAGTAAAGAATCAGTGTATGCTGTTTGATGAAACGGAGTGGAACGCGTTAATAACCAATGAAGGAGTCATTAATAAGTACTTTAAAGCAGGAGAAAAGGTCGGGGTTCCTTTGAAAATTGGTACAAAAACTATCTCGTTTGAGCGTGAGAAATTACGAAAAAACAAAAATCATAAAGATAACTGATGCAGGAGATGATTAATTGTATTTAGCGTGGGAGTCCTTATATGAGCTGTGGCAGTTAATACCGTTACTAACATATCGATTAAACCTTCTGAAGGGTTTGGAATTTTTTAATTTCTACCATAGCATGCCGGGTGACTGCATAGTGAACATCACAAACATATTGGAACCATTAATGAAGATGCAAATCCCGAACGTGTTTGGAATGCTAGAAGTTGTGCATTATCTACCAGAAAAGGTAATAGTGGATGTGGAAGTCAAAAGGTGTATTGCGTAATGGAAGAATGAAGAGGGGGAAAGGGTGGGAGCGGGTGAATATAAGAACACACGATCTATGCGTAACGTAGTGAAACAGAATGGGGACGCGTAACAGTGAATACGTATCAAGCAAAGCTATTGATAAACTGAATGCTGTGGAGAAACTACGGTGTGAATTAGAAGCGCTAGAGGAGGATGCGGCAGACGAAGCTGTTCATGGTACGGGGATATTCAGTCCGGAATATTGTCAAGAGTTAGCACAACGATATAGAAAAGGAGTGCAGTTGTGTCAAGACTTCATTAGAGGCGTGAGTGTTTGGTAAAAAAGCTCATTGAGCAACAGCTAAGGAACTTTGCATATGACTTAATAGAGGAGGGATTAAATGGGTGGTTTAGTGACATTTGATGAAAGTAAAAACAAAATGCATTACATGTTAACATGTTGGGAGTATGCACATCGTCAAGCACGCAGAAGTCAATGGGAGATAATAGCAAGGGATAGGGTACGATTTCAGAGACGAATAAGCTACGTGGAAAATGTAATCGCTCCAGTGTTGAAAGAAGAGTATAGAGAGGGTATCTATAATACACGTTTTAAAATGTTGGGTAGTTAAGTATAATTAGCATTAAAATAATTTTAAGGTGTTTGTGGGTCTTCGAAAGTGGTGGGAGTATAGTTTAAATAGTCACGTCAGTCGCTTACCCTCAGTTACAAAAATGGGTTCAATCAAAGTGGGTTGGCAACATTACTAGGTTCTTGAAACAACTGATAAGGGTGAAATTAAATTTTCGCGTTATAAAACGCACAATACCGGGTTGTTAATCGAAAGAGCTAAACTTTCGAACACTGTGGTTGTACGTAGTGAAAACGATTATCGATACACTTCGTGTGCAGGTGTAGAAGTCCATTATTTGTTAAAAAATGGTAAACTTATAAATATACAAAATTCCACATGTACAGAACACGGTTTGTTCCAACATCGTCATACTATTAACTTGTTGCCTGATAAATGTGATTTCATTCTTTTCAAATGTAAATGTGTTACACCGTATAGTGAATGGATTGCTGCAACTGAACATGCACGTGACAACCTTGCTGCCGGTTTTCCTGTGGGTTTGGTGCGTTATCTGGATTGGGAATTAAAGGGTAGTAATTGTTATATATTCAATTGTGAATAGTTATATAAGTTTGTAATAGACAATGAATAGTTGTAATCATATTATGTTATCTGGATTGAGGATTAAAGTTTAGTAATTGTTATATATTCAATTGTGAATAGTTATATAAGTTTGTAATAGACAATGAATAAATAGTTGTAATCATATTATGTTGTTTTAATAAAACCATTAAAGAATTTAAAAACTTTATTCTGAGAAATCCATTACATGAGTTTTATATAAGTAGTATACATTACTTAATGCACAATAGCAAAGTGAATGATGATGATAAAAGCATGATGGAAGCATAGCCTGTAGAGCTGATTCCTCTGATAAATCCACCACCGGTTGTGATACGAAACGTCGAATGTAGTTGCTCTTTTCAGATCCCTTCACGTAAACTGTATCCGCCTGCTGAGTCAAGCGTTGCAGAATTACAAGAAGCATAAAGGGAGGAGTGAATCCTTCATTCCAATCAAGACAATGATGATTATGCATTAACCAAGTAGCTTGTTGACGAAACGTGGGTGGTAAGTTGCGAAAGGCGAACGGAGGTTTGAAAACGTAGTGAGACACACGATGTATTAAGCTTTTCATTAGCATCGGTGGATGTTAGGGCATCGACATCCGAATTGCTTCTAATTAATACCAATTCTTGACGAATATTCATAATAATATTTCCATAGTCTTCAAAAATCCCCAACAGTGTTGATAAAGGTATGCAGGCGCAAAAATTACCTTGACTATCTAGCAAGGTGCTGGTACCATCCGGAAACCAACCAGCGTTTTGTAACTTAACGCTTTCATTCGAATTGTGGGAAAGGTAAGCTTTCATGGTAGTTGTTAGACCAACTTTTGTTACCGAATCCACCACAACTCCATTCATTTCGTACCGAATATCACTAAAAAGATATGCAATACCATTGTTTAAAATTTACCACTCGCTGATGGTTTACCATCTTCTTTCAGTACAGTACCTTCTACATATAGATAACTACGCGAAGGCAAAGTGGACATATCCTCTTGAATAGGTATTCGAATTTCATCATTATTCTCAAAACGAGTTGTATAAGGTTGGTGAGTGTGAAATTCAGCTCCAACAATCGAGTTATCGATGAGCACTTTTTCATTTACATTTAGCACATTCATTTTGGGTTAACAAAGCCTAAGGTTTGCCAGAATAAGCGGTTACCCCTTGTCAATTGAGTAGCGACCGATGCCTGACTAACTATTTTCCCCTTCCAACACGATCTTTTATAGCCAGAGCGATCAGTGCAACATCGAAGAGTGTTATGTTTGAACACCATCATCCACGCTCTTCAAATGAAGTCCTATCGTCACGGTTTCCCCTTGGAAATTAACCAAGTCCCCGTCTTGATCCAATATTTTAAGGGTAATGTTTGAAATAGTATTGACATTAATTGGTAAATAGGGTGTAGTCTCAGGTGCTTCTATTATTTTGAATCCAGGAGGAACACTGGAGAAGAATTGATGTATCACATGGGCAGGTGTACCATTAATATAATTTCCTGTTATTATATTACATTCTATCATTAGCGAGTTAACCTTGATAATTTTAACTGGAAAATCAGATACGTGACGTTCCTTAGCTTTTAAGATTCTATTCTTAAACCCTAACAATGTTCCAATAGAGTGTTCAACTGTAAAGTCAATGTCGTGATCGGCTTTTATAATCGATCTTAGGGTATTATGATTCGGATCGATGTTAACAGACTCACCGTTTACTTGAGAATTAATATATTGAGCTATATCAGTAAGCTCATATGACCCTGTAGGTATCTTTATTATTCTTTCACCCATTTTAAACACGGTGTTTTTATCCGTTACGTTCGGAATAGTATTAAACGTTTCGAAATTTGTCAAACGCATAACCCATTGTTTTGTAGGATCCAAATATATGGGAGGGTTAAAAGGAGAAGTTAAAACAGACGTTGTAGCGGAGAAGATGAATGTTTGAGACATCTCAACATTTCCAGTAAGACTGAGGAAATGTTAAGGAGTGTAATCATATAAAAAGTTCAGCGCTAAATGTCCACAATTGTAGGAATTTAGCTTCTGAAAATCATAGTAGTTGTAACGAATAACGTTTAAGCTACCATCACTTTTAAAGTAATGAATTGTTGTTTGTAGAAAAATGTTCACCCCCAATGTTTAATATTTATTTTCTCAGAAACCCTTATCTGTCCCCTCATGCCCTTCGAGCTGAAGATAGGTCCTATCGATAGCTAACACCCCTCCGAGTTTCATCTTAGAAAAAGTTGCGGAAGACACTTGAATAAATTGTTGTTTGTAGAAAAATGTTCACCCCCAATGTTTAATATTTATTTTCTCAGAAACCCTTATCTGTCACCTCATGCCCTTCGAGCTGAAGATAGGTCCTCTCGATAGCTAACACCCCTCCGAGTATCATCCCAGAAAAAGTTGCGGAAGGCAGTTGAATATTTTTTTTTCAATAAATGTGTTCATCCCCAATTGGGGGCAGTTTTGTTGCTTTAGCAGCAAAACTGACCGATTTTTGTTGCCAGCAACATTTTTCCTGCGAAATTTAAGTACGACGACGATTTAGCTGGCCAACTGTAAATTTCGTGTTGCCAGCAACAAGTACCTATGTTGCTG
This sequence comes from Agrypnus murinus, assembly GCA_929113105.1. Lineage (NCBI taxonomy): Eukaryota > Metazoa > Arthropoda > Insecta > Coleoptera > Elateridae > Agrypnus > Agrypnus murinus. Next base: position 152,459,232 of record OV816028.1, on the reverse strand, counting down.
TCTTCACTCCGGTTGTGTTCTATTGGTGCTCCGGATCTATCTAACAAATAATATCTGAAGTAGCAGTTAAATAAAACCTTGTGTTATGCCAGAACGCCCACAACCATCCAACTATAATTAGAACATAGAATATTTGATATTTATAGCAAAAGATGATAAACACACGAGAAAAGATAACCAATTCATATAGAAAGCGCACATCAAATATGCTCATCATTACAAATTAACTGTTTCTTTGTAGTTGACAAACAACTTAAGCTGTAATCATCAACTAAACAAAGGATACTATACCAAAGATGTAAAACATGCTCTTGTAAATTTCTTTATACTATAAGGCAATGTTTTAATTAATATGTGCTTTAATACAATCATATGTATGTAATGTAAGCACTGTAAAAGCACAATGAATAAAAATATACAACCAGGTAAGCTTACTCGTGATAGCAAGAAAGCATTTGAGTGTAATATTTGTAATTATAAATGCGTACGAAAACATAATTTGAAACAACACCTGCTCATTCATAGTGGTGTTAAACCATTTGGATGTAATATTTGTAACTATAAATGTGCACAAAGAGGTCATTTGCAAAAGCACCTGCTTACTCACAGTGGCGAGAAACCGTTTCGATGTAATATTTGTAATTATAAATGCTCACAAAAAGCAGGTTTGAAACAGCACCTGTTCACTCATACTGGTGAGAAACCATTTGGATGTAATGTTTGTAATTATAAATGCTCACAAAAAGTAAGTTTGCAAAAGCACTTGCTTATTCATAGTGGTGAGAAACCATTTGAGTGTAATATTTGTGATTATAAAGGTTCACTAAAAACAAACTTGCAAAACCATCTACTCACTCATAGTGATGATAAAACATTTGGATGTAATATTTGTAATTATAAATGCTCGCAAAAAGGAGCGTTGAAACAGCACTTGCTCACTCATAGTGGTGAGAAACAATTTGAATGTAATATTTGTCATTATAAATGCACACAAAAACAAAATTTGAAACAGCATCTGTTCACTCATACTGGTGATAAACCATTTGGATGTAATATTTGTAATTATAAATTCTCATATAAAGGACATTTGCAAAGGCACCTGCTTACTCATAGTGGCGAGAAGCCATTTGAATGTAATATTTGTAATTATAAATGCTCACAAAAAGGACATTTGCAAAAGCATCTGCTTGCTCATAGTGGTGAGAAACCGTTTGGATGTAATATTTGTAATTATAAATGCTCACAAAAACAAAATTTGAAACAGCACCTGCTCACTCATAGTGATGATAAACCATTTGGATGTAATATTTGTGATTATAAATTCTTATATAAAGGATATTTGCAAAGACACCTGCTTACTCATAGCGGTGAGAAACCATTTGGATGTAATATTTGTAATTATAAATGCACACAAAAAGGAAGTTTGCAAAGGCACCTGCTCACTCACAGTGGCAAGAAACCATATGGATGTAATATTTGTAATTATAAATGCTCACGAAAAGGAGATTTGCAAAAGCACCTGCTTACTCATAGTGATGATAAACCATTTGGATGTAATATTTGTAGTTATAAATGTTTACAAAAACAAAACTTGAAACGGCACCTGCTCACTCATGGTGTTGAGAAATATTCGTAATTATAAATTCTCAGTAAAAGTAAATTTGTAAGAGCACCTGCTTACTAATAATGGTGAGGAAACTATTTGGATGTAACATTTGTCATCTAGCAATAAAATGGGTTTTCTATCATTTGCTACCTCGTTGTGAGTAATACTTTTCTTGAGCAAATGGTTAAATTACTTAAGATATCCAACAAATTTATGAGACACGTAGAAAATAGCAACATATATTGCCTTAATCGTATAATTAAATGTAAAATACAATACAATTCAAATTGTTCTATTTTTTCTTTATTTAGGACAAGCTAATATCCAGATAAGATCTTTGAGCAGCTATTATACAGTACAATATCTCCCGTTAGAAATCAAATATCTGATAAACATGGTTTCATGAATAAGAGATCCATTAAGACAAACCCATAAACTTGTTGGGTATGCTAGTAACGTAATTGATAGAAAAGGACAAATTGTCGTCAACTATACTGATTTTGCCAAAGCCTTCGATAGTGTTTGCCATGATGTTTTATTGAGTAAACTATATTCATTTGGTTTTTCTATCAATATGCTACTTTTCTTTAAGTCGTACTACAAAAGTAGATTTCAGTATGTGTAAGTAAATTTCCTTTATATTCCTCATTGCAGAATTCACATGCGAATTAATTCCCCAGTGATAAGAATTGTAATTACAGTAACTAAACTGCTCAAAAAGTTAGATGTAGGTATATTTCATATGTCTCCCAATTTGTTCAAAAATATCTTATCTTCACAATAACAAGTTCATAACATATAACCAAACATGTTCCAAACGTGTTTATGTATGTTTTGTTTTTACTTTGGTTTTGTTTTGTAAATGTGATACTATATGTATTCACTAACATATTGTAATTAATTTAATTTCTATTATAATGATCTGTAATTTTGAGAGTCCTATCCAATGTAATTGGACTATGCCCGTTTTTTACTGGAAATAAATAAATAAAAATATTGGTTTTGTTTTTGTTTCCAACTACCGTAAGGTAGTTAATAATTGTCAATAATTGTAAGACAATTATTGATATTTAACTTTAACATTCAGTTACTTCTTGTTCCCATTGCTTTAAATGTTATCGAGTTCTTTTTCTTCTATTGCTCAGATCTATAATTATAATGAATAAGGTTTCTTCAACGCAGATTCTGGGACAAGAAAAACGAGCAAATGTTATAGTAGTGACTGCGAAGAAGCAAGTAAAAAAGAAAAACAGTGCAAGGTTCAGATGGATTAATTCAAATAAAGAACAAAAAAATGAGTGTATAAACAGAAATTTAAAAGACATTAAAGATGACAAAAAAACAACATAAGACAATTTTATAAAAAGTTAAAATCTACTAAAAACAAAAATGGATTAAAAATTAGGGGAAGGAAAAACAAGGAAGGAAACGAACCCCAACAAATAAGCAAGCTATGGAAAGAATATTATACCAAAACCCTATATAAAGAGGAAAATAACATAGCCATTAATGCAGGACCAGTGGAAGACAATAGAACAGGAAGAGAAAGAAGTAATCTGCCCATCCTTAGTAAAAGTTCAAGAAGAGATAAGCAAAATGCGCAACAATAATAAGGCGCCAGGAGAAGATACTCTAACGAATAGTAAACTCACATATGACGTCATCAGACATTCTAGATGTATGAGTCATCAACTGTATGACTCATCAATCAACACCTGCGAGTATGACTCATCGACGCGCCTCATTGACGTGGCTTATCGGCAAAAGAGTCGTATGCCGTGATAAACGTCAAAGCGTGATTGTTGTTGGTGAAAACTACGTTACATTTCTACCTAAGCGAATCAGCGATAAGCTGACGTACGAACGGGTTAAGGATCTTAACGAAAAGATTAAGGCTAAAACTATTTCTCTGGGCCTGCTGTACCTTGGGAAAACAAGTGTACCTTTGCCATATGACGACTGCATGTTTGTGGAAACAAATAAGGTACATTTACACGCATCATCATCATCATCATCATAGAGTTCTCTTATAATGCTCTATTTTATGTTTCTAGCCCCTGGAGCCGCAAATAGAAAAAATCCGAGGCCAACAGTAAATACAAGATGAATGGTGGCGATCCCTCCGCAATATTCATCATCATCACCATCACTTGATGTGAAATGTGAAATTAATTGTAATAATAATAATTCCTAGCTAAATAAATATTCTATTTAAACAATGATGTTTCATTTACTAGCATTAGGATGAAGGGAGAGAGAGCAAGAAGGAGAGAGTGTGAGAAGGAGAGAGAGAGAGAGAGAGAGAGAGAGAGAGAGAGTGAGAGAGGAGATTCTTTAATGCGACCTCTAGTAGCATCAGTACATAGGTAATATAGGTTTCTTCATGACGCCCTTTGTTGACGGTATGACAGATTCAGTAGAGTTTCAAATTTAGCGCCACATGTTGTGATATAAAATGGCTGCAGACTCTAATTGAAGTAGTACACGGGCTGCCGGTAATACAGACCCCTTCATGACGCCCTCTATTACCAACTAGCAGAACGACCGTAATCGGTTAGGGCGTGAAGGAAATAATCATAGATAATATAATAATATACTACGTATATAGAATGCAAACTGAATAAAATCAAAATTTTATGAGCTTAGCACCAAAAATACAGATGGCACCTGTAACGCGGACTACCATGACCATCTCCATTAATAGAGCCAAGACCCGATGCAACTGGCCATGGACCTACTAGACCTACAGCTTGCTCTATAACTTAGTGACAAACCGTATCAATGCTGTTTACATAATAGCTGTACAGTGTAATTGAAATGAAAGGTTAGACGACTAGAGCATTTCCAGCGCTTGCGTATTGTTGATTGCATTTGAAATGATTATTTTAATTTGCTTTTGCAATATAGTACGCATATTACATTTTAATTTAATAGCACTGTATAATATAATCACGTGGGCTGTATCCTATAAATTCAGTTTTTTGTTTTAAAATTGAAACTGACATTTCTCAAAAAATGAAATACTCCAAAATATAATTGTGCCGTTTTAAGTTTTCGGTACAAAATTTATTTGCCATCGATTTTTAAATTCTACAGAGAACCTGACGACATTCTTAAATGGAAGAACTTTTGTCAACACTCTTACATTGAAAAACTAATTGAGAAGAAAATTAACAATTACCGTATTTGTGATAGGTATAACTAGCACCGGAAAATTAGTTAATAATGCCTGTTCTAAAGGTAAGGTATTTAATGCTGATAACTTGTAAAGCAGACCGAGTAAATGTTTCGTCGAATTTCTTTAAATAAATTAATTACAATTTTATTATTGTAGCTCAGGAAGAATTTAGAGATGTTATAAAGTATTGCTGGAAAGTCATACATCAATTTCGAAGACACCGCATGTTCCAAGGATACAATTTCAAATTTTAAGTCAGGCCAACCAAAAACAAAACTGTGTCCAAAAGCAAAAAAAGTTATATCAGAAAGTTAACAAGTTAAAACAAACAATCAATAGACAATTTATTATACGTTTTGTAAAAAAATCAGGTACATTTTCTTGTAGTCATAAAGCTAGTTTAAAAGATAGCATTGTTTGCAAGATAGTTGGTTTAAACACAATAATAATACAAATGTAGTAGAAATTGTAAATACAATCTCAACTATTGAACCAATCAAGAAAAATGTAGGTATTTGTTACGATGTAAGAATAAATTAATTAAAATAATTACTTGGATTTCTTTCTAAGCCAAAAGGAAAAAATAATTTAAATTCTTAAAGATGAAACCGTATAGGTAATATGCATTTAAGATACTTAGCCCCAAAAATACAGATGGCGCACGAATTATTCATCGAACAATGCTTGGAGTTTGCATTCTATATACGTAGTATATCCTACTATATTAAAACGCCAATTGATCTCGGGAACGAAAGATCAAATTTACGCGGCGACCTAGATATAAGCTAGGGGCAACGAGAGAAGCAAAATAACACCAAAATTATGGTTCCTACTTTTATGGTTTCCGAGATACAGAATTATTTTAATATTAGAGGCTTTTGTATGGTTTTTGTCTGATTGGGATGATCGTCAAAAAAACTATTTTTTCCCCTCCCGTCCAGCCCTTTTTCAGAGTTGGGAATTTTTTTAAATTAACTGCGTTAATCTGGCATCTCAAACATGGTGAATCGAAAATGATTTTTTAATCATATTTTAATCAATATTTTATAATTAAATTATCGCGCGTCGTAGGCGCTCGGACCCCCGATTTTTATTATATTATCTATGGAAATAATTAAACACTAGCGCCCTCTGTTTTTTCCTAGCAACACTAACACCATTTAGCCGAGCGCCGAACCAGATGCCGGTAATATACAAGGCCGGTAATACAGATTCCGCACTTCGAGACAAAAATCCCTAGATTAGAGAAAGAGAGATCGACATAAAAAGTCCCCAGATTAGAGAGAGATCGACATAAAGACCCCAGATTTGACGTAAAACGACACTGGCGCCATCTGCTTTCCCCTAGCAACACTAACACCATTTAGCCAAGTGACGAACCAAATGCCGATAATACAGAATGTCGGTAATGCAGATTCCGTACTTAACCACCTAGAGAGAGAGAGAGACAGACAAAAAGTCACCAGATTAGAGAGAGAGAATCTAGGGTCCCTAGAACTGTCTGGCTCAGGTGTCCTAATACCTACTTTAGTTCATTTAATGTCATTAGAATTTAGTTGTGAGGAAGGTTCCATGATCTTACGGAAATCGATAAAGGTTCCGCTACAAAATGAGTTTGGGAACCACTGTTTTATATATTCTTGTTTTTGAAAATGCGAAAATTGAGTTGGCAAAAGCAATTACTATGAAACTATTTTCAAAATTACGGGACCCTTGTTCCAAAGATGGTTATGTACATTTTTCTATATTATTTATTTGGCTAACATTTATATTTGAATTATTTATTTACAGGAGGACTTGTACACAAATAAAGACGGAGGTGAAGACTGCATTGATTGGCATATTCGAACTATTGAAAATAGAACAGAAAATACAACAGATTAGATTAGACATAGTGTTGCTGACAAAACACTTGGTCTAATTTTTATTGCAATGGAAAAGAGGTAGAAAAATCTATACTTCTTGTCATTTAAGACGAATTCTAAAAAATGAAACTTTAGAAATTTTAAATTTGACAAATTCTAGTGTCGGATTCTTCAGGATTCGGAACGTCCATTTATTTACTGTTCGTATTGCTACATGTTTGTTGTCTGAGTCTATTTTTATTATTATTAATTATCAAGTTTGAAGTAATTAATAAAATATTAATAATTATAAGTATACTTTAAATCAATATTTCAGTATTGTAATATTTTTTTGTTAAATAAACTAATTTAAGCTAATATTTGTATATTATCTGAAAATTGTATAAATTATTTAGTTCACTTACAAGAAACATGAGCCCTACATCCATCCGCCTTGAAGATCTAAAAGTGTTAATTCTTATAGTTTTTGAAGCTCCCCGAATTTGTTTATCAAAATGCACAATCTCATCGATCTTATAGATATCATGTAGTAGAGCGAAAAATAAAGTAAATTCCTTATAAAAAAACAAATCATTATTTTTGAAAAACATTATAATATGAAACATCAGAGCTGTTTAGTTGCTGCATATTGCCGTGGAATTACAAATTTATTATTTTCAGATACTAATCAACTTATAAAAGATTTGTAAGAAAAACTTGTGAAAAATTTATTTTATTTTTATTGAAAAGAGATAAGCCGAAATTAAGTATTCAAAATAATTATAATCATAAAAACGTCAAGCAATTAAACAGCGCCTGGTTTTTAATATTATTATGTCCATCAAAATTAATGAATTGAAGTTACATATTTAGAAGGCATAAACTTGATCTTTCGCTATACTGGAATTTTTACACCATACTGCTGCTGAGATGTATTCGTTTGTATTAGCTAAAAAAGTCACTTTTAGTCGTTATATCTAAAAAAATCGATGAATTGGACAGTTTGACAAATCAAATTGCATTCAGCATCAAAAAACTATTGGAATCCATGCTTAGATCTTTAAGGACGGCTGCACAGTGCATTTTTGCTGTGCACTTATAACCTGACAATATTGTTTTCACAGCTAAGCTGTCATTATCAAATGTAATATAACTAGAATTTTCTTCAACAGAAATTTAGTTGAAAGCTCAGACAAGGTCTATTTTTGAAAAATATTGTTTACCAGCAAGTAAACTGTTGAAGTCTTGAGGGTTTGGGACAGAGTAGGGATCAGAAACAGTGATTGAATTGAGTTTATGATAATCCTCGCATGGACGCCATCCTCCATTTTTATGGTACCATATGAAGTGGGCTTGACCAGTTGCTTTTCGATGGTCTACAAATCCTTAGATCAATCATATATTGAAATTTTTGCTTTCTGCAACGAGTCTTACTGGCGACAGGTTTTTTTTGCTTTTGTTGTGACTGTTGGACCTTTGTTACAATATGATGTTATTTATTTATTTGCCTCAAAACAGGCCTTCGCCTAATTACATTGAGACACGCAGTAATTAATTTTTTTTGTGAGATTAATTGATAATATGCATGCACAACAAATAATTACAATAGAATATGCTATAAATTACCCTGATCTGTAACATTATGCTTGACTTGCTTTGTAAGCCAACAAGGACGTGTGATTGATGGGAACTGCAAAAAAATATCAGAAAAGGTATTAAAATTGTTGGAGATAACTTTCAGATAAGCTTTTCTTGTCACGGATAGTTGCTCGAATGGTTGATACCTCAGGTCCAGAGTTGACGAGGAACTTAAGTCCTGTAGTCTTGTCGGATATATACTGGCGGCAACTACTTGTGGCTTTGTTGACTGCCGCTATGATCAATGTGTCATCTAGTTTTCCGAACCATTATTGTTTTTAAATGAACATGGGTTAACACATTTTTTCGCTTAGTTCCCAAATTTCATGTGATACCAGCATTCTCGTTGAGATCGAGAAAAAGAATAGGAGTGTGAGGCAGAATGAAATCTTCCTCTATGTTCACTTGAATTACTTCTTCTGCATATATTTTGCACTTGCTTAGAAAGTAACTCAAGTTGTTCTTGCAGTTTACTTACAACTTCTGCGATTTCGTTTATTGAGTTAATCACCGAGTTTGGTGTAGAATTGCTACGAATATTTGAAGCGGCTGCAGCGTAACTTGGTAGTGAAATCTCTAGTATTCGATAGGCGATTTCACCTAGCTTGTTGAGCTTGTCTTTGCTAACAGTCATAGATCTTGCATTACTAGGCAGGTGTTGCAAAAACATCGTTTTGAGAAAATCGTCAGTCACCTTACCATTAGATAAATTTCTCATCTACCGCAGTAATGTAGTGGGGCATTTATCACCAAGCTCCAGTTCTGTTAACAGATTTTTTAGTTTCTGCTCTTTAGAATCAGTGAATTATTTGATAAGCCTTAGTTTGAGGTTGCTAAATTTATTACTTACTGGTGGATTTAATACAAAATCACTACTTTGTTCTAGGATGTCACTTTCAATGTTTGCTAGAACATAATGGTATTTTGTTCCATTATTAGTAATATTGGCTGTTGAGACTACCTCATCGTCCATCACCACTCGGGGAATAATAAATATTACTGATAATCACTATTATTTTAAATCTCTACTAACAAATTATTCTTATTGTTAGTTTTATTAAATATTAATTTAAAGAAATTCTGATTGTATTATTTAGTGCTTTTATTTATCAATTTCGTAAGTCTGTCTTAAAAGGTAATAATTAAATTCATTGCGACTTTTTTATAACACAATAAGAGTTTGAAAAATTAGAAGTTGCATAGAGGATTGTCGCTTAGCTTGCAGTTGAAGGTTACACCTTATAACAGTTTTAGAAGTCCACATAGTAATCACAAATCAGTTACGGTCGAAGAAAAAATTGTGTATGCAACTCGCACATAATGGTTATTAATACAATCGTACGAATTACAACACGAGCTCAGCAAGTGTTGTAAACGTCATACTCGTGTATTAATAACCATCATACTCGTGTATTAATAACCATCATTATGTGCTCGTTGCATAATGTACTATTTAAGTAGTTCATTATTTAATTGACAGTCGTTATCTTTTGTTTTTTATGAGTTCTAGATGTAATTTTTATATTTAAGTTATCACACAATACATTGACTTATTGTATTGCATTATATTGTACACCAATATGGCAACTACAATATCTACCATAAATGCAACAATACATTTGATTATATTAAAATGGCTTCTCATTTGTGAGCAGATGCCTTTGTAAATCCAAATAGTTTGTCACTACTATGTGTGAGTAAGTGCTTTTGCAAATTTTGTTTCAGTGAGCATTTATAATTACAAATATTACATCCAAATGGTTTCTCACCACTGTGAGTGAGCAGATGCGTTTTCAAATTTGTTTTTCGTGAGCATTTAAAATTACAAATATTACATAAAAATGGTTTCTCACCAGTATGGGTGAGCAAGTGGTTTTGCAAACTTCCTTTTTGTGAGCATTTGTAATTACAAATATTACATCCGAATGGTTTCTTACCACTATGAGTGAGCAGGTGCTTTTGCAAATTTTGTTTCAGTGAGCATTTATAATTACAAATATTACATCCAAATGGTTTCTCACCACAATGAGTGAGCAGGTGCATTTGCAAACTTCCTTTCTCTGAGCATTTGTAATTACAAATATTACATGCAAATGGTTTCTCACCATTATGAGTGAGCATGTGCTTTTGCAAATTTCCTTTTTGTGAGCATTTATAATTACAAATATTACATCCGAATGGTTTCTCACCACTATGAGTGAGCAGGTGCTTTTGCAAATTTTGTTTCAATGAGCATTTATAATTACAAATATTACATCCAAATGGTTTCTTGCCACTATGAGTGAGCATATGCTGTTTCAAACTGTCTTTTCGTGAGCATTTATAATTACAAATATTACATCCAAATGGTTTCTGACCACTATGAGTGAGCAGGTGCTTTTGCAACCGTCCTTTTTGTAAACATTTATAATTACAAATATTACATACAAATGGTTTCTCACTACCATGGGTGAGCAAGTGCCTTTGCAAGTTATGTTTGTGTGAACATTGATAATTACAAATATTACATGCAAATAGTTTATCACCAGTATGAATGAGCATGTGCTTTTGCAAATTTCCTTTTTGTGAGCATTTGTAATTACAAATATTACATCTGAATGGTTTCTCACCAGTATGAGTGAGCAGGTGCTTTTGCAACTGTCCTTTTTGTGAACATTTATAATTACAAATATTACATACAAATGGTTTCTCACCTCCATCAGTAAGCTTATCTTGCTCCATATTTTATCTTATTGTACTTTTATAGTCATTATTTTACATATGATTGTGTAATAGCATGAAAGCACATATAAATTCAAAGTTGCCTAATGTAAGGAATCTGCAAGTACATGTTTTAGGTCTTTTGGTGTTGTATTCTTTATTTTGTTGACTATGACATCTTGGTAAGTTGGTTCTGAACTACAAAGAAACCAACAATTAATTTGTAATGATGGTCGAATTTGATGTGCTTTCTACACAAATAATTTTGTCTCATGTTTTTATCCTTTTTTTGCTATAAGTATAACTATTCTATCAGAAATTGATATACCATGAATTATAGTTGGATGGTTGTTCCATAAGACATGGATTTATCTAAATCATTTCAAACTGCTACTTCAAATATTATTTTTATAGATAGATTTGGAGCACCAATAGAACATGAGGGTCGCACTGAGCTGCAAGATTTTGTAACGTTAATACAAATAATTTATATAAACGAAAAAGCAAATTAAAAAAATGTGTTTAACCTTTCAATAAAAACTCACAAATGCTGATAATGCCAGTTTGTTGGTAGTAAAAAAGAAAAAGTTTCAATGCTTTCAAGAGCTCATGGATAATGGTAAACAAAATAATGCGTATAGGCGGAACTTCAGTAGAGACTGTAGAGAGGGTAGAAACTACTCAACATTTTTAAAAGCATTCCAAAAAAGATCGTCCTAAAAACGTCATTCTGCATATAAACAGATTTGCAATTTTGTTTCAAAAACTTTATACAGAATGTTAATAACAGTATAAATGAAGATTGTTTCTAAACAATTGCCAATTTTAATAAGGCGTTTTACATTAATTAGATGACATTCTGAAAAAAATTGTTTGAATGATGAATATTTTTAACGTAGGTGTGGAATGTGGAAAAGTATAATAAAAATAGTAATTTATTGTACTAGTGCTAGTGTGTAATCATGCACATTAGTCATACAAGAAAAGTTTAGCCACGAGACCGTAAAGTTGAGTGGCCAATTTTCTTAAGTGATTAATGTGCAATTACACACGTGTGCTATACAAAGTTTTATCCAACACCTCTTTTTAATGAGTTTTTATTCGAATAATAATCTTTTCAATTTGACAAATTAATTTTTGTATCTGTATATGTAAAAATCATTATAATTGCATTGGAAGGTCATGAAATTTATGGAAGTAGTGACTTTTTGAATATTCTCTCACTAGTGAGTAATATATCACATTACTTATGGAAAATCACCATATAAATACCTAGTAAGCAGACTGACGTCATTTTAACGTCGATTATTCGTTAGTCATTACGTCATTTTCACCTTTAAAGTGACGTTATAATGATGTTAATAAGACGGATAAATGTCACAGCCCAAAGACGTCATTTTACGACGTGGAAAAGACGTTGTTTTATAACGTAAAGAAAATTTAGTTTTATTCAATTAGAAGTATCCGAATTTGTTTTTAAGTTCGCCAAAAAGCCATTAACTGTTAGTCACCTGACGTCATCCAATAATTCATCTTTCTTACTTACCGCGGTGGTGTACGGATATAGTTATTTAGCAAAAGGTGTTTTTGATTGGTCGAGGCGAAGCGTAAGCGTAGCCGAGGTTAGTTAAAAACACTGAGCACCTGAAAGGGCTTTCGCAGCGTGTAATGTATTAAACTTTTCATTCTCCCCTTTACATTTATTAACCACCGTAAATAAATAAATAAAATGATGATTCAGTGATTATAATAAAATAATGTTTGTATATACAACAGTATTGTTATCAAGGTAATGTTGACAACAGCCACCTTATAATGTTATATTTTAAAAAAATTGACAGATTTACTTCGTTGTCCAGCGACAGAAAGTTTTTCATACCTAGCAGCCACCTCGCATGTTTTACTTTCGCTTTCGGTTGCCTTATCAAGATAGAAAGTTACACTTTCGTAAAGGGGAGGATGAAATAGTATATTACATGCTGAGTTGGTAAAGGATATCTTTACAAACCAAGCGATAATTGTTTGACCGAGACGGTACGTCGAGGTCAAACAATATCGCGAGGCGTGGAAACTTTACCAATGAAACATGCATACTATTTTATTTACAATAATTAGACTTAAGATAATCAAAATAAAAAGTAATTTTAAATTTTAAAATAAATTTTTTATAAACTGTCATAATTTCAATCAGAGCCATCTATCGACCAAAAGAAATTTTAAGTAAGGTTTCATTCTTCGCCGCTAGATGGCGATGTATGCGCTCAGTATTTTAAAATTAGAAATTAATTAATTCCATTGTAATTATTAAATGTAAAATATGGAAAAATAAAAATAAAACTAATATTAAATAAGAAATATGTTTTTAGCGTTAAATATATTTATAAAAACTTAAATTTAAATCGGATAAAACGTCCTGTTTTAAATTATTCAGGAAAAAAAGTTGGCCATAACTTTACATGTCAGTTTTACAGACATGTAATAGTTATTTACGTTCCAAGCTTTGTAAATTAATCTTTACAGGCGAGGTGGAAAGCTTGTGCGGCGAGCGACGAAGGAGCGAGCCTCCATAATCCAGCGAGCCCAGTAACGATTAATTGCAAAGCGTGTCGCGTAAAAACTTTTATTTCCACCTTCACCAGCATTTTTTTATGAATTGTATATTTTTTATAAAAAGTCATTTTGGAATCAAAGGCTGTAGCACATTTTATAGCTAGGCGTTACCATGGTGTTGCGGTTAAGCAACACATTAGTTGCCATAGCTTTTTGTTGATGAGCATTTTAAAACTTTACAGGTCTCTTTTAGGAGCCCGTAAAGTTTTACAGGGCTGTGGCTGTAATTACTCATTTACTTAGTTACATAAAGGCCTGTAAAGTGTCATTTACATAGAAGGGGGAAATAAAGGAAATTGTTAACCACTTTGGTGTTGCTATAGCAATAGCTTACTTTCCAAGGTTTTTACAACATATGAAATCTACATATTGCAATATGATTGTGAATAAATATACTTATTATTGTTAGTTGAATGATAAAGAGACGGTGAAAACCATAGGCGTGCGTTTAATATGTTTTAAGTAAATTAATAATAAAATATTATAATTTTGATTTAATATTGCATTTTTTTATATCAGTTGATTTAGTCGTGATTAAAGAACATAATCATTTCTAACGTTGTTTGTTTGTATTCTTTAATAATGAAATATTTGTGAAGCGGGCGGATAATCATACTTAAAATTAACAAATTTTCTGTAATATGCAAATGTACAAATGTAGTATGCCAATCTACGGGTCCGGTATCTCGTACAGAAACCAAATATTTTTTCCGAACCATGCATTATTTTGTGTACAGATAATTTTATACACTATTATTTGATTCTTATTATTAATACAGATCAAAGATGATGATATATGTACAGAATACATTCCAACAACGAACCTGAAAGTTTATAAAAGCGTATGTTCAAATGGTTTGTTTTTTCTAAGGGTTTCTAAGAAAAGTTGAGTACTTTGGGAACAAATTTCCAATGACAGGTTTTTTTATAGAGTTATTACTCTATAGTCTATTTATGTATGAATACATAATACCGTTATAATACCATGACACTAGGGTGCAGATCTGCAGATACAATAGTTATTTATGTGTTAAGGGCGTAAAGAGTTTTTATGGTCGGAAGCTGAAGCGGAAAACGCTGTAGAACCATAAAAACAAGTTACGCCAGTTATACATACACTATTTTATAGACAGATTAAGTTTTTATCTCAAATCAATTATTGTGTACATAGGTACAGTCATTAGCAAATGTCTTGTCCCGAGCAGGCAACACATTTAACAATTCTGGTAAAAGAAACGACGTACGTTTCGGAGCATGGTTTCTTTTGTTTACAAACAACACACCAAATTTAACCAGTTTTAGAGGTTGCTGTCCTACCTAGAGTGGCATAACAACAATATAACAACATAAAAACTGCTATTTTCAAGTGAGTTTCTTATTTTACTGGAATACAAAACAGCCGTTTCACGTCTACTATCGTTTCTTCTATTTTAAGAAATAAATATCGTATGCTTTTTTCTACTTTATTATAAACTCTATTAATTTATTTACGAGTTTGATTTGCTTATTTACAAAGTTTAATTATTTATTAACACTAAAAAAACTTAATTTTTAGTACTAACTGTAATCAGTGTATATTGTAAAAAATTAGTAAAAATAATGAATAATCAAAACTAATAATCATTCGCCGAGTTTCCAAAGTAGAATCAGACATGCTTTGGCGTTACATAAGCGACCACTTTCTAATATCTTTCCAATTTGGTTTATTATATTTTATTAAACGCAACGCAATAGTAAACAAACCAATGCACATAACCTCATTTAATAGGAAATAATAATAACAGTAAGCTTGCTAAGTTGGCAATATGCGTACTTCAAAAGGAAATGAACATAAAACAAGCGCGAAATTTAAAATTTTACATGAAACTTGTGGTTACTACTTGCTTCAGTGGGACTGCACGGAATTATTTTAATTGGTGGTGGACGGTGGTAGTGGCTGCAGTGAGACTGCGGCCAAAAAGGGATCCAACTTTTGCACTCAGGTAATACATGCAAGAGAGAGATGGGTAATTGACAGAGTAATGTGTTAGAGAGAAAAAATAAACCCATCTACTTAAACTAATCTACTTAAAAGGAGGCGGGATTTAAAAAATCTGTAATCTTTCACAAATATTTTCTAAAAATCTTAGGTAAACAGATATTAATGATATATATGATCTAAGGTTCTATGCTTTGTGAAGGGTGTTGCTTAATTTTTGTTTTGTGACTCTTTTGTTTTGTAGTAGTTACTATATCTATGTTTCTAGTTTTTTCTTAGTTTGTAGTATTTTTATTAGAACAACTGAATATTTAATAACTTTTTACAATTTTAACGTATTTACATAAATAAATGCCTATATTATTACTTTATTTTTATTTATCGCTTACATTAATTTCTGCGATTATTTAATTATCAAAAATAGTCCTAAACCTCTATTTTTTTATGATTGTTTTCATTATTGTTTTCGTTTAGTTATATTTTATTAAAGGTAAAGAATGAAACATAAACACGCTATATAACTTTGTTTAACTAGTAGATGCTTCCATTTAAAAGGACTATTTTATAAAGTGTGTCAAAGAAATTTTGGATAGAATGAGTAACAAGAGTTTTTACAAGCGTGTTTTCAAAACAAGCTTTATAGTATATTAAGTATCAAGAACAGTAAGGACAGTTTACCGGTCGACGACAATGCTTGGCGACTGAGCGAAGCGAAGTCGCCAATATTGGAGGAGATCGGTAAACTCCTTACTGTTTGAGATGCTTATACTATTTTTTGTACGACCATTATGAACACAAAGGTATTAACTAAGGAAATATCCCCGAAAAAAACAGATTTAAGATAATTTATTTTTGCCCTGTATATCCACCAAACATTAAGTAGGTTTTGTCGTTACCATGGATACGTTTGTAATTACTATTATTTTTGAATGTCACGATATTTGTCAAACTCGTGAGAATGAGTGAATCTGAAAACGAATATAATTGGGATATTGAAGAGGCCTGAGCAAATTTAAATAAACAACATACATTTTTTAAATAGTCCAATTATTTAGAAAATAAATGATTTCTCGCGAAAGGGACATCTAAAGATCATGCATTTATTTTATAAATTACATATAATTTACTTACCGTTCTGTTTTTGACAGAACTGAACGGTAGGTAATTACTTACCGACGCGTTTTTGCTTAGCAACCAGTAAATATAACCTACTGTTCTAAAACCAAGTATGGTAAACAATCCGAAATAGCATGGTCGTACAAAAAAGAATTTAAATATCTTTGCCAGGTAGTTGTCCATCTCTGTTTAATTCGGTCTCTTTCGTACACAGTATAAGGGGTATTTCGATTCTTAAAGCAGCAACGCCCTTACTCGGGACAAGACATTTGCTAAAGACTGTACATCAAGCTGCTGTGCTTACACTTGAAGTTACGTTACTATAGTAAATATATCAAAATATTTCTGTACCTGAGAGCTAAACAGTCGTAACTTCAAATTGGCATAAAATTAGTTAAGTATGTTTCACTACTTATTTTATTATTATTAATAATAATTATTATTATTAATCCGTACGACTATTTTCTTAAAAATAGCTCCTTATACAACAATTCAAGTTTTACAGGAAATAGCTCTGATATTTTAAGTGCCATTTTTTTATTGCCCGTCGGACCATATAAAGAGACTCGTGGACCATAAAGAGACGTTTATGCACAGATGCATTATAATTAGACTATTATTGCTAGATTTATCTAAACATAACTGTCTCTTTATGCCCCAAGGGCCTCTTTATGATCCGACGGGCAATAATGAAACGTCAATTAAATGTCAGAGCTGTATTTGTAGAACTTGATTGGTTCTTAATATAATTTGTAAACTTATCACCAATGAAAATAAGCTGAAATTAAGTATTTTAGATAGTAACTATAGTAACGTACTTCGTATATATGCACATAAGTATACGTACAGCGGCTTGATGTAACCTACGTACTCATTTAATTATATTTTTTACACAATAATAGATTTGAGATAAAAACAATCTGTGCATAAAATAGTGTATGCATTTCGGGCATAACTTGCTTTTATGGCCCTACAGCCTTTTCCTAGCCCTCGGCTGACGCCTCGGGCTAGAAATAACGCTTCTGGCCATAAAAGCTTCTTTATGCCCTTAATACATAAATAACTATTATGTTTAGATGAGTCTAGCAATAATAGTCTAATTATTATGTATAGTGCCTTTACTGTACTCGCAGACTTAAAAGACTCACTTATGGCTTGTCGTGATACTTATCTATAAGTCCAGTAAAATATACATTCCAGAATTGTTACGTAAATAATAAATAATTACAGTATGTAATAAAGAATTTTTATCCACCATCCTACCACCAATTAACTATCAACATACCAAGTTGGTACAAGCTGTAAATTATGGTACAGAGTTGGCAACGCATTGGAAGAATGCGTTTTTCTCATACTTCACAATCGGTAATATCATCATTCTGTAATAATATCCATTATTTATAGAGTCACTACATCTAGTCAGCCAGGACATGCTGGCTGATCAGAGTACCACAAACGACGCCATTTTGGGGCGAGAAAAGCCCGAAATGGTTAATTATTCTAATCCCCATTGAATTTAAGTATATCCACGTTTAGTTTAAAAGTCTTTTCTACATAGTTTTTATTGTGACAACCCCAAATTGCAATATGCCAAATACGCAAGATGCGATTTTAATTTAGGAATTATTAGATTCCACACTTCCTCTGTCATATAAGGCGTTTACGAAAATTGGATTGTACGGTATTTACTGCATTTCCAGCGGTAAACAGCTGATACATAAGGTAGATGGAACCGGTATATGCATTTCCGAACGTTTATGGTGCGTTTTCAATAACAATATAACCTACAAAACCATAGTTGTGTTTATTAAAATGTTTTTCGATAGTGTTTAGGTTTTCTTGTATACCACAGACAGAACATATCCCTGACACGTTATTCATATTCACTGTGAAGAATGAAAACGTACATAAAAAACCACATACACCTATGAAACAACTTGAATTGTAGGTTATGTTTACCGGTAAATTTCTATTTACCGACTATAAACCTCGATCCACGAATCATGGATCTGGTAGATAAAACGGGTATATACCGGCTAATTTCCGAACGCCGGTAGAGCACTAGTGATACAATTTCCAAACGCGTTCGGTACATCGGTATATATGCGATACACAGCGCCGGATTAACCGTAGTGGGGGCCCTGGGCGGAAGACTAATGTGGAGGCCCTTCATAAAAAATATTTTGCCACAAAATTGTAAATGTGTTAATTACCATAAAAAAAGGTAAGACATAGATAAAATAGTTTAATTGCGATACAATTTTTGTAAACGCCTATAGTGTCGCTTGCGGTACACTGATACGTCAACTTGGCATGGCTGATTAGATGTAGTGACTCTAATTGTTTAACGAGATGACTATCATCTAGAAGATTTTAAAGAAATTACATAATAAAAAAATTTGTTTTATTATGCTGTCGGTAACCTGCGTGCACGTTTTTCACCCAAGCTGCCCGGGTTCAACTGCCGGTACCGGCAGATTTGGTTCAGGTTTTCTGCAGTTTCCCTTAGCTGTAACACAAATGTGGGATTTGTGCTTATACCATCTGTCAAGTTCTGCAGCCGCACGTTGAGCCTGCATAATAGTAATAATAATCGCCCCCTCCCTCCCGCACAAGCTTCATAGCTTCTGGGGCCTGGTTCGCTAGGTAATGGGTAGTAGCTACTATTATTATTATTATTATTATTATTATTAAATTATTTCAAACTTAAAATTCCATACATCATTTATGGTAGTTTTTGTAATATAAAATTATGAAAATAGTATCTGCACAATACAGATACACAGATACTACAGAAAATGTACCTAGATCCAAATACAGTTACAAAATTTTAAAAGTATCTAGATATGTATCTAGGTACCATAAAAGTATCTAGATACTGTATCTAGATACTTGTATCTAGATACATTACAACACTGTAAATATATCACAATTTGTAGCGTACTGATTGAAAGTTCCGACACATTCTGAGTAATGGCGAATTCATAAAATAATTTGTCTTCGCTGTGGTAATACGAAAAGAATTTGTAATTCTACAATTATATGAAGCACAACTTTATAAACAAAAATCAAAACCGCTAAATTACGTCTGCTCTTTAAAGAGAGATAATTAAATTCTGTTCTCAAAGTCATCGATGGCATGGTTAATGCATACACTCCATACTTATAATACACGATTCTGAGAAAAGATTTTTGAATTTTTTCGATTTCATTAACCGAGTTAAAGTAAAACGGTGACCACACCACTGAGGCATATTCCAAATGACGACGAACGAATGTATTAAAAAGTGTAATAAAAGTATTTATTTTTTTAAACCCCCTAGAATTTCGTATTAGAAATCCTAGTGCACGGTAGGCTTTTTTTGTGCTGAAAGCAATATGGTTGGTGAATGTCAGTTTATCATCAAATATTACGCCTAAATCTCGAATACTGTTTTTACGTTGTAATGTATCATCACCTAATGTGTAAGTGTGGTTTATTATCAAGGTTTTCCTTGTAAATGATATTACACAACATTTCTGAGTATTGAAAGAAAGTTTATTATCTAAAGACCAGCTATATATCGTTTTGTAAATATGTGCAATCATCTTTGGTGCGCATTTTTTGCAATAGAATATCGTGATCAACTCTATCAAATGCCTTCGAGAAATCTGTATAAACTGCATCCATTTGGAAATTGCTATTAATGGTGTCCATAACTTCTTGAGTAAAAAGAACCAAATTAGTGCATGTTGATCACTTTGGCATAAAACCATGTTGATGCAGTGATATATATTTTTTACATGATTAAAGATGACATATAAAATTGATTCAAAAATCTTTACCGGTGCTGAAAAAAGTGCAACAGGTCTATAGTTTCCGACATCACATCGACTCCCTGATTTAAAGACTGGTCAGACTTGGTTACTTTCCATTGTACAGGAAAAGTGTTAGATGATAATATTTTGTTATATATGTTGACTAAAGGTCTTATAAAGTAATCTGCACAGGCCTTAAACAGGTAGGGGGGCAACCCATCAGGGCCAACCGATCGCTTAGGTTTTAATCGCTTTAAAGCCTTATCTACGTCATCATCTGTAACAGCCGTCAGTGTAAGTGGTGGTGTGTTAGAGATGCCATGCATTGTAGTTTCTTTAAAGTACTTCTGAATACACAGATTTAAAATATATTGCAAAACCTTCAGCGACTGAAGTATTAGTTGTCAATACAGTTTCATTGTATGTCATCTCACCGACATCATGCTGATTGCTAGATTTGGAAGCTTTTACAAATGAATACAAAAAATTAGGATTTGATGGTAAATTATTTTGCACTTGATCAGTATAAACACGAAAAGCAGCTTTAATATCTTGTTTTATTTTAGATCTAAGTCTTTTAAATTCTTGTAAATATATAGAATTTTGTGTGACTTTAAATTGTCTATGGCACTTATATTTATGTTGGATATGTTTAATTATATCTGTAGTAAAACTGGATAAACATGTCTTTTTAATTTAGTTTTGGGCACTGTACCATCAAATGCTGTGTATATTTTTTCATAAAATGCCGAAACTTTATCATTAACGACAGAGGCTTCTGTTACATCATTCCAATTAGTATTTCTCAGTCTTTCATATAATCCTAAAAAGTTTGCCTCTTTAAAATTAAATTGAGGTCCTCCAAAAGTATTAGAAGGCACTCCTTTCACAACTTTGTGAGAAAAGCAGCAGTATAAACATGGATGGCGTGGATCTTCTGTTACCAATAAAACATTACAGTGCTCAACCTTCAAATTTACATTACTAAATATAAAATCTAGGATAATACCATATTCAATACAAATTCTGTTGAGCTGTTCAATTTGTAACAGATTAACTAGGTTGCTGATTAATCGAGTTTTATAATCATATAACACAGGGTCCACACTTTCCGTTGCATACATGCGTGGAAGATTAAAGTCTCCTAATAAGAAGATTTTTGAATTTTTCTCAAAAACGTGATGGGAAATATACCCATCCAAAGTAGTATGATACAGTACCACACTTTACTTTTATCCATAAGCTCTCATATGATGTATTATTACTTGAATCTAAAGACAGAACTCTTTGACTTTCAAATTTATTTTTTACTGCAATTAATACCTCACCACCACGTTATTTTGCTGGATTAAAGCTTTTGTCTTTTCTAAACACGTTATAATTATTCGTGGAAAATAACTCAAAATCAAATAAATTTGAATGCAGCCAGGTTTCGGTAAGTGCGTAGGCATCACAATTGAGTGATATAGCATTGAGATAGAACTCATTACATTTAGTGTGAAGGCCTCTAACATTTTGATAAATAAACTCGAAATTAATATCTTCACCGTCAATGCACATCACGTAAATCGGTTATAGATTTTATTATAAAAACTCGCGAAGTATCACTTTTTCTAGCTAACACTTTACCATTACGCACCCACACATATTTAACGTCATTTTGTTTCTGGTATTCACGACATTTTGAAAGCAGAATCCGATTATTCTTGGTGAGAGAATCATTTATGTATACTGGAGCTTCGGGATGATTTTGAACAAATGAAAGATATGATGTCAGATTAGTTGTATTGAAATTACGCTTAACTCTTCTCCGTTGTAAAAACTCCTCCTTATCTAGCCTGCTAATAAATCTTATAATAATACCCTTGGGCTCATTTGATTTTGCAGATTTTTTTTCAGTCTATGACAGGCATCTACCATATTTCTCTCAATTTTAAAGTCTAAAGCAGATCCAATAGATTGTATAGTGTTCAAAATGTTTTCTTTCGGGGCTCTGGGATTTCATACACCTCGACAGAGTTCAATCGTGTATATTGTTCTAAATCATTAATGTTCTGTCGTAGTTCCAAGTTTTCTTTCTCAAGAGCAGCATTTTTTGTTGCTAAATTATCTAATCGCTGCATATAATCTTGTATAGTTTTTTCTTGACGACTTAAGGTAGTAAAACAGCCATCAATCTTTTCATGGCAGAGATCAACAGCCTTCTGTAGCTCTAATTGCTGAGACCTCATTAATCGAAGTTCTTTCAAAATATTTTCCATTGTAACGGATTTATGCTGTTTGGAACTAGTGGTACATTTGCTGCACTTCCAATCTCCTAGCTTTAAGTCTTCTGCATTCGTTTTAATACAGCCTGTATGATATATTGCATCGCATCCTATACATATTACTTTTTCGGCATCTTGACGAGATATGCTACTATTGCATTTGTGGCAGTTGCTTGGCACTATCTTTTTTTTTAATTAAAGCAACAGATAGAAAATTAAATAGTAAAATAGTATTCTTATTATTGCACCTCACCAAACGATAAATTATCAGCAATTGTAATTTGTTTGATAATAATTCTTTTAAGAATGATATTTTTAAAATAAATTATTATTAAAAGAAAATATTTTATGAATATAACGTAATTAACCGCTTATTCTATAAATTCTAAGAAAAAGAGCAGTACGAGCCTATATCAAATTATTATCTGTACTGATATCTAAAATTTTAACTTGATATGATTACTTTTAACCACTTAAATTTATTGAAAAAGCAGGAGCACTTTTGTACAGTTGTTTACTACAGCACTTTCCTCTAAAAACGTTTTTGGATTTGGATCACCCTGTATAATAAAAATAGTAATTTATTGTACTAGTGCTAGTGTGTAATCATGCACATTAGTCATACAAGAAAAGGTTAGCCACGAGACCGTAAAGTTGAGTGGCCAATTCTTGTAATCGACTAATGTGCAATTACACACGTGTGCTATACAAAGTTTTATCCAACACCTTTTTTTAATGAGTTTTTATTCGAATAATAATCTTTTCAATTTGACAAATTAATTTTTGTATTTGTCAATAATCATTATAATTGCATTGGAACGTCATGGAATTTATGGAAGTAGTGACTTTTTGAATATTCTCTCACTAGTGGGTAATATATCACATTACTTATGCAAAATCACTATATAAATACCCAGTAAGCAGACTGACGTCATTTTAACGTCGATTATTCGTCAGTCATTATGTCATTTTCACCTTTGAAGTAACGTTATAATGATGTTAATAAGACGGATAAATGTCACAGCCCAAAGACGTCATTTTACGACGTGAAAAAGACGTTGTTTTATAACGTAAAGGAAACGTCATATAATGATTTAAATGACGTTTTATTGACATCTTAATGACCTACTTATTTCTACTTTTGCAAATAAATTACCTTAATTTAAAAAAGGTGATTTATTATTTTATGTCCGGTCGGGCGATTATGACCTATTTAGCGGCCTGGTTTTAGAGCGTAAGTTGCTAAATTAGAGTTCTAGGGCTCTAAAACTTTTTAGAGCCTGCTAGAAAAATAGCTAGCCTTGTTTACGCCCTTACTATCTCCATAGTAATAACAGTAATTATATACCATTTCACCTACCTACTTGAAGTTTTATCGCTGCACCTACCTACTTGAAGTTTTGCACTTTTTAAATTATTTTTATTTTAAAATTAAATATTAATTTCAACTTAGGCCGGACATAAACTAACGTATGCATAAATTCATTTTCTATTTCAATCATAATGATAAGTATTAAATAAAATATATTATAGATTTAATAGTGTTTATTATCCTAAAATTACAAACACTACTGAAAGGAGGAAACCTGAGAAATACAACATAAATTTGCCGCGGTCGATAGGACGTCATCTTTTTAAAGAAAGAAAACACAGGTGCATCTGTTCTATCTTCAAGAAGAGAATTCCAATTCCAAGTGACGAAAAGAAAATCCAGTGTTTGCCACAGAGAATCGAGATTCCACGTCAGTCGAAGTCCATGATAAAAAAAAATCTCTACATAACTGGGTGACAATTTGATAAGTACAAGTTTCCTTTAATCTTTAGTTGTATGTATTAAATCTTGTGAAACTATTTTCCATAATGAGTCAAGGTAATGAAGATATACAAATTCCAGCAGATTCCCATCCTAATTCCTCAAATCTCAATTCTAATTCATGTACGTTTTCAATAGAATTTTTGTGCAAATTAATTCCCACAGAATTTACTTAATAGGTTACAGGGAATAGGTTAGAGTTAGGTCAATTCTTAGCTAATTGTAATAATGCAATACAACTGGCTTCACCAAATCAAAAAACTCCACTTCTTTATTTTATTCTAGCTAAAATCTCAGGTAGGGCTAAAAAGCAGTTAGCTCAGCAAACGTTCAGTAATTGGAACGAATTAAAGCAAAAATTAAAAGATTTGTATCAGGACAAAAATAGTAATTTATGTATTTAGTGTGTAAAGAGAGCCATTTTGGTATGAGGATGCGAGTTTCGTGCCGAGCGTTAGCGAGGCATGAAACAGCAACCGAATACCAAAATAGCTCTTTACACACGAAATACATACAAAAATTTTTCTACGGTCCTAGATATCTGATAAAATTGTTACATAATTGAAACTTCTTTATTATGGGCAACCAGAAATACATTTGTGTGTATGCGTAGCATTGTAGGTTGTAACTACCTACTACCTACTTGAACAAATTGAATTTAAGTGAATTTTAGTGGAACACGAGACATTTTAGGCAAATAAATATCTATTGTTAAACTAATATACATAATAATAAAATTATTTTTAACGAAAAATTGGTTTTAACATTTGTTATTAATGGTTACGTTAATAGTAAAATTAGAACACTGCTGGATATTGACCCCAGAAGCACTCTGTGTTTTTAAGTTAGGATCAACGTTGTTTGTAATCGCAGTGCTCATAGAACTTTGAATGCTTTGGTTTTCTGCAGGCACTGAATGTGTATTAACTTCATTGAAATGATGGATGCTGGATGAGGTCTCCGGAATAACACTACTTGAACTGGGCCCCAAAATTTTTTGTGCTGCTTCAATTTTATTTGAAATGCCTTCCTCAATGTACCCCTCCGCAACACAAGCTGATCGCCAACCCCCGTGTCTTTTAATTCTAGTAATATTGGCCCCAGAATTTGCCAATATAGTGGCCGAGGTCCTACGGAAACAGTGGCCTGTATAAAGGTTGGAATCTTCCAGATTCAGGTAATGAGCAATAATTGATGGCAGTCTACCAAATGTATTTATGCCAACCACCTGGTTGATGCAACGGCCGTTGGCAAATTTAAAAAAAATTGACGAGAACCCGCAGATTTATTGGCACGTAAACTGGCATATTTGCTGAACAGTCCCACATAATCAACCGCAACATTTTCGTCATTAATTATTGTGAATGTTCGCGACTGATAAGTTTTAGTATCCGGAATTGTTACTATAATCATATTTTCCATCGTTTTTATATTTTTAGCCTCTAGTTGATACAACTCTTGCCGGCGGCAAGCTCCAGATATTCCCATTATTAATGAAACCTACGAAGGACAGAAATTAATTTAACAAATGAAGGAATTTGATTGCTTACTTTTATCATTAAATAGGTGTCATCGGGGGTCTCTTCCAAAAATTTCAGTACTTCCGTTTTAGATAACACCTTGGATTTCTTAGGTTTGTAACCAACATGCTTTTGCTTTAAAAAAGCAATCACTTTTTTGTAATTGCCAGCATTCACATTGTGTTTTGTCAGGAGTGTTGCTTTTATCATGGAAAATATGGACCACAATGTAGGTGGCTTCATCACTTTTGATAACTCGGATAGATAAACCAACACCACGTTTTCTGAATATTTCGTGATTTTCTTGAATTCACACCATTTAATGAACTCGTTGTACCGCCGTTCAAAAAGGCCGCGCGATTTGGCCGGCAACAACTCATTGGTTGCTGCCTGGGCCGCATCAGATATTTCCGGCGGCGTGCAGTTATCTTCAGATTCAAATGATTCCATCTTCAAGTCACAAAACTCGATAAAAAATGTTGCGGATGATGGACGCGCCGCGATACAATTACTAATAATGATTTTTGACAGTTCCTGACAAATGAGGAATTACATTAATAATCAGGTAGCCATGCGGTGCGTAAAGTAAAATAAAGCCACGTGATCATTTCATTTCGACCTTGTTTACGTGGTTGCGATGTTATAATGGCTGCTAGGGAAAAAATGTGTGAATCGCTAACTTTACGCATTGACAATGAGCTTTTAATGGTCACTTTTAGAGGTGACCGTAGAAAAACATTATTGTCAAATCATGGAAGAATTAAACAACTGCAAACAGTACCAAAACGAATCTATTTTAGACTTTGATCAACGTTTGGAACTTTTAAATTCTCGTGCTCTATCCGCCGTTCAGCAATATACAATTGATAAAAAAATGTTGCCGGGTAAAGTTGAAGCAATTAATGAACTTACACTTAATAGGTTTATTTTTTATTCAACCCCTTTTATTTCACAAATGTTGCGGTGGAAAGATTTTAATAAATAAAATTATACAGCTGCTTTAACCGAGGAAAAAGCGAAATCGAAAATCGGCGTCTTCCGTCACGGAATTTAAATCGAACTGTTCAATTTCGTACGGACTACGCCATTCAAAGTCGCGCTGCGGCAGATACTGTCGCATACTGTAACCGTAGAGATTGGTAGCATCGAGATACATAATAAAAGAATGGGGCTTGGACGCGTCATAATTTGGAAGAAACGTATTATTTGCGAAACACTTCCTGCCAACACAGGTACTGACGCCTTCCCGAATGCCTTTCTTAAAGAAATGGAGAATGTCCAGATCCGTGAGCAGCTCCAGTTCTACAGACGTGCGTTTCAACATAGCATCCCAACTTAAACCCGGTGCAGTAAAATACTGCGCCGGATCTAACTTGTAATGTTCAAGACATACACGTCTAAAGTTTTCAAAGACATCAACCAAAAGTAAGACATCTGTTTTCAAATAGAGATCCGAATAGTCGCCCAAAGTCGTGCATCCAAACGTATTCCACACCTCCACAGCGCGAGCATACTGCGATCGAGAGACGTGTTCCCCTGTCAAACGATCGAAAAAGTCCTCATACGTCGGCAACGTGTCCTGTTCGAATTTGGAGAAGCTGTCGACGTACGAATAGGGAAACACACCTTTCTGTCGCAATAAGTCGAAGCTAACCCCATCTCCAAAATACTTTTTAATAGTCAAACTCAGGTCGGAAGTTAGATTTTGAGACAACTTATCCAAACTAGAATTTAGAAATCGTAAACTGTCCAGAAAGCGCATTTTAAGACATACCTGTTGTCGTTGGGATCCGTTCCTAATTTCATCTACCAAAAGCCGTTTCGAAAACGAAACGTATTTTTCTTTATTGAGCGCAATCACGTCGATTGCTTCTTTTTCTAATGCCAATTGCTTTATGAATAGATGTGAATCATATCCGGTCAAATTATGGAAAAATATCGGTACGAAGTCGGGAATTTGGTACACTAAATTGCACAAGGAGTGAGCCGCACCGCGGTACTCGCCGCTGAGGTGACAGTGATCTTTCACCTTAACGTCATTTTCACTAAAGGGTTTGTCACAAATATGACACATGGTTGCATTGTCATAGTTCAAAGTCTGTCGGTGCTATAAAAGTCGCATGTCTTTAACATGTTTTAAATGATGCTTATACAACCTTCTAACATCCGCTTCTAAGCGCATCATAAATTCACTTGCTGCATTCGGACCACAGTACAATTCGAATTTAGATAACGCGTCATCGTACGAACACTTAATGTAATACGCAAACGAATGTGGTTCGTGTTCGTAAGATGTCATGGTAAATTTTCCCCGAGGATCTGGCTCAACCGTGTCCAATGGTTTCAACACACTTTCAAAATCCGCGTAAACGACAAAAGGTACTGTAAGTTGCTTTTGTAAAATTTCAAACTTCAATAGATTACCCTGCCGGTCGTGCCCCAATTTATCGCGTACGGGTTCGATAGTTGGTAACTTCGTGTAAACATGATTGCAATCAAAACGGGTATGTTGTTTTAATCTACTTTCACTTGGAAAATACTGCAAGCAGCCGTCACAAAAGTGTTTTTCTCCATTGTGAGCCGACAGTTGTGAAGACACCAAACGCGAAAAGTTTTTTATCCAACAGTAATGACTATTACCCTCCATATCGGAAATTAATAATAAATTTACATGCATCTCTTTCTTTTGCTTAGAGTAATACAGAGGCCCTACAACTTCTTGTTTCATTTTTCCGTCTTGAAATACAGCTTCCAAACCATACACGTTAATGGATAAGCGTGGATTAAGCGCTTCAAATTTCGAGATAGCATCCAGTTTGACAGGAAAGGTGATACCATCAAAATCAAACAGTTGCGCAAAATCTGGATACGACGTCGTCCTGTTGGAAGGTCCCCTCGGTGGATACAAAGCGGATACCAAGGCCCAACCAAAACAGCACTGATCGTTATTTTGCACGTTGATCACAGCCTTTTTATGTTGTATCGACAGCGCAAGTGGAACATATATTGGGCAATATTTTGTTGGGCATTTTTGAAAGTAAAGAATTTTGATGTTACCTGCAATTTTTTTTATTTAAAAGCAAAATTTTTTCTGTGTATAAAAAATGAAGTACTTAAATCGTTTCCACAGTCTTAATATTAAATTACCTTTATTTTAAAAACACAAATAGATTTATAAACAAAAGTTGTTTAGGTCGAAAACTTAAGCCCGATTACAAATGAAATTGTTGAAATAAAAATACGCCGGGACTTAACGAGATATTAAAGCTTTATATAAGAATTTCGGACGTGGTAATCGCGTTCGAGTACGCGAAGGTCAACGTGTGCTAGTAGTTATTGGGATACCTGTGGCAGACATCGATATCTCTCTTCAAACTTCTCTTTCTTACAGTGTACACTGGATGTTAACATTAATAAACCTATATATTAAAATTTGTTAAAACTGTCGTAATCATTTCTAACTTTGACAAGGTCAATAAATTGAATGTTTGATGCATTGAAGATACATTATTTGGTGACTATACATTGCTGTCATTTTGATGACCTTGAGAATGCGTTGTTGCCACGTTTAGAGAGATAGGTTCAAGGTCACCAGAGAGAGATCGATTCAAGGTCACAACATTGTTGTTATATTAATGATCATTGTTGCCACGTTTAGAGATAGGTTCAAGGTCACCATGTGTTAGAGAGACATAGGTTCAAGGTCAAGACCTTGAGAATGCGTTGTTGCCATATTGTTGACCTTGAAAATGCGGTGTTGCCACGTTTAGAGAGATAGATTCAAGGTCAACAGAGAGAGATAGGTTCAAGGTCATCAACATTGGGTGACCTTGCGAATGCGTTGTTGCCATATTGTTGACCTTGAGAATGCGTTGTTGCCACGTTTAGAGAGATAGATTCAAGGTCACCATGTGTTAGAGAGAGATAGGTTCAAGGTCACCAACATTGTTGCCATTTTGATGACCTTGAGAATGCGGTGTTGCCACGTTTAGGTGGCAGAGATAGGTTCAAGGTCACCATGTGTTAGAGAGAGATAGATTCAAGGTCAAGGTCAGTGGTGGTCGTGGTGGTGTGTGTTTCAAAACGCCCAATTTTTACCTACTATTAACCTCAAAATACCTATGTAAGATGCAGGAAAAAATGTAAAGTAAGTATTTGTATAATTGCTATAAATCTACTAATCTTATTAATGGTTTACAAATAAATGTTGGAGAAGAAACAGAACTTGAGAAAATAATTAGGTTAGGTATATACAAATGAAATACCACCAAATTAGTAGGTATACCTTTTATGTCATGCAATATTTGTAAACCAAACGACAAGTGTGGACGTAATTATTTTTATACAAATTATTCTAAATATACAATGTCTAAACAGTATAACTAAACACAAAGTTGTTTTTTATTGAAGGAACACAAAAATAACGAATATGTGTACTTCTGGTATTGCTGGAAACTGAACTGATCTTATGAATGCACAAAATCTTATTGAAAAATTAGTCTTCCTCCAGGGAGCACAGAATCTGGAACGGAATGAAGGAAAGATGAGGAATTAATTTTTCTCCTGGAGCGCGGAATCTGGAACACCTGCTACAGCCTGCTACCTGGACTGTGCCTAATGTTTTATTATGAAAAATGTTATAATTGCAATCTCTGTTGAACTTCTTTCGTATCCGGCTCGAAGGACCATGAACGATATTGGAGTTATCTGGCACTCCAACTCGCCCTGAGTCTTTTTATATTCAAAGACTCCCTTCGATGTTCTGGTTCACAAAGATTGACACATTTAATGTTTATCAATTTTATTCTTTTATTATATCATATTTATTATTTTCGAAGGACCTTTACAAAACAAACAAGATAAACTAAACATTTCAACAATAATCCGCCACTTGTCGTCGAACACAATTTAATGAAATGCCAGTACTTACAATTTGTATTCTGTATATGGAAAGGAATATGTGTAATGGCACTGGTACTTTACTTTTTAAATACGGGAACTATTTAATTAATTAATCATTGTTATTTGAATTGTAATGTATATTTTTCTTTTAATTAAAAAAAGAAGGAACTGTCATTGACATTTTTACCATTTTTCTCACAAAAACATTCAAACTCGAAAACAAAAGACAGAACCAAGGCTAAGAGATTTTATTGAATTCTTAATATTAAAATGAGCATATAATAGTTGCGAAGACAGAATTCGCAATAAATGGGTTAACGATTATATTTAGACCATCCTTTTATTTTTCTTATGCTATGCTTGTCCAGGGCCGGTATAAGCTTTCGCAGGGCCGGGTTCAAAAATACTCTTGGCCTAAAGAAACCTCCAAATAAATTATTTTATTTTATGATAGAATCAAATCAGAATCAAATAGAATCATTTTAAATTGAACACCCTGTATATCTTACACAGTTGGAAAGCCCATTGCTTCCCCTTTACAAAAGTACCATAGTGTTCATGGTTATTATATACAGGGTAATAAGTTATACAAGTAGAATATGGAAATTGAAGAAAACATCACCAGCGTATAGTAATAAGAAGTACGGACAGTTATTCGTTTTTCATGTACCCAATTTCAATAGCCTTCAAACGCTTTGGCGTGTAGGTTCAGCTAGCAGTAAAAGATGTCGCTGTAAACGGAGGCAAAATATTAAAAATCATTCGTAAAAGCAGAGCAAAATTTTACTTTTAGCTTTAAATAATGACAAATTATAAAAAAGTATTTAATTAATTTAATTATTTAAAAATTATAAATCGCGAAAAAAACATTTCTACGTGCTGAAAATTTAAATTTGCTGAAAACTAAATTGATAGAAAAAAGTAGCGAGAAAAAAGTTACAGCGACATCTTTTACTGCTAGCTGAACCTACACGCCAAAGCCTTTGAAGGCCATTGAAATTGGGTACATGAACATCAAAGACGCTGGTAGCAACTGTCCGTACTTCTTATTACTATACGCTGACATCACTGTAAACGTCAATTTGACCGGGATCCAATTTGCGTAAGAAACGTGCGGGGCCCTTTGTGAAATTGTGGAATTATTAGCGATTACTAATCTTCTTCTGTGATTTCTAATATCCAAATTGGAAAATTTTTAAATTAAATTAAAATAAAGAATTCTCCAACCAAGCATTTATTAACCAAACTGGTGTTATTTTAATGGAGATTTCATACTGATTCTGAATATGTAAATCATTTTTGGGGGGGAACGCCCCAAAGGCCTCAAATTAGGATCAAAAGTAAAAAAATGCTTTATCGCCATGGCAATGAATAATAACACGGTACAGCACAAAAAAATTCCAGGTTTTCATATGGTTTTTCTACAGCTTTTTGGTATGAAGATCACGAATCTGCTATTGGTTTTTTCGGGTCAGGTCAAATATTGTTGTTTCGATGTCATTGGGGTCATTGCAAGCCAAATCATCACAAAAAAATGAACTTTTCAACCCGACCATCTCAGATTTTCGTGAGATTCTGTAGGATGGTAGAGGACATCAAGTAGCTTACGTATGTAAAATTATAGCCTTCAGTAAATACACGGTATTCATACAGCAGGGTTGCAAATATGATAAAAAATGTAAAATTTACGCTTACAAGGTGAACAAAAACAATTCATAACTTTGCTTCTAATCGTAGTAGAACTTTGATCTTAGGCTTGTTTTAAAGCTAAAAGAGCATAGTTTTATAAAAAGATATTGAATTCTTCATTTCAAGGTCACTGCAGGTCCCATGATGTGACCTTTGACCTTGAATATCTAAGAAAGTGTACCTTCAAGTTTTTTAGAAATACAGTATGTTATACAGATAGGTGTCGACTCTTTTTGGTGTATGTTTCATTTTGGGAAGCCTTTGGGAACAGGAGTATAAAATTGTTAAATATGATAGTTACATACTTTTAACACAAAACATGAATCTGGTTTAGACAAGAGTATTGTATAAGGTATTTAGTATATATTTGTACATAAACCTTCAAATCGTATCTACTAAGACAAGCATATATGATGTTGTACCTGTACCTGCAGATACCTATACAGGGTGTTGTTAAACGTAAAAGTTTGCCTACCCTTCTCGTGCATTTAAAAACGATTTTATTTGAAAAGAAATTGGAATATAATTAAAATTTGACCTGACCCGAAAAAACCCATAGCAGATGCATGACCCGTATCTTAAAAACCTCTAGAAAAAGTGTATTAAAACCTGGAAATTTTTTTTTTAAAGTCCAATTTTGGTATTATATTAACTTTCTATGACTACCAAATTGTATAATTTACAATTACAAATTTAGTTAGGTTAGATTTAGGTTAAGTTAGGCTAGGTTAGGTTTAGCTTAGGTTTACGTTAGGTTAGGTTAAGTTAAGTTAGGTTAGGTCGAGAAAAATTCGAATCTGCTTTTGCATAGCGTTTTGGTTAGGTAGTGTCGTTTTTGTGGAGGTTCGGTTGGTAGCAACCAATTTTGGAGACTTAGGGTCGTTTGCCCCAAAAATGTTGATTCTGAACATGTAAATCATGTTTGGGGCGAACTCCTCAAAGGCTCCAAATTTGGGGATCAAAATAAAAAAAGCTTAATCTCCATGGAAATGAATAATAATTATATTAAGTTTCTACGATTGCCAAAATGTCTAATTTACAATTACACAATTTAGTTAGGTTAGGTTTAGATTAGGTTAGGTTAGGTTGAAAAAAAATTAAATTCGCTTTGCATAGCGTTTTGGTTAGATAGTGGCGTTTTTGTGGAGGTTACGTTGGTAGCAACCAGTTTTGGAGGCTTAGGGGCGTTTGTCCCAAAACTGATTTACATATTCGGAATCAGCATAAAATTTCATCAAGATTGTTTCAAATTATTATCAAGTCAAATTATTTCACAGAGCCTAAAAGGGCCAATGCTTTTTGCATTTTTTTGAAGAACAAGTGCGCGAGCACTACGTTTTCGAGTTACATTTGCAAATGTCAGTTTGAAAGTGACGAGTTTAAAAAATTATTACTCTGGCCTTTTTCGTCGCAAAAGCTTTGAATTAGGTCATCAGAATTTACGTAGGTTCAATGGTGAGAGTTTGCTTTGCCAGTCGATAAGTGATACGGAAACATCGGTGTGACTACAGCAGCAGCGAAAGCGCAGGTATTTGTAAGTTGTAACGCGGCGTCTTGTAAGCGCGGGGCCGGGTACCGGGGAACGCGCTGAACCCGCCTCGCGCCGGCCCTATGCTTGTCAAATTGTGATTGAACTGAAAATAACAATGTATTAGGCTATGAACATAATTAGTTTACTATTGATTGCATTCCTTTAATCAAAATGGTTTATGGTGATGCTAAAGAGGACGTTTCAGCTCTTATAAAGCCACACAACGGCTATGTATTAACAAATTGTGATACACATATTGACTTTTCTCGATAACATTCTTAATACTTTGCTTTTGCTATTGCGTTCAAAAATAAAAATAATCTGAAATAAGAATGCTATCGACAATTCAATGTTTATAAATAATTTGGTTATATCAGACAATTTATTATCATTGCTATTAATTTTTTTATTTGACTACTGTTGCACAGTTTACTGATACAGTTAGTAAATCACAGAGAATATAAGCCTTGACTTTAAAAATACAAACTAGATCAATCTCAAAGTATTATCATGTAAAGGTTAATTTTTATAAGTTTCGGAAACGAATACAGCGCGTGCAGTTAAACAGAATTACTTAATTAAAGATAAATAATTTACTAAAAATCTAATAGAAGACAGTGCAAACTTTTAATACTAGCAACAAACTATCATTGAACATAATGCTGATAACCGCCAAAGAAGAAAAATTGTATCATGTTTGCAAAAACACTAATTTTTCCATTGTCATTTCGTGCAGTGTATCTTTAATTTTCGCAACAGAAATATTATTGGGAGTTTATGTTTATAAATCAAAATCTGAAATTCATAACATATACCTAAAAGAGTTACGAACTGAAACCTGGAAAAACGAGATTCGGAAGCTTTTAAGCGATCGTGAATTTTGTGAAATGTATGGATGCGTAAAAAAACACACCGAGGTGTCTGTAAGTTTTTGTCATATTTATTAACTGATTCTAAACTAGTTAAAATTCAATTCAGACTTCAATTTATATCTTATCCTACTTATAGAACCTTAAGCTACTGTCCAATTGTTGTGTATTGTTCTAGATAACAAATCCTAAAAATAGAATAAAACGGGAGAACGGGCAATGTTTAGAATTAATAGATGAAGGATGCTTAATAAAAGGAGAACCTGGGACACCTGGATTAAATGGATTAAACGGTAATGTCAATAGTACACAATAAAAATTACATTACGTGAAAGGGTTAATAGGTTATTCGTTATCTTGTTTCTATGATATTGTACTTCTTGATTCTAATTACGATTCTTGGAATTTCTAATTTAGGTTTTTCTTAGGCCTTGAATAAAAACAAGAAGAAGCTAAAAGAATTAAAATCGATTAATGTTAAAGGTTATTTTTAAATAAAACTAAAATGCTGTTTTAACTGTTTATTAACAAGAGAAATATTACCAATAACTAAGGTTCAAACTTACCTAATTAAACACAAATTATGAACTATCAACGATTTTAAACTAATTTATTTGCAGACTATTTATTTATTTAATTAATTACAATATTTATTTTGAATACACCGATATTTATTTATACTACAAATATCTTTTCGCATTACGCGCTTTCAATTAACTCTCTCTTCTTTCACGCGGTCGGCCTTATATGTTTTTCGTGTGTTATGTTCTAGAATCGTCGCTGCGACTCTCGAATATTTCGGTCTGCGCTAGATGTATGCTTTCGCCGCCATCCTGGAATGTTCTCCCGTTCATTACAATAATCTAATATTTAATAAAGCTGATAAATGTTTAAATCTTTATTATAAAATTTATAATTTTGAGATTATTAAATATAAATACACACTGTTCGCCAAAACTCGGGGCGTCGTCGGTACCTACTGCATATACGGGATTAAAATATATTAGGAACATTTCGTGGAAAATACAGAAAAGTGCTGTTTATTCCCACTCTATTGGTATATTTGTTTTGACCACTGCCTGAGCTCGTGGCGGTTAGTTAATACTTTATGAAAACGAGTATATATCGCACCGCTAGGTCATTTTCTACACGACGATAT
Organism: Agrypnus murinus; assembly: GCA_929113105.1. NCBI lineage: Eukaryota > Metazoa > Arthropoda > Insecta > Coleoptera > Elateridae > Agrypnus > Agrypnus murinus. Next base: position 152,423,014 of record OV816028.1, on the reverse strand, counting down.
TGCTTCATATTATTACTCTGGTAAACATTTTAAATAAATTAAAAACTAATTCTACAAAGAAATCGGTAAAATTTCGGGAAAATTCAATATTCAAAACAGTAATAAATTAATTCAGGAATAAAATAAAATTAAATCAGATAACTAGAAGTATGAAGATCTTTTTGAAAAGTTAGTGTATGTGTACATATTTCTGGTAAGCTTGTTTTCTATGAGCTGTTTTAAATTTCGGTTATTGAAAGAAAATAATAAATAACTGATAAGGTAAATATAAAAAGCTTGAACAATTCTAGTGAAGCTACTCATACGAGCTTATTTACATAGTAACAAGAAAAATCAATTCTAAGCACTTCAAAACCAAACGAAATAAGATTTTCTTACATTATATCGTTACTTATATAGATAAGATTACTATATACATACTAGCTTTAAGTGTGTTAGTCTGTGAGACATATTAAACTCCGACGTTAATATTCTCATTAATTTAAAGTACCCACTGCTTAGCCGCTCTAATAAGATCTCATTTAATCTAAAGATATCATACAACTTTATTGGCGGCTAAAGTACGTCCTAGATGCGTTATTTAGCCTACATGGGGAATACCACCCGTAGCGATGTTTTACTAAATTTGGAAGTAATAAAACCTGGAGTAGATTTTTCCCTTAGAATTCTTGGGCTGTTCGTGATGACCTTTAGACTACTGAATTTTCTCCCCAGTGAAAAAAGGTGGTTTTCACTTTTGTGATCTTTATTAACTGGAACTTAATTTACTGGAGTTAAATGTCTAAGCAAAAAACATTTTCTTCTTATTGATTAAGAAGTCGAAGGACACACCACTTGCTCGATTTTTTGAGATGAGTACGTTGATACCCCCGTATGCTCCGTCTTGACCATTTACAAAATTTTAGCTGGATCTTAGTAGTGAAACCTTTCTAGAGGTCTGCAAGGTGGCCTCTGGTGATGGTGACCACATAAGACTTCTGGCTAAGCCGTTAGTTTATTGTATAAATAATTTTCTAATAGATCAGCAGTAGAATCCGGACATGCAAGTTTGATTTATTTAAAAATTGCTTTTTAATGACATGTTTTGTCACACATTCCATTATGTGTGCTTGTTCAGGCTTTTTTCAGTTTTTCGCATTATTAAACTATTTCCGTTATAACAGTCTTTAGAATCGCTTAGGAAATTTAAAATATTCAAACGCTATTAGTAGGGAAAAAATGAGAGTTCTGGACCCACCCCCCACTCCTGACCTTGACCTTGAACCTATCTCTCTCTAACACATGGTGACCTTGAATCTATCTCTGTCATGTTAACGTGGCAACACCGCATTCTCAAGGTCAGCAAATGATGACCTTGAACCTATCTCTGTCACCTAGACGTGGCAACACCGCATTCTCAAGGTCAGCAAAATGGTGACCTTGAACCTATCTCTCTCTAACACATGGTGACCTTGAACTGATCTCTCTAAACGTGGCAACACCGCATTCTCAAGGTCACCCAATGTTGGTGACCTTGAACCTATCTCTCTGGTGACCTTGAATCTATCTCTCTAAACGTGGCAACACCGCATTTGACCTTGAGCCTATCTCTAACACTAAATAATGTATCAAACATTAAATTTATTTATCAAAGTTAGAAATGATTACGACAGTTTTAACAAATTTTAATATATAGGTTTAATATATCCAAAGAGGAAAATAATTAAATGAAAAATAAATTCTTAACCACATTAAAATTATGTGTAATTTAATGCAATTATAGGTTATATTTTGCATTTGATAATTGCATTGTTTATAATCAATATACTTATAAGTGTTATATTATATATTAATTTCCATTTTCAATCGCATAATAATGCTCCCATGTAAACATAGTTGTCTACCCGAGATCAGAGATGTGGTCCCAGAACCGGCTATTTACCCTCTCTCGCAACCATTTATACAGAGGAACATATGGGATAATATATTATCGGCTTTCTACATTCGATTTGTACAGTTTAGAATTATTTAAAATATAATGTTTATATAAATTAAAATGTAATACAATTGAAATACCCAAGAGATAAAATATTAAAACTTTATAATTACGTAATTATCAAGCCCAACCAACTGGGTGCTGAATGGGTAGTTAAGTGACAATTTCGTGTAGTCGAATGTATAGGTATAAAATTACGGCGAGTCCAGGTTTTTAAACTGTAATAACTAGAAACAGTAAATCAACTGTTCAACAATTCTTTATAATCATAGAATAAATTACGCAAAAAATTAAAGCATTTAAGGTTTAATAGTTTCCCTATCTATAATTTAAATTATAATTTTTCCACCTCCTCAGCCCAGAAATACTTGACGATGTATAAATTTCAAAATTTAAATCAATTTCGAGAAGAAACATTTCTGTCTACGGAATTAAAAAGGTTTGTTAAAAAAACAGGTCGCTACATTTTGTTTTAACAAAGATGCAATAATTTAAAATTCGTAAATTGGCGTCATCGCGTCTGCGGCTAATGTAAAACGATATATAAAACAATAAGTTGCATTATCAACCGGTCTGGGCCGTATTGTTTGCATATACGAAATGCATACCAGGTAAGTTCAGTAAGATTTAAAATCTTATTTAAAAATTTAATTCAATAATTGTAATAAATTATCCGTCTTTGTTTAAATATTGCTTTACAGTAAGCATACAGTCGTGCACAGAAATTAGTTAAATATGGTTAAAAAAATACATAACTCAACGGAACTAAAAAGGTTATTTAAAATATAATTATAAAAAAGTAAATTGGCGTCGTCGTCTCGTCGACTAGGGAATTTAAAACAAAGAATAAAATGCATTATCAGCCGGTCTGGACTGTATCGTTTACACATGCGAAATACATAGTAAGTTTTAAAAATTAATCCACTAAATAATTTATCTTTTTCTAAATATTGCTATCGGAATAATCGGAATAAGCATTCCGTACTTCAGTTTACATAATCGTAAGTACGCATAACAAAGTATAGGTAATTTTATACCTATACATTCGACTACACGAAATTGTGCACTTAACTACCCATTCAGCACCCAGTTGGTTGGGCTTGGTAATTATTAATAATATTAATGAAATATCTAACAAATATTTAATGCATCTTTTTTCAATTCTTTCCTTATGACTAACATACATAATGTTGAGAATTTGTACAGATAGGGTGAATGCGTGCAAATCAGGATTGCAAGCAAATTTGATATTAGTGTATAAAAAGTTATTCAAATTTGATCCAATAATTGAATAATAAACCAAGTAGCTTATGCGTATGTATGAAGGTCAACCTGTTTACATTCGAATTGTTTACATAGCAAAAACTGCAAAACGAGGCATAAAGAATATATGCACGGCGGGAATCGAAAGTTAATATTAAGACTGTGGAAACGAGTTCATTTTTATACACAGAAAAATTTTGCTTTTAAATAAAAATTGCAGGTAACATCAAAATTCTTTCCTTTCAAAAATGCCCCAACAAAAATATTTGTTTCAATTTAAAAGTTGAAGCAATGAATCATCAAAACCAGATTGAAAGTTGTCAGAACGGGTTTGCTTTAAATTAACATTAGGATTCTTTTCTTTACTAACAACATAAACTCCTTTATATATAGGATGTTTCGCTTTTCTTTTTGTTTTGATACTATTCAATTTAATTTTGCGTCTTGCCAAGCTTTTTGTAAACGATACTTGAGTTCAACCACTTGAATGTGTGTAGTAGATGTTTTATGTAAAATAAACTTATTTATCCCACTGTCTAATTGTCAGTACAGTTTAGAATTATCTATGTCAATCGTTTATTAATTATTTGTTTCGAACTTTTAATTCAATGCAGTATGCATTTAAATACAAAACTTATTTCAGAGGTTGATTTAAATAGTTTTATTGTTAATTTAAAATTGGTATGCAGTGCTTTTTATATGAATGTTAGGTTTTGTTTTAAGTATTGCTATTTTTAGTTTTAATATTTTTTAATAACTAACCAAGTAATAATAATTAACCAAGTAGTTTATTCTTATGTTCTGAAGTATGAAGGTCAACCTGTTTACATTCGATTTGTACAGATGAATCAAATAGGGTGAATCCATCAGTTAATGACCCAATCAGGATTGCAAGCAAATTTGATATTAGTGAATTCAAATTTGATCCATCTGTCTAGTTGTCAGTACAGTTTAGAAAGAATTATTTATGTCAATCGTTTATTAATTATTATTTTTTATTTAAGTGAAGTCACAAAACCCTAATGAATGATCAGTGAATTCTAGTTAATGACCAAAAACCAGTGAATGACCAGATAACTTTTATTTCAAAAAATGTTTACATAACTTGTTAACATCAAAGCAACTTAGACTACAAATAATCTTTATTTGAGAAACAGCATAAGAGTTGCCCCTACTGCAGGCTAACTGTGGATGTTCGATTTTCTGTAAAATATTTATATGATTGTACCAGATTTGGTCAACCTTTTCAGACCATTTCCCATATTGAGGACCACTTTTGTGCATTACCCTAACTTCATATTCAGTGCCCTTTTTGGTAATAATCACACCTGGAAAGTAATCCATTTCATATTTTAATATTACAAAATTTGCAACTGAGAAAGTGGTTCTTGATTTTAATTTGCTCCTAGTCTCATTTTCCATCCCTGTTTCAGATTTGCTGGATGAAATCAATTAATTCTTTTCACTGTTTAAGATTGTCTGGCATTTTTCGTCATTGCTGTCATATGATTTGCCCGAGGCTGAAAGTATCTGAAGACAAGTCTGAGACAGATATTTTCTTTTTCTTGGTGTTTGAAATTTTTTTTCTGTAAAACTTTCTGCCTTTTAATAGCTCTATTAATAGCTTATTAAGTTTCTTGGTTTAACACTATATTATATAAATAAAATTATGTAATAATATATCTACGAAAATATAATAAATACATTAATCAATATGCAGTCATTTACTAGATTTAATAATAAATCCAGTAAATGACCGCTTTTATTTAAATTGTGACACAGACATTAAAACCCGGTCAAATATTGGTTCATAAAATCATAACCATTCGTACATTTGAAATATTACTAACAAACCCACCTCGTGTTGTTACATAAATATTATTTAAGATTTTTCAAATTTTGCCGCTAAACCAGTGAATGAGACCACTTCGGTCAATTACTGGGTTTAATGTAATTTATTGAACCAATATATGACCATGTATTATTAAAAAGTTAAACTTATTAATTATGCCTCTTTTTGCGTAGAAGTAATAATTGTAGACTCCTTATAAACCATTAAAACTATAATTCACTATACTTCAAACAAAGTGTTACCATTCTATGACACTACATCACAGAACACAATGTACTTACCTTATTAGTTTGTTAGATATACAGAACAACACGCTGTACTTGCAACTTCATTCGTCATTTGTAAAAACTGGAACGAAATTGTGATGTTGTCGCTTTTAGCACAAAGTTACTAAATGTTAGAAAAACCGCTAATATAATTATGGTTAGCTTTATTAAAAATTTGACGACTTCTGTAGTGTAGACGTGAAATAAAAAATATACGTTTTTCTCAATATGTTATTTTATTTATAGTATATAAGATACAAAAGCCAGCTTATAATATGCATTACAATCAAACCTTACTAAAGCGATCAATATAAATTTTATGTCTATGTTCTATATCTAAAATTCTATTTACACTACACTACACCACATTTCTCGATACGTCTTTGAAACCGACACCGAACTACAACACTTTCCATCCACAATGATATTCGTGCTTGTCCGTAGGCGTAATTCCACGTAAATAAATAATGTATTTTATTATTCTCCTCCTTGATCGTAACACGTTTCTTTCGGTTACTCATTTTTTGTTGTCTACAAACTCTTCTATTGTAGACGTAAATGATTCCAAACCTTCCTTATTTAATTTATCCAACAAGCAATCTATACATATATTTCCTTTTAAATACGATTCACACAAGTCTACCCCTTTCTGAAACTTTAGAACTCTTTCTTTACACTCTGCATCGGTATAATATTTCCCTAGGCCATAGACTGCTTCGTGATCGGCATCAAAATCGGCATCAAAGCGTAGATCGCGTAACTCTTCCTGCACTCTCTGTACTGCACTTTTAATATCAATAGCCTTAGGCCACGATTGTGAGCTATAACACATCCACATCTTTATACAAGAACGTTTTGCAAGTCGATGTCACACTGAATTCTTTCCGGATACAATGCCACCAGTTCTAAAGCACACACAACGTTCTCGGACGGTGGTAAAGCAGATAACACTTGTTTAACGTTTTCGGTGGAATCCCCGCTTAATACACTCGATCCTTTTAATAAAATTGAACAAAATTTTACAAAATTTTTTAAACGAATTTCTAGCAGAGGAAGTAGTTCTAGAAGCTGAATGATGCTTTCAAATGTTTGGATCTAGCTGAGTGGTGCGGCTTGAAGTTATAGATATATCTATGCCCCCACTCCTTTCGGTGTAAATACAATCTCGTTGACCTTGCCTTGTTTCGTCTGTTCTCAACAACGTCTGCTTGAAATTAAAATAGCATTAAAATTTTTCTTTTTAAATCTTAGGTTCGCTTTTTGATTTTTCTATGTATGTGTAGGAGTTCATTCTTAAATGAAACAATATAATGTGACATATTTACATGGTTTATTTAACTCACTACATTTTACAATACCTATAGGATTGTTTACACATTATGATTGACTTTGATGTATTAGAGGATTACATATTTCAAATTTTACATCCTTGTATTTACAGAGCACATTTATCTTTTATTTAAGGAATATATCGTTAAGTCCCGGCGTAATTTTCACGTTTCTAATCAATGTATGGATGCGCTGGATGTTTCAGCACCTTGATTCATTGTTCTTTACGCGGATAAACATCACAACACTTTAACTCTCCATTGTTAAGATGGTGATACGACACAAATGTTCCGTTCGAAACTTGCCCGCATTATACTTGTCTATACATGTCATGATGGGACTTTTTATATTTGTATCGTACCATTCGTTTAACGGCTCTTCCAACTGTTTCGGCGATGTCGCACCTTTTCCATCCAACCATATGCTTTCCCCATTTAAGTCCATTGAATATGCAAACGTCACTAGCGCAAACACCAGATAACCAGCTTCAAGAACACGCTTCTCTTTGACGCGTTTAATGAATGCCTCTTTGTGGTGGTCTAAAGTTTTCTCGACGTTTCTACCGTATAGTTCTTCGTCTCTCATTTCATCGTCGTCGTCCTCAAAATCGAATGTTACTAAAACGGTTGCCTCTACCACGTTCATGATGCTGTACTACTGAAGTATTCTTGCATATGCGTTTATATATACTGAGTTGACGGGTGGGGTACAAGGTCATGGTCTTTAATGGTAACGATAACGAGCGATACAATATATTCCCATGCTTACACCCACTACTGCAACTAACAGGGTGCCCAAGGTCACCACGGAAGCATAACACGTTTCGCTGCTGACTTTACATTGTTATACCGGACTATTCCCGATGGTTTGCCACTCACTGTCCTTAGTATGTGTTGGGTACACGAATTTGACCCTGAATCGTACTTCTTGCGTTCTATTGCCGACCTCGTGTTTAAACATTCCCATTTGTTGCAACGTCACTGGTTGCATTCCATACCAAACACTCGTATTGAAGTCATAGGAAATAAAAGCTGCTGTTGTATCTGGGAGTTTTGCAACGTACACTACACCCTCGTACAAGGTTGCTAATAATATTACCGCCTTGATTGGCAACATCTTCCTTAGTGTTATATTCTATGTTGTATTTGGTTCTTGCATCTTCTTTTAACCACAAACATCTCTACCACTTTCATCGTTAATGGGTGCTAACACGTTTGCAAACACGCAATGTGGTGACCATTTCAGGTGCTCTACGATTGGGCTATCCGATGGTTCCCATTTGAAAATGTTCACTCGGCAATAAAAACATTCTACTCTATCTTCACGTCCCGTGTAGACAAATCCGGCCTCAGCTAAAGATTTTGGGGTTTGTATACCCTTCCAATTACGAAATGATAACACTCGTTCTGTCAAGCACGTATTCTGCAAGCTAGCTTCTACACACATTTTGAACTTTCAATACTTGCAACCTGCTATATATACCTAGTGAAATTTCAAAAAGAAGTTAATTTAAATTTTAATTTTAATCGAAGGAAATTTGTTGTTCGAAATTAGTATTTCCAAACCATTTCTTAAATTTAATTGCTCGGATCAAACTGTTTTAAACTACCTATGTAGTAACTGTGAATTATAGATTTTCAATGCTTATATTAAATAGCTGTTTAACCATATTATTGTTTTATATGTTTATTTAGTTTTTGTTATGTATTGTATCTAGTTACCTATTTTCTGTATGTATTTATCCTTAGCAACGGGTTTGTTTATCAATCTTATCTACCTTTGATAATGACACAAAGTGTCGAAACAATATTGTCAGGTTAAGATATTAATAAAACTTGTGAAACTTTAATTAATCTTTGTATTTATATTATATTTCATGATTATGGAGTTCCACAAAGTAAGGCTGGAGACAGTAAACGATATTATTGTTTATTTTTAGCTAAATTTCAAAAATTGTAAACAAAATTATGCGTTTTCTAAAATGTTTTATTGTCTTTTATTTTTATGTTTTATTTTGTAAGTTACTACAAGTCTACGGTTAATCAACTCATGCGTTGCATTCGATGACCTAGTACTACAAATTAATCTGATGAAATTCCATCCGGAATATAAAAACAATAGGGCTCGTCCAGGATTTGAACCCGGGACCTCTCACACCCTAAGCGATAATTATACCTTTAGACCAACGAGCCTGTTATATATGGAAAAATTTTGCTTCGAGAAGATTAGTATGTTTCTCATTGCATCTGAATAATATAAAATATAGAACCGATCTTGATACAGGCATTTTTAAAATTTGACATAATGTTTTAGCTAAAATTATAGGTCGCTTTGCTCTTATACACAACATTATTAACAGATTTATTTATTATACGATTTACTTCGAGTAATGCAATTACGTGAGTATCCAGTGTGAAAGTAAATATTGCGATTATGTATTATATAATTTTACAGTGTTGAGTAGAATATTTGGCAAAACAAACCTTACAAGACATTCAATCGGCTGACCGAAGAACAATTTGACAATTACTAATACATTCTTGCTGACAATGCAACGTATTTCGCAAGCTAACCCTCAAGTGGAAGATTTATACCAGAGGTATTAAGATTTCTTCGAATAATATTAAGGGGTAAAAGACATACGATGAACAGATATCGAACATACATCAGTTAACATTCTGAATATACTAAAATTATATGGGGTATATAATAAATTAAAACTTATTATTATAAATTTAAAGAGCGCGACATATTTTTCAAATTCTATTCTCTCTATAAAACAACCCGTCTATTGGAGACATAAATCACTCTAAAATATTATTATTAAAATTAAGAAATGTATTGCTTGTTATAATTTGCGCGCGGAAGGGTATTCTACCCAAAACTCTGCAGGTTCATCTCTTCTAAAATATTTAAATTAATCAATCGTTTTATGAAATCCATAGAGAATTATACAATCTTATTAAATAAGTCTAGAAACAGATTTATACCAGAACGTTTACTGAGACAGAGAGAGGTTGAGAAATAAGAAGCTTTTATAGAATGTATTTCGTTTATTTTGTCATCATATCAAAAATATCATATTACATATAAATACTATTACAATACGACTATATTCACGCTACTTTATTTTTAATTCTGTATAAAGTTGGTGGTTGTATGATCGGAAAGATTGCACATGTTTATAAATATTTACATTGTATAATACAACATTCCTATAGTCTTCCAAAGTCAGTTCTTTTTTGATAACATCCTTCTAGATACCTTTAGCTGTTTTGGTAAGCTTGCCCTCTACATCTACAGCATATGCTTTTGCCCCTGTTCCCAGAAATTCCAAGAGAATTCTACCCTAGTAAACGTAGTAAACGTAGTAGACGTAGTAAACGTAGTAGACGTAGTAAACGTAGTAAAAGTAGTAAACGTAGTAACCGTAGTAAACGTAGTATACGTAGTAAGCGTAGTAAACACAGTAAACGTAGTAAACGCAGTAAACGCCGTAAACGTGGTAAACGTAGTAAACGCAGTAAACGTTGTAAATGTAGTAAACGTCGTAGACGTAGTAAACGCAGTAAACGTAGCAAACGTAGTAAACGTAGTAAACGTGGTAAACGTAGTAAACGCAGTAAACGCAGTAAGCGTAGCAAACGTAGTAACATTAGTAAACTTAATAAACACAGTAAACGCAGTAAACGTGGTAAACGTAGTAAACGCAGTAAACGTGGTAAACGTAGTAAACGCAGTAAACGCAGTAATTTGTTAACAAACTTTTCCAGTTTAAAATTATTTAATAGCGTTTACCTGCAACGATAGATATAGAAACTCAGAAATTGTTCTAAGTCCTTCAATAAGTTAAAATTTTTAATAACTCGACAACCGCTGGAAATTCGACCAAAATAACATTTTTAAGACTCTTCCTCGTACCCCTAGAGCCGTTTTCAGTACGAACCAATCGATTAAACAGACTCCAAAAGGCCCAATGCCAAAAAAATTTTTTGAAAATTTAAAAATACCGATAGAAATGATAGAAAATATTTTTAAAAAGTAAAAATCGCAATTTTTCATGGAAATTCAGCACATGCTCATTATTTTAAAAAGCGAACTTAATTTGTTAACAAACTTTTCAGTTTAAAATTATTTAATAGCGTTTACCTGCAACGATAGATATAGAAACACAGAAATTGTTGTAAGTCCCTCAATAAGTTAAATTTTTTAATAACTCTCTCAAATTTGTTCAAGGTCAAAACATTGTTGTCATATTGTTGACCTTGAGAATGCGGTGTTGTCACGTTCAGGTGACAGCAATATATTCAAGGTCACCAATATGACAACAATGTTTTGACCTTGAACAAATTTGAGAGAGTTATTAAAAAATTTAACTTATTGAGGGACTTACAACAATTTCTGTGTTTCTATATCTATCGTTGCAGGTAAACGCTATTAAATAATTTTAAACTGAAAAGTTTGTTAACAAATTAAGTTCGCTTTTTAAAATAATGAGCATGTGCTGAATTTCCATGAAAAATTGCGATTTTTACTTTTTAAAAATATTTTCTATCATTTCTATCGGTATTTTTAAATTTTCAAAAAATTTTTTTGGCATTGGGCCTTTTGGAGTCTGTTTAATCGATTGGTTCGTACTGAAAACGGCTCTAGGGGTACGAGGAAGAGTCTTAAAAATGTTATTTTGGTCGAATTTCCAGCGGTTGTCGAGTTATTAAAAATTTTAACTTATTGAAGGACTTAGAACAATTTCTGAGTTTCTATATCTATCGTTGCAGGTAAACGCTATTAAATAATTTTAAACTGGAAAAGTTTGTTAACAAATTACTGCGTTTACTGCGTTTACTACGTTTACCACGTTTACTGCGTTTACTACGTTTACCACGTTTACTGCGTTTACTGTGTTTATTAAGTTTACTAATGTTACTACGTTTGCTACGCTTACTGCGTTTACTGCGTTTACTACGTTTACCACGTTTACTACGTTTACTACGTTTGCTACGTTTACTGCGTTTACTACGTCTACGACGTTTACTACATTTACAACGTTTACTGCGTTTACTACGTTTACCACGTTTACGGCGTTTACTGCGTTTACTACGTTTACTGTGTTTACTACGCTTACTACGTATACTACGTTTACTACGGTTACTACGTTTACTACTTTTACTACGTTTACTACGTCTACTACGTTTACTACGTCTACTACGTTTACTACGTTTACTAGGGTAGAATTCTCTTGGAATTTCTGGGAACAGGGGCAAAAGCATATGCTGTAGATGTAGAGGGCAAGCTTACCAAAACAGCTAAAGGTATCTAGAAGGATGTTATCAAAAAAGAACTGACTTTGGAAGACTATAGGAATGTTGTATTATACAATGTAAATATTTATAAACATGTGCAATCTTTCCGATCATACAACCACCAACTTTATACAGAATTAAAAATAAAGTAGCGTGAATATAGTCGTATTGTAATAGTATTTATATGTAATATGATATTTTTGATATGATGACAAAATAAACGAAATACATTCTATAAAAGCTTCTTATTTCTCAACCTCTCTCTGTCTCAGTAAACGTTCTGGTATAAATCTGTTTCTAGACTTATTTAATAAGATTGTATAATTCTCTATGGATTTCATAAAACGATTGATTAATTTAAATATTTTAGAAGAGATGAACCTGCAGAGTTTTGGGTAGAATACCCTTCCGCGCGCAAATTATAACAAGCAATACATTTCTTAATTTTAATAATAATATTTTAGAGTGATTTATGTCTCCAATAGACGGGTTGTTTTATAGAGAGAATAGAATTTGAAAAATATGTCGCGCTCTTTAAATTTATAATAATAAGTTTTAATTTATTATATACCCCATATAATTTTAGTATATTCAGAATGTTAACTGATGTATGTTCGATATCTGTTCATCGTATGTCTTTTACCCCTTAATATTATTCGAAGAAATCTTAATACCTCTGGTATAAATCTTCCACTTGAGGGTTAGCTTGCGAAATACGTTGCATTGTCAGCAAGAATGTATTAGTAATTGTCAAATTGTTCTTCGGTCAGCCGATTGAATGTCTTGTAAGGTTTGTTTTGCCAAATATTCTACTCAACACTGTAAAATTATATAATACATAATCGCAATATTTACTTTCACACTGGATACTCACGTAATTGCATTACTCGAAGTAAATCGTATAATAAATAAATCTGTTAATAATGTTGTGTATAAGAGCAAAGCGACCTATAATTTTAGCTAAAACATTATGTCAAATTTTAAAAATGCCTGTATCAAGATCGGTTCTATATTTTATATTATTCAGATGCAATGAGAAACATACTAATCTTCTCGAAGCAAAATTTTTCCATATATAACAGGCTCGTTGGTCTAAAGGTATAATTATCGCTTAGGGTGTGAGAGGTCCCGGGTTCAAATCCTGGACGAGCCCTATTGTTTTTATATTCCGGATGGAATTTCATCAGATTAATTTGTAGTACTAGGTCATCGAATGCAACGCATGAGTTGATTAACCGTAGACTTGTAGTAACTTACAAAATAAAACATAAAAATAAAAGACAATAAAACATTTTAGAAAACGCATAATTTTGTTTACAATTTTTGAAATTTAGCTAAAAATAAACAATAATATCGTTTACTGTCTCCAGCCTTACTTTGTGGAACTCCATAATCATGAAATATAATATAAATACAAAGATTAATTAAAGTTTCACAAGTTTTATTAATATCTTAACCTGACAATATTGTTTCGACACTTTGTGTCATTATCAAAGGTAGATAAGATTGATAAACAAACACGTTGCTAAGGATAAATACATACAGAAAATAGGTAACTAGATACAATACATGACAAAAACTAAATAAACATATAAAACAATAATATGGTTAAACAGCTATTTAATATAAGCATTGAAAATCTATAATTCACAGTTACTACATAGGTAGTTTAAAACAGTTTGATCCGAGCAATTAAATTTAAGAAATGGTTTGGAAATACTAATTTCGAACAACAAATTTCCTTCGATTAAAATTAAAATTTAAATTAACTTCTTTTTGAAATTTCACTAGGTATATATAGCAGGTTGCAAGTATTGAAAGTTCAAAATGTGTGTAGAAGCTAGCTTGCAGAATACGTGCTTGACAGAACGAGTGTTATCATTTCGTAATTGGAAGGGTATACAAACCCCAAAATCTTTAGCTGAGGCCGGATTTGTCTACACGGGACGTGAAGATAGAGTAGAATGTTTTTATTGCCGAGTGAACATTTTCAAATGGGAACCATCGGATAGCCCAATCGTAGAGCACCTGAAATGGTCACCACATTGCGTGTTTGCAAACGTGTTAGCACCCATTAACGATGAAAGTGGTAGAGATGTTTGTGGTTAAAAGAAGATGCAAGAACCAAATACAACATAGAATATAACACTAAGGAAGATGTTGCCAATCAAGGCGGTAATATTATTAGCAACCTTGTACGAGGGTGTAGTGTACGTTGCAAAACTCCCAGATACAACAGCAGCTTTTATTTCCTATGACTTCAATACGAGTGTTTGGTATGGAATGCAACCAGTGACGTTGCAACAAATGGGAATGTTTAAACACGAGGTCGGCAATAGAACGCAAGAAGTACGATTCAGGGTCAAATTCGTGTACCCAACACATACTAAGGACAGTGAGTGGCAAACCATCGGGAATAGTCCGGTATAACAATGTAAAGTCAGCAGCGAAACGTGTTATGCTTCCGTGGTGACCTTGGGCACCCTGTTAGTTGCAGTAGTGGGTGTAAGCATGGGAATATATTGTATCGCTCGTTATCGTTACCATTAAAGACCATGACCTTGTACCCCACCCGTCAACTCAGTATATATAAACGCATATGCAAGAATACTTCAGTAGTACAGCATCATGAACGTGGTAGAGGCAACCGTTTTAGTAACATTCGATTTTGAGGACGACGATGATGAAATGAGAGACGAAGAACTATACGGTAGAAACGTCGAGAAAACTTTAGACCACCACAAAGAGGCATTCATTAAACGCGTCAAAGAGAAGCGTGTTCTTGAAGCTGGTTATCTGGTGTTTGCGCTAGTGACGTTTGCATATTCAATGGACTTAAATGGGGAAAGCATATGGTTGGATGGAAAAGGTGCGACATCGCCGAAACAGTTGGAAGAGCCGTTAAACGAATGGTACGATACAAATATAAAAAGTCCCATCATGACATGTATAGACAAGTATAATGCGGGCAAGTTTCGAACGGAACATTTGTGTCGTATCACCATCTTAACAATGGAGAGTTAAAGTGTTGTGATGTTTATCCGCGTAAAGAACAATGAATCAAGGTGCTGAAACATCCAGCGCATCCATACATTGATTAGAAACGTGAAAATTACGCCGGGACTTAACGATATATTCCTTAAATAAAAGATAAATGTGCTCTGTAAATACAAGGATGTAAAATTTGAAATATGTAATCCTCTAATACATCAAAGTCAATCATAATGTGTAAACAATCCTATAGGTATTGTAAAATGTAGTGAGTTAAATAAACCATGTAAATATGTCACATTATATTGTTTCATTTAAGAATGAACTCCTACACATACATAGAAAAATCAAAAAGCGAACCTAAGATTTAAAAAGAAAAATTTTAATGCTATTTTAATTTCAAGCAGACGTTGTTGAGAACAGACGAAACAAGGCAAGGTCAACGAGATTGTATTTACACCGAAAGGAGTGGGGGCATAGATATATCTATAACTTCAAGCCGCACCACTCAGCTAGATCCAAACATTTGAAAGCATCATTCAGCTTCTAGAACTACTTCCTCTGCTAGAAATTCGTTTAAAAAATTTTGTAAAATTTTGTTCAATTTTATTAAAAGGATCGAGTGTATTAAGCGGGGATTCCACCGAAAACGTTAAACAAGTGTTATCTGCTTTACCACCGTCCGAGAACGTTGTGTGTGCTTTAGAACTGGTGGCATTGTATCCGGAAAGAATTCAGTGTGACATCGACTTGCAAAACGTTCTTGTATAAAGATGTGGATGTGTTATAGCTCACAATCGTGGCCTAAGGCTATTGATATTAAAAGTGCAGTACAGAGAGTGCAGGAAGAGTTACGCGATCTACGCTTTGATGCCGATTTTGATGCCGATCACGAAGCAGTCTATGGCCTAGGGAAATATTATACCGATGCAGAGTGTAAAGAAAGAGTTCTAAAGTTTCAGAAAGGGGTAGACTTGTGTGAATCGTATTTAAAAGGAAATATATGTATAGATTGCTTGTTGGATAAATTAAATAAGGAAGGTTTGGAATCATTTACGTCTACAATAGAAGAGTTTGTAGACAACAAAAAATGAGTAACCGAAAGAAACGTGTTACGATCAAGGAGGAGAATAATAAAATACATTATTTATTTACGTGGAATTACGCCTACGGACAAGCACGAATATCATTGTGGATGGAAAGTGTTGTAGTTCGGTGTCGGTTTCAAAGACGTATCGAGAAATGTGGTGTAGTGTAGTGTAAATAGAATTTTAGATATAGAACATAGACATAAAATTTATATTGATCGCTTTAGTAAGGTTTGATTGTAATGCATATTATAAGCTGGCTTTTGTATCTTATATACTATAAATAAAATAACATATTGAGAAAAACGTATATTTTTTATTTCACGTCTACACTACAGAAGTCGTCAAATTTTTAATAAAGCTAACCATAATTATATTAGCGGTTTTTCTAACATTTAGTAACTTTGTGCTAAAAGCGACAACATCACAATTTCGTTCCAGTTTTTACAAATGACGAATGAAGTTGCAAGTACAGCGTGTTGTTCTGTATATCTAACAAACTAATAAGGTAAGTACATTGTGTTCTGTGATGTAGTGTCATAGAATGGTAACACTTTGTTTGAAGTATAGTGAATTATAGTTTTAATGGTTTATAAGGAGTCTACAATTATTACTTCTACGCAAAAAGAGGCATAATTAATAAGTTTAACTTTTTAATAATACATGGTCATATATTGGTTCAATAAATTACATTAAACCCAGTAATTGACCGAAGTGGTCTCATTCACTGGTTTAGCGGCAAAATTTGAAAAATCTTAAATAATATTTATGTAACAACACGAGGTGGGTTTGTTAGTAATATTTCAAATGTACGAATGGTTATGATTTTATGAACCAATATTTGACCGGGTTTTAATGTCTGTGTCACAATTTAAATAAAAGCGGTCATTTACTGGATTTATTATTAAATCTAGTAAATGACTGCATATTGATTAATGTATTTATTATATTTTCGTAGATATATTATTACATAATTTTATTTATATAATATAGTGTTAAACCAAGAAACTTAATAAGCTATTAATAGAGCTATTAAAAGGCAGAAAGTTTTACAGAAAAAAAATTTCAAACACCAAGAAAAAGAAAATATCTGTCTCAGACTTGTCTTCAGATACTTTCAGCCTCGGGCAAATCATATGACAGCAATGACGAAAAATGCCAGACAATCTTAAACAGTGAAAAGAATTAATTGATTTCATCCAGCAAATCTGAAACAGGGATGGAAAATGAGACTAGGAGCAAATTAAAATCAAGAACCACTTTCTCAGTTGCAAATTTTGTAATATTAAAATATGAAATGGATTACTTTCCAGGTGTGATTATTACCAAAAAGGGCACTGAATATGAAGTTAGGGTAATGCACAAAAGTGGTCCTCAATATGGGAAATGGTCTGAAAAGGTTGACCAAATCTGGTACAATCATATAAATATTTTACAGAAAATCGAACATCCACAGTTAGCCTGCAGTAGGGGCAACTCTTATGCTGTTTCTCAAATAAAGATTATTTGTAGTCTAAGTTGCTTTGATGTTAACAAGTTATGTAAACATTTTTTGAAATAAAAGTTATCTGGTCATTCACTGGTTTTTGGTCATTAACTAGAATTCACTGATCATTCATTAGGGTTTTGTGACTTCACTTAAATAAAAAATAATAATTAATAAACGATTGACATAAATAATTCTTTCTAAACTGTACTGACAACTAGACAGATGGATCAAATTTGAATTCACTAATATCAAATTTGCTTGCAATCCTGATTGGGTCATTAACTGATTTATTCACCCTATTTGATTCATCTGTACAAATCGAATGTAAACAGGTTGACCTTCATACTTCAGAACATAAGAATAAACTACTTGGTTAATTATTATTACTTGGTTAGTTATTAAAAAATATTAAAACTAAAAATAGCAATACTTAAAACAAAACCTAACATTCATATAAAAAGCACTGCATACCAATTTTAAATTAACAATAAAACTATTTAAATCAACCTCTGAAATAAGTTTTGTATTTAAATGCATACTGCATTGAATTAAAAGTTCGAAACAAATAATTAATAAACGATTGACATAGATAATTCTAAACTGTACTGACAATTAGACAGTGGGATAAATAAGTTTATTTTACATAAAACATCTACTACACACATTCAAGTGGTTGAACTCAAGTATCGTTTACAAAAAGCTTGGCAAGACGCAAAATTAAATTGAATAGTATCAAAACAAAAAGAAAAGCGAAACATCCTATATATAAAGGAGTTTATGTTGTTAGTAAAGAAAAGAATCCTAATGTTAATTTAAAGCAAACCCGTTCTGACAACTTTCAATCTGGTTTTGATGATTCATTGCTTCAACTTTTAAATTGAAACAAATATTTTTGTTGGGGCATTTTTGAAAGGAAAGAATTTTGATGTTACCTGCAATTTTTATTTAAAAGCAAAATTTTTCTGTGTATAAAAATGAACTCGTTTCCACAGTCTTAATATTAACTTTCGATTCCCGCCGTGCATATATTCTTTATGCCTCGTTTTGCAGTTTTTGCTATGTAAACAATTCGAATGTAAACAGGTTGACCTTCATACATACGCATAAGCTACTTGGTTTATTATTCAATTATTGGATCAAATTTGAATAACTTTTTATACACTAATATCAAATTTGCTTGCAATCCTGATTTGCACGCATTCACCCTATCTGTACAAATTCTCAACATTATGTATGTTAGTCATAAGGAAAGAATTGAAAAAAGATGCATTAAATATTTGTTAGATATTTCATTAATATTATTAATAATTACCAAGCCCAACCAACTGGGTGCTGAATGGGTAGTTAAGTGCACAATTTCGTGTAGTCGAATGTATAGGTATAAAATTACCTATACTTTGTTATGCGTACTTACGATTATGTAAACTGAAGTACGGAATGCTTATTCCGATTATTCCGATAGCAATATTTAGAAAAAGATAAATTATTTAGTGGATTAATTTTTAAAACTTACTATGTATTTCGCATGTGTAAACGATACAGTCCAGACCGGCTGATAATGCATTTTATTCTTTGTTTTAAATTCCCTAGTCGACGAGACGACGACGCCAATTTACTTTTTTATAATTATATTTTAAATAACCTTTTTAGTTCCGTTGAGTTATGTATTTTTTTAACCATATTTAACTAATTTCTGTGCACGACTGTATGCTTACTGTAAAGCAATATTTAAACAAAGACGGATAATTTATTACAATTATTGAATTAAATTTTTAAATAAGATTTTAAATCTTACTGAACTTACCTGGTATGCATTTCGTATATGCAAACAATACGGCCCAGACCGGTTGATAATGCAACTTATTGTTTTATATATCGTTTTACATTAGCCGCCGACGCGATGACGCCAATTTACGAATTTTAAATTATTGCATCTTTGTTAAAACAAAATGTAGCGACCTGTTTTTTTAACAAACCTTTTTAATTCCGTAGACAGAAATGTTTCTTCTCGAAATTGATTTAAATTTTGAAATTTATACATCGTAAAGTATTTCTGGGCTGAGGAGGTGGAAAAATTATAATTTAAATTATAGATAGGGAAACTATTAAACCTTAAATGCTTTAATTTTTTGCGTAATTTATTCTATGATTATAAAGAATTGTTGAACAGTTGATTTACTGTTTCTAGTTATTACAGTTTAAAAACCTGGACTCGCCGTAATTTTATACCTATACATTCGACTACACGAAATTGTCACTTAACTACCCATTCAGCACCCAGTTGGTTGGGCTTGATAATTACGTAATTATAAAGTTTTAATATTTTATCTCTTGGGTATTTCAATTGTATTACATTTTAATTTATATAAACATTATATTTTAAATAATTCTAAACTGTACAAATCGAATGTAGAAAGCCGATAATATATTATCCCATATGTTCCTCTGTATAAATGGTTGCGAGAGAGGGTAAATAGCCGGTTCTGGGACCACATCTCTGATCTCGGGTAGACAACTATGTTTACATGAGAGCATTATTATGCGATTGAAAATGGAAATTAATATATAATATAACACTTATAAGTATATTGATTATAAACAATGCAATTATCAAATGCAAAATATAACCTATAATTGCATTAAATTACACATAATTTTAATGTGGTTAAGAATTTATTTTTCATTTAATTATTTTCCTCTTTGGATATATTAAACCTATATATTAAAATTTGTTAAAACTGTCGTAATCATTTCTAACTTTGATAAGGTCAATAAATTTAATGTTTGATACATTATTTAGTGTTAGAGATAGGCTCAAGGTCAAATGCGGTGTTGCCACGTTTAGAGAGATAGATTCAAGGTCACCAGAGAGATAGGTTCAAGGTCACCAACATTGGGTGACCTTGAGAATGCGGTGTTGCCACGTTTAGAGAGATCAGTTCAAGGTCACCATGTGTTAGAGAGAGATAGGTTCAAGGTCACCATTTTGCTGACCTTGAGAATGCGGTGTTGCCACGTCTAGGTGACAGAGATAGGTTCAAGGTCATCATTTGCTGACCTTGAGAATGCGGTGTTGCCACGTTAACATGACAGAGATAGATTCAAGGTCACCATGTGTTAGAGAGAGATAGGTTCAAGGTCAAGGTCAGGAGTGGGGGGTGGGTCCAGAACTCTCATTTTTTCCCTACTGCTATTGGCGCATTTTTACCGCAAATCTTTTAAATTTAAATAATACCGACAGATTTTATAAACACTTAATTATGATTTTATTTTCCAACAAGATTTTGAAATCTAATTAAAACCAGGGGTATGATGTCTCATTCGTCGCTCTAAAGCACCCAGGTTATTTTGAAGCAAGACAGTTAATTGTATTTTTAGAGGGACGTAGGTCTTATCTTATGCGCGATCTCGATCTTTGATCAGTATGCAGTCAAAGTCTTGCTGATTGTGTAACGGTATGTTTTTGCTAGCTTCGAAATAATGAAATTTTGTGTGTAAAGTTGCTAAAAAATCTTAAATGCGGTCCTGTAAATTTGCGTTCTTCTTGCAATTTAAAATTATATTGGTATGCAGTATAAATAAACCTCATGCAAATTGTTAAAGGTCATCTGTTAAAATCCTTTCAGACTAGTGGAGTCGTTTCGCATAATAAAATAATAAAGAATTATAGCTTCCATCGTAAACAATGATACTGTTTAGACAGGTGCTTGCAGCGTCAAATGATTCTGTGAACTCATGTTTTTAAACTTTCTCATATACGTTTCAATTTTTTTACTCCCCGAAAATATTATAAAAACCTATTTCGTTTCAAGGAATAATCTCTTGTAATGGTATTTTTTTAAAGAAACATCTGCATTTCAAAATACATTCCGTTTGCAATTTACGTTGCAAGAAGTATTGCGTTTCAGACTCCTTTGTGTTGGAAATATTAATTTTGATTCGCTTAAAACAAGATCATGCGATTCCTATTGGCCAATGTCAAAATGCACCCCGCTAGAAAATATTCCGATATAGAAAAACAACCCGGAATTTCAGTCAGTCTCAACTAAGTCGAGCTACCGTGTAGTCAGTTAACTTCAAGCCTTGAGTAAGTCGACAGTCAAGTTGAAGACAGATTTCGTTACAGTTCATTACAGTACAGTTGATTTTCAGTTTTCAGTAATACTAGCAAAAAGGCCGGGCCCGGAACCCGTGCCGCTAATTTAGAATTTGTAGTTAGTGCAAAATACTGCCAGATACAGTTTTCCGGATTCCTGTGTTTGATAGTTGTGGGAAATCCATTTCCTTACCGAAAAGTATCGTCTAATTTCCATATAGCTTACCAATAAAAATAATTCTCGTACCGTATACCGGACCTAAAAATCAATAAGTACAGATTTTGTTTTAAATGATCGAATTTTCGATTAATAAAGAAATTCCGGTAGAAGTGGAGAATTAATCTACGAACAATTATTTATCGAAACTAAGTTAAAACCTTTATAAAATTCCAGTGTTTTATAATTTCAGTCCGGATTTAAATAATAAAAGGTTTACATTAAGAATAATAATGAAAGAAGTGGATTATTTTCACTAATAAATTAATAACCAACGTTATCCAAGTTACATAGTTGTATTAACAATTTTGTTTGGGTGAATTTTAATAATGAACGCTTCATTTTTAATACAGTATTGTGGATTTTAAATTTATCGTAAGTTCATGATATTAGGATCGCAGAATATTTCCAAGAATCTTCCAGTTTCTATCGTCCAGCAGCACCTCTATTTTTTTGTGTGAGCTAACGTCAATATTGTGCAATTGGTGCTGATCTCGTTTGTGAATTATCAATTTAAAATAAGGTATCGTAAAAATATGAATACTTTTTCTTGAACTTTGTAAAGCTATGTATGTTTTTTGTTCATATGTTGATTGAATATTCTTTTTATCGTATATAAATGTTTTTTTCAGTTAAGAGCTATTACTTTGGGTATTGAAAATTATTTCTTTGCATTTTGGCAAGCTGTTATATTTTTTTATATTTCTTTTTGGTTAATGAATAAACATATTTTAAATTTAACAAATTCCAATAACATTGACCCATATAATTATGAAAGTCTTTATTTATATTTCGCTTTTTCCAGCCTAACTTTGACACTATTGAATATAATTAACTATTTGATCTAAATTTATTGGATCTTACTTCATTTTCTGATTAATGACGTCCGACTAGCTTAATTAATTAATCTTTCATAATCAGATGGCGCCCAGTTAGTGTATTTTTCTGTGTTTTGAAATCTTTATCTATCCTTTTACTAATTAGACAACTGTAGAACCAATACCTACGACCTGATAATTAAATTTGTAATAAGAATAAGATCTCAAGCCGGCAATTTTGAGCATTATTGTAAAGTATGTATAAATATTTTGATAATTTAAAGTTTTATTGTTTATTTGGTCTCGGTTAAGAAAAAGCTCTGTTTCATTGTCGGTCCAACGTGGGCCTAGAAAAGACATCTGTTTCATTGGCGCCCAATTGCAGGGGGCCTTGTATTGTTTATTTAGTCCGGTAATAAAACATTTGTTTCAATTGCAAATACCCGATTTGTCGGAACTGGAATAGTTTTGCCAAGTTTGTATTTTATTATAATAAAGAAACTTCCAATAATTTTGCTTGTTTACTAATTCATTTATAATTCACTAAATTTAAAAGCACACCATTAAAATATACCAAGTTAACTACTTTAACATGAAGTTAATATTTTAATAATAATTGTTTTGTTTTAAAAATGGTTTGTCATTTGAAAAATATACAAAATTATTTCATTTTAAACAAACTTTTAAAATAAATTTTAAACATTTAACCTTCAACAATATATTTGTAATGCTTTCTAGCTTTTTATTTGTTCAATTAAGCTAGTGGTCTGTAATATTTTCGTATATGTTACTTACATCTTAAGTTCAGCTTATATTCCGGAAGCGTAAGCTTGGATTCTTCTTATACGTGGATAGTAGGCGTTCAAAAGCCAATCAGACATGCCTCAAATTGAAGGCCCATCTTCCTTACCTACAGCGTTTTTCTTACCGTAAGCTAATATTTGAATTTAACTGTTCAACAAAAAAGAAAAGTTGGAATAGGAGGTTTAATCTAACTGACTGCCACAAGTTAGTCCTTATACTTTAGCAGTTCTATTACATCCTAAGTAACGTGTGTAAAGTGCATCTAAATTTAAAATAAATGTTACTGGTTTACTTTGTAGCATAAAGTAGTCTCAACTAAGCATACAGTTTCAAATTTTCAGGTCAGCACGGCATTCCAGGAGTTCCTGGAAATTCAGGACCACCGGGGGAAAAAGGTGTTACCGGACATATAGGTATAATTTTTGCATTTAATAACCCTGAATGAACTAACGAACCTTTATGTTATAGGACCGACGAGACCTAAAGGCGATAAAGGGGGACCAGGGCTCTCAGGTATAATCATTAGATGTAGAAGTAGTTGACATGATAGATTTTAATTCTATGAGTAATGTTAGGTGTTACAAATCTTATATATTAGCTATTTACATACATTGTTTGTACCCAGAAACAACAATTTTATTACGATTATTACCTAGAAGTGTCAGCAAGTCGAAAGTGAGTTTAGCCGCTCTAATGAGCTCTCTTTCATTTTAAGCATGTTGTATTAATTTATTGACGGATAACAAACACCACTGACTTACTCATCCACCTCTCAGACTTTCTCACCCACATCCCCGACTTATTCGTCCACCTTCCCCGGGCTAACCCCCTCAACTTACCTACCCAACTGCCGAATTAAGCAAGAATGCAGAAGCATTTATCGTTTTAAAGAAATACATATCATTACATATTACATATAATTACGTAACCCCAAAATAATCTTCTGTAATGTGGGTGGATTCGCTCCCCTCTTTGTTGTAGATTTCCAACGAAAGATGAAAGCATATTTTGCATTTACATTTGAAGATGGATTAATATTAATTGTTAATTAGTTAATATTAATCAAGTGATAAGTAAATGTACAACTGTAATTAGTAATATTGTAAAAAAGAATTAAAAAGTTATTATTAATAAAAAAACAACCACGAAAGTATGATAAATGGACATTCATTAAAGAAATAATGTACGAAACAGCTCCATAGTCGAATGTAGGCGTTCTGTATTTCGAGTTAAAAAACCGGAGTTCTAATCCCAGCTTCAGTAAAAAGTTTGTTTATAAATATTTAAAATATTTTATAAATAAGCAATCTTTTTATAAATGTAAAATATACATACATATAAAAACAATAATTACATAAAATTATCCGTTAATTTTATAGACATTGTTTAAGAACGGTCGGCATGTAAAATGAAAATACATATAAATTCATGAAACTTTGTTTAAATGTTCTTAAATACAAATATAAATTTTTGACGTTTTTTATTTTGATATTACCAGATAAAATTCCGAGAAAATAGATTTTAAAAATTCAATTTTACAAGATTTAACATAGGCTCTTATGGCAGTTTTAAAATAATGCTATTACAACCTGAAAAATACTAAACTTAATTTAAAATTTTGCACAAAGATTAGTTAAATAATAATTAAAGTAATTCCGTTGGAAAAGTTGACATTATCAGGTATTTTTTTTTATGATTGACATACTTGAGAACAGCGCTGATAACACAGCTGTATAGGTATACAGTGTGCGATTAAAGTATGGAATATTAAAAAAAAGCAAACTCAACCGGTTTTTTTAAAAAACGCTGAAACACGTCGATTTTGTTTTTAAAAATACACATTAATATGTGTGACCTTCCGACTTTCATTTGTTTCTAAGTTATGACATTATCACAAAAAATTTTAAATGACAATATAGATTTTTAGTAGTGGAATCCGATAGCGATTTTTCTTCCCTTTATGATCATGCAAATAAATCATAAGGTTGCATAACAAAAATTTCGAGAAAAATCGAAATCTCGTTTCAGCGTTTTTTAAAAAACCGGTTGAGTTCAGTTTTTTTAAATATTCCATACTTTAATACCTTAATAAAAAATGTTGTGATGACGTCATAACTTAGAAACAAATGAAAGTCGGAAGGTGAGTCGCACATATTAATGTGTATTTTTAAAAAACAAAATCGACGTGTTCAGCGTTTTTTAAAAAACCGGTTGAGTTCCGTTTTTTTAAATATTCCATACTTTAATCCCACACTGTATATTTGTACCACATTTGTAAAAAAGGAGCGCGCGAATATATCAAATTTTTAAAATGTACGTGGTGGTTAATATTTTTTGACTAATAATTTTTTATGTACGTACTTTTATTTACCAAATAAACAAATAATTAACGCATAAAGAAATTCAACAGATGTTGAACAGAAGCAAATATGAAATATAGAATGAAAATAATAACATTTTTACTTCTATCAATCTTTTGACTGTGTGTTTGCGCAGTTATCAATTTTTTCTTCTTTTTCCCCTCACCGTACTTTTTACTTCAAGATTGTACCGACCGTCCTCAAACTATGTATATTTATGTTAACTAAAGATATAACTTGAAAATGTATAATTATAATTATTATATTTATAAAAAATTGTTTATTTATAAAACATATTAAATATTTATAAAAAAAGCTTATCCAAACTGGAATTATAACCTGGGTTTTGTAAATGCAAATCTAACGTGCCTTGCATTGGGGTGTGGTAGTGATATATTATGATTTGTATTTATTTGTAATTTTATTGTAGATTATATTCTGTAAGGTCATTTGTACACAAATCACTCTCGCGGAAAAAATATTTTAACATTGAATTGTTGAATTGAAAAAATTATTTATAAAATATTATATGTTTCATTTTATTTTAAAAAAATTACTGGAACCGCGTTACATACACGTGCGAAACAATATCGCGCGCACATCTGTAAAGTAGCCAGAATCAAGTTTTATATTTAGCAAATGTAGTGACCGCAGTGGCCTCTTTTGACACCAATAATAACTAAAAATCCAAAGAAAATATATTTCCAATTGTTCGTCTCCTGATCTTATTAATCCATATCTATTAAAACGAAACAAAAAACAAAGTGAAGTACGATTAATAAGTTTTTCTTGTAAACTTTTTTTCATGAAAAATAACTTTTCCTTAAATCCGAAATAGCACGAGGATAGAATAGACTTTAATTTCGTTTAAGTAGGGTGTAAGAATTTTAAGAAATAAGTGACTGACAAGTATAGAGCGAAAAGCATTTTATGGGTCATAAATTCCTACATAGTATAGACCCTTAAGATTTTATAAAACAGGTTGAAACAGCGGATCTATGCCTGATATTTTGTAAACAATAAGCGTCATTAACGAACAGATTCTGTGTCAACATAAGTAAGGCATGTAAGAATGTTTTAGAACTTGTAGTCAACCTATTATCATAGTATATGAACCGCATTCCAAAATAAATATCAGTAATAATTTTAAGGCGACGAAATATTACCCATCAGCTTTATAGCTTGAAGTAGTTTTAACTGATATCTTAAATTTGTAGGAGCACCCGGGCCTCCAGGAGAACCTGGCGCCTCAGGGCCACGAGGAAAAAAAGGTGTTACCGGAGTGAGAGGTATAATTTTTTACATTTAATAAAGGTGTAAGCCTAACCAACCTAAACATTATAGGACCGGTGGGACCTAACGGGGATAAAGGACCTTATGGCACTCCTGGCTTACCTGGTTTAAAAGGAGAACAAGGCATGTTCATTATACGTAAAAGTAGTTTTAAGTGGTTGGACAGATCTTAACTCTGTAAATAAGGTCATAAGCAGCAATATACATTTAGCATTTTTATTAGGCTGTACACAAGTACAATAACTTTGAATTTATAAAAATTTACACCATCGGCTGACAAAAGATTGCCAAAACTGCGGACTATCAACGCTATATCTTAAACCGTTTTCCCGTGAAAAGGAAGCTTGTATGTATTGACATAATTTAGATACAAATGTGTATTTTGGAAAAAACGTTTAAAATATGGTATTGACTCAGTTAACTGGTCAGATTACAGTAAAGTTAAACGCTTTCAACAAATGCTTTTATGACAATTAAATTTCCGGAATGCTTGCGGCGTAGCACTATGGTAGTGCCACACAACCATTCGCAATCGAGCGTGTTCGGACATGTTCTAACTTGCGCTCGCCTGGGTTGCAGACCAGTTGACTCAGTTGTTACGGAGTAGTAGAAGAAATAAAACGTATGTGCGTTGCACTGTTGGCAGAAAATGAGTAACAAGATTCTGAAGCAGTAGATTAATATAAAATATTCCGTGCAAATTGGCAAGAGTGCGAGTGAAACAACAGCCTTATCAAGAACAAACCATAAAGAAATCAAGTGTTCTGAAAGGCATAGGCGGTTTAAGGAGAGGGATGTCTACGATGACGCAAGAAGTGGATTTTTGACCACGACGATATTCCTGTGCATGATGCCTTATATTTTTGCGAAGTCCCAGTCAAAAGAAACTTGGACCAACCACCTTACTTCCCTGAGTTAGCACTTTCTGATTCTTGGCTGTTTCCAAAATCAAAATGTCTTAAAAAGACACAGATTTGATGGCATTGCGAATATCTATTGCGCTCCGCCACAAATATAATGCATATCGTTCCGTAAAACCCGTCTCAGAAATGTTTTCGGCAGTGGCACATTCATCTATCAAGATGTGTCGCTTCACTTGGGGACTACTTTTAAGGTCAAAATAGCCGCTACTGTACAGATAAAAATCTTTAACAGCCCATTTCTGGAATTAAATTGTCACACCTATGTGAATAACAAATCATACTGTTTGTAACGGTCTAAAACCCTCCTAGCGCGTTTATATTAATCATTTATTTTTTGTCTCAAAGTTTATGCCAGCACAGCAACCTGGCATAGTCACTACACTTTTTCTACTAGGCCATGCTGGTAGATTAGAGTATCGTAAACCGCCGCCGTCATATTGGAACGAAAAAGCGTGTTTCTAATAATGGACAAATTAGACTAACGTTTTACGTATTTGACAAATTAAGAGGTTTGAACTTCGATATAAACGATAATGCCCGCTTATAATGCCCTACGTGTAATAATGTGTTATATAGATCGTATCACAGATATAAACAACTGACGATAGGCTACTGAAACATAAAAACACCACTGCTTTAGTCTATGGCGTTTGCTAATGGCTGAATAGTTTGTGGAGATCGTAAGCCTGGCTTACATAACACTAGAGAATATCAGTTGTAACGTTATCACCGATTTCGAACGGCGACAAACCTTTTGGAATTTTACTTCAATTTAGATAAATGAGTTAAGAATTTGGAAGAAACTTGGCGTCAGTAAAAGGAAAACAGAAATTCTAACTGAGCAAACTTAGAACGGATGTCAAATTAAGTAAAATTTACTTCGATCACCCGGGGTAGTGTTAGTTCATAATCAAATATCATCACCTCAAACTGCATGGTTGCAATGTTTTATAAATAAATCATAATATCAACATTGCATTATAACAAAATTGTTATTCCAAATACACTATTAGTTTTTAATATACCAAGTTATTTCAGGATCTAAAGGAGAACCTGGTGAACCAGGATTACCAGGTGAAAAAGGAGAATCTGGTACGCCTGAAGCATATGGTAAGTGCTCATACCGTGTCTGAACCCCAAAGATGCTAGGCTAGCGGAGAACGACTTAAAACAAGTCGCACGCGGTATGTACATACTTCTCGGTATATGTTTTTCATTCCTTGACATTATTATGTAAACCATTTTGTAACCCTATTGTAGTGTAAATGAAAAGTTTCAAAGACAAACTTCTATTGCACATTTCTTATAGCGCAACGTATCCACTTATTGGGTTTTGTCCATTTCCATTGATTTTGTCGTGACAGGTTAAGTATTTGAGGTCAAAGCATCTTTATGAACAGTAAATTTACATCAATTGAACCCAACACAGAGCCATAAGTTACAGGTACTAATTTTCTGTACTAATAACCTGTAACTTCGTTATTTAATTGAATTGAAATCTGGTAGAGTTTAGAACACTATGACTACAATGACACAAAATACCAGTGGGAACTGTCCAAAAATCTGATGTTTGAGAATAAATTACACTCGAAACATTTTTGTAATTTTTCCGGTCTCGTGTCTTTGCGTCTAACAACAAATGCTTTTCGATTTTTTTTCCATTCCAGATTGGCGATGTCTTGAATCTAAAGTTATTAGAAAGTATAACAATCAATCCTATCCAGGACTGCCTGGAAGAAAAGCGAGTGAGTCTCTTATATTGTACCTCAGAACTTTTATGTTTTACACTATTGATGGGTTTCAGAATGCCTGATTACTCAGGTAAGCAATTGCACACATGAAGTTGACTTCTTGCAGACCGAGAGAATACTTGCTACATCTGACGACAAGGTATATGATTGGGATGATTTTTCCAGAACTACTCTGTACGAAAAGGATATTAATCATGGATTTGAAAAGTTAGTTACATGAACTATCTAGAAAAGTTGCGAGTAACTAGGTATATCTAGTTACTTTAATTTTGTTACATGGTGAAATAGTATATTGAAAAACGAGTTTAACACGAGCCGCTTGCGGCGAGTTTTCTAAAGGACGAGCGCAATAATGACTTATGAAACGAGTTTTTTATGCTATTTTTTCTATTTTGCGTCTTTTATTCCCTTTTTAAATAAAAAAAAATCGCAATTTCAGAATTTAGGGATTTTTGTGGTAGTTGACAACACTGATGACATTTGAAAATTCATTGATTGACACAGAAAATTGAGTGAAGTTTTTGTCAATTTTCTGTTTTTTTTCAATGCTACCAACTTTGAAAAAGTTGGGCTATTAAAGCACTCAAATGAGCTATTAACGCACTGTTTTGGGTGCTTTAACAGCTTTTTTCTACTTTGCGTTTATATCAAGGCTCATTCAGAACCGAAAGTAGTGCTGAACTAGCTCATTTGAGTTTCGAATTAGAACTAGTGTAATTTAGTTTTTCGAGGTTGTCAGTCATGAACCATGACAAATGAAATGTCATTGAAATCATTGTTAAATTAAAATTCGAATTTTCAAATGTCAAAATTTGACATTTATCGATTGTTGGTATCAACCACGATAAAATTCCCCAAATTTTAAAAGTGCGAAATTTTATTTTAAAACGGATAAAATTAATAAAAAGAGGTGCAAAGTACAAAAAATAGTATAAAGAACTCGTTTCATAAGACATTTATTGCACTCATGCTTTAAAAAACTCCAGCTATGCGGTCGTTTTTTAAACTAGCATTCGTGCAATAAATCATTTCGTATAAAACTTGTTCTTTAATATACTATACTATATACGCAAAGTAGAAAAAAGTACTTTTAGTAATTTTATTTGAAAATAGAGTAAATGTGGGTGGTTGTTTCTAGGGTTCCTAAATATGAACTGAGCTGTGTGTTATTTAGAGTTAAGTCAAGCATGTCAAATTTTCCTAGTGACATTTCATGTTTTGAAATTATTTATTAGAAGGTTGGTGATCATGAAAATTGGTTTAATAAATTAAACTGTCAGTATGATAATTATATAAATCTGAAATTTGGTACAATTAATACTTTATTAAAAACTGTCGTAAAATTGATATATGTACTATACTAGTTTTATAAATTCTCTACAAACAATAAATAAATGATAATGTGCACATTAAAAAATTTTACATGCAGAAAAATAAACATGACAGCATAACCTAAAATTTATAACTGACAACTGCTGAATGTTGTCACTAAAGTAAAAAGAGAGAGAAAAAAAGTATCTCTGTTTCAGACAGCTTAGTTTTGGCCTAGAAAGAGATAGATTTTGACGCCAGTGTCCTAACTCTAAAATAACACAGTTAAAGTTTTCATTTAGGAACTCTAGTTGTTTCCACCGTTTAGACGTTTTAGTTAGAGTTTCTAAATATAAACTGTGCTCTGTGTTATTAGAGTTAAGTGACGCAGGTCAAATTTTCCAAGTGACATTTTATATTTTGAAACTATTTATTAGAAGGTTGGTAATCATGAGAAATAAATTAAACTGTGAATATGACAATTATGTAAATCTGAAATTGGGTATAGTTAATACTTTATTAAAAGCTGTCGTAAATTATTAGATACATATGTACTATAGTAGTTTTAAAGATTCTCTACAAACAGCACATAAATGATAATGTGCACATTAAAAACTTTCACATTCATAAAAATAAACATGACAAAATATAACCTAAAATTTATAACTGACAGCTGCTGAATTTTGTCACTAAAGTAAAACGAGACAAAAAATATCCCTATTTCAGATAGCTTAGTTTTGACTTAGAAACAGATAGATTTTGACACCCGTGTCCTAACTCTAAAATAACACAGTTAAAGTTTTCATTTAGGAACTCTAGTTATTTCCACCGTTTAGACGTTTTAGTTAGAGTTCCTAAATATAAACTGAGCTCTGTGTTATTTAGAGTTAAGACATTTTATATTTTGAAACTATTTATTAGAAGGTTGGTGTTGGTAATCATGAGAAATAAATTAAACTGTGAATATGACAATTATGTAAATCTGAAATTGGGTATAGTTAATACTTTATTAAAAGCTGTCGTAAATTATTAGATATAAAATTGAGATATGTACTATAGCAGTTTTAAAGATTCTCTACAAACAGCACATAAATGATAATGTACACATTAAAAACTTTCACATTCACAAAAATAAACATGACATAAAATATAACCTAAAATTTATAACTGACAGCTGCTGAATTTTGTCACTAAAGTAAAACGAGACAAAAAATATCCCTGTTTCAGATAGCTTAGTTTTGACCTAGAGAGAGATAGATTTTGACATCCGTGTCCTAACTATAAAATAAGACAGATAAAGTTTTCATTCAGGAACTGTAGTTTTAGTAAGGTATAGAAAAGGTATACAAGAGCACCTAAAAGAATACAATATTTTTTCTTATTAGCAACTTTTATGATAGATCATAAAGAAGGCTGGCAGGGTATATGTACTAACTTTTAATTCTAAACAACTTTTAAACAATGTTTTTTGTATCGCTTATTCTCTTCGAATAGGTACGATACTTTACTCTTGTGTAAAATTTATTTCTGTCCTGTTAGGATTAGAAAATTGTCTCCTACGGTTATTTTCGAGGACTCGGTTGAACTGGTAATTATTAATCAGGTAACCGAGGTATTCAGTCTTCATTTGTAAAAAGAAACATTTCGGCAATATTACCGACATTGGGTAAATTTTGAAATGTTTTTAGTACTTTGCATTCGTATCTCGTTGCATTCCTGTGAAGTTTGTGATAGAATCAATGTGGTTTAAGATAAACAAGTACCTACTTTGTAAAACGTAATTGGCGTATTCATAGAGATATTTTTTTGTTTATTGTTTCTAGCCTTATATGGTGAAACTCCATAATGATGAAATAAATAAAAAATAAAAAGTTTATTATAATCTACCTGACAATTGGTTCGACAGCTAAGCTGTCGTTATCAAAGGTAATATAAATATAAACAAACATGTCGCTAAGGTAAATACAAAAAATAAAAGATAAAAATAATAAAAGTTAAATATTTAAATATGATATCGTGTGTTCTGCCACACATGATTATTTTTGTTTTCAACCCTTGACTGGGCCTTAAAATCCAGTTCATTATTATTTTGTTAAATATTTCGAATACATTAAGTTAATTCCACAACAGAAGGTGAAATATATTCAAATGTGCGAATATGCTACCTTTACCTGTTAGCTGTAATATTTCCTTAATTTATTCTTAATCTTGAGCGTAGGAGGGACGCATTTAACCATAACAAATATATCCCTTACTTTATGATAGCCTTGTATGTACGTGGAATTTAAAAAACAAAAATACATATGTGGTCTGCAGCAGTCGCATATCCAAAATGATTCTGCCCGTTTCATCACCTACAATGTTATTTGCCTTCATACAAAAGTTCTCGATAATGTATTATAGTACATATTTTACAAGTCTTAGTTATAAATAATCTAAGCAATATTTGGTAAACTTAACTAAGCTTAGGCAATCATTTTTAGAGCATATAACCTACAACGTAAAAGTGGAAAAGTGGGGCATGGAAGTATGGTGCATGGACGGTCTTTCTTTTACTATTCAATTGATAGAGTTCAGAAAATTCTTACTGTTGTCAAATTAGACTTATCCAATAATGTTACTGAAGAACTAAGAATACCCCGAATACATACTGAAGACTTCGATTACCTTTTCAATGAAAATGAAGATAATCCGTTGGAATTTAAAGTGGATGAAAATGGTTTATGGATTCTGGTGTCTATTAAAAAATCAGGCGATGTCGCCACCGTCATAAAGGCATGTAGAATATGTATTTATTATAAAGTCTCTTGATAGTTATACTGTCTGCAATTGACAATGCGCCATCTGAAAGTTTGTAAGAATTTTAACAATAACGTATCTATTAAAGATAATCTTCTCGGGAGGAGGGGAGGATATAGTTTTCTGTTCAGGGGAGAGTTCATTTAGTATATGAAATTTTGAAGAGATATTCAGATATTTTAAGAATGTTGTATTTTCAATTGCAGGTAGTAACATATTTAAATGACTATTCTAGTAGCTAGAAACTAAAGATTATGCGTATGAGAGAGATGTTAGTGTTAAGCAGACTCCAAACTAGTCTAAAATATCGCAAGGTTATTTACGCTAAAAGTCACTTTTGTAAAATTGCAACAATATATTTTTGTATGCTAGTACGAAAGTTAGAAGAATCTGACTTGTATTTTCCGTACTTGCAACGTCAATGAGAATTTTTGTCCACAAAGAAATTGTTTACTAAACAATATTTTACTTGAAAAATTAAAATAATATTGCCGTAAAATATAGCAAAATTCTAAAAGTAACAAGACTTGACTATTCGGGTACTTAGATTGCAAAAACCACGGTTCTGCTCAATAAAATTTCCCTACTACTGTATAGATCTTCATTTTTAAAAGAAGTTTTTTCAATTTTCTTAATAGTATACGGGTGTCTGAAGCCACCCAGAATATACAGAAATTAAAATGGGACAAATTTAATAAGATCAGAGTTTGCTGTGGACTCCTTAACTTGAAATATTGATGTAAATTTTATTCCCAAAAACACCAATTTTCACTGCTCCAATAAATTATTTTACTAATAGCAATTATCTTTTCGGATTGTAGCAATATAAGTTAAATAATATCGAATTATGAAAAAATAAACTGTGTCACCAAAATCAACTTATTTTTTTTTATTTTAAAATAATTGTTAAATTACTTTGCCACTGTAAACAACAATTATTATTATTGTAATATAATAAAATTTTGACTCTATAGTAATATTTAATTTATTCTTTTGTTTGCAATAAATGTCACTTTGTTAAATTTGATGTATAATAATAAGCCACAGCAAGATCTAATCTGGCTTCATACACCCTGTATAAAAAAAGTTGTACACCAGTAAATAACAAAGTAGTATACAGCTTGTACCAATTCCGTTGGCGGAAAAGGCATTTCGAATTCCTATAGCTTTTATAGTGTAGCAGTGGCGTGCGGAAGTACGCACTGGTTTAAATTATTGGAAGTTCTGTTATATCATTCATATACAATTTATTTACAAGAAATTAGCATGAATGCGTCGGTACTTAGATAGGTATACTTATACAGTTTCCTCGCTGCCGGAGTCATTATTTAAATTAAAATGACTAGTCGTTCCGTAATGACGTCTACATGATGTTCGTTTTCCATATATTTATCTATAGTCATCCATAGCAACGGCATCAAACTCGTTTTCTGTCAATCTTAACGGCTTCTAGTTTAGAATCGGCATTTTGTTTTGCAATATTATTTCTTACTTGAGCCCAAATGTCTTTCTGTAGGATTTAAGTCCGGGTGGTTCACATTACTTTCTGACTGTATCCTCCGTTACCCACGTAAGGCAGGGTCTCGTTACCCCCTCAGATCTCGACTCGGATCCTAGTTGTAAACCGATTACCCGACTCCTCAAGCGACCCTACATCCAAATCTAAAAGACAATCGGCCTACCT
Source organism: Agrypnus murinus (assembly GCA_929113105.1). Taxonomy (NCBI): domain Eukaryota; kingdom Metazoa; phylum Arthropoda; class Insecta; order Coleoptera; family Elateridae; genus Agrypnus; species Agrypnus murinus. The sequence continues at coordinate 152,387,402 of OV816028.1, read as the reverse complement.
ACGCTTCCCGAAACCCGAATATCGCTTCGTTCGATTAGCACACTCCTATTATCTTGCTTTTCTTTCTATTTAAATCCCATGTGACTTACAATTTTATATGGGGGGGGGGACTTAAACTTCCGGTGCACTTTTCAGTTTTTGTTGCAAATGTTTTATTGTAATGCGGCATCCTTCATGTTTTTCGTAGTCCGGAATATTTGTCAAGGTTGTTTTTCTTTTATTGGGCTTTGCAGGTGCGAACCTTAGCTATGTGTTTGGATTTGTCTCTTTGAACGCCGTTGTTTCTTGATGAATCGTTTCCACTGTTCGTAAAGGCACTCCAGTAACTTTACAAACATGATTTTTAACTTCAGTTTTATTGTCTTAGGGTTAATAAACACTCAACATAATTATCTATTTAAACACATTATACACAATTTGTTTCGCATAAACGCTTTAAGGCTTGGAGTTAAACGTGTTCTTTTTGCTGGTACTTAGAACCTGTACCCATTCTTGATATACGCAAATAGTGATAATATCCGGATAATCGATACTTGTAAATAATAGATTATTAATTTGCATTTTGACTCTTCTTCTTGAAAGTCGAAATGAAAATAATATGAAAACATTAAGTTCTAAATCGGATAATTGCTAACATTCTTTAGCACAATAACAGACTTGCTAATACCACCCGTAATGTGATTTTAATTAAATATATTATTTTGGCAAGTGAAAGCGGATTTGCAATAACTGCAATGCTGTGTCATTGCAGTATATCATGTATTTTCTTTACATTCCTCTGTTAATCTTTTTTGTTAATGTTTACTACTATTAGATGATTATCTTGTGGGTACTACGTAGTAAATATAAAATTAAGAATAGAACGTTTATAAAGTACTATCGTGTTTATTAACTGCAAGTATAGAAAAGCACGCCAATAAAAAGCTTCTGAGGGCATTCTGGGGTTACCCTTCACAACGTCACAGATGATATTTCGTTCCAAGAATCTTTGCCAACGGAATTGATATTTACTGTAAATGCTTGCGATATATCAGATTTAGATGATATGAGCTAACATCTCGTAACATATACAAATGCTCCGCCTTCTGTATTTGCAACGTAAGCAATATATTACATTTTTTATTTAGATTAGTAGTGAGAAACTAGAAATAGAAGCCGTCTTAAATGTGGATTTGAACCATAAACACTTTAAAGGAATGTTTATTGCATCAGGAATACTCTACGGATTTGTATTTGAAGACTCATCAAGCAAGTTGCAAAATACATTTGCATTAGACTTATACACATGTCAACTCGCTCAAACTTCTGTTGATGAAACTAACTTTCAGAATGTCTTTAGTAGACGACTGACGTCTCGTCCAATAGTTTATCCTACTTCGATGTACTACCATAAAACTAAGGTAAGAAACTAATAAATGGCGTAGAGCTATAGTAAACCCTGCTGTTATGTTCTTTCTTTCAGACTCTCACCGTAGGCAACCACAACTATGGATATTGGACTTGTGATCTAGAGTGTTTCTAAGTTTCTTTATAAACCATTAAGTTTATTAACTCATAACTAAAAGTGTCATTTTAAGCAACTTAAGTAACTAACTTTAATAAGTGTTTCTACATATAATTGTTAATAAAAAGAGAAAGGAGAGATAGAGGATCTCTAATTCGCCTTCAGATTAAATAAATAAAAATACTAAAAGTTGTTTAAGCTTGATAATGCTTTAACAAGCAGTGAAGGTTTTAACAAAAATTTAAATAAGAAAATCTAGTTTAAGACATTCATTTAAAAAACTAAAATTAATCAAATAAGTTAAAAGTTGAATGGTTGAAATATTTAAGGTAAAATCGCAATTTAACTAACTACATAACTTTGTGAGAAAAAAAATTTCCATTCACTTTTGAATTAATTTACAAAGATCGTTATGTGTAGAAAATAAAAGCTGATCTTAGCCAGCACGATAACATAGAAAAACCCAGGGCTAGCAAATAACATGCCATTTCATAAATATAGACCCCCAACCGTTACTAGAAAATTATCATTCAAATATATTGGGATATAACTATCATAATCAACCGCACAATACAACATAACAGCCTGATATGTTAATAATTAACAAAGAAACCAAATACTGTACTATAATCGACTTTTCTGTGCCATTAGATGCAAATATAAATAAAGTTTACAGGGCCAAAATGAAAAAGTAGCCTTCTTCATACCTCATGGCACCGATTACTATGATCACCCTACTAGAATTTAGTCGGATTCCACCCCCAGTCGGGATTTTTATAGTGCCAAACATCGCATTGACACGGGACCTACAGTTTTATTTACTATCCGAAAAGAAGGCGTTTTTTAAATTTTTTTCCGCTATGAAAAATTACCCCAGCTCGGCTGGGGATCGAACCTGCGACCCTTGGATTATGACCAAACATGCAAACCACCTGATATCTGAATCAAAGATTAGACAGGGTTAAGATAGGAAATTAGCATAAGAGTACTAGTTATGAAGAAAAAACGACCAATCTTTATGGTCTAATTTCCCCTGAGACGCTAGATGTCGCAACAATACCATGGGCATTCATATTCGCTGACGACGGGCACAAACGAAGCTGGCCATAATAATATGACTGGTGCTGAATTAACAACCTATATAAATCGCGACGGTCGCTAAAATATGAATGGCGCGAAATCCAGAATAGTGAATGTATACTAAAATTAGCTAATCTCCAAGATTATCTCAAGAAATAAATCTACTGATTTGTTTATCGTATTGTATGCTATAATATTTCACAAAAACAGAAGATTACCAAATTTTCAGCTCCCAACACTTCTCCTGTGTGTAGATACAGCACTATAATATTTGAAAAACGGTCGATTTTTGGTCATTTTTTCCGTCCGTCCCATTTGCACCAAATTACTTGGACCAGTGGTTATTTTTCTTCTTTTTTTATTGTATTTTATTTTATTTCTTTCCTGTGTTCTTCTTGTCTTACTAGTAGTTTTCCTTTTACTAACAAGTGATCGGACATTTACTAATAATTTTGACTGACAGATTTCTACTAGCACATGATCAATTTGGTTCCTGGTTTTACCATCGGGAGATACCCACATCTCTTTATCTACGTTTTTGTGTTGTAGAATAGCTACCTTCACTTGCATTCTTCTTTCTACGGCAAAGTTTAATAGCATTTTTCCATTTTCTTGCTTTCTTCATGTAAGCTATGCTTCCCTAGAGCTGGTTGGTAGACGTCTTCTTTCCCTAGCTTTGCATTAAAGTTCCCCATAATTATTTTGACGGTATGTCTCGGTATGACTTAGAAAATTTCTTTTAATTTGTCATAGAAATCTTCCTTGCTCTCTTCATCTGACACTTCCTCCTTCTATATCTGACCATTCGTATTTGACTCCATCCACATCTATCTTGCGATATCCTACTCGAGTTTCTTTCCCCTGTTTTCTCTTCCCGGGCTACTTTTCTTATTGCTAGTTGTACCTTTCGTTCTTCCATTGGTTCGCTTTCTATATAAATACTGTTTGGCAGCTTCTGTTTTTGCTTTAAATCTCTATCTTGTATTCAAAGTTTTCGCACTCCACGAACAGTTGTGAAAAGTTACAGAACTTTCATAATGGCATTATATAAATCACATGCAGTCAGGAGGAATAGAAATTTGAATATTTAGTGAGTCATAGGTTTATTGTGAAATCTGATAACTGTTTTAAGTCTTTTTAAAATTGGTGACTTTTGTGTAATGATGCTTTTAATGAGCTTCATATCCATCACCATTTGCAAGATCACTATTCTGTGTGAAACGTATCTAAATATAATTAAAAAGTAAAATCTTACAAACAATAAAAATTTTTTTTTAAATCTTGTATGTAAAACCTGTCAAAATTGTGATATTTAGAAAATTGCATTTTACCTTTAACAATTTAGTTAATAATTTTTCTAGTTCTGCTCCTCGAGAATTTCAAACATTTAGGCCTTTGTGGTACATGTATTATCACTTATAATTTTAATATCCACAGTGTCAGAATTCAATTTTTTAGATTAAAATTGAAAGATTTTCAAGTGTTGAATATCAACTTAGGTATTAAATGTTGTAGAAATCAGTGGAAGTATGGAGTTTAAGACTTTCAAGCTTAACAAATTTAAAATTCTAGTATGCTGGTAATAGTGAGCAACAGATATCACAGCATAACTGTTGTTCCGTAGTCCGCCAACTGCCCGAGGATACAAGGTCACACTCGGCCAGCTGAAAATATATGCGAAAGTGCAATTGCTGGTTATTCTTTTGCTGTGGCCATACCTTACATGCACTTTGTCTATTATATACTAACAAGAAATCAGTTCAAAAACCTTAACCAATTTTTAGTTATAAATATAAAAATTAATCATGTAAAACAGAAAACATCTATCAGATTAAAAATAAAGGCCCTAAAGGTACAGAAATCTCTAACTAAATTTGCTTCATAATATATTTTTTCTACTATAAAGTGCAGAATTTCTTAAAATTTTGAATATTCTATACTTTTGTAGAAAAAATATGTAAACACACTTAGGGAAAGAGTTATTGTAAAACTCATAAGATAGGAGCACGAGCTAAACCTTTATACTTATTTTGTCATTTACGAATTTACATTGCAATATTGTATCATGGAATATATATGAAATCATGTTGTAACTGTGGAGTAGTTTCACAAATTACATATTTAGGCTACACAACACATGAAAATCATGATTTCTTGAGTTACCTCGCAAAAAAGAGGTCTTGGGAGACAGTAGAGTCGAAATATAGTGTAATATTACACTGCAACATTGACATTATTCTGGAAACCTTCCAAGACTCAAATAGACTTGTTTCTGGCTATTATTTCATTTCAGTGCTTCAGTAGTCATGGCACAACACACATATATTTATACTAATCACAAGCCCCAAGTATTTCCAGGGTGGTTATAGGTGACTCCCCTTTGAAAGTGCTTGAGGGCTTATACTAACATCCAGTATAGATATGTGAGTTACACAACCCCAAAGGATACCAAAACTATATAAAAATAGCTCTCTTTTTTAACGATAATGCAGAGAAATAGTAATTTGTTCGTGTTATTCCTAACCATTCTTAACCTATTATCAATATACGTAATAACAGCAAATACGAATCACACTGACAATAAATAAATCTGTTTATTAAGTTACAAAGTTCATAGCACACTATCAAAGTTTTTATTTTCTTATTTTGCTGATACAAAAATACATTATATCAACAATACAAACAGTACACGAGTTCAACAATTAAATGGAGAATCTGGAAACTCTAGTCTAGATTATATCAAAATGGTTTCTTAAATATGCAAGCATATGTCTTTTAATAATTTGCTTTTTAATAGCAGTTATAATTACAAAAATTACATGCAAATGGTCATTCACACTATAAGAGAGCAGTGGGTGCTTTTGCAAACTTCCTTTTTTTGAGCATTTATAATTACAAATATGACATCCAAATGGTTTTATCACCACTATGAGTGAGCAAGTGCTTTCAAAGTTTTCTTTTTAAAAGCATTTATAATTATGATAAATATTGTATCTAAACAGCTTCTCACCACTATGAGTGAACAAGTGTGTTTGCAAACTTTGTGTTTGTGAGCATTTATAATTATAAATATTTCATCCAAATGTCTTCTCACTACTATGAATGAGCATGTGACGTTGCAAATTTTGTTTTCGTGAGCATTGATAATTACAAATATTACAATCAAATGGTTTCTCACCACTATGAATAAGCAGATGCTCTTGCAAACGTCCTTTTCGTGAGCATTTATAATTACAAATATTACATCTAAATGGCTTCTCACCATTATGAGTGAGCATGTGCCGTTGCAAATTTTGTTTTCGTGAGCATTTATAATGACAAATATTACATTCAAATGGTTTCTCACCACAATGAATAATCAGATGCTCTTGCAAACGTCCTTTGCGTGAGCATTTATAATTACAAATTTTACATTCAAATGGTTTCTTACCACTATGAGTGAGCACGTGCTGTTGCAAATTTTGTTTTTGTAAACATTTATCATGAGAAGTATTGCGTTCAAATGGCTTCTCACTACTATGAGTAAGTAGGTGCATTTGCAAATTTTGTTTTTGTGAGCATCTATAATTACAAATATTACATTCAAATGGCTTCTCATCGCTATGAGTGAGCAAGTGCGTTTGCAAATTTCGTTTTTGTGAACATTTATAATTACAAATATTACATCCAAATGGCTTCTCTGAACTATGGGTGCACATGTGCCTTATCAAACATTGTTTTCGTGAGCATTTATAATTACAGATATTACATCCAAATGGCTTCTCACCACTATGATTGAGGATGTGCTGTTTCAAAGTTTGTTTTTGTGAGCATTTATAATTACAAATATTACATCCAAATGGCTTCTCAGCACTATGAATGAGCAGGTGCTGTTTCAAATGTTGTTTTTGTAAGCATTTATAATTACAAATATTACATCCAAATGGCTTCTCACCACTATGAGTGAGGATGTGCTGTTTCAAAGTTTGTTTTTGTGAGCATTTATAATTACAAATATTACATCCAAATGGCTTCTCACCACTATGAATGAGCAGGTGCTGTTTCAAATTTTGTTTTTGTGAACATTTATAATTACAAATATTACACTTAAATGGTTTCTCGCCACTATGAGTCAAGAGATGCCGTTTTAGTATTTGTTTTTGTAAGCATTTAAAATTACAAATATTACATCCAAATGGTTTTTCGCCACTATGAGTTAATAGGTGACGTTTCAGTAGTTGTTTTTGTAAGCATTTATAATTACAAATATTACACACAAATGGTTTCTCACCTCCACGTGTAAACTTATCTTGCTGCATATTTTTGTTCATTGTGCTTTTATAGTTTTTATATTACATCTAATTAATGAGTAGCATGTTGGTCATCAACTACCAAGAAATTACCAGTCAATCTGTAATGATGGACGTATTTGTTGTGTATTTTTGTTCTATGAATTATTTTAGTATCCTTTTTTTTTTCAAAAAATATTCTATTGCAATATTTATAACTGGATGCTGTGGCAAAACAAATAGATTTAGTTAAATCATTTTACACTGCTGCTGCTAATTTTATGTTAGATAGATCTGGGGCACCTACCGAACATGAGAGTCACATTGAGCTGTAAGATTTTACAACATTAATACAAACGATTTATATAAAATGAAAAAACACATTAATAAGAATATTTTTAACCATTCAATAAAAACTTACAAGTTTTGCTAATGCCAGTTTGTTGATACTTATTATTGGATTGACATTATCAAGTGGTTATATATATTATATGGTATTTTTAGATATGATATAATAATATAATCCTATATATATATATATATATAGTGTGTACTTGTAATTCCAGGTTCCAGGCATTATATTAATTAATATTATTTCTGTCTCAAAGGGAGCGTCACACAATACAGAATCAGGCAGAATATTCCAAGTGCGTTCATCCGCGCAACATTCAGGGAGAGGGGTGCGTTCAGCATTTATGATCCTGACTACGATATCTACTCCGGAACGTTTTTCTATTGCTACTTTATCAGATCAGAGCATATTCTGTTATTTATCTATTTTCTTCGATTTATATTATATTAAAAAGATAAAAAACTCATAAAAGGTTATTAACAATTCTATATTGAGGTGATATTAGATCACCTCATTGAACATTTTATTAACGATAGATCGGAAACGTGAAAACAAATATTTCACATATCAGATTTAAATCAAAAGAGGGACATGCTAAGTGATAGGCATAATTAATATAAAGGTTACACATAGGGTCACAGTTAGGCTCATCAATATTTAAAATAGAAATCAAGAAATAAAATTTCATGCAAACATAACCTAAATTTCATATGCATTTAAAAAGTTGATTTTTATAAAAAAAGGCTATGAATCATTTAGATTGCTTTATCATAATACATGTTTATATAACCCAAGTTACACATTGGGATGGGTTTTTCACTTGTAGAGAAAAAGTAATCTTCTTGTTTAAATTTAGAGGCTACGATCTTTAACGTAGGATGAATTTTTCTATTTTCCAAGAGACCAACTCAGTTTCGCGCTGTCAGTTTACTGAAAACAGATAATTGGGGTCAATCTTGTTATGACTTATATAGTACAATTAGTTTTTAAACTTTCTTATAATAATCCTGAACATTTTCATTATTGAAGGTTTAAATCTTGTCGTTATGCTTTATTTTGGCGATTTTTAACTCTTATACTGTGTTTTTCTTACCATTGTTTTTATGTAAACACTTGGAGAATTGTATGCTAATTGATTTTAGTTGAATCAATATTAAAGCTGGAACTTGCAAATGCATCAATTGATTGATTCGATGTCGTATCGGACTGAAAAATTATGTTTGTTGTAAATTGTAAAGATGTTCCTGTGGAAAATTTGTATGTATTAGTTGTATTGTGTGATCATGCATCTATTTTGTAAAGGATAAACCTGTTTTATTTCAATTTTGTATGTAATTAAGCTATAACGAGATTTGTACATTGTCAATCGTTTTCGTCTTGTATCTTTGTTGCGATGCATTTTAGGATACAAATGTGTTACATTGTTTTAATCCTTGTTTTAAGTACTACAATCCTGTGTTTATAGAATTAAGATTCGTGATAATTAAGAACAGCTTTGCGGGTTAGTGACGTCATAAACTTTACGTGCTTCGATTTTGTTTTGGAAAAATGTCAGTGCAGGCTTTTGTTTCAACAAAATCTATATAAGTTGGAGCCAAATTTAACAAAGTCAGTCGATAAACAGCTTTGGGCGAATCTATGCTTGACTCCGGATTAGAAATCTGTAATTTAAAGTGAGGTTAGATGTTTGGACCATGTGATTAATGTATCAACGTTTAATAAAAACGGAATTTGAATTAAGTTAGTGTTACCTGAATATTTTTAAAAGTTTAAAGAAGATTTTATTATTGTTCCACAACTATTTGAAGTGAACGAGATTATTTAAATAAATTCAGTAGAATTTATTTCCAATATCGATTTATGTATTGACATTTTATCACAGGAAATCAGCTGACAAATACATTGATACAGTGTTACCAATAGAGGATTAACATTTAAAAGGAAACTATCTTTATAATATACCAGGTTGGTTGTAATAAAAAGGGTTCTTTAATTTGATTGACAATATTAAAGTTATAAAGTTTTTTCTTTAATAATTTCAAATTTATTTTGTTAAATCTTAAAGGTTATTTTGAGAACTTATTTTCTTTCAAAAATAAAACAATTCAATTTCTTTATTTCAATTTATTTTTTCATTAAGATAAACATTTTTATTTGTAAACAATTTTGATTTGTGTTGGTTTGTTCAAGTGAATGACTGTAATAGCCCTATGTCAGGCTATTACGACTTTTAATTACATTTGAGCAAGCTTGGGAATCAATTTTTCCCATTGGTCTTATTGTATAATTTTGAACCATTTTTTTTTATTTGTTTCATTTTAACATTGCTATTTATATTCCTTTGAACTAAATAAAGTTTATGTGTTTTTAAAATTACTTATGTGTTTAATTGATGCATATACAAGCATTCAGTTTTCTTTCTTTTTGAATTTAGAGTTTAGCAGTGGTTGTCCAGTTTGCAGGAGCCCTAGTGTTTGCAACATAAGTTTTTCTCCTTTTTCAGGCATAAGAGTAATAAGAGTCTCGTAATTCAAACAATTTATGTTCTATCGAATAACTCTGAGCTGGCTGATTGGAATAAAGAAAAATATATGGGGTGTATTTTTATTTTATTTAATTTTATTTAATTTTATTTAATTTTATTTAATTTTATTTAATTTTATTTAATTTTATTTTATTTAATTTAATAGTGAATTATAAAGTGAAATTCTCGTCGGCAGATTTTTGTAATGCACCGTGACTTGTTGTTTTGAAATAAAACCATCTTCCCCAGTAGAATCTTGGAAAATGTTGTTAGAATGGAACACAAATTCTAACATTTAAGGCAAGAAATATTGTTATCACGTACGTTAGAAAAAAAATCTGGTTGTCGAAAACACCTTAGGTAGAGAATTTGCGTTTTTCATTGTAACGTAAAATCTTTTCTCATGAAAGTACACATTAGCAAAGCTTTTTCATCACTATTTAGTAAAAAATAGAAAAAAATATGAAAAACTGTTATTTGCACCTGTAAATATGCCAGAGACGGCGAAAATGCAAAAAGTCGGTTTTTTGCGTTTACAGCGCCACCTGTTGCCAAGATAAAAAAATGTTTCAAATAAATTATTCATATTTTGATGAGTAGAATCTAAATATGCAATAATTTTGGGGTTCCCATTTGAATTTTCAAAGTTGCCCTCTTTACCCCCTACAAGGGGGACTCATGAGGGTTCTATTCTGGGATCATTCGAACGAGCACATCGACATTAGTAAGATCACCCATCGTCTTGTTAAAAATTCTTAATCCCCCACATTTTAAAAGGGGTGTACGGGTGGTCTGGACCACCCTGTATACAAATATCACCGCCAATATATTATACCTGAAAACTGTTTTATTTTAATAATAATTGCTACAATCCATCACCTGTGAAACAGGTCCCAGAAGCTATGTAGCTTGTGCGGGAAGGATAGGGCGATTATTGTCTTTACGCAGGAGCAACATGCGGCTGCTACCGACTTACAGATGAAACAGCGCAAATCCCACATTTGTGACAGCTAAGGAAAAACTGCAGAAAACCTTAACCAGATCTGTCGGTACCAGGAGTCGAACGGGGCCGCTTGGGTGAAAGTCCAGCACGCTAGATAATACACTACCAAGGCTGTTAATGTTTCAATGTATTATGTAGAGTGCTCTACACGTGCTTCGGTTTGTTAGACCTTCTTCAAAGAGCTGCTCGAAAGCTTCTGCTTGATAGACAAACGTACCCTGCTGAAGTCACCAGCGACCCTTAAGAAGTACCCCCGAAGAATGGACCCGTCTTACACAGTCAAGAAACAGCGAGAAGAATCGCAGCTGATCTGTGAGAATCTCACGAGCTTACAGACAAAACATAAGTGCCGCTACCAGCGGTTCCTCGCCTTCCGACACCATGATGCTCTTACGTCTAACGAATTCGCCATATCTACGACCTTATAAGCAAGGCGCCCTCTAGGCACCTAATTGAAATTGTTTTCTGAACTAAATTGATTTCGTTGTGATTCGTTTGCTTTTTCCATAAACTGCTGCTGAATCATCCGCAAATTCGCATCAAACTAATGTTTTGAGATCACTTCATTACAGGCCCGTAGCCAGAAATTTATTTCCGGGGGGGTTCTGGGGGAATTTATTTTCGGGGTGAAGCAGAATATAAAAATAATTTTATTTTGTCATTTTATTATGTAGTATTAAGTTTAGTTTCCGGGGGGTTGACACCCCCTAACCCCCCCCCCCCTTAAATACGGCCTTGCTTCATCATGGTTGGAACAATGAATCAGGATGTTTGGCTGCTTAAAGGATAACGTTAGCTTATACGCTTAAGTGCTTTGTGTTGTTTTATGCACGTTTAATTTGGTATCACATCACTTCTAATCACGTACAAACTAGACCAAGGCAGCTTTGCGTATTGAACTGTAAACACCTAACCTCACTAAAAAGTTGAACTTCAACCAACTTTTCGGTCGACGGACAAATGTGAGAATAATAATATGAAAATAGATTGTAATTCATTCATTTCGGAAATTCTTACCCGACTGTATATACATCAGTGCTATTTATTTACCATGCAATATATGAACAAAATATGTATATGTGTAACAGTACAAAAGACGTTGCTGTATAATGGGTTGCCTATGTGTGCATAATGCTTTGACTCGATTAATTTGAAATGCAACATAGGGAATTCTATATATTGCAATTTAATTTAAAAGCGTTGTATTTAAAATGACATTAATTGACATTTACATTTTTGACAGCTAGACGTCGAAAATATTTTGAGCCTTCGATGTTTTTACGAATATAGATGCGTTTTCTTATACCTTGACATTATAAAAAAAATTCAGAATGTTCGATTTGACGAAGCGTTTTCTAAATTTAAGCAAAGCAGGAACTCCAAATAATATAGGACCCAACACCTATATTATCTGCGATGAAAGAGAATCTAGATTACAGAGAAGTAACAATTTTCAAAACAATCTTTATATGCTTTCCTATAATATTGAATATTTTTAAGAGAATGCCGTACCATTTCAAAGCTCAACAATAAGAACAACTGGATTAGGTGGAACGTGTTATACAGATACCTTATTACGTCCTTGCGATTGTCTGGTTTCTAAAAGGATTACGGTAGTAGTCAAATTTTCATTTTAATAATTATTGGTTTTACTTTGATGCCTTTTTCCTTTTTAAGGGAGGTTCATCTTTGCAAAATAAGGCAATACGTTTAAAGCGTTCGGTGTTGGAGACACCAGGTCCTACTACTTATGATCCAAAGATACAAGAGAAAGGTTGTAAATATAAACCACCTCCGTGTCATGGAAAAGGAAGATTGTATGTGTGTAGAGTGCCTTACTCTGTATATGCTAGTAGTCCTTCGGTTCCTACGCACATTGATGAGAACGGGTATGCAGTTGATGTTGAAGGAAATTTGGTTAAATGTCCGCAGGATGAACATGATCTAACTTTAGGGCCAGCATTCTACAGAGTTCCTAGGGTAAGATAAACACAATACGTTTTTTGTTTTGTGTCTCAGCGGCAATAAAGTTATTAATCACCATTAAGTGACCATTTAAATTATTATCATGGGAATTGCATAAACCGATTATAACGTTTTGCTTAAGTATAGCGTTTTCTGTTTTCACAAACGGCTTTTTGCATTATTGACGCATTCTAATGAAAATGTAATCAACTACTAAATTAAAATCAACTGCTAAAGGTACATAGACATGTGTATGCAGATACCTAATATCCAAAGATAGTATTAATAAATAATATACGGGGTGTCCCGTTTAACAGTCTACACTTAATTATTCGGGCATGCTTTTATCTATAGCAATGAAATTAACAGGACTTGTATTGAAACACTGTAAAACTAGGCCCACGTTGGACCGTCAATGAAACACTCCTTTTTTAACCCGGAACAAAAACAAAGACCCGCGATTAGGCGACAGGGAAAGAGAAATTATTTTCTCAAACTAAGTTATTTTTAAAAATATTCAAAATATTTATACTTACGATATGTAATGCTCAAAATTGCCACAGCTTGAGATCTTATCTTTACAAATTAGAAGTTTAGATTGTAGGTATTGGTTCTACAGTTTACTAATTATTAAAGGGATAAATAAAGGTTTCAAAGAACACAAAATACATATATTTGGACGTCATCTGATTATGAAAGTTTGATGATAACCTGATACCAGTAACCAAAAACTGGAGTCAGATCTGATAGATTTAATTCAACTTGTTAGTTATGTTCAGTGATGTCAAAGTTAGGTTGGATAAAATATAAATAAAGACTTTCATAATTATATGGGTCAATATTATTCAGTCTAAGTTTAAAAATTTATGTTTATTCGTGAACCAAAAGTTAAAAAAATAACAACTAGTCATAAAAAATCATTAAGTAAAGTCACAATACCCTGCATAAGAGCTCTTAGCAAATGAGAACGTTTTCATACAACAAAATGACACAAATAATCGATACATAAACAATATGCAACTTACGCAATGTTCACAGAATTCAAAGAGTTAACAAATCACAATATCCTGTTCAAATTGTTTAATTCACAAAACTGGATCAAAACAAACCTACACAATATTGCCCTTTACCTACACAGGTATAAACAATTGTTACTGAACTGTAGAAACTAGAAAGCTTCGTAAATTCTGCAATCACTAATAACCCAAAACTGCGAGAATTAAAATTCACAATACCGTAGTAAAAAGAGGTGTTCATTAGTAGAATTAATTCTTTCAAGTAACCGATACAACCAGACAACTTAGATGGAATTATTTATCTAGGTTATCTTAGAAGAAACAATATGTTTCTTTTTATTTATTTATTTGGTTTTAAAACTGTCCGATTTTAAATTATATCCGGGCAATGTTTTATGGAACACTTAAATTTATTAAACGTTCAACTAGGCTACAATAGTCATTCATATTTTTAATCGTATCCATTAACGAGATTCTTTATAGACCTAAAATACGACCACTAGAAAAAACGGGTTACACTTTATTATTATTATCGGTAAACGGCACTAGATTAAACTTTAATTTTCCGTAAACTGAATTTTCCGCAATTACACAATCAACTGTACATTAATATCAACGGAAATACTCAAAAACAATTCTGTAAAATATTCTCGGCAGCCGGCCTCAATATGTATATTACGACAAACCGAGAAACTCTACACGCGACAAAAGTCTCGCGTGGACCCTATTTTCAAGCCCTTGCTGACGGTATCAGAGTCTGTCTTCGATTTATTTCTTTTAAAAATTATTTTAACAGGCGGTACGCTTTCAAATAGACCAATAAGGGAACGACGTGACTTTTTTTTAGCCAACCAAAAATAGTATTTTTACACAAAGAAATTTCAGAACCCGGGGTTTCACAACAAGATTTGCAGACATGATATCTTTCGAAGCGCAGATGTGTTTATTTGAAATTTACCAATAAGCACGTACAAGGAAATCATAAATTAAGGCAGGAGAGGTTTGAATGATATTTTTTCATAGAATTCCAACTTGTTTAAATGGGAATATTTGCAGATTCTCTTTCACATTGACGAGAATAGCTGACAATTTAAATTTTAAAAGACTAGTTTATTCGAAAATATTATTTTTCCCAGGAACGATATGAAATGGTAGATACTAACACGTGTGGAAACAGTACCTTTATTTGAAATGAGATCCGTAAATTCTTATAAAAACAATTTTATTAGTCCTGGAGTGCTTCTTTGAGATTGATATTTTATGTGGTTTATTTTATGCAGTATACCCACGGTGATTTTATATTGAAAGAAAATAAATGAATACGCACGACCGCATTTAGGGTTTTTTGTTAAATATGCATACAAACTTGCATTATTTAAAAACCGACAGAAAAACGTTACAGTGTATGTTTCGACCTTTAGTTTAAGAAATCTTGGAATATTTTAGAATCATTTTTGAACATTTGCTGGTACCAGAAATGTTACCTGTTGAAGTGATATTTCTGTATTTAATGTAGTAAGTCGAACAGCTCCTCTACAAGAGTTGAAAACTTAACAGTAAGACACGAAAAGGGATTAGTTTGATTTTAACATTATCAGGGCATTTTACTTTGATGAATGCTGTAACATAAGTGTTTGAGTCAAGTTGTCGTGGCAGGCATTCTCTGGTGATCTAGAGTACAATTTACATGCAATTAATAGCTTATATTTACTAAAAGTCGTTGTTGTCAACGTTCTAGTAACAATTTGCCTAAGATGTATGCGGAATTCAAATCAATGCAGCGCATTGTTATTCCTTCCTAAACGAGTTCATATATAAGATTTTATCCTTTACGGTATCTGTTAATCATAAATAGAGTATAGTATCATAGAGATTGGCCATTCAACAGTAAAATTGTCCTGTGTCCGGTTTCTCATTTTTTAAAAGCTGCATAGTGCCTGATAATTGAACTGATAATTGAATTTACCCACATAAGATTCTTAGAACTCAAATTTGCCCAAAACTTTTCTTCAGAATTTACTTTCTAAGTGTAGTTATATGGGATTACAATTCAATCATTAAATGATTTATTATAAGAGTGTTCCTAATGTTTCGAAAAAATCCGTAGTAGAATAATGTTATGGATACAACATTTTTTAGATAAGCACTCTATTACGCACCAGCAAACGTTCTAAGATGGGTTCTAATACTGATTTCGTAAACTACAAGTCGAAATACACAAAGTCCTTTTATTGATAGTTATAGCCAGAAGCTTGCCCGAATGATTGAGTATAGACTGTTAAACTGGACAGAACGCGTCAATTGGCATCAGCGCCATTATTATGCATTATTTTAAAGTTGTGTTACCTTATACTATTTTATTTAGAATCACATTTGTTATCGATTTTCAAACTTAAAACCTAATATTCAGTTTCATTTTAAAACTCCTGATGACAATATTTGCGGTACCATCAAATGTTGGTAGTTGGTAAATCAGGGAAATCAATATTTCGTAAACTAGGTAGCCCGTAAAAAGAATCTTTACCCCTAGAGATATAGCTCAATAAACAGATGTATACCACAAACTTTTAATTATGTCATAACTGTGCCTTCTTGAGATCTGTAAAATTTTGTAATACAAAAAGTATGATATTTTCTGCACATATCTAGGTACCAAACATATTATATAAATATAAAAAGTCGTTATGATTGCTTCAGTCGTATATACGACTTTTTGGTTTGAAGTCGCCTAAATTGTTAAATAATTTAAAAACATCAATTTTTAAAAATCAATAAAGAAAATTTGTCCAGGAAAAACTATTATTAAAACTAATAAAAACACATCCAATTAACATGTTTGTAAAGCTTTTGAATTAAAAAATAAATTTTATTATCCTTAAAAATGAACCAAACACCACAAAGTGCCTAAAAATAAAAAATTTTTTGAGAGTCATTGGTAAAATAAATATTTAAGCTATTTAAATGTTTATATAAATAGATTTCTTATACCCTCTACTCAATATATTTTACCCGGAAAAAATATTGATGATAATCTAGCAGCAGATCTTCAAAGAATGATATTTTTAGTAATTTTCCCTGATGATGATACTTATACAGATGAAACTATGAAAGATACCAATTTAATATTGTTGATTTTTATCACTTAATCCTAACTAACTTAATACTAATCTAATACATTAAAGCTCTCATATATTCAAATGTTTATTAAGTTTTGAGATAATGTTAATTACGTTTTCACTCTAATATCTGAGCACTTGTTGTAAAACCTGAGTAATATTGAAAACTGATTTCTTAAATGAGTTAGGTACAATACTGAAACACTTTTTTCGAAAACATCCCTAATTTAGATTATTAGTATTTAAATTCATATTTATGTATTTTTCTTTTCCAGGGAGAAATGAATTTTTCTACACTAAGATACCACAAAGGATGCCGATGGTCTAAAAGCAAAACTAAAAGGTTCGCAAAGTCCTGTACTGAAGGACCAGGACCTGGCTACTATGATCCAAACATAGATTTGTGCGCAAAGAATCCACGCGACGAGGAATATCGTTCGCTGGCGCGATACTTCAGCTTCTTCCCTCGCTACACAGAGGGCGAAATGTTACGCTTGTGCAGAGAAGTAAATATAATTGCTTCCCTCAACTAACTTTTAAAATACTTCAGTAGATGGCAACACATTAATAATCTAATAGTTTTTATTTACATATTCCGCTGGTGCTTGGTCATTAATTTAAAAAAATTGTTAAAGGAAATTGCATGTAATTTTAATTTAATAATGAGAGAAACGTGTGGGTGTACGCGAAGAGGAAATTATTTTCGTTTGCTTAATTTGAATGAGGAACAAAGACAATAAGAAAAAAAAGTTCTAATAGTGGGAAACAGGACAATTTGGTTTAATGAAGATGAATTGGATGCATTTGGTCAATTTTTTGCCTTCTTCTAAACGTTTTAAAAATAGGTTAACTGAAAGCTTCCTAATTTTGAATAATGGGAAAGACAAACAAGGAATTGTAGGATTGTTATTATTCTTATTGTTTTCTACATAGTTAATGCTAATATCAATTTAGAGCAATTATTGAACTTTTGAACTTTAAATCGGTGATTATTATTTTACAGGATAAAAATAATTATGTTTACAAACCTTTTTTCTCAAATCAAAGTGCGTTTGATAAAGGATATTTAAGTTTTTTAATAAAGCGCAAAAGTAAAAATTTGTAAATGTATAAAGATATGAAAACAAAAGATTTATTACTCTTTTATTCATACAGGTTGGTGGTGGAAAGTATTAAAATATAGTATAAGAATTCTACAATAAATACGTTGTATGGTTGTAGCTTGTAGTACCACTCAAAAGATATAGTTATTTGTTTAATTACTACAAAATTTGCATGTTTTTGTGCGTTTTTGACGCGGCAGCGGAGTCTGGCAATCTCATGAGTCCCAAAAGCGCATTTTCTTGTATGAATTAAATGTACTAGTCTTTTCAACCCCTTTAACTAGCAAACTTGTGAGAGTACTGTTTAGAACAAAACAACACGAAGTTAAAACAATTTTTTTCTATTTTGCGTCTATTATATAGTATATTACGATACGAGATCGGTAAGTGCTTTATAACAGATAAAGAGAGAAAGTTGGAAAAACGAGACCCGATGAGTCGATTTTTCCAATTTTCGATATCTGTTGTAAAGCACTTAACGATGAATATCGTATAATATTTTTTGCACTAACAAATTTTTTTAATTACTAATACTTAAATACTATTTAATAAATAAAAAACAAACGTAGAAGTATTTATAATGATTTTTTTAATTTGACGTCGACGTTGGCTGCGAAAGTTCATTGTGGACATACCGCAAAATATACTAACCTTACTTTTCTAATTTTGTAATTTACAAAAGTAAGGTTAGGTATGTCTTACGGTATGTTCACAATGAATGCTATTTTAATCATTGTATACTCATTTATTTCCATAACAGCATCTGGACACGTTCCACGCGAATTGGAACAGTTCTGTGTTGTCATAGCAACCGGTAACGAATCGGTAAACAAACAAAAACAAGTCGGTAGCGCAAAATAGTATATTAAAGAACAAGTTTTATACGACATGATTTATTGCACGAATGCTAGTTTAAAGAACGACCGCGTAGCGGGAGTTTTTTAAAGCATGAGTGCAATAAATGTCTTATAAAACGAGTTCTTTATACTATTTTTTGTACTTTGCACCTCTTTTTTACTAATTTTATCCGTTTTAAAATAAAAATTCGCACTTTTAAAATTTGGGGAATTTTATCGTGGTTGGTACCAACAATCGATAAATGTCAAATTTTGGCATTTGAAAATTCAAATTTTAATTTAACAATGATTTCAATGACATTTTATTTGTCATGGTTCATGACTGACAACCTCGAAAAACTAAATTACACTAGTTCTAATTCGAAACTCAAATGAGCTAGTTCAGCACTACTTTCGGTTCTGAATGAGCCTTGATATAAACGCCAAGTACAAAAAAGCTATGAAAGCACCCAAAACAGTGCGTTTATAGCTCATATGAGTGCTAATAATTCATTTTTCAAAGTTGGTAGCATTGAAAAAAAAATTTAAAAAAAGTAGAAAATTGACAAAAACTTCACTCATTAAAAATCTGAATTCTCAACTGTCACATCAGTGTTGCCAACTACCACAAAATCCCCTAAATTTTGAAATTGCGATTTTTCTTTATTTAAAAAGGGAATAAAAAGCGCAAAATAGAAAAAATATCCTAAAAAATTCGTTTCATAAGCGGCTCGTTTACTCGTTAAATTTGAAGTCGTGCAATAAATTTCGTCTTATGAAAAGCGTTCTTTAATATACTATTTTAAGTCTTAAGAAATCATTTTAATCTCCTAATATACAGTGCGATTCTAAAGTATGGAATAAATTCGATAAAAGGGAAAGTATTGATTTTTGGAAAAATTCCAAAAACACGTCAATTTTGTTTTTAAAATCCGCACTTTTTGTCATAATATTCGGATATACAGGGTGATGCGTTTAAGTGTGGTGACGTCATCGGCATTTTTTTTAAATAGCAACTTGCATTTTTTATTCCATATTCTGACACTTCATCCAATTGCCAAAATGGTAATGTAATTAGTTTGTAACCTTACATAAAGAAATTTTTGAAAAAAATAATTATGAAGACGGGAAAGTGCTATAGTCACCACATTTAAATGCAAAGGAGACGCAAAGTATTGATTTTTGGAAAAATTTCGAAAACATGTCAATTTTGGTTTTAAAGTCCGCACTTTTTGACATATCGGATATACAGGGTGATGCATTTAAGTGTGGTGACTATAGCACTTTCCTGTCTTCATAATTATTTTTTTAAAAAATTTTGTATGTGAGATAACAAACTTATTACATTACCATGTTGGTAATTGGATGAAGTGTCAGAATATGGAATAAAAAATAAATGTTGCCATTTAAAAAAAATGCCGATGACGTCACCACTCTTAAACGCATCACCCTGTATATTCAAATATTATGTCAAAACATGCGGAATTTAAAAACAAAATTGACGTGTTTTTTGGATTTTTCCGAAAATCAATATTTTCCCTTTTATCGAATTTATTCCATACTTTTGAATCTCACTGTATAATAATAGCCAGTTCCGATGTCCGATGTCCACCGAGAAATATCTCGAAAACTAGAAGACTTAGGAAGCTGAAATTTTACAGGCAGGTAGACCTTGCCCCAAAGGGGTGCATGAGTATATTTCTAATCCTAGAAAACCCGAGGGGGTCGCAGGGGAAGGCATTTCTCAAAAAATCGTTATGGCTATATATATATATATCTCTTGAATGGCGTAAGCTACAAACTTCAAATTTTCACAGATTATACTTGCAACAATTCTGAAGATACTAAAATACAGAAATTACCGGCATGTCATCCAGGGCCGGAGTAAGGCAACATTCCAGGGGGAAAAGATCTTTCCGCAAAAATAACTATTATAAAAATCTTGATTGTGAGTAATCTGTAAGAGCTACGTACATGCCATCCGGGACTTTTTTGTAGATCTTTTTGAGATCTACGATTCGTTCGCGTACAGTTTGCCTTTATCGCTTATCATTTTTGCAGCGTAATGCGTTTTGTCCCTGTTTGAGCCAATTTTCTTACTTACTTATTTCACACTTTGCTTATTACACGACATTCGAAAGATTCTCTGAGCAATCTGTATACATAAAAACCTTATCTAAGAAATAAGCTACCAAATGGTAAAAACGGCATCAAAATCTATTCAGTGGTTCTCGAAATTCAACAGTTTTTACAACAACCGAACTTACAAAAACTACAAAGATAATGTGGGCACGCTGCGCAGATTTTCAGCGATCGATGGCGCGTTTTAAGCAGGGGTTCCTGCTTAACGCCGTTGATTTTCAAACGAATATTATGCTAATATATAAGGTAGATAATATAATAAAAAACTACATATATAATACACGACTGCCATTTGTTTAAAGTTATTTTGAAAAATGGCAAACTTATGTGTTTTATAAGGAGCGACGCAACATCGGGCGAGTTTATTTCGACTGTTTTAACTTGAACTTTTTTTACTTCGGATTTACATTTAGCAAACTTTGTTACGGAGTTGTTAATATTTGATTTTTACAATGGAGAAACTGACAATGGAAGACGGTAAAGTCTCCCATCGCATTGTGTCAATGAGTGACGATAAGAACTGTCTATTTAGAGCTGTCGCACACTGAATTTAACAGTTAGATAGTGCACGAGGTGGTAAGGGACCTCATTTCCGGCCACGTGTGCAACAACTGGGAAGAGTTTGAGGTCCTTAGTTCGACTCCCAGCGATGATAATTAGGGGCAAAGAGATTCAAGCCAGAAAGCGAGATGGATAGACAATGAAGAGTCTGGCCCAAGAGTAGATCGATTTATTGCAATCGAAAGAAAGAAACAAGTCAGGGATAAAGAGAGTGAGAAATTAAAAAGAAAAGGTTGGAGAATAACAGATAGACATACAAAGGTCGAACATAAATAGGCTGACAAGGTTAAGAAGAAAAATGCTACAAAGAAAGAAGATAAGGAATTGAAAAAGATAAGGTTGGAAGATAACAGAAATAGACGTGCAAAAGGTCGGAAATAAAGAGGCTGACAGGGAGAGGAAAAAAATGCTAGAAAAAAAGATGAATAATCGAAAAAGAAAGGTTGGAAGAATAGAGAAATAGACGTTGAGAGATTGGAAATAAAGCGGCTGATAGGAAGAGAAAGAAAAATGATAGAAAGAAAGAAGAAGAGGAAATGGAAAAGATTACGACAAACCTTGTGTACGACGAAATATTCAATTAAGGAATCATGTCCGTTCGTTGGTTCATATGTTCGTTCGTCCGCCAACATTACTCAACAATATGCTCAAGTATGCATGCATATAAACTGGTAATTGTTTGCGGTAGGGGTTAAGGACTACTAAAATAGGTAGAAGAGTGTTGGTGGCGGATCCCAAAAATTAACTTTTACAAGTAGAAATGTTTTCTTACTTCGTGGATAGACCAGACGAGTGACATGACCAGAAGGGGACCGTTGATTTTTCAACGGGTATTATGCTAGTATTTTAATATTACCAAGTTAAATGGATGTAATTGAATTGGAAATTTCTATTTATTTCTTATTTTTCATATGTCGCGTAACGGCAATTATTTTTTGTACTAGTACAAAAAATGACTACTTTATATAAAATTTATTTAAAATAAATTGATATAATAGTGTAATATTCTTTCGGTTAAAGAAAAAACATTATTCTTTGCATTTTATCTGTAATATAATTTTCTTTCTTATTATTATTATTATTATTAAATTATTTTTTTTCCAACCGCACGAATATGACACTATAATATCAAATTGTTTTGTACAAAAAGTAAAGCATTTAGGAACTGTTATTAGTTACTTACCATAGAAACTGTATAAAAAGTAATCATTTCAATTCTTAATTCATACAAAAAATGCGTTTTTGGGACTTTTAAGTTTGTCAGATTCTGCTGATCGTCGTCCGGCAACTTTCTTATTCGTTCCAAAAACATGCATTTTTGTAATAATTAAACAAATAACTAATTTTTTCTGTGACGGGAAAAAAACTTGACATTTCATCTCTGTTGACAGGTAATAAAATATGACTTTTCACGAAATTACTTTTTTCCCCGGGAAAAAAGTGAGTACTTTTTTCCCGGATATTTATACATAGATATAGATAGGAAGATGTTTGATTTTAGAATATTTTATTGAACATACATAAGTTACATTTCCTTTATATCAAAAGAACAATTATTGAATGTGCATTGCGTGAATGACATGTTATTCGGCACAACAGAAGAATTTTCTTGTGTTGAAATGATATTTTTCCCTGACATGGACACAACTGCTGTTGATGTACCTGGTTGCAAATCTGGTGTTATTTTAGAACTGCCACACGTTCTGAACACTTTATTAGCAATTTCTGTTCTGTGTGCCACCGATTCATCAACATACCCTTCAGCAACCGTTGATGACTTCCAACCGCCATGTTTCTTCAGTGTCATCAAGTCTCCCCCAGATTCAACTAACAGTGTGGCAGACGATCTCCGAAATGAATGGCCTGTGTATGAGGTAGCATTTTCAAGTTGAAGATAATTAGCTACTGTTTCAGGTACCTTATAAAACATATTTCTACCCACAACCTGATTTATACATTTTCCTTTGCGATATGCATAAAACAGGCGGCGATCTTTTGCTGCTGCTGGACGGAGGGCTATGTACATTCGGTAATATTTAATATATTCTTCAGTAACAACAAATCTCCTATTGACATCATTCTTTGTTTGCTTCAGTTTCACAATTAATAACTTTCCCGAATCTTCAATATCATCTAATGTTACCTGGCTGATTTCACAAATTCGACAAGCTCCTGCAATCCCAAATACAACAACAACCTTGGCCATCAAAAAATCTTCATCGGGTGCATTATTTAAAAAATCACTAATTTGTGTACTCGTAAAAATCGCAGCTTTCTTGGGCGTGTAACCTTTTCCATTTTGTTTTAGAAATGTAATTAGTTTCAAATATTTTGAAATGTCTACATCATGATTGGATCGTAACATACTTTTAACCATTGAATAATTCGACCACACTGTTGATGGCTTTTGTAGTTGTGTCATTTCCGAAAAATAAGCCAATAACACTGTCTCCGAGAAAGAACTGCATGTCTTTTTCATTCTCCAGTCCATAAATCTTGAATACGCGGTTTCGTAAATTTTCTGCGATTTTGCTGGCAATAATTTTTGTGACGCTACTTGCGCTGCTTCTACCAACTCAGGTGGAGTCAGAGAAAACCCGGAATCATACATTTTTTATATCTATATTATTCTAAACAACTAATGAACAATTATTACTGAGTTCGCAATTTCTGAATCAAATAACAGAATTAAATTGACAGATATGTCTTTGATTACTTTGAAGGTTTCCTTAACAACGCAAGTCCAATTGTCGCTATAACTACAACAGCTTACTAGTTTAAAAGTTTCAATTTCATATCGAAAACATTCTTATATTGTAATAGTTCTTTTAATATTAAATCGTCGTTTTTCCCGTCACAGAAAAAAATAGTGTATTATACACGGGAAAATATTAGATTTTAGCTCTCGGTTTTTTGTCTCCCTCCGCTACGCGTCGGGAGACAACACAACCTCGAGCTAAAATCTAATACTTTTTTCCCTTGTATAATAAATAACTATTAAGATGAACGATTTTTTGTCGTTGGTTGATATTTTAACATTTAGATATTTTGAAATCATTTTATGGCATATTTCCACCTGAAAATTATTAAAGGTATAATTAAGAAGGTATACACAAGTATTTATTACTTATTTATTTACAGTTTTTATTATTGAATTTCAAGAAAATGTTCTATTTTTTTGGCGATTCATGATTTTCCATAGTATATGGATGTTTATCAATGTTATTTGTATTTCTAAGTAAAATATTTTACTGCAATATTGTTAACCAAGTTCTAGGGTGCATTTGACACTAGAATGTTAAAGTGGGGAACTTTTTATAGAGAAGGTTTAGGCCTTTGAAATCCCAGAATTACAACGTTCCAGCATGGTCTGCTAGAATGTTAAAATTTTGTTTATATTTATAATTTTGGTGTCAAAATGTATGTAATTTTTGTTTGATAGGATCTTAGGATTAATCTTATGATAAGAAAAAGATGTAGCAAGATGTTAAAATGTTTTTATTTGAAGTAATGCTTGTAAGAAAATTCAAGATGGTTGTCAATGAATCCTAACTCTAAATTTGCATTTTGATAGGCATGTTAGGTATCAAAATAAAGGAAAAGTTCTCATCTTTCCTTTTTAACATTTATTTAAACAATTAATTTAATTTTTTATCAACAATTTGGTTAGAAAGGTTTTTGTTGGGAAAGATGTTGTTTTGTTTCTAGTAACTTACTAAATTAATCTAGTTCCGAACTAAGAAAAGCACTAGCGATTCGCAATTGTTTTCCAATTATTATAAAAACAGCACAAAAATTTGGTTACTTTCTCTTGAATTTCCATACAGAGTAGAAGTCATGTCAGTTTGTATGTTATTTTGTTAAAATTTGGAGGTTATATTGGTGAATTTTACCTCACTTTAACTGTCAACAAAGTGAGGTTATGACAAATGTCATTTTGTTTTAGTTTTTTTTATTAAGTTCTTAATAATTTAATTATTAATAATTATAATGAAAAATCAAAGTGAACTAAAAGTAAAATAAAACAAAAGTGAGTGTTGATTTGGTGTACAGACTGATATCATAAATTGAAGGATTTTTTTGGAATATTATTTTGAATGGAACGAATTAAAGGAAGGTTATGGAATCTTGTTGCAAATAACCGAATTATTTTATGTACTCACGTCATGGAAGATACATGTTGCACCTTTAATAATTATAATTATCTTCATAAATCACAAATAAAATCAATTTGAATAGTTAGGGTGATTATTTTTTTGTGTGGCGCAAATAATTTTAAAATTTAAAATAATTTTCAATTTTTAAATTTTTATTTATTAGTAGTAATTTAAGATTGTTGGATTGGTTAGATAAGAATTAAAAAGGACAAAAAGAATGAAAATTCTCTTAATTCTTATTTTCTTAAATCTATTTGACACCAAGATTTAATTGATTTTGTTTCATGTTTGTTTAATTGATTCAAATTTAAGATGTTAATGATTGTTTTCGTTTCTCTCCAATGAATTTTAAATTTTTATTTCTTTTGTGTGTTCTTAAATTAAATTTATCCATTTACATGTTTAAAAAGAAATTTATTTGTGTATTTATTTGTATCTGGTCCATTAACAACGTTTTACAGATTTAATTTAAATAGCTTCCTAAATCAGCGACCCGCCTGATTTCGTCTCATGCATTTATGGAACTTGTTTTCCGAATTATTAGAAATTATAGAAATTATAGTCGGAGAATTTTTTTTATGATAAAGGCAAATGATATTTAGTTGTGTATATTTTCAGGCTGCTTTACCATGATTTTGTGTTTGTAAATTTTAACAATAATAAATTTTTTTGGAATTTATTGCCTTTCATCTTTCATCAAGTGTTGGAGGGTTTATTATTCCCAACAATAAATATTAATTTAGCCTCACCATCCTCCTATATCATAACAATATATTTATACATGCTGACCTAAGCGGTCTTGCAATTTACAACCAGTCATATCATTGCTTATGGCAAGGCCACACGTGTTGCAAATAAATCTCTTTCTAAAATAGGGCCAAGACGGGGCAAAGTGTTCAAACTAGCTTTTTCTATTTTGTTTTTTAGCAGCAGACTTGCGTCGGGTTCATAACTGTTCATAAGGTTCATAAAGGTTCATAATTGTACAGCTTTGACATATAGTTACTCTAGTTAAAGTGCATCTTATAAATTAAAGAATAATTTAGTTTTGAATTGTTTCATCGGACACCTGACTGAAGAAGCATTATAATGAGCCTAACGGCTACTGCTTTGCTTTGCAAGGTACAAATTAACTTTGAGAATGATTATTATGATGATTTACTATGTTAAATCACTATGCATGATAATGTCAAGTTCATCCGGAAGGTAATTATTTGTTAAGTTACCATTAAAAATATCCAGAAATTAATCAACTTATTAATCAAATCAACCTTATTAACCCATAAGGTGGTCCATATGAGTAGTTTTGTTTAGAACTCGGCAATGACCTAATGCATCCATGACAAAATAGTCATACCCCTCGGCTTGTGGTCGCAGAGGCTATAATTGCAGAAATATTGTGCGTTTTGTTTACTGCAACTAAAAATCAAAAATAGAAAAAAAAAAGTTGAAAATATTGAAAGCAATTGCTAGGTCAGACTTTACAAATTATAAATGAACGCGTTATTAGCCACGTAAACGTTTAGCTCTTATTTAGGTAGAACCATAAATTTACAAATTAAATTTTACAAGCCGGAAAACCGTTCGAAATCCACTACAATAAATATATATCGGTTTACCTTAAAACTCGATGAAAAAGTACATTAGAAAATATTTTTATAGGCCCCTATTTAAATACTTTAACAACTTTTCATTGTTTATCTGACTTTTCGGAAACGAAAATAAATGTTTCATATTTTCAGAGATGATTCTCTCTTCTATAGATGTAACTCGGTTTCTCAATAATCCTATAACGCCAGTCAAAATCACGACACCAATATTACCATCATTAATCACCGAATGTCAATCCTTTTTAACTCCCAAGACGTCCTTAGGTATTAACACTCCTTGATGGAGATGCATTACGTGCCAACGGAAAAAAGTTATTTGAGACACTGACACACATTTCATCAGTAAAAACCTCTACACTCTCCCTTTTCTTTTCTTCTATCCCCTTTTTTTGTTCGTGCTAACCTAAAAATTAATTTCGCCATTTTCAACAGGTACACTTTTGTAATTAACAGTAAAAATCTTTTTATTTATAATCCAAGAAATATCATCACTCGAAATCTCTTTAGTTAATTAAAAGAGCAGGCATAAAAACGTCATTTTATGTCAAATCGTAAAAAAGGGGCGAAATCGCCTGGCCTCTTTCTACATTCATGTCATGCAACCCCCGAACTAATAATCTTAAAATCTTTTCAATAGGCTATACCAGGACCAGGAGAATACAACGTTAACGATTCTTCGTTTCAATGCCCCAAATCTTTAAGTATCAATCCTCGACCGTTTATAGTTGCAACTGAAAGATTTGCTTCTAAATCAGATGATACACCCGGGCCTGGCGCATACGATGTTTGTGAGGAAGTTCCAATACACCAGTACCCGTTTTTTTTAAAAAGGCACCCAGCTTTTGGTGCAGTAAGCAGTAGATTCAAGTCTAAAACAACATCTGATTTACCAGGTTTGATTTGCTCGTTTGTTTAAAAATCCACACATGATTCATTTTTTATATTATCTATAGCACCTAATACTTATGACGTACCCAGTCCAATAAAAGAAAAACTTCTCGGAAAAATGAATATATATTCTACGGTGGATGTTCCATTCTGCAGAACCTCCGAGAGAAAAATTGGTTTTATTTCACCAGAAGCCGAATTTTTACCTGCACCGGGAGATTATGAACTGCGTCAATTAGAGGTCGAGAAAAAAACCGCAACAGCAAGTGTGTTTAGGTCGAAAGCTCCACGTTTTCCATGTAAGCGCCTGAAGGTAAGTACTAAGTCCATTTTCAAATTATTATATATACATAGTATACATAAATTTCCATCTAACCTCAATTTATATCTATGTGGTAGCTATACGTCTTAATTCCCAATTTAATTCAAAGTTTCAAGTTTATATTACTAAAGCTAAACTATGTAATTTCTAGGCGTCTTTGAAGCGTTCCTTTAATATTTAATAGGAGTTGCACTAAACGCTTTTAACATATCAAATACAGATCAAATACTAACTGGTACGGTAAGCAGTATGTGAAAAACGAACTTTACACTACTCTGACGGCGGTAATTACTACCTACTCTTGCCTCTCTTGTTTAACAGGAGCTGCTATGTGCATATAAACTTTCAAAGCCTGATGCATTGAATTGCTAGTAAACAAAGTTTGTAAAACTGATGTATAAATAAAAGATCAGCTTTATTGGGATTGATGAAAAAGTTTAATTAAAATCATAGGATTATTCGCGAAGTTCACGTAGGGGAAGTTGAAAAGAGCAGAATAAGTGGTTGAGTATAGCATGCTCTGTTTACAACAAGAAACATACGTTCAAAAGTAAAAAAAAACGTTAATTTTAAAGAAACATAGTTTACTGGATTTATATTTTCGTTCATGCTATATTGTCCATTGTTGCTGCCCCCATGCTGTTTTGTCGAACTGTAGGTTCGACAAAACTGGAGTTTTCATCATTAGCGAATGTATGTACGAAAGTGGGAAATATTAGAAACGTTTCAAGTAAAATATTTACTTCCTCCACTTTTACATTTGCCTTCACCTCTACATGATTGTCTAAACATGGAATACACATCGCACCGCTAGTTCATTTTCTACAAGACTTTTGCTGGGTCGTAAATGCAATTTATTATTATTACGTTAAATATTCAAAATAAATTAAAAAAAAGTAAAATAGGAAATTCTTTCCTGAGCTTGCTCAAGTGTGTTAATTAGTCGTTAATAACGTGACATAGGGCTATAACAGTTCTCCACTTGAGCAAACTAACATCAATCAATACAATTAAATAAAAATATTTACAAATGTTCAAATAAATTTAATGTATGATAATTAAATTTTAATAGGGAAATTTAATTTGTTTTATTCATAAGAATTTAATTATTTAAAAATCTTTAAAGTTAGAAAAAAACTTTTTTCTCCTAATTAGACACCTGTGTGGTGCTTTGCATTAAAACTGATCAAAACCATTAATTTTTATCTAATAAATCTTAAACTAAATACTTATAAGCTAGAGTTCATCCATTAATGTCCTGTAGTTTGTTCTGGTTGAAACTATACTAAACATTCTCACTCGCGCACAATGCTCTGCTCTTACCCAAAACACTACACAAGTTCAAATGGTTTTGTCCTCTTCAATCTTCGGACGAGATCTTGATTGTCCAGCAGCTGAAGAGCTTCTGCGTTGATATGATTATGTAGCCTGGCTTCATGCGTGCTAGCAAACCTTTTAATCTCGTCTTGAACAGTTGGAATGCCAAGGTCCCGATGAAGGTCACTATTGCGGACGTACCATGGAGCCTTTACCATGTTACGCAGAACCTTGTTTTGGAAGGTCTGAATGGGCTTAATGTTACTAGCTTTGGTACAACCCCAGAGTTGTATACCATATAACCAAATCTGCTTCAAGATCTGGTTACAGATTAGGATTTTGTTATTTAGTGCCAACTTAGAATTTTTTCCAAGGAGCCAATAATATTGTTTATATTTTAGACTAAGTTCGGTTCTTTTCTTCTTGACATGCTCTTTCCATCAGAGCTTAGCGTCTAGCGTCATGCCAAGGTACTTGGCATTGTTCACGTATGGTACTACGGTACCATTTGTCTAGTGGCTGTATATCAACTAGTCTTTTGTTCGTAAAGATTACATGAATAGACTTGAGCTCGTTGAGCTTGATCTTCCATTGTTTTGTCCACTCTAGTACTGTATTACTAGCTGTTTGTAGTTTACTGGTGGACACATCCTGTTCCTGACCTATTGCGAGTAGTGCCGGATCATCGGCAAAAGTTACAATTTTAACATCGCCCAAATGCGGAATATCACTGGTGTATAGCAGGTAGAGGATAGGCCCTAGGACACTACCTTGAGGTACACCTGCGTGTATTTCTTTTAGTTCCGAGTATTCATCTTTTTGTTTAATTCTGAAGTTTCTATCCGATATGTACGAGAATTGAAGAATTAAATCAAAACCTTTTATTCTTATTTGACCAACCTTGTATATAAAGTAAATGGATCTTGATGTACTTTATCTCTTTCACTCCAATATTATTTTAAATTGGTACAACTGCTTTCAAACGGTCAGATGATTTTAGAAACGTAAATACGTCGATTCTTAGTCGGCAGTACGGCAAAGTGGTTGTAGTGGATTTCTATCGCTTAACATAGTTAAGTCGAGTTTGCGTCGGTCAAGACTCGGATGGGTAAACCTCCAGCGCAGTGTACTTGCCTATATGGCTCCGCTGCCTCGTCTCACACGCACGTATCCACTCTGCGGATCGGCGTGTCTGACGCCTCGACACCGAAAGGTATATGAGGTTAAAGATTATGTATGTAAATACGTCGATTCTTTAAATCAATAATGGAAATAAAATCTTCTTGAATTTATCCAATAAATAACTCGTTCACAATTCCATATGATTGTAGGATTGACGAATAAATCTTCTTTTAATTTTCAAATATCCAGGTAAATTATTCTTTAAACTTTGTTGTATTTTCTTTTGTTGACATAAACCATATGATTACTACATAACTCCAGTTATTTTTCAGATTTTGGGTCTCGAGCCGAGCGTGGATTCACCAAGTGCTTTTTATCGACTGAATTTGTTAATTTTAGCTGGAGTTTATACAGTGGCGTGCGGTGAGAATTTAGGCTAGGGAAGCAACCACGATTTTAATTCTAATATACCTAGGTACAATAAAAAACAGTGTTATAATTATTAAGCTTAAAAGTTTTTTAAAGAAGAACTTTTACACTTCAGCAGTATTCTTTTGCTCTATAATGATTAATCGGATTGGTAATCTTTAGCACATCTCGTTCTTTTGAATACTGATGAAAAACCCCCACCTAGTAATATATTTTTAGCATAATTGGTAATCCCCTTACCCCTTTGAATCGTAGAAATTCTGTGATTGACATGATTGAATCATAAAAAGTTGTAACTATTGCCAACGTTCTTTTGTGACAAAGCATTTTCAAATTTTTATGATAGTTTAGATTTAATCACAATGTGCAAAAGAATACGTCTTTTATACTTATGGAATTTGTTGACTATTATTCTTTATTAAAAAAAAGGTACTACTATTTATTTTAGCAAAATACGTGGTGCAGGTTTTAATCTTTGTTGTTAAATTTGAAAGTTCTGATTTGATCTACCTTTCTTAATAATTTGTAATTTCTCTCCAAAACTGTATGCAGAAAAATCTTTATTAATAATTTACAAACTGGAACAAAAAAATCGTACTCGACCTTCCACCGAAGCAGCTGAATTTGCAGTCATGACGATAAAGCAAGTTTAAATGTTGCATACAGAACAAATTAAATAGAATTATTTGTCTTTAAAAAATCCCAATTTATATAAGTTGAAATAATAAAATGTTCCAAAATACAGTCTCATTCGCAGATTTACATTGCTTAAGTAACATTTAACAAACACGTAAAATCGAACAAATAACCAAATTATAATAAACATCTGATCACGGAGCACGTTAATAAAAATAACTCGACCTTATACGATGTTAACTGTAGCCCACAACGCACCCGAGACCCGAACGCTACCGAAAAGAAGAAGAGCAGTCAGCAACGAAATCAGTGCTGATATGCAGTGTATGTAACACATTTGACTCGGTATTACCTTTCCGCGCAAGTTTAATGAGCCTAATTTAAAATAGTACTCTAAATAATTATATTTTTTGCTGTACGGAATTGATATTGAGCTTTAGGTTGATTAAATATTACAAATTTAGGATAACCATAATTTTATAAAAATATTTTTGTTAGCGTTGGTTTTTAATTTTAATAAATTCTTAAGGGAAGCATTGCTTCCCTTGCTTCCATGGACCGCACGCCACTGGGTTTATATATGATTTGGCGAAACAAATGAAAATTATGTCGATTTTTCCAAATAACCGCCTCGCGAATGTTTTATATGACGTCACTATTCAAACACAGCTGACTATAATT
Organism: Agrypnus murinus; assembly: GCA_929113105.1. Lineage (NCBI taxonomy): Eukaryota > Metazoa > Arthropoda > Insecta > Coleoptera > Elateridae > Agrypnus > Agrypnus murinus. The sequence continues at coordinate 152,354,770 of OV816028.1, read as the reverse complement.
ACCACAGATCTTAATTCTACAAAGATAGGATTGTAGCTGGTAAAATAACGATTAAAACAATATAAGACACACATATTCCAAAGTCTACCATAACGAAGATAATTGACAAAAACGATTGACGATGAACAAATCTCATTATGACCTAATTATACACAAAACTCAATAAATCCAGCTTCATCCTTTACAAAATGAATACATAATTACACTATATAACTAATACATTTAAAATTTACACAAGGACATCTTTACAATAAAAGAAAAACACAAATTAAGATTCCTCTCTACGATCAGATAAACCCAACAATGCTTTATACAAAATCCATTTTCAAATCAACTTAAATGAAGTCAAATTATAGTCAGATTGTTCAGCATACAGTCCTCCAAGTGTTTGCATTCAAACAATAGTGATAAATGTTGAATAAGAATCAATATTTGTAAAAATCGAAACATCTCAACGAAGCCGAAACCTTCATTACAATAAATGCCCTGTATTATTATATAAGAGTTTATAAGTTTATTGTGCTAAATTATTCGTTTCAAGATTGACCTAATTTACATGTTTTTAGTTAAATATCAGCCCGAAACTGAGTCAGTCTCATGGAAAACAGAAAAATTCTTCCTACGTTAATGATCGTAGACCTTGAATTTAACCAAGACAATTAAATCTTCCAGACAAATGGAAAAACCATCCTAATATGTGACTTGGGTTGCATATAACATGTATTATCACAAAACAATCTAAACGATTGATATCCTGTTTAAAAATCAGACCATTTTTACATATAAAAATTGAGGTTATGTTTGCATGAGATATTATCCTTCTTGATTTCCATTTTAAAAATTGATAAATCTATCTGTGACCTAACATGTAGCCTTTAGATTAATAGACCTAACATCCTAACATGTTTATCCTTTATTTTAATTTTTGCATGAAATAATTATTTTTATGTTTACGATCATGTCGTTCAATAAATCTTCAATCAGATGAAATCTAGACATCTCAGTACATATGCATAAATACTTACGAAATTGAATATCTGGAATAATTTTATCTTTTTTTATACATTGCAACTAGTTAATACTATCTAGCAATTTGGTTTGAACGAATCGGACTTAAGTTCAAGTCTAATATTGGCGCTGTCAATTCGAAAAGTTTCTGTCTTTTTAACCTACGAACAAGTTTATAAGTTGTCAACTAGTTCTAGTACTTTGGCATTCTAGTGTTCATGTAATCTCGTTTCGTGTTTTCTCGCGAACCGTTTAAATTCCTCTGTGCCCGTAGGCACTTTTAAATCCTTGCGAATGTCGTCGTTTCTGATGTACCAGGGAGCGTTGACAATGCTATGAAGTATTTTGTTCTGGAAAGCCTGTATAATCTTGACATTAGATTTCTTTGTGCATCTCCACAGTTGCACACCGTAAGTCCAAACTGGTTTTAGAGTTTGTTGATACAACAATAGTTTATTGTACAGTGACAGCTAGGAATGTCTTCCAAGCAACCACCACATGTTTTTGTATCTAATGCAAAGTTCTTCGCGTTTTTTCTTGACGTGTTCGTTCTACTTGAGCTTGGCATTTAACGTCATGCCCAGGTATTTCTCTGTGTTGGAGTATGATTATTTGATGATTGATTTCTATTGGCAAATGATCTATTCTTTTGTTGATGAAGTTTATGTGGGAAGACTTCGCCTCATTTAACTTAATGCGTGGTGACGTTGTTGACAGCTGCTTGTAGCTGTTTCGACTTTTCGACTTTCATCCTTGTAGCTAGTATTGTAGTGTCATCAGCATATGTGGCTATTTTTACTCCATCACATTTAGGGATGTGACTGGTGTAGAGCAAGTATAAAATTGGTCCGAGGACGCTTCCTTGCGGTACACCTGCAGCAATATTTCTTAGTTCCGAGTAGTCTTCGCCATATCTCACTCTGGATTGACGGGCGGGAATGTATTATTTAAGAATCTGACTCATCTGTCAAGGCAGATACTGAGTTAACTTGTATTCCGAGGCCTTCGTGTCATACTTTATCAAAAGCTTGCGCCACGTTTAGGAATATAGCTGCACATATTTCCTTTTCTTCTAATGTTCTTTCAATTACGTCGGTGATACCTGTGATACACATAGTGATGAACTTGATCGATGATCGAGTGCTTATCGGGAAACTGAAATTGATGAGTTGGAATGAGCTGCTTTTGCTCAATGATTGGTTTGAGGCGTTTTAGAAGCAACTTCTCAAACAGTTTAGATATGATTGGTAATAATCAAATCGGTCGATATGATGTTTTCTCATTGGGTGGTTTAAGGATCATAATAACTTCTGCAATCTTCCACTGCATTGGCACATATTGCAGTCGTAGTGCTGCATTGAATAGACGTGTAAGATTCATTATGCCCTTTTTTTGGTAGTTGTTTAAGCACTTGACCACTTATTAGGTCGTAACCTGGTGCTTTTTTGGCAATTTCATCTGTGACCATAAACTTTTGCAATTAGATGTATCTATAAAATGACTAATAGAAAAAAATAAGCACAGTCCGTACTCCTATCGAGTGTCTGACGCCATTTTGTCTGTTTGCTTTTTACAGATTTCGGCTGGAGCAGTGAGTAGAAATTATTAAATTGTAAAATATTATCATTATAAATTATTATGATCTTATTTAACAAATACATAACAGAATATTACACAAATAAAATAACACATTTTTTTATTAAATCTTAACATTAACAGGCAAAATTGAAATAATGATACCAAATATTTTCAAAATTTTTTATAAGAGAAAATGAAGGATTGGTTTATATGTTAAATTGAATTTAAATTATCGATATTTGAACAATATTTCTGCTTTATTAAAATTTTCTATGATAAAGAATGATCAGTTTAATTATTCTAAACGAATAATTAAATTATTAGAAAAATACAAAATGTTTTCTACTGCGTTAATAGTCGTTTTACCTTTTTTCTTTATTATGTTTTGAAATTTGATTATAAATCAAATCTTTTATTTACTAATTAATAATAAATATATTCAAAAGCGTATTAAATAAATTGTTGACCTTGCAGTGACGTTGAATCTCTTGACAAATTCAATGTGCTGGTGATTTTGGTACGTCATACTAAATATTGCATCCATTCAAGTGATCAGGTCGATTATTTAATAATCTTCTCTCCAATAATCAATAAGTATCTAATTTTGATTTAATTTCTCAAATAATGTTTCTTCAAAACGATATTCCATAATTCTTTTATTTTCATAAAAATATTTTGCACTAACTTTTTATTAATTAATTCACTTATTTAAACACTTTTATTTTAGATAAATCTTGAAACCTTTTAGTTTACAAATTTTCACATTTCTAAAATGTGCTATTTAACCTCAAATTTAATTTTTGAAGCAATTAATTAATACATATACAAAACTGAAAAGACAAACTTTTAGCCCTCCTTTCATAGATTCTAAAAATATCTAATACTTTATGCTAATTCTGCATATCCCTATACAATGTCGACCAAATAAATTTTAAACCGTATCTAATATATAACTTAATTCTTTAAAGAAACTTTTGAAAACTGCTTTTTATAAATAAATACCTTCTTCAAAGGCGTAATTAAATTATTTGAACATTTTTGGCTGGGTCGCAACAATATCTGCAACCCATTTTACATATATCTATCTGAGGATCATAAGACGCAGGTCTACATGTTTTCATTGATTTTCTTTAACGAAACACAACATTTCCAACGAAATCATGAATCAGATCTACAAAATCATGTAATTAAGACAGTATTATTTGAAATTCTAATAATACTTTTTATTTTAACGCTATTCTCATTAACAAAAATACAAGAAACCCATCTTAATTGCTGTCGGGATAGTGAAATCCAAAAAATAACACAACTTCTTTAGGTAAGCTAGTTTACCTTTACATACACGTTAATTGGAACTTGCATTAACTATTTTAGATAAGTTCTCGCCCAGAATACAAGCTAATAGCTTCCTGCATGTAAACGTATTGTATCTCGTTAAGTTAATGGTACAAACTGTCTTTATTAAAGAAAAACTGAAAACTACAGTATCCTTGATGTGTCTTAAGTGTATTTATATGCATTTAAAATGTTTACTTTAATTCAATTTAAGAAACCCCTTTTTAAACTTTATTTTTATCATTGAGGTTATGGGAACCTGTAAATCGAGAAATTAAAATTTATGCATATTTGCCTATTAAATCATTTGTACTCGTCATGTCTTCTTAGGAACATCTAAATATCATGACAATATCTAAACGATAATTGTGTTGACTCATCCATGTAGTGTTTAGATTCCAACAGGTTAATCCACCTTTTTATTGTCAATTAGTTTAGTCAATTTCAATCAGTTTCAAAGATTTTTACAGTTATTTGTGTATTAAGGCCGTAAGGAGGTTTTTATGGCCGGAAGCGTTATTCCTAGCCCGAGGCGTTAGACGAGAGAGAGGAAAAGGCTGTAGGGCCATAAAAGCAAGTAACGCTAAACTACAATAAAAACCTAAGACTACACTGCGTAAATCGGGTTGGGTTTATTTAGAAAAGAAGATAACCTCGCCTTCTTTAAAAAGACTCTATGAAAAGAAGTTAAGAACGATAAATATTGTTATACGCCTGTTTATATATTAGCAAACAAGAAAACGAATCAGTTACAAATTTTCTATACCATGTGAGTAATAGAAAATTTTAAAAGAATGATCGAACGAATGATTACAGCTTACTGAGATATACTTTGGCTTCAAGATATAATTATTCTTTCGTCTGTTAAATACGGTGAAAATTGCATAGATTCTCAACTGGGAACAGAACCCGCCAAATCAGGTGAAAAATAAAAGGGCTTTTCTCTATAAAACGAATACCAGTTCATACAGTGCTCTATATGAGTACTCTGTCATCTTTCATCATCCATATGGCATATTTCTCTTTCTGTCGGTGCAATGGTATTTCCTCCACGCACATGCGCAATGTGTTATGTGTTTATGTGAAAATGTGTAAACTTCTTTCTTGTTCTTTTTCTTTCATCTTCTTGATTACCAGTATTACAACTTCTTTGGCATCAGTCGTTGTTAAACTCTAAAGTCTGTGAATCACATGCTAGATGTCTACAAGAACTGAAAACTTGAAAGACTACGAAAAAAGCACCGTATTAAAGGAAAAGAAGTTGGTTTGATAAAACTGGTTCAGTGCCACCAGCAACAGATGACATAACAACATGTTGATACAGTGAATTTTCTTGTGCTTTCCAGTTGGAAGAATTTTCCACTAAACAAAGATGGTTGCACATTCCTGCTTTGCGAGCCACTATAAGTCCCAACTCAGCCGCACTGTTAAAGATATGTACGTACACACGTAGAACTACTTGTTTATGTGTGAAGAGTTCTCATCAGACATAATAGCAGCATAATCAAATCATTATTCCAAAGCTTCCAAAGATAACGTCAACCAAACTTACTAATGTATTTGATGACTAATGCTAATGTTATAACCACTTAAAAACAAGGCCCTCGTTGGACCGTCATTTATAACAACGGCTTGAGATCTTTACCTTATAAAGTTAAGTTGAGGTCGCAGGTATTGTTTCCACAGCTAATTATAAAAGAAATAGATAAAGGTTTAAGACACAAGAAATACATATTGTTGAGCGCCATCTGTTTAGGAAAGTCCAGGAATTTTGTAAATACAATGATCCAATACTCGCAAACAGAAATCGACATCAGATTCATTAAATTTAATTCAAATATTAGTCATAATCAATTGAGTCAAAGTTAGGTTGAATAAAGAATATTTAAAGACTTTCATAAATATATGGTTTTATAATAATCAGATTAGTTAGTTTCAATAATAAATTTATTTAAAAACCAAAAGGATAAGAAAGTTTCATACGAGGGTGGTCCCAGAAATACCCGACCTGACCAAGAGGTGGCGGTAGTTGTTTGAAAATATCACTGTATTGGAAAGTACGCAGTCTATAAAGCATATGTTTCAAGTTTGAAAGCGCCACGTTGTTCAGTATTTGTTTGGCAGCCATCAATAGTGAACGTTGTCAGTGAATTTGTGAAAATGGAGAAAATTGGTCATCGTTATGTGATACAATACTTTTATTTGAAAGGCCTCAGCCTAACCAATATAAAAGCTGAACTGGATTCTACTCTGGGTAAGTCTGCTCCTTCGTTTACAACAGTTAAATTTTGGGTAGCTGAGTTTAAACGAGGCAGTACGAACTGCCAAGACGAGCATCGCAGTGGTCTACCAAATGAGGTGACGACTCCAGAAATGGTGAAGAAAATCCACAAAGCGGTACTTGATGATCGTCGACTGAAAGTGCGCGAGCTAGCAGGCATTACGGGCATTTCAAAAAGTGCGGTACATCGCATATTATCTGAAAATTTGGACATGAGAAAGCTGTGTGCAAGATAGGTGCCGCGTTTGCTCACACTCGAGCAAAAAGAGTGTCGTCAAAATGTTTCAATTGAGTGTTTAGCGAAGTTTCACAGCAACAAAGCAGAATTTTTGCTCCGTTTCGTAACAATGGATGAAATATGGGTCAATCATTTCACACCCGAGACAAAAGAACAATCGAAACAATGGACTCAAAAGGGAGAACCGGCTCCAAAGAAGGCGATGGCCGTTTCATCTGCAGGCAAGGTTATGGCGTCGGTTGTTTGGGATGCGCGTGGAATAATTTTTATTGACTATCTCGAAAAAGGAAAAACTATCAACGGCCAGTATTATGCAAACTTATTGCAACGTTTGAGCAAAGCAAAAACGGCCGCATTTGGCTAAAAAGAAAGTGTTGTTTCATCACGACAACGCGCCAGCTCACAAATCCGTTATTGCAATGGCCAAAATTAATCAATTAAAGTTTGAATTGCTACCTCATGCACCATATTCGCCAGATTTAGCCCCCTCGGATTATTTTCTGTTTCCAAACTTGAAAAAATGGCTCAGTGGTCAAAGATTTTCCAACGATGAAGAAGTGATGTCAGCAGTTAATGGCTATTTTGAGGAGCAAGACAGTTCTTATTATAAAAAGGGTAACGAACTTTTTGAACACCGCTGGGAAAAGTGTATAGAGCTGAAAGGAGATTATGTTGATAAATAAATAAAGCTTTTTCCAAAATTTTTGTGTTTTCTTTGTTGGGTCGGGTACTTCTGGGACCACCCTCGTATAAAGCTCGTTATAAATAATAATAAAAATGATACCCAACGTAAGAATTCTTAACGATATGCGAAATAATATAACAAACATAGGTCGAAAGTATTTAATACAAAATAATAGTTCTCTTATATTAACATTGACAAAATAAAATTCATTAAGTCGCAATACCTTCTTCAATTAGTTCACTCCAACGTCACCTTACAAAGCAATTATGAGAATATTGCCTTTTAAATCTGACCAAACACTTATCACCAAGCTCGACCGCCAGATGAAACAGAAGAATCTGGAAAACACCCTAATTTCTGATACGCCTACGGAATAGGTGAACAAAGGAATTAAAGTTCGATATAATTGTCTTTCTGTAGAATTAATATTTAATTAGATTCCCTTTTTAATTAGTTAGAACAACCATATAAACTCCGTTATTAACTATTTAAAATATTCCTCTTAAACCACCACTGATTAGTAAAGTTGGTCGTGGAAATGTTTTTCTTTATTACGGAAAACACCACACATTTAAAGATTATTTAGATTTAAAACTTCCATATACGAATTACTTTAAGACGACATTCCGTTTAATATTAATTTATAATGCATTAAATTCAATAATTATAATTTTTCGTTGTACTAACAGTATTAGTATCAGAAGAAATTGTTCATAAAACGTAAATTCGGTAACAAAACTATGGCCCACACTTTAATTATAAAACTGTAAATCGTACGGAACTAATAATTAAGTATCTTTATGGTAATTATTATAGCGATTTTTAAATTTAATCACTTAAATTTCTACAACTTTAACGGCAATTAAACACGGTACTGATATTTGGGAGTTGCCGACGGCAAAACCAACCCTATTCGTAAAATATAATAGCCCAGAGCTCCGTGCTCTTTCGTTTCGAAAGTTTATTTCGGACTCTGCTTAAAAAAGGACTCAAACTTACATGATGACGGGCAATCTTAAGGGGGAGCATTTCGAATAGACCAATGAAAAAACGACCTGATTTTTTTTAAACCAACCAAAATTAATATTTTTTCACAACGAAAGATTCAGAGCCCGGGGTTTTACAACAGCAAGATTTGCCGACATGATATCTTTCGAGACCCAGATGTGTTTATTTAAAATTTACCAATAAGCACGTATAAGGAAATCATAAATTAAGGCAAGATAGGTTTTAATAATATTTTTATTATATATTTAAAATGTTCGTTCGCATCAACTGAAATCGCTGGCCTTTTTAAATTTAAAAGGCAAAATTCGAGAATATTCTTTTTCACGAAAACAAGAGATGGTAGATACTAACATGTGCAAAGACGATACCTTTGTTTAGAGAGGAGTCTATAGATTTTTCTAGAAATAATTTTATTAGTCTGGAATATTTCTTTTTAATTTGATTTTGATGTTTAAGGACTCACATTTATACCGAATACCAACACAATTTTAAATCAAAAAAAGATATACATTAATATGCAGAACCGCACTAAGGGTTTTTATAATTTATGCAAATAAAATTGCATTTCTCGAAAGTTCAAAAAAAATGAACCGTTACAATGTTTTCCCTTAGAAGAATACGGATTGTGGTACATCCCTAAGAAAAGTTTTACTAATTTTTGATGTTTGCTGTTCCATAGATGAACGATTCTTACACAATGAAAAGAATTTTTTGTTCGTGTCACTAACATCAGTGCACCCGTCAGCAATGATTGAAAACTACGATAATCTTTCTAGAAATACACACGGTTATGACGTTGCTTCACTGGCACGACAAACAGTACCTACTGCTGCTGTCGTTCTAGTCGACTGGTGGCGATGTTGCCACTATAACTAGTTTTACACCACGTACTTGTGTTTACATTACAGTACATTGATAAGTGTTCAATGTTGCGAACATCGCATACAACAGAAGTCAGTAAAATCCTTAAAATAGCACTTTACTGATTCTTTTCTTATGAGGGGATGGGGCGGTATATAACTAGTCTCCGGTTTCCCCCCTACACCTGCTTCTATAGAGTACTTACAGTACATTGATGAGTGTTCAATGCTGCGAGCATCGCATGCAGCAGAGGTCAGTACCACGCGGTTTGCGCGATTTTAAAATGAGCGGAGAAGAAGAAAGTCGAAATTTTCTTATGAGGGGAGTGGGGCGGTATACAACTGTCCTGTCTCCCCCCCCCGGCTCCTGCTCCTTCAGAGTACTTACAGTACATTGATGAGTGTTCAATGCTGCAAGCATCGCATATAGAACAGGTCAGTATCACGCGGCTTGTGCGATTTTAAAATCCTTATATATAACTATCCTCATGCCCCCTCCTGCTCCATTTTCATTTTATACTGAAAAATGATGTAATTAACTAACTGCATTTCAAATTACATATTACCATTAGTTGGTATAGGATTTCTATGCATTTGCATGTTTTTTCTGCTTATAGCAAACATATGCAGTTATATTTCTACATGTTTAAGCCACATATGAATCACATATGTCAATTTGAAACTGCATATAAATGCATATTTAGGTGTTTTTTATAAATGCATGCATATTTTAGCATTTTTGAACGAGTGTGCATATTTTACCACTTTTTGAGCGTTTTACATGCTTTAATTATGAAATTTCTAATATTTTTTAAATAATTTTAGCATTTTAGACAACCAACCAAGGGCGGCTTAGTTGAGTCTAGGGGAAACTCAGAATTTAAGCTTATTGTTAAATACGAGGCTTTAAAATATTTTACTGCCTTAACCATCTGTGTACTTGTTAATATTTTCTAAGAAAGAAAAAGTTTCAACTAAAATTTAAATACTTACATCCTTCGGTATTGTGATAAATAGGTATTAGGAAATTCCAAAGACCCTTTGACAACTTCCTGTACTTAGAAAAATTTGCCTGTACTTTTGTTTACTAATCTTGTAATCTTTCAATTAAGACAGTTCAGAAATTGCAAACTACATTTCAGTTTGAAATTTTAGAGTGTAAAGATGGGTAAAGAAAAACGATCTGTGTCTGTTACACTTCGAAGTTATATTAAGGAATTCAGTGTTCTTACAACTGACGATAAGGTGTTGTATTGTACAGTGTGCGACGATAAAGTGACTGCAACAAAACGCTTTCAAGTCACACAACATCTGAACACGGTTCGACATCAAAAGTGTGTTGCCCTGAAATCAAAAAAACAAACATTGTTACCGAGGTACCTTAATAATTCGCGCGGTGAGTCCAGAAAATCGATCGAATTTAATAAAAAACTATGTAGTGCATTAGTGGCTGCAGATATCCCGTTAAGGAGGATACAGCGAAATGTAAAAATGTAGAGAATGACGTGAAATTTAAACCTCGAGTTCTTTGACACTTATTCTATTCGGTAACTTTTTTTTATAATTTTCTTGTGTACCATTACCGAGAAAAATGGAAAATAAAATCCAGAATTTAACATGGGCTCTTATGGAGACCATCTAACCTTTAGCAGTTTTAACGAAAAATTATGATGAAGAAATGTAGGGAATCTGATAGAAAACTAAAATGACATACTCTCATATTCGAAGAACAATGCTGCCCAATATTTTTGAAATCTTGTGTCTAGTTAATGCACAATAATAATTTAAAGTAAACAAAACAAGAATTTTTCACGACATATGTGGAAAGACAGCAGAGATGTGACAACACCTCATAGCGCGCGAATTCAAATAACAGAACAGAAAGATGACATATAATGACTGTTACTATAATAATCTATATTTTATTGTATTAACTAATAATCATATATTTTATTAAGCAAATTATATTGAACAATTCAGTCTTCTGCGTTAATAATATCAGAATACAAATGTTAATTCGACGGAAATATTGCAAAATGTAAAATTACCTTTTGCAATGTGATGAATAAAATTTATCGTCACAATCAGAATATCCACGAAATCAGTAATACAAACACAAATAATTTTATATGTATTAAACCTCAACAACTTTTTATATATTTCTTGTATCTGCTTAGCAGATTGTAATCTTTAGACTATACAAAAGTTAAAAAATAGAATATTCCCATCTGTAATTGCATACAAAATTACAAAACATTCAACATGTTTCCACTTATATTTTGGGATTGACATTTGGAGGTTAGGATGTCAACTCAATCGAAAGCTGAAACCTAACACTGCTACCAACAAAATCGATTGATTTCTTTCAGGTGTTGCCACGATTCTTAACCTATTTACATTTATATTTACACTTTCAACAATTAAACAAATGCACTCCAATCGACTTAAATTATTTTAATATATACAAATAATTAATAAATGCATTCTAGGCATTCATAATAAAATGATTTTGTTCAGTTTTAAGAATGTTAATTTATTTTTTTATCGATTGGTAATTCTTGTTAGAGTCTATGTAAAAGCATAGGAGATATTCCCTTGCCCTTCACCCCGCAAAGATCCGCTGTAACCTCCTTAAGTAAAATTAGTCACTCAGCATTTCGTAATTTTCTGGAAGAAATTTCAAAAATGCCAATACCCGACGAGTCTACACCCAGGAAAAATTATTTACCTCGTTTATACAAAAAGACCATAAAATCAATTAGAAAACATGTAGCGAATAACTACATATGGGTTTCCATTGACGAATCTACTGACAGTACTGGAAGGTGCGTAGAAACTTCATTTCCTTCGTTTTGTTAGTAAAATTTAACAAATTAAAGACAGCAGAGCAATTTACGGATGTTTTATTTTCTATTTTGTTAGTTACATATTTAATCACAACAATATTTTTGCTTGATTAAAATAATTTTTTTTAAATAACTGTTTTGCGCTAATTGTTTGTAACCGACTAATTATGTAGTTCGATAAAATAAAAATCAAATTTTTGTTTTCAGATACGTGGCTAACGTTATAATTGGCGTTTTAAATTCGGAGAACAATCCCAAATCCTATCTATTAGCAATGGACGTTTTCAAGAGCACCAATCATTGTTCTGTGGTAAAATTGTTTAATGATTCGATGGCTATTTTGTGGCCGGACGGTATACAGTACAACAAAGTACTCCTGTTCGTTACCGTCGCAGCACCGTACATGATCAGGCTGGAGCAGACTGTTCTGTAGTTCTGTAGGGTTGTAAGTTCTGTACGAAAAAATGATTCACTTAACTTGTCTTGCCCATGCAATGCATAGAGTTGCGGAAAAAGTGCGGGAAATATATCCTAACGTAAACTCTATAATTTCAGATGTAAAAAATTGTTTGTAAAGCTCCATATCGCATACAGATATTTAGGGAAGCTGCTCAAGAAGTGCCTCTCCCACCTGAGCCTGTAATAACAAGGTGGGGTACTTGGCTTTCTGCAGCAGAATGTTACGCAAATTATTTTGATATTATTAAAGCATTTGTAAATAAACTTAATAAACACGATGCACTATGCATACAAAGCGCACAGGATGCTTTTAATACTAAGGAGGTGAGGGCAGAATTATTGTTTGTTTTGACAAAATTTGTGCGTTTAGCTAAAGTAATTCAGAAATTAGAAAGTCAGGGAAATTCATTAGATGAATCTCTTGGGCATGTAAAATTGTTAGGTGTTTCTTTGAATAAAGTAAAAGGGCCAAAGGGTTTAACTATAAAACAAAAATTTAAATCCGTTATAGACAAAAATCCTGGTTTTCACTTAATTAAAAGCATAAACGATACATTATCTGGCCGAGACATTTTAGACGAGCTAAAACATTATTCGCTTGTAGAACTAAACAATTTTAAGTATGCCCCAATTACGTCTTGCGATGTGGAACGGAGTTTCTCAAAATATAAAACAATATTTAGGGATAATAGGCATATGTTTCCTTTTGAAAATTTAAAAATGTACGTCATTGTGAACTGTAACGCTCTATGTTTAGAAAATATAATTAATTAAATTATTGCATAGGATGTCTAATTAAAATAATTTCTGTAAATAAAATGTAAATAACGCTAAACAGGTGTTTTTTTAAAAATGAAAGTGCATATATTTATTAAAAATTTCTAATAAACGCATATTTTATGATTTTTAAGTGCATATTTAAGGGCATATTTCACATTTTTATAGTGCATATGTGGATGCATATTTCAGCATTTTTAAGTGCATACAAATACCTACAATCCTATACCTAACCATTAGGATTTAAAACAACCAATCATAACGGTTTGCTTAAGTATAGCGTTTTATGTTCTTACAGAAACGGATGTTTGAAATTGAAGCATTCTAAAAAATGGAAATGTAATACTGCTGACAATTTAAAGACATTTTATGGCACGTAGGCATGATAGAACGCAGATAGCTACTATTAAAAGATACCTACGTAATGACTATTAATAGATCATACATTATAATTTTTCTAAAAATATTTCATATTTAAAGGATAAGATTTGACTATTAACTGGATTAATAATAAAAAGAAGGAATTCTACTTCAAAAGTCGCGTATTCAACAGCATTAACACGTCGTTAAAAAGTTCTACAGCTATAAATATGTCTTAGTCATCCAAAAAATGCTTTCGTTGGAGTAAGCTTGTATTTTGTTTGATTATTTGTGGATTTGTAGCCATCGCAATTTGATAATTGATTGTTTATTGTAATACTGATAGATTTAATTTATTGTATTAACTATGTAAATCGCGTTTTATTTACTCTGCGTTAATAAACAAAAAATAAACTTTTGCTGTCAACGTTCTGAATACAGCATTTCCAATCATAAATCTCATTTGAACAGGAAAATTAAATTGAACTAGCAGTTACAATTTAACAATCCTGTAATACACGACCAAAATTTATGTCAATGCAAAAGTTAACCATAAACATGAATCAAACGTAGGGATTGGAGTAGTGTGTGTGTGTGTGCATGGATACAACAGGGATGAGATACACAGGGAGAGAGAGACAGAGTGAGATTTCGACTAAAGTGCTTAGTAAACGTCATGCAAAACGATCAGACCACTAGGCGGGCAAACAATCAACGTTTAGACAATATATTTCAATTATCTCAACGCTCTGTGTAAATAGCGGCAAGTACTAAGCACGACACTGTCAGTTAGCTACTTGTTTGTTATTTACACCCTTAAAACCTCCCCCTATAGCACGGCGGGTCGCCAACTACCCGCTAGATTATATGGCTTTATAACGGCACAAGTTATAGCTAGACCTCTAAGTTTTCGGGAGCAGTTATGTTTCAATTGTTTTAGGGATATCTTGCCAAGGGGGATTATTTTATAAGAGGGATATAAAAGGATTTTAAACGTGACGCAAGGAAAAAGATTGATCGGATTTCTATAGCTGGTGCAACGAGATGCCGTCAATTAAGTTAGACGTTACTACTGACACAAAAAAAAGTTAAACTTTTAATGGACACAGGCGCAGAGGCTGATTAATCACCGAAATCCTTTATTGTCAATCCCTTAAGCTTTTATAAAAACGAATCGGCTTTCTTTATAAGAAACTTTTTCAACCCTTAACAGCTTAACGTGTTACTACTAATACGCTATTAAGGTAAAGTTGCATGTGGTGGGTAATACAGGAATCTTCGAGTTTCTTCTAACTATGTTATAGCTAATTAATGTTGCGTTAAAATAAAACTTATTTAAATCTGTGCAGTAGCTAGCTTGTTTTATCATGTAGAAACAGCTCATTAAAATGTTGTGCTGTTGTGATTTGTAGCGTTGTTGTGTCCCTATATAATTAGTATTATGATTCGATCCCGGTTGTTTACAGCTATATGTCTTAATCACCTCGTTATTGCAAGTAAATCCCGTGCCATTTAGGAGTTGTGATCTTTACGTCTTCATCACTAATTGGAGCGGAGTAAGATGAATAGGCGGTTTATTCAATATGCTAAATAGGATCTAGCTTGTCTTGACAAAATCTCTCGTCCCCTATAAAATACTATAGTAGTAGCCTTACTACTCAATATGGCGCTTAGGTAAGTTAAAAAAAGTAACCCTCTAATATAACTTTTTTTAAATCATCCAGTTTTAAATATTTATCTTCCCATGCACGTGGTTGACCATAATAGTGTTGTCCATGACAGGTCATCATCGACAGATTTAATAAGCAAACAAATTATTGATGCCTCGCTTGGTCGCAATGAACGTCCAGTTTAAAATGTAAACATATACACTCTCACATACAGACACACATGGACCATATGACAGCACGCATCCGTCATTGCTTTGACGTGTATTGAGTGAATTAATTTCGTACCATGCATTTTTAAAGTTAACTTGTTTGTTGTTTAGTTGATTCAAAATTGATTCGATAAAAGGGAACTGTAGTTTTATAAATCCACTACATCAATGTGATGTGTACGTAATTGAAATTATTCGCTGACATATAAGCTTTTCACCATTTCGTCAATTTCACCCTAAAAATGTTGGGGGATTCGGAGATGAGTGATAGTTACAAACGATAATTTAGCTCATGTATATAAAAGTAGCCGCAAGCCCATTTTTAACTTTGCAAATGGATAAAGTAAATTCTAATTTTGCAAGTGGACAAAACTCTTAAAATTTATTTGTGGTTGCCATCACAACGTTTCGGATTCATTTATTTTATTTTGTAATAAACTGCAATACAGTACAATAATCTATAATATAAAACAATATACAATCGCCAATAACATACGAAACTGTCCATACAGTCCAACAAGAAAACCTTTATACACAGTTAATTATTTCGATATTACACAAAGTGTGTTAATACAACCACTTATATAAAAGGGGGTACCATATTGTTAGGCAAGCAGCTAACGATAATAAATATGTGCTTTATTGTAATTAAAATGATTACTCACTTAATATGTATGTTCCTAAGATCTTGTTATTAGGTATAATTTACTTAAATGTGTCAACATATAAAGGTGCATTAACAACTAATAAAGAAAATCTTATTATAAAAATAAACAAAAGCTTTCTAAATTGAAAAAAATATATATGTATTGTGATGGCTAGATATTAAAATTTTATATAATATTGGTGTGAGATTCTTTAAGCTGCTTTAAATATATATCTGTTGATTATGTAACATTTTCAATGCAAATTTTTATTGGTTTATTACTCAAAGTCTCTTTTTATTTTAGTAACCATAAATTGTGACAGGTGACATATTATTTGGTAAATGAATACATTTTTATTGTTTAATGCCAGATTAATTCTACTGTCAGAGTATTTTTTGTTGAATGTAACTAGGACTGATTAATTCCATTAGACAACATTTTATGGTGAAAACTAACGACAGTCTGCATTTATCAAATTATATGTGCTTTCCATTAACTACATTTGAAATGGGTCACTATAGAAACCGCGATTTTATAACGTGGAAATAATCATTTGTGTTCAGTGGAGTGGTAATGTTGTAAAATCAGCGCTATTTGTTGCTAAATATCTTTGCCAAGTTCTACCAATAACACTTTGACTGGTGAGCCACTCTTCATTGTGATAAACCACTGTCCAACAGCGCGATTGAGCTCTGACGCTTCCAACCATGTATAAGGCATCATTTGCCAAAGAACTGCAATTTTTTAGTGACCAATTTCAAATGAACGGTAGTGTATTTTGTATTCAGGTTTATTATACCACACCTTGACTAACCTGTTATATATGAAATTTGTTTTGTGGTGAGAAATAAGTACACACTCACAATTAACTATTCACTTCTCTTCTTTATTTGTTTCAGCTAAACTAGACTTCTAGAAAGACATGTCGGCTTCAGTAGCTAGTAACACAATCTAAATCGTGTCATGAAGACATAACTCCACCTGGACACAAATACTTCCTCTTCTGACTAATTAAATTTACTTCCTTCTTATTTTCTTCCTTTTAACTAAACAATGAAACACTGTGACTAGTAGCTTTGATGAGATTTTATATTGTGACCATTTATTTTTACATTTCCACAAAGAGAAAGTTTTATTTCAAAATACAATTTCTAACAGTTTTATCCACATTTACAAGTTTTATACAGATATTAACATGAAATATAATATAAATACAAAGATTAGTTAAAGTTTTATTAGATTCTTAACCTGACAATATTGCTTCGACATTAAATCTCATAAAACTTGTGAAACTTTAATTAAACTTTGTATTTATATTATATTTCATGATTATGGTGTTCCACAAAGTAAGGCTGGAGACAGTAAACTCCATGTTATATACATTTACACATGTTTTACATGTTTTACATTTTAAGAAATTTCTATTGCAACGTTCTTTTTAAAATAATAATAAAAATGCTGTTTAAATCGTCTATTAATAAAGAAAAGATTATTTACATAGCACTTAATTAAAAACACTATTAAATAACTATAAACTATTCTATATTCGTAGAATATTTGTTATAACTGTTTATTTAAAAATAAAACACCAATTTATGGTTTTAACGAAGATTTATTCAGTGTACTTACTTCAGTAATTTAAATTAAATATTGCAGGCGGTTCTTTAAAACCATATAAATACTTTTACAACTTTATAACGACTCTATACTTTCGCCGTTTATGATCGATTAACCAACCAACTTGACTGTATATGCAACACTAATTATTTACATTTGTACAATATTATTTTTCACGACTTTTACTCTGTCGCGTTATTTACTGGATTGATTCGTACATGCGTTGTCGTTCGTCGTATATCAGGAAGTGTCTTAAAATTATTGTTCCCCAAGCTTAAATACTAACTATTTACATCATCACATTACTCAATTTCACGTCACCTTACGATGTAATAAAACGATTATACACTTATATACAATACATAACAGCAGATTAACATTGTAAAATTGACACATATCTATTACAGTTTATTACACAACACTTTACGCAATATCAATGATTTATTTACATCAACAAAAACCTTTAGAGAATCTCATTACCCGTCGATATTACTCATTTGAAATTAATCATAAATTAATTACATAATAACAATAACTTCCGCAAGTAACGTACGTAGAATCGCACTATAGATAAGATAATGTTACATGAGAATTGCTTAAGATAATAAAACTCACGATATCAAATTACAGTTTTTCTGCTAAGTCTATGTTATCTCTATGAGAACTTCTTTGGCATTTATTCTCTCATGACCATGAGAACTGTGTAGGCAGATAAGGTATAAATACCTCTGTTTTAATCTTAAGTCTTTAGTCTTTATTAAATATTCATTCAACACACAAGTCTTTATTAAGTATTCAACAAGTGTTTATCCTGAGTGAGTATTAAAACTAGATGTGGATTTTAAAATTGTCTTGCTAGTAAAAACAGAAAGGCTCATTCGAGTTTTAATTAATTATTTTGCTTAATGTCATTTAAATGTGAATTCTAAAATTGTTCTGTTAAGTGTGTTAATTCAAATTTAATTATTTAAACTTGTCTTAAACTCGTTAAATAATTACAGACAAAGTAATATTAATATTTGTATTCTAAATGTTAAAAGAGATAAAGTTTTCTCTCGATTAAAAATAATAAAATATATTCTACGACTGCAAACGAAATATATAAATGTGTTTTATTATATTCAATAAATAAAGTTTTAAAAAAAGCTTCGGCCACAGAATATAATCAAAACTCGCACAACTGGATGTTACGTATTCTTAAGAACTTGGTGAGTAAACTGTTTGATAATAAATAAATAAACATGGATTATTTAACCTTATTAAAAAGTACACATTGATTATATAATCAAAGACACACAGTTAATTAACTTATTTTCAATTTCAATTGGGAAAGTTGATAAATTATTTCGAAAGTGTTAATTTCAAAACAAAGATTTTAATATTTTACAAAATTTTGGATACTAAAATCCACTATAATATTTATCTCTTCCTCTTATCAATACATAATAAATTAATATTTTAATTGTCTTTACTTACAAACCTTTATTTTAATGTTCACTATAAAAAACCTTGTATTCTTTTATTGCAGGTGGTGGTATATAATGATGCTTACATCTAACAAAAATCTTCTCTGTTATAGCATATGTTATTTGGATGTTTTATGTAGATGGTCATTTGTACAATAATATCAAATTAAATAAAAATTCTCAACAAACTAAAATATCTTTTTATATGAATATTATATGCATGGCAAGACACCATAGCAGTATATTCTATATCACGTAACCTATACATGCAAATGCTTTTTGATGACATTTTAAAAGATATAGGTAGACAAAAATGTAAAATATACAAATTTAAAACACATAGTGTTTTATTAATGTGAGTATTCAAATATATAAAATAGTAATAAAAGTTTGAAAAATATTTTCAAACATTGGACGACTATGCTCACAAAATTTCAAAATGATGTGTATGTAAATCACAGACAGCACCCTAAGACAGACTGTTTCGAGCTATTGGCTCTCATCAGTTAGGGGTAGCAGTCCGTGATTC
The DNA here is from genome assembly GCA_929113105.1 of Agrypnus murinus. Taxonomy (NCBI): domain Eukaryota; kingdom Metazoa; phylum Arthropoda; class Insecta; order Coleoptera; family Elateridae; genus Agrypnus; species Agrypnus murinus. Next base: position 152,335,197 of record OV816028.1, on the reverse strand, counting down.
CCATACACATCATTCGAGCTTATATATCAGCTCGGAAATAACATTAACACCGACAAATAATAGTGGTGCCTCCTATAGGAATCAGACCGCACTAAGCGGTTTTCTTCTGATCATCCAATACAGGATATACAAAATATAAATAACAAGCTGATATATAAGCTCCAATGATGTGTATGGGAATCACGGACTGCTACCTCTAACTGATGAGAGCCAATAGCTCGAAACAGTCTGTCTTAGGGTGCTGTCTGTGATTTACATACACATCATTTTGAAATTTTGTGAGCATAGTCGTCCAATGTTTGAAAATATTTTTCAAACTTTTATTACTATTTTATATTTTTTTGTTTATTGTTTCCAGCCTTATTTTGTGGAACTCCATAATCATGAAATAAATAAAGATTATTAAAAGTTTCACAGTTTTATTAAAATATACCTGACAATATTGTTTCGACAGCTATGCTGTCATTATCAAAGGTAATATAATTATAAACAAACACGTCGCTAAGGTAGATACAAAATAGGTAACTAGATAAAATAATAATAATAATAAAAATTAATAATAAAAATCATAATTAAACATCTAATACTTCCAGTAACGGAGAATTACTGAGCTCAAGTTGTTCATTCATTAAAGGTACCTTGAGTTTGTGTTTGTATATCTCAAAGGCTTCTAAAATGTCTAATTTGCGTTTGTTATTACAAAAATGTAGGAATTTAATATTATTTTGAGGAGTCATTGTGTGATTTTGTTCTAAAAGGTGTTTGGCGTAATTCGATTTTTCAGGATGTTTATTTTTGTAATGACGTACGTGTTCTTTATATCTTATGTCAAAATTTCGAAGTGTTTGTCCAATATATACCGAACTACAAAAAGAACAATTTAAACGGTAAATGCCCGATTTCATGATATCATGTGTTCTGTCTTTAGCATTAAATAAAAATGAAAAAGTGTTAGTGTTGGTTTTAAATGTTATTTTATAATTGTTGGTTTTTCTTAGTATATGTGCAATTTTTTCTGATATATCATTGACAATCAAACAGAAGACACAAATTACATATCTATACCATATTTTGGCAAAATATCAGAAAAAATTGCACATATACTAAGAAAAACCAACAATTATAAAATAACATTTAAAACCAACACTAACACTTTTTCATTTTTATTTAATGCTAAAGACAGAACACATGATATCATGAAATCGGGCATTTACCGTTTAAATTGTTCTTTTTGTAGTTCGGTATATATTGGACAAACACTTCGAAATTTTGACATAAGATATAAAGAACACGTACGTCATTACAAAAATAAACATCCTGAAAAATCGAATTACGCCAAACACCTTTTAGAACAAAATCACACAATGACTCCTCAAAATAATATTAAATTCCTACATTTTTGTAATAACAAACGCAAATTAGACATTTTAGAAGCCTTTGAGATATACAAACACAAACTCAAGGTACCTTTAATGAATGAACAACTTGAGCTCAGTAATTCTCCGTTACTGGAAGTATTAGATGTTTAATTATGATTTTTATTATTAATTTTTATTATTATTATTATTTTATCTAGTTACCTATTTTGTATCTACCTTAGCGACGTGTTTGTTTATAATTATATTACCTTTGATAATGACAGCATAGCTGTCGAAACAATATTGTCAGGTATATTTTAATAAAACTGTGAAACTTTTAATAATCTTTATTTATTTCACTATTTTATATATTTGAATACTCACATTAATAAAACACTATGTGTTTTAAATTTGTATATTTTACATTTTTGTGTATTAATTATACGGTCGGACGCTTGACCGGTTTTATTGTTATTTATATTTTGTATATCCTGTATTGGATGATCAGAAGAAAACCGCTTAGTGCGGTCTGATTCCTATAGGAGGCACCACTATTATTTGTCGGTGTTAATGTTATTTCCGAGCTGATATATAAGCTCGAATGATGTGTATGGGAATCACGGACTGCTACCCCTAACTGATGAGAGCCAATAGCTCGAAACAGTCTGTCTTAGGGTGCTGTCTGTGATTTACATACACATCATTTTGAAATTTTGTGAGCATAGTCGTCCAATGTTTGAAAATATTTTTCAAACTTTTATTACTATTTTATATATTTGAATACTCACATTAATAAAACACTATGTGTTTTAAATTTGTATATTTTACATTTTTGTGTATTAATTATACGGTCGGACGCTTGACCGGTTTTATTGTTATTTATATTTTGTATATCCTGTATTGGATGATCAGAAGAAAACCGCTTAGTGCGGTCTGATTCCTATAGGAGGCACCACTATTATTTGTCGGTGTTAATGTTATTTCCGAGCTGATATATAAGCTCGAATGATGTGTATGGGAATCACGGACTGCTACCCCTAACTGATGAGAGCCAATAGCTCGAAACAGTCTGTCTTAGGGTGCTGTCTGTGATTTACATACACATCATTTTGAAATTTTGTGAGCATAGTCGTCCAATGTTTGAAAATATTTTTCAAACTTTTATTACTATTTTAGATATAGGTAGATTTTTTATAAAAAAGTCTTTTTATTTCCAATAACAATAAAGATAAAGGGGTGGTCCAAATATAATAATAATCCTGTACATTATGTGCGTATTATGTGACAATATCTGATAAGTTGAATTTTTCAGGCTTCAGTTAGGCTCAGGCTCTCAGGCTAGTTCTTTTAGTTAGAAACCTGTGCGCCTTCTAACACGCAATTTTGATTACTACCAAGAATAGTAATAGCTGCTAGTCTGTAACTTGCTAAGTCTTTTTTGTTTTTATTAACGTCTTTTTATTAACACTGGTGAGCACGTTTTGATCTCGCACAGTGACATTCCTTCCGGTGATTCCTATTTTGATGGGTTACGATGTCATTAGTTTTTTACATGATTTTGTTAAATTCATCATTTCTTCCTAGTTGAACTAGTAGCTTTGTTATAAATTATATCTGAAAACATTTTCCGATCTGTGTTTTCAGTACATCATATGTTGGTTTCACAGATAATATACGTTTCTACAGTTTTTGTGTTCGCGACACAAATGTACGTTCGCGCACTGATGTTACGTTAAAGCTTTGATTTCTTAGATACTTTCTTCGGTTTAAACCGTTGTGGGTCAGATTAGGGGAAGATTTATCCACAAAACACAAAATCAACAGCGTGAAAATCATATTGAGAATTACAATTGGCTGATTGTAAGAAATATTTGTCAGTGTCAGTCAAACAACAATTGTACATTTTAAGTATAGTGAGAACGGATTATATTTTGTCAGGTATATTTTAATAAAACAAGGTTTATTTTTTAAAGAATGAAAACTCAAATACATGTTCAACTATTTAAATCCTAACACCACCCCAAAAACAGTTCCTAAAACTAGTACAAACAAAAATAGCACAACAATAACTTGTTAAATTTTATTGCTCGTGTTCACTTCACATAAGAAACGCTCGGTAGTATATGTGTGTGTATGCTTTAGTCACCATCCTAATAAAAATAATGGATGGCATTAATAAATCTCGGTTGTTTCAGGATCCCGGCGGTCCGGCTAGGTATAACATCTCGGAGCAATTCAACATAAACCATAACCGGAGGTCCCACCACACCGGAAAGGTGCCGTTCCTGTCTTCTTCCCGAGGCAGAATGTCCGGAGTACGACGCACAACTAAATCTCCCGGTATGTTATGTTTTATTTATTGGTTCTTTTATATAAATCTTTTATTATAATATGAAAAAGACGGCTCCGTGGTGTCTTTCCAAATTCAGTTGCAATGGCAAACAACAAAGAAGGTTTTATTAATAAATAAAAGAAATGAATTAAATTTGCATATGAAATTGCAAACCTAGAGAGAGGCACCTATGTGTGTAGTAGTATATAATTTCCATCGGGATTTTCCCAACTAGATGATTCATTTCATGGCTGGTAGTAGTAGTTTATGCTGAAATAATAATAAAGACCACTGTATTGCGTTTCCCTTTTCAAGGTCCTGCTGATTATATCGGTCAGGCGAAAGCGGAATTTAGAGGATTGAGTTTCAATGTTACACCAAGATTTCAAGCTGTAGAGGACGATCTTCCCGGACCTGCTACTTATTCGGTAAGGATTCTCTAATTAACAACTTTGTATAAAATTATTTTTACTCAAAGCTTCATAGCTTTGAGGTGAAGGTGATCCTTCACATAAATTATTTTGTCTAGATTTTCGAAATTTAAAAAAATAAAGAAGTGCTCTAATTCACCTCTAAAACGAGATTCTGAGTATTAAAAAAATTAAGAAATTCGAACTCCTTCAATATCTATCTACACGTTCAATATTTGAAGTTTATTTTTGTCCGCTAATGCGGAGAGGTCGTCTTTGTAACAGAAAGTAAATTAGGAATCTTACAAATCTATTACTATCAGCATAAGGATTTCAAATCAACTAAATATAGTGGTTCTGCTTAGGTGTAGTGTTTTAAACTGTAGTGGTTTCTGGGAAATCTAGTAAATGTTTCTAATGCTGTTTGGTATGTTCTTAATTAACTAAACTTAAAGGAATATGTTTTGTAGCGACCTCTGTTGCTTTTATTTGCTTGTTGACTACTTTTCGCTATTCTAAAGTGAATATTGTAATACGAATTGTAGCTACAATGCATATCCCTGAGTTACATATGCGTCTAACTAGCACTTTGGTAAGTAACTACCACTTTCTTTGTAAAAAGCATTAAGATGAAATGACTATGTAGGAAGCCACTGTATAAATAAACAATAAATTTGAATAAATTCATCAACTATTTCATATTTCATAGAAATAACTCCATTTTAGGTTCGTTACATCTAAAAAAATTGCTATTACGTGTGAAAATGAACGTGTTTAAAGTTTCAAGTGGTGTAGCCTAAGAAACCTCCTCTTCGCTTAATCTGTATAAAATGTAAGTTTTTGAATTTGTTGATTTATCATATAATCTTTGTGATAATCTTAATTTTGTTTCTTTTTTATTCCTTTTTGTTAATTGGTGTTAAGCTGGTGATTTTGAAGATGTCTTATTGTTATAAAAATTGGACTTACGTGTATCGAAATGTAATCGCTGATTAACCAAACCAGGCCGAAAACGTTTTATAATTTGATATTGTTGTTTGCTCTTTTGGAGTAATTTTTCTTTTGGATTGAAAATAAAAATAGTTCAACATTTATATTATTAAATTCTAATTCAAGCTCAAATACTATTTACTAAATTTTTGAATGACCTCCTAAGCAATCTTAAATATAAATTATTAATTAGAGACTCAAAAAACCAATTACCGTTTGGCTTCTAGAGCTCGTTAAGGATTAACTAAGGGTACATTAAATATAAGACTTTGTAAAAATTCTACGTGTAGGTCCTGAACAACGTTAAATAAGGAAACAGAAACTAAGTATTCTCAGCCTTTTAAACCCTGGCGGTCGTTAAAGAGTTAAAGTATGTACATTAAAATACGGGATTTCGTAGCAATGGTTACATCGTTTTTGTCATCTCCTTAATTCGATTTCAACGAATCGACGAATTCGCACGAACAATGGGAACGAATACTGAGACATATCCGCACGTAGAGCCTATGAAATAATAATAATCGCCCCCTCCGTCCCGCACAAGCTTATAGCTTCTGGGTCCTGGTTTCCAGGTTATGGGTTGTAGCAATTATTATTATTATTATTATTATTATTATATTATACAAGTTTTGTTACTAAACTTTGCTCACCACGAGCCCAAAATCATACTAGGTCGTCAGCTTACACATTACACATATTACGAATTACTCTGAGATTTCTTATTCTGTACCTACACCTTGCGAAGTTTCATGAAATTTTATCAGGTCGTTTCCCTTATTCTTGCAAAATTTTTGGGTATTATTGTCAATCTATAGAAGGGATATTGTGAGGGAATTTCAACAGAATTTAATGAGACTTGGCATAGAGTAGGTACATGGGTAATACTTCATTCTAGCAAAAATAAATATCCACCTCGTAAACCAAAAAACAAATCGAGGTAAAGATTGTGGTGCCCTTTGATTTAGATAACTAAAAATTTTGAGATTATATTTTTATGTTACGTCAACATGTTTATTATTTAGGAAAGTTTTGAATTGAGTCAGTGCTTTTAATAATAAACAATTTAATTTAATTGAATAATCAGTGCTGTGGATTTAATAGTGACTTAATTTTTTAAAAATTTCATCTTTGTAAATAATGTACGGTATTTATTTAAAGTTAGTAATACAAACAATAGAAATATTCAATTTAAAGATAAAAAGAATTATACTGTCTTAGAATTTCTTTTTCTTTTATTGGATATATCCAAATTACTTGTAATTTTTAATAATTTGTAGCATTTCAATTTTAATTTTGTTTGTTTATTTTGTGTGTTGGTGTCAAATAAATTTGTGGCATTTAAATATTTTAAAAGTAACCTCTGGTTTATTATTTATTTGTTTGTGCAGTTAATAATGTTTTATAGATCCATATTTATTCATTGCCCTATTGAAGCGATCCGCCTGGTAGAAAGTCTCATTTGTGACTAGAGTCTAGGTTCACAATTAATTTAATAATAGCCGGGGCATTTTTCTTTTATGGTAAAGGTAAGTGGTTTTTATTTTGTATATGTCCTCACTGTGCTTTTAAGAATGGTTTTCTATTTTCCGTTTTTAAGATATTGCAATTTATTCCATGTAATGTAAATGCAATTTTATTAAATCACTTCTAGTGTAGTGCCAAGGTTTCCTTGAAACCGAACACAACCTTTTATAGCATCTTATCAGGCCACGTTCGCTATGCATTTCCTCGCGTCTCTTCTCAGTACGATTGGAAGTCAAACTAAGGACGAAATTAAACAAAAAACTGTCATCCAGTTACACCCTAAAGGCACAAGCTATAAATATGTTGAGTTACTTGTTAGAGTTAACACCGAACAACGAAAGTGTAATGTAGTTTAAGTCTTGTAATACTGTAGAATACAGATTTATCAACGAAATTATATTTACCAATAAATACTTTATTAAATTCTGGTCTCCAAATATTTTAAACAATATAATACGCGAGCTAGGCGGTCAGGAATTTTCCATTATACAATTCCTTCAATTTCTTTATATTTATAGTGTTATACGATGATTTCTTACAGGTCCTATTTATTTATCGCATTTTGATTTTTAAATTGATTCTGAAGCTTGATGCCTCTTGGATTTAGGCAACAGCTTGCACTTTCCAAGCGACTTTCATCTGTTTTATTGCCAGATTGTCTTTTGTATTAGCGGAAATTATTTCGTTTTATTTATTGTTTCTCAAGTAATTCAACTAATTATACTTGTTGTGAGTGATTAATAAATTTTATTAACTTTTTAGTCTTTGATCTAGTACTTTTTTAGATTATTTAATTGTATTAACTTTGATTTTCAAAAGTAAGTTTTCCTTTTCCGGCTTCTTCGTCTTAAAACATTTTGGGGTACCTTAAGACGTGTTTTGTGTGTGTGTGGCAACAATCCTTTTTCTAAAACACTCTGAGTTGAAATATTTAGCATATAGTGTATTTGCTGATTAATAAAGTCTCATTGACGACCTATTCTTGGTTGGAGTTTTTGGAGTGAATAATTTCGTTGTTATGTCGTGAAGACAATTTGAGCAAACTCCCTACATACACCTGAACCACCCCACTGAACTCACTACACTGAACTACATATAAGTATCTTTGCAGGCTGTTTGAGAGTGATATGATTTCTATTCAATAAATAGTTACACTAATTTAAGAAATTCAAAATTAGGTGTTTTATTTTCAGAGCTTTCGTATCTTTTCTTTTCCCCATTGTTTATTAGTTTTTGCACGTTTTGTTTGCTCCTCGCCCTCATCTTACCTAAGACGTATTCTCTGAATGGCCTCCGCTGGCTTTCAAATGGTTTTCAGGGTTCCTTCTCAGGTGTCCCAAAGTGCAAATTTTAAAACAAATCGCGCGGAATCCTTTTTCATTAACTGTATCTACGAGCTCCTTTCTGATTTGCCATGTTTTACTTGTTATTAGTTAAAAGATTTTAAAGAAAGCTTAATTGCCTTACAAAGCACCCTTCTTTACTCTTATGTTATATCTTATTACTGGCTAAAGTGGTTAGTGATTAGCTAGGTATAGGATTTCTATGCATTTGCATGTTTTTTCTGCTTATAGCAAAAATATGCAGAGTTATATTTCTACATGTTTAAGCCACATATGAATCACATATGTCAATGTGAAAGTGCATATAAATGCATATTTAGGTATTTTTTATAAATGCATGCATATTTTAGCATTTTTGAACGAGTGTTCATATTTTACCACTTTTTGAGCGTTTTACATGCCGTAATTATGAAATTTCTAATATTTTTAAAATAATCTTAGCATTTTAGACAACCAACCAAGGGCGGCTTAGTTGAGTCTAGGGAAAACCCATAATTTAAGCTTATTGTTAAATACTAGACTTTAAAATATGTTACTGCCTTAACCATCTGTGTATACTTGTTAATATTTTCTAAGAAAGAAAAAGTTTCAACTAAAATTTAAATACTTACATCCTGCGGTATTGTGATAAATAGGTATTAGGAAATTCCAAAGACCCTTTGACAACTTCCTGTTCATAGAATAATTTGCCTGTACTTTTGTTTACTAATCTTGTAATCTTTCAATTAAGACAGTTCAGAAATTGCAAACTGCATTTCAGTTTGAAATTTTAGAGTGTAAAGATGGGTAAAGAAAAACGGTCTGTGTCTGTTACACTTCGAAGTTATGTTAAGGAATTCAGTGTTCTTACAACTGACGATAAGGTGTTGTATTGTACAGTGTGTACATGTTGTGTACAAGTTACACAACATCTGAACATGGTTCGACATCAAAAGTGTCTTGCCCTGAAATCAAAAAACAAACATTGTTACCGGGGTAACTTAATAATTCGCGCGGTGAGTCCAGCAAATCGATCGAATTTAATAAAAACCAATGTAGTGCATTAGTGGCTGCAGATATCCCGTTAAGTAAAATTAGTCACTCAGCATTTCGTAATTTTCTGGAAGTAATTTCAAAAATGCCAATACCCGACGAGTCTACACTCAGGAAAAATTATTTACCTCGTTTATACGAAGAGACCATAAAATCAATTAGAAAACATGTAGCGAATAACTACATATGGGTTTCCATTGACGAATCTACTGACACTACTGGAAGATGCGTAGAAACTTCATTTCCTTCGTTTTGTTAGTAAAATTTAACTAATTAAAGACAGCAGAGCAATTTACGGATGTTTTATTTTCTATGTTGTTAGTTACATATTTATGTAATCACAACAATATTTTTGCTTGATTAAAATATAATTTTTTTTAAATAACTGTTTTGCGCTAATTGTTTGTAACCGACTAATTATGTAGTTCGATAAAATAAAAATCAAATTTTTGTTTTCAGATACGTGGCTAACGTTATAATTGGCGTTTTAAATTCGGAGAACAATCCCAAATCCTATCTATTAGCAATGGACGTTTTCCAGAGCACCAATCAATATTCTGTGGCAAAATTGTTTAATGATTCGATGGCTATTTTGTGGCCGGACGTCATACAGTACAACAAAGTACACCGACGCGTTACCGTACATGATCAAGGCTGGAGCAGGCTTACAAGTTCTGTACGAAAAAATGATACACTTAACTTGTCTTGCCCATGCAATGCATATAGTTGCGGGAAATATATCCTAACGTAAACTCTATAATTTCAGATGTAAAAAAATTGTTTGTAAAGCTCCATATCGCATATAAATATTTAGGGAAACTGCTCAAGAAGTGCCTCTCCCACCTGAGCCTATAATAACAAGGATAATAACAACAGAATATTATGCAACTTATTTTGATATTATTAAAGCATTTGTAAATAAACTTAATAAACACGATGCACTATGCATACAAAGCACACAGGATGCTTTTAATACTAAGGAGGTGAGGGCAGAATTATTGTTTTGACAAATTTTGTGCGTTTAGCTAAAGTAATTCAGAAATTAGAAAGTCAGGGAAATTCATTAGATGAATCTCTTGAGCATGTAAAATTGTTAGGTGTTCCTTTGAATAAAGTAAAAGGGCCAAAGGGTTTGACTATAAAACAAAAATTTAAATCCGTTATAGACAAAAATCCTGGTTTTCACTTAATTAAAAGAATAAACGATGCATTATCTGGCCAAGACATTTTAGACGAGTTACAACATTACAAAACATTATTCGCTTGTAGAATTAAACAATTTTAAGTATGCCCCAATTACGTCTTGCGATGTGGAACGGAGTTTCTCAAAATATAAAACAATATTTAGGGATAATAGGCATATGTTTACTTTTGAAAATTTAAAAATGTACGTCATTGGAAACTGTAACGCTCTATGTTTAGAAAATATAATTAATTAAATTATTGCATAGGATGCCTAATTAAAATAATTTCTGTAAATAAAATGTAAATAACGCTAAACAGGTGTTTTTTTAATAATGAAAGTGCATATATTATTAAAAATTTCTAATAAACGCATATTTCATGATTTTTAAGTGCATATTTCAGCATTTTTAAGTGCATACAAATCCTATACCTAGTGATTACTTTTACAAATTGGAATTATCCGACTATAACACATAACTTACAGTTCTTGTTTTTTTTTCTGTATTTTACTTTACGGACAACGAACGACTAACATCAATCAAACAGACATTTAACAATTGGATGAAATAATCTTAATTGTTCAAATTAAAAGGCATATTAAACAACAATAGAATATAACTTGACTTTTATTAAAACTTAAACAATAAAAATTTAAATAGAAATTTTATAACATATAATCTGTTTTAGTCTACAAATTCTTTTCTATTTATTCTAATACATTTTTGACAATAGAAATGCGATTGAGAGATATTTTGTAAATGCCGTTTGTTTCCCTCATCGAATTCCCGTATATATAAACGCATTTGCTTCACGTTTTTACTTATTGAAATCTTTCCCGCACTGCTCATGCCAGCGTTTGATATACGTCAAGAGTGAATGTGACATTTGATATATAAGGATGACTCAGAGAAGCATTTCATATGCCGTAGGATCGGTAAGCGCTCTTTCAAAAGTCGGCATAAATTTCTTAGAGCTTATATTGATTTTTCCTGGTGCATTTTCGAATGATGTATTTTTGTGGGGCTTTAAAATTAAGCTTTCCGACGCGGTGACGGCGCTGCGTTTCCATCTTCTGTTGTTGATGATGAGTACTTCTCACAAGGCGTTTGTGTTTAAGGATGAGGAAGGAAAGGGAGATTATTTGTGAATGGGATTTTTCTTCTTGCTTTCGTACATGAATTATTTTGTAACACAAATTAGGTCGAGGTGGAAGTTTCACGGGGTAGGAAATAAATGAGGTACACCGACAGTTTTACTACTAAGCACCTGACTCTCGCTTTTCTCCGCTCCTGTGCTCTGATCTTTTTTGTTTGTGCGTTGGAAACCGCAAATTGAGAAGAATTGCCGCGATTTTTGCCTGCCCCTAAACTTAGCAATTGAGGGTAACTGGTATTGGCATCGGCATTCATCAAACTGATGGTGAATCTATGAGTTATTTCCCTATAAAACGAAGCAGCAGAATGACACGTCCGGTATTAATATTAATAATTCTTGATCTATTCTAAAACTTGTAGGTTTCTTCGGGCTTTCTTTAGTTTAGGGTGAGCTTTTCCAAAGCAATATATTACGTTTTATTTATTCATTTCAACAAACAAGTCATTTTCGGAAGAATAAATAATATACCTATAAAAATGTAGGCTTTTGATGACTATAGAAAGTTGTATAATCATTAAGATTATTATTATCTATGAAGTCATTATAGAAGATAACTAGAAGTCATTCTATATAACAATTAATTGTTTGCGGGATTGCTTCCAGAAATATTTAGTAACACGGTTGAATTGTTTGTTATACGAAATTATAACGCGACAACGAATTATTAGTTTAGGACTGTATTGTTGTCAGGCAGCGGCGGCTCGTCACATGACGCAGGTGACGAGATGCTTCACTAACGTTTTCTTGTAACATCTTCATTTTTACTAATTGCTACTGTTATACAATTTTCACGACAGTTTAATTTAAGCCGAACAGATATTCTCAAAATAAAATTTTGTGTAAAATTAATGTTACCAAACTTAAAACAAACAAACAAAATATTTTTTTCTAAAAGTGCCCCCATCATATTTTGATATTTTAAAATGCGAGGATTGTAATGATAACATAAATTTTATTTAAAAAATAAAACTTCATCTATTTTGGCCAATATCTTTTTAAGTAATTATTCAGAACTACTTAAAGAACATATAATCAAATTGTAAGAAACGAAAATTAAAAAATCAAATCTAATAAATAAATTCAGTATTAATCATAAATGTATTAAATACTTTTAGTAATCGGTGCACTTTGTACAAACCATGGTTTCCGGAGAAGAGCAAACAGACTGCCATCTCCCACTACTTGTTCATAATCTGTGTTACAGTGGGCATTGTATAAGGGGATTGCATACATACCTGCTAGTTCTTAAGTAAAGTACTATTCAATTATATTCAAACAGGCCATATCCCACCATTTCGATACGGAAAATTGTAAAACGAGTTAGAGAACGAGATTTATACGATGTGGTTTTTCTTAATAATTATTATGCAGTTCATTAATAATAAAACGTTAAAAATACTAATATGAAGTCTTTGGGAGTGCTTTTGCCCCAAAAGCAACCCCCTAAATACGCCACTAAATAATTCATACACTATGATTTCTGCTTCACCTTCACGAACCGCCACTGATGTAAAGTGGTTCAACATTAAAAGAGAACATTTACAAATCCATAGGAAATAAAAAACTGAATATTTGGGATTCACCTGGGCCAACACAGTGCAGGTGTACAAATTAGTACTAGTAGCAAAATGCAAAATTTTTTCAACCCTCCTGTGGTGCTCTAATTTTCAAATGTGGTTCAAAACATCCTATCTATTTCTTTTTCTTGTCCCAATAATTATTATTTTCTAAATAGTTCAAATTTGCAAAAACCCTTTCATGAAAACACGTGAAACTTCTTTTTCCTCAGTGTAAATACATAGGATAAAATAAATAATAAAAAATAGCATCATATTAGCCTTGCTGTCCTAGATCATTATGAAACCAATACCACGTTAGGTATGTTAATTATTTTTTCCAATAATAATTATTTTGATGTATACCAATAGTTGTATTGTCTAAGTTACCTTAAACGTGATATTATAGTAAGAGTTTACCGTCAAAACCATTTTTTCTCTCATACGACTTGATTAATTAAACAAAATACTATCACGGGAAACAGTCCAAGACTGCTGCGACAAAAATTTGCATGAGTTCTTTAAATTATTAGTAAAATAGTCATGAATTAGAAGATAATTAGATTGTTTAGAATTAGATTAAATACGCTATTTTATCATAAATATTAGATGCCCACGGCTTGCTGCGAAAAACAAACATTTCATGGAAAAACAAAAACCCAATCTATAATTTAATATAACCTCCATCTTCAACTCAGCTTAACTTAATCAATCATTTTACATAAACTCTAATCTTATCTACCCAGAGGAAATCCAACCTAACGCAACCTGCCCTCGCAACATATTGTAACCCGCTAAGCTAACTTAACCCGTACTCTACTCTTAGTCTCACCTAACCTATAAACTAACCTGTAACCTAACACAAAACCTAATTCAACCTAACCCACAACCTTACCTAAAACATAATCGGTATCATAATAACCTAAAATACAATCAAATCTCCAGCTACAAGCTAACTTGTGACCTGACTGGTAACCTAACCCATAATCTAACCGGTAACCTAACTCATAAGTCACAACCTAACGTATAACGTACTCCATAACTTAAAACCTAATCTATTGTCTAACCTGTGACCTTACCCATAATGTAAACGTAACTTAACTTGTAACCTAACCTCATGATACTTATATGCTAACCTCTAACATAGCTTGGCCTCTCGTCTAATCTCTAACCTTCTCTAATCTTTAACATAACCTAATCCAAGCTTACCTAGTCTATATAGTAGTAGCTTTTACTAGTATAGCTAGTATAGCTTTTACCTTTAACTCAAGCTCCTAAGGTAGTATAAGGTAGATACTGTTCCCTAAAGTTTAAAGTAACTTCACTTCTAAAGTAAGTTCTAGATAAACCTCTAGCTTAACCTAACGTAGCCTCTGGGCTAATAACGTAACCTCTAGGCTAATAGAATCTAACCTATCTTCATTTTCAACTTTATATACACTTACCGAACCTATAACCTAAGCTATAGGCTAACCTATAACCCAACCCATAACCTAACCAATAACCTAACCAAGTCGTAACTTAACCTATAACTTAATTTATAATCTAACTGATAACATTAACCATAACTTAACGTAGGTAACCTAAGTTTTAACTTACTCTAAGGTAATCTTTAACCTAACCTATCCACTAACACAGTTGAACATACATTCATTCTAAATTAATGGGTGGAGACGTATTGAATGAGTGAGCAATAGTTTTCGCAATATTCAAACCAATAATTTTAGAAGAAAATCTACCTTCTCGCCAAATACTTAATAATAAATGCATTTCTATAAAAAAAATATGATTTAGATACAATTTAGACGCTACAGCCATCAGCAAACATCAAAATAAAAATGATTAACATAACCCAGAAAAATGCAACCTCAAACGTAAATATTTCAAACATTTATGGATAATCGCATTTTTTTGCAGAAATAGCTTCATTTATATATAGCTTCTTCATTAACCTTTATGAGTTTATTTTGTTTGGTTTAAGTATTGTGAGTAAAGTTTTTCATTTGTTCGTTTGTGTGACACGTCGGAATTGTTTTTTGTCAGGTAGATTAGGTGCAATTTAACGTAGATTACATGAAGCTACTGCGACGTTACATTTACATAGGATTACATACAGTATACGCCATGAAGTTGGATCCATGAGAATTTTCTAATATTCTGATTGAAAAAAAAACACTGTGTGGCAATCACCTACATATGCTTTCAAAAATACTTGAAATACGCCATGTCAAAATTGACAGGTGATATTAGGTGTCTGTCAAATACGCTATTTTAAAAAATCGACAAAAGATTTGAGAACCTTATGTTTGTTAAAATATGGAAGAATTTTATTAAGAAAAGGTTTCTCTAATGGCATTTTACGTTCACATGCTGAGTTTGAACGAGATATTCCGACGTAAGGGTAATTTGGTTTTTTTAACAATTTTTGATACATAATAGTAATTTATAGTATACTGACTCGTAAACAACTGTTTATTACCTCTGTCTCTAGGGGAAAAGATTTTTTACGGGCTAGCCCGTTATGAAGCCCGTAAAGATTATTACGGGCTGGTTATCATCAATACCATAGCAACATACATATTTATTTAAAACATTTATATATATATATATATATACTGATATATATATATATATATATATATATATATATATATATATATATATATATATATATATATAATAAAATCGTTTAATGACCTTTAATATGTAATAAACTTTTTAATAAGGGTATAGGTCAAATTTTATTCTTTTTATTCTATTTTTATTTTCAACGGCCAATATTTCGTAGATGATTATCTACATCATCAGGGCTCTACAAATGACAAGTTAAGCAAATTATAAATTAAAAAGAAAAACTTACTTACTAGAAATATAAAGAATAACAAGACTCCACAAAAAGCATAAACCTCAAAAACTACAAAAACATTAACGATAGGTAACAATAAAATGTAATATACAAAATTTTGATTTTAATTATACATCAAAAAAATTATTTTTTAAATTTGAGAGGGAAATTTTGTTTTAATATTAGTTGTCAAAAAATATCCAAAGTTTCTAGATTTGTATTAATTAAAAACTAAAATACAAATCTAGAAACTTTGGATATTTTTTGACAACTAATATTAAAACAAAATTTCCCTCTCAAATTTAAAAAATAATTTTTTTGATGTATAATTAAAATCAAAATTTTGTATATTACATTTTATTGTTACCTATCGTTAATGTTTTTGTAGTTTTTGAGGTTTATGCTTTTTGTGGAGTCTTGTTATTCTTTATATTTCTAGTAAGTAAGTTTTTCTTTTTAATTTATAATTTGCTTAACTTGTCATTTGTAGAGCCCTGATGATGTAGATAATCATCTACGAAATATTGGCCGTTGAAAATAAAAATAGAATAAAAAGAATAAAATTTGACCTATACCCTTATTAAAAAGTTTATTATATATATATATATATATATATATATATATATATATATATATATATATATATATATATATATATATATATATATATATATATATATATATATATATCTTACGTATTGTGCTGTACTGCTTCAGTAAATGAAAGAATTATTTATTTCGAGTCAGTTTAGATTTACGAGTCAGTATACCATAAAACGTTGTTCCATGCTCGACCGTAACACGAACCGTACGTGCTTGCACGGATAACAAGCTCGCTAATCGCTCGCCTGTTAGGTACCGTGCTCGCACGTAAAGTTCTAAGCAACGGTCTTGCAATGTAAATAACTAATTCAAAACAATGTTAACAATAATTTCAAATACAAATTAATTACATAATTACAAAACCGCTAAGAGCAGTGTATCAAATACAAACCTGATAGTCAATCGGCCACATCAGCAAACAAACGTCTGCCGGATGCTGCTGTGAATGTGACGCAATTGAGCACTTGCATCATGCTTGTTTTGCTTTTAAAAATGAATCACGGTTATATCATTGCCCACATGGTACTGTAATGATCTCTTGCTATTTACATAGCACACATTACATACATAATCCATCAGGAAGTCATTGAATGCTAAGGATATTGCCATAGCAACAATAATCAACAACCAGTAATAAATAAATATTTCATACAATCACACGTCTATTATTACTTATCCAGATACTACAAGGCTATACCTTCTAAAATATTGTACCTACCATAAACCACAACCCAGAACACTATAGTACTACTGTAGACGTTGGTACACCTTTACGTGCTCGATGTATAGTAATGCAACTTACACAACCGTGGTTTTTCGTGTAACTTCTCCACATGCGTGATTCTGCCGCATGTATTAAAATTTCTGACTTCAATTCTCACCCGCGCCAGCTTGCTTACTCAAGTAACCTTGCCTCGTGTCTACAAATTGGTTACGTCAGCATACTATAAATATAGAATCCATGTTTAAACAGGCTCACCAGTTAGTTAATTGTCCTCGAGCTCATCTAAAATGGTTTAGTGGCCAATCTAGCAAGTGTCTTGAATATTCTATTTGTTTGTGGTAGATTCAGTCTTTAGGGGAGTTTTACCACTGGCGTAGTTCGCAAGTTACTGTACTATCCTATTATTTTTTTGAAAGTCTATTATAATGTTAAATTATATTCTACTTTTTATTACTCTCGATCCTTATTAAAAATTTAATTCTTCTTGGATTGGAAACTCAATAGCACATGGTATATGAAATAAACACAAAAAGTGTGTTTCAGTGGTCTTTTAAATATTGTAAAACTGCTGATTATTTGCAAAGGGCGTTGTTGTTTCTTGACTTTTTGAAGAAAACTACCCAGCTTGCATTATGGTTTCCATTTGTCTATGTGTCTGTCCGTATGTGAACACGATAACTGCCTCTAGGCTTGATGTCTATTTGAATCTTTCGTATAAGTAAAGATGGCAAGCTTTCACTGATGGAAACTGTAGGATCACTTCTTAAGTGTATAACCAGGTGGTGCTTTATTACTTGCTTCATTACTCCTAGTCAAGTTTTAATTTTTTCGTTTAGTAAACGTATTATATGCATGGGATACATAATGCTTGCAATAATTTTATTTTAATGATTGCTATCGTTCAATATCAATTACTATAACCAATCTAATTTTAAAGCTTAACAACCGTAACATTAATAATAACAACAATAAATCTTCTAATTTTAATTTAAAACCTAATCTTTACGCACACGTTAATTAAATTGCTATTGCGGAACGTAAATAAACCAAGTAAGAAGCCACATATTAGTACTTCAAACTCGAAGTCTTGTGTTGACTTTTGCGCTTAAGTTTGTTGGAGGAACGGTCGGTAAATGAGGCGAAGACAGCCCTACGTGTCATCTTGTACAACTTATGCGAGTTTGAGTAAACTTGTTCGAGTTTATAGTTTCCCATATAATTTTCTTAGCTTTAACTCAGCTGAATAAAGTTCGCCGTTTATGATTTTGCCCGGCTTTAAACAAATATTAAATATCGTCTACACGACTCGAGCAAATACCCCACCAAAACACAAATAGTCTTTTACTGTATCACATCTTTGCTTTCAATAATTTCTCCAGTCTACTTTTTTTTGTCACCGCATTACCGACGTATTGTGCTATCAGAATGGACGTATACGTTAAGTTATACGGATGCCGAGGGTATTAAAGAAAAATTCATCGAATTAGCTAGAAATTAACCGCGGTTTGGTCAAATGACGATGCTAAAACTCTAAAAACACCCACTCGAACGCTCGTAAACCGAACTTCCGGTCGATAAAGTCAATTGCATTTCCGATTTACAACCGCCAATCAAATTTTATCATGATCATCGATAGCGATAACGTGTACTTCCGTAAATCTACTGGAAATACCAACTTTATATTATTGAACGTTACTACTTTGTTGCTCATTTATATTTGTCTTTCCAATAAACTCGATCCGTTGTCATTTCTTTGAGTTACATCTTGGAAATTAAATTGAAAAATTGAGTCTTTCGATATTTCCGACAGCGCCCTCGATGATAAATTTAAAAGTGCTTGTGTAAAGTAACGAAATTTATCAATCTAAAGCATCTTCTAGTTTATAGATGCTTTACTAGAAATGTTATTTCGAAATAATAAAATATATTAAAGTAAAAGCTACAATTTTAGTTTGGACATTTCGTGGATACTCATTTTTATGGAATAAAAAGTTATTTAAACTCCAACCACAAAACTTAAGTTTTGGAAACTTTTACACTTTAATATTTACCTTATTAAAAAACAAACTCGAATTTGAAGTTTTATGTTAAATGTACTAAACAAATTATATGATCTCATCAAGTTTTAAATAAGAGAAAACGAAAAGTTATACAGGAATGGACGAGCAGTTTCAGGAAGACTGCATTTGTAGGTTCAGGAAAAGGTTAACATACTCGATCTTCTAGTTCTTCATATACAAATCGTGTAAATCGCAGATAAATCAGTAGATATATCAAAACAATTAAAAACTAGTTAACTAAAATATAAAGCAACGTTTATAAAAGCAATAATAATGCTACAATAACGTTTATAATAATGCTATAATAAGTTTTTTACGTTGATTTCTATATTTTTTGTTTTGTTTATTTTCTGATAATAATAATGCCCACTTATGTTATTTATATTCCTTTACGAAAGTGTATTTATATACCAGCCGGGACAATTAGCGGTACTGTAAACAATGCATCAACCTCGACAAATACTTCAACTGTCAAATTCCAATTTGATATTTGCTGGTGAAATTGATTTCATTAAATTGAAAATCCATCTTCCATTCCATTAAAATCCATTAAATTTTAATCCATTTGGAATTAGAAATTCTATTAAAATCCATAAAGAAGTAGTAATGAATCCGGATAATTCTATTTTTTATTAATTTTTGAGTCAACGGGACGTGGTCTCACCTCTGTGATTTATGCTGACTGAAATTGTTTTTCGTTTCAGGTATTTGAACTTTATTATTTTTTTCAGTTCTACGAAAAATCGTACGTTTTATAATTTTCCTATGCCACCAAACTTGACCTATTTATATCATAGCAATATATCAGTAGATAAATCAAAATAATCAAAAGCTAGTTGGTCGATTTTCGTTAACAACCTTAAAATTTTACTTTATTTATTTTTATCTTTATTTAACTTACTTGATGGTGTTGTGTTTTATTAGTTGAAACTTTGTTATTGTGAATTATTAATGAATAATGTTTATTTTCGTTGATCATACTTCTTGCCATTTATGGGCAAATTTATGTATTGGTATTCATTTATGAACTTTACTCAATTCGTCACCTGTTATAATGAGTTTATTTTCAGTCTAATATATAGTATAGAGGGTGACTTGTAAACATTCAAACTGTACTATGTTTGAATTTACAAGTGCGCTTTTTCAAAACAAAATTGCATTACATTGACGCGTTCCAAAAAAAGTGTTAAAAAATAATATCTGTCAAATATTATTTTTATTTTTTCTACGCATAGTTTCCTCTTTAATATATTATTGACATACTTGTGGTGTCCTACCGTTACTGAATAGTGACTTAAAGCATAACAGAAGACTTTTCCGATTACTACATACAGGGGCCCCTTGAGAAATAGTGACACAGGATAGGTATATATACTTGAACAATTCAGAGGTAAGTTACTCTCTATATAACTATTATAAATTCATTTATTTTGCCTCATTCGAATTTAATTTGTATCAAAACTTAAATTTTAATTTTCACCATAAATAATGACACTTTGAATTAAAAACAGTCCACTAGCCAAACCTCATAAAAAATTGAGTATCATAAGGGACCACCAGTTAACCAAAATATATGTATAACGATCTTAATAAAAACCCATTTCTGTTATTGATTTTATATAAAATAAATCAATAGATAAATCATATAAATCGCAGATAAATTGGAAAATAAATCAAAAGAATAAAAAGAGTTAACCAAAATATACGACAATGTTCATAAAAACACTTTTTTGTTATAGGTATACATTTTTATTCTATATAAAATAAATCAATACATATAAATCGTAGATAAATTAATATAATCGAAAGATATAATTAATCGAAATATAAAACAATATTCATAACAATTTTTTGTTATACTATTAATTTAAATTTTATATATTATAATAAATCAGTAGACAAATCATATAAATTATAGATAAATCGGTAGTTTAAGATTTTATGTGTGTGTGTGTGTGACGGATTTTCTATTTGAGTAAATCGTCAGCTAGTATAATTTTGTAATGTATGTTTATTTAATTTACAGAGGTTTCTTCTTCTAATAGTTATATTTGTTCACCTAAATATATGACTTGGACAGTATGGCGTTACTTATAAGTTGAGACGAACAAGTCTTGATTGAAATCGTTATATTGTTAAAAATATGTACCGGACAGTAATCATGAATATTTGTAAACAGCATGGAGTCCAATTTGCGTACTGTGCAGTACATCGAGCGCTTGCGCTCCCCGAGCGCGGTAGATGATTAAATATTGCTGCGTTTGATTCAGTTTATCCCGGCAACCATGAGTGTAATAGGACTGTACGTAGTGTCGTATTAAAGCTCTCGACGTGATTTATACAAATATATAGAGAATATGTCGCAGTGGTTTAAAGCGAACATTTTAAAAACTACTTTCTTATAAACCGGTGAACATTTTTGATAATATCGAGGTTGATCTAGACGAGAGTGAGTGAAAAACGACTCTGCGCTGTATCGTATAAGCTATTGACGAGGTCTATTAAACGATAACTTAAAATTTTAAAATTTCCCAAGTCGACTAGCTCATTTCAACTCTGCGATCTGTAAGTCGTAGTCCAAACTTATGACTTAATCAAAACTGAGTCTAGCTGGGTTTTTTATTGGACTATTTACCGCTTCTGGGTCAACCCTTACTCTACGTTTTGAGTGATTTCTTCGCTTCTGTTGGCAACTGTTAAAATCGGAGCATCCACGACACATTTTGGTAGGATTATCATTCAGTTGGAGGGTGACCGGTCAATATGTCCCCGTGAAAAATATCCCCGCAATAATATCCCCGCAAAAATAACCCGAGTAAAAAAAATCTTCGAATGAAATACCCCGGTCAAATATATCCCTGACAAAAACATCC
Organism: Agrypnus murinus; assembly: GCA_929113105.1. NCBI lineage: Eukaryota > Metazoa > Arthropoda > Insecta > Coleoptera > Elateridae > Agrypnus > Agrypnus murinus. Next base: position 152,313,207 of record OV816028.1, on the reverse strand, counting down.
CCCAGACGAAGGACATGGGGATAGTTTATTAAATCTGTTGTACCAACATGGTTTCATGAGTATACAATTACGGCAATATTACGCATGGTGTCATGTTTCTTGTAATATTGTTTATATGTTAATGGTTAATAATTATGTTGTTTAAATTATAATAAGTAATTGTATACATATATCGAACACTTCAATCGTAAATTATTAATTAAAAATATTATAATAATGCCTCTGCAGTTTTTTATTAATCAAAAAGGTAAACCTAACCTTATTTCAAATGGATTTATGTATACATTTGATCGTCGTGGTAGTGATGGTAAATTTATATGCAAATGTGTAAATATGGTGCATAATTCGCGATATTTTTATTGGGTTTATTTATGTTGGAGATATTTTTTACTTGGGTTATTTTTGCAAAATTATTTTTGTTCGAGACATTTTTACGGGGATAAATTGACCTAGAACCCAGTTGGAGCCCTTTGCCGTACAACAAAACTTAGCGATATAAGAAGTCAACCCTGCGTGAATAATAATACATAAGAGGTGGGTTAAAATTTGGAGCTTCGCCCACTTCTTTATTTTCTTAACTATAAATTATTGAATTATGAATAAGTTTAATTACAATGTTCATTACTTTTGGTCCTTTTTTATTTAGTCGAAATCAGTTATTTACTTATCTAGTCCGCATTATTTAAGTACTTTTCCGCATGAATTAGTTCTTACTACTTGTTGCATGTAGAGGATAATATTGTAACGTGTTAAGATTTCAGGCTCCATTTTAATACATTGGAAAATGTATTTATTAAAAATAATCTTAGTGCGGCCCTGTATATATGAATATATCTTTGTCAGTTTAAAATTGTAGATTTTATTGCGATCGTAATAATGTTTTTTTGCTTCTAAACTAATGAGTTTAGAAGCAGCTGTAAAAGGCTTTCTCACGCAGATATGTTAGTTTTTAATAACAAAATATCAAGATAAAAATTATTTTATAGATAAAATGACACGTATAAATGCATTTAACCAAAATTGATGTTTCCGCTACGTGCATATTTCATGTTTGCTAAATAGATTCTTCAAAAATCTACAGATAAAAGCAAGTCTGGTCTGTTTCTTATCGGACCTCCAGTGAGAAGTTTATTTCTTCGTCTTAACAAAATAAAATTAAGAATATTCTAGAAGGATCTTTCTATTGGTGCAACGTGTGGCACTTTAGATTTCGATACGGTGGTTATTTTTTCCTTTCTTAAAAATATTAGCAAGAAGATAGTTTTGCATCCCCAAGACAGTCAGTCTCTTAGCGGCTTTCGAGCCCGAGCAGCGGGCGGTTGCTCCAAAGCCTATTATGGCGTTCTGCGTTTGTGTTTTCGAAATTCCAGTTCCAAAATTAAAAGAAGAATATGATACAGTTTGCGAAGTGCAGATATGTTAGTTTCCGGTATAGTTTTAGTGCGAGATTTGAAGTATTACATATGTAGTATGTATAGTACCGCCTGGCTCCGGTGGTGTGAAGCCGTCGAAGGTGTTTTGTTTAGCGATTTATTAGTGCTTTATATACAGTCTTTCGCGGGGCACTTAAATAACATCTTCGATTTTCCGATAGTTTAAAAATCTCATATCAAAGCTCTTCTAGGCTAGGTATTATTTCGGGAAACTTTCACGCCTTACTTAAATAATTCCGCAAATACCCAATGTAACTTAAATTATTCTTTTTTGTCTCAAACGGGCGTTAAAAACTAGACTAGTTATAATAATCGCTCTTTTCTGTTTATTCATCCTCTTTAACTAACCATTTCGCGTTTGTTCGCAATATGCTAATAATAATATTACTTGTTCAAATATTGAGTTCCTAACTTTAAAAGAGTAAATGGGCAGGACTAAATATACATAATCATAATTTGAGAATCTAATATGACTAATATATTTTACAAAATCATTATTTAATATGTTGAACCCAACTGCTTCTGTTTGTTCGTTAAATACTACATTACCATACTGTAGTGTATGTGCAATGCATACAATTACTTTCCAATTAAAGAACTGATATTGACCTTCGTTTTGAAAGTTTGGTTTCCCATTAATCTGCCTCTTTTTAAATTAAAAATTACTTACTCGACTATTAGATTTAAATTAACGTCTGATAATTCCATAAAAATCAATGATTTATACCGCCATAAATAACCTTTCTTATAGAAAACAAACCTCGTTAACATTACAATTTGAGAATGTCTCCTAAAGAAACTTTTTTTAACTCACATTTCTAGGATATTTTTTGTACCCTATAAACATCTCAATCCAGTTTTACAAAAACACTCAAAATAGTGGTAAACTAAAAAAAGAGATATGAATCAATTTGCAGACCAACAAAACTAAGGACGCGATATAAATCCTGACCATTGCGATCTTCAGTAAGAAACTTTTCTTTTTGTTGGTCCAACAAAATGTTTGCTTATTTTCCATACAAAAAGCGTCGAAAACCATTCTGACCATCTTTAATGTCACCCCTTAGCGATTTGTTACAGCCGATAAACACAGTTTCGGACTGTTTTTACTGTCTTAGACATTCCGAGGGCAGACAACAAGATAATTTTTCCTTATATCCGACGACCGAAGGGACGAATTTCCCGTCGTTTTTTCCATTTCTCTGATTCCCCCGAAATTAGCGAGGGCGTATTGTTATGGATATACATTTATACTGTCTGCAAGATAGTTAGCGACTTTTCCGATGATCTCGTAAAATAGACGAGAGAAAAACGCGCTTGACTGACGCGCCGCGACTAACACAGAACGAAGGGAAGGGTAAATAACGAAAAAAGAAAATGTATGACTCAGAAAAGTTAGAGTAAGCTACGGTTTTATTGTGCAGAACTCTAGGGGTCTTTAGATGTTACAATCGCATTGAGCAAAATATTCTGAAAGTAAACGGGTGCTGCGTTGCATCAAAAAGGAAGGAAAAAAGGACGCGGAGCCATAAAGGATACAAGAAAAACAAAGATTTCTGTATTGGCAGTTGTAAGGGGAACGCTACGAGAATATTCCTTTACGTGGTCAAAGCTGTTATATGTATGTGCGGTGGTGTACTTTTACTATTTCATGTTTTCTTGAAAAATGTGCAATGTGCATTGCACGGTAACATTAAATTATTAAATTGATCTAACAATAAACGTTGAAAATATCTTTTGTTTGTTTTCTTTTATTTCCAGAAAATAAATAAAAACCATTTAGCACTCGAATAAAAATTATATGAACGTAACTAATAAAAATTATTATTTACACCGGGTGTTTGAAAAATGTATTAGAAAGGGGTAGGTAGTACAAGTCAAAGCAAACACAAAAATTCAGAAACATATGTCCGATTGTTTCTAGCCTTATTTAGTGAAACTCCATAGTCACTAAATAAAAAAAGCTGAATAGTTAAAAGTTTCACAAATTTATTGTAATCTACCTGACAATTGTTTCGACAGCTATGCTGTCATTATCAAAGGTAATATAAAAATATAAACAAACACGTCGCTAAGGTAAATATAAAAAATAGATAACTAGATAAAAAATAATAATAGAAATTAAATATCTAGCACCTCCAGTAACGGAGAATTACTGAGCTCAATCTGCTCATTCGTTAAATGTTAGATATTTAATTTCTATTATTATTATTTCTTTTTTTATCTAGTCATCTATTTATATATTTACTTTAGCGACGTGTTTGTTTAATAAATTAGCTTTTATAATGACAGTTTAGCTGTCGAAACAATTGTCAGGTAGATAGATTATAATAAATTTGTAAAACTTTTAATTAATCAGTTTTATTTATTTCACAATCGAACATATGTTTAATAAGACTTTGTTGTTTGCTTTGATGAGTACTACCCACCCCTAAATTTTGGTACAGCCTTTTTCAACACCCTAATCAAGGAACATTCCTTTATTATTAAAGTAGAATTTTATTAATCAAACTGCAGTTTAATATTTGGGCCATTAGGCGAGATTGATCAAATTCTTTGCATCTATGTGACATAATAATAATGATAATCACCAGCAACCCTGGGTGATTCTGAAACACCTCCTCCGCCCGAACAGGACGCACCATGCTGAAGAAGATAGGTTAGTGAAAGAAATTAGTCTTGAATTATCTAGAACTATGACTGAGTTTACCAAAAAAAGACCCAACAAACCAGCTATCTATTGTCAAACAAAAAGTGCCGGACTTGAGAAAACACCCAGACATTTTTGTAAGACCAGCACAGCAATGCTGAATTCGAGCTGCAAGATGGTAATCATGTTTAGCCAATAGAAGGAGAGACCTATCTAGAAAAGAATTCTAGGCTATATGTACACGTGTACATCAATCAGTCCGTATAGACCATAACACAAATAAACTGAACGTAACTAAAAGACATCAAGAGGAAGACAAAACTCATCTTGAGGAAGTTTCGTGTCCATCATCTGAAGTCAGCCGTGGAAAGGCCTACCATTTTATGAGCCCAATATGTAAGAGGACTGAATGATCTCTAGTCTCTACTCTACACAATCAAATAGTAAACCTTTAAAAATATTTCCTCCGGGGATCGATACTTAACCCTTCGCAATTAAAAATGTATTTGTAACTATGGAGTCTACCGATGTATAAATTAAATAGGACTTTTGAATTTTTATGGATGGTTCTTAATTGCGAAGAGTTAAAAATCACCTCTAGAAGAAGAGATATCTTCCCTTTGCAGGACAGTGTGGACACCTTTGTGTGACAGTTCTACTCAATAAATTTACAAAGACAGAAATAGTCAATTTTAAAACCAACGCATAGAGGCTCTCCGCGGAACATACCCCTATGAGCTCACTCCTGAAAATGTCGATCGACAAGCGCTGAACTATTAGCTGATTTTGGAGATTTATTGTCTGAGACATAGTCACGGTCATACATTTTTAGACGCTACTAGGAATAACGTCTTAAGTATATCGTGAAGGATACAAGCGTGCCAGATTTAGATGTCTTTGTGCAAATAAGAATTATCTTATTTTTTCTCCCAAAAAGCACTTTCACTTATTTAATAATAACGAAGCTAGAATGAATTATCGGGATCTGCCTCGTTTAACAGTGGAAATTCTTCAGATTCGGACAAGCTTCTGGTTATAACAATAGAATTAAAAAAGGTCTTTGTATATCTCGACCTCTAGTCTACGAAATCGGTATTAGAATCCGTTTTGGAATATTCTCGGGTATCTAGTATGACGTCATCGGAATTTTTTAAATATAGCATAGCAATGGAATTAAAAAGTCGTTGTAGGTTTGAAGTATAAAAATCGATATCAAGTATAATTCTGAATAAAAAAGGTACAAAATCGATATCAAGTACCTTTAATTCTGAATAAAAAAGTACAAAGGTACCATAGGTCTACTAAAATGAATAATAACGGATCTAGAATCAATTAAAAGGTTATGTCTGTTTAAGTGTCTTCACTCAACCATTCGGGCAAGTTTCTGGGCTTAGCAATAAAATTAAACGGCTTTGTTTCGCTATTATGCATTTTAGACCAGTAGTATCTTCCATATACTATTTTATTCAAATCTAACGGTTCTATTAAAAAAAATCCCATGGCGTCAACCTGGTACTAGCAAATATTCTAAAATAGATTCTAATACTGATTTCGTAGACTAGAGGTCGAAATTTACAAGGTCCTTGCAACTCCATTGCTATTATCAGAAGCTTGTCTGAATGATTGAATGTGGACTCTTAAACAGCACAGAATCGGTTAATTGGTTCTAGCTCCGTTATTATGCATATTACACCTTGCTGTGATTTTCAGCACTGATTAATTGGGTGTGTCGTTTGGGTTGCCTATAAATTTAGGGGTTTAGATTGAACTTGCCCAAATATTATAAAAAATAAATTAATTGTTGCTTAATAGGTAAATGATACTCTTTACATCACTTGATAATAATAAGAAGTAGATCTTAAAAGGATTTTTCACTTAAAAATTAAAAAATTATTTTGACAAGTTACGATTTGCATATCGTTGGGTCGTTGGACTTGGTTTTCATAATTGAAGCCATTGTAAGGTGTAGTTTCACCTGGAAATTATAAAATGCATAGATGGAAAGGTGTATGCAAGCAATCACCACTATACTCACAATTTTTGTTGTTAAATTTCAAGCAAATCCCATGCTGGTTTAACGATTCATCTAGATCCATGATAAATGTATAATTTTCATTAACCTATGCATTTGCAGCCAAAATGTTTTGCTGCATTATTCTTAATTAGATTCTAAAGCACCTTTAGCAATAGAATGTTCAAGTGGGCAGCTCTATATAGAGAAGGTTTGGCCTGTTAAAGTTTATAATTTGTATCGTTTCAACCTTACCTGGTAATATGGTGAAATTTTGTAAATATTTAAAGTTTTGGTGCCAAAATTGTTGTAAATATTGTGTAATGGAATATGTGGATTGAGTTAATTATTAAAAAAGAAGGGAATAAGGTGTGAAAATGTAATTATCTATAATTTTATAAAATCATGTTTTGTCAGGAAATTTAAGATGGTTGCCATTGAATCCTGGAGTAAAATTTGATTTTTGTTAGACATGCAATATACCAAAATGTAGGGAAAATTATCCTCTTTCCGATTATGTAATTCGTTTAAACATTTAATTTAATTTTTTAACAACATGTTGGTTATGTAGTTCTTATTAGGTTAGATGTTCAATTGTTTCTAGTTCCTTACCAAATTTTTGTTGGTGGAGAAATGACGATCGTCATTTGTTTTACAAGAAAACATAAAAGCAGATCGAAAATCTGGTAACTTGCGTGTTGATTCTCATATAAAGCAGAAGCCATGTTGGATTGTTAAAATTTTGAGGTTGTGTGGCAGATTTTACGTCAATGAGATGTCAAAAAAGTGAGGTTATGACAAATGTCATACAAATTGAATTTTTTTTAAGTGTTTAATAATGAATATAACATTGAACAATTAAAGTGATTTAAATAAAAAGTAAAGTGAAGTGTTAATTTGGTGTTTGGACTATTTATTTATCAGAAGAAAATTTTTTTGAAAACGTTTTATAACTTTATTTCTGGATGAAAGCAAATTATAACTGGATGTAATAAGAATTTTTGGAAAATAGACAATTGATGTATGTACTCACGTATTGGAGGTAAATTGTTCAATATTTAATAGTTGTAATAAATTACAAGAGAAGACCTACAAGAACAATTATGGAAATGCGTGTTCACCAATGGTACAAATAAGCAGGTAAGTTTACAGAAAACTGCCAAATAGTAATAGTGTGTGCAAAAATCCAAGTATGGCGCAAAATTTTTGGATTCAAAAATTTATCTTCAAAATTTAACTTTTCGTTTCCTTTTTTTTAAAATTATAATTTAAGATTGTGGGATTGATCAAATAAAAATTAAACAAGACAAAGAACATTAACACTGTTTCTTGATTCTTATTTTGTTAAATCAAATTGGCACCAATAATTAAATGAATCCATTTTAGATAATAAGGATTTTTTTGTTTTCGTTTATCTTTTCATTTTTTTCATGTGTTTTTTAATAAAATATTTTAAGTTTTTAAAAGCAGATTCATTTGTGTATTTTTCTTGTTTTGTGTCCATTAATAGAATTTCGCAGGTAAAAGCTGAACAATATTTTATTTTTTGTCAAAGAGCGACTCGCCTGAAATTTTCTCATGTAATTTTCTTGAGCTTGTCTTTGGATTTTAGAATCATAGCCGGAGCAAATTTTCTTTTCATCACAAAGGTAAGTGGTGTTTGTTTCTGTACAACTTTTCAGTTTGCCTTGCTACACTAAACAGTGAAGTAAATTGATGGTCAAGTGTTGTAAGGTGTATACTAGTACAGCGCATATCACCATAAAATTTAATGTGATGTTTATTTAAACATTAATATACCATAGCAACCTGTAGCACCTAAATACGATTTTATTCAGGATCACACTTACTATCGATTCTCCTACTTAAAACCTAATAATTATATTTTAAAAAATACCGATGACGTCATATCCGCTACCAGCAAATGTTCTAAAATAGGCTCTAATACTGATTATGTAGACTAGATGTCGACATATACAAACTCCTTTTATTTTCATTGCTATAGCCAGAAACTTGGCCAATTGAAGACTGTTAATTGAGTGTAGACTGTTAAACAGGGCACCCTGTATAACACGCACGAGAGAGTCTTCTAAAGGTTCAAGCAACTACATGATAAGAAATCGTTCAGAAACTTACAGAAGCTACCTGGAGATAGTGGTCTTCCAAACTCAGATTTGAATTTAAGCTATGATATGCTCACAGGCAGCTTTATTTAGCAAAACCAAATAACCAACGTACCCGGACGCTAGTGAACGCGTTTGGGAGTCTCTGTGTAGAGGTCATACTTGTACATATTTTACAAATCTTCTTGCTTCTATGTTATACGCGAGTTCAATCATGTCCCTAGTGCATGATTCTAAGATCTTTGAAGTAGAGTTATTTTTATTGAGTTTGTACATACCAACGATCACGTGGTGAAGTTGTGATGTTTCAAATGTTTATTACATCAGCACACCTAGCAACGTTGGCTAAGAGTTAGTAGGTATTTGTGTATCTATTTGCTCAATCCAGCGACTTAAATAAATTGGTTGAGTAAATAATTCCATTCGTGATAATATCAAACAATATCATTTCATCGGCACCTCAGACATTACCTAAAACAATATACTTCGGGATAATCGAAAAAAGTGACCGCTTAACATTAAAGTGTTAATTGTGTCTAACTGTACCATGATGTTGTACTCCAAATATTACTCAATCTTTAGATATGTGAATTAATCAATCAACATTGGTTTAATTACAGTTCCTGAATGTCAACTTCGAATATTGGTCAGTTCATTCTTAGGAACTCTAAGTTAATGAAGTGTGATATCAAATATTTAAAATACACGTACGTTTCCAAGAAGCTCCTTAGTAAAATCAGAATTGTGTTCTATGGTATGTACTACCTCTCGGCGCGATGTAACATACCAGACGTTAGGAAACACATATAGTGTTAGTAAAATTTTGTTTTGACTTTGGGTTTGAATTTTCATGTGTGAGCAAATAAGAAAGAGCGAACAGCAATCTGAGAAAGATAGATTTTATGGTATACTTAAATTGTTTTACATAGCAGAAAGCTACTAGGGCAAGTATGCAATAAATATTTATCTTTCTCAGATATATTGCTAGCCGCTATTTTTCCTTTGCTCACACACAAACAGCCTTTGAAGCTGTTCGTGTTTGAAATGAAAAACTTTCGGTACGAATTAAACATATACATAATAAAACAGCTGTGTGTTCATAAGCTAAAAGCAGATTAAGAAAAAAATGGTTGTTTATTTTAAATTTAAGTAAATCTAAAACGGAGTAAAATCTGTAGATCTCGCTGGCCAGTCGATTGATCCGTCGCCCAATCCATTGATTAGAAAATACGTTGATTAGGTATCACCGAATATTAAGTGCATAATGTGGTGGAGCTTCATCTTGTTGATACCACATATTCTTTTGGAACAGACCAGGGTTCTCTAAATTGAGAAACAAAACAATCAAAGCAAGTACCATTTCTTCTTGAAAAATCTGCAGGTACCGTGGTCAATGTCAAGTTAATGTATCTTGAAAGGCATAATTCCTGAACATACATTGAGTTTATTTATTTAGTTAAAGTTTGGTCTCACGTAGATAGGTGAAAATCAGAAAGCGTATCTAAAGCATTAGTTGTCTATTAAATAGTCAAGATAACATCACAAGGAAAGGACTATACACTTTTATCTACAAACTACAATCTATTGTCTCTTTCTTTTTAGTGCATTTGGTTTGAATATAATTGAACGTTTACACAATTGCAAGATTTAATTTAAATCCTACTTTTTCTGCAGAAATCGCTTCGTGTAAGTACCTGAGATTTTGAATATTTTTTGTTTAGCTCTAAAATAGGTTTGACTGATTTTAGAAATTAAGGAACTGATTAATTATTGCCGATACTGCTTTATTATTATTAACAGAGAATATTAGTGTAATATTTGCATTGTGATTTTGTATGAACTACTTCAATTTAACAGAATTTCTTGGTATCTATAATGTATTGATTTTGTTGTTCATTACTTTATTACTGGTTATTACTGTTCTTTTATAACCTGCGTCTTTTAATTGTATTTTTGCTTATGCTGAGTATAAACGGCTATTTTGTAACAGACGGAATGTTTCAAGTTGATGTTTTGTTTTAAATTTAAATATTAACACCGCAAGCTAGCCAGTCAGGAAGTTGCCGTTATAATTTAATAAAACTGTACAACAGACTGACCAAGAAGGTATTTGAATATTGATTGTATTGAGAAGGTATTTATTTGAATAAAGCTTGAACTTTATTTGAAATCGTAGTTGGTACATATCGGTAGTAATCGTTACTGAACACTTAATAAAAGGTAAATTTCTTTAGATCTGACTACATATAATCCTACATCAAGTACAAAACTGGGTTTGACTTATGCCAGTTAAAAATAAAAATAAATAGAATATTTGTGTAAGTCTGCAAATCGGTTTAACAATTTGTTTTTTTAAATGCGTTTGGTTTATCACGGGCGCTTATACGGTAGTGGCAGTGGCAGCAAAAGGCCATTCATCCTCCACCTAAAAGATAAACGCGTTCATATTTAAACAAGTGGTTTACGCTTTTACAAAGCATCGAATTGCACAGAGATATGCTAATAACTGCACCATTTAAACTTAGAGTGGAATAATCGTTTTGAAAACTCCCTAACAGACTCAGCACTATCTCTCGTACAGTCAATTAAGTTTAAGCATTATCTATAGTGCGTATAGAGCAAATACAAGTACGAACTGTGGGGAGGGTGCTATAATAGGGAAAACAGAAATAATAAGAAAGCAAGGATAACCAGGACAAAACTAGTGCAGTAGGCACATGTAAAAGAGACTTGTAAAATCCAATTCCATTTGCACGCTTACTGCTTACTTATTTAGAAGTTTAATTTCGTCTATGGGCTCGCCATCTTGGAATATTCCTCGCTTCATCAACATTTCAAGACTTCGTATCGCAGAACGAATATGATAGGGAAGTTTTCTAGATAAAAGATTAGTTTTTTGCTTTCTTTCTTGCGTTTTTAAATTGTTTTCGTCATTTAATATAGAGAGAAAGATTTCATTTTTCACTTACTTAGTTGTCCAATTTATTAGACGGAAAATTAAAGTAGTGTTTAATAATTAAACTTTGAATCGGTATTGTTACTGAAATAAGGCGAATCTTTAAAGGGTAAGTTGATTGCAAATAGTTAAAATACTAGAAATTCTAATTATTCAGTAAGATTTCCATACGTAAAGATTAAAGACGTGGCTCTTCAACCATGTAGAGTGGTAGCAAAATGTGAAAAGCCTGTTGACATCATAAAAGATGCGCATGCTATTATGCTAACACCACAGTAGTTGCGTAACAAATATTGTTTTTAATTACTCCTATACGAAAGACGAAGGTTAATGTAAGACGATCGTTCTAGAATAACTTGACAAATAAAACATCCCCCTATTAAAAGAATAAACTAGTTCAAACGTAGTTTCGTCTAGTACGCATGTGACGTCAACAGGCTTTTCTTATTTTGCAATTACTTTATATACTACTATGCTATTTATATGGCTAATTAATAAATAAATAAATTGAGAAAATCCCAAATAACTTCATGATGAAAGGTAACAGGTAAAAATTTCATAATTGATATAATCATTGATGCTCATTAACGCATGAAACAGACATCCGACAAAATACACAACACTAACAAACAGTGGATATATACACAAAGCAAAAACCACCTACCTTCATCATTGAAGAAAAATGCACCGGCGAATCTAAATTCTTTTTATAAAATTGGAAAGCAAGTTCCAAAATTAACTTGAGACTCTTTCAGGCGGGTCGCTATAAATGTGGCATTACTTAAATTACATCTGAAAAACGTTATTAACTGGCCACATACAAACAAATAAAATTAAAAAGTCAAAGTTTACAAAGAAAATTCAAATGAATTAATTTATTTATCATCACACAACTAAATAAAATTTTTTACCAAAATTCTCATAATTAAATTTTGGATACCAACTACAATTAACTAAATTAAAAGAAAATGAATTGAAAAACAGTTTAATTCTCTTTGTATTATCAATTTCTCTTTCTTTTATTAGCTAAATATTTTTTTAAACTAAAAACAAGAAACAAAAATTATTTTACTTAAATTCAAACTACTTAATTTTGGCGCCTGATTTTTAATTACCGACCTGTGCTAGTAGATCTCTATAAAAACTGTAGCTGACATTAGCTGGTTTACAACATGGCCGCAATGTATCAAAATTTGTGATACTGGGCCAATCCATAGTTAAAAACAACAGATGAATCTTTTCCATTTGGTAAATCCATTAATAAAAAAAAACAATGAAAACAAATTAAATTCCCACTAAGTTCCAAAAACCAATTTTAAAACATAAATAACTGAATCTAAGCTTTGTTTTCCAAAATAAAATTTAAGTCCAAGTTAAAATTCACAGCATTGTTTAAATAATTAAATTCGAATTGTTTATTATTATTATCACTCACTAACTTTTAAAAATTTTCACAGTTGACAAACCATTTTACAAAACAAAATTATAACCTCAATAACCTCATAACCTAAACTTGACACATGTTAACGTTTAAATTTCCGCGCTTAAAAATTTTTAAAATTTGCTCCGTGAACGAACACACTGGATGAATGATACAAAATTACAAAGAAAGTGACTAGATTCTGATCTTCTTTTATACCTTTTACAGAAACAAAAGAATAAATGACACTTATTTGGTGAATTCCACCAAAAACAAATGCATTCTTAATTACTAAATATTTTTTAACCAAACATTATTTATAACTATTAATAAATCCCAAAATAGATTTGTAGAGGAAATTCTTCCCTTCAAAAAGACATATTACAAAGTTAATTTGGTCGAATAATAAGATTGTTTTAGCTTGACAATAGCGTCCATCTTGAATGCCTTCAGTTACACGTTAAAATATAAAATAATTAATATAAAATAATAATAATAATTACTACAACCCATAACCTTTTAACCAAGGCCCCAGAAGCTATAAGCTTGTGCGGGAGGGAGGGGGCGATTATTATTATTATGTAGGCCCAATGTGCGGCTGCAGCCGACTTATAGATGGAACAGCGCAAATCCCACATTTGTGTTACAGCTAAGGGAAACTGCAGAAAACCTTAACCAGATCTGCCAGCGCCGGGAGTCGAACCCGGGCCGCTTGGGTGAAAGTCCGGCACGCCAGACATTACACTACCAAGGCTGTTAAGGCAAGTTAATTGCATCTATCTTTGCATATAGAATCCTTCTTTAGAACCTATAGCACAATATTTACAACTTTTTGGGTATCCAAACTACTAAATAGCATGAAATTCCATACTTTTAGATTACTATGTCAGCCAAAAGTGATCTTTAAACCCATAGATCCCTCTATGAAATGATACAAACATTAATATTTATGTCTCAATTGTTCTTCAGAACCCACTTAACAATATTATAACAGAATAAATGCCCCTACAGATTAATTAAACTTGGCACAAAACAAAATAATAAAAAAACATTGAAATCGTTGACATATAAGAAAGCTTCACAAATTTGGAAGACTACACTTTCAGGTAAGGCAATTAACCTGTGTATACTTATCCACTAACATGCCCTGCGTCTGTCTCAGGTGTAAACCAGCCTTGCAATGGCTTTAAAACTTAATTATAAAGAAAAAACTAGCAACGGCAGTGCAACATCGATTTGACTAAGAAAAATTATCAAATTTATGAAATAAATCAACGTTAAAACTTATTCCTGTTATATATGTATAAAGTGTTCTAGAGTGTGTCCTGTATAAAATGAAGAATTTTAAATTAGATTTTTAAAATTACAAGCCGACCGAAATAGTGGATGCTTCTTATATCTTTCGATGCTAACAAAAAATTTCCTTTGTTGAAACTTTATCTTGCGAGTTGCGTCGCAAAAATGACGATTATTTACAAAAGTTTACTTGATTGGTAAATTTTACGGACACCGCAAATAGTGGTGTAAGGCAAGAGAGATATTTATACCAAAATCACGAAATTAGAAAGGGAAATTAGGAAAGCTGAAGTTTGATTTCTTATTAATACAGTGAAGTAATTAGAGGGCGTTGTAAATAAATTTTAGATTTTAACCGAAAAGAAATACTATTATTGTAGGACAGTAGCTGCTATAAATTAAATAAAAGTATACGAAAGTTAATTAATTACCTTATCATCAACTTGTACGTTCACAAATCCTCTAACAAGCTCATGAGTTTGTTAGAGGATTTGTGGCCGAGTATTTACCTTTTTTTACCATGGTAAACAGCCTCATCCCCGATTTATGATCTCAAAAATCTATGATACATAAAAATAATTATTATTATTGTGAGAATTAGTAAGAGCTTTACAGTCAGTACGTGTATAAATCGTTTAAGACTGTCGTGTGGATGAATATGCACGATAATTGTAACCGTTGCAGCAAATTCCAGCTTTACCTCAAACATAAAAAGTTCGCAAGGACGTCGACTACACCCGACAATACTTTTTGTCGATTTGTATCCTTTTAGGTATCAATTTACTCTTTCTTGATGCAAATTTCCCATCTACACAGGAGTCATCAGTCAGCGTAAGAAAGGGTATCACTATCGCCAAGCAAGAGTGTCAGGACCATAATCAAATTCGAGGTTTGGTTTAGCTGCAGCGTACTGTTTGGCCCAGAGCCTGTTAAGCCGGGATATTGGCTGCCGTTCCTTGTCTAATGACACACGGCCATGATAAGGAGAAATGATCACTTGTTGTGAGGTGTTGTACTGAAACCCAGTGAGAAACCCCATGTGACCATGGAGATACTCAAAAGTTTTAAATTCACGTTTTCGTAACCATGCAATTATCTTGAACAGAGAGTCCCAAAAGTAACTGTGTAGTAAAGTAACAGGTACAGCAGACATTGATGACTTTCCCTGCGAGTCTAAAGATTAACGCGTCGTATATTCCAGCGCACGATAACTTTTGGGACACCTTGTAGAAATAATAACACTAATTCCAGAATTATGTAAGTAGTCGAATATAAAAGAATTCTTAAAAAAACTTTTTTGTTACATTTAGTTCCATACAATGTTTGTAATATTATACCTTTTTTCAAAATAGTAATCTTTCTTTGTAAAAGAATGAAAAAAATCAGTTCTATGTTTTCACCGACAACAATTTTACAACTGTCACAATCAAAGTGGAAATTCTCCCTTTTATGCTTGTTATTCTAAAAAAGAAAAGTAGGAAGAATAACACCCCCGGAGGAGCGTCTTTTTGTAAAAAGGGTGAAGCCTAAGAAATAACACTCGTCGACGATTTGTTATGTCTGACATGTGAAAAAAAATCGAAAGGCATTATTGTTGTGATATGCGTGCTAGTGTGTGTGTGTGTGTGTGTGTGTAGGAGTACATATCAAAACGATTTCAACTTTTCTTTTCTTGTTCCAGGTTCATCCGTCTGTTGGATTGAGCATTTATAAAGCAATTGGAACGCATAATCTCCGCCTAAAAGAGAACGTGCTACGGTGTAAATTGAAAGAAGCCCCAACAGCTACAAGAGCAAAGTGGTGTGCGATTTTGAAAAAGAAGAAAAAATTAAAATGGTTTGAGGAACATGAGATTAAGGAGGTTGACAATCGAGCATTGGCCAATTTTGTTGTTGAATAACTTCATTCGGTGTGGTAATTATAGTGAATATTATTATATTATATTAAAACCGCAATATGAATACAGTAAATAAATCTCTTGTAATGAATCGCTTTTTTAATTTGTCAAAGTACTGACATCCAGTAAGCATCAATAATAAACTACAATCAAATTTCTAACAAATCTGATCTTACTCACTCCTTTTTTATTCACACTATTATGAATTAACCTGAATATGCTATAGTATAGTAATATAGGGATTTTGGAACTGATTAATCCCCGCTCTTTTGTGTTAATAAGGATTTGCACAGAACGGTTGTTTATTAAAGTGCATATCACTCTGGTCTTAACTTTTTATGCATCATTGAGCTTACTTCGATAACACTCCCTTGACAGTATATTTCTTATTTAAAATTTACTTACTTAAAGGGCACTAATAAAAGATCAAATTTTAGGGTCGCTAATTTTCCGTTCTGATTCGATGGCTTTGGCATAATACTCTTCCGCCTTACATCGCTCATTCGTGGTGTCCATAAAATGTACCAATCAGGTTAGTTTTTGTAAATAATCGTCATCTCCGCGTCGCTATAAGATACAAGGGAGTTTTTTTGTTAGCATCAAATGATACAACAAGCGTCCATTGCAATCGATATGATTTCAAAGATCTTTGTGGTTTACCCTTTATTACCCCTTAAAGAAAATTTTAATAAAGCTTGTTTTGTAAGAGACCTCCCATTCTGAAGCAGTGATAGTTTTAAGCATAACTGTCTACGTCCATAAACTTGGTTTACCAACGATAAGTATTCATGCCAGTTCCTGTCAAAGGCTGGTCGCACAAATTCTCTGTCAACCGCAATATAAACTTTAATATTATACGTTAGCAAAAGTTATGATGTGTTCTTGCTTAATTCGTCACTTCAATTACGTCATTTTGAGTTTAAATACAAAATGACGTCCTTTTTCTGGACAGTTTTCACCAGATAGTTTGTCAGTTTATCCGGATTATTCCGTACATAACTAAGATTCATTAAGGTGTTTACATAGCCAAATATTGTGTTTACATCTTCTGCCTACGTTAACTAACTGTAAGTTAGCACAATAGAAAATTAACTCATTATTAATTTAATGTGTGAAGGTTTTAAAATACTAAGTTAAGATAAGAAGTCTCACTATTCTTCCCTTCTGTTCTTTTATTTAATTATGTGATTAGGTTTTAGGGTCTTATTTTATTTTAAATGAAAAATATATTTGTAAATAGGTGAGTTCGTATAGATAGACCTAATAGAAGTAATTTATATTTAAATGAAATTGTTATTTAAATGCACGAAGTTAGCAAATAATCTTAATGGTATTACTTAGCTGACAAATTTATAATGTTTAGGATGTATTAAATAAATCTGAAATTATAATTTTTTGAATTCACTTTTCACTAACTAAAATACACCTAATACGACCCTGCGTTATGATACCTATAATAAACTTAAAAACTTGTGTATTAAAACATTTCGAATCTATTCCTTGCCTTTTATAATAAATTTTAGCTGATTTTTAGGTTTATTTATGACCCCATTTGACAAATATGAAATTAATTTCGTCTCAGTTGCCATTGTAATAAAAATATGATAGTTTGAGAAATAACATTTTTTCTGGAGAGCAGACATGTTTTGTTCTAAAAATTCATATATCTCCAGATAAATATGGCGCAGTCTTGCACCGCGTTTAAATCAATTTTGTGAGAATGGTTTAACTTTAAAGTTTAGAATTTTTTTTATTAGATATAAACGTTATCGAATATATGTTCACTGTAACGTCGTACACAAGTTTGATGATGAAAATAAAAGATATTTTCTTTAACTATGACGATTTATTTACATATATACAAGTAAAGTGTCGCTGTAAGCGACTTGATAATAAACTAAGAAACGAACTCATAATTAACCGAATATGTAAACATATGAGCTTATGAACTAATGGACTGTACTAATGAACTCATAGCATTATGAACTAACTTAAAACATCTTAAAGTAAAGTATATATGTGCCTATCTGGCTTACCCTTGAGGTGGGGGCGATGCGCCCTTAGCGGCGATGACCGAGGAGCGTGAACATTCACTGTTCTACGGTTTTTATTGTAAATTTTATGTGCGTAACATATTATCTTAGTGTAAACAAATGCTGATAAAGAAAAATAGTAAATACTAGTCTATTTCTCTCTTGTTGCTTTTAATAAGCCAATCTAATAATCACTCAAAGTAAAACAACGAGGCGTTAGGGCGTTAGCATATCCATTATTAAATAAAAAAACTATGTTCTATTTTTCCAGTGATTTAGCTAAAAAGTAATTAAATTTCATACCTTACTAGTTTTAAGTTAGAGCAGACTAGACAACACTTCCTCTGCACTTACCTGAAAAGAAAAATTGTTATAAGTATTGTTATTGGTAAAGTAATAGAAACATAGAGAAACTATTTTTAAATAATGAAGGAAAAAATTAATTAAAAATTGTTGGAAAGGACCTATTTATAAAATGTCTTTAGAAAACAGTTGATATTAGATCATGTTTATTTAGCTCCTTGAACTGCGTTCAAAGTCCACATTGAACTACAACAGTTACCACATGCACTAGGTTTCACACTCTAAGCAAAATGTTCAATAAAAAAATTTAAAAACGAGAAATATAACAACATAAAGATTTTTAAGTTGAATGAAGAATTGTTAATAGACAATTAAAGCAGGTAGATTAAAAATGAGATTTTTGTTAATATTTAGAAAAAGATGATACTTGCAAGATATTAATGGTAGAATCTTTTGATCTGACAAAGCGACGATGTTCTGTGGTACAACTGAATTCTTGTCTTATAGTCAGATCTCTTTTTGTCATTGTCATAGTAAATCCTGAACAGTGAGTGACTAATTTTAAAACTAATTGAATTATCAATTTAGAAAATTTAGGAATGATTTTAAAACAACAAAGTGCGAAGAGAAATATGACACACATGAACTGGATGTATTAGCAGTCTTTGAGGCACTGAAAAGATTCTACCTTAATAGGTAGAATCTTTTCAGTGCCTCAAAGACTGCTAATACATCCAGTTCATGTGTGTCATATTTCTCTTCGCAGTTTGTTGTTTTAAAATCATTCCTAAATTTTGTAAAGGCCACAATAAATCTAGAAATAGGGAAGTAGATTGCAGAACTTTTTTGTTAGTTTGAGGTAGTTTTTCTGTTCAATCGTTGTAATTGAGGGCTCTGCGACATTTTCTATCAACTCGAAGAATTTTATTAAACATCGTGAATCTATAAGATGAGATACCTTAGGGAAACGGTGTAGATGACACACGCTAACTTCAATTCCGTAGAGTATTCCATAATTGTCAGATGTAATTATTCTTTATCTAGATTTAAACGAATATATACATAATGGGCTATTAAATTTATAGCTACACCCGCTATAAAACCAATTATTTATTTCTCATTAATTTCGCATGGCTACCAGCCATGAAACTACTGAGAATAAATTTATTTATCTATTTCTCATGTACAATAGTTCTTCATAGATTCTATTGCCGTAATTTGTTGCAAGTAAACGAAGTTATATGTCCAGACAAAAATGAACTATGTACTATGACCGTTGTAAACCATGTACTCGACATTGTAGTGGTACGTTAATATGTAACGCATGTAGTCCAGGATGCGGCTGTCAAATAGGATTTTTTATCACTGACAGCGGCGAATGCGTATCGTCATATGACCACTGCTTTACTGAGCGTAAGAACGGATAGGGAGTTTTTACTATTTCAGAAATGTCGCCATCATACGTTTTTAGATAACGACTGCCAACTCTTAAACAGGAAACATAACCGTGACTGTCGACGAACCGCTCATATTGAGGGGATTCGACCAATAATGTGCCTGAGGAAATGTTGTATCGGCAAAAAAAAACCTACAATATTCTGCAGTACCTAAAAATAAATGTCTAAAATGATTTGCTCATTTAAATAAAGGAGGTTTTGTATGTTTAATATTATGTTTTTGTCTTATAAATATTTCCGATTCATACTTCACTTACGGTCACCTGTCTTGATACCAAAAATAGTAACTAGTAAATTTATTTTCAATGGTCTTTTTTTATTGTAAACCTTTTATTACTAGTATATACGCTGTTTGTTGCAAAATTTTTACATTTTTTCAATACAATTAGATGTGTCATCAAAAGTGTAAAACAGGAACGTCTTTGGAAAATACTTACGATACCAAGGCAGATCTCTATGGAGCTATGCGTATTTGTAGGATATGCATGTCAACTTCTAAAAACTATCTTTACTATTGCTTAAATTACCAATGGATTATTTTCCTAGTTGATGGAAATGCTTTAACGCATATCATTCTAAACTTATTGGGAATAAAAGATTACCTACAACGAGCTGTTTAGGGATATCCTTTATTTCACTACTGTACTTACCAGAAGATCAGTAGAAAACTTTCAACACTCCTCAAGATATAACAATTGTATACAATTATAATTAATTTTAATTGATATGAAGAATTATTCAGGTTATATATAATTTATTAAGAATTAGGGTAATTTGCCTAGGTTTATAGTTTTTAAAGATTACAAATTGATGTTAGAATTAAAAGTGATAAATATGAAATACTAAATCTAAAATTATTTAAAACCGCAGTCGACGATTACATAATCATATTAGTGATAGTATTACATGGGCTACTAGCATATTAAATGTTTACTAGCGGACCCACTGCCAGAAATTTGCCAATATATTTTAAAATTAAAACATTTTATTGTAACATTTGACACATAAATAATAACAAAAAATTATGCAGAAAAGATAAAGTGTTAATAGTCAAGTAATCCTAGAAACAACTGCTCTTATGTTCAAGAGATCTAAAAGATAATAGAGCAAAAGAAAATCAGCGGCAATAAGTACATAAATGATACATTACTATATGATATTCATCGTAAAATAGTAGCATTGTTGTTAGATAGTGTGACGCATACCTAAGTGGTATGCCTTTGATCGACAGTACCTCATATCTTTACTAAAAGAGCGCGGTAGGTAAATGGTGGGTGAAGATCCGCCAAAACGCCACCAGACTATGACCTACTGTTGTAACAAGCTTAGTTTTAAGGATATGTATTTCGCTTGCTTTTAAATTTACAAAAGCTATAAATCTACAATATTGCTTTTCTGTGTCCATGTTCTCTTTTCAGTGACACATTTATTTCTCCTTATTGTAGCATAAAGAGTCGCACGAAATAAAAATTAATTCTCGTAAAGCATCCTAATAAACTAGTTCTAACAAAATAAATATATCTCATTTTTATAATCCCTGTTTAGGCAAACAGACTGTTAGTCCGAGTCAAATTCTCAATATTAAAATGCCCACAAAGGAACAAAACGCTTTTAGAACTATAAATTCATGTTTTTACGAGAGATTGTTGTTATGGTTTGGATTCTGATAGCGTGTTGTCTCGGAATCTTATAATGTCTGCATTTTTTAATAAGCATACAAGAGAGATTTTCTTCTAAATTTGTTATTGGTAGAAATATAGTCGCCCCTCTTAAATTCTAGAAAGATATGCACATTTCTTGCTTCGAGTGAACAATCTCGAAGGGGTGCGTAAAAAAACGCGTCCGCGTACAACAGCAACGTACGTCTGGGTGGCTGCGCCGTCTAACTTAACGATGAATTTGCTTGGCGTTTGGTTAGTAGAACTCAAGGGGATTTTTTTATAGTTTGGTTTGGCGTTAAGTATGTGATGATTTAGAGTTGCCGGTTTCGATAAAGCGTACAAAAATTAATGGTAATACTTAGCCTTTTTCGAGAAATTATTAGAAAATCTGTCTCGACATGGTTATCACATTCGTTCATACTTATTACAGTCTGAGTGTCTTTTGTGGGAATTTTTGCAACTAATAAGTAATATTAAATCTTGAAAATCTTGTGTTTTAGTATTCAGTTAGCTTTCATAATTTTCTTAAAAAACTCACTAATAATTGTGGGTTTGTTCTGATATCAGTTCCAATCATCGTACAGTAATAACGAAATAATCAAAATATGAATAATATCAAAGTCCAAAAATGAAAAGATTGCAACGTTGCAGTCCGATTAGTTTTTTAAAAGGGGCTCAGAGTGCTACTACCGTTGTTTACGCTCTAGCATCTTTACTATGGACAGTGTCTGCATTTTGGTTTATTGCGATTATTCGTCTTTAACGGTGTTTATATGTTGTGTGAATTATATATTTTGATAAAGCAATTTTCATAAATTTGAATTAATAAATAAAGTTGAAATTCAATACTAATTTATTATAACTTGGCACGGCAAATTGTTTGTGGTCCATTTAACAACAATTAAATAACAGCAATAGAAGACAAAAACACCTAACGTAACTTAGATGGGAATCTTTTCCCGAGTTCTAGATTTTCATCGTTGCTTTTGAACAATAACAACAAACAATTTAGTAGGCGTCTTCTACATTGTTTAATTATTCCCGAGTCATATCTGAAATCAGTAAGCCTGTGTAATTAACACCTACAACCTTCGAATAATTAAAATGTCTCTGATGAAAGCTATAATTTACTAAAGTATAAGGCTTTTATGCATTATTTCTTGTGAAAGAACTAGTTGTTACAAATGGCTAGCCCAATCGCAGGGGTTTTTGAGAGAAATTTTGGCACCATGGCGTGTCGTTATACATCTGTTAATATGAAGAATCTTTGTTGTTACCACATCGTCCGCGATGCTCTTTATTCTTTTGTCTAATTTATAGAAGTTTGGTTGTTACTCTGAATTCGCATGAAAACTGTTGTTTGCATTTTTACAAAAATAAAATAAAAGTGAGAAGGAAAACGGTACTTTGACATGGTTACCATGACAACGCAGTTGTCATTACACAAATTTTTACTTAGTTTGGTAGGTTGTCAGATAAGGGTCTTGGCTTTAATTTGAAAAAGAATAATTAAAATAGATTTTTCCAAAAAAGCAGTACATACACCAGCTTAGATAGAACCATTAAATGGTGTTTTCCGTTTTACGTAAGAGGTCCATCATTATCAGCCTGTACCAGTATATAGTATACATCAAAAGTTGACAGTTGTCCTGTTATAACGTTGAAATTCACAACCCATTATTTGTTTGATGGTCACTGTTTAAAACCAAGCTTCTCCGTTGTTTGGTGGTCACTGGTTTTCCCTTTCTTTCGGTTTATCGTGAAGTCGCTCCTGCGCGTTTGAGCTTCCTTCTCAATAGTAGAGTGAAGTAACAAAATGGCTGGTTTTTGGTACTAGAAGTTGGATGTACGAGATATTAAGAAATTGGTTAAATATTAATTCGCTTTAGCGGAATAAATCTCACATTCAACAGAACGATCGCTTGGTTATTTGTGTGCGATCGGTCGTCAAATTGGACGGATTAAGTTCTGGTGCTAACCATTTTAGGTAACTTCTTTTCGTTTAAACATCGTTGCGCTAAAAATCTTACAAATGTCTTTTTATTTTTAGGTAATATTTCCCTAGTAGTCACCTTGAGGGAATTGTTTTGTAAAAGACCTTTCAGTTTATAGAAAGGTAAAAATCTTCAAATATTTAAACTTAATACAATATACAGGGTGATTTCTTTGTAGGTCTTTTTTTTCTTTCTTTTTGGTTTTGTTGTTCGTTGTCGTATTTGTGTTCCCGCTCTCTGATCGTGGGTTCCATTTAGGAGGTCCGTACCTACATCTATACAGGTATCGGGACGGAATTAAACAACCAACATCGAAGGGTGAAGTGATAACCCTAAGCAGGATTTTAAACATACATCCGTGGATCTTCGAATGGTGGGACGTTTGTGAAAATTTGTATGTATTATATGTCTGTGTTTTAGTTATATATATCTATATTTATTTAATGTATTTACAATTTCGTCATGCATGTTAATTTTAAGAAACAACAATTTATTCATGCATGTTAATGTTAAGACACGAGATCTCGACTAGTGGAATTGTAGGGTAGATTTAAGTACAACCAACTGTGATACAGATCACCATTCACCTTTTTTTTTTCTCTCTATTAAGCATTAAAATTGCATTTAAAGTTAACTTTTAAAATCTGCCAATAGTTTAAATAAAGCCCTACTTAGAAAGTTTACATTTCACTACGTGTGTTTCATTTATTTATTATTCATTTGTTTGTGTGATTTTAATATTGCTTTTCAGTTCATCATTTGTAAGTATATATGTACGGTACGGCCAAAATTGTGGAAGTTGCCCATATTTTAGTAGAAGATCTATTTCTTCGTTTGCCTGATAAGCTTGAAGCTTTAGTAATAAGCATTGTTTTTAAACGAAGTGGCGCTTGTTTTTTTTTATCTTTTATATCTTGTATTACCCCGCCCCTCTCCGACTTATTGGGGGCTAGCTGGCAAAAACTAAAGCAGTGTTATTTGGATCAAGCTGATACTTCCAGCACAGCTACATTTTGGTTGGTTAAGTATTTCTTTATATAAAAATAGCCTTTGTGTTTCTGTAGGTTATACTGTGCCAGAAGAAATAGGTCTTCAGTGCTAATATTAAAATTGATATCAATAAGCAAGGTCAAGTGTTAACAAATTTTATGAAGATTTGACCCAAGGAAGTTTAAGTAGGGGGAAGTGGCATGATGCAATTGCTGGGCTGTAAAAGTGAAGTCTGCAGTGGAGTAAGGGGACTACAAATTTGACAGCACACATGTAAATACAATGCAGAGTTGGGTTCAGTAAATTGTTTAAAATATGATTCAGGACACCGTTAATATGAAACTCTTTTATTTTTTTCATTAATTACTTTAATTTATTTGTCACCTTAATTATAATTATTAAATTGAAATACATAATCCGAGGGGTCAACCACTCTTCCAAAAAATGTACATGTATTGCCGAA
Organism: Agrypnus murinus; assembly: GCA_929113105.1. Lineage (NCBI taxonomy): Eukaryota > Metazoa > Arthropoda > Insecta > Coleoptera > Elateridae > Agrypnus > Agrypnus murinus. The sequence continues at coordinate 152,288,520 of OV816028.1, read as the reverse complement.
ATCCAAGATTTCCTCGCAATTTCCGATTTCCAAGGATTGCGTTAGCAATCTCTATGATTTCCAAGGATTGCTTTCGCAATGTCTATGATTTCTCAGGATTGCGGGATGATTTCTAGAATGCGATTGCTTCTTCATTGACGTGCTAATGTTTGAAAAGTGATTTTCAATTGCTAAAGATTAGAACAAAATCGATAGTATTTGTACTGGTTGTTTTTTACAAGAACAGTACTATTAATTAAAATGTGTTAGGTAAATTCATTTATAAAGATATTACGAAGGACATTACTTCACACTTTACAAATAAAATGCTTCATTTAGGTACTACATATATACGATTATTAATTTTAACGTTACATAAGTATAAAAAGATTTTTACAGTTTTAACTAGTTTTGACTCCTAAGATTTTTATACTCTTTTTCAATACCCATTTTGCCACGGCTTTTTAAATGAAATGGACTATTGCCTACTACTACATACATATAATTTCTCCAAAAACAAAACAATTTTGAGAAAAAAACCTTTTTTTACGTTAAAAAATTCCCTATTGTTGTGTTAACCGTCTTTTCGATTATCCTTCAATGCTTGACGGATAATCGAGTCCTACTGTAATTCGATAGGCCCATAAAAGAAAAATATATTTTACAATCTAAATCCTCTTCTTTTAGCCAAATATTAATACTCGTCTAATTTAGATTTAAAAAATTTTATTTTAAATGTTTGAACATCTAAAACTTGCAGTATGCACCCGATGTACCACGAGATCATTTGAATTTATAATTAAAGTTGGCTGTGATTTTTAAATTAGATTGGCAACACTAACTGTTCACTTCACAGTTTGATTTGAATTGTCAAAGTGACGCTCCAAAATGTTTAATCTAGAACATAAAATTGCATAACCTCTAATTTACACAGCGAGTCAATTGGCAGGATCGCCAAACGTATAAAAAAATTCCCGCCTACTTTAATTTTAAATTTAAATGATCTCACGGTACCTTGTGTCACATGCAGTTTTTAATATTCTGATTGGAAAAAGACATTGTGAGGCAATCAACGCTGAGTAGGTATTAGGCCACCTGAGCGTGGGAAAATTTTGATGACCGTGGGAACCTAATTAGCATAATTAATTGCTCTAATTAAATTGATTGATATGCAAATGACCCGCGATCTAATTAATATTCAAATGAGGCGTGGTCTAATTAAATGCGCGAATTAAATTAATTGATCTAATTAAATTAATTCACGGTATCATTTACATATCTCCTCTCTCATTTACATAGTATATCATTTCTCATATGCATGCGCGAACATATCTACCATTTTGTATCTTTCATTTTCAATTTGTCATCTAGGATTTCCCGCCCTTAGATTCAAATTTTTAGTACTACTAATGCCATCTATCGGTGACGTCATATGATCGGTATAGTAGATTTCTATGCGCCTGTTGATAGGCAACCCGCTATATTTTTTATAAAAAACCAATGGAGCCAACAGGGTTTGAACCGGGGACCGCTCGAATGGTAGCCAGCCAATGCATCCACTACACCAACGAGGTAATCTATTAAAAGACTGTAAAAGTTGTATTTATTAAATAGATACGCGTCACCGTTAATCTTATACGAACTAAAATTCATATTAAGCATAATTAATCTATATGATTATTTGACAGTTACATCATTAAATGCGCGAATTAATATTCAAATGAGGCGTGGTCTAATTAAATGCGCGAATTAAATTAATTGATCTAATTAAATTAATTCACGGTATCATTTACATATCTCCTCTCTCATTTACATATATGATTTCTCATATGCATGCGCGAATTAAATTAATTCACGGTATCATTTACATATCTCCTCTCTCATTTACATATATGATTTCTCATATGCATGCGCGAATTAAATTAATTCACGGTATCATTAGCGTATCTCCTCTCTCATTTACATAACTGATATGTACAGAATGAGATATCAGTTATGTAAATGAGAGAGGAGATTTATGAAAGTTGATTGCCAGTTTGCGCTGCCAGTCTTGATATGTGAATAGCGACTGTAGAGTTGTAGTTGCGAAAAAATTTTTTGTGGTACAAATTTGTCCTTAATTAGTTAGTAGTTATTTATGGCTTTATTATTTTTTTTTTGTTCGAAGTGGGTGCTAGCTTGAGCTCAAGCTAGCACCCCCAATTTTGAAATGCGAATTGTGAAAAAAAATTAGTTTTCTTTTGATATTTTGTCTTTAATTAGCACTAGATTATAGGCGGGTTTTTTCGTTTTGCTTGAAGTGGGAGTGTTAGCTTTATTGACGTATTCACTTACCGATTCTCAAAATGCCGCTTTTGGCAAAAGTACTGATAATAAGTATGAATAACTATCGAATTTCCCGCAAATTAATGATGGCTCCACTTTTACTATATTCGATTTCGACGAGTGCGATGATGATTGCGGGATTGCGAAAGATTTCGCTGATTGCCAATAAAGACTGCGAGATTTCTTATGATTTCTTTGTGATTGCTAAAGATTGCGTGCGATTGCCGCCAAAATGTACATGTATTGCGGCGAGTGGTTGACCCCTCGACATAATCGTAACATTTCTAAGAAATCTGCAAATTCTGTAAACAAATGATTATTTCTAAATTTTTAATTCCAAATTTCACGATTATTGATTATCTGTATGTAAGTAATTTTTACATGTAAACGCCGCGCCGAGTGATTCTCCTAAACGACCTAAACGGACAATAACTCTGCCAGTACGAATTTAAAAGTTTACTGCGTACCGATGACAATGCATGTATAAATTAAAAAACGTTTTAGAGATGGTTCTCTGTAATTATTTAATTAAAAAAAAGAACATTTTTATACAATACGTGATAACACTCCCAATATAAATACAAATTAAGTACTACGGACCTGATGTCCGAATAAAAAGTTATTAATGACGCAAATATAAGGAAAAACTACTTAATGATGCATTATTACTCCAGGTTTTTGTTTTTTGTGATATCTAATATCACTTCTACACCATCTAATCGAGTATCCAGACGTTTTTATTTGTTTTTAATTTAGTTTTTAACAAATAAAATTTTTATCGCACCGTTTGACAGCCAAATTAAAAACTTGACAAGTTGTGCACACTTGAGGCTTCATGTGCACACCTCTTATGCCACTTCCGCCTATTTAAACTTCCTTGATTTGACCAATATAAAGTATCTATGTTTGTTTATACAACTTGCTGCACTACTTTCTTACTGGCAATCAAGGGCCCCAAAATGTGATTGAGATATTCAATTTGTACATTAGGATCGATTCAATTTGGCTTGCAGGCCTGATTGTTCAAGTAAGGGCTTGAAAACTTTATCAATTGAGTATTAAATTTGATTTTAAAAGATATGAACTGTTCTGCTGCTGGTGGAATCAGTAAGGAATAAAACACAACTTCTATATTAAGTCTGATTTAATTCCAGATTTCTAGTGCATCGTATATAAAACTTCATTTGCCTTTGAATATTTTCTTAAACTTTGCAATAAAGGACTTTATTTTCTCTAATATAGACATTGTAATATTACAAAGGGTTCTTAAAAACTTAAAATTTAGGCAGAAGGCTGCAGATGGTTTTTGAGTGCTTGAACCTTCAGTTTGATCAACTCTACGACGATATTCTTCACAACATTTGGCAACACAATTCGATGGTTCATAGGGTCGACAAGGACCTACACACTTTTCATATTCTGAGTTCGTACATCCTTGTTGAGCTATTGCAATTGTTGTAAACATGTGTGGATATTATTAGAAACGGATACTTTTTTGTTCTACTTACCAGATACTTCATAGAGAATAAATATAAAGCTAATTATTATTATGTTTAAAATGTTCATTCTGCTACCTAGGCAAATTGCGACGAAAAATGAAGTTTATTTTTCAATCAACTAATTTATTTAATCATTATTTTTATTACATTTAGTTATTATTTCTTTTGTAATCTGATCGGTAACGATTGCTTTTTATTCCGTTAACAACACTGCAATTAAGATAATTACTTCTTATTAAACTTTATACTTCTGTGGAACCTCTTTTGCAAACACAATGGAAAGTAAAGGTCGTTTTGATAAAAAGATTCTTGAAGAAAAGAATATTAGTACGCAAGATGCGTAGGAGGCTCAGCGAATAAGAAATCGCAAGTTCAAACATAGGATTGTGTTTAAAAATTGATTAATACCAAAGGATGACGCACAAGGTTTGTACATGCGAATCAAACTGTTTTAAAGTAGATATTTTTTGCAGCAAAATGAATAAGCTGGTTGAAATTGAAATGAAATGGATGGCGGTATGATAAAAAATGGATGGCTATTGTCTATTTATGGGCAGCTAGTTCGTCGTGAGGTCGAGGTTTCTCACAAAATGTTCTGTTTAGAAAAAGTCAAAAGCTAATTTTACGCATACTACATGACAGTACATAGACCTCATTATATATTGTTATGGTAGACGTTACAGTCATATGTACGTCGCAGTTGTCCACGACCCTCTAAATAATTCTGACCCATAACCACGCGCCAGGTGTAACTTGCGAAATATATATTAAAAGACAGTGTTATTAGTAATTTTATTTTACATACAACTTCAGATTGACCAAAGGTTTCTAGTGTGTCTTGATGTTTTATCAGCTTGTGTAGATAAATCTTGCATACTTTATTTAAAACTTTATTGGTAATAGACTAATAATATCCTATTAAGAAGTAAACCAATAAACCAAGGAAATCCTCAAACTCTTTACTTAAATACCGCATGGGTATACTCTTGTTATTAGACTTTTGCTTCAATGGTACATGATTTAACGAGACAGTCGAATAAACGTTTGATTCATTGGTACTCTCTCTTTCCAAGACAACTTTTCGTGCAATTGGACTTGTAATTAAATGACAAAAAATCTTATTAAAAGAAAACCCTGTCGCACTAAAAATATCATTGGACGTAAATTCTGTTGAACCAAAGTCTGTTATACGACAAGTTTGTTTGAACGAAAGATTTTGTGAATCAATTGTCCGTTAAGTCGTAAGTCGTTAACCCGGTTCTATCAAAAGTTTGATCGTTCAAACGTTCTTTTGGTCCAACGAAGGTTTGATCGACAACCCAGTTCGAATCAATACATCTTTTAGTGGATAAACCTATAAACCAAAACGTTAACCAACTAGCAGGATTTAAACTTGCATTTTTTGAGGTTATGGTAATGGGTACGGAAAAATGTACCACTCCGATCGAACTACAATGACTAAAAAAGTAAATTTGCATCTAACAAAAGCTACTTCTGCAAACAGTTTTGCTGATTATCCGTAAACTTTTCAGCTCTCCTCCAACCTACCCTAACATAACTTCTAGTATAATTTAAGTTCCAACCTAGCCTAATTTAATCTAGGAATCCAACATCTAACCTAACCTAATCTATAGCCTAAAGTTGAAACAAACGTTTATCTGCACGAGAACAGAACTATAAAATGGCCCCGCGATTGGGCGCCGGTGAAACAAAGCTTTTTTCGCCAAGATAAAACAACAAAAATAACTATAAAAGCTATAAAAAGTTATGAAAATACATCATACTTACTGTAACTGAAAACTCAAAAATATCTGCCACAGCTTGAGATTTAAACTCTCTCTTTACAAATTGATTAATCAAGTCGTAGGTATTGGTTCCACAGCTGTATAAATTGTGAAAAAGGAATAGATAAGGGTTCAACACAAATAAAAACTTAAAAGGGCGCCATCTGGTTCTGAGCTTAGTTAATGATTTATTAACCATTCAAAGATGTTGATTGAATAAGCATTAAAATTTATTAAATTCATTAACCAGAAAATGAATAGAATATTTAATTAAAACAAAATTTTGTTTACTTAAAATTGTTGAAGAAATGAACTTAAGCATTCATAACCAATATGGTTCCGTTTTTCAGATCGTTCAGTTTTGAATTAATAACATTTATTAGCAGGAACATAATAATAACACAGCTTTGCATAAATAAAAGTAAAACACACATCGTATATTTATTACAAGTCCACCCTACATTTAGTAGGTTATAATTATACCAAAATTAATCAATAAAAATTCACCTAGAACTTTTCATTAAATTATGAAAATAACTCAAAAAGATTTGATTAAATCGACCACAAATAATGTTCAAAAGCATTAACACAAATATTAAAATTTATATTGACTGTTCTTTTTCTGGACAAAAATTTATACACAAGTATCTAAATGAGATTAGACAAATTAAATCAGTTCAAAAGTATCAATATAAATGAATTGTGATTAATTTAAAGTTTAAAGATTTTTAACTATCAAGGAGAACTCTCCCTAAAGAAAATTCATAACTATGACATTCTTAATACTTGAATTATAACAAATACCTACTTAATATTACAGTACCTTGCATTTTCATTCATTAAACTCATGGAATACCATACACCTAGTTCGGTAGAAATTGGAAATTCGCCTTTCCTGCGGGGAACTTAAGGTTGAATTCGGCTCAGCATCGAAGTGTAAATTCTTCAATCAAAAACGCGACCAAATCCATAATTGACAACAGCCCATATGATTACAGAAACCGAGAGAGTCAGGCACAAAAATAACCAAGATTTTAATTTACTATTGAGTAATGTCGTAATTATTTTCCCTCGGAAAATTAGCGAAAATGCGTCTTGAGCTTCAAATTGTTTTAATTCACTTATATCAACAAATGCTTTCAACTTCTTTAAGCCGAATTTTAATGTACAAACGCACAAAAAGTACTCACTAAATTTAGGATTACTTCAAGAGATTTTTCTCTCATTAATTAACTGCACTTATCGGTAGATCGGACGAAAGGAAATACTTGCTATTACACATTTTCATCAAAGAATAAACCACTATAATTTATACGCAGTACGGAATGACAAGTCTTTCAAACACAACTTTGCACGTAAAACCTTTTCAAAAAGATTTTCACTTAACGGCATAACTTTAAACGACAAGGCACATATAACTAGAATATCTTGCAATTCTATAGGATTAAAGAACTGTAATCCATTGACACTACATAAGAAAATTGATCAGGCCTATTGACCACAATGTCGACTGCATGCTCACAGCCGGCAGTCACGAGTCTTCAAGTCAAGTCCGCTAAGTGAAGCCACGCTACAACAACCCTCATCTCCGCGGTATTATTTCCGCATGAAAATACATTCTTATTTCCGTGTAGGAATATCAACCAATCGCGAGGTCTCACTCACAACTAAATATCGATCAATTTTTAAGTAACCAATCACAACAAGTCGCCTGTTTTTTACTTAACCAATTATCGCACGGCATCTAAAAAAGCTAATATCGATCTTTTCTCTAAAACTGCATAAGCTTCGGCCCCCATTTTTGTTAAACACTTATATATATTAAAAAGAATGGAAATTTGCAGAGCCGAACTTAGGATTTTTAACAAGAATAAATGCTAAATTCTATATACTAAATGCTGGTGGAAAATGTACCCGTTACAAAGTAACTATCTCTAATTTAACCTAACCTCTAACTTATCTTAATCCCTAAGTTACTTAAGATAACCTCATTAAATTTCTAACATAAGGTTACCCAACCTTACATAATCTAACGTAACGTAACCTAATTTAACTGTTCCTACCATAGCTACCCTTACCGATCTTTTAGCGTGACACCATTAACCTAACCTAACCAAACCTCTGATCTAACCGAAGAAATTCACTAAACTAATCTAAACCCCCCCTAATTATTAATCTTATCTAACCGAACCTTTAATAAAGCCAAACCATCAACCTACCCTAAGCTAACACTTAACTTAATTTAACCTCTAAACTGTGCCATCTAACCTAACCCAAAGCAGCCTGCAACACAACATAACCTTCTATCGAACATATACTTTAACCTAACCTCTAACCTAATTCAATCTATATCCTACACTAACTTATAAACTAAACTAGACTGTAACCTAACCTAAGTCTTAATGTAATGTAACGTCTAAAATAACTTAACCGCTAACGTAAGTATAACCTAAATTGACATTTAACTAACCTCTAACTTAATGTAACCTCTAAACACAATCTAATCTTTAATTTAACGTTCTATTCTAAACTTACCTCTAACCTAACCTGACCTGCACTTTCTACTAGCCCCTAACTTACACTAATATATTGTAGCTTAATGTATAACTTAGCCCAAACTTTAAATTACCCTAACATTTAACCTAGCATGGTGCTTGATCATACCCCTAAAGTAACTTGACAGCCAACCTAACCTGTGTCCTAACCTATACTCTAAATAACAGAACCTCAAACGTAACTTTCAATCTATCCTCTATGGTAATTTAACCTCTTACTTTCCCAAATATTTACATACATACATAATCCATTCCCCTTTTACCGCATTTCGCAGTGTCGGGGTTCCACACAAACTCTTATGGGAGTGCAACGGAGGTAATGGAGCTATTGTAGCAAGTACATTACGCTCCCCCATACTTTATCACTTATACAACTTTCATACCTTAACCTAAGGAGCTCAAACACGATAGTACTTAATTTTTAAAATTCAGTCGCAACCGAGGTTTGAACCCCTGTCCCTCTGAACGAGAGGTGGGATCTCTACCACTCGACCACGGAGGGCCTTCCCAAATATTTAACTTAAGCTTATTTTACCTAGATTTCTTCTAACTTAAATCTTTAATGCTGCCCTGTAAGTTACTAAGCTATTCAGGTCCCTAATTTGGGTCCCTATTTTAAGGGAACGTCGGTGCCACCCTATACTAAAGTCTAAACGAACCTTGCCTCTGAAATCTACAAACCTTACTCAAATTTAATCTAACTTAACCTTTAGGCTAATATAACCTGTAGCCTATCCCCATCTTCTACTTAACACTAATCTAGCCTCTAATCTAACTTAATCTATAACAAAATCTAATTATTCTAATCTTACCTCTAAATTAATCTAGCTTCTCATTTAACCTATCTTGTAAGCTTACCTATAAGTTAACTTAAAGCCTAACCTAACCTAAGTTTTCAATTTCATTTAACGAAATTTCGCATCTAACGTAACATCACCTTTAACCTAATGTAATCTTTAAATTAATCTAACTCTAGTCAAACCTCTAACGTAACATCTAACTTAACCTAATCGCTAATGTAATGTAACCTCTGATCTCTTAACTTACTATCCTAACCTCTAACCCAATTTGACCACCAGCCTAACATCGAACCTTTCCTAACTTTTAATCTATCTTAACTTATAACCGAATTTTTATCTCTAAATTAAACTTACATCTATCCTAACCTAAAATAACTTCTAACCTCGCTTAACCTTTAACCTTATCTGTAATCTAACTTCTGAAGTTAGCTTAATCTTTAACCTAACCGAACCATTAACCAGATGCAATCTCTGTCCTAAACTTTAACCACTACAAACCTGTAGGAATCACAGGCATATTAAACTATTTAACGATTTTTATGTTTCAAAGAGGTGAACTAATGCTCAGGCTTTGTCTTTTAGTTTTTTTTTACATTACTACGAGTCTAGAATTCAGCTAATCCATGTTTTTTAATTTGTTATTGCTCTTCTTGTCTGGTACACTGTCGAGTTCTAAGTGTTCATTTTCTTTTTAATTCTTACGAGTCTGATGTTTTAGTCTGCCCTAGTTGCTATATGGTATCTCTTTGCTATTGCATTCTTTACTATTGTCTTTAAGTTAAGTTAAGCAACTGCAGACAGGTCATTTAATGAAACAGACTCCACGCGTTTTTAACACACCAGAATAACTAGGAGGGACTTGTGGTACAAAAGTGTCAGTTTTGACCAAAACTTATTACGTGGGGGGGGGCAGGAGTGACTGGTGAACAAAACTGACCGCTATAGGACCTGACTCCTGAACCGACGAAGTGAAATCCAGCATCGATTATAAAATTTCGAAGTTTGTTAACTTTAAACTAATTCGAATTAGGTGAGGATTCCACTGAGATCTACCGTACCGTTCTGAGGCTGTATGCATTGTGGTGCGCTTTTATATTTTTAAATCCACTTGACGCGCTGAATTTAAATGGGCAATTGGAATTTTGAAAAACGAAACGATTAAGTTTAAGTTGAAATAAAATTGAACCTCTTGTAAAATTTGATTGTTAAGATCTATACATTATTTGCCAACACATATTACCAGAGACGAGAAAGATTTGCTGATAAGCCTGTGCAACATGTCGGATCATTAGCGTATCAAAAATCTGATATAGTAATGTTTCTTTATGTGATTTACATAGAGTAAAAGTAAGCTCCACGCCACTGTCTTAATTTTATTGGATACTTTAACTGATAACGAGAAATTTACCATAAACAGGTGCTGCAGTGGACCACCTGATAAGTCATCCGGTTTATTTATAAATTCAATGAACATGAACATATAAAATTGTTTTGACGATTATCTAAATGTATCATTACTTGATATTTGCCACTAGATTTACAAAACAACATTAGGGGTGTATAAAATTTCACCTTTAAATTACTATTTACATGTGTTTATTCCATTTATAAATACATCGTTGCTTTGGACACACATTGCATTATTTTACATTTAATTTTTTATCAGCTTTTAATTCTCGTCTTTGCATATTACCAACCAATTATCGACTTTATTATAGTTTCTGTAATGCGACACAAGATAGTTAAGAACTTAGATACTAGACAGATTCCTGGCAGTCTATTAGTTTCTTTGTTAGCAGCAAGGATATCCTCACAGCATTTTATAACACAATTAGTTGAACCAAAACGTTTACAAGGCCTTGTACAATCTTCATACTGCGTAACTGTACACCCGACGTTGGCTGTTTTAATGTATGATGTAATATGTAAAGATATTATTAGTAAAGTATGTTATATATATCCATACCCACCAAGTATACCTACTATTAGAAAAACACTGCTCAAATGGCACGCATTTGTCGAGTTTGTAGAAGTACCCCGATTTACACATGCATCCTGGAAGACATATACCCTCACATAGATGCAGCATAGTGTCGCATTTGTTTGTGCATGGAATGCATTTAGTGGCAACTTCATGCTCTTTCTTGCAATCAAGATTTATTGCATAGGTAGGAAGAAAGAAGTGCAATACAATGGTTAAAAGGATACACGTGAAGTTCATTATGATTACGTTTAGATTTTTCAATGTCGCAAATATTTAAAAATGGCGAAGGAAACAAATAGTTGACCAAATTAATATTTTATACGTTTTAATAACTGCTATTCCTTTCATTAATAGCATAATTGGTATTGATAGCTTACATTTTCCGATTTATTGTACTCTAATGAAGATAAGTAATTGCCTTAAAATAAGCTACAGTAAAATAAATGGAATTTAGAGTTGGAGGAACAGATTTTCAATATTTTTGAGCCGTGTATGCTGGTTCTACTTTATGTTTTCTTTTCGGAAGGTTGTTAACATTACAATATCTTTAAGTGAATATGGCATAATTTATAGTATGTGGTTGTATAAAACTCTTTGTGCCCCATTGAAGTAGAGAATTGACTTCAATTGAATATACGAATACCTTTACTAAATAGCATTTTGATCATGACGGTAAATTTTTCTATTTCCGTGTTTTTAGTTGTTTAGATAAGTTCATGCTACTAAATCTGCTGCATTGTAGGCAACTCTTTCACTAAATTTGTTTAAATGAAAGGTAAGGTATATCCTTCGTTCCCTTGTGTTGCTGATTATATTCAATGAGACGAGTAGCTCTTACATTTTCCTTAATCTTTTTCTCCAGGAAGATTGGAATTAGTTACCGAACGTCTAGCTAGTGTATTTTTCTTGTAGTCTTTTCGGAGCTCGTTGAACTGGAACTTCCAAAAAAGGTTATAGTACTTTGGCAAAGCTTTCAAATAACTAGATAAGGACGTTCCAGTAAGCAGTCAGCCAGCAAAATGACGTTGGTATACTCAGAGTTTTATGCTTTAAGTCATTGAAAGGGTTAGCAAAATCAGTCTACGTCTTCCTGTCAGTAGTTTTTTAAATAATTTATTAAAATATATTCAATTTGAGTAAATATAATAAAGTTTATAAATAACAGAATGTGAAGGAATTAAGATAGTAAAAAGGTTACTATCGCATTTATTTTTTAAATTATTTGCTACTACTTTTTCCGTACTTGATACAACACTGGCTATAACACATAGATTTTAATAATTTTCCAGCATAATATATACTGCTATCACATTTTCGTAGACAAGATTTACCATCTTCATCTAAATCAGATGGGCACCCATAATGCTCCAAGCTGTTTCCTGAAATAAAATTAAGGTTAAAGTAGCAACTTCTTTTAATTCATCTACCTATTTACCGAAACTTCTTAAACTCCTGTAGCAATTATGACGTAATACGCAAACTCCTTCATCGTTGTATGAGTACGCGGCTTCACACATGCATGCTGGTTCACAGTTAGCAGTTTTCCTACAGTTTGTTGCAGTACCATTACAATATTGTGGGCAAGCACACTCAGAGAATGTGTTGTGGGGCCCAGTGCACGTAGCCAAGTTTTCATTAGAAGCATTTAGAAAATAAACCATACATGTAAAGAATCCCCATACTATTTTTAAAATTCTCATTTAGGAATCTATGGAGAACATGCAGTTAAGATCCAAAATCGAATGCTTCAATCTACAATTAATTTCAATAAATCTTTTTGTGACTTATTGTTACTAAGTATATAAATAAAATCGAAATATTAAAATATAATGACATCACGTATTACGCTCAATTACAATATAACATCTTTTGTAGATTAAAACTATAGAACCAATCAAGTGGACTAAATAGTCAAGATTTGGGAAGTGAAAAAACGAGAAAGTCCACACAGCTCTAATTGCTGCGGTAAACCTTCAAAGTTGACACAATCTGAACCTTTGCTTGTTCTTTTTATGTGAATGGAAAACATTTTTTTATATCGTTCGTCATCTGCTTTGTTTTTAATAAAAAATACTGACCGTTCGTGATTTTTCGTCATCGAAATGTAGAACACCTACACACCTAATCTTCTAAAATGTGCAAAGATCGAGACCTTTTGCCACTAAAATCAAAATCAAAGTTAGCAATATTTTAATAGTTTAACAACTAGTGGGCAATGCGAGATAAAGAACAACAAGTTGTTAAAACAAAATAATGAAAGACAAACCCACTAAAAGAATGAGTGTGTGAGATCTACGAGCGGCTATCTTCGACTGATGAGAGCTAACGAGCTCGAAATTTGAGTGTCGAGGTGCCGTTCGTAGATTTTACAAACTCATTCTTTTAGTGAGTTTGTCTTTCATTATTTTGTTTTAACAACTTGTTTTTTAACTAGAAATATTTAACAATTTTGTTTAACTACCTTAGCCGTATAAAGACTTCGAAGGCGTATCTTCGTATTGAATTTATATGAACTCAGAGAATATTTTAAATCTTTTGAAGGTAAAAATGAAAGTATTACAATCTTTTTTCTGGCCTTTGTCTGTGCAATTAGTTGTCTTTGCAAACGTCTGTTTTTGTTATAAATTATGTCTGAAAATGTCTAAGGATCTGTTCTAAGTGGTAAGAAATGTTGGAGTATAGGTAATACACCTTTTCTAAAGTATTTCCACAAGTAATCGCTTCCATTGCAGCAAAGCACTGAGAGACAGGAGACGTAAATACAAAACTCTCTGCAGGGATAAAAGCCCTCCGACTAGCTCTGGTTGCAATAAATTTGTTTCCGGGAACTTATATAACCTAATTATTACTGGCCGAGGAATCTTTGTAAAGCAAATATTAGGTACTACAAAAGCCAATTGCCATTTACTTTCATTTCAATATCCAACAAAGGTCACAAAGCAAATACTCAAATATCTCACAAAACAAATACATAAATAAGGTACCTTTATTACATGCAATTATTAATAAATATAGGTATAAAACAAATTCGGGGCACCATTTGCATTAATCGAAGAAAAGACGATCCGTTTCTATGAACATCCAATATAAATAATTCTAAAATATTTAATACAAATAAATTCTTGATATATATAGAATTTTTGGTAAAAATAAATGTGGATAATAACAACGTACGGTTGATAAGACAAACGTCCTATCACCTGTACAGCCTTGATAGATAAGAGCTACGTTGGAACAAGGTAATGAGAGATAATAAAATTCCAAATTTTATTGCAATGAGTAAAAGAATTAAATTATTATTGTTATTTAATTCGTTATAACGATAATTAACTTGTTTACTCAAACAGAATGGCCCTACCCTTACAGGATCTATGTGGTAGAGTCCCTCTGAGAACTATCGATTTATACTTTACTTTTAAATTGTTCGTGATAACAGATCTCTGATAACGATAGTACTAATTATCATACATCTGAAATACAAGTTATACCTAACCACATTACCCCTTTACATAAAAAAGTAGTTAGAAAGAAAATGATTAACCTATCAGAATTAATAATATTAATATAATAATGACTGATAAAAATTATGAATTCAAATTATTACTTTATTTAGTGCTAGATGAGTATTCACCTTACTTGAATAAAACGTAAGTTATATCTACACAGCTATAATAAAAATTACGCAGCTATTTGATCAGACACAGTTAGATTATTTAAGGCTAACAAAGACACGAAGTAAATTTCTCTCTCTCTCACACACACACATCCGTCGTAATTGATGGGCGTAGACCGGGCTGCGGCTTTCGAAGTTGGCTACAGGAGATCGGTTCCCAGATGGGCGTAATAGATGAAAATCACCCTACTGGAGAAACTGGTTCCAACTCCCAAAATCCCAACTCCCAAAATCCCAAACTCCGCGTAGGTCGAAGTAGCCTCCACCAAGCACTAAATTCGTGAAGAAGAATAAAATAAAGGATATAATTAGTAAGATAGACGTTACAAGCGATAGAACACTTACCCCCTTAAACGTGGGGAACAACGGAGAAGTCTGTCGAAAAATTCCCAAAATAATATGGATAGTACCCTGTTTTCCAAAATTACATAATAATTAATTTCAGGATACAAATAGGAAACTAGTGAGAAAATCCCTCCAAGAGGAACAAATAAATTCACACAAAACTCCACGACAGAACTTCTCAAACCGTCTCTAACGACAACGGAATATAAGCTGACACTCTATAAGTCTATACCCCCCACACCGTTTCTATAGCACGCGGAAAAAGGAGGACTCGGTATTTCAAAAATATAGTACAGGAGGCGTACAATGCTTCAAAACGCCTAATAATTTAAATAAATTATTCTCTAAGCAAATTTACAACAAATAGAAATAAATATGTAACACCATGTCTAACTGATTCCTTGAATGACAACTACATGGTTTTCTTAGATAAACTAATCACCAGTAATCCCTATTTGGCCAAAATAACGACCATTAATTTTTCATGGTCATTTTTTTAAATTTATTCATTTCAACTAATTACACAAAAAAATGATAAAAATGGTTAAAAAACCTATAGGTGGTGTTCGTTGGTTAACACAATTTAAAAAATTAAGAATCAAACTATACCAAAATAATTATTTTACACATTTATTTGTCATTCGACAGCTCGAAAATTTCTTTTTGTAAAATATTGTATTTCGAGCACTATCAAAATAACATTCCAAAATCTATAAATCTGAACATCTTTTTTAAATATGATTTTGTGTCCAAAACTGAATAATATTCTAACTATTCATATTAAAAAAAACACTTTAAAGTTTCTATATTTTGTTCATTTTTTTTGTGTACAATGCCTCGTTGGCGCTTCTCTTGTTAATTTGTAAAGAGAGATGTAATTTTGATTTTCTTCTAGTAGCAATCTCTATGAAAATAAATTTATTGCTCTAAAAGTTTGTTGATGTTATTAAGATGTTCATAAGCGACTAGTAAGCTTCTACTTATTATTTTCATTTTAGATGAATATAAGCTAATTTTATCTAATCAATTTTTCTGTAATAAAGTAAATAGAACTTATTGATCGTTTTATTCTAATTATGAGATTATTATACATGCTTATTTAACTCAGTTCTGGGTTCCAGGGAGTCGGAATTAATATTCAGCTTTATCGCTTGAAATTAGAGTTTAGCTTTAGTTTCGTTTATATTACTTTAAAACTAAGTGGCGCCCAACAATATTTCTGGACCCTCTAATTTTTTCTGCTAATTTCCGCCTTGTAGAGTGATGGTTAGATGCAGTTATATGAGCTTGTCGTTTGTTTAATCGACGCTGCAATAATAAATTATTTCTTATCATTCAGTTTGACACATAAAATTATTTTCGAACTAACAAAATAAGAAGGATTTATGAATAAATTAATTTAATAAACAAACTTATTAAGATAATCAAATAATCGATGTAATAACTCTTCGAATAAGATGGTCGTCTTTTACGAGGCTTGTCACGTTAAAAAAAATATAACCCAACAAATGAGCGTGGATGTAACATTAAAACTCAAAACCGAAAAGCCACACAATTGGACTAACCAGTTTGTAGCATTAAAAATTTTAAACACACAGAAACTTATACTTAGGTAACGAAGCTCATAGCACCGGATGGGATCTCTTATTTATTCAAATTTATTTCAGGTGTCGATGTCGTGGGTGTTAATCACAAAAGTTAACTAACTTCAGATTAAACACATGATTAAATAAACAACATTACAGAGGGCGCCACCCAAATTGTTTTATTCCTTGAAATAATTGACGTAATGATTAAATAACTTCCACGGCTGAATACAGAAATATTTAACTGAAATTTTCTTTTTTGAAGTTACACTTATCTGATACCGTAAGTCTGTCTTGGCGGGAAGCTGTACGGTGCTTCGCCGCCGCGCTCTTAGGACGAACGCCCTTAGTTAAACCCTACCGTAAATGGAGTATCGTAAAATTTAGAGAGGACCGATTATATTCCAGAAGGTTCTATCCAACTACAAGCTAAATAGGCCTGGTCATTGTAACCAATAACGAAAATTGAACCAAACTACCGCTTATATTTTGTTGAATGATGCAGACAGGAGCACAATACGTGGGAAAGGGTAAATTTATCCAAATGACCTCCATTCCCGATTATGCTTCATAAAATATAGTTCCGAATGCAATATATTCATTAAATAAATAAAGATTAATGAAAAGTTTCACAGTATTTATTAAATTATAACCTGACAATATTGTGTCAACAGCTAAGCTGTCATTATCAGAGGTGCTATAAGTATAAACAAACACGTTGCTAAGGTAAATACAAAAAATAGGTAGCCAGATAAAAAGATAAAAATAATCAGAATTAAATATCTAACACTTCCAGTAATGGAGAATTACTGTGCTCTGAATCTGTTTATTCATTAAAGATACCCTGAGTTTGTGTTTGTATATCTCAAAAGCTTCTAAAATGTCTAATTTGCGTTTGTTCTAACATTTTTGTAAAAGCCCATAACGGCAATTTGGAGTTATGTTCTCAATTAAAAAATAAATCTATAATGATACTGCCCATAATAACTAATTGAGTCATAATAGTCTATTAAACTTATAATCTAACAGCCCTACCGATTACAGTTTTTCTTTTTTTACACGTCTACAAGTTTGTAGATAATGAAATTTTTAAAAGGACTCTTGTTCGTTTGCTTTTCGTATACACTTTTTTCGGAACGCTACTGCTTTTATGGCGAAACTGTTGATTGTCCAGGACTTAACAAAGTTTATTATCCAAACTGTGCTCCTTGCAACTTGGATTGCGATGGTATTCCAGTAAAGTGTCGGCGGCATAGTCAGGCATGTTACCCAGGATGTAGATGTAAAAGCGGATTTTATATCAACGAGGGTATGTGCATATCGGCTTATGAATGTCGTAAGCTGAAAGACGATCCAGTTGGAGGTAAAATCAGTTTACTATCTTAAACTGCATAAAACTGTGACTGTAATGATTTTTCAGAATTGGAACCAGTAGTCAACGGCTGCACTCATTTATTAAGTATAAGACGTTTGCGATGTTATTTGCAATGCGTAGCATATGTAGGATTACGAAAAGCTCGATGCGAGAGAGATTGTTGTCGTTATAAAGAGGAGAGTGAATATTATAGGAGCGATGCAAGAATAGCATCAGCTCCATGTAGAAAGTGATTTGCTTATGAATGAAAGTCTCATTTAAGTTAAGCATAGTTACTCAATAAAACAGAATATATAACACATACATTCGCAATAGAATATACATGGTATATTCTAAATTGATTTTCTTTGCTTCCAATGCCTCGCATTTCCTTCGTTCGATTAGGGTTTTTTGTAGTCTTTGCACGTTTTGAGGTATGGTGAAACATTAGATTGCAAAATATTCAAATGCGTTATAATTAATTAGCGAACTTCCATGGGCTGGTGCAATAGTTTATTTATGATGAAATGTATTTATCTATCAAAATTATACAAATTGTCCATTGTTGGTCAAACAATTTATTATTTAAACATTATACATATATACAACTAAAGATGGTTGTTAATATCAATTAGCTGGTTAGCTGATGGATCCAGTTATCAACTCTCAAAGCGGCGTTTTCTTAGTATAGGATCTCCAAATAAATCATATGAAAGCCAGCGAACGCCATTCAGACAATACATTATAGACAAGATGAGCTCGAAAGGCAAACCAGCCACCAGCAACTAGCAAAAAGTGTATAGTCTGATCTGGTAAACAACAGAGGAAAACGAAAAGTAAAAAAAATGAAATTAAATAAAACACGTTAACCTTAAAATTCTTAACCAAGTAACGATTTGATAAATACAGACCAAACTAGTACTTACTTAAGTTATCAAATGGCCAGAGGAGATTGTCGTAGATGTGTGTATATGGGAAGGTCCTTCAGATCTTTCTCGGGAATTCTTTACGTAAAACCATAGATAATCCAAGAATAGGTTGTCAACGGGAATTCACGGTCGAAATCCAACCAACCAACCAAGAATATTTCTGACACAACATAAAACGTTAAAAAAATTTAATACGACGATGCTGGAAAAAGGAAAACCACTAAATTATAAATATTCTATCTACAAAACGCAAGTGCGTACAGTTAAACACTCCAAAAGGCGCTAAACCGTAACATAGACGGGATCGAAAATGGAAATAGGCTTTAAGATTATCTCACAAGTATATTAAAGAGGAGGGAAGATTTATTAACTACTCGCCACAACTATAATAAACTGAATTACTTAAGAAGAATGGTAAATCATACGAAACAATGCTATGCAACGCCACTGGTAACATAAAAATTGATCACAATCTGAAATTAAGGCTAAAGAAAACATCAAAGAAAAATAAAAAGTGTTTCCTAACTCCAACGATTTTAAAACTAAAATGCATTAAAATAGATACGACCTGAACAGTGACGGCCCGTTCTTAAGTGCTACAGAGCTGCAAATATACCCCAAAAAGGTGGCCGTTATTGTTATAAGTAATTACGACTAATAGGCATTTTTCTAAACAGATTACTCAGTTAAAATAACTGCGGAATTAATAAATAAAGGTAAATGCAGAATTAAATCTTGATGTTATATTGAATATAAAGCCATCATATTAAAAAATCTTTCATTATTGTTTTCATTCAGACACCTGAAGTAGTGTACCCTAAGCCAGCATGGTTGGAATTTTGTTTAGTTTAAGGTTTTATTAAGTCATTGCAAGCCGTTTGCTTCATATTTTTCACAAAGTCAAAGTGATCGATTTATAATTTGAGTTTTCCGTTGGTATTTATTTGTAACCATCATATGCGCCGACTTTTCAAAATTTTAATGAAATTACGGTATGAATTAGTATTTAGTCTTAGCATTAGTCTACAAGTATTTCCAAGGGATTTATTATTTAAACTTCTACATCAAGAGCCGTCAATATTCTATAGTTTAGTTAGCCGGAGCTAACTAGCTATCCGGGTGGTAATAAATGTCGTTCCACGTTCGATTCTAGCTACATATTATTTTGCAAATAATTTTAATAAATTACATTTTAAAATTGTAATTCTAATCCATAGTATTGCACACGATTAAAAAACAGGTTAAGTAGAAATGGTGATTTTCTTTGCATTAACAACCTAAATAGGTACTTAATTTACGAAAACTATTAAATTGTGATATCTTGTTTCCAGAAAAATGGCATGCATCGCACTTACGATTAAATTACTACATAACTTGAGTATTTATCTTATCAAATTAAGGTACTACCAGTCACATGAGAAATAAACAAAACTATATGTAATTTATTAAAATTATGCAAAAAAAACATTTTCGAATAGTAAAATTGTTTTTTCAATTGTGTTTTGTAAAAAATAAATTTTAATAAAACTGTCAGATGGAATCGAACTGGGGCGACAGTGACTTCGGATTATTATCACCCCGCTCTGGCTAACTAAGCTATGGTATCATGTCGGTGCGCGAGTACGCCATACGTACTTTTAGTAGGGTATGTAGGCCGTACAAATTTAAATGACTTTTTATTTAAAAAAGAAACTAAATGCTTTTTACATATTATAAAATCCTCAAAATTGACTATTCTTGAGATGCGTCCTTTGGGCTTAGGACGGCAGTGTAGATATGGTCATCAAACATCTAATGCACTAAATATTGACCTTTATGCAAAAAATAACCAAAAACCATCCTAGTTGAATCAACAGGCTCCTCTCTTTAGATTTTTAGTTTAGAATTTGTATTACCTAAAATATATTAACCATGTTAATAGAGCTCAGTTCTCAGTACATTATTTTAATGAGGGCCAAAGACTTCGATCTACCACAAGTACCACATAGCCAGCGCCTATGATAACCATTGTAAAATGTAAAAAGGTTGATGTGGCATAATGTTGTAGAATAGTTGGAATTTGGTTAATTAAAGTGTAATTAAGTTATAATTAGTTTTGTGGCAGTTGACAGTTTTTGTTAATCTATTCTGTTAGAAATCAATTTAGACCATCAGTGTATTATATCGTTTTATTTGTCTTTTTAGTAACTATCTTTCCATGTAAATAGATTTAAGTAATTCGCTAATTACGATCATATGTTTGATTTTTATGACGTCATAAACATTTGAGTTGAAGAAAATTTCTTTTATAGAAAAGTTTTTTTTATTCTTTTAACAAAACGTATAAAAAGACCTGCAAGAGAAACCGCAGTCAGTTAAAACCAATAGGCAGAAGTTATGTCTGATCGACTCCAAAATTTTCCAAAATAAAGTTGGGTTATGTACCCTCATATTGTTTGTAAACAAACGAACTTCAACTATTACAAGAATTATAAGTACCTGTGTGTACTTTATTGAATTTCGGAAGAGCCAGTGTCACTTAATTTATATGCAACTATAAGGAAGTTAAATAGTATTCATTTATTTTCAAACCAGAAGATTTTCCGATTGACAAATTGTTCGATACGTCAATGTAAGCTAACAGCTGATTTCATCAAGTATCTGTAGTGTGTACCTTACCGCTATATTTATCAGCGGGAATCTAAAAGTGTCTAGTGTCTCGTGTAGGATTTTTATTTCAAAAGTAAGTGAAAACAATTGAATAACAATTTTATTAAATTTTTAAAAAATAATTTAATTAAAGATTAGAGCTCTTTAATAGTATTTATATTTATTTAAATTTTAATTATAGAGGTTTGCTGAAATCAAGATTGTTGTAGCATCGTTGTCATTCTAACAACAAATAGTTATTTACATTACAAGCTGCGAAAGTTTTCTTTTAGGTGCAAGGTGTCTTCTATTGCATTTATTAACCACCGTAAATAAATAAATAAAATGATGATTCAGTGATTATAATAAAATAAAGTTTGTACATACAATAGTATTGTTATCAAGGTAATGTTGACAACAGCCAGCTTATAATATTATATTTTAAAAAATTGACAGTTTTACTTCATTGTCCAGGGACCGAAAGTTTTTCATACCTAGCATCCACCTCGCATGTTTCACTTTCGCTTTCGGTTGCCTTAGCAAGATAGAAAGTTACTCTGTCGTAAAGCGGAGAATGAAAATAGTATTTCATTTCAGCAAACTTAGTTAAATTTCATTGAATTGTAATTTATATTTCATTTTATTTTATATATATATATATATATATATATATATATATATATATATATATATATATATATATATATATATCATGCTCTAACAAATTAAAAAAGACTGAGTTAGCCTTTTGGATAAATTAAAAATTATTGGAGTGTTATATTTCAATTTAGTTAAGCTAGACGAGTCAAATAAAGCATTAGAATATTTTTGTTTAAGTTTAATAACACCGCAATATACAATTAAACATAATATAGATACATGCGTTGCGGATTCATCGGATGGGTTCGCAGACGCAAGATGTTTAGTTTAAAATAGCTACAATTCGTGCAGCACACTTACACCCAAATCTTTTCGAGTAAGGCGGTTTGGTGCCTGTGATTTTGTGTTACGCATTTCGTGTGTTTTTTACATAAATATTTTAAAAATGGACGTTATTTAATTTAACTGAAAAGTTTTCTAAATAATTGTTTTGAAAAATAATTCTTGGCGTTGTCAAGGGCGTTGTTTATATTTATAAAACTAGGAATTTTTATGTATTTCGGATGGTAACAACAAAGAGGGCCGGAGAGATAGAAATTGCCTCTTGTATTTAGGAAGGTCTTTCTATAAAAGAAGAAAGTGTAAGGATTTAAGCTAATAGAATAATTAGTTTAGGAAATGTAGCGAATAGATTGCAATTATTAATTGTCAAAAAACAATCAACAACGTGAAACAAACAAGATCCACAGAAAAAAAATTAAGCTTTCACCTACTTAAAAACCTCAAAAAAGGGAAATTATAATCAAATGAGTGAAGCCCTTGTTCCAAGAGAATTCACAGCTACACTAGTAAAAAGAGGGATTTATTCTTTGCATTGTTAAAAAAACAGTGACAAGCAGAATTTACCAATGAAGAGTTCAAAAATGAAATATAACGAAATATGAGCTATCCAATAAAAGTGTCTGCTCAAAAGCACGATTAAAAGAGTGATAAGATTGATGATAACACAATGGGGAAAAGCCTTTTAAGAAGACAAGTTTTAGGTTAAACACTGAAGTGAGATCAAATTGGGAAAAAGTCAACAAAGATTGTAATAAGATTCGCTCTGAGCTGGGTTTAGATGAGGATCTATAACCATACTGATATATTCTGACTTTGGACGTGGATTTAAGCGTCGTTTCAATTTTTAATAAGTAATTTCCCGTTTAATTCTGTATGTAAGATAACGTATAAACGTTCGATAATACGTTCTATCTTCAAGAAGTTACTTAACCTTCACAGTATACTAAACTGCATCTAAGATGACAGTCTAGAAAATTTCTTCTCAAATCTAGAAGGACATCCATTGCCGTCCAAAAATCTGCTCCGAATAACAGGCCACTGGATAGGCTCGGCACCGCCAAAATATTTAAAACTTTTACATTACTCAAAAGGTGATAGTACCGATCGATGTAGAAGAATCTTGATTGACACCCGTATACAGAATATGACGGTTGATATCCAGTGAAAGTCCTAAGTCAGTTAACTTCTTAATGTCAGTTAACTACCGAAGAGGGTGGATACTAAAAGTCCTAACATTGGTTGTCCCAGAATACTAAGTTACTTGTAAATAAAATATGCGGTATCAATCGGCGTGGGAAAACATAAAATCGATCATACCTTGATGTTGCACGAAGACCGATAGCGTATAAAATGTACGGATTAGAATTCAGATCTTCGGCCTTTCAGGTTGATTAGTCACTAATTTCCCGAACTGCATGAACAAATTCCTAGAGTTACTCCTTTAGCCCCGCTACGAAAACAAGCAAGCAACCTCTTTAGGTTGATGACACTTTTACATAAAGTGGCCTGGCGTCTTGCAATTCAAACAAATTATCTACTTATCTTAGGAAACAGCTGTAGGCAAGTTATCAATGAAATGTTATTTAACAGAAGAAGCTTGTACTTGAGTTGCAGATCGTTTATAAGTCAATTGAAGTTCTTGCACAAGTCTAGGATGGAGGTGGGAAACACTGCTTGATACTCCATTAGGAATTTTCTATCTTTCCTCCTAATTGTAGCAAGTCGCGTAGAGCCTAGATAAGGCAAAAATTTTTCTTCGGATCAAATCAACTTGTCCTTTTTTGTGGGTTTCTTAACAAGTTTGTCAAACAGACTCTGCATTCTGATAACGTAAATCATAAGCTGTTCCTACTTCACCTTATTCCATTAAGGTATATTCATAATCTGCAGGTAAGAATTCTCTTAATTTTTCGACCAAATGATTTCCAATAATTAGAAAATGTATGTCTTTGAGCTTTAAGCCATAAGAGTGCATCTATCTGGAAAAGTTGATCTTTGCTAATTCTTCTTGCACGAGTCTTGCCTTCAACATCTTCTATGGAGGTGGTAATAACACTTGACCCTCAAAATAAAAATTCCATTTTTCAAATGCCCAATAAGACTAACCTCTCGAAACCATCTCTTCAGGAAGGATACTAGAAGAATTTCCCAATTGGGTTTCCCTCCAAGAAGGAATTTGTTGAGGTCGAATAAATTAATTCGTTGCTCTTGCCCATGCCGTATACCGTATAGACTAGTAAAGCCGTTTTCAGCTTGAGAATTAGACATGGAAAGGAACTCATAATATTAGAGGTAGAGTTTAAGTTGCAATAACGCTAAAACAGTCGATTTTAGTTTTAAGGTATAAGACATAAAAAATGTAATACGTAATAATAATATGTATAAATCGACAGGTCCG